>OY720641.1:95848962-97225628 GCA_963169105.1 Ceriagrion tenellum | reverse complement strand
TGGATGGGTATGCAAAGGGAAAGATGGGGTAGAGAAGGGGAGAAGAGCCCTGGAAGTGAGTGACGCCGGTGTGCGACTAAGGTCTTCCATCTTCAGAGAGCTTCCCAAAGTTTTAAGGCGAAGCATGTTACTTCTCGCTGTTTCGTTGCCAAGTTTTGACTCACCTCAAAAACGACGCTCGGCGGGCGTTAAGACAGAAGGAAATCCTCTCGAGGGTTCCACGCGCTTCTCTCTCTCTCTACCACAAACCCCATTTCTCCATCCCCGAGGCAAGGGAATCGTAAACCGCGCACAGGGTCCCTCGCGGTTCGCGAAAGCAGGGTACGAGATCATACGCGAAGGGAAGGACAAGACAGGCGTCTTTAGACTTCTTTTAACGCAAATGGAGGAGGAGGTAAGAGGCCCTCACGCATAAGACGCAGGAGGTACGCAGGCTTAGACACTTGTGCGAGCCGGTCGAGAATTCCCAACGCTGCCGCTTTTCTTCCCAGCATCATCAATAATCCATTCTTAAAATGGGTTAGGTGCACTTCTCCATATTTCCAATCCCATTCAAACGTCTCTCTGCGCTGTTGTTCTTCTTCCCGGAAACTTTATCTAACCTTAAGGTTTAAATCGGGCTGACATTTCAAAAGAAAGTAGGGTATCTACATCTACACAATACCCTGCGAGCTGCCGCATGAGCGTGCGGCAGGGGGTGTGTAAAACCAGGCGTGTAAAAATGTATACTTTTGGGAGGTGAAAAGATGACGTGTATTATGGAAGTGTATTTAGTAGAGCTCAGTTTTTAGTGCGTGCCCGGAGAGAACGAGTTTTTGTACCTGTCTGTTCGGCAGTGTATCTCTCTTTTTTTTCTCCTCTGTCAGACCTAGAGATGTAATGAGGCGTATTAATAATATTCTCTGTGTCGCTCTGAAACACACCAGTTCTGAATTTCTCAAGCAATCTAAACCTAGCGTGTAGCCTCCGAGTCTCTAGGGGCTCCCACCTTATTCCCTCTAAGAATTGTCAGAGACTAAATCTTGGCTCATAGCAGTGTTATACGAATCTTGCAGCTTTCTTTTGTATTATATTGATTTATATGGTTAAATCTTTATGACCAGTGTCCCAAATATTCGCGGCATATTCGAGGTGTGGCCTAATCAGAGTGAAGTAGCATCTCTCATCTCATGGCTGTTTCACCCGATGACCTTCCTATTATACGCAATACTATCTATGTAGGGTACCGGTCTGCGCACCCGTTGAGGTTGCAAAGACTCGTGGTTCGATTCTTGAACCAAATAGTCTTTTATTTCATGTCTATTTTTTTACGTCTTACATCGTCGTAATTTTGGCAGAGATTTACAGCTTCGTTTACCTGGACTATTACGGCTAAGCTGTGGCGTATGATTTAGTGTCATTGATAATGATGTCATAGAGAGCCCATTTTCCCTTGCATCACCAACTTTGGTGCACTACGTGGGTGGAACGTCTTGTCATTTTAAATCCTACTGAAAATTATATTCAAATCAGAAATCCTTGGTTGCGTAAGGTCTGAGCTTTGTCTAGTCCGCATTTAAATACCCAGCTCATGTGGATTTTTTATAATTTCAATTTTTTCCTCAACCTATTGATTTTCGTAAGAAGAGGTATGAAATAATTAGTGAGGAAGGATTCAATAGAGTGAAGACCATACCTGGCGACCTTCAGAGTCGCAAGCCAGGAAGGAAACTAAAAAATATGGAAACATTTGTTGCACAAATAGCATCAATAGGAAGATTTGGATTCACTTGGGCATTTACAGATTTTTAGTGTTAAATGGAATCCGAATGAAGGCCTCTGTAAATAAAAAGTAAGTTATAAACTTGTTTTTTACCTTAATAGTAGAATTATTTACTCTGTGACATTAAAAATAACCTGGAAGTTGTACAACTATTTATTTTACGTCTTGCATGTGATGTATTTCCTCTGAGTTATACCTGAAACACTTCTAATTACCATCGTTTTTCTCGGTGTTATTTTCACATTCCAATTCTCTCATTAATAGTCAAATACCGGCGTTGAATTCCTATCCCAATTATTCTGGTGTTCTTGGAACTGGTCACTGCACCTCAAAACTTTTCACCATCCTCAGCAGTCGCCTTTATTTCTCTATGGTTTTTCTTTGTCATACACCTCTTTGCATACCACAGTCCTGTATTCATCCCTTATATTATATCCCTTGTTGCCTTTTCCACTCTTGTAAATATTCGTCACGGCACTTTAGCGATGTGTCCACGGGGATGCATTATAGCCATCCTTTAAGGTCACTTATCGTGCATCGTATGGAACGTAAGAGAAGCTTCTTCATCATATAAGACTTTTTTGCTTGAGCTACCTTTGCTTAATACATCTTCCACATCACGGCATAGTGCTTCAGAAGTAGGAGAATGAGTCCACTTTCCTTTAAAAAGCACTCCTGCATTCGTCTTTTCCCTCCGGGTTCTAATAATTCGCTTTTATCCATGTCGATTATCACATTTGAGTATCGAAACTCACTTTCAAATCTTGAAAGAAGCAATTGATATCTTGGATTTGTGCTAAGACTAAGGATTCAAGTGCATAAGAATGGGGTTAGGTCTCCCGAGCAATTGCTTTACCTCTCTTTTCCAAATTCAAAGAAGTTTAATTGGCAACTGACTTTCGTGGTATTTTTAAAACCAATTTCTGTTCAAAATAATTACTTGAAGCATTTTTTATCTAATTGAAACATAAAATGACTTATCTTTTATATATTTAATGCATGAATGTCGAAAATTTGTCAATATTTTTTAATAATGACTTGGACACTGCTGAATACCACAGATTCGACGAAAAGCCATTCGGTAAGGAGACTCAATCTCTCCTTTATTGCTCAAACACGAAAAAAAACAGGGAAAATGTATGTTTTTTAAGTGCTCACCGTACGTAAAAACCGGCTGATATTACTGGTTGATGATGGAAGAGCAGCCCACTCTGAGAATACGTTCCTGGCGATTTTCCACAAGTAATTACTCGAAGCAGCACGCTCGAGATCAAAAGAGACCCCAGATGGATTCGAAGAGGTAATATCTTCGATTCCATTTTCAAAGCCATGACATACCTAAATGCGTTTCCCGCTGGATGCTTCCAAAGCTGTCGGTCGGTCGGCTGGACAGACCGTTGAGTTGGCAGACGGAGATGAAACTGAGATGAGTAGAGAAGTGTTGGTGGCGGAAAGGAGGCCCATGTGCAGCCACCTTCTCCTCGGAGTGAGATTTTCTAATAGCCCCCTCCACTTCCTCTCCGCCGCCCCTCGCTTCCTCCCACAATTCCCTCACTTTTGACTCATTAAGGGACTAATTAGAGCACTCTGGAGACCCTAACGCCCCGAAATTCAGGCGTAACTATTGCTCCGTCGCCCTTTGCCACAGCGGAGCCTACCCCGTCGTCATCATCATCATCACCATCCTCTTTGCCACACTCCCTCCCCTTCCCCCGCCTCCCACCTCCATCCTACGACCCCCCCTCCTCTCTATTCACATTCCGTCACGCATCCTCGGTACCTGCATTCGACATGCTTTGCTATTCCACGCTGGCATTCGACGCGTCGACTTTTGCTCCGTATTTTAACTCCTCCTAACGTGTGTATCTTAACTTTTCAACGGCAGATGGTAAAATTATTGACGATATATGTTTAAACCAATAGTTTCTGGCATCAATTTATTTATTTGTTTGCCCCAGTTCAATAGTATTGATTCGAATCGGCCTTACCTATTCAAGAAGCGTATCTAACAACTACTGGTTGCCGAACTCTTTTTTTTTAATGAGGCACAGACTTTTTTAGTGCTTGAAGTCCGTACCACCAACAGAACTTGTGGGATTGATGTTTATTTTATTTATTACCTTTGGCATAACTTATTGTAGCATTGTTTTTATTATATTGATTTCCTGTCAACGGCAGATGGTCAAATTAGTGACGAAATTTGTTTTAACCAACAGTTTCTGGCATCCATTTATTTATTTGTTCACGCCACTTCAATCATATTGATTCCAATCGACCTAACCCATTAAAGAAGCGAATCTGACAGTTACTATTGCCCAATTCATTTATAATATTTTTTTAGTAACGTACGGATTTATTTTGGGTGCCTGAAATATACCTACCACCAACCAACTCCAAGTCTATACCACCAACAGAATGTAAGGGATTAATATTTACTTTATATATTTTCTTTGTAATCATTTTTTACAGCATTGTTTTCATAATATTGATTTAAATGAGACCAATACATCCAACAAGAGCATCGGACATCTTAAACTATTACAGTTTTTGAGTTTTTCTTAAAGCTTTAATTTATGCTTCGCTCTTCAGACGAGTTTACGTCACTCTTAGTTACCCGTTGGTTAAAATTAGATACCGATATGGCAATATGGTTATATTAAATGAAATGTAATGTAATAACATACCATTTTCTATCGAGTGATAATAAACTTGTATTTTGTTTTCCCCCTAAAGCCAAAGAGTGTGTGTCAAATTACGGACTTAACCATCAGATGCCAAGGTAGTCTACTAGCATTAAAATATAATTGTTGAAAGTCTAAATAGGGGATGGAAATTTTATGCAGTTTCCTAAGAAGTAAGGTATGGGAAATTATGAATTAAAATGAGGCAGCAAATCAATTAATAATTAGTTATCTATTTAGTATCATTTTTACATTCCTGTTGGAAAGTTCTTGAACTCTCCCTTTGTTATTTAGTTACTTGCGTTATTTATATATATTTATCACTCTTTTACATGTCAGCATCCTGAATTTTGTTTACCGTTGTGTTTGATTGACTTCTGATTTTAATTACCATTTATATGGTTCTCGTAATGGCAAATGAAATAATGCACTTGGAGAAATTTATGTATCTAATGTGTGATAAGGGAGTTCCATAGCTTTCCTACTGGCTGGAGAACTCGTGGCTTTGCAAAACTTGTACTTCTCGAATCCTTGTTACTGATATCATTAGATTAGGTACATCAGTTTGTACCTCTTACCTTTCATCCTCTTCAGTGCTGGTTAAGTAGATTCAAATGGTCAGTTCTAACATAATCATTATGTAATATGTTGATATATATTACAGATTATAAACTGTGTATATTATATATTATCCCGAATTTTCATCATGCATTTCCCTAGAATGTACTTAAGAGTGCTGATTTCTCGTAAGAGTTTAGATTTATGAGCTTCCATTTAAGCTATCTTAGTTAATTTGTTTTTGTTTATGGCATTTCTTATCCCGTTAAACTTGCATTTTTTTGTATATTTTGTGGTATCCGAGAAATGCATGTAGAAAGCAGAAAATTTGTATGATTTTTAGCGATAGAGAATTAGCGAATGACTGAATATCCTCGAGACTTGGGGGAGGTTGAAAATCAAATGTATGGTTAGAATAAGTTAGAAATGAGCAGATAAGAGAAATCATGGAGGTAGAGAAAGATATAGTGAAGACTATTGAAGAAAGAAGATTACGATGGCATGTCACATACAAAGAATGGTGGATGAAAGAATACCGAAAGCTGCTCTAAAATAGGTTCCGGAAGGCAGAAGGAGAAGAGGAAGACCCAATAAGTCATGATGGGATAAAGTGAGGGAGGAAATGTATAGGAGGGGGTGGATATGGAAGATGCATTTGATAGAGACTGGTGGAGAGTGGGGATTGGGTGATGGACCTGATGAGTGGATCCTACTTATGGAAAGTTAAATGTGTTGGGTTTGGGGAGGGAAAGTGCTGTAAAGTGGAATATCCCTATTAATAAAAAAATATAAAAAATATTACTTGGTGTAGCATAAATAGGGCCAATCTTAAAATATTGCAGCTTACTGGACTTAGATTTATCTATTTATGTACTCAAAAACATACCAAATCGTATCTTTCCAATATTAATTAAAAATTATGATCATTAATGACACCAGTTGCTGTCGATATCCCAATTGTTAGAGAAAACCATGTGTTAATATTGTTGAGAATAAACGATAAATTCATGATGTCAATGTTTTTCACCTAGGAAAAGTACCTTTACACCAATGCTGTTTTGCAAATTCATTGAGCAATCTTTATATCACGCTAAAATAATACAATCCATTATTCTCTCTATAACCTTCCTAAAGTTAACGAATATGTGACTTCTGACCTGGTCTGCAATAATTGTAGTTCCTTGGATTTGGACCTATACTCCTTAAAGAAGTAACACCTTAGAAAGACTACATTTTCTACATTTTATCTCTAATTCAAATATCAAATTGTTGTACACTTCTCTGAATTATATTCCCAAATATTTAGTGAACAATAATTGAACAGGTTTTTTATGCGCTCTTTAAACATGAAACTGTGTATAAAAAACTTCAGTTTCGATATATACATGTCACTGAATGGGCGCAAGTAATTGATCGAATCGGCTTAGCCACTCCAAAAACAAAAGCGGCGTAAGAGCCGGCGACTGTCTTCCGATACAGACCAATTATCGGGTTCCGGTGTTCGAACTATTTCCGCTCCGAAAATTTCCGCGAGATCCGCGGGCGGATTCCCTTGGTTGTCGATAACCGACACAGCTTCATCATTGTCCCCCACTTCCTTCGAGTGCGCCCGCTTGGGGAAACTCTCTTCGGGGCTGCCCCCCGAGAAGCCCCGGGCAGGAAACGTAAACACTGGCGGGAAATGAAATGGGACGCTCCGAAGAGGAGAGGAATTTCTTCTCTCCCTCGCATTTCTTCCTTCCAATTTTTCCTCAAAATTCGAAACGAGAGAATTATTCCGGAGAGGATGACAATAGGGAGAACTCGAGAGGAAGGGATGCTTCCTGTTCGGAAACAAAGGAGCAGCGAAATGCGAAGATATGAATGATGAGGCGGCAAAGAATGGACGTGATCAAAGGGAATTATTGAATTGAGGGCGGGCGGAGTTGGACGGTTTGGACGGGGTTCCCTCTCGTGAATGCTTTCTCTCGGGAAGAGAAGGCGGGGTGGCGTGGGAGAATGGGAAGATTAACATAGGAGGAATGATTAAATGACGAGTCGAAAATCCGAACTTTATACGTGGGAATGGGAGGAGGAGAAGAGGATCGTGAATTGCAAAGGAGTACCGGTTCCAAGAAAACTAGATTAGGGGAATTCATTTCCCCAGAAAGAGCTTCAAATGGAACTCAAATCGGTAGATTCGAGTTATGGCCATTCAAAGGAATTAAGGGATATTTAATTTCGTTACTGTGGCGGGAAACAAAAAATATCTAAAGTGATTTTACTGTGAACTTGCTTGAAATGACTGAAGCCATCCAGAGATAGTTACGGGTTTTTGAAGTGGGCACGTAAAAAAAATTCACGTAATACAGAAAAAAGTGAAACCAGCCGACTATTTCAGGTGGAGTTTGGAGAATGAGTGTTTTAAAGTATATGCCATTAATGTGATGGCCATTGGAACGCTAAGCTTTACTTCCAGTTGCGAATATCATATGTGAGTTTAAAAGTAACGATGGGTCGGTTCAAAGCTGCTTTTTCCTTTAGGGTGATTTCACGCAATCTGGCTATGTACTCATGGCTCGACAATCTCCGATTTTACGACTTTTGACACATGGGAAGAATACAAGGTGTAATGACGATTTGCCAAATATTAGCTATATATAATTAGAAATATCGATGTTATGCCACTTCAAATATCACAAATTAGCCCAAATTGGTGCGCCACAGCTCCGAACTCTATCTCCAATGAATGACGATCTAGGGGCCAGATTTGAAATATAATGACATTCTCGGGATCAAAAGACTTCTTCTCTGTTTTATATGAACATTTTACTTCCTAGACACATATTCTGATACTTATTCTCTTGGCGCTATAACCTCTGAGAATGACTTAATAAGCATTATTGCCGATTGTCAATAATACTTATAGTAGAGAAATACAGTGAGGAAATGTGTGAAAAACAGACAATATCACTGTTTTGTCCCCAGCAATGAAACTACCTTAGAAATTTGGCCTGTGTCAACTTCAGCTGAAAGCACTGTAGTTCAGAATGTCCGGCAGTAATGGGAAAAGGCTTAGCACTCTTAATAATATCAATCTATATATATAAAAACGAATGTATGTCTGTGTGTCCTGTATGCATTACTACGCTGTTCATCCGATCGCCAAGAAACTTTGAGAAGTTGTTGAGTACACTCTTGCGAAGGTTTATGGTATAAAATTTTTTTAATTATCGCCCCCCTTCCCCCCTCAAGGCCCTCTTAATCTTTCGAATACTTTTCACGCAACAACGCCCGACGGGTAAGCTAATAATCCTAACCTCAGTTTTAATCCTATCGTGCTGAAATTTTGCCGAGCAATAGTTCAAGGCAGGGGGAAAGTTATAGGCTACTTTAAAATGATCTCAGGGCCCATAAAAGTCCCATGGCCCTCTTAGGTGGGCCCTTTAGGTGGGAGTCTCAGGGCCCTTAGATGGTTCGCGGTACGTATCGGGTTTTGTGCAGTGGTTTCATTTTTTACTTTTTTAAATTATTTCCGCTCAAGATAGAGAGTTGGAATTTTTTAATTAAATGTCTGAATAAATGAAGTTTTTAATTCTGTCAATTAATTATCCTTTTCACTTCGAAATTGACTGAAAATTGCGTTTTTAGCTGCAGAAACACATATTTTTCAGTGAAATCAACAATACCATATTCGCTTGACAACCAGATTTCGGTCATTGCTGTTGGAATTCATATTTCTTAGTTGAGCCGCTTAGGAATTCTAAGCATTGGAATTTGTGCATTGGTTAATTATTTCGCTTTTTAAAACAACTTTAACTAAAGATATAGAGTTGAAATTCATTTTATCGCATACCCGAAAGCATGATACTACTAAAATTAGTGGTATCATGCCCGAAAGAATGAAGTTTCTCTCTTTTTCAATCGATTTTCTTTTACGCATTTTCCTTGACAACCAAATAAACAAACAAAAATAAACATAAAATCAAATCTTAATTAACGAATCGCCAAGAAACTTTAAGAAGTTGTTGAGTACACTCTTGCGAAGGTTTCGAAGGTTGAAGGTATAAAATTTTTTTAAATACCGCCGCTCCCCCCCCCCCCCCCCCCTCCAAGGCCCTCTTAATCTTTCGAATACTTTTCGTGCAACAACGCCCGACGGGTAAGCTAATAATCCAAACCTAATTTTTCAAATACGATCTTTATTTTAACCAATGAGAGATGTTCTTATTTTAACCAATAGAAATTGAGAAACCATTGAATTGTTGTGCGCTCTCCCCTGAAGGTTTCTGAATTATTAAATCCATTTTACATTAGGTGGAGCGCCAGTCGTTTCAAAATATTAGTGTCGGCACGCGAGCTTCGCAAAAAAGCGAGGAGCGGCAATCAAGCAAGCGAAGCAGATCGTTTACGAGTTGCTCAATCACGTGCATCAGAATCATATTAGTGAGACATAATTTGTTTTAAAAGGTACGTAATTTATTTTTGCGTAAAATATATTTTGGTGCAGTGGTCTCTTTGTCTGATTATTTTAAATTCTTGCATTCGATTTTCGTATATCCTTCGCTTTTTCCTAAAATTGTACATTTTAGCTCGAAAATCTTTAATGTTTGTACTGCTTCAGCAAAATAATATTTTATTAACTTGGAAGCCCCAGCATAGCCATGGAATGGAAACTCATGGCATCATTTGTACGTTACAAATTTCTGTGTAGGTACGAGGAATTCATTGGACTGAGTCTAAAAGTCGTTTAGGGACCAATTTTGATTCCGGAAAAGATTTGTGGGTCAAACCATGAAATGTATAAAAATCAGTGGGGAATTCAGGATGGAGTATTTTATTTTTCAAATTTAAGTAGGCAATTGGAGGAATTTTGTACATGCCAATGTGTGTACTTTTTTCATGTTCAGGAAGCAGCATACTTTGTAAGTTTTACTCAGAATATTTATTGCACGACCGGTTTAGTTTACAAATTTAAGGCTGAAACTATTGAATTTGTTGAGTGTGTACTTTTTATATGTGTGCCTGCTAAGAAAGAAAAAGAGGCAATGCAACGCATGCCGGGCACAGCTAGTTATTTTATAAATTGTAAGATGTTTTTCGAATTCAGTTTTTTCTTCGTCACTCTAACGGCAGACGAAATGTAGCATATACATAACTCCTCACGCTTCCGTTCACAACATATGGTAAATCTTCAGATGGGTAGAAGTGGAGATTAGAAGGAAATGCTTGCATACCGTTGCTTCACTTGGATATTCGACGCGCGGCGCATGCACAGGCCATCCGCATAAATCCCCAGCGTGTCAATTTCAAAGCGGGCGCTCACGTTGCAGGACATGTTCTATCTTTATGTTCGTCTATCCTTCGTATGTTTGTCGGAATAACCCAAAAAATATCTTTTATTGAAAGAGAAAGTTTCAAGCCTTTGTAAAATATATTTTTCAATCAAAACTAAGTTGTCCAATATCGCTTTTTTAAGCACCAAAAGCAGCAAAATTTCATCTTACCGTTTTTGTCGTTTCATTATACCGTGGTTGAGTGCCACAAATAAAAACCATGCTCTAAGTACAGTCCTGTATCCCTACTGTTGGAAAAAATAAGTTTGACCGTATCTATTTATTATTTTAGAAGATATTAGGCTCTAAAAATTGATCAAATTAAAAATAATAGGATAAATTAAAGTCATCGAAGAGCTCAGAACATATGTCTAGGAAGCCAAGAGTTAATAGAAAACGTATATTTTGTGACATTTGAAGTGTCATAACATTTCATTTATTATGATATATGGCAAATATTTGGCAAATCGTCATTCCTCATTGAATTATTCCTATGTGCTAGAAAATCATGAAAGTTGAAGATGGTCTAGCCATGACCTTGGTTGAGTTTGCGTGGGATTGCCTTTAATTTTGTTCATAATTATTTTTGGATCACTTTTTGCCCTGTTTATTTTGCATTTCTGAATTTCAATTCTTTGCATGCCGTTGTGGGGATTATTGCATCATTGAAATCGCGTCAGACTCACCACTGTAATATGCATATTAAATCTTCCATCCTGTGCAGGTTACCAGCTTCATGGTCGTCACGGTATTCTGCAATGTAGGTACTATAGTCTAGAGCATTGTTATTCCTGCTAGAAAAAACCCATAAGTATCAATCATTCGATGATATTTATTGTCTAGCATCATTATAATATTATGTCGGTATGACACAGAGTGAATTGTTGCTAAATCTTAAGCCAAAATTACAAAATAATATCTCTTTGCTTTGATAGTATATCCGAAGTAAAGACGGATTATAAATGATATTACAGTCCTCCCTCGGTTTAAGCTTTATTTGCCAAAACCCGTAGTGAAATTCTAAGTTGCTCTGAAACATCTGCTATGCTGGGAAATTTTCCAAGAGAGGAGAGACTTTAAAAATTCCGTGTGCCATGAATATTCCGAATTTCTTCGGGAGCCCGTCAAACTTAATTAATTTTATGCAAATGTTATTCACCCTTTTTACTTTTGGGGGGTTCTATGAAGGCGCCCCACCGTAAAAAATAGAGATTGTAGCATTTTAAATCATCCTTGTGAAGGCCGCGATCTTTAAAAATTGAAAGCAGTTTCGAAATTGCTGCTTTCTTCTGGATTATACTTTACTAGCGCTTCATGCCTTTTAAAGTTTTACGCTATAATTTGATTTGGATATTGCAAAATTTTACTATCTTTGTTTAAATACTATGCGAGTGTTTTTGCAGGAAAGTTCATTACCGTAGCCGTTTTATTTCAGCTGTTTGGGATTTATAAATTACATTGGGATTTATACATGCGGTGAAAGGGGAGTTTTATGGTAAATCATGAGGTGGCAAGAGGAAGAATGAGTTAGTAAGTTAAAACGTAGTTTAAATTTTTTTATAATTTGGTAAACTAAATTAATGTCATCTACTTGATCACTGTATTAAACCTCATAAGTGTTCTTTAATGCACGCGGGAATCTGATATTTTAGCGTTCAGTGGAGATAGATCATAGTACACCAAAATACTCCGCTTAATAATGATAAAAAATTATAGCATTAAAATCAATAAGACTGAGACTATAATTCTTGCATGGGTAAGAAAAGAGCTCAATGCAGAAGTCACAGTAAGGAAAGGAAATGTTCATGAAGAAAAGGCTATCACGCTTGTGAAATGAGATGTCTCCGGACAAGAAAAGTGTGTATAATAGCATTCCTGTGCAGCGTTGCATTCAATGGATCGTAATCATGGGCTATAGGAAGAACTAACCAGAAAACAATAAAAGCTTTCGACCCCTGGTGTTGGAGTAATATGCTGAAGATCAAATCTACAGACAATATAAAGGAAGTTTACTGAAGAGTAGAAGGGGAAAGCACCATATTGAAGACTGTAGAAAAAAGAAGATCCAGATTTACAGTACATATACTGAGAAAAAGGGAGTTTAAAAAAATAATATAATCGATGGAAAATATAATGGATGGGAATGCCAAGTCCCAAGAGGACGGCCAAGGGAGTAATACAGGGAATAACGAAGTAATTAAATTAGGAGAACTGCCAGTGAGTAAGGGAAGTAACATTAGATGGGGAGGAGGAAAGGCCTCAGTCAACCATTCTTAGTATTGAACGATCGATGATGATGATTATTGAATTCGTTTTTCAACCATCTTCATGAGTTATTTAGTTAAATATACCAATGAAGTGGGGAAAATTTTGTTTTTATTCGAAGCTTCAAAATCTTAAGGTATTACCTTTTCACTGAAATTCCGTACACCTATGAAATGACTGTGCTTGAAAATTAATCATTACCGAAACGACATTTATTAGTCACAAAATAGTTTCATTTTGCGCTTTGCTTACATCATTCTGCTTGTACAAAGTCGCTGTAAAATACCTTGGTTATAAATCGTTATTTTATTCACATTCGTACTCTCATATGGAAAATTCAAATGCAACAGTTACTTCTCTGCTTACAAAAAGTACATTCATTATTTTTTCTTTCATTCATATTCTTAATTTCACTAACCAGCGTGTTTAGCTTGTTAAACCGTAAAAGTCTACTCTGGTAGTCTGTCTTTTACCAGTAGGTAAAAGAAACAACATCCATCAACACAATCAGGCTCAGATATTTGAACGTTTCTATGATTTTTTCATGTATACTTAGTATGCTAAAATTCTAAAAATCAAAGGCGACAACGGGAACTCTTGCCTTACCCCGCGACCTACCCTAATTCTCCGTCAACCATTCCACCTGTGCCCTATAAGCCATATATGTATAATGTTAGGATAATTATTCTCTCGCCAATTTATTTCCATTTTCCCGAGTGTCTGAATTTGTTTTTCCCAATTTACTCTGCCAAACGCCTTTTCAAAATATACAAATCCAGCGAAAACCTTGTTATGCTCTTATGTTTCTTTCTATAAGTGTTCTCGTCACCGCAATAGCATCTCTGGTTCACCTACCTTTACGGGATCTTAACTCGTCATCGCCCATGTGGTAATTTGCCTTATCATACGGACTTTTGATAGTTCCAAATAAAAATTCGCCCGCCCGTAAAATAATACTAATTGTGCTGTAGTCCACGCATTCTGACGCTTTCTTTATCTTGGGAATTGGAATAAGGATTAGTGTTACGAAGACATCCGGCCATATTCCTTCCTTGCAATTCCTACGATCAGCTCGAAAAATGTTTTTTTACCTTCGGAATCAAATTTCTGAACAAATTTTATTGCTGTTAAATACTTAGGACTTAAATATTTCATGGTATTGCAGGTGCAATAATGTCAATTCCAAAAGCCGTTTTAGTGGAGGTACTTGATGTCAAATTTTGGGATGCAGAAATGGAAATAATGCGCGTACGGAAATAGACTAAAATATTGCCCAGTAATACTGAATACCTTAACTTTTGCCCATCCCATTTACTTACGAGTCTTATTACGAACAAGGTTTGAGGATATAGAGGTTCATTCTAAAGTGATGTGTTCCCATTTGAACAGTCAAGAAACTAGGGAAGGGGATTATTTTAAATTTGTTCATTTATTAGTCTTCTTTGGAGCATCATAAAAGAAAAATGACTTCGTTTTTTCCACACTTATTATCAAAATTCCTAAGTGGTTTCCATCTTACAACACCATCTTCGGAGGCCGTGTGTTAAATACAGATTCAATGGCTTTATATATGTACTGAGGGGGTTTGCGGGCAAGGTTTGGGTGGGAGAAGGATCATTGGGAGGAGGGAAGAGGATTAGGTAGGTTAACAAAGCGAGGGCACTACCACAGGAAAGCATAAAAACAACAGCGTAAAATATTCAAGATATGTGGAGTAAAAATAAAATATTCAAGATATGTGGAGTAAAAAGGGGCACAGTAAAAGGGGGACAATTTGTCAGGAATATAATCGTTTAAAACTCTATAACTACACGTTTGAAATGCTGAAAAAATTTCAAAATTTTATAAAAATCCAGTTTAACACCTAAGTTAAAGAAATATAAAATAGAGGGGTTAAAACTAGAAGATTGATTCGACTCTGTTAGGTATTTTGAGAACACAGAGTAAACCATAAAGTAGAATCGTCCTCAATCACGAATATTTTTTGGAACAATTGACAGATGGAATTTATAAATCTCGTTATCTTTCTAAATACAGGACAGGACTTTTTTTATTAGGGAATTGTTTCCCTGAGCGCTAGGATTTCATCGCCATTCCTAATGTATATGACAATAATTTGAAGCGTTTTTTATGTTAATTTAGGTAGTTTTTTTATCTCTTCCTGGGTAATCTTAAACTACGGCAGGGCATTCGCTAGGCACCATCTTCATGTATTTTCTCACCCACTTGCCTCGCCACTGTGCTGATATATTGCGATTATCTTCATAGAAATGGAAGCAATTACGACACGTAATAAGGATCTCGTTTCCATATCTTTAAGAAAAGAAGTTCCACTCAAGCCTCATAGTCTTAAGTGCTACAAGTGTGAACTCCGGAACGGAGAAATGTGCGGCATTCGTGTATTGATGCTATTGCCTCGCTGCTGGAACCATCCATCTGCCGCGAGAGTGTGTAGATTATGTCCATTTGGCGCAGCGGGGACGTCTGTCCCTGCGTTCACAAGTTCCTTGTAAATCCGACGGAGGAGCTATTAAAGAGGTGGTGAGATAACTAGGCAACCCAATTCCCGACTTGTACCTACTACCAGATACTACTTTGAACAATTGAAATATGTGATCAACTGTCGAAATTTCATAATTGAAAGGAAACCCCTACAAGATACGTTTCTTATTTTAAAAAAATACCAGGGAATAAGTGTCTGCGTATCAAACAGCGTAATACAGAAAATACCCAGAAGACTTAAGAAACTTTGATATTTATAAAACTTTTAAAAAGCTCCGGCTGGCTCCGACTTAGTGTTGGGTTTCGCGCTCAATAGGCACAAGAGATGAGGTCACATATACACATATCAACATATGTATAGACGTATATCGTTAATTACAAACTTAGTATTGAATTTAATGAAATATTCTTATGTAAATTAATGTAAACCAAAATATATTTGCGTACTCAACCAATGAGTCCCGTGAGTTTGTCTGCACAGCATTGCTCAGTGTGTGCCTCAACACTCCACCTCGGTCCCTGGATGCTTTCCTTTGTATCAAAACCCCATCAGTCCCAGGGCTCGGCAAGATACGCCAGCGTTTCTCTCTCCGTGAATGTCTTTCCTCCGGGATGCGTGTTCCTTCCATCACGGGAACATCTTCTACTTTCCACCTAGTCACGTCCGACTCTCCTTTTTTTTCTCACTCCACCCTAAAAGCGTCTTTCCTCTCTCTCCCTCCCTTCCCTCTAGTGCTATACTCACAGTATTCTCGGCCGTCGCCCATTCTTGGGATTATTTATTTCTATGCAGGATTACAATTTAAACAATGCCCGTTCTCAACCTTTGGATGGTACTACTGTTATCTAATTACATTCTTCTCGCGGCCATTTGTTGGTCCTTCCCCAGTCATCATTGGTCGTTTAATCCTAAGATTCGTTCACTGCAGTCCACCACCCTTCCCTATCTAATGCAAGTTCCCTTATCTCCTGGCATATCCTTCTGTGTACTTTCCCATTCATTTGGTCCATGAACTTATTCCTGCGCCTTCCTCTGGTGAGAATTCTCTCTGATTTGCCTTCAATTATGTATCTGGTTCTTCTCTTTTGCATGTTCGTGTTCCATATGGTACTTCCCTCTTCTACTCTTCTGGACACTTCATCATTTCTTATTTTATCCGTCCATTTTTTTCTTCTACATCCTCCTTCAGCACCAGGTTTTGAAGGCTTATAGTTTGTTCTGGTCAGCTTTTCCAATGGTCCATGCTCACGATCCATAGAGTTCAACGCTCCACTCAAATATTTTCACATACTCTTTCCTGGCTTATAGTCCTATCTTCTTCGAACACAGCAGTTGTCTTTATTCCATGAATGCCTTCGTACCTTGAGCTGTTCTCCGCTTCATATACTACAAGCTGTTTCCCCAGTATTTTTCTCGAAAGATCTCTTGAAAAGACTGGAAGCCGGCGTATAGATGGGATGTTGCGGTGGACCATTCTCCTGCTTCATTCCTTGTCGGACTATCTTTAACATGCCATCCCCCGACAGTTGGTGCATCTCATTACATCCTTTTAGTTCATCAATATAATTCATAGGTCTTGCGCCTCTTCTTCCATGGAACGTCTATATTTTCGACTGTACAGATGGTGCCTGCGTCCTGCTGGGTATTCCAACATAAACCTCCATGATCTTTTCCGCTATCTTTCTCAACGTATTTCCCATTCATCTCCTTCTCCTTTCTCGGGGCCCGTTCGCCGACATCCGTCGATAACCGTTCAGTTATTGTTAGAAAACCATATTTTACTCTCTCTTCTAATTCAATAATTTTAACCTAAATTCACTAATTTTGATTGTTTTCTGTATCTTTTCGCAGCGATGTCTTATTTCTTACGCGACAGTCAATTTTTCTTGGGTCTTTCGTTGCGTCATATGTACATGATAAACATTAATGGTTTTAATATTTTATGTAGCATTATATTTTGGGTAAGAAAACTCTTTCGCTGAAATCTATAGGAGTTGACGTGTTTACAATTTATCCCTTTAAACATATCATTTTTACTTTTTTAGTTTTTTTGGATGTATAGTCACTTTCTTTTAAATCTTCATCTGAACTACTTAAATTGGACTAAGATCCATTATTTGCATCCAAGTACCTTCATGGGAATCGCCCAATAGAAATGAGAAACCTTAAATTTTGTATTGAATTATACTCGACTCCTTTCCGGGCATAGCCAAGAAAAATTCATGATGTGCTTGTTTTCTTGTTAGTCCAAAAATTATCGATTTCTCATGTTTCACTGAATTTTTTGATTTGGTTTTACGGGTGAGAACGGTTTTTTAGGTACCTGTATTTCTCAAATTACAATTTTTTTCGATTCCTAAAGCTGCGACTGTAATATCAATATTTTACATTTGTTAATGCATAAGCATCTGTATCAAGACTAACAGAAAGCTTCGCCGATTGGCCAAAAATATAAAATGGAAACATTAAGGGGTAATGAAACGGAAAGAAAATTTTTTTAACACTTTTCTTTTTTCTTTCCGTTTCATCACCCCTAGTTAAGTTTTAATCTTCTTCATGTATATAAATTAAATGCCGAAACTTTCCACGAACGTGTGAACCATAAAACTTTTTCACTTAGGTGACAATATAAAATAGACAAGCTCACAAAAAGGGACACTCACTTCCATTTAAATATTCCGTTGGGTCGCCCGTGCCTCTTCCAGTGAAGGGTAATGGAAGAATCATTTATCTATGTCATCAAGCATAATTTATCTTATCTGTCTATTTTATATTGTCACCATATTGGCGAAGTTTTTATATCAAGCATGACGGGTCTTGATTTAGTGTATAGAAAGAAACCAATCATTTCTCAATCAATTTATTTTATGATGCGCAAAAATTTATAGTTATTGTAATTTGTGACTCTTTGAGAATAAAGTTTTAGTGCAGAAAAATATAAAATTCCCTTCAGTAGAAACCGCCATATTAATTTCCGGCTCTCCTCTTTGGCCATATATCAATTAATCATATTTTTTACTACTTGTACCTACGTTGAATAGCCAATAACTCAATTTTCGTATGATGTCGTGTATAAACCCATATGAGAAACTCAAAACCAACAACATTACCGTCTTCCTGCTGGTATGGCATTCTTTAACTTGACTAAATTCTATGTCACTATGTACGAAGCATGATTTACTCGGAATAAAAGAATAAAACTGGTTACAACTTGGCAATGTCCACTGGATTTATTGTAGGTACTACGCGTTTCGGCGCTTATGCGCCATCATCAGGTACAAACATCTTTGGAAAATTTCAGTCATATATATGTGTGCGGGGAAGAAAGGGATGGTTAAGTGGTTGAAAGGAGAGGGAGGGAGAGGGTATGGGGGGAGGTTTCATTGTGAGAGTGTGGGGGGGGGGACTTTTGACCAAGGTTTATGTCGGTAGGGAAAGAATGGTTCACAAATTCAAAATGATTCATTTCCCTCCCTATCCCCTCCCTCCCTCTCCTTTCAACCCCTTAACCTCCCCTTCCTTCCCCGCACACATATATATGACTGAAATTTTCCAAAGATGTTTGTACCTAATGATGGCGCATAAGCGCCGAAACAGTAGAAAAACATAAATCCAGTGGGCAAAACCAGAAACATAAATCCAGTGGAAATTGCCAAGTTTTAACCAGTTTTATTCTTTTATTCCTTAACAAAATGTCCCACAACATCTAGCCGGACTTCGTTGAGTTTATGATTTACTCAATAGCTCCTCAATTCGAACCATGCATTTCAAGTCATAATTTAAAGACCATAAGGTACGATGTGAAATGCTGGCAAGGGTGAATGAGAAAAGAAATATTATAGGATCCGTGAGAAAGAGGAAGGCAAACTGGATGGAACACGTCCTGAGGAAAGATTGCCTGCTGTAAAGAATATTAGAAGGAAAGATCGAGGGAATGAGAGGGAGAGGAAGACGAAGAAATAATATGCTGACAGATATTATGACTAGAAGGAGATCCGAGAACCTGAGGGAGGTACCACAGGATTGATAGAGGGAGCAGTTAAATTGAAACCTGTCTGAGGACAGATTTACCTTAGAAGAAGAAATGTACAAATTCTAATCGTTTGTTATCCCTTTTTGCTCTTTTTCTACTAATACCGTATAACCTCATGTTTGATAATCTTAAGTCAATGAAATTCTCTGCCTCTACCTAAGAAGCGTGTTTTTCTCAATAATATCTTCTCTTACAATGAAAGCTACATAATGCTTCTCGGAAATACTTCCCTTATAAAGTCTCCCTGTGTATTCATTATAGGCTTAAATATTACTGTCGGTCGCCAAGGGGGCGGTTCATCAAAAGCGCGCGAAATTGAGCAATTTCACGAAGTATTTTTTTCCAGAATTTAACGAATTCAAGAGAAAAATAAAATTCACACGAAAGAAAAATAATCAATTTCATATTTTCGTTCGTTTAAAGTTAGTCCCAGCTTTGTATGCCCAGTATTTGTAATTAAAATATGTAAAATAAGAGACGACTGCAAGAGAAAAAAATGACCTCGCACGTGCATTTCATTTGATAGAATTTGCGTACAGACAGGCAGAGAAACTTTACTTTTTATATTATTTGCTAGGGCAAGCTCCCACCCGCCCGTTACGTGTGACAAAATTTGATTTGATGCATAAAAAGATACCTATCTTTTACTTATTTATGAATTTTCAAATGCGCATATGAGTAGGTTTCAAAATATGACGATAATGTCTTTGCATGGAAAATATAAAATTCTAATGAGTAAATGGAGTTTTGATAATAATGAAATCTACTGCTCGGACATATTCCTATGCATCGAAATTTATATGACTCGTTCTTCTTCTAAGGTGAATCTGTCCGCAGACAGGTTTCTGTTGAACTGCTCTCTACATTCTCGTCTATCCTATGTTGCCTCCCTCAGCTCTTCGTAACGCCTTCCATTCATATCTGTCATCATATTATTTCTGCGTCATCCTCTTTCCCTCTCTTTCCCTCGATCTTTCCTTCTAATATTCCTTTCAGCAGGCAATCTCTCCTCAGAACATGTCCTATCCAGTACGCCTTCATCTTTCTTACTAATTTTATAATATTCCTTTTTTCATTCATCCATGCCAGCATTTCCTCAGTGCCCACGTTATGACTCCATTTTAATCTTTCCATTCTTCTTCATAAGCACATTTCAAAATCCTTCATATGTTTCTCCCCTTTCCTCTGGACTGCCCATGTTTCTGCTCCATTGGCACAGCACTCAAAATAAAACATATCGCAAATCTTTTCCTTAAGCCAATGTTAATTGCTTTGACTGAAAGTAATTGTCTGACTTTACTGAAGGCTGTCTTTCCCTGTGATATTCTACATCTTGTTTCCTTCGTACAACTTCCATTCTATGTCATAACACTTCCGTGGTATCTAAAGAATGGTATTTGTATGACTCGGACATATGCCAAAAATTTGATAACACCAAATTTGCTATGATTCAGTGAAGTAGAGTCACTTATAATTTCAAGTCTACAAGGTACAATCTCGAGTCGTCTGTAGTCTTAAGTAGGATACTCTAACCCGAGGAAATGTCGCCGTCTTATTTATCTCTAATATTTACCCAACTATATTCCATACCTCTTTTTATGATGCAAGATTTTCTCAAGAATGCTTTGATATAAGCTACCTAAAGTTCCCAGTGGATTCGATATGGGCCTTTGTTTTCCCTATATATGTTCTTACAGGTCTCGTCTTCAACAATACTGCCGGTGGCCAAGGGTACGATTCTTGAAAAACGCCAAGTTTTGAGCAATTTTACGAATGTATCTTTCTAAAATATCAAGAATATTGAGAGTCGACTAAAAATCGTCTGAAAGAATCATCAAAATCTTTATCGTATGTCATTTCGTTTGGCAATAGTTTTGCTTTTGTACGCCCAGTATTTTCAATTTTGAATTGCGGAAGAGAAGAGGACTGCAAGCGAATAAACACAATTCGTGTATCTCCTTACGGGAATGGAATTTAAGGAACGGGGTAGAAACTGAATGTCTTTGCTTTTTATAATAACAATATATTTTTTAATGCTCTTTATCGAAGGGTTTTAATACTCTAGGGGTTTGAATTTATTTTAAGCTCCCTATGGGATACTTCTGGAATTGTTACTGTGTGCTACGAAGAAAATCATGAATTTTATTTAATATTTTCAAGGACCTCTTGTCAAGGGGCGAGAAATCACGAGCGAAAAAAATCATATTGTGATCGTGGCGTAAATGGAGCTGAAGTGCATTTTTCTACCGAGAAGGAGAGCTCTCTTCTCCCGGTGAACAATTGGTGAGGATCTTAACGAAGGCCACCGGTTGATTCTTTGAGATAAGTATCGAAGTGAAGTGATCGGTGATGTCCTTTCATATTTTCCCTTCTAAACAAATGTATAGTCCCCAAATAATTTTACAAAAATTTGTTACTGAACGTAATTTGCTTACCAAGTTGACTTTTCTTTTGATCCCCAGGAAAACTTCTAGGACTATAAAAATATTGAAAGGAGTCACTATCAGTTTTCATTGCAACTTTTTGAATCCACGTTTTTTCCTTTTTGTCTTCTTTAAGTTAAATTACTTTTTTATTTTGCGATGGTCCTATTATTGTTAGCTTGAAGGAAATATATCAGTTTTCTTTAACTCGGGAAGTATTGAGAGCGAGAGGTTTGAGAGCGGGGAATATAGCGTTGGAAAATGGGGGCGAGGTGTCCTCCTCCCACCGTCGTTCTTTCCCCCGCGTTGGATTTTTGCCCTCCGCTCTCTAGCACATTCTTCCGGCTCCTCTTCCTGTTCTCCTCTACCTCCCATTCCGTTAACCTTCCCCACAAAAACCCCACCGCATATCCTCCCCTTTTCATCCCTTTTCATCCACTCGCCTATCTCCCGCACCGAATCCGAAAACCCCAAAAAGCCCCCCCTCCTGCCCCCAATAATCCGCACAAACGATTGCTTTCCTTCTCTTCGCCCTTTCCAACAACGTTGGAGACCCCTGTTGCTAATGATCGTGGGGTAAAAAGCGATTTAATCGCCTCGCCAGATGTAAAGGGGAAGGATGAAAGGTTGATGAGTTCCCATTCCGATCCCCGGCCTCTCTCGCTATTTCTCGACCCTTAGAATCGCCTACTCGGCTGTCTGGTCGCCAGATTGCAAGAAAATGAGTGAAAGTAGACACTTTTGGTCGCATTTGGAGAAATTATCCCCACAGTGTGAAGGGCCTAGTTTCTCACCATGATTATCTTTTATTCCTAATCTAAAGTTCCAAATGTTTCCATAAAATTTTTTGCTGCTTATCTCCATCTTGAAATATATATTGTAATCTAGACAATGACGAATCTGATCTGAGCTGCTGATTGTTTAGGTGTTTTTTCCACTCCATTTTTACTATTGATTTTGCAATTGCTTCTATCTTTAGAACAATTATGTAAGATACGTTAAATAAAGCTGAGCTAACCGTCGTTTTAACCTTGTACGCATATTCATCATCGTTAATTTGAAGCTAATTTGTTTTTTATCAAATTGTTAAAGCAACAAGATTTTATTGAGTGCTCAAATCAACAATGGTGGGCATCTATCGATTCCTGAGATTTTCAAATATCATATCAGTCTTGATATCGTGTTAAAGCTACCCTGTGTAAAGAAAATATTTCATATTCTGATTGATTTAGATAAACAAATCGTAATTTTAGCTGATTTTTGTCTGTCAGCTTCTATAAAATTGGAATTTCACAATTAAAGTTTCATCGTTGCCTTTTTTTCATATTATCTGTATTTAATGCATTATGACGTATAATTAGGAGGGATGCTGATTCCGGCCGAACTTTTTTGAAATCCATGTTTTCATAATGAAAAGGTGGCAGTTCGATTCCACACCTAATTTTCTCTTACTGACCCAGGTTTCGGCATATTATGCTATTATCTAGACAAGGCAAACCATTTTTACCTTGAAAATGGCATAATGTGCCAAAACATGAGTCAGTAAGAGAAAATAAAGTGTGGAATCAAACCAGGTATAGGCATATTATGCCATTTTCATGGTAAAACTGCTTTGCTTCGTCTTGAAAATGTCGTAATATGCTGAAATCCGGTTCGATAAGAAAAATAAGGTGTGGAATCATTCTCAGCTACCTTTGCGATTTGAAGGACATAGTCAGGAAAATTATGATAGGACCATGATTTGGTGTAAATATTGATCGATCCGATTGTTAAAAGTACTCAGCAGTTGATTTGAATACCGATTGAAAGAATTGATAGATATATGACCGGCGAACCGATAATTGTTTTTTGGTTGATATGAAAGAAAGAGTGAGCCAAATCGTTTTCGAAGAAGGTGTCTTTTTTATTTCTAACGTAGTTTTTAGTTGCGTACCCTTCTTGAGAAACATTTTACTCTGGTCATGATACAGAACGCCATCCTTGGCTATCGCGTACGTTTGAATTGACCTTTGTACGTGCCTCGAAGTGACCTAGAAGTTATCATTCCGCGGGCTTGGCTTCGTGCCGCCTCTACAACTTCGCCTGCCGTTGTTTACACCGGCCTGCCGAAAGGAATAGCAATCCCACCCGGACTGCGCTGTCCCTCAGGCAATCAATGGCCCACGCGTCTTCCGAATCACCAACAATCTGACAGCAGCCCTTTGGACTCCCTTAGGGTGCTGCTTGGGGCTTGGAGTGGGAATCCCTCGGACACAGCCTGGGAATAGACTGTGATTGGGACTAGTGTCCTGGGGGAAGGAGACAGGATTGTGTACTAGCGTACTGTGTTGGCCGCCATCCGGGTGCCTGGTGGAAGTTGATTCTGCAGGTCATTGTTGCAGCGTAGCAGTGGTTGTGTCGTTACTCCTATTCGGTGCTTCGTCGCGACCGAGGCTCTTGATTTCGAACGCGTTAACGGTTCGGATTGCTCCGGATTGGAATTGGAAATAAGTACACCAGTTCATTTGAGGACATTATTTAATTAAAACACCATTACATTTTATTCGAGTAATTTGGCTATTATGTAGATTTAAATCGATCCTTTACCGAAGTATAATTATGTCTATTTGAAATTATCCATTTGTATCGCACTTTGAAACTAGCTTGAATATTGCAAGCTCTCTTAAAGCACCTGTTGGTGGCTAATGTCTATTCAGCCAGAAAGAGTAGAACTTGGAGCCCATAGGACTGAAATATGGTTGAAAGACCATCAAGAAATGTTCTTTATCAAATCTCTGCTTGTAGTTATGGCCTATTACTTGTAGTGGGTGTAACAGCATTGGAACATGTATATAAGTGTTAGTTAATAATTCTCTTTTGTTTTGAAGAAAAATTGCCGGAAGATTGCCGTTTAAAAAAATGCGTTGGGCGTATTTTATATTTTCTAATGCCATATGCTCATTGGAGTTGGAACGAGAACTTGCATCAAATTAGTCAAATTTTCAATTTTCTCTCTGGTATTTCAATCTGTGCCTGCCAACAAAACAATCGATATGATGTCGCATTAATCAGATATCAATGTCAGTGTGTACTCCAATTTTTCTAATTTGTCTAATAAATGACAAAAAATTCTTCAAGCGTAGCAAAATTTGACAATAGCCTTTTTCGACCCATGAATGCGCTCTATAAAATGAAATGACGTGGAATTTCAGTCGCTACATTGGTTGAAACGTCGAAGTGCTAACACACTCATTCCAAAGCAGCCGTTGCGGGAACAGAGAAAACACATGATCATTTTCCCCCCATCCATTTCCTGATACTTTTTTTCCACGCCATTAACTTCCTCATTATGTAGTGTTACAACCTCTTCTACACGCCTTGGATATGAACTTCTGAGTGTTATGCTGATGTAGATAAGTATGCATATACCTACATGCTAGAGGATGTTCTAAGAGCATCGGTTTCTAGACACCGTTTTTATGTTCATGCAAACTTGTAAACAATTTCTATTTTAACTACTCCATTCAAATTGACCCCTTATGACTTGGGAAATACTTGCCTCCATTGTTAACCTTTCTCTCAGCATTCCGCCATAGTTCGAAATTTCTCTTGACCTCCAAAATTACCGAGTGCGTGCTCTAGGTTGAGAACTGTGGCCGAGTAAGCAAGTTTGATCAAACTTATTTGATACTAGAAAAGTGAAAAAAATTCAAAGGAATAAGTCATTACTTTTTGCAATATGATGTCATGAGCGAGCAGTAATAAATTGCAATTCACGGTTAATAGTAATCAATATCCATGTATTCTCCGTCACTTGTTCCTTCGATCTTTATAACAATTGACGCGAGAATAAATGTTGCTTGAAATAAAAATTGGTATAATCTTTGAATATATTTTCCTTAGAGGAAGATGGTTCCCCGGGTACGTTTGCTAACACTCTTTGATAAGTAATTTCAGAATTATCTTCCTCCGTAAAACACTACCCAGACACATTTGTTTGAGTTGACATTACTACTTTTTCATAGAACCGAGTTATGGAAACTAAATTATAAGTACTAATTTTAATTTTTAGGATTAATAGTTTGTTAATATTAAATATTCCTAAATAGTTAATGATTAGAATAGAAGTTTTAAATTTATTGAAAGCAGGTGCCTTCGAGATCTAGGTTTTATATCCTCTTAATCCAGTTTTAACATATATTCTGTTCTCTAGACCCGTGTGCCTACTTGATGTAATAGTTAGTTGTGAAAGTGAATTCTTGCTGCGGCGGAATACGAGGTCTGTTCACAAAGTTACCGAACTTTATTTATTAGAAAAAAATACTTCACTAACAAATTTTTGGTCAAAGTCCCCTTCAAAGTAGTCTTCTCCCCAACGTATACACTTATCCCAATTGTGTTTCCACTTCTTGAAATAGTCCTGGAACGCTTCTTCCGGAATGCTCATAAGCTCCTCTGCCGATTTTTTCTCTATCTCTAAAATGGTGGCAAATCTCTTTCCTTTGAGCGTGGTTTTTTGTTTGGCGAACAGGAAAAAGTCACACGGGGCTAGGTCTTGTGAGTTGTGTGGGTAGGGAAGAACAGCGGTCTTGTTTTTGGCTAAAAACTCACGAGTTCTGAGAGACAAATGAGCCGGCGCGTTGTCGTGGTGAAAAAATTACTCGCCGCTCCTCCAAATTTCGGGCATTTTTCAACTGATTCTCTCTCTTAGGCGTGTCATAACCCCCAGGTAGTACTCCTTGTTGACTGTCTGGCATTTAGGTAGGAATTCGAGATGCACAATCTCCTTTGCATCGAAAAAAACAGTCAACATCCCCTTGACATTCCAGCAAACTTGTCGAGCTTTTTTGGGGCGCGGGGATGTTTCACAAATCCATTGTGAAGATGCACTTTTTAATCGATGTCATATCCATGAACCCATGACTCATCATTTGTTATGATCCTGGAGAAGAAGGTTTCATCCTCTTCAGCTCGATCAAACAGTTCCTGACAGACTTACACTCGATGTTGTTTCTGGTCTGCTGTCATCAGGTGAGGTACGAATTTGGCGGCGGCTCGATGCATCCTCAATTTTTCAGTTAGGATTTCATAGCACGAATCAATCGAGATGCCACACTCTTCTGCAAGTTTCCTGCCAATCAAACGTCGATTTTCACGAACGAGATCGTTCACTTTGTCGATCAGTCGACGTTGATGGTCTTCCGGAATGCTCGTCGTCTTCCACTGATTTCCACCCCTTTTTGAACCGGGTAAACCACTCATAACACACAGTACGTTTCATAGCATCCTCACCATAAGCCTTGGTAATCAACTCAAAAGTTTTTGTGAAGGATTTGCCGAGTTTCATGCAGAATTTCACAGAACAACGCTGCTCCTTCAAAGAGCTCATTTCCGTGGATCCGATTTTTCGCCGCACTCCACGAACATCATTTCACATAAACGGCCGTAACTAAGCAACAACACAATATATCAACAAAGTGGTTATAGGCGATTATTTGGGAAGTTTTTGCGGACACAACGCTACCATGTGAATTCAAAAATGACCAATTGGAGGCGCTCTATTAAACAAGTTCGGGAACTTTTTGAACAGACCTCGTAGTGCAATCAGGCACTTCACTCTATTCATATCTTTCAGCGTGCATAGGTCAGAACACTTCATATTGTTTGAATTCTTAACATTACAGTTTGAAGGAACCTAGTCTAAAGCTTCGAAAGTATAAATGCAATTATTAATTTAAGGACTCAATGGTTTATCTATAGAAAACATTCCTAAATAACTACGGAAATGTTTTAATATTTTGAAAGGAGGTACCTGGAAGAGCTAGGTATCATATGCCCTGAATTCAGCATTAATTAATTTTCGTTTATAACCTATATACCATCTTGATGTAGTGATTATCTATGACAATGTATTCTCGATGCGGCTAAATAATTTCATTAGTCAATTTACTCCACCCATTTATATCGGCTTACGTTTGTCAATAGGATTTATGAAATGGATTGGTGATCATCTAGGGCTCCCACAGATATAATCTCACTTGCCGCAGAAATTCATGCGCCCCTGTCAAAACCGAGACGCACGGCAGATGTTCCATCATTTCAGATCTGCTGGAATCGTATCTGAACGGATGGAAGCAAGAAATATACTCCCGGGCCGCCCGAACCGGCGGGGTTGCATTATTTCAGTCTCTCATTCCACTCATGCGGAGTAAGTGGGATTCGTAGATGGATGAGGAAATGGGTTTGGGGTGAATGCTTCGCGAAAATTAGGCGAGGGCGTGGGAAATAATGATGTGAACTCAGACCGCGTTACGTTCCCGCTTGTTTATTGTGAGCAGGAAGCATGGAGGTAAGTAGGGCTTGTATATTTTTTTCGTAAAACTTCAAAAAATTCCGAATCCATGGGAGGTATTCGGATAATATGGAATAGAACCGCAATGGATCCTTTGATATTTGAGATGTATTTGTTGAAAGAGCTTAATCTGTCTCCTTGCCATCCTGGAATTCATTGTTGTTATATAACACTTGTCACGGTAGTGCAATTATCATAAAACTATAGTTCGAGTAAAATGCGACGAACTTACTTTCGAATTCATTTGAAAACGATGAAATTATATCGCAAAATTAATTAATATATTTAGGTTTAAGATGGTCATGAGTTTTCATATGTGATAAATGAAAACTTTTTGACCTGATTTAAAACCTCATGATGGCCTGACAGCCGAAACCGGTCGCTAGTATTCAATAAATTGTAGAAGTCACAAATTTTTATTTTGTTTATTATGACGTCCTTCCACCACGTGAAAGCTTCAAGTTTCCGTTTTCTTTTGCTCATTTCGGAGAGAACGACGATCTATACAAACGCACCCATCCATACGCTCAATTTCTGGGTTATTTAGTAAAGGGAGCTTAATTATCGGTGTTACATTTCTAAACAAGATGTCAGTCGCTATAAATTTCCACCGTACAGTCATATCCTGAAAAACTTCCTTCGCTTGAGATACATTCACGCATTGATATAATTGCTTTCATGTTGATAGGACACTTAATATTCCTCCTCTTCAGATTTTCCTGTAATTCTTTATCTGATGGTTTCCTTGGTCAACCCCTTTCTTATGACTTTTACATCTCTAACAGTAATATTTATTGACTTCCTATGGTATCATGGACAAACTTAGCAATGAACGCTCCTTTCTTTTATGTACTTTACCGGAGCATCTATTCTACTTTCTTTCTTCACGCAATCTGTCATAACCTTATCCTTCCTACTTATACCACAACCATTTATTTGGCCACTTATTCTCACTAGATTTAGCGTACTTATCCTGATATAATGGGTTTTTCTTCGTGCATTAAAGTCAGGCGGAGTATATTTTTGTGCATTGTGATTTTACTTATGTAAACATTTATTCTTTGATGCGCTCCATGCTCCACCAACCGCCCCATTCCAGCTGTTCCCCTGGTCTATTCCTCTCATCTAGTCTCTCTTGCCAAGAAATGATAATATATCCAATTAAGAGAATTAATACCATGGGATAGAGGTAACAGTTTAAAAGAGCATCGGGTTCTGCATTTAAGAAGAAGAACTTCATCCATGTAGCGCTTAAAACAAGTCGGAAGCGATAGACCTACACATCTCCAAAAACTGAGAACACTATGATCATATATGAATACGTCACTTACAATACCCGTCAGTTTATATTTTTTTACCGGTGATGTGGATGAAGAGAAATCTTGGAAAGGCATGGAGGTGTATACCCATGCATTGCCGTGTGCGAGAGGGTGACCCGTTTGGACTGGGGGAAGGGAATGAAAGGGAATATCCCCCTGGAATGGCGAAGGAGACGAATGAAGGGCGGCTTTTGAGCAGAAAGGTTCCCAATGCAATCAGAAAATTGATTTTCGTTTGTTGTGTTCGTTCTCCCTCCACCTCGACCGCCTCCATTCCCAATGTACTGTCAATCCTGCTCCTCCCATCCAACCCCCATCCTCTCACCCCCCTCTCAATCTTTACCATTCCCTTTCCACTGACACAGCGCCGCACATTTTCCATCAGATCAATCTTCTCCCATTGTAGTATCCATCTATCTGTATCCCCGAGGCCAAAAATCTTTTCCCGCCCTCCCCCCCCACTTCTCCCCACAATTCCCCCCTTTGTCGTCCCCCTTTGCTCCATTCTTTCCCCTACTATCTCGAACTCTTATCTCCGTGTCCATATCTGGGAAGAGTTATGCGTACGATTCTTGGTTCCTCTCTGTTCCTCCTTGCCATTCTCCTGCGCCGTCGTTCTCGGCTGCTTCCAAGAAACAGCGAAGCTCGATAGCGCCTTCAAAAAGGGATGACTGCGCATTTTGCTGCCGCGTGAGATATACATGAAATGAGCTAAATGGCAGAAAAATCGTGATGTGAATGAATGAGCCATACATCATTCTTTTTTTTTCTAAAAGAGGTATGGATCATGAATATTTTCAAGTGTTAAGCTCAATGCTGAGTATCTTTTTATGATTTTTTTTTGGAAAACTTCCAAAATCATCAAATGAGTCGTGACATCCTTTATCGGCGACTTTAAGTCTCCTCTGTGTGTTTTCAATTGGAGATTTCCAGCAGTCTTGTGTTTGTTCCGTATTTTTCTCTCTTTTTTCAGTTTATAAGACGTTTTAAATTTATAAATGGCATTGAAACACGTTATTCAACTTCTTATTTAAAATAAAATATTAAAAATTTATAAACAGTTACATGTTTCCAGAAGTTGAAGCGTGGAATCTGATTCAATTTACACTCTAGTCCCAATCCTATCGACTTGCCATTAGGGAATTTTTCAATGAATGTCCAGCTTTAACCGCGAAGGAGTCCATCGTTCAGGACTTTGATAATTTTGTGCTAAGTAAACTTTTACAATTCTCTTGAGCTGGAAAATAGTTGTACATTGGGTGGATATACCTTAGTATTTTGTAAATTTTAATCAATTCTTATAGAAATAGAACTATCAATCATCGGCATCAATTATCAGTTTTTTATTATTAGTTGACATTTTTTATTAGTTCTTGGCCATGGAAAACATGAATATTGTTTTCATGCGTAAGCAAAGTGCACTTGGCCCGATGAAAGAGTCTCCTTAAATATCTGCGTGCGGGCGAAGTATAACCTAATATGAATAGATAAATTATAGTATGAAATCTACACACTATCAAAATTTAGTGCTGTACAACTCAGATAACTTATCGAATAATGAAAGATTTAGCCCATTTATCGAATTTTGATTTTAAAGTTCCTCGACGGCTAATAGAAGATCCATCTTCTCCTGTTTTAATAAAATTCTATGTTTTTTATTTGCCGGCGATAATTTATTAAGAAGTTTTGCAGTGAATCGCGAAATAAAGGTGTAGAAAATGATTGGTAATGAATGACTCATTTAACGGTTCCAATTCATTCATTCATTCATTCACATGAACTGATGTGTGAAAGTATTCTTATTCTGTTTGGCCAATGCACTGTATTTCTATTCATTATTATTCATCGCGTTGATATACGCCTGTAATTATTAACGACATTTATTTCGCAGACGCCGTAGTTGGACGGATAATTACATTGCCGTTTCTTTGGCCCAATTTTTGTACACATTTCCAAATCCTTGTCTTGCTCTTATATTTTCTCAGGCCTCATTTTGATATTACTTCGTGCTTAGTGACGTCTTGCCTTTTGTTGTCATTTTTAATTCAAACCTTTTTTCTCTGGCAAAGATGGCATTTTTGTCATTTTTATATCTGTTAAATCTCTGTTTTTTTCCTTCAACTTCTGCCCCTTGCAATGTATCATCCTTTCTCTTTATTTTGGCATGTTTTTCCATTTGTACACATCGTTAGCTAACTTTCACTCTTCTTTTCTCTTGGCTGTCATCGTTTTCTTTTCCGTCTCTTTCTTAAATATTCGGAAAATTTCCTCTCCTTTATTTCATCGAAGATTTTCATTCCATTTTCGAAAAATTATTTTTTACATCAACCCAAGCATTTTCAACATTCTTTTCATGCAACTTCTTACTCAACATTTCCATTGTTTCTTTGCTTTATTTTGAATATTTTTGGATCAAAGGATTTCAGTGTGTAGAGGTCTAGATTTTTCAGTTGATAACTAATTGACAATTTGCCGTTTCTTCGAATTCTTCGTATTATTTCTTCCAATCTGGTATATCTACTTGTATTTCCTTTACAAATGCTACCCAAAGGTGAAAATTTGCTATAAAAATTCGTTTCCTCAATCCATTTCAGTCCATTTTTTCCAACTTATCAATCAACTCAAGTGTATTTTTTCCGTTTCTTATGCCATGTATTACTTTTTTGAGCTTATTTGTTGGCATTTTAGTGATGTGTCCTTATCATTGTGTAAATTGATCAGTCACGCGGTTAACCATATCTTAATCATGATTATCTCAATGATTCGTCTCAAAATGCGTACATATAAAACCCTTGGTGCATTAGAGATGTGTTTTGGTACTCAGTGTTTGAACAAGTTATTGAAAAACAACCCATGAGATGAGCGTGCTACCATTGTCAATTACGGTTCTATTTTTGGGTTTTCCAGTTCCCGACTTTGTCCTATATCGGTTTTTCACTCTTTCAGCCGGACGTATTCTCAATTTTCAAACACCTTGCTGGGATATCCTTTCGGGGTTGCTCCTCATTTGTTTTTCCAGTCGGCCAACCGCATCTCGTGTACAGGCTCTTGTGCACAAAGAAGAAAGGGGCTGAAAAAACTCGTTTTTGTGACCATCGAAAACTTCCCGTTTTTGAAAGCGATAGTCTTCAACCAGGTCGAGACCCTCCATTTGAAAAACCAGAGTTTCGGCTTAATATCTGTGGTGGAGAACATATGTTTACCTTCAGGAGCGAAGAAAACGTAATGAGTAGTAACTGTGACAAATTTCACAGAATGCTGTTAATAAATGTGAATGTGAGAATCACATTATATATAATTATCACGTATAATGCATAACGCTTTTGAGTTCGTAAGGTGTATTATACTTTATCAAAATAACTACTTCGGATCATGGAAACTCATGCATGCATGCACCAATGCATGCATAAAATCCTCACTAAATGATCTGCCTAACATTTCTTGGTCATATTCATAAAGGCGTAGTTTTTGCGATGAAACTCGGGGATTTATTTTTTATAAAATGAATATTTAGAGATATGTGGAGAACAACTCATCTTTGTTGAAGACGGGCAGAATTAATGTAATGACAATAGTTTGTTACTCCGACGGAGAATACTTATACCATATTTCCTTTGGTTAATCGGGGATTAACTTCAGGTAGCCATGAAGGTAAACCAGAATTATGGTTACCATTATTTTAAGAATAGGTTATGCACACATATATAAAGGATATACATTTACATATACAATCAATTTAAAATTACGGTACACGTAAAAATAATATTACAGTTACTAGAAAACATAATCTAGACTTTCTTTAGTAAACAGCCAAGATTGTATATTTTCATTGTTGTGTTTAGGATTTTTAAGTGACTTGAAACAGGTAATAAATCATACACTTTAGGTTTGCACAAGAAACCGTTTGAATTACGTCAGGCTTGACGGCGTTAACATCGGCTTGGGTAAGGAAATACGTGCTTTACGTAGGATATAGGGAGAAGGATTGAGCAATAATAACCCAGTATTACCTCTTCTTATATAAAAATGACGTAAAACTTTATGAAAATCGATGTATTAAGGGGAGCAACCCAATACAACTAAATAGAGCAAAGGAACTTTCCAAGAAAGCTTTATATTTTGATTATATTTAGCATTATAAATAATTGAAATCCATGTCTTAATGGAGATTTTGATTGATTACATTAAATATTGAATAGTTGACCTTGCTATGAGTAATTTCGATGGATATTTTGGACACCCTACGTTTAATTCCGTTTGGTTTTGTGGGCTTATGTGCTGGAAGAAATTTAACTAGTGGGTCCAAGTTTTATACAACTTCTTCTTGATAAATAACATTAGTGATGACCCACCTTTCAGAATCTTGTCAATATTCTTGCCGATTAGTGTACCAGCTTATATTTTGCAGCATAAGGTATAGGACAGCGATTCAATTTTCATTGCTTTGGAGGGCCTTTCAATTGATTTCCATATCAATTTGGGATAGTTAAAATATCTCAATTTCACACTTTCAATATTTTATATAGTAAAATGACATATCATCATAGTTTGAGCATAAATAGTTTCCAACTTGTTTTGGTTTAGCTGAAAATATTGCTAAACAATGATTGGGTGACTCATAAATTCGTGTGAACCGAATAAATGGGGTAATATTTCATGGTTTACTTGTTTGTCAGAATGTCTAGTCTTGGAGATAGGGATTGGAAAATCGATTTCGATTTTAATCGAAAATTGATAATCACACTCCGATTTTCGATTTAATCGTAGTCGACTTTTTGTTTTGAAAAATCGTTCAAAATCGATTCTAGCCGATCGATTTTCGATTTTTAGCTTGCTACAGCATTTGAATTTTGCCGCCTCGCTTTACACCGCTGCGCGCTATTTCACAGTGCATCGCTGGTGGGGGAACGTCGGTGGGGAGGCAAAGTGCTTCGGACACAGGCAGGTTGGAGTTGCCAACTGTGGGGCTGCGGATTTTTATTACAATAATTATAGTCTAGGCGGGGACTCACGCTCGGACATTGTAGACCGCGAGACAAAGATTTGAAATGATAATACGCGTTGATATTGTGCCTTTTTTGAAAATGTTTTCTCAATAAATCGCTTCACAGAACTCTTCTTCAAAATAGATTCGCCCAGTCCGAATATCGTCTTCTGGGCTACTAAATTAAATATAATTTGCTTGTTATATTACCTATATGTATATAAGTATCTGGTATGGATTATTACTTTCCTGCATACCTTATTAATATCTTTAAAATAATAAATTGTAGTAATAAATTAAACGTATTCAGTTCTTATCCCTAGTGCTTCCATTAACCCATATTACGAATTTTGTTAGAACAGCACATCCGTATTTCAGCAGACAATTAATTTACTATTGAAAAATTTCGATTTCGATTATTCGATTATTTTGGACAAAAAATCGAATTTTTAGACAATCGATTTTTAAAACCGAAATTAAAATTTGATTAATCGAAAATCGATTCTGGATTTAAATTTCCAATCCCTACTTGGAGAATGATCTCACTAAATCGGAAATACGTCAATAGATTTCTATGGCATTGTGTTCAATCTTCTTTTGATAAGAAGTTGGTTAGTGATACTAACAAATCTGCTTTTTAGGCGTGTGGTCATATTTTGCTGCCTTTGTTCTTGCTAACTACATTAAATAGTTATGTGTTTTCATTAAAACAATACCAAGTAATTGAATTTAACGAAATCTTTTGAATAAATTTTTACTTGCAAATGCTGGCATAAAATATTTAGTGATAAGTGATTGATTGCAAATTTGGTTGTATGATTCTTGATGACGAGTAGACTGAATAAATTCTCTTGTTGTAAATTTCTGTGATTATACTAGGAAAACTATATGCTTCATTCTCATCATGTTTTATTCCTAATTAAAAGTCTTTCGCGTTGCCTTCTCACTCAATTTAATTAGCTTTAAACATTAATTCCCCAAAAGGAGGCCTTCGTTCATTTGCGTACTGGACAATGCCATTTCCTATCCGCAACGAAACTACTTTGTGGCCGATGGCTAGTTTAGATTTGCGCTAACCAGCGGGGCTAATTAAAACACTCTGCAATGCAAACATTGACTCAGTCCGAGCAAATTTTGCCGGAACTAGTTGTTATTGCCACCGGCGACGTGAGCATGCACAAACCCAATTTGCTTTATTGCCTTCTTGAAATTTTTATCAAGGCATGTCATCGGAATCGAGGAGACTGGGGCACAAATATTGTGGTAAAGACTTTTTTAAGATGAGTCCGCTGTGGAAGGGAAGTGGAAATTTACGATTGAAAATAAGTGTTTGATTATCCCTCTTTGATCGAAAACCTTCCCAACTCTAAAGATCAAACTGGGTAAACACTAGAAGCTGAACGAAATGTTTGGGCTTGTTGGTTGTTGAACGGGTTCAGGAGGAGGGATATGGAACAAGATATTAAGGTTGCGAAAGAGGGATGTAGGGCAATGGCGTGAAAAATCCGGAAGTCGGAGAGAACGTAAATAGCGCGATATGGAAATGGAGCTGGAAAAGGGATCCAGTCGGGGTGTGGTGGTTGATGAGAGGAATTTTGGTCTCGGATGATGTCGAATTGGGAGGTTTGTGACTGGGGTGGTAGAACGGGATGGAGTGGGAGTAAGAAAACCAACCGCCCGGGGGTTGAGGAGAGATGGCTGTGAGGGGTGGAGGAAGAAATGCGAGAGATGGAGGACTTCTATGTGAGAGGCGCGGTTAATTAATTAGCAGCGCCGTCACACGGGAAATGGAAGTCAAACAAAAACATATTTTTTTCTCGGGAATGAGGAAGACGGATGCGAGCATATAGATCCCCCCACTCTGTTTCCACCCTCCATGCATCTTCCACCCCCACGCAGGGATGGAGAGTTTTATAAAAAAATAAATTCGCATCCTATTCCATTTTTTAAATTCCACGAAGGAGAAAGAACGAGATGGCGAATGTAACGGGGAGTTGGGTGGATTCTAGGTTGTAGAAGTGTCTGCTTTATGGAGTTGCAAACATATCTAGATGTACGGTGATGGGAAAAGTGGGTAGCCGGAACAAGGAGGGCAGGGTTTTCGGGGTGTTTTTATTAAATGGGCCGGGAAACAAATGACGAGAGTGAGGAGGAATATGAGGAGACTTTTATCGGGAAAGGATGAGTCGGAAAAAGAATTGTACGGAAGGGGCGGAGAAGGGGGTGCATATTAGTTCAAAAGGAGTGAAAGGAGGGAATATATGTATAGTTTCAAAAAAATGAAAAATAAATGTGTCCATTGTTGTATCTTTTTTATTCCAACACTCGTTTCGGATTTTTATCTCCATTTCATTCCTTCCCTCCTCTGACAGGAAGCTGTGATGAAGTGCTTGGACGACATCAGTGCAGCTATATTTTAGGGTAGGTGAAGGTCATCTTTTCGGGGGAAATATACGTCCTTGTTGAATAACTAATACATATCAGTATTTTTCTCATTTTCACTCGGGGGCATTCGTTGAAATTTGTCTGTCAGTAGAAATACGGGTACATTTGTCTCTGTGTGGTTGGCTTGAAGGATTGAACATTAATAATGTAAAGGCTGCCAATTAGAAATGAAGAATCTATGGTCGCAGATATGAATGGCGTGGAATGAAAAGGGTACATATGTTTGGTGTAGCCATAGTTTTCGTGTCATTAGTGCGTATCAATGAAAATTTGGCCGAGCAGTGAAATTTTGGTGAATTCTGGTTTTGAAACAGATTTACTGGGTAGTAAATGTAACCTACTGAAGGGGAATGCTTGTAGTTATCCCAAGAAACACTTCTCCTTCAACAATTAGCTGACTGAGATGCAGGAATGATGAATAAAATATTGCGGGTATATTTTAGGTACAGTTTTCATAGAAGAAAAATGATATGTACTCAACGGTATGTGGCGAGATGTTGTGGAACATGAATTTAGGAAAAAAAACCATGTGGTCATTACTATAACTCCTTTAACTTTTCCTTTCAAGAAAAATGAAACTTGATTCAAGGAGAAAACGCCCAATAATCGCAGAAATGTTTTATTGTATGTAAAAGGATTAATACATATTGATCTTTGTTTTCCTTATAAACTTAAGTGAGAAATTTTTGGTTGGTAAAGTATCCGTTTTGTTGTTGTATTTTTACATTTTGCCATTAGTTTTTTTATCTGTGCTTATGATAGAAACTGTCTTTTTTTTAAGGTTGCTCTCTCTTTTTCTGAAAAAAATTCCATTTTAGGTATTTTTCTTGTTTGGTGTTACATTTATTTACCTTTTTTTATAGTGTACGCATCGTACTTATGGATCATTGCTAATATTAATTTTCTTGAACTGACCTTCCGGAACGAAGATGAACGAGAAGTTGACTATTATTTGATTGACAAATGAAAATTTCGGATAACATAAGGTTTCATATTCCAGTGATAATAGCTCTAAACTATGTGAGGATACCAGGGATAACATGCCTCCTGAAATTTCCAATTATGACATGTCCATGTGAAGTCTATCTAAATATTCATATGATGATATTCGTTTGCGTTTCAGCAAAATATACACAAGCCGACGAGGAACATCAATATTAAGACTATGTAGCTTGCTCAGTCCTACCTTTCTCATGTTAGCATTTCCAGCTCCACCCTAAAATGACAAGGTAAAGGTCGTTCAAAAATGAGATATTTGGCAAGCAGCCGATAAATTCTTCAAATTACTGCGCCACTTTTGAAACGCCGCCGCTCCCGTGAAGCTCGGTTTCAATAGAATCCGAAGGACGTCAAACACGTCCTTAGGCCCCACCTTCATTACACTTAAAATTTCATCATGGCTGCTGCTAAAAGGGGTTGAAGGGTGGGGGCGTGGGCGGGTGGGAATTGCTGCCTTTTTTTTAAGTAATCGACGTCGGTGAGAGGTGGTCTCAAACGCCGCGGGAGTCTACTCTCTGGGCGTGGAAAGTGAGTGGAAGGTGGAATTTTCGTAGGCGTGCGCTATCGAATCTCTCTTCTCTCTGTTTTCTCCGTCGTTTTTATCGCGCGAACATACCCGAGGTGGTGCAGGAGAAGGAAGACAATTTGCCCGGAAGGGCGTAAAAGGATGGGGAGGCGTACTGACGGTGAGGTCTGTCGGAAAACGGGAAGGAGAACTGTGTTCCTTATCATTACATTTCCTTGACTTCGTCAGGTCGCGCGCGAGAAAGGAAATGCGAACCTTACGCTGCCTTTTTTTCCTCTTCTCTCGCCATTTATTGATGGATCGATGTGTTGGCGAGCATATTGAGACGCTAAGGACATTCCGACATTTGACGGGGAAAGGGAGGCAGATGCCGGCTAGGGAAGGTTTTAAGAGAATGATGGAGAGAAGGGAGAAATAACGGAGGCATCGGGGATAGTCTATCAAATTTCGCCCCGGGATGCTGGGGGAAAAAACCCTCTTTCCCATCATCGCTTCCCTCGTCACGACATGGGACTGTTGTCGCAAGGGAGTGCAAGGAATTGTTCCATTCATTCATCCTTCTCCGAGTTGGGTGCCATGAGTGGGATGAAGACGTCGAAGGAGTTCGAGGGAGAGAGAGAGAGAGAGAGAGACGGAAAAAGGAGGAAGATGGTAAAGATAAATAATGTCGCTCGAAATTGGGAAACTTGTGTGATTGCTCGGAACAAACGTTATAGGACAAACAGACGCTACCGAAAATATAAAGAGCAATTTATTTTCATGGAATAGTTAATTCATCAGTATTCATCAAAATTTTCTACTCTCTCCTAAATGGTATTGGGAACTAGATTGTTCGTATATCTGGTAGGGCTGTCACATCGACACAATTACATCGCGTAGTCAATTTTTCGATGTTTATAAAAGTACTCACCACTCACTCAATTTTCATTGAATTATTTTAATACTCGGATGTTTTCGATATCTCTGCCGAAAACATCGAGTATTCCGAGACATCGATGTCGATGTGGCATCCGTACACTGAACAGTGTGAATATTGGAATGCTCGATGTTTTTTAGGCGTCGTTTTTCGACATTTATAGAGTTCTCACCACTCTCTAGATTTTCATTGGATTATTTTGCTACTCGATTTTTTCGATGTCTCGTCCATCGAGTAGTCCGGTACTTTGATGTCGATGTGGCATCCCTAATATCCGGTAACTCCTTAATACATTTAGAAGTTTTAATGTGCTCATAATATTAGGTTTTTACCTTTGTGAGAAGGGAGCAGCAGGATTGGGTAAAGAACAACTGTGTTGGGATAGATTTTTAGGTTGGAAAAGATAATCTTATTCTTATCGTAAAATCTCGTGCACGAATTCGCGATAAAGCACGAATGGAAGGAGATGTAGGATTTAATTGTGAAAGACGAATGGAAGTATAGCCGAGTCAGTAGCTCCTCATTTAGATCTTTGTATCAAATTTATGTTACAATCATGTTTCCGTCTGATGAAAATTTATGACTGTACAAAATATGCGCAAAATACATGCTATATGTTTTTTAATTTGAATTATTTTCTTTACATTTTACTTTGTTCCTCTGGTAGTTAAAATGTAAATACCTATTTATTGTACAAGTATGTGCTTGCGTTAATAAAAGTGATAGAATATTTTTATTGGAAAAATATATTGCTGTACCATTATTGTGGTAAATTACTATAATAATTTGCTAGTCAGCATTATGTCCTTGTAATACGACGCTATTAAATTCAATTTCGACCTTTAGAAGATCTTATATTAAATTGTATTGACTTCATCCATTCTCTTACAAGAGCTGTTATTTTGCTTTTTTTTATAACTTATGTCCTAAGTGCTTGTAAACGTGGTGAGAAGCGTTCAAGGTATTTAGAAGTATTTTGTTAAGAAAATAGTCGTTATATCGAAAAGAGAAGCTTTCACATGGTGGAAGGACGTCTTAATGAACAAGATAAAATTTGTGACTCCCACAATTTATTTGAAAGTAATTACCGGTTTCGGCTGGCCAACCATCTTCAGGTATAAAATCTCTGGTGTCAGTCTTTTACATATATATTACAGAGGATCATGGGGAACACTCAGTTTTGGGGGAAGTGGTTGCTAGTGAGGGGTGCACACGTGTTGGTGGAACAAGTTGAAGATGAGCTGTGGGATGAATCATGCGGTACAAAGGAAAATTAGAAGGTACTGAAAGGGGTTTTCATAACGCTAGTGGGGAGGCAGGTGAATGCGTAAGGGTCAATCCATACCAAGTGGTCCAAGTTGGTAGCTCGACCATTTTAGAAAAAATTCATTTTTTGAGGGCAGATAGCCTTATGTTTCGACAGCTCAAAACAAATTATATTTTATTTTTAGTTTCCATGGCAACCAAATGGCGGCCATTTTCCAATCTCGATGCAGAGCTTTTTTAGCATTTGCAAGCTTTGACATTAACTTCTGTTACTCAGCTACCATCGGTTATAGCAAAATGGAATAAATTTTTTTGCAATACGCATACATGGAACTTCAACTCTGTGTATGTCATAACGTGGAATTGTTATTTCTTCGTGATTATTTTAACAGCCAAACTTTAAAGTAAAAAACGTAAGGTTTCATATATTTCGGAATTTTTTTGGGGAAGAAGAAATTTTCTTCGACCCTTCAAAATTACTCATAATATACCGTGACATTAGATCTCTATATTAAAATAATTTGAAGTCAGAAGCTTGCATATTTTTATTTTTACAGAGCCGGCAAATTGTAACTTTTTAAAATTTTGCAATATTCCAAGTTCAATATCTCTGGTGGGCAGTTGTTTAAAAATTTGAAAATTACAGAAAATAAAGATCTGTACATAATTTAACTATGGTATAAAACTTGACTTGACTTGGACCCGTAACAGAGGGGATAGGTTGGGGAATATGGCGTCGTTGAGCAGATTAGGCGTGTCTTCAAGGCTGATCACTCTCTCCGTCAAGGCATCCATCTTCCGTCGCTTCCCGGAGAAATTGTGGAAGTCACACTCAAATACACACACACAAATTTTATCTTGTTCATTAAGAAAATAGTCATTTACACTATCATAAGTCAAGACCCAAAATTATTTTATTTAGAGGATCCGGGCCTCTTAAGACAAATGTGGTGTAAATATGATAAGGAAGAAGCGTGAAAATTGCTGCTGCTTGAAAAGGGAATTAAAGGAGACCAACATGCTCATTTAGTTTGGGCAGTGTTTGTAAATTCAGATACTAACACGTTTTCTCTTTCGTGGAACACGAAAATCATGCGTAAGAATATGACTGAAACGTGATGGATTATGTAATTCCGTTGCCTTGCTAATTAGCGAATGAGCTTCAATAGTGCGTTAATCTTCCTTATATTTTTAAAATTATGTATCTGTTACGGAGAATGAACAAATACAGGCGAGCACAAGGAAAATGGTAATGTAAGGATATTGCCTGTATGCAAGCCAATAATGTGTTAGCAGATAGCTGAAAGAGCTATAACGAAAAAATAACTTATATGGTGGGAAAAACAAAAATATTGCTAACAATACCCCGAGATCCCTGCACATTTGTTACTTAAAATATTGTTTAGTGTGTAGCTGGAGATAAGAGTGGAACGAAGATTCTCAGTGAAGTGTCCTAAGTATGTCATAATATCGTTTTCATTTAAGCCGCTTCCATCGCTATTCTCTTTTCCATTTTGAGGATACTGCTACCAGGTGTGTACTTTTTACAGGTCTTTATTAATCATCATCATATTTGCATTAACATTAAGTTCTGTGAAAGTCTGATTTTCATATTACTCCGCGCGTCTGGGGTGAAGATTTCTCGCTTTAGTCTTTGAGTTATAGGATTTATTTAAGGGTCGGTTCTTGTCCCTTAACACTTCGCGCTACTTAAATCTCACTAGATTCATATCATGGCATTTTAAGGTAGCTTGAGCAAGATAGTTCCGTAGTCATAACCGAGACACCGAGACGAATTACACGATTTAATTTCAGCAGCTGTAGGAACTGTAAATTATATATTGAATTAATAATGGTGCCATAATAAAATTTTATAAGCCTAAAAATCAAGTAATTAAATAAAAATATCTAAGAAGTCTATAATTTGACTCACTTTTCTCGCGCGGTACGTTTCAAACCCCTCACAACGGAAGGTGTGTTGTGATTTTGATAAATAATTGCTGTGACAGTATGATTTATTTTAAAAATGGTCGAGAGAACATTAAAACTACACGCTGTTAGTTTTTAGACAAGATCTAGATGGTAGAAATTCTTCATTTTTAAAATGTCTCTCTGGATTGTATACACGTACCGTTTCCCATGTAAAATAGCTGGTATTTTTTGACAAATTTACTTGGAAAGGAGTGTGGTATGGGGCTAAATTTTGGTATCTTTGGCTGGGTGAGATATTTTTCATTAAAATGTGACTGAATTCATTGATTTATAAGTGAAATGATACTTAACTCAAACTACCTTGAATTATCGATGGAAAATTTGGCTCTCTGTTGCCTAAAATACAAAAGTAAGTACAAATACTTGGCAGGTAAAGGAAGCGTAAGCCAAACCAGCAAACGCGTCCGAACGTCAAATCTTCTTTTATGTCCGAGCAACCCCGAGAGTTCTCTGCAAATATGATTTCGCGGCTCTAAACTTTCTTTTCATCATATTTCTTAACCTGAGATTCATCTTCGCGCTCATTCCTTGTCGTTGCGGTGTATTGATTTACAATGTTTTTATCGCCTGCGATGAAAAGTACTGGCGTACGAGAGGATTATGACAACGAAGGCAGTGTGTCGCAACTGCGATTTTTCTGCCATCTACGTTTTGAAAACGAAAAAAAAAACATAAGAGGAGGAAGGCGAGGAATAAGAGGTCGTGAGAGAGAGTGAGAGAGAGAGAGAGGAAGAAAAAAAAATGAAATGCAGTGGGTCCATTCGTTAAAAGGTGCCAAATATTTTTACCGCTTTTTTTATTCCTGTTTATGTGTGTGGGAAACATTTATTTTTATTTTGTTTTTTGATTGATGACGAGGAAAATTGATAAATGCGGAACGCGGTGATATTTCTTTCTCCCATAGCTCTTGCCCTCAAGACCCCCCCCACTCACCTCCCCATTCGCTTCTATATCGTACTCCATCCACAGCTCTGCTTATTTCCTTACCTCTTCCATTCCTCTTTCTCTCTTTCCTATCAAGCGACTTGTCTAAGCTTTATCATTACTCTTTTCGATTGATGACCGCTGTGGGAGGGCGGTGCTGTAGCCCTCCTGGGCGGTGGGCGCCCCCTTTCGGGATTGTACGTATTGCACCGTTTTTCCTTCTCCGGACTGTAATTTTATCATGGAAATTTATTCCCCACCTCACTAACCGTAAAGTGGATCCTGTATGCATAGTTATGAGCGTGGAATTGTTTATAAAATTTATTTCAGGTGTGGCGAAAACCTTTTTTTTCCCCCTTGTGCTCCAAAGCCCCATCTCCTCCTCCCTTGTCGAAAATGAAATTTGAGAATCAAATTTATGGCGTTACAGTTTGTTAAGTTCAGTCGGACGCGCGGTGTCGCACCATGAATCGTTAATGTGCTCCGGGGTCCTAGATAAGTATTGCTAACACGCCCTTACGGCGCGAGGACGGCGGTAATTATATTTGGCCATCCTAGGCTTTAGAGGCGCGACGCCATGGTTTGCATAATTTTGTTGACATAAATGTTGTGTGAGTCCTTTGGAATGCCATAAAGATGTACATTAGAGCAACTTAATCGCCACAATGCCATAAAAATTTGGATAAGATTTGAGGATGAGTTTGTAGATTTCCGGAGTTGCCAGCGGGTGGAAGAATATTTTCCAACGTAAAATGCTTCATTGACCGTTTATATTCTTGGAAGAACTCTCTAGTGTGAAAAATGTATCAACTTTAATCATTCTGAATATTTTGAAATCATTTCAATCATATCACGTCAGGGTACCGGAACCATTGGCAAGCAAAGAAAAATGTTTGTGAATCACCCTAATGGAATAAATCAAAGTTATTTTCCGAATGTGGTTCTTGTAGCCATTTAATTGCCATTGCCGCAGTCAATGTGCAGGGTCATTTCCTGGGTCATATAATGTGGAAGCTGTCTAACGGAATAAATTCTAATTTTGGGAATTTAAATACTACCTTCAAAATGTGTGCTATGAATTATTTCTGTGTATTACCGTAATGATATTCCAATTAGTTCCTTGACCATTAATCAATTATTCTTGTTAATATATCATTTACGTTTTCGGTCAATTAATTTTTAACTAAGCAATCTTTGCCATCGACGATTTATTATCAAATCGTCTGCAGGGGATAGCATTAAAATGCTGATCTACTGTAGTGCTAAAATGTCTCATACATTGAGTAAAGCATTGTGGTTTCTGTTATTAATTCACGTTATTCATTATTTTGTCGCTCAAGATATGAATGCTGCTGAAAATCAACCTTTAAATGCAACTTCCTGAAAAAAGTTTGAAAATTTATGGAAAGATATCGGCGGCATAGATTCAGATTGGTCTGTCGAAAATTTATATACTAAACACCTCGATAATATATTTACAGGAGTCAAATTAACATTGATTCAAAATTGATATTGATAATTTATATTATTACAAGCGTAATGCCTATATTAATTTTAATATTATTATTAATAATGTATAGATTAAAACTGATTGTTAAATTACCTTAAAGCGAACCCATGTAAGCGCATGTGAATGAGGTTGAGTGCGGAGAACGCCGTTAGTAAACCTGCCAACAATCAATCCTGCCAACCACCGTACTCCGTAAAGGAGGAATATTTAGCTGATGGGCCGCTCCACGTTATACAACCTTTTTTTAACTTAAATATCTAGAAATTTCATGTTTTTCTAAGTAACTTTAACCTTCGCATGTGACATTAGGGTATTGTTGCGTTTGGAGTATACTTGGACTAGCGTTTCCCCCGCGCTGCAGCGAGCGTCTTAAGGAGTGACATCCATTGTGTACGAAAGCCTGCACTCAGTCTATGTACTTGAGAATTACCTTCATTACCTTTTTGATCTTACGTCTCCTTCGAACGGCTCCAAGCCGCGCTCAGTTTTCGTTTGAAGTATTTTCTCCTCTAAACTTAATTTTCATCTACATCTACGAAATATCGTGCAAGTCACCACTGTGGTGTGTGGCATGGGGCGATTCCACAACGGGCATGAAGCACTCATCCTAGCTGAAATCAGAACCACTCAGGTTCCTCCGGAAGCCAGGCGCAGGCCAAAGGGCCAGAATCTGGGAAAGTGCTACATGGACGAACATGCTAGTATTTAGTACATTACTTAAGACACCATTACTGCTTATAATGCTGTTACAGATAAATAGTTCTACAAGGAACTAAATCATGCAAGAGCTATATCTTACAGGAAATCTCATGCGAGGTTGTGTAGCTAATTATGATGGAAATATATTTAGCACAAGTGCAAAAACCTAATTTACCTAGTCGGTGTCAAAATATCCTCGAACTGATCTATCGCATTGATCTAGATTGGTCCCTTATTGTACGTGGGAAATGACATTTTATATCTATCGGTTCTGGGATATATTACCTAAATCTTATTCCTATGATCGTTTTTACCATAATAGTTTGGCTCTAGCAATATATGCTGAACGTCCGGCCAAAAATAGTCTACATCAAATTTTCGTCAAAGATTAAATCAATATTTTTCCCTTGGATCGGATAGAGGTCCCCACCCTAATTCGCTCAGTAATTCAGTAAAATTTAACTAATCTTTTCTCTGCTGAATTCTATATATATCTTACGGTGTTTTTTCTTCTTCTTTGGTCTTCAATCTGTCGATTGATTTGCAGCAACTTGCCATTTCTCACGTATATCTCCTTCCTCGTCATTTTGGCATAGGTTTTACATCCCACTTCCTTCATTATCTGTCCCAAATATTGCAGACGTGGCCTTCCTGTAGTTCTCTTTCCTTTAACTTTTCCCTCAACCATCAACTTCAGGAGTCCTTCGTGATTCAGTAGGTGTCCAGTAAGCTCTACTTGTCTCTGGACTAAGGTTTTCGCCAGGCTGCGTTTTTCATCTACTCTTACGGGGTTGTAAGCAGCAATTTCCATCCCATGCCACAACTTTTGGCTTTGAAATGGCTTTCTCATTATTATTTCATTTTCCCTATCAGTTTTACAATTTTGATTTGATTTATTACAAAATCTGCGGAATTTGAGGTAAAATAGTTGTACAAACATTTGGCAATGCTGCTTTATTTGAAAAAAGATCCATTTCTGTGCCAAATGCCCTTTTTGAATTAATGCCATCAGGCCATTGCCTATAAATCAAGCTTTCTCAAAATATTACTCGTTGGTAAAGGTCAAGCACTAAGCATTTAGGAATTTTGTGCGTTTCTTTATTTCCAGGAACGCTGTTGCTGAGTTTAGTAGTTATGATGAGATTTGTTGATTTTTAATGACCAGTTTTTAAAATATTATAATTGCTTTTTGCATATGCCTTCAAATTTTTGGGATTAGATGCTGACATTTGTGTGAGGCCTAATTTCTGAAAGTTACATAAACATCTGAAATGGTAGGTCGTATCAAAACATTTCTGTCTTTGATCCATCTCGGCCAAAAAATACGGATACTGGAACAATAAAATTAATCTCGGTCATATTATATGTATGTATATACAAATTCCTCGAATAATGAAGTGGATAATTTATGATACTGCGATCACATTTTCAGAGCTTAATAATGCCTTAAACCAGATTTTCACGAAGTAGCCTGATCCGGAATTCATTTAGTCCATTTCAAGTCCCTATAATTTAAGGAAGGTTTACTGGGTTTGAATAGAGTGCTGCTATATTTTTCCACCTACAACTTTCTTTAATAATAATTGACACCTGTTGATGGATATGCTGGAGTTTCTTCTTGCATTATCCAAATATCGAAGGATTATATCTTCATCTTTCTAGAACTGTAGAAGGATTCAATTCTTGACTTGGAGCTACCTCTATTAAAGCACTATTCTACATTGCGAAATTGAATATTTATATAGTACTAATAGGTGCTTTTTCTCGAAAAAGTTGGAAATGACCGTTTTCAGGAAATGATGAAAAATTTTCCAAACGGCATTGGGCTTATGTTTGAACTAGGTATACTAGCTATGTTCCTACAATGCTTAAGGTATACATTACTAGCACAATGTTTTTTATGATTGAGTAACAGATATACACTCACATAGAAACCACCACATTTTTCTATAAATGAGTATCGATGAGATCTGCCTTTTTATTGTGACTGTGTGCGTCATTTCAGTGTAACTGATTGTAGCGCGTGATAATAAAAGTCAATATATCATATTGTTGAAGGAGTTTTTGATTTTACACCGGTCTCTCTGGAGGGAATTATTATTATCGATAAAAAACTAGTATTTAGTTATGATTCCATGCTCTATTTAAATCGTTTTGCTTTAAAGCTTTAAATCGTGTTGCTTTAAATAAAGTGTTGAATCATAACTTGTTTTTCATTCATTATGGAGTTCCACCGAGTAACACCAAAGACTGTCTTATATTCAAAGGAATAATTATTCTTTTACATTCATTTTATTATGGTAAACAGTGCTATTAACTAATTTGCGTGATTGAGGAACTAAGCATCCTGCTTTTACCCACCGTAATCAAATGCTGTTCAAGGCATCAGGCTCTTAGTCATCCCTCCATGCATCAAAAGACGATATTTTTTGCTTCATAAATAAAAGAAATAAACTTATCCTAATAACGACCCATGTTAAGCGATTTTCATTCTCCTTGATGCCACGTGTACATGTATCCGTTGAATATATTTTTTAATCCCGTCACCATTGTGCGGGAGTATAATAAGGTGCTTTTTGCATCGGATTTGGATTAACCAAAGGCTCTTCCCTCACTCATTCTTTTGGAGCGTTGGATGGAGCGACGGTACATACATATATATATATATATATATACATACATATATATATATATATATATATATATATATATATATATATATATACATATACATACATATATACACATATATATATATATATATATATATATATATATATATATATATATATATATATATATATATATATATATATATATATACACACGATGTGGATAGGATGGGGGAGATAGACACACAAAAAAAGAGACGATCACACTTACATAGCTAGCTTTCGGAACTAGTCCGTCTTCAAGGCGTATCACGGAACAGACATTTGTTCCGTGATACGCCTTGAAGACGGACTAGTTCCGAAAGCTAGCTATGTAAGTGTGATCGTCTCTTTTTTTGTGTGTCTATCTCCTCCATCCTATCCACATCGTGTGTTCATCGCCGCATGGCTGACTCCAATCCATCAACGTATTTATATATATATATATATATATATATATATATATATATATATATATATATATATATATATATATATATATATGTGTGTGTGTGTGTGTGTGTGTGTGTGCATATTATTTTTTAAGGGGTGCAGGGGTGGAAATCGACGCCCAGCAAGTAACGTACCAAAGAGAGTCAAGGGGGATTCAAGGAGTGTGGGTTGGAGAAGAGAGGAAGAGATGGGTACCGGGAAGAGGAGCAGTGTGCCGCCTGCAAAGGATGCTGGGTCAGCTTACGTCAAGTATCTTCGATCTTCTGCGTCAACCAGTAGGCTTCCCTGTCCGTCTGAAATATTCCTTCTTTTTTTAACATTCTTCCCTTGCCCTTCCTTACCTTTCCCCCCCCCCCCCCACATAACCCTCCTCTCTCCCGCCGGTTGTCTTTCACATACCGTCGTCTCTCTCCCTTCGCTCACCCACCACTCCCTTCCCCATTCTTCCCGACCGACGAAAACATTTTCTCCGACGGCGCGTGGAAGGGAGAACTCGGAACGATTTTCCAATACGTCGCTGCCGGGTATCTCTCCTCGCATTCACCTCCGCGCAAGATAGGAGAGGCTGCACCACGTTTTTCAGGGACGAGAGAGTTTTTGAATGGTCGGAGGACAGGGAAGGGTGGGAGTCAGTAAGGGAATGGGGGATATATCGGGTTGTGGGAGGAACGGGTTTCGGGTTACTCTCTGAAATAACGAACCTCAGGTGAGGGTGTTTTCTTGTGGATGCATATTTCACTGGAATCCGCCATCAAATGGGAGCGGAAGAAAAGGTATACGGGGTGGAATGCTGTGATGCCAATGGTAAATAACCGATCTGAAAACTTTTTAGCGGCATACGAGAATGGAGTAATTATAAATTCACCTTTGTCATTTCAATGGTAGGACGTCAATTTTCCAGAATGGAATTTTATTATGGCAACCTTTCCTTGAGGTAGTTCCACCGAAAAAGGTCATTAAGAATAATGAAAAAGAAAACTTGGTTTAATTCCATTTCTTTATTTTTTACGGTACTAATAATTTCGACGCAGCGGCGTCATCTTCAGGCACACAGGTTTAGGGTCCAAAAAAGTTCATCTAGGGTGTATTTCCTCAACCTATACTCTAAATGGTATATATGCTTCATGATCGTGCCATAATTCTTAGTACCTGAAGATGACGCCGCTGCGTCAAAACTATTCGTACCGTAAAAAAATAAATTAATGGAGTCAAACGAAGTTTTCTTTTTCAATATTTTTAATGACCTTCCACAAAGTTGAATCTGAAACCATTGAGGTCTTCAAAAAAGTTCTTTAATGTTATTTTATTCATATTCTGCAATCTTGTGGAAAAAAGTGTCCTCAATCTGATGTGAACAACGAAATACTATTTTTCCGCGAATTGAGCTTGTAATTACTTGCTATTCATTGGGAGAAGGGAAAAGCACGAAGTATTTGGTATTTTTCTATATAACACAAATGCCGTTTTCATGGAAAACCATTTTATAGGTAAGGGAAAACTACTGGTTAATTGATTGAAGATAAGATAAATGCGTCTTACCGTCTTATTTTTCGAGTATCTAATGACATTTAATAAGGCAATATGCTTTTTGCGTAAACATCATCATTTTAATACCAATATATCTCCGTTGAATGATCAAAGACCTACTAATTTCTACACAGTTCTATTGTAGAAATCTTTCTTACTGGTATATTATCGGGCATGAATTTAATAACGGTTGCTCCTTAAAGACGTCAGAGTGCAAAGTTCTATTTCGTCTATCTACTCGAAGTGTTACTTTGACGGCATGATTTTTTTTGTTAAACGTGTAAAATATTTTATATTATTACAAACTATATACTGCATATAAATAAAAAAATTTCTATTAGGTTTATTCACTTGTAATTCATATTTGATACTTTGAGTCTACTCTAATTATCAAAAGTGCTTGTCATAATGTAAACTTGATCAGCGAACCATTCCTTGCTGCCAAAAGTCGTGAAATAGGATGTCGCTTGTTGATAGACGTTTTTCTTACTTTTGGACTGAAATAAATTGCGATACTTTGATGCAAAAACTTTATTTTAATTTCTCTTTTGACCGTGAGCCTGCAATGACATTTTAATTGTGCCCTTCTTGCATGAATAAATGAAATAGATCGACAGTTTTTTTTAAATATTCGACTTAAAAAAACTAAGGACCGTTTGGAGCTAATGCCTTTTCGGGCTTGTAATGCTGGAAAGTTTTTGCTTGGTTAAAATGAGCAAAAAACATTATACCTTACTTCTTGCTTCGCTTAGAGCGAATTCCGAATCGCAAATTCAGTATAGGGAGAATATATATCTAGGAATCTTAAATTAAAGAGAATTTATAACATTTTAAATGCAATACAAATGGATATTTGTCTTCATTAAAAGCTTGCTCTACATTGAAAATGTCTAAAGCTCGTTTTCACGGCCAATGATAATGGGCATGATGTTCACGAATTGTGTAAATCGGAAAGTTCTACAAAATCGCATGATCGTTCGAGCAAAGTTATGACATGTTCTGCTTATGAACGCATGATATTGTGAGTGATTGCATGGTACTTGCGCATGATACAACGTCCATCTTGGATGGAATGGTTAACTGAACCGCCGAAATTCACGGATAGTCATTGGGATTGTTTAAAAATTCGATGTGTGGTATTTGGGTAATTTAAAGTTTAATTTATGTGACTTTGTTCATGTCAATAACTGGTTCTTTCAAATGATCATGAGATGATATGCATAAGAGAGAAATGATTCGCCCACAGTTACTCAAAGACTCATTAAACCTGATGGAATTGAAACATGATGTTAGTGATACCGTTGAGCACGTCTGGAATGCTTCCGGGAATAGTACTATGCCTAACGCTGGAATTATGTTATTTGTTTTTGTCACTAAAACAATGGACACCTCTATATTCCTTGTACTCTTATGTCCTTCTCAATTTTCATTAAGTATAGCACCCATATAAAGGAAAAAATTAAAACGATTGACGAGTATTAAGCCACTAAATAATCCGCTTTAATAGTATAGATGTAGCCTTTACACACTTCAAGAATGGATGTGCGTTATTTCATGAAGTGTTGTTCGTTGTCTCTAGTCTTTTGTAATCATGACGGGTGAGCATAAAGATATAATGAAATTGCATCTCCGTGTAAAACATTTCGCTTGGCCTTTATGTCCTATTGCTGAAGTTCATTGTTCTTGCACATCACTAGCAGCTTGACTTTTCTTGAATATATGTCAATTTACGACGCTACAAACTTTGTTTTCACAAAGATGCGCCATCCGATGATGTAAACAAACAACTCCTATCGTCGATATCCACATGATCTATATGATATTGATATTATCGAAACAGCTGCATCAATCGGAAATTTTCCATTGAGTCGATGTAAACTGTCGATAGTCGCACCACTGCTTATCCATCCCGCAAAGAAAATTCACCAAATTCAATTCTCTGTAATAACTCATAATAAACGCGATGTACCAACAGTTCCACTTTGTTCAAATGCTGTTTACCGGTTTTGACATCTAACATGTCATTTTCAAGACGAACAGAAGTAATAATTTCAAATGAGCACCTTTTGTAACAACTCAAATAAGAGGGTGTGGTGGAAGGGGAAACGTTGGAGACGTGATTCTCTCTTTCGCCTGATTTTAATATTTTAAATGATAAGACGAAATTTAAATGTTCTCCACTTTTTTCCTCAGTTTTAAAATTTGACTTCTTTCTTGCTAACGATCTTAATGTCATCATCATCTGAAATTCCTTCCGCTTCCCTCATTTGTCCCTCTCTAAGCCCGTAGTCTTCCATTACTCATACCCTCCTCTCCCACGTCTCCCTCCACGCCCTCTTATTTGCGTTTGTGTAAAAGGTTCGCTTTTGTAATTTTTCCTTCTATTTGTTTTGAAAATTACGGTGTAGACCTCGAAACCGGTACGGCACTAAAGCGTAGTGGAATTTTATATCGTTTTTATTATAAATTATTCCTTTTCGTCGTTCCGCAGCATAACGCCACAATCTATTGATTTGATTCGATTCCCTGTGTGTAACTGATATTCTTCATGGTCGTCATTGGAATTCATTCCCAAATTGATGATCATTCGCATTACCATTTGCCGTGTAAAACGGCCTCGATACACGTTTTGTGTCCCGCTTGCGATTTCGTATATTTTGTAATTAAATCCTAAAACATGTGAAACTTGAGTTTTGCCTACCTTATTATGTATCTAGTTGTCCTTTAATATTATCAACCTCAGAGCTTAACTTGGTTTTCGGTCGAGTGAAGATTGGGATCGCCTCTGTAGCCATAATATTGCACGTAGCGCAGAAGTCCAAGAGTATAGATACGGTGAGGCCATATCAAAGGTTTGACTGTGAACGCTCATACCAAAGGTATTTTGGTATGCCCCAGGTCCGAGAGTGAGAGGGCTTGAACCCTTAGTGGTCCAGTTAGGAGAGATGGTGACTTAATGGTGAGGGCTGTTTGGCGTTCACGTGACTCTCTCTCCCTCTGCAGTCTCTTCGGTATTCACGGAGCGATGCCTCTTCGCTGATAAGGGCTTAGAGTTTTATTATTTATTTATTCTTGTTAGGAAACCCCATTGAATTTTTTTTTAGGCCTCGTTAAACCAGATGGAATGGAAACATGATGTAAGTGACATCTTAAAATGATACCGTGTTTATTTTTTTGTTTGATCCCCATTTCTGTGGACATTTTTATGTAGTTTAACACGGTATTTCGTATGGGTGTAAAATAATATGCCAAGGTAAATAATAATTTGTTAGCAAATGGGTGTATTTTTCAACCTGAAAACTCTTTTATTTAAAGTTTTGTTGGTTGGCCTTCAGAGTACGTACTCAATATCCTAGTGAGTGTTTCCTCGTAACGAGTGCGTATTCCAGAACCAGGTCACGTTAATATTTCAGAAAAAAATTGAATGAAAAAGTTGAATAAGTAAATGTAGAACATGCATTCTGTTTCGAGAAATATATGTTATTAGGTTATTTAATAACTTAAATCATCCGTATCATAAGTTGCTCATCTGTTTTCAATCTTTGAAGAGCCGAAAATCGAAAATTGTTGAGGTGCTAATGATAATTTGAAATTCTTACTTGAAGTATAAGCCTTGGAAGAATGTCTCTTGATTTAAGAGGCCAATAATGCTGTGGTGTTCAGATTGGACGATCGCTAGGTAGTAAGAAATGCATGCATTCTGAAATGAGACTGGGTTTGTGAAGTGAAAGAATATATGGACTGAGAAGATTTGTACACGTTCACCCATTGTTTGAGATATTTGATTTTATTTTTGAATATTTTTAACCATGGGATACTAATTGTTTTTTTAAGGTTTATGCTAATATGAATGATTTGTGAGGTCTGCAGAAATTATTTCGGTCCGATGTAATTTTTTGAATGGTCTTAAACCACCGGCGCCCGATTTTAATTTACTGTAGGTATAGTTGTAATATGTGATTTTTTCGTGGCATATCAAAGTAGGTATAATTGCTACTCATTATTATGTCTAATTATGCAAACTAAAGAAAAATTATTAACCAATGTAATTTTTCATGGAACCAGCTAAAACCTCATATTTTACTTAAGTGGGTAATGATACTTGCCCCAATTCTTTCGTTTATTGTCACTCTTCTCCGATTGATTATAATAACATTGAAACGGATTCCGATTCTATACATTCCAGACAAATCTAATTTTGTTTCTGTCAATGGGTAAGTGTCCACGTTCATGATCGTTGGAATGAATGAAAATGATTTGGGGCTATGGCATTTATCTCCCACGCCAACATTATCTTCTTGGTATATCGGGACCTCAGCCCGTTCCTAATAATCGCTCCCAACGAAACCACAAGTTTTGCTCCTGGAAATTCCGATCAGAACATTGGGTGGGTAGAGCTACCTTGGCGTTTCAGCAACTCAACGGCGATCCATTTTGCGGTCACCGCCGCGTCTGCAGATCGATCGAGTCCTCACACCCCCATCCAGCAGCTCTCGCGCGATGGCCGTGTTTACTAACATTTGGGATCAGGGGGCCCTTGCCTTTGGATACACAAATCCGACGGCTCCAGGGTTTTATCGTTCGAAGGCGCGGGGGGAAGTAAGGGATTTCGCCCGGTCGGCGGTGCATTGCGGATGTTGATACACGTGAGGGAGCAAGAGCCATAGCGAGTCCGATACTAGGGTAGCTGATAGTATCTTTCGTACTGTCTTAGTGTAAGATCTATAATAGTTAGTGCTATGAAAATTAAACGGTCCTGTTATTTCTCTTTAATTGGTATAAGTTAATTTGTCAGAGTTCTTGAATTATGGATGCATTTTAGTGATTAATACGTAAGAAAGAACCTAATGTTTACCTTGATGACCTGAGGCACAAGCCATCCATAGAGTCTAAGAAAAATGTATTGGATTCTTAAATATGTATGCGAAGCGAACCTAAACTAAAGCCTGCATATTCCACCTATGTTGTGATGAAATTTAGGTCTTATGTTTTGAAACTAAGAAGGAGGAGTTAATTTTGAACAAAATGTGACTCGTCGTTTTCTAAGTTCTCTGTAATAAATTAACTCAGGTAATGTATCGGGTGGAATACTGATTATTTGTCTTTTTGAGTTTTATCATCTTTAAATATTTGGCTCAAAATATGCAGTGAGATGAAATGCAGAGAGTCTCCGTTAGTGAAAATGTGTTTAATTACGAACCAGATATTCATAAAAATAGGTAAATACATTCTTCCAAGAAACTACGCGTCACCTAATCTTAAGATCAGATAAATTAATATTTTACTGATAAATCAGAGGCTTAAATGGGTAATTAATGCTACTTAGATTTTTTATCTGTGGCTTTTAGCATGAGAATCTCTTCGCTGTATTTGGTTTATCTAGATTGCTCTAATTTCTTATTGGGGTGACCTTTTGTCGACACAAGTTCATTTATTAAATGAGAACTAGCAGCACCGCGAGAAGGATGACTTCTCGGGATTCCATCGGGGTTTGGAGGACCATGACCAACGTTTCGGCCGCTTACACTGCTGTCCTCAAAGTGATGAAATGTTTATGGCATCACCGCTTTTTCCCAGATTGCGCACTCACCATTGTAACTAATTTGATCCCTAATGTATTTCTGAACTTTGCCGTGATTTGAAGAAGTTCAGGCGCAAAGACGGTCGGGGATAGCTTTTTCTTTCTCTGTTGAGAGTGTTTTAGTAATTTGTTTTCGACAAGACTCCGTTGTTTGCCTTTCCAACGTCTTAAAGACCCTCGGGAAGTCCGATATTACGTATTTGCTGTTGAGAAAAATTAAATTTTACCTATATTTTAAATATAAATACGTAAAGTAATAATACCAGTCACCGCTTGATTTTTTAATCGCATATTTCAATGTTTTTCGGTCGAAAGAAGGAGATAGTGTCGTAAGAAGTATAGTTGAATATGTCGCTTTTATGACAGGAGGGTACAGGACCAATCAAGATAGTTGTTAGTGGTTTGATGTAATGCGTTGTTTTATTCTTGAAGACATTATCTCCGCCATATATTTGGCAACTCTCTTTGGTAAGCACTGAGTCTCTAAGGCTAAAACTACGTTAATTCAATATCAATGTTTTGTACGTGTTAGCAGTGTCCTGGGTGCTGCATATGTCGCTACCTATTGCTTCGAATAGTGTTACGCACTTCTCTGACAGATTAATCGAGGAGATAGGTGGCACGGCAAAGCTTTCCACAAGTAGTGGCTGTTGAGTAGTGCAGTAGTAGCTGCTGGGATATTTTAAAGAGGTACTTTTTCATTTATTTTAATATAGGTTCGTTTTAGATTATGACAATATAATTCTATCTATCCGCCATTCCAAAAAGATGTATTTAATTAGACCGATAAAATTTTAAAAATATTACGGTATGTAATGTAATCCTTAATGTAATAATTTTGCTTGTTTTTTACTCATTGGATTATTTACTTCCTTGTCCTTAATATTCAATGCCTTTTGAGGAATTATTTTTAAGTATTAGTGTAAATGTGCTAAATTCATCTTCATGTGAGAATGTTTTCTTTCATGTCCTTTCTTTTTCCATACTAATCATTGGTTTTACTCTTCTTGCTCTACTTTTTTGTTTGTTGTTCACTTTTACCCTAATTCCACCAAAGTTTTTTTGTTCTGCAAGCATGTAAGCAATGATTCTTCATGATAAGTTACCAAAATGATATATTTCTAGAATTTAAAAAAAACTGTAATTTTTCCCATCCGAGTTTCTCGAGAATTTCTCCTTGATTCAACAATTCGTAATTATCGGTATATGAGCTTGATATTTTCTCGTTTTTCTATTAATGTAGGTAAACTTTTCTGTGGTAATTTGCTATCACGACTCACATTTTAATTTTGCCGTATTTTTCCAGGTGAGTGCCCTTTCGAGAGATCTTCCCGGATCTGTGAAATAATACCACGTGATTGTGAGTACTTTTAGTATTAAGTCATTGCCTGGTTCATAAAAAATAAGCCTTGAAATATACATCCTTTCAGGTTTTATTTGGGTTTTGCCTTATACCGCTGGCATTCCGGATATTTCATTAGCAGTAGTTTTGTGGTTTGATTTTATTGTAAATTGTAAAATTTGAGTTATTCAGTCATTGAGCATTTGAAAGTGATATATTTGGTGCAAAATATTCAACCCAAAAGAATGGGACCGGGAGTTAGATACTCGTTGATATATACTCGTGTAAACGTACTTGCACAGTAATGAGTTTCAACTTCCCGAATATGAACACTTATCGAGCAATCCCGAAATTTTACAATGCCTTTAACTTGAAGAATCTACTATTTCACTCTTCGTTATAAAATAATTTATTCATTTTGCTCCAAAAGTTTATGTTCTTGGCTCGGTTAGTACATGGTTCTGAATTTTTCGGGGTTATATAGTATGCAAACCCTCCATTTTACAGGTTTTTCCCCTTTGTTGTCTTGTCGACTGCATGCAATTACCTCTCCCGAAAAAAGTTTTATTTCCCTTTCAATTTTTTACATGCATTTGGTAAAATTTATGTCTATCAGGAGTGTATTCTGGGCCTTGTAAAGAAATTTAAATCTCCTCGACAAGGAGGAATAAAATTGCCGGCTGAGTAGTATAATAATATGTCTGATCAGAGCAAGTCAATTATGGGAATACTGTTTTTTGTAGACGTCTTATGCAGTTTATTATATTATCATTAATCATTGGTCCATGTTTCACTCAAATTGGAAGTATCATTCATATTCTTAACTGATTGTAGTTTCTGGGATAGATTTGAGGAACTGATTTTACCCTGAAAAGGTCACATTTGTTTGTCACCCATCTTGCCCCTTATATTTTACCAGTCAAAATGCTTATCGGGCTTTGTATTAAAAATATTGTATGTACATAAATCATTAATTTTGTGATATCATTAATTAGGCAGTATCAATTATTTGATTCTATCGTAAATATTTTTCACCTAAAAGGTAATTTTCACCACTACGTTTGAATCAAGGGGAGAATAATGGGGAAGAGGAGAAGAAGATGAAAGTTCATAAAACTTCTGGTCGAAATAAGAAGAGATAGACGATGTGAGGAACTCAATAGGGATCTAATGGCGGGTCATTCATAGGAGCTATAACGGAACGATATTCTTGTGGAATAAATACTGACCAAAACCTGCCAGTCATCCGGTTGAATACTGAAATAAATCATTTATGTAAGCACCACTGTGAAGGCGCCGTGAGTGCTTACCATTCCCAGAATAATTCATATTAATGCCGTTTGAGTGATGCATTTTGGCACTCAGATCACCTATCGAGAGGAAAATTACTAAATTTTACTTTGAAGCTTATTCTTCATGTTTTTTTTATATTGGCATTACAAGGTGATTAAGGGTTCCCTTGAGGTGATCTTCTAAGTTAGAACGAATACTTTGAAGATTAGAATTCAAGAATTACAAAAGTTAAAAAAAGAATATCCAAACTCTCGATGCCACTTCATAAGGAGATAAAGTTACTCTCTTACTCAATAGTTATAGAACCCACGAGAAGGAATAAAATGTTAGATCTTTTAGCTGTTAGTCACCCTACCATGATTAAACACGTTGATATTCTCGAAGGCATAAGTGACCATAAGGTAATGTTTACGCCTTTGAAAATATCAGTCAAGTCCACTGTCAGACCTTAACGTAAAGTCTGCTTATTTGAAAATGCCATTTCATAGAATTTGGAGAGACGTTAGAAGCATCATTTATCCAAATATGAGGCCACAATAAAAGACAAGAGCACCGAAGTATAATCGAGATATTTTTTGGTAATACTTCGTATAGGAATCGATGAATATACTCCACAAAAATTCAAACGGGTAAAGGACCCTGTGCCACACGCCCATACGCCGGCTTGGAGGGTAGTAGTTGTAGGGTTTTCATGTAGATGAAAATGAGCATTGTTAGGCCCCAAGATATGTTATTATCGATGTGGTTTTAGGTATCCGTGATTGACTAACCCTGAACTCTTTCGTTACTTTACCGGAAGCTAAGGACTGACCCTCACCATGAACAAGAGTACTGCAGATGACGTAAGTTGGAGGTAGACGTTAAGTAATGTCTCGTTCGACGTTACAACATGGGGATGATCGTGACTTAAAGTATTCTGGCAGGTAGGCAAATTAATATTTAAATTGGCTTTTCACCAATTCTTTGGTGTCAAAATCAGTTCATGTAGATCGATTTTGAGCTTTTAACAAAAAATTATGTTCACTGAATCGACTTTTTTAAAATCTGAAAGGCGTCATTGGTGGACGCTAATGGAGTTCGTTCAAGATGTTAACACCATTAAAAATTCATACCAATGACCGATCTGGTACTGGCTTGCAATTGCGTGCCGGTTATTTTTGGTGGTTATGTTCACGGTGAATAATATCTAAGCTGAATTATTTCCTGTAGAACTCAAAATATAACCCAGTACCCGTGTGTACAATGTCCAAGAAACGTTAACATCATTTACTTTTTTAATTGTTGATAGTAAACGCCATTCACGATACAGCCAATCATGTAGTGAATTAAGCATCATTGGCTTGCGGTGTAAAACCTAAGAAATAAAAAGTAATGGACAACAACCAATGAAAACAACGCGAAATGTTCGTCAAGTAACCGAAGAGAAGAACAAACTAATGAAAATTTCTACGAAAATCACCATAGACGAGTTAAAACGCCATCCTCTCACTTATTTCAACCTACTGTAAATGAAAACATTAAACCAGCATCATCATGGCGGTGATAATACAACCGATTACTTGTAGCACCGCTAAATAATACTTAAATACCTCAAGTAGATGGAAATCACTGATTTGGTAAATAATGCAATGAAATGTAAATGGTGCTGCATGATCTTATGCTGTAAAAATTTTCCACCAGCTGAGATTCTTCGGTATCATAATTCGCTGACACGGACCTAAATGTTTTCTAATTGGCTGTATTTCTTACCATCAATCGTGGGATTAGGCTGATATCGGTGGTTCTGTGATAGGGTTAAGGACTTGAAGTTTTGATGGGGATATTAGTTACCTACGGAGACTAAAAGACGTAAATTGAAGGTACAGATTTCATATATGTGTTTGTATGATAGTAAATATAATATGTAGGTAGTAAGTATTATAGTAAAGTTTGTGTGATAAATTAAGTGTACTGTAAGGAATGCGGGCATTTAGACTTTTGAGAAATTAGTCGTGGGAAGCTAGTTAACCGAGTAAGTATCTGAGTAGCTATTATTGACAGAAAATTGATTTTAACCCTAAAGTATCGTCTTTATTTTCTTGTTTTAATGAAGTAATCACTAGGAAAGCGCCTCTGAACCCAAGCCTTCAAGATATATTCAGGACTTGAATATTTTTGTTTTCATACTTAAGGGCAACAGTAATATGTTACATAAATTTTAATAGTTAAGTAGTCTTTTGGTGCTAAATGCTTAATAGTTATCGTAATTCGAAATTTCAAGTTCATGCTATTAATCGAGGAAAACTAGCGTAGATTGTATGCACAAATACTACTATGCAAAAAGTGTCCTCCGAATTAAATGATGTTATTGCTTTTAAAAGGAGAAAAAGAGTGCGATTGTATTAATACATATTGATGAGTGTTTCTTCTGTTTATCTCTAGCCTCAATCTCCGTTAGAACAAGCAACTGCTGCCCGTCCTGCCTCTCACGGTCCTTGTGGTCTTCGTTTCCGTTCACTGCCTAAACCGCACCCTGAAACTCGCTCTCCCACACACCTCAGAAATACCACTTCCATCCCATTGCGACCGCCCCCAAATGACGAGAATCGAGGAAAACGGGCGTAGTAAGGGATTGCTAGCGATCAGGCGCAACAGGGAGTTCCCGAGTAAGCCGATGCATTAAAAATTCTATTCCGAGGGAAATGAAAATTTGGTAATTTTTTAAGAAATGCAAGAATAGTTAGATGTGGGAATTGGTGTCTGCGAGTGTTTTCCTGTTTGCTAATAAGATTTTTCTCAGATTATTTTCTATGTATCTTTCTCAATGAAAAAAAATGGTTTTTTCGATTTTATTTTCAAAAACCACTTTCCATTTTTCGTAAAGTGTTTTGCTTTTATTAACCTAATGACCTACGCTTATTTGACTTTTCGTAATGAAAAAACAAAGTTTTTTATCCATGAAATCAAGTTATCCATTTCTGAGAAAAAATGTTGTGTAAGGACTTCCGTGTTCATTTATATAATTATTCCTTAATGTGGATTAGTTTCGATTAAGTGGAACTATTTACGTGGTTAAATGTGATAAAACTTTGTTCGTAGATGAAACGGAGCATATATAATTGCTACTACTTCATCAATTCCCTCTCTAACTGAAATCTTTACTGGTAATATTATATTATATATGTGTTATGAGCTGGAATATGAAACTATTATTAGCACGCGAGAGGCTCAACATTAGGGGATACTTGGGAAGCATCGCAAATGAACACACAAATAGAATGAGTAATATTCCTAATTAATTTAATTGGCTACATTCAAAAACTAGAAGTAATTTACTCTATCATGATTTTTCCATTTTACTCAATATTTACATTGCATGAGTTTTCATGAAGATAACTCCGTGGAGACTCCTCTTGAGTTTGGTTTAATTATTGGCAGGACGTCCATTACACTTGCAATTTATCAATAGGGTTAAAGGGAATGATTCTAATGTTAAAAAAATTTCTTCTTTTGAATTCTTCAATATTTTATTTTACGTTTAGCTAGTTTTACGAAATGGCCTATGAGAACGAAAAATCTGATGAATCAAAATATAACCACCCATGAACGTGCAATGTTAAAGCCTCGCTAAAATATAGTTCATTTGTAGCGTGAACTCTAGTAGGATGAAAATAAATGTTTGTGTGAAGGTGAGTGATGGAGGTCTGGCGGAATAGATGGGTCCTGGGAGGTTCGGGTGGTGGCCAGCGGTTAAGGCGCACAGTGATGCGGGCGGCGAAGGGGGAAAGGGCGGGACACGGGGTGTGCGATGGGAGAAGGGGGGCGTGGAATGGAACGAAGTCTGCGAAGACAAGAGAGAGGATTAAGTGAGAAGAGAGACTATGGGCGATTTTTTCCACCCCTACCTCCCACCCGCTCAGCTTTTCCACTCTTTGTACACATCCGAGTCTGCACGTCTCCCCCCTCAACCCCACCCCGACTCATGCCATCTTCACTGTCTGTGTACTAAAACCTCCACTTTTTCCCTTCTCTCTTTCTACCGTTCCTATTATCCAACGCCTTCATCCTGCACCGCGCGTTTTTTATTCCCCTTTATTCTAACTTCCGTCCCTCTCTTTTTTACGCCTTTCTCGCTTTCTCCTTTTTCCTTCCCGGATACCTTCCTCTCTCCCTCTCTTTCCGGCTCGCTCCTCCCTCACCGCCCCAGACCCCCAACGTGACGCCCCCCTCAACTCTTTCTCAGCCCGCAGTTCTCGTTCCTCCCAAATGGCCGGGCATTTCTCTTATCCCGCGCCAGTCGTCCCTTAAAAGTTACCCTTCCACCCTTTCTCTGATGCGCTCCCTCTCTCTCTCTCTGTCTGCCCACCTCCTCTTAAAATGGGCAGAATCTTCGTTCTCTTTATCCCTGAATCCTCCACGCTCTCTTTTACCCGCTTCCACTCTGGTTTTTTCTCTTTCTTTCCCTTTTCATTTTCCGCGCCGCCATAATCTTCGTATTTTTACCCCTTTTCACTGCATTCCCTTTTTTATCCTTTTCGACCGACACGTTTTAAAACAAATAGCACCATTCCCTGTGCGCGCCCTCTTCCAACGTCCCTCCCCCTCACTAACACTCTCGCGCAAATGGATTTCTTTATTTCATTTTCGGTTGGTGGCTACTCCACACAACGGTAGGTAGGTGCCGTATTTTCCGCGGAGGGCGGAGTTAGAGAGCGGAGTGTATTGAGGAAAAAGGAAACGGAATTTCATAAAAAAAGCGCAACTGCGATCTCGAGTTTGCAACTGCGCTCAAGGGATCCGCAAGCTTTTCTCCTTAATTTTATTTTATTTTTTGTAATTGCTATTTACAGCGTGATAAATTTTGGACTTCGACTGCCACCGATTCGCATGTCTGTGGCGGTCGTTTATTTCCCATCTCAAAAAGAATCACAAAGGTCTTGTTTCTTTGTATCGAAGTTTTTTAAATGTAATAAATGGGTATATTAAGTACCAAGAGAAACTGTGGATTTTTTGTGTGAGGGAGGTATATTTTGGAAAATGTATGTTTAGTAAGTCTATCTTAAATTTTTTTTTCGGATTTAAAAAATCGGAACAACACGAGTTGAGGGCCATAAAAAAATATATATATATAATATTTTCTTTTAAATTTTGAATCACTATATGTTTTTCAGATTGGTATATTTAAGCATTCGTCTCTCCTATGATAATCGCAATGGGTTATAGAGACGGAGTCGGATGTTTTTTGCAGATAACAGTTGCTTAAGAAATTTGTTAGGCAATAATCGATAACTTTCAACTTCTTTTTGGAATTTAATTTGCGTGATTCGTTGAACACTCGCTTTTGTTAATACTATCCAGCTATAATTACGGATATACTATGCGTTAATGACACCAAACTCTGTCTTATTTTTATATCAGGACTATATTAATTTTTCTTTGTAGCCTTTCATTGCCGGTCGGGCCTAATTAGAATGTTCTAACTCACATTTCAGTAAATTTTTTTAATACTTTCTCGGTGGTTCAGATTGTATCAACCTTTAATTTTGAAATAAAAAGATGTATAATGAACATATGTTACCCGCATAAATCTGATAGAGGAATTTGCGCCATATGGGTCGTATGAAAATGACAAATAAAATTTCAGCGCCATTTTTTGCAAGAGGGTTTCTTTATCCTCGTATCGATTCTCTGCGTCCTTTACGGAGCGTGGATGCCGAAGTCACCTGATCAATCAAGAAAACAGCGCCGCTGAGAAAGAAAAGACGAGCGACTGAGAATGAAGTTAGGATACAAGGAAGGCTATGGAAACCCTAGGAAATGGATCTATTGGAAAATAATTGAAATTAAAGTGACCCATCAACGTCCAGGTCAAATGGAAATTGAGCTTATCATTAGGAGTGTGTGCCAAATATTTACTCTCGAGTTTTTTTGCATTGTGTTTTATTAGGTATGTAGGCAGAATACCCTTATTTGGCTGTTTCTCTACATTGAATTTAAAGGGTCACAAGTATGCATGCAAAATATATGCACTGTGTACCCCAGCGTGTGCAATGAAAACCAACACAGTTATTAAGCCATTCCTTAGCGGTGAAATCAGAATACAACGCGAAATATGCAGTACTAATATCACATAGTTGTGCTCATTCATTTTCATTTCAAATGACCATGTATTAACTTATTGTTTCTGTTTGGCAATTTCTATTCTAATATATAATGTGTATTTTTAGTTCCGTCACGGATACTTCAGTGCCAGTATTTTTTAATCTCCTATTTTATAAATACTTTCGCTACTATGAGGATGTCGTACTTACATGGAAATTCAGTGAGCTGAATCTTGCTCATATATAATAATTGATTGACTCGAGGTGGTTTAATTTTTTCGGTATGACAAAGTTAATATTCTATTTCTTTATAATACTAATTTAGTATCTCTGATTGAAATTTAATGTCACTGAAATATTTCTTTGAAAATATTGCTATGTTTTAGTCAATATAAGGCTCTCTATAAGTACTGCAAACACTGAAATTAGCAGTAGTTTTTTTAACGTCAATTTTTATTCAGAAATGCAAACGTTATATCCTACAAAAATTAAGTGCGAATGACGGCATTATAAATTATTGAATTATGGAAGGGTAAAAATACTTGTATACCAGTTCTCTAGTGCTTGGAACAACATGGAAGCAACTCCTTGAAGTGGAGAACCCTGCGTTTTACATTTATAACCTTCCGTGTTTGGGTCTGAAATTTTTCTTAAAAATCAATATTTCTCTTTCTCCTTTGTAGTCTCGATCATTCAAAGTCCATGTTGTTGTTTCTCAGATTCTCGGGTTCCGAAAAATTTACATTTTCCTGGCGGAATGGTCTCAGGCTCCTAAATTGTACGAAATATTCCCACTTGTCTGCCTTCAAGCAAGGCAGGCCCGCCGGGACGTTGCGTGAGAAATCCGTCGGCACGATAGGCTCGGAAGCTAATGGTTGAGATAACACCGAGGGGAGGCGAGTGCCCAAATGGTCGGGAATCGCTCAGGGCACCTCTCGCCATCGTGATAGAGGTACTCTTGAAAAAGGAGCGTAATAAATAATATATTGTGCGTAGAGTGTTGCTCGAGCAATATGAAAGCAATATTTTGAGCATTCCCGTTTGCAATTTTGCGATAATTCCGTCGTCCCGAGAAAATCAGGACGTAAATGTGAATAATAAAAAAACTATGGCTTTCGCTATCAACCTGGATGATATCTCTAAAGAACCTCAATCCCAAAACTTGATTTTGTTTCAAAATGGTTTTTCTACTGCTAGCCATTACTATGTCATTTCGCTTATGATATAGAATTCTGTACTTTTTCGAGACATGCAACCACTCATTCGACCAAATCCAAATCTCTTGATATCCCTATTCGATTTTGAGAAATTAGGTCGTGGAGAACTCAAATATCATGCGTGCATCATAGCTGCTTGTGTTATACTAATCCTCCGTACATATTTACGTAATTTGATATGTATTTGACCCTTGCCTCATTTGAAGTATTATAGCGAGATTCGTATTTAATCTTTGAATGCTAATTTGTATAGTCGCTGGTTAATTGTGAAGTTAGTTTATACCTTTCCAGTCTTTAAATTCCCTTTTAGTTTTCATCTTGGAACTGTTTGCCTGCGAATGTGGACCCGGTCAGCTGTCTGAGCCATGTAATTGTCCAATTTCACCCTGGTCTAGGTAACAGGTAACAATCGCATGAAAAGATCGTGTGCAGCTCAGTAAGGCCTCTGTTCACGTACATTTATTCTGTCGATCTTCCCTTGTCAATGGCATTTCCTCCCACAATTTTTGATTTTACCCCATTTCACTCAAATCTATTCTTCTTTCATTTCTTTCACCGCATTACTTGGCAATTCTCTCTTCGTCGAATTGCGGTCAAATTACCTTACCGACTAATGCTTCGATTTAAATTTCACATTTAAAACTTTCAAACTCACAAGAACCTTATCATCTGCCTTCTTTCAGTGCTCATGAAAATGACTCCTTAAGTGATCTCTTAATCAATGCCACTCTTAATAATAAACTTGAACAAAAACTTATATCATCATTGACAGTCCAATTTTAAGATTGGTTGACCGAGGCGTCCATTCATCCTTATCCAATCTGTCGTGGGATTATTAGTACTTGCCTTTTGTTTGATCTATATCCTTTAGAAACTCTTCTTGAGAAATTTTTATATAGTTTTCCTCATAATAGAGACCCTCTAGCCAGAGGTTTGAAACCACGGTTCCACTTTTCATTGGTGGGCCGCGGAATGTGGCGAAACCAATGAGACTCGAGCATTCGAATGAAGCACAGCACAAATTCTGGAAACGTTGCTTGGTAACAACAATAACAATATCACCTCTACCTTTTAAGTCTTATTTATTATTAAATATTTCATTGAGAGATAATATTTTATATTTAGAATAAAATTTTCAATGACTCAATATAATAATTTAAAATATTAATTTAACGTTAAATATTTATTTAAATATTTAAACAAATATTTGATTGAATTAAGAGCCCCGAAAGGGCCATCCATCATGGGCGGTTTCTGAACTCTAACTTCGGACTAGAAACTACCTTACAAGTACATGGTACGCCATCAGCAAAAATATTATTAATACCTTGCAGTAAGCGACTTGTACCGTGTGGACACCAATTGTAGACGATTAGTACGATGTCTCCCGATCGTTTATTCGGAGTAGGATGTTGTTGCGGTAATATCAATTAATTGTCGAGGCTAATAGAAGGTCTAATTGCGCTTATTACTGGGAGAGATGGTTGCTATACAATATAATTTTAATTTCATGGAAGTGATGATGCGTAATCGAGTCTGATGAAAAATTTATTGATTTTTATGGTGGGATAAACAGTTTTTTTAAGGAAAATACTGCAGTATCAGTATTTGTTGGAGGGTCTCATTCCGGGTGTGAACTTCGTAGTCATGTAATTTAGTATGTGGTTGGATTAGAATGCGATGCGAAGAGTTTGGAGGTGAACGGCTGCTATAGGACGCATGTAGATGAAAAAGGACGGTTTATAGGGAGAGAAATTACTACAACACCTGTAAATGGTCAATTTGTTGTTACTAACTTATTTGATCTTGCGAGTGTTGCTCAATCTTGACTTTTGTTTCTTTTTCGACTTTCTTGGACTCTTCTTATAAGAATCTCTCCAAGAATAAAGAAGCATCGTAACTACGAGAATCCAATTTTAAATTCCAAAATTTTACATTGCTACGCTCTAAGGCCGGTTTTATTACGTCTTTTTTACGTTTACTTGATCATATTGTAATTTTCCTAGGTAATTCAGTTAATTTTATGCTAATAATTAATCAGTCTCTCTGTTTTATGATGAGGACACAATCGATGGTAGAGTCTATTAACATCGGCTTTCAGCCTGGACACATAATTCACGAGAGACTATTAAAATTGTCATAAGGGTTAAATGATAATAAGGGAAGTGTAATTTAGGAATGAAGGAAATAAAATAATGCATTCCGTAACTGGATAATTAGACAGAGAACCCCGTTTAGAATGAACGGAGTTGTGAAAAATATCTTCCAATGGATAATTACCGCTTTGTTCTCAAATTTTTGTGGTCAAAAGCTTTTAGAGCACCACATAGTAATTTGTGCATCAGTGAATACTTTATTCAGTGGAGAGCAGAAATATAATGTCGGATCAAGATTAAATGGGAGTAAACATTATAGTGATCTACAAAATTTTGATTGTTAAGCAGCTTTTAGATGTGTTCATGGTTGCGAGAGATAGTTCATTTAAGAGAAAGATGGTGATTAAGGACTATTTAGCTAATAGCAATGGAAGAAATATGTTATTGTCGGCAATAACATCTTGTTCACGATTCCGTCCAAATTATAGTGCATATCGTCGCAAGTAGGTTAGCATTGGCGTTAAATATGAGTTCTAGTGCGATAATTGATATGTATTTATTGATACAGTCGAAAAGTTGTTTTCTTTTTGCTGAAGTATTTAGCCATCAAAAACTGCCAGAATGTTACACCATTGTATCTTCCATACTAACGTTCGCATTTTGCATACTTTCGATGGATTAGGCATGAATACTTGATCGACACCTTCATAGAAATTGTCATATGGGTATATACACATCGCTCTTTTGGATTGATTATTTTTTATATTATTTGTATTTTAATCAGCCAGCAATTGGAAAGCAACAGTCAGTGACATTGAATATGTGTTTTGGGAAATATTATAATGGCATATCTGAACATATCTCACCCTTGATAATGGAAAGGAATTAATTAGCTTCATTTGTTATTCATTTGAATGACACTGTCTACTACAAAGTAAACAGTAATATCGCAAGTGATTATCTTACCTCCAAAATATGTGTCAGTTCCATTGATATTTTGTGCCCGCGGCTTAATATAAAAACTTAATGATGACGCTATAATTAGAGTATCAGATTTTAATCGATTAATATCATTTTTATTACTGTCACTATACTTAATGCGCGAGATAAAGCGTTACAGACACCAAATTGCCACTTTTCATTCTCCAGAAGTTTTTTGGAAAAGCGGTAAAATGGGCGATGAAAATATTATTTACAGCTCCGTAATTTATATTGTCCAAAATTTCGTCGCGAATCTCGTATTTTAATAAGTTCGGATCTTTATCGAGGTAGGTGGCAAGTACTACACGGTACTCTAGAGTCGTGCGCCACTATCAGATCGTGATAATTTTTTCTGGTTTCCATGGCCTATAACCCCTTTTTTCGTCTTATCATCAATCATCTGGAGCAATTACGAGATCATCAGCCCGATTGGTACGCTCAGTCCGTAATCAAAAGAGTTTTCTACCTCTCCTCATTCGGTTTAGGAGAACGTTCGGCGTTGCTTCCGCTTCCCAGTGGACGGCGGGAATCTGAATTTATGGAGTGATTGATGAGAGATGAAAATTAACCCATTTTTATGCACAAAAGGGTGATGCATAATTTCCCATTGTCAAAATGAAAATTATATTCATCACTTTTCAAAATAATCTACTTTAAAGAGATACTTTTTGCCTATGCATTACCTCTCCAGCTGATAAACGTGTATTGAAATGCCATGTATTTTCAAACAATTTATTTTATTGGTTATATCTTTTTGAAAGCTATTAGCGTCAACCTTTTTAGTTAGATTAATCAGGCTGGTTTTGCTGTGGTTATACTATAACTATCTTTGTGATATATCTAGCTCATCTGCACAATATCACTTTGCAGAATCATTAAGTTAGTCTCTCATCTCAGTTAATGTTGTCTGCATTTATGGAGATGCTCTTGCGAAAAATTTATATGCATGCCATAAGCAATAAGTGTCATCAATAAATTTAAATTGGACTAAATGCACATATTAGCCATCGTTCCTACCTTTCTTTCTGACCTTACGTTCTTTACGTTACTTTTTTAGTTTGGTGAAATTAAAACCTATTCCATATGTTATCATAGCTGTAAACTGTCCGTAAACCAGCCTTCTTCCTCTGTCTGATTCTTCATATTTCTTCAGTGCTGATTTTATTTCTTCAAACTTTTCCTTTATTAAATGCTATTTTTCCCTCTTCCGTCGACCTAATATCTCATCTTCGATTAGTTGTTCGCAGAGCAGGGAGAATTAAATATTTATAGTATTACCTAAACGTGTCTTTAGTTTTCATTTGTGACAAATACGAGAGTTAAGAACATGTTAAAGAGAGGCCCTCATGCACAAATAAGCATTCAGATAAATATAGACAGATTAAATAGTTGTGATAGATTACATAGTTTTCATTTGAAAAATGCTAAATTAATTTCGAGGTATCCTGTAAATATTGACCTTTTGTTATTTCCTCCCATCCGAAACCCAATTTAGAGAAATTAATAATTAACTTAAAAATGATTGCCTGAAAATGTGGCTATACATATTTTCTTCTAGGCCGTGATATTTTTTTAAGGGGGGAAAATAAAATTCTCGTCGCACACGACAGTTATGCAGTGCCAAACAATGTTTTGTTCCATATTGAGTGCTCTTTACATTGCACTTGAATCATAACTAAGCATAATTTGTGCCTGACATTGAGAATTTCTTACTGTCATTGTGAGTTAACTGCCATTGAGAATTTCAGACCTAGGTTTCGATGTTTTTACGTCATCAGGTGTAGGAATAGGCCATCAGGAATATGTAAACACATCGAAACCAAGCTCGCAGTAAAATGTTTTTTCTGTGGATAATTGCAAAATTTTTCCTGCGATTGGGATCCTTCTTGACTCTTGTACCTGCAGTTCGTGCATGTGCAAGAATGGCATCTGCTGTAAATAAAGAATTATGACCGAGTGAAAGAGATTAAACACAGACTTGAGTGCAGCCGCGTTTCCTGCCAATCTCGGTCCATTTCGAAATCCATCGTGGCCTTATCTCTCTTAAGCCCCTCTCCTCCTCACCCTTATTCCTCCCATCCGCTCTCCCATATTCCTGTCCCATCCGAACCGGCCGCCATTTTCTCCCGCCGCCACTTCTCATCCCCCGGCCATCCCGCCCTCAATCTCGCATCACTGCGACCCCTTTCCCCGCCTGGGGGCTTCATAATTATTATCTCTCTCTCCCATCTGCAAGAGGCTCGCGCGTCGACGAGTGGGTTCCTTGCTCATCGGGGAGAAACACGAAGTTGGCCCATGAGTCGAATGTCGGGGAGGGGAGGCAGAGGACGGACTAGAAGTCTGGAGCAAAGGAGGAAGTTGGCAAAGGGGACAGGCTCCCTCTTCCTCCGGGGAGATTTTGCAGATGGGTTTCGGGGTGGGAATACCACATAGTGTTTTTCATAGTCTTCGTCGTAACCAACTGGATCGTGACTCCAGTTGGCACTTTAACTTTCCCCATTATTGCAATTTTATGTGGCTACCAAGGGAAATGAATTTACTTTATACGCCAACTTACAATAAATATCCTCTGAATGTTTTAATTCCGATGTAAAACCCGCTAAATGTTTGTATGGCTTGTGATTCATCGTTAAAAAATTATAAAAATACCTGCCTAATACTGTATATCAGGTAATTTCTCTTGATTAGAAATTAATAATTGAAAAAGGCTTGTAAAATACCGAATCTGAAGTGAGATGTATTTCTCTGATAACTACCTATGAGGAGTGGAGTACAGTGTTTGTCGAGATTCTAATTCCGGAACCCATATTTTAGGAGATTTTTCCATGAATTGCGGAAAGAACGTTGGCAATTTGAAAGGCATGGCGATGAACGGCTTAATTGTAATATATGTCATTACAGGTGAAAATGTAATTTTATTTAACTGTTTTGACGGTCATTATGACTGGTACTACATGCCAAAGAATAGTAAAGTGGATTTACTGTAACAACTCTTGACAGTTTTGGCTACATTTTCATTTAACTTTGTAACTCGTAGGTATTATTTTTTTTGATTGATAGTAAAAATAGGTATAATTATGAAACCGTGAAAGTATATAAAATTGTTAATAAGTCGCACTACTAATGGGAAAAGAGGTGGCCTGTCTAAAAGCATTTACCTGATACAGGTAATGGTTTTCTAATATCAAGTATATGCTTTTTAATAAAATTAATGGTGTAAAGGTAAATAAAAGTTTACGAAGGTTTTCGCAGACACGACGAAAACGTTTCTTATTAAATTCCACACTTAAAATTTTATTTCCGACCTAGGTTTCGACTGTACAGCAACCATTATCTAGGTTTATGATTCCTAATTAAGCCTCGGTAATGATTGCTGTGCAGTCGAAATCTAGGTCGGAAATAAAATTTTAGGTTCTGACTTTACCAAGACATTTTTTCGTCATACATATTGAAATGTAGGTATTATATCCATTGGTTATAAAATTATTGCTAATGTGAAATTCCGCTAGTTATGATAGCCAATATGTAAATCCTACCGGTAGGACAATGAAAAAAATTATTTCTTGAACTTCTAGGCAGGAAAAGCTTTTTCGCTTTTCCATGCTATAAATAGTGTGGCAGGAAATGGATATAAGCTCAGGAATTTCGTTTCCCTTGGCTCTCTCGTCACTGTGACTCATGTCGTATTTTTGCGAGCGTCAGATAAACCGGGAGTCATGATCTTTATGTGGAATGAATAAATGACATATCGTATTTTCTGGGGAACAATTATTTTTTGTAACAATTATTCAAGTTATCATATGGTTTATGTTATAGACTTTATCGGATAGAAAGTTTTCAGATCTTGTGATTTTATTGGATTGAGTGACATTTTCTTGAGATTTTTCAGTTAGTTTAAACAATGATTGCGAATTAATTTCACGGTTGTAGTCCAAGATGAACAAATTTCCTTCCGTTATTCTAGTTATACGGTGACTCACGTCATAATTTTGCGAGCGCCAGATATACTGGGAGTTATGATCTTAAAGTGGAATGACGTATCGTATTTATATTTTCTGGGGAATATTTTTTTTTGTAAAATTTATTCAAGTTATCTTATGGTCTATGTAAAATACTTTTATATTTTCTGGAGAATATTTTTTATTTCCAATCTTGCCATTATTATAGTAAATGCTGATGAGAGTGTATCAGGAAATTATTTAAGTACAATCACTCGCACTCGTTACACATTTAAAATTCATTGAAATTTTAAATTATAATTTCGTAACCCATTTTAAGCCTTACCATTTTGCCTCGATTTTCAGAACCGTAGTATCTTTGTGTTATACCTCTGTTTTAAGAGTTATTATTGGCTATGAATAGCAATGTATACAGTTTTTTACTCCATATCAATGGAAATAGATGGTACAATGAGAATATTATTTGGCGGAGTTCCATGTCGATGGTTTTCGTTTTACAAATATTTAACTGAGCTGTTTGGGGTCGTTCATGGATTTTCCATAGAGGAAATTTGAATGTTTATGCTACTTTTCTCACCGCGGAAAAACCATTCATTGGATAATATCAAGGAGAAATGAATGCTTAAGCACTACACGAGAAAATGTTCCTAAATATACCAACGAATGTTCGAATTTCTTATTTGAACTTGAAGAGTCTTCTTAGTGAAGAATTAGTTATATCCGCCACACATTTACATTTTCACGTACGCCTTACAGTTACCATTTGGAAAAACAGTGCTGTATTTTTACTCTTTACCAATTTCTTCGAAATTATTGATAAATAAATTAACTTTGAGCATGTTCATATTGAGCTAAGGTGCTGACTAGCAAATATATTCCCAAAATTCTCAACAAATACTGGCCAGTTAAAAAAATGTCTATCACATGAAAATAAAGTGTGTTAAACGAGTGTGTGTTTGTGTGCTAATGGATTTCTTGATGCTCTCTCAGCAAAATTTTTCTATTAGAATGGGAAGGCTTGATGTCGTGAATTTTTATCTAATGCGGGTGCTCATTCTGGTATTCTATATAGCGTAAATTTTTTTCAGTTAAAGTAATTTTTATTGTAGCATGGAGAAAGACTTTGCATTATATTTGCTTCATGCATCCGTTTTATCACTCTGAGGTGTTTATTTCAAAAGGCTCTCTCGGAATTTGGAATATATTCCGAGATAACCGTGTCAAAAAAAAAAAAAAAACTATTTCATTATTTTCTTGACGCCAACGATGTCGTGTATACTTACTATGGCCCTTTGATTGGTCATTATATTTCCCGAAACTGTTATTTTAGTTTTATCTACAGAATGCATGGTAAAATTAGTTTCCTGGAATGAATTTTATTAGCATCAAAATAATGACGGAAAACAATACTGTATGGAGTCACATTGTTGTTCAAAATATGTCCCTTGGCTCTACGCAAGAGAAATAACTCTTAAGAACGACTGACTGCACATTGAGAATTTTCATTTCTCCTTTATTTTTGCCGAGCTGTCAGGCGAGGAATGGACATATTTATGACAGAAAACCTCTCATTCCAAATACTACATTCTGGAAACTTACATTTTATCGCTATATGAAGAGACTTCTTAGGAATTTCAACTTAAGTTTAAGGCCGGATGTCGACTAGTAGAAGAATGAACTCCATTCTGTTCAGTCTGTGAAAGAGGTTTCTGTTCTGCTTCATGTTATTATATTCTTAATGGCAACAAAAGGCTCCTAAGTTAACAATCAGGAGGATAGGTTTCCATTCTCGTATTATAAATGGATATGCTAATATTTAGCTTATAATACTCTTACCCAATGTTATTTCTAAAATGACATAATATTAAATTTTCATTCATTCATTAAGGGACGTTATTGTCGTTGAATTTGTCCACAAAGCTATTAATTTATCTCGTTTCTTTGCCAATTTAAAAAAATAGTCAATTTTTGTTAAGTCTAGGCAGTTTCAGTAGAACATGTGCTTGAATAATATGCGCTTACTTTACCGCCTCTGTAAGCCTAACTCTATGCATGTGTAAATAAATGCACTTCCTAAATGAATTCCCTGCTTCCAAAAATTTGTTATTCGAATAAACGAAAATGTATTCTAATTTATTCCATTAGTGGGGAAAGCTGCTTGCCATTAAATATATGCATACCGTCATTCTGAAAGCGGCATTTAAGTTCCCATAGAAGCGTGGCTTTAAAAAGTGGAAAAGTTCAACTTTTACCGTCAGCTTCATCCTATTGCACATTTTTTCACACTTAAGTTACTTCCTGATTCGAGATATTTTTATTTTATTTGTTAAATTGTATTTAACATCAATTACAGACTTTGAAGTAACGAATGAGATCATATAATTTACCACAGTAAATGCTTCTGCTAATACTGTGCTCAACTACAGGATGCATTTTCTGAATCATTTGCTCGAAGGAAATAGCCTGAGTCATTAATTCATTCTTTTTTCTTTTCCTACTTTTACAACTTTAAAAGTTACCGACATTTCTGCAGTTGGGTGGATTGATATTGTGACAAATGCATTCAAATTGGAAGAACGTGATATCTATGGATATAAGTCTCCAATATTATCTTCTCTCAGTGTTAACCTAATATGTTACTAGATACGATTTTGCGCGGTAAAGAACTTGGTAGATTGAAGAGCCATGGGTGAGCGAGAAATGGAGAGGAGGGCCACGAAAACAATACGTAAGATTGAAAGAAATATACAAAATGAGAGTCTGGCAACATGAGAAAGTTAAGAAAGAGGGAATGGGAATGACTGATGTGAAACCCTACTTTCGGGGAGGTTATGTTTAGCTTATATGTTCATTACAGCCTGAGGACAGTGTACTGTGGTAAAGAATATCGCGGGGCAAACGCGGCAGGAATGTTATATTCCTTTCTTCCCCTCTAGTTTACAGCGGCAGATTTTTGTTTTTTACGCACATCGGAGGCAGCATTTTTCGTATTAGTCGAGAGGGAGAGGTAATTTGTCCAATTGTCAATGCATGTTATAACCCTATCGTTTTCACCGGTATGCTCACAGAATGAAAACTCTCATCTCTTGTCTATCAAGGAAAGAATAGAATTTTAAATTGAAATGTGGTGAATTTTCCATTGTCCTCTTACCTTTTATGCTATACGATGCTCCTCGGATATTACGCGTTTGTGAAATACCCGTAGTACGTCTATTTAAGTGATGAAAATCAAAATATTCCATGGCAATTAGCAAATTTTAACTGTGAATGGTGGAAGTCATGTACTAGAAGTATCTATGCAGGGAAATTCTTGCTGTGACAACATGGATAAAAATACCAGGTGTTCTAAATCTAGAGTGAAGTTATTTTACTGGAGAAATGACAACATATTTATATGATAAATACTATTCCAAAATATACTTCTTCACTACGAATGCGAAATATTACTCCAAAATGAAGTTATAATCATGCGATGTGCAAAACCAGAAATCACGTTTTACTACAAGTTAAAGAAAATGCGGTATTTACTTGCGATTAACGTTATCGAGACATCATAAAACCCGGTTTTATTGTATCAACCCAATTTTTTTTCCACGACCTTCTTTTATATTTTTCATCATCAGTAGGCGATCCATTCTTTTTTCGAGTCCGTCGTGGTGGTCGGTCAGTTGGCTCGTTGTATGGCCTCTTGTTCTGGAGGCGTCTTCCTATTGAAATGGTGTGTTGACTGTAAAACTAACGGACGTGACAGAGCTTGAAATAAAAGTGGACCATCCTTTGGAACACCGTAGAAAACTTCAAAGTAATAACATCCCCAGGTTATTGGGCTTGATATGGTGTCACCTGAGTTGCGCAGCAAAAACATCAAGGATATAAAATATAAATTATATGTTAAAAGCTACGTTATTATTATTTCTTTGCCGGTATGTTTTGCTCAAAGATGAGACAGAAACCGTTTCGTCCTCTGTACGGTTATACTGTGGCGGGCGAGCACGTCTGTGAAATTCACACCTATAGCTCCGTTTAACTTAGGGGATTCCATCTAGCACGCTACACTTTTGTCGTTTGCCACTTCCTACGCATAATCTTGTAACTTCTTCAGTTACGCCACGCCTAGCCCACACACAATCCCCTCCTGCTACCCTAATTTACCGTGCCGGTACACAAAGTATAAAGGTGTGTATCCCATTTCTCCTTGGCTCTGCTCCAACGCACGTATCAACTCCTCTCTGATCTCACGTGAGGTGTTCCTCCAGTCTTCGCCTCGTTTCATTCACTCCCGCTCCTTTCCGCTTTTAGGGAATACACCCTTGGAAAGAAGGGAGTACGAGGCACAGAGACCGTTCTGGAGGGCGGGAAGTTGGTGAAAGAGAATGTAACAGACAGTGAAAGATGGAGAGATGAAGCGTGAGAGATATTTTTTTCGTCCAGACAAAAAGTCCTCGCTCTAATCTCACTTTTACTCCTCGCCGTTGATGGGTTGAGCTGAGTAAAAAAAAGAGTTTACATATAAAGTGCATAAAAGGCGAGGGGAAAAATAATATGGGAGTATCGTCGCCGACTCTTCCCCTCTGCGTAAAATATTTTTCGTCGTTCGGTCTTTTGTGGCCAAGCTCTCGTTAATTTATTTTTTTCCCCCTTAGATTTGCCTCTACTTATCTCTCTCTCTCCCCTTCTTACTCACAACGTTTCTCCCGTTTTCATCGTATCTCTCTCTTTCATTTTCTCCCAACTTTCTACTTCTCCCCTACCCCTAGGGACGGGAAATGGGCCGTTCCGTGGGAGCAGTTAGTGGATAGGACATGCGAAACTGAAAAATTGCCGGAGAGAGATGGGGAAAGGGAGAGAAACGGCCTGGGAGAAACTCCGCGAAGCAAAATACAGCTGCTTTCGATACTTAGGTCGGAACTTTCGATATGCGTTGTGACGGAGTCGTACAATAAGTTCTGAAACAATGAAGCCCCTTGGCAAATCGTGGCTTGGGCCTCGTCGTTTCTCCAAATAAGGCTTGCTTCGAAGCATGGGATCTCGGCCTCCTAACTTCCTTTTCTGGCTCTTCACTCCCCATCTTGCCGGGTACATAACGATTCTTGCGCGAATTTATTATCCCTATCAACAATTGGAAAGAAATAATCCCTCGTAGAAATCTTAGTTGGTCTACAATTTCAATCAGCTCGTGGATAAGTGAAATGGAAATAGATTACTAATTACGATCATCTTTGGTCATTATTTACGGTCTCAATATTCGTAATATTACGTATATCAGAGGCTGACGACGCACCTTTCTGTTATCTTGATTGAATGCTCTGGTTTGATTATTTGTTTTGTCGTAAGAAATGAGTTCCACTATTTTTGGGCCTTAGGAATACCGATAGATCGACTTACCTTTTTGGTCATAGCATCTCTTCAGGAAAGGGGAGCCATTGAATATGCTGAAACCTATTGAAAGAGTAATATTTTTACAATAACTGTGATTCTAACCCAAACCTCTTTATTCCCTGTCACTTGCGTAAACTAGTTGCCACTTGATAAATTAGTATTTTTACCCATTAAGCTGTTACTAGATGTTGGCAATTTGGAATGAAGATATGCATTCCATAAACAATAATAAACTCCCATTGCTCCTAGTAATTCGTTCGCATATTCTTTACTCCGTCTTTTGTTCCCCTGTCGCCCAATGAAGTCATTTTCCTGCTTGTGTGACTCGCACCACTCCCTCAATGCAATATTCTATCTGGAAAGCGATTTTATTCAGTCGAGGTGCGTGTCATTCTGTCGGATTGAGTCCTCATTACGGCCTCTCCACTCGTTTCATGCTTCCTTCCTTCGTCCATATCACACAATCTCACGACAAAGCTTCCGCATTTTAGTAGCTGGGTGGGAAAAAGGCCTCTTAGGTTTGCTTGCCCTTTCAACTGCCTCACTAAGGAGATTCCGAACGACGCGGTGGGGATGCGAACGATTCGTGCTTAATAATTACCCTCTCTATTAAATCTCTGCTGGTCACTTTCCTGGCCACTTGGAAAAGTCTAATGCGAGAGAATTGCGTGTATCTTTTTGCTGGAATCTATTTGCGTGGTGAAGAGATTTCATTGAGCAACTATGCCTTCGGTGATAAATATCAGGTTGTCGAGCTTTATATAAGACATAAATACAGTTGATGAGTGTATTTCATGAGAGAAATGAATGCTGTATTATCTCGCGCACAGATTTTTAACTCAAGATTTGTTTCAATACACGGGCAGATAGTGCGTTTGGAGCCCGTTGTAGTCAAGGGCGAATGAAATGGTCATTCTATGCATTATATGAATATCAGCGGTAGGATAAAAGTAAATATCATGAAAAGTATCTTTACTTTTATCTACTTGTCTTTACTTCACTATTATTTTCTCAAGCTGGGCCTAATCATTCTTTTAACTGATAAATCAACGCAATTTTCTCAAGTTTCTTTATGGAATCTAGCCATATCAACGTAGACTATGATTTGTCTCTTTCACCAATAAGATAACTCTACGTTATCTGTTAAATATTTTGGCTGCTATTAAAAGGAGTAGAAAAATATTGCAGTGCATGTATTAAATGAATAAAACTTTGTATTAATTCATCCCTGTTAAAGATTTCGTGTAGCTGTAGCTCACGGTGCATTTTAGCTTTGGTCTATATGCACTTGGAAAAGCAAAGTGCTGATTGCTAATCCAATTTTTTCCTAGTGGATAAATGTCGAGGATAATTATATATATTAATGTATATTATACATTATATATATTAATGGATAAATTTCGAGGAAATCCTCCATATCATTTTGGTGGGTCTAGGATGCGCATGTTAACACTTATTTTGAGGTGACATATCTGGAAAAAGAGGCGCGAATTTCTATAAAAAGAGAATAGCCGTTTGTGGAAGCTCGCAAAGTGAAAACGGTTACAGAACCACAAAAATGTCCGATTTCATAAATTATACGGAGGATATTTAAGCCCTTTTTCTTGAATATCTTGCGTCTTGCGCGTCTTCCATATCCTCGAGAGCATCTATTCACCTCATGTGTCGCCTTTTAAATCCCATGTCTCACCTTTCTCTCTTATCTTGCCTTTCATTTCATAGTAGCCTTTTCTCTCCATCTTCCCGGAGCATCACGTTAAATATTTTTTAAAATCCATATAATGGGATGTGAGGCGAAGTTCGGAAAACAATCGTGGGTTGGAAAAAAATCCAGTTAGCTTCCTTGGGGTCGTATCTCTCTTGGCCAAATATGAAGTCTTTTTTTTCAACACCACATCCACTGCGAATAATCCTTTATACTAAACATCTTCTCACATTTGACACGATAATGTGGCCAGAAGAATTTTATTTACTCATTCATGTATTTTTATGCATTACATGTAAATGCTTACACGTTGGGTAAGTAAATTATATCTCTTCCCTAATAAATACGTCCAGTAGCTTTGCAAGCCATTGCAGTGCAATGGCTTGCAAAAATTGAATGGACGGATTTATTATACCTTAGTCATATAGTTGCAATGCAAATATATGACTAAGGTTTTCTTTATGTGACAATAATACAGCCGGCTGTAGACATATGTAGTATTTTAAAGAAGAATTCTCGACTGGCGGATAGGTCCTCGATTATGCCCTTTGGCATACGCTTAAATTCGACTCATGTTCATATATTCCGTACATTGGTTGTTAGTAGGAAAAATGTTGTGAATATTATTTTGATGGAATTGTAAAGACGAATCAGATTACAAATTAAAAACCAACAGATGATTGATGCTGTTGTTTCTTGTATGATTAGCTTGCTAGGGTGTAGTGTTTCATAACCATAAGTCACATTAATCAAAGTTTCTTTTATTTGATTTTGTCAGTTTTATGCACGTGTGGCTAAACTAAAATTGAACGAATCGGAAATGGAAAAGTGTTTTATTTATTTGATGTCTCTTCTCTCAATTTGAGCGCTTGAGAATGAATTTATCTGAATTGTAAAATTCCACAAATATTTGTTTTTTTGCAATAGCAATGCGGGTTGAGGATATTTGAGTGGCCTCTTTTTAATGTGTGTTTTTAAGTGGCCTCTTTTTAAAGCAAAATATCAATTTTATCACCCGTAACATCAATTTTTTCATGTTCTCTTTCTCTCAGGTGTGTCTGATTGATTCCAATGGTTCAGTTATTAATTCAAATTTAGATAGCTGGTGAGTGAATCACATACCTGGTATTACTTTGTGCCTACCTTTTAAGCCTCATGATATTTTGTAATTACTGATTTGTGTCATAATGTAAATGCCGTTCATGATAAAGAATAGATTCTTGGAATCTATTCTTTATCATGAATATTAATCAGCATGTGTCCGTACCTTAAATTCAATTTAATTATATTATGGATTAATTAGCCATATCTGTTTTCATTAATGAAGTAGTATTACGGATATTTTTTATCACATAAAAATATGTAGTTGTAGATATGGTATCATAAATTCGGCTACTGATTTAACTGGTATTAATAAAACCTTTCGGATTTTATTTATTATCATACTGAAATGGGTACTATTTCTTCAATTCTTTAATAACTCTCCTGTACGTTTGTATATAAATTTGCTGGTGCTTTTCGAGTTACTGAAACTATTCACATTTTCCCCTTACCTACCATCCCGAAGATGTTTTCAGTTCTAGTCGACCACTGCTATTTTCAAAATATTTCATCACCCCACTTACACACTCCGGTATTCTCATAAAATATATGCTTTCCCGGGAAAGAAACTGTTTAACTCCGCCCTACTGCTCGAAATAATGCAGCGTCAGAAGTCGCAAGTGTCCAGCTTCATGCGCGCCTTTTGGCAGAGGGCAATATTTCCAGGGAGAACGGTTGTCCTTCCCGTTCCGTCTAACAAATCCTTTCACCGAATTTTTCTTCAAGTATATGCTTCCAGTTTCATCCTTTGTGATCGCGAATCATATTGTGATTCTCCATTCTCTTCTTCTCCGCGGTGATATATTTTTCCGATACACAATTCCTCGTATTCGCTGTCGCACTTTCTCTTTTTCTACCCCGTGTCATTCTTCCTTTTCCGTCTCGTATAAATTTACTTCCTCCTCCAAATATTTCGAACGCGCGCACCGTTCGTCTTCTTTTTATTTTTCTAGCTGGTGGATGGAACTCACATAAGAGAATCATCCTGTTCGCCATATTGAATATTTAACCCTACACGCTGTCACCACACCCCTCGTTTTTGCATTCGCATTGGTTCTCGTATTTCTTCTTTTGTGAACGAAGATAGAAGCATACTTAAATTGATGTTTTCGGAATATTATGGTATTTAATAACAAATATATTGGAAACTTTTATTTTGATACTTAATTTTTGTGTTTCTATGTTTGATAAAAGAAATGCTTATATTATGGATCAGTGAGTGTATGACCTAAACAAAGTAATCTCACATATGGCGAATGATCATTTGAACCGAAGTGAGATGATTTTCTTTTTAAAATGAGGAGTATTTTCTTTTTTTTACCATGTAGAATTCCGAGAAGAAGAGTCTGAGACAAGGTTTTGCATGCTTCTTACATTTCACTGATTTTGGATTGGCAGCTGTTATCTATATCTGACTTCACCGTGTCAAAATGTTGATGTTTTGTTGCAACGTTATGCTACAGAGACCCTCAATGACACATCGGGAGAAGATGCTCACCTCCCCCCATTGTGGCGATGTATTTTTTAGGTAACGCTTCAGTGACAGAAGCCAGCGGGACTTGGAGATCTGTGGGTTTTAAGCGGAGGCTCTATGCGTACAAGTGTGTTAGTATTCCTGCGCCAATCTAGATTATGGTAAAATGCTTTTAACAAACCTCGTGTTGTTACTATTATTACGGTAGGTATATACTATTACCCGCTGAAGCTTCATAACCGAGCCAAATCTTGCCATCATATTCCGCGTCGTAAATTCATAATAATTTGGATTAATACCATGCGATATTTGGGTTGCGGCATTTTCGTGGTCGCGACAAATGGTATTACTATTTTCCGATAGCCCTGAGTTGGTGTTCACAATGGAGTCCGTCCGTACAACGCCATGCGTTAAGAGCTATGTAGCCATTGTGGCGTCAAATATGATTATACGGTGGTTGTGAATGTGGGCTTGATAATGTATATTTGTAGATTACGTGCCTGTGAAATCCCTACCAAAAGCAATTTTGTGGAGCACGAGTACGTTTATGGTGGGGCCCACTGTCCTGGTTTTAATGTCATATATGGCAGTTATTTTGCCTTAACCGAATTGGTACCTATCATTGACTCAATTCAACGACATGTAGATGCGTAAATCGTGTTTCTTTAGATACTCAGCAATGCATCTCTGAAATATTGGTAAGATTGCGAGTGTTATTTTCATGTTGGTTTATTCTTTTGCAATGCGTATAGTTTTGATGGAAAATCTTCCCTCTTAAATTAGCTAAGTAATTAATGAATTATCGAGGTAAAAGTGGAATTGCATAATGGAACTTAGAAGTGAATCTAGAATATCGACCTCACCCATTAAAAGTCCTTATGAAGCCCTCACGAGACGCCAGTGCGCCAAGGATAAAATGATCGCTGTTTTAATAATGCGTTGCGATTCATGACAACTGGCAATGAGCAGTTGACTAATTTACTCTTAGTTCATTCTTATACGCTTTGTGCGTTTATTTGGTTAGTATTATACATCACTATGGCAGACGAATACGAGAAGTAATCATGCACTTTCGTATGGATGGAATTATATGCCTTTTGCGTGGAAACTAAAATGAGAAATCAACCCAACACCTTCGGTTGAAATTCTCTTTGATAAATCACTTAGAAATATCCAGACTCGATACGTCGAGGGTTTTTAACCTCCATTTATCTCATTATGTGCTCAATCATCGGTAAATTTGTTCACGGGGAACGGATTCAATAATTGCATTCTCGGTTATTGTGATTTTGCTGATTCCTTGAAGTGAAGTGGTTTCTTCCCCGGTTAAAAAGTTATTCTGTTTTTATCTTTTGAAAAAGCTGTCGTGGTTGTGGAGAGGGTAAATGTGCCTGAATCTATCAGGAGAGCACAATTGTGCCACTCCTTCGGATGGCTTGTTTAATCCTCCTCACAGAAGATGCTCGTTCTTTTGGAGATCCGGCTTTGTGCCGCTGACGTATCCTGTTCCCCGCGTATCTCGAGCCTTTGGGGGCACCGCATGGCGCCTTAGCACGCGAGCGAAAATTGCTCACCTGTGCACAAGGGCAGTTCAGTTCCTTTATAGACCTACCCAGTTGCAGGGGCAGAGGGGGCAGGGTTGCCGGTGGGAGGCGAACAGGGTAATCGGGATGTGAGTAGGGGTTTTGTAGGAGAAAAAGGGGAGTGTGAGTCGAGTTTTAGGGTTAGAGAGAGGAGCAGGGGGAGCAGAAAGGGGTTTTGGATGTGGCCGTCCACGAGGAACGTTGAAGGGTAAAATAACACCGGGCACGAAATTTCCTTTGCGTGGCCTTAAGTGTTCCACCTCTGCGCATTTTTAAAGGATTTCCTTTTTTCATTCCCTTGTACTCTCCCCCCTCCTTCGTCGGTCTTCTCGCCCTTTCCCATTTTGTATTTCCATCCACTTCTTCAAGTTCCCCTGTGTTTTAGTTGGGTAGGTAGAGACACGTGAAGTGATCACTTTCCTCTCTTTTTTATTTAACATTTTTATCCCCTTTAATGTTCTTCCAAATCCCGATTTTTCCCTCGCTCGCCACATTTCCTGTTTTTAATTCCTTTGCGTTTCGCCCGACCCAAGGTTTCTTTTTAATACCTCGGTGCGCACTTATCTCTCCTTTTGTGACAAGTAGAATGATATGAAGAGAAAGCATGCTTGACGATTTCTTCCCCGCGCTGTAGAAGTTTCACCTCCGGAGAGCGGCGAAAGTTAAGAAAAAAGAAATTATGGAATTCTGATATACACAAATGTATACGTTTAAATAAAAAAACTTAATCTCTTGATAAGGTTTTGATATGGAATCGATGTTAAGAACAGTTGTAAAACTGTGGGGGAAGGAGGGCGTATTCGTACGAGACCCCGTTGTTTCCGAGAAAATGATCGTGGGGTCGTAATTTCAGGGTCGCATGGATTGCTGCTCGTAAATGTGGACGCTCCATCGATTTTTTGACGCCATCATGCGCCGGAATTCGAGGTTGGCGAGGGAGGTTCCATTAAAGGTCCAAATATTTTGGGTCAAATAAAGGTCTCCCTGGCAACGACACAATGTCGATGGGATCGTTTGCCTCTTACGTAGGTTCCACTTTGTGATGTCGCTCTGCCAGTTACGTGGTGGCGCTCGAGGTCGAATGTTCAGAGTAAATTGCGTTCCATAATTAGTGCCTCTATTTTGCTAACTAACTAACGTATCTTTAGTGCATTTAGCTTTTGTAAACGAACGCGGCGGAACGGTTACTCACTAAGTGTTCTTGTAAAACTAAGTTTATTCTGCAGTTTTATTCCTGGTATTAGGTAAATTATTGCCAATGAGAGGAAATCATTGACGACAATGACAGTTAGTGGAGTTATAACAAGATGTTAGTCAAGAATCATTCAGAATGTAGCTACCTCATTTATTTAAAGAATTTAGAATATATTTCATTTCAAGTTTAATTTTTGATAAAATTGATGCTGTCGTGACTCTTTATCTTAATAATGAATACTAAGAATATAGAAAGGACTACCTCATAAGTGTTCGTTGTTTTTTTGCACTGATTTAAATTTGTAGTGAATATAATTCTGTCGATAATATAGAGTAATGAAATTTCAATCTGACGACCACTCCTATCAACCGACCACCCCTCTCAAAGACCATTTTTAGCGGAACCGTCGGTGGTCGCTAAATTCAGGTTCCATTGTCTGTGTACATCAAATTAATACCTGTGCCTTGAAATTTCCCAAAAGCAACTAAACTATGAGAAATAAACGCCATCTGTCTAGATTTTAGCAAAATTGTCGCTTCAAGAGGCATTTTTTAATAACAGCCGCCCGTTCATTTGCGTAAAACTCCTAGAAACTGGACCCCTATCGAACGACCACCCCTCTAAACGACCATTTTTGAGCGGTGCCGTCGGTGGTCGTTTTATACAGGTTTCACTGTACTTAATTAGAATTATCCAATACAGAAAATCGACCGATCACTGAGCAAAGTTTGGAATAATTCTAATTTTCCTGATGTAAGTACTATGATCAGACAATGAATTCAAGACACGTGAACTTTGTGAATACCTACCAGTAAATTTTTTTTCCTGAAAGTTATTACTAATTTTCTTCTCTTCTGTTCCCTAAGAAATGTCATTAGTCAAAAACTGTTGTATGTGAAACTTGTGATTTGAATCGAGTGAATGAATGCGAAGCACTCCGTGAGACATGAAAGTAGTTTGATTTGGAGCACTTTGTCCAGCGAAAGTATTGCCTAAGCGTTGATTTATTACTATGTGAAATGAAATTCATGTGAGACTTTTGTTTTAATTCTCAAATTAAGCCTATTGTGCCGACGTTAGATGTGTTAGCGGCGGTATTTCATCATGTGGCTACGGACCGAAGACCCTTTTGTCACATGATGGAATTGCTCTACCCTTCGGAAGAGTTATGATCTTATATGTAGTTATGATGTTTATATTTAAATGCCTTTGTATTGGTTTCCATTTCTCCATTTTTAGGCGATTCATTTTTCGGTGCTACCTCCTGTGTCATTGGCACTCCATGTGTCATATTTTTCTTATCCGTAGTATCACTTCGTGGCATATCATTTCCTTAATCCTTCTAAATATTGCGTCTATAATAAGCCTGGATGCTTAAGTATTTAAGAACTTGAAAATAAAAAGAATCCTGCTGGACAAGTGAAGATGAGAATTTCAATGAGCAAAGTATTTTATATACGTTCAGGTAATTGCTTTCTTTATGGTGTACTCGCTAATAATCTCGCTTGTGATTTTAATTTTTAATAATAGTTGGTATTACTGTATATCACTCTTGTATATCACGGTATATGTATAATATCACTCTTGATTCATGCCCATTTTATTAATCTAATTGAATCATTAGGTCTTTCAATTCCTGATAGCCTAGTTAATCTAATCTCTCTAGCGATATCTGGCTAAATTGTCTGTTTGTCCATTGGAAAATTTAATGGGTGACTTAGATAAATATTAGGAATTATCGCTATATGCAAACCATTCCATACAATTCCAACCTTGGTTTGGGAAAGCTTCCCTCCAAGTGCCAAATTAGGGAAGATTAAATATATGCATGCCCGCAAAATTTGCTCATCCTTCTCAATGGAAAAATCATTTTCCGCACTCTGATGTAAGCACCAAGACCCACATTGAGCCCTTTTTTTACGCTAGCGCATCCGGTCGTGTTGACGTGGTGTACAATGCTAACATCCATCTAACAGTGAGTTAACAAGCAGTCACCATATATACTAGATTCTGCGATTAACAGAGAAGGGATTTCAGTGTGTTGACTTAGAGCCATTGATTACTCTGGATATGCATTATTTTCCTTCTGTATAGAATTAGCATCATAATTATACCTCGCTCTGATTTCGAAGATATTCTTTTTTTCGTGATAGTCTATCATATTGGAATATTTTACTCTTCGGAGAGTAATTCACCTGGGCGTAAGACCCGTTTGGAAGTGGAAATGAAGAATTATAGAGGCAGGCCTAGGTTAGAATACACTGGACATTTTGGAAGAGCTGGGATGTACCTCATACCAACTGATGAAGGAGTTGGCCCAGGACAGAGATGAATGGTGGAGAATTGTTGCTGGTAACCAATCCTAGGATTGCAACCAGAAGGGAGAGAGAAGACCCTTTTCGCAAAGTATTTCTTCTAGACAGCAAAATTGTAATGTTTTGAAGATTGATGATGCTATGTTGCTCGGAAATATAATGGGATTACAATCGCAACAACGTTCTACATGAGTGCAAGTGGTTGTCTCGCAAAATTATGTACCAGAATAAGCTAAGCTTCTTTAATCAATTAATATAAATATTGGATGAAAAACATTTTTTCACATTTTTCATTTAATTTACATACAAAATGAAATGGTTAGTTCATACTCCACTGCCAATTTCTTCATAATCATATCTTGCCATTCTCTGTTCGCCTTCTCGTTATTGTATTAGCTATATATCTTTATACATATAATTCTCCTGTACGTGTGTGTCACTGAACTCCTCCTAAACGGCAGGACCGATTTTGATGAAATTTTTTGCGTGTATTTGAGTGGGTGCCTGGATGGTTTAGATTTACAAATGGGCTCTGTAGGTGGCGCTGCGATCGGGTTCTAGGAAATTTTTTTTGACGACATTTTTGTGGCGACCGTAAATGGTGCCATCATCTTCTATATTGTTGCCAAGGAGGCCTTGCTGATTTGTTGATGTTTATGAAACTAAGTCAGAGGACTGAGATTGTAGTGGACATTGAAAAAGGCTCTAATAAATTGATTTGATAAACGTGGAGATCTCCTCACTCACCCATCTCCACATTGGTGACCCCGACAAGGAGAATAAATAGTCAACATTTGGTTTTTTTAATCGTGGCTGACACTTTTGCAGTAACCCAACTGCTTTACCTGGTGGAAAATGTTTCGCTGCCGGGCTTGCCAATTGTTGATGCATCACAGATGCAAACATGTAGCCTCAGTGTCCCCTTATATTTTTTCACCCAAATGGAACCGCTTTCTGCTCTGTCCCTCTTTGTCTTAACCACGTCACTCTTTTTCCATCCCTTTTCATTTTGTGAGCCCTCCCTCCTTCCTCTCACAATGCCTCCTTTCTGCAACCGCTCACGAATCCCTCCCGCCCTCTATCTCTCAGGACTCCCTTAACCTCTCCTTGCACCCAGGCGCTTCTTTCCTCGTCGACCGTCACCCTAACGGACTCCCTTCGCTTACCTTCCCTCCATGCATATTTCATGTACTTCACGTCTTCACTCCGGGAATCTCGTCATTTTTTTTATTTCGCAGGGCATATCTCATTCCGGCACCGCCTTACCTCCCACCCTTATCCCTCCCCCACTCTATCTCTCTTCTCCAACCCACCCCCTCTCTGCGATCTCCCTCAAATCCGTATTTCCATGACTGCAGGAAATTCTCGACCAATTTCAATGACCGTTCTTCTTCCTCGACCAGAGCTCCCTCGCTCAAGCTCCTCCAGTCTCCTCTCCTCTTTCTCTCCTTCATCCTTCGTTCCCCTTCAGTTTCCCATTTTGTGGTTTGCCGCCTATTTTTCTCCATTCCCCAGACTTTTACTTGGTCCTTAGCTTCCACATTTGACGGTACTTTTCAAAAATATTTTCTCTATTTATTCACTTATCGTCTGAATAATCCCCTCAGGCAATATGGCGAGATAAGATAAAGTTGTTTCCTCCACTTAGGGCAAAAGAAGGTGGAATACTGCATAAATATGCTCGTTATGACCTAAATCTTGTCATGTTGCTTTTTCACGAATTATGTCATGAATTATGCATGTACCCATAATTGAGTGCTACTGTGTTTCTATTAGTACCATAGCCTTATTTTCCAAGGGACTATAAAACGAATGCATTTGAATTTGTGTTTGGCCTATGAATTGACGATACAGTTCGAGCCTTTCTGTTGTTAGTGGAGTGTGTCACACTCAATGATAAGTAAGGATGAACTTGCGAATTCAAATAATTCGGTTTTGGTTCAGATGTGTCATTTCCTCATAAAAATTAATGTTGCTACTTGCTACGTTAACTGCCATAGAATTAGTAACAAAAAGTTCGTTTTCTACAGTAGTAGCAACTTTTCTTACGAATTGTTAAACCCCTCATATGTGTCCTTATAAGTTCTTGCTTATTATTCTTCTGTTTTATCTTGGATATTCTTAGGAAAATACTTCTAGTAGTACTTAATCTGGTAGTCTTAGTTTGTATTCTTAACGCTGAAAACGCCTGCAATATTATTATTATTATTAAGAATTTGCTACAAGTAGACCATATGGTCCGGTGGTAACACAGATACTGAGAAAATACCATTATACATAATATAATGAGATCTCTATTTCATTCCCTTTACATTCCATTACTTAGAAAAAGCAAACATTTTATCCCTTTCAAAATGCTGTGTCCCAACTTTGAAGAGTGTTGCTATGAGAATTCCCCTTTTTGATGTACAACTAGGGGCTAAAATCACTGGGTTGGAACAACATCTGAGCTGATCGTTTTATTGCCGTTAGGTTACTTGAAGTTAACATGTCCACCGCAGCGCTAGGGGCATTTCACTCCCAAGGGTGGCTCTAGACATTGTGTTGACCTCGTGGAACGCAAACATATTTGAGCTTCTTGTTCCTTCGCATCAGAATGCCTTGGAGACCATGGTTAGCTGTTGAGATCATCTCCAGCTCTGTCTCCACGTTTTTTTCTTGTCTTTTTGATACTCTCCTTATCATAAAGTGAAAATAAGGCCATGTAGCACTTAATTACTCACCATGAATCTTTGTTATGCGGTGTGTTTAAGACGCAAAATACATATACGTATTGGAGGATGCAAGAACTAGCTACGGTGTTACTCTTAAGGAGTCACTCGCATGTGTAACAATGGAGTCATCCAAATGTGTACATAAATTCGAAAATCCATCATTTGTAACTATGGACTGGTACCAAATTTTAAAGTATAACCAAAAGACATGCGCTATTTACGTTGAAGTTAATAGACAGCACTCACGTCACAGCACGTCAACAGCACTTCAGACTGTAATTTATATGAAAAGCAAAAGATCTTAGAATCAAAATAAGACCATGCAGCACTTTATTCCTCACGTTGTATCTTTCTATGCATCAAAACCAATAAAATAAACATGTAAGATGCAAAAGAAATATAATAGACAGATTTTAAGGACACATACGGGAACTAGCAATTCTATTGCTCTTACGGAGCCACCCATAAGAGGAACTGCGGTGTCATCCAAAGTTGTACTTAAGTGCAAAATTCTACCGATGATAAATAATTTGCCTCGACCGGGACTCGAACTCAGATCGCTTGATGTCGCACCACAAGACGGTAACATTAATCTCAAGTCATTTCGTTTATAATAGAACAACTTATACTCTATTGATAAACTCGAAATCAGTTGGATAATGTGATAGCAACCATATCTAATAATTCGCCGGAACATAAATGATAAAACTCTTTGATATCCGAAAAAAATTCTGAGTCTTGATGATGACACCTGCCCACATTTTTATGAATCTTATTTCGGTTTCGAAAGAAAAGGTGCAAGTCGTCCGATTCCAACTTTTTCAAATTTCCGTTTCTTGTCCTCATCCATTTGTTTTCAGTGAAAGTCCATGCCTACTGTTCCCGTAGAGGCGGAGTTGGGGCACATTACGAAATCTACCGTTGAGGGAAATGAGGAAATGACACAGGATCCTTGTTTCCGTAGAAAGAAAAAAAACTTGCTACCCTTATACATGCGAGCCAACAGAAGAGTCGATTTCATAGCGGATTATGAGAACAAATTTAAGTCTAAATTAGAAATGGAAAATAATGCGGGCGCACGTTGATAGTTATTCGTCAACGGTCACCCACTAAGTTTTTCCGCGAGGCCGCCAGAACTTACTCGTTTTTAATCATTCAGAAGAGCACTATTTTTCCTGCACGCATAGGCATGACTTCACGGGAGTGAAAATGAAATGAGATATATGGAAATGCGCACGTTGTAGTCACGCATGAGAGGATAAATAGGTTAATGCAACAACATATTGAAATAGAAGGACGCAGAACAGACAAATCTGAGAGAAAAAGATTTTAAAAAATAAGAGAATGTTCAATTTCGGTCGTCAGTCCACATTTAATGGCTAGCCAAAAGGCTGTCTTTTCTCAATTTAATTTTTTTCTGTCCATGACACTCAAAATATATGATTGAAGATTATTAAGCACCTCTGGAGCCGACAGTTTCAGTGATTAATTCGCCCGTTACGGCCAGTTTAGTGAAAGTATTTACGATAAATTGGTGTTAGCGTAGATCTATCGTAAATTTGAATAGCTTTCCCATGCAAAAAGGCGATTGAATAGTAACTACTTTAATGCTTCGCAAAATAAAACCCAAGCGTTTGGTTAAGATTGAATTTGCTAGAATATAGCTGAGAGGCATAGTGACCTAGTTGGTTTTTAACGCTATTTTCACTAATTGGCTAAAGTTTCCATATTATCCGTACAGGAAATTGTTGAATTTTAATGAGAAAGAAAGAAAAACGGTATGTTCTTAAGGATCTTTTATGTACAGCAGAACTGGCTTTCAGAACCATGAGAAGGGTGAGCACTTAGTACTTGTCTTGAGGGCATTGAATAATGACGCATTAAGACAAATGTTTTTTGGTTATACTTAAAAACTTCATACCAGTACAGTTATAACTTTGTGATTATATTCTAACAGTTACTAATATAACATTTGATTCGCATTGTTTCATTTATTTCAGTCGATTGAAGGGATGGCCTATCATCAGAAATGTATTTTTGTTCTCAGGAAACTTCTAATCATTTCCTGCTTATCTCAGTACCTGCCCTTTGGAATAAAGCTGGATTCATCATAATTATCTTAAAGTTACCAGTTCTAATACAGTGAAGTGCACGAGTTTGCGCGCTCCCCCATTAGATGATTGTGAAGAGCAATTTTGTTGTTTTATTTAATGTGAGCTAAATTTGATGTTATTCATATCTAAATCATGTACTATCAAATTAACATGCTTTGGGCATCTCAACATACAGCTCGTGAGTAGACAGAGGAGGCAGAGGAAGCTCGTAGCAGAGGTTAGGAGGAAGCACAAAAGATAGATGTAGGAAGTATTGAAAGGAGAGGGATTGCAAAAGAGGTTGAGGGAAGGGTAGAACTCCGGGGAAGCGCAGGAGAGGTAAGGAGAGGATAGGAATTCTGGACGAAATAAGAAGAGGGAGACGATATGAGGAACTCAAGTAGGATATAATGGCGGGCCATAAATACGAGTAAAACCGGATTAGGATAAGTACTGACTAAAAACCTACAAATCAGCTAGTAAAATAATTTAAGGGAAAAAGAATATTATCTCTCGATTTCCATTCATTCGTGAATAAAAAAGAACCTAAACGCTAATTCCGAAGGACAATGAGAGCTGGGACGAATTAACCTCATCGGTAGGGTTTGCATCTCATAACCGAAGGGAAAAGGTGCTCATCGTCCTTCCCAACTTTTTTTAAGACTTTTAATCAGGAACGCTGGAAAAGAAAGACGAGGCCTTCTCTTTATTAAAAAAGGAGGCAGAGCACACGGCGCCAAACTTTTCATTTCACGCATGAAGAAAACTGTGTTCTTGTTGGAGATATTACGCCTCCGACCTGAAATCTTCGACCCCAAGGCATTTCGCAATGCTTATGGGAATCTCATCCAGCCTCTTACTCTAACTTTGGGGCTTTTTCTTTGACCTTTTACGTGTAAAGTATCAGTCTTGATTAGATAATTCACTTTGCCGGAAACGAGATCTGCTGAGTTTTCCGGCAACCACCAAATGTCGTGGGCATTTCGGATTCGGATACTGTGCTTACGTTTTAACTTTGCTTGCGGGTACCTTATTTAATTTTCTTCTTTATTTATAAAGTTCAACCCTTCATGTATTATCCGACGTTTTTTCTGTTCTTACGGGTACCTTATTTAATTTTCCTCTCTTTTTACTAAGTAAAACCCTTCCCTCTAACTCAATTTCTCATATATTTTTAATGGCTGTTTTCTCGGAGTGATTTTAAATTTCGTACGTCTGTGGCTAACGTGCTGATTAGCGATGTGAGAGTAATTACTTTATTATTGTGTGATAACTTCCATCTTTTATTTAAATAATCCCATATCTCGCTAATTATTTCTTTGCTTTCCTGGCTGCCATCATCCTTTCTCTCTTTCTGCATAAACCCTTTGAGTGCGTCCGTTGACTCTTGACTCCCGAGTCACAGATATCTCCATGGCGTTCTCCCCGAGAGTCTAGACCCCTTCTTCCGCTACGCCGTCCATCCCCAAACAGCAGCGGCGATTAGTCCCGAGAGACGGGAGACGAGGCGGAAATCGCCTGGATATGTGCCGTCGCGACCTTTCCGTGACCCATCGCCATATCTCCCACCCTAATCGACCCCTCGTTAAGGGTTTCCTCCTCCCAAGTCCATCCCAGGGCATATTTTTTTATTCGATTCGGATCTGTCTCTCTCTCTCTCTCTCCGTCCGTGTCTCCAAACTCCCTTTCCACGCCATCTGTCGGTCGTGACCGCTTCACTCATCCGTGGTGACAACGATTGCTATCCATCCCGTCCTATCGGCCATCCGGTTCCGACTGAATTCAGAACTATGCTGTCCGTCCTTATAGCACGCCTATTCGGGCAAACATGGCAAAGAAATAGTTAGAAAGACCCTTAATAATAGGAAACTTATTACCTTTATTTCAAAAATATGGATGTAGCCAGAGATGACTCCAGCGATTTCCTGGAATTAATGCGGTGGTGACCGTGTATTACATTCCCTCCATATGATTAAACTTAAAGTAAAGCCATGACAAACTATGGTGCTATATGATGATAACTTACGAGGAAAGTACAGCTTTTAAATTATTTTTACTACTTATATTGAGGGTACTCGTAGAATAGCAGTACAAAGTTTAATGAGCCTCAGTAATTCAACTTTACCATTTGTGGTATCCCGACAGGATTACTTATTGGGGTTGAGTAGTCTGAGAGTGGAATTGCATGTCGGCCAGGGATCGGGGAAGTTCAATAAGGACTCCGGCGACTTAGTCACTTCATTTATTGGACGTAAATAGGCACAATATTACATTGGCTGCGTCTGCTAGTCTGACGGTCACAGCCGACTGCCGCAGAGACGGGAGTCGTCCTTCGGAGATTATCCGGGTAGTGGCGGAGATGGCCGGTGGTCTCCTGGCGTCTCGGCGAGAGTGATCGGCGCAAGTTACGGTGTGCGTAACAACAAACATAAATGAGTAAGAGAGTTATAGCCTTAGGGTCTAAGAGTACAACAGCACTTTTTAATGATTATAATTGACAAATCGGTAATCAAGCATAAGGTTTTTGTTAAGAGGTTAAGCCAGTGGACAACTGCTTGTGTATTACTTTTGGTCATGTGTTCATACTAGTGTTAATGAGCTGATAATAGATAAGTCGTTTTTTCCAAAAGCAATAATATTGACTGAATACGTAGCACGTTTATTGCTATTACTTAACTTTTGGAGTAAGAGCATGTGTTAAAAATATTGGAAGCTTAAATCATCCCTTAGTTGGCATGGTGCTGAAAGATAATTTGCATACCACTTTATGCTTCTGAAATCCCCGGCCTATTTTTTAAGAAGACCTCCATGATTTCCTCCACCGCATGATCTGAAAAAACAAGTAGTGATCGTAAGCAATTAGTTAAACAACTACTATTAGTTTCTTGCGAATGAATTAGAGCTCTTAGTGTATATAATCGAGAAAGCCTGCTCATAGTATTCCTTCCATAATTTTAGCTTTAGGAGTGAAAAAGCTGGCCCCTCAGCGCCTCATGGTGAGAATAGAAAAACGGAAGGATGTATACGAAGGAAACTTATGTTATGGAAAACTTGAATCTCATTCGCATTCTCATAAACTCAAATATTTCGATGGCTAGCATCATATTTGTCTTAAAGCAAGTGGTTAATGCAAAGATGGTACGAGTTGGGGGAAGTTATATGGTATCTTGGAATACGGATACTTGGATACGGTGGAGCCCAAACTTTTGGCAGAGTGAGCCATATTGAAGTGCTTGTATGCATGAGGAGGCGTGGTTTCCCTTTTGGAAGGGCAGAATATGAGGGACTCGTGTTTCCTCGGAGAATGGAGATTTCATTCAGCGGTCTCTCCGCAATGCATAAATCTGTAAACTGTGACTACTCTTTCTAAATGGAGGTTATGCATAAAATGATTTGCGGCTCTCGTGAATATAAAGTGAAACACATATATCCCTAATTTTTCTATTAATAGTGAAATGTTAAGTCTCGTGGTTTAAGTTTAAATCAATTTTTTCTGTTTAAAAATAATTTGTTGTAGACAAATGTTTGTATCCTTTCTTTCAGCATTATTAGACACATTTTCAGACGTTTCTATGTGCGATGGTCTTATATTACGTTTCTTTTAACTCAATTTAATTCATAAGGAGCCATTATAATGGAATAAATATATCCTCGATCCAACTAATTTAACTAAAAAGTTGAGAAATTCCCTAATTAATTGGTATTTTTATTGAAAAATATTAGTCTAAGGTATTTCGTGGATTTGCGAATGGGAGTTTTAATTTCTAGGCATTTGTATTGCCACAGGGGAGAAAAGTCCATTTTGAAGTTCTAATTCGACAATTTATGAAGAGCAGCATATGAGGGATTAATTCGACAATTTATGAAGGAGGATACAGGTGTCATTAAATATTAACGTTATGGTAAAAGGTAGTTAGTAACATAGTACGGAGTGTAAATATTAGTACAAGTCATTGGTTAGATGAAACGGTTTCTTACCTAAGGGATTAAGATTATAAGAGGCATTAGAAATAACTTTATAGACGACCCTGTTAAAACCCACCCATTTCTCGGAAGTTAAACGATAAAATAATGTGGAGAAAGGGTTGTGTAGCTGGAAGGGCTTGAAGCGGTCATTACATTTCGTTTTGAAATGGATTGCCTTACTTATGGGAGCCATTTGCAAGCTGTTTGCCCTCCTCTTAGTGATATCACTTCATTTTTCGCTCAACCTGAATTATTGCATGAAAGCTGCCTTCTAATGGCGAAAGGCTTTCCCTCACGTTTTAGATATCAAAGTGATATCAGCAAGTCCCTCAGAAGATGCCAACTTGAGCAAAGGTGAGTTCGAGCACTTCCTGTAACCGCACCCGTGAATATTCCTTCGCGTATTTTATGGAATGATATTGAAGGCAGAGGAACAAATTAATTTAAGGCAAATCAGAGCCTGAGGTTAATGTGCTTCGACCACGCATTTGAAATTATTTCTCCACTAGAGATCTAAAGTATAGTATTAAAATATTTACGCAACTTACATGATTAAATTTTTTGCATGGGAATACAATAAAAATTAAGCATTATTTTGTAAGGAATGCCGTAAGAGTCATTACGTTGGCTAACTTCGGTGATAAAGCAATTACTAGCCAAATAATGGGTACAACATATATAACGATGGTGAAATAACAAATTTCTTGCAAGGTAAATTATTCCCTAAATAATAATAATTGAGTTTCCCTAAATTATTATCTAACAATTCTGACCTGACTAAATTATTCCCTAAATAATAATAATTGAGTTGCTCTCAACACGTTAAAGTTTAAAGCTTTTTACACTAACAGAATAAAAAGCATAACTGAATGAATTCTTGGGGCACAATTTGCGTGAATAAAAATCCTACTATCCGCTGTGGTAGACGGTAACTACAAATTGGAGGCATCTGGAGACCAGTTGTGTCAACGAATGATTTCAAATATAGGTAGTCTGGCTACTACCCTGTGTATCTGTGCATGAGCACCCATTTCAATAACTATCGATCATGAGTTTTTGTCGTTACATTTCATGCTGTTAGAGCTACTGCTGGAATTTTCTGCAAATGATTCCGACTTTAGCAGTTTTTGGCAGTGTTGCGGTGGTCAGAATTGTTAGATAATAATATTTTTGGCGCGAAATTTATTTATTTTATGCTCTGTGTAAATCGATAATCGCGCAAAAAAATTGCTTTTTAAGCATTTGAATAGGTATGAGCTTTTTAATTACGTCTTTATTTATTCCGGATCTTCCCTCAGAGCTTATGCAATTCGGGTTGTGCCATTTACCGCAAGCCAGCCGTCAGTCGTTCCATTTGATCTCGCTCTGAGGAATATCAGTTACTTTGATCTTTACAATAATTTTCATTTAAAATTGTTTTTCAATAATTAGAGGCAGAGATCAGTTGCACTCAATGTACGTAATTGGTAGTAGCTTACCTCATGGTCCACAGCATAGTGTTTTGACTTGAATGATGTTTTTCCTTCATTCGAATTATACTTAAGGAATAGGTACGTATTTTTAGTGAGAATGGAGATCCGTCTCAATTCTGCCGAAAAGGCTTAAGGGTTTGTAAGTCAAGGCGGATATGTCCGCCATGGAATTCTGGGAATTGGGCCAACCTCGGAAGCTTCCTTTAAAGTTTTTGCGATTGGGATTGTTCCATTCACCACACGTCAGCCGTAAGTCGTTCTATTCGAAGCTCAAGAACAGGGAGCAATATCAGAATCTGTTGAGATTCTGGTAATAAGTGACATAATTGACGATTACTTCTTAATTTATGACGAGAAATCTCTCTGAAATATTGATTCAACATCCGCCATTGTTTCAATTTCGTAAAATGGATGCATAAATTATAATTAGGAAGTATCAATATAAGGTATCCTAATTGTATCCTATAATGCTGTTGTAACTTGTTTGTAGGCTACCAAACGTTTCTCTTTCAAAACTCACATAGTGTCGTGAAAATGACCAATCATAAAAATACATCAGTCCAATAATATAAGTATTTTAGCAAAGAGCGGAGACATTGGCTTATTTAATTTAGACATTAGTATTTAGACTTTAAACTTTTACTTGTTGAGAGCTACTAAAAACACATTTCTATTTATTGAATAATTTACCTTACAATTTCTTTGTTACTTCGCCGTCGTAATACGCGTTATGCTCATTCTTTGGTCAGTGAATGGGTTATCACCTAAGTTAGCTTATGTAGATGTCTCTTACGGCATTTCTCACAAAAGCTAACTTCATTTTTTAGTGTATTTCCATGCAAAAAATTGAACCATACGAGTTACATAAATATTTTGATATTATATTTTAGATATCTAGTAGAAAAATAATTTCAAATGCATGGTGCAAATGTGCATTAAACTCAGACTGTGATTTGGCTTTAATTACATCGGTTACATGTCCCGTGCTCATTTTATGCCCATATTTATGAATCATATACTGTAGAAGCTTTCAATGCACAGGTTTTACGCTACGATTTCAAAATAATTATTCAAATGTGTATACACTATTATACTAAGTTTATTACCGCCTTAATTTAATTTTTATAGTTAGTCATCTTATAAAGGGTTTTCGCAATTAATGGCCATTAGAATGTTATCGCTTAAAGAGACCTGTCTTTTTATTCCCATAATCAAATTACTCTCCAAGTGATTTGACTTTGCCAAATTATCTTTCTCTTCTTAAGGTTCATAGCAACGGGACCCCATTTCCGTCTCCTTCTTACCCTAATCGCCCTAAAGGTTTATAAGTAACTATCCAGATTTATATTCCCACATATTTTTCGATATTCTTCGAGCCATTTCTCTGCTCACGGTTCCGACGTCCTTAATTTTAGGCGACCCCTGATTTACTTCCAGAGCTCTCATCCTGCCTACATCCTCGACTCCCACGCTCCTTTCATTTTTCACTCCACTCGGCTTTCCCCCCGTGCACCCTTTACTATCCTGTCCTTACTCCTCACCCGCGAGGAGCTCCCATACGCTGCGGAGCCTTTGCCCCTCTTCCTTCCGAACCAGCCAGTCCATTAGCCCTCCATGGTGCTTATTACATTTTATGTCTCTCCACTCTCACGACGACCTTCGAGCTTCACCCACTCCTCTCTCCGACTCAACCTATCCCATTTCGGTCGCGGCGCAAGACTACAGACAGCCAACACTCTTCCACCGTCGCCTTTTGTAGGTCCCTCCCTCGCAGTCCTTACCGAAGCCCTTATCCTACCCCCTTACAGCGCGGCAACTCACCTCGCCGCCCTGCCCTACTTCTCTTTCGTCGGCCTTGGTGAAAAAAGAATACGTACTTCCCGGACTGGAGGTGTTTTACCCGTTTGTATGTATATCCTTGAAGCACCCACCCCGTGATCCTATCCATGTACACCCTTCGACATATTCGATATCGGAACTAGAATATAGGAAACCTCATTATCTTTCGCATTTTTCTATTTTCGGCTTCAGTCGGTTGAACTTCCTCAATTAATATTTTGAGCTGACTGTTCTAGATTAATGATTACCTTCAGCTGTTGCCAGAATGAAATGTTCTCTTGAATTATAATAAATAAATGTTCTCATGAAATAGAAATGTCTCCGTTCATTCGTATTTGGTATCATTTAGGTTTTTCTTGGAAGATCTTTTAAAAGCTGAGAAATATTTGAAGAGTTTTGATTCATTACATTCCCTTTCTACATAGACATGGTTTACAAAACTCATGGTTAGTGATAGAAACCAGAAGAGATGATCCACCCTGTTGACGTATTACCACTTTTAATTAAGATGCAATGCGAGTGAGGGGATACTAAAATATGCAAAATTATTTGGTGATCAGTACAATTTTATGCCAAATTTATTTTTCGTTTTTATCTTGTATAACCGCTCTAACACTTGAAGGTATAGGTAGAGCTTCATGTCGTCCTTGTTCTAACGGACTCCTCATTACGTCTTTATGTTTTCCTGGAGGTTGTGATTAACTTGATAAAACATTGATTTAATAATACTCCTGGTAAAGCGTTATGTTCATTCGTGACAACAGTTATGAAAACCTACGTTCCCTACGTAAGAAGAGTTGGAAATGTTTGTCATCCTTGAAATAGTGGTAATCAATTTTTAATATGCTTACAAATCAGTTGTAATGTATCGGAGAATTTTCGCATAACTTAGATATGAGGGATAAATGAACATAGAGCAGTGTACCCACACTCGAAAAGTTCTCTTTCTCTGTGGATGCATTTACATGAGCGGGGACACTAAATAAATCGTAAGGAATTGAGCGTATTGTTCGACACAGGAGAGAATTTTTAACTCTCAATGGCTAATTTCAAGAACAATAAAATTATCTATTACTCTCTTTAACCTTTACGAAACTTTTAATCGAAAACGCAATAAGTAACTAGTCTAACTTCACGTAATAAATAATCGAAATCGTAATAATCATTAGACTAGTAACATGAGACAATAGTAACTGGAATAATAATTTCACCTGAAGTTTACTCTTTCCATTACTTTCGAAGACCAAGTTGGTAGGTCTATCACAATTCAGTGCTCGGTTTATGGGATCAAGTTTCATTTATAAACAATTTAAACATTATTGTGGCTTCGAATGACTAACCCTGTAGTAAGTTTTCCTTTTGTAGCAACTGCTTGTTTCAAATCAGGAAAAGGGAAATTATAGCCTTTGAGTTTTTGAAAAACACTTTGAATATAGGGTAAGTTTATGCTATTTTATTTCGGACATGGTATCGCTGCGATAATTGAATATTACAAACTTTTTGCGTTTCTTATTTTGAACGAAGAGTCGTATGTTTGAAGTAATGCGACTAGAAGTCTACCCATAAACCGAATTTCCACGTGCGAGGAGGAACCTAAGATCGAAAATGCTTCCCCTCTGTAGGAACAAAAGTAAACTTCTCTATCAAACAACTTTTTTCTTAACTAATATCATTGAAGTAGGCGTGAATTAGAGCCAATAATTTAATTTTTTTATCGTTCATTCTAGACAATATTTTACTGTTTTTAGAATATCAGATCGCCGGAATGAATGTCCTTTAATGGGTTCCTGTTTTTGACTCCTGCTTCCCCACGTGCCGTTGCATATGCTAGCAGGAGGAAGCGTAAGGTCAACAGCCTTGAAAGGAGAGAGAATAGGATTGTTAGATAAAGGAGTTAGAGGGATCTGACGAAGAGTAAGCGTATTTCTGTATTCACTCTGTTAAGTTACCGTTATGAATGGTGCATGGGATCAAATATTTCATGCGTGCACGTATGAAATTCAATCTTTCTCATTTCTTCAACTTTGTATGCTTAACAATAGCGAAATGATATTTTACCGTCTGTGTTTTGGAACTCGTAGAATTTGAAATTCGTTTCGTCCGGCTTCCTAGAGTGTGTGCCCTTACCCTTCTCGCGCGTTTTCCTATACGTCTTCAATTGTTTGGTCACGATTTCTCTGTCCCTTCGATTTTTTGACCGCTTGCGCGTGTTAGAGTTGGTCTGTTCTCAAAGCGTCGATTAAATGATGATGAAACTCAGTCTTTCTGGGAAAATTACATACTTTTACTAAGGATAGAGAAATTAGCTGATCACACGTTCCCCGCGTCAATGTAGGACCGCATCTGCTGTGGTAACATGGCTAGTAGATGTATAAAAAGAGTAGACATCGAGTAGCTATTCGCTATTGAACATCCCTGGCGGACGACTCTAGAAATTGACTCTGGGATATGTACATCTCCGCTCCACGTATCACATGGATCTTCGTTCAACTCAAAGAAGTGTTCATATACGCATTGAGCTGAATGCAATTTTTAGAAAAGAATTCTTTCAGAGATTTTTTTGACGTGTTATACCTTAAATTTCTTTCATCTCTTATGAATCACAGCCATTGTGTTGATGTAGAATGATATTCTCTGCTTCGACGTGAAACTAGCTCGCTGTGAGAAACCTTTGGGAAGAGTGAAACGACCTAGCATTTCGATGAGGAATATCTTTTCCGTCGCCACGTCGCGCGTAGATATGTTCACGCCACTTTCGTGGTGGTTTTGCGACCGTTCCTCGACAGCCTTTCGTGTCTTGATTGATCTCACGTCACCCTCGAAATCCGCCTGTTCAATTCCCACAAAATGCCTCCTTCAGGGCTTGCGCACCCCTAAAGCTTTGTGCCCCCCGCTCCCTCCGTCATCTAAGTTTCTTCCCATTCCCACCCCCTCCACATATGCTCCCACCCATCCGTCGTCTGGACCTTTTATTTCGTTCCAACCCATACCACTCAGCCGTCTGGAGAAAAACCATCCGCACTCTTCCCTGCCTTAGCGCCTTCCCTTCCATCTCATAAGAAATCCAATAAAGATTTCGGTTCCGGAATCTTGGGAAAACGTGGTTCGCCCCAACCGGAAGAAATGGGGTTTCCGGGGGGGCGGGGGGGGGGATTTTTCGCCAGGATGGAGTGGATGTCGGCTCGCTGAGGGATGATGTGGATAGGGACGGGAATTCACTGCATGTGGCTCTGGACTTCTAGGGGGGGGGGGGGGTTAGTGTGCCTCCTCGTAGGTGAAGGGATTACACAAAGTGGCAGGTGAACCCTTGCTGGTCCACTGATTCCGTCTCTTGATAGAGAGATACTTTCTCGGCGGGAGTTCTGGACTTCTTCGATTTTTATTAGGGCGCCAAACTTAATGCGGGTGTTTATGATCGCTCACGGCGAATCTTCCTCTAGACTGGAATATAGTTGTAAATATGCAGTCTAACATTGCTCGTCCGTTAGTCGTACCACGTACGCTGGTGGGCATGGGTTACACTAAACGCTAACTCTTACTTATATTCCTCGGAAGTGTGTTTTAAAAATTAAAATGCAAGTAAACGCAAACATCTCACCAGTAATCACAATATTCAACGTTTTATACTTGTGTGGAGTTGTTTTTCCAGAAGTTAGTTTCGAAAAGAAGATTACAAGTCAGTTAATATTTTATTTATAGTTATATTGTGTGCCTAAAGATGTTTCTCGACCTTCTTTTGCATAAAAATCTTGACATTTGAAAGATTTATATAAAATTTTTATTTTCTTTTTAACTTGGACTCATATTGACCCTGAAGGAAAGAATATACTTGTTTATTTAGGTAACCGATTAATCTTTAATTTCTCAGCAATTACGCTAGATAAGCATTTTCAGTGGATGAGTCTTCTTGTATTTGGAAGCTAATGATTAAAACCGCTTTCAGAAGGAGATCAATAAAGCGTAGTTTTTGGGTAAAATTTTCACGGTGACATAAATTGTAACAATATAGTTATAGGACGTATTCAATTGTAAAGATGTGCATTTCAATGGTCGAATAATTTTTCTGGCGTAACAAATAGTGGAGCATTTCTTTGGTATTCTTTCGATATTGGGGTGCCATCTTTAACGACACGAAGTTGTAAAGAATGACTCGGTCTTCATTACAAGGCTTTCTGAATTAGAGCTTTCCGAAGTCCTGAAGAATACGAGCTTATCATTCCTAGAAACGTTGGTAAAGATTGTGCCCCTAACCAGGTATGGAATACAGAAACTCTCCTTCAGCATTTTTCCTTATGTGGCTTTACATCTTATAAGGTTGCTGTCTTTGAACCTTGAATGACAAGCATCGTCATATTTCGTTCTATGTCAGTCATTTACTAGCAAATTTCAGTGTGTGCCATATAATTTCAAAATTCAGGTGGTCAAGTCCTGAAACTAACGAAAGAGAAATGATTACAGCGTGGGCGAGCGCCCTTGGCTTTTAGGCGTTGGGCGTGGGATCATGGCGCCAGGCATCCAGGTGTGGGCGCCATGGAGCCTTTCTTGCTGAAGGTCACAAAGGTTACTTCGGAAGCTGGATTGTGTGATGAGCTTTAAGGACTCGGCTCGTAAACTTCAGTCGTTTAGGTCCTGCTTTTTAACGACCAGGCGCGTTCCGGATACTTATTTAATGAAATAGCCGTCCTGTGTTTTTATAGTTAGTTTGATGGAATATGAAATTGTTACCAGGAAGAAAACTGTGGTTTACGCCATGTTTTTAATGAACCTTTGCATATTTTATGATCACTCTTATTTTTTCGGTGATTCGCTGCGGTATGACGATGACATCTAATTTTTATAATTTCCCTTTCTCTTACGAGCACTTGGCTCCAGGCTCGGTATTCCATGGCGTTTGATGTTTTCCTTAGAAAATATGTGTTTATGGTTTGTGTAATGTGAAGGATGGTGGCTGTGTAAAGATAAAATTTGTATGTTACTTGAAAGGTAAGGTTCCTATCGTTTTTTTCAATTAAACGTATTTTTGCGCTATTAATATATCGTCTACGCATTTATGAGTGTTTTTAGCCGTATACCTAATAATCAACTGTTAAAAAGGTTACTGTTGCGTTACAACTTTGCTATATTTTAGGAGTGGAATTTTTTTGCCTTTTTTAGTGGTAATTGTTTTATTCTGACTGCAAAATGTGGGAATTTTGCAGTCTTTAATCTTGGAAGTTTAGAATTCCACCCATAAAAACTAAGTAAGTGCTACGGGTTTTTTTATGTTGTTGAGGTTTGGGGAAAAATCTCTCCTTTCCTTACTGAGTTTTCAATTTACTCAGAAATGCATAAAAATTACTCTTTATGTTTTTATTTACAAGTCTTTAGAGTTTTACTTGTCTGAAGTAAAAACATACAGCTCCCGCGGTTGACCGGTTTTATCTTGGGTTTTGACCTTCGGTTATAGAAGAAATTTGATTTGTTAAATGTGCTTGATCCGAGGATAAACAAGCATTGGTAGGTTTAAAATAATGCTATGCTTTAGGCTTTATTCTTGCTCGGATTACCACCTACAGTTGGACAACCCTTAAATAATAAGTTATCATAGTAATTATAGTGCAAATTATCATTGCATATGTTCATATCTCTTTAGAACTGCTCATAGAGTTGATCATCCAAATTAAAGTTTCTGTCCTAGTGATTAATCATTCTCTCGGTTTATTTTGCATGTACAACTTATTTACATATTATTTTATAACTGATTTATCGCATTATTTGCTAATATTCGTTCGTATGTGATAATATTAGATTCATTTTTTATTATCGTGTGTGTATCATCTGAAATAATTCATTCCTCCTAACCTCAAAAAAGGCACTGGGGAGCTTAAGTGCCATTAACTCTCACATTACAATGTTTGTTGTTTATATTTTATTATATTAAGTTATCTTAAAACTCCATACAAACAAAGGAAACTATTCCTATTTAATCTTAAATTTTGTAAACTGTTGTGTTTTACCAAAAAGTAATTAGCACTATTGAGAAATCACTGAAAGAACAATCGATAATTTCAACCGAAGCATTTTCTCTAGAGCATTGTCCTGAATTTGAGTTTTAAGATTCCATAGATGAGATACGGGTACTATTTTACTGCATTGGATTATCCAGTACATCATTTTGTACTTCTCTAGATAATCGAATTTTGATTTCTAGGATTCATTTGGATGCACATTTTCGTCATTTTTGATTTCAAAAGAACTAAATGCTCATGTAATGGTTTCAATTTCTCTTATTCTAATGATATTGCATCCAAGAATCTGACATGTCAGTAGATTCTAGAAACGCCATTTTTGAGTTGTCAGAGCACAGTGCCGTAAATGAGATTATTTAAAATGAATCGTTAAAGAGTTTGAGACAAGCGCGATATCATAGCCATAGAAACAACTTCAGCCTCGACTTTGTGAAATTCATCCCAAATCATAAGAAAAACAAATTTGTAATATTTTCCAAAATTAATAAGCTATTTATTTCGATAATACATCATATTTTTGTTACCACGGAAAGGTTTTCACACAGCAGTTTTCCCCTGGGTTAGGTCAGACTACGTACGCTTTGATAGCTGTAGAAACGTCGACAGGCCATAATCTGCCTCCGTAAGATATTCGTATTGACTCCGATAAAAATCACAATCCAGAAAAATACTAAATCTATTCGATATTGCTTACGATCATATTTTTGCGCCAATTACTCATTCAAAAATGTGAATTTTCAAACATGGAGACAAATTCTCAAATATTTTTGAAGTGACAATCTTACTAAAAAATCCACAGATCGCAAATTCTGCTAGTGAGACACGGGAAACGTAGGACACGGTATAGAAGAGTTAGTATGTATGTAGCTCATGTGATTTGGAAATATTTTGCCAATAAGATATTAAATGAAGCTTATTTGAAGTGTTTAGGCTATGGCGAATGAAATTAGGATTTTGATAACATTTTGATCACCAATTTCCTCCATAATTGGCGTTAAAGGGCATTGAATTCTCTTGCATTGTGCCTAAATCCTTAACGCTCGAATTATTTCTGCACTATAGAATCATCCACCACGTCTGCAGATCCCAAAACGCCCTCAGGATCCTTGCGGCAACCCCTTGTAGCACGCCAGTCACCAGTTGTGCCTTTGGCGTAATCTGACCACACCCATATTTTCGCACCCCTGATGTACCCGTTGTCCGGAGCATCGTCACATGCCCTCTCGTCCCATTCCCTTCCCCTCCAGTCCAGAGCAGCCAGCCATGTTCCCCTCCTTTCTCCTCCTTTTTGCCCCTCGTCAAAACTCTCCCCCCTTCCTCGACTCCCGCCCGCCACCTACGTCACCGGGGCCTCTGCCGCCGCGCCGCCTTTGACCGCACGTTCCGGCGAGTGCCGGGCCCCGGCTGATACAGCTGGACAGCGGCACTTACGATCGGTCTCTCACCCCTTTCGACATCCTTCGTAACCCTACCATCCCCTCTCACGACCCCTCTTTCCTCTATATCCCTCTCTCCCTGACCCTCTCGTTTCCTCCTAACGCCCCCCGTCCTGCCCCTTCCCCAACCCCTAGCGCCGCCCCCCTCCCTGGGGTCTGCTGGCCATTGTCATTGCTTGGGCCCGCTGGTTTTACTCGGCGAGATGGCTGGCTTGGTTTATCGGAGCATGTGCGCCTGGCTCTCCTCCCTCTCCATCTCTTCCCTTCCTCAAACCCTTCCTTTCCCACGAAACCAGACCATCATGCTGAATTTTTTGACTTCAAGTAACTTGGTACTCCCATTACTCTGCTAAATTGGGACATGAATATGGAGACATCATGAAAATAAATACGGCCTTGACAGTCATGTCAGACAAACTGTGGCTTTCATTTATTTTTATTCAAATTTATCGTTGTTATGTTTAGCATAAAGTTGTGTGTGACGACTGACTCTGCGGCAATCTCGTGGTGCGTTCGAATGCCGTACCGGTTTTCAAATGAAAGGCGATATCCTCTGAGCACATGCTTCCCGTACCACCTTGCCTGCGCTGCATATTGCATACACTAGCTGATCAACTCTTGTTTTTTTCCGCATTCGTTTGCTCTTTCTTCTCCGTGTTTGATAGCTGAATAAATTTGTTTATTGACATTTAGGTACCTGAAATAACAAATGTAAACACGATCAGTAAACAACAAAAACAATGCTCAAACTTGGAAGTTATCCAGGTTAACAAAGGAAAGACTCCATCTCGACAATGCCGTGGATATGAAACCAGAGTCCCGACGAATCACGAATTTTAAATGGCGTGTTTGGAAGTATTGGGTATGCGACATCAAAACTCCGTAATTATCTCAAAAGTACTAAACCTTTTTCAATAGGGTCCACATGGCGTACTCGCAACCTTCAATTTACTGCGTCGCGACGCACAGTATGTAAACTTATCAATACTTTTTGTCTTCCTTCTAATTGATAATTAAAAAAATAATGCAATTTAAATCTGACACCATCATTGCTTCTTTAATAATTAAAATAGTGGCTCTACATGTCTTATGTTACACAACTGTCCATACTATTTTAGACTTTTTTGGGAATTGGATAGGAAAAGACTGCAGTTGGCTACATAAATTAGTAGAGATTTTTATGTGAGGACGATAAGATCCTTCGCCTGTCACGAGGTAAAATAAATATTTAATTCTAAGTTTGTAAAATTATTACTAAGATGAACAAAATCTATCGTGATGAAGTGTGCTGGAATGTGTCGGAAAACATCAGACATTACTTAAGTCAAGGATTAGTATCCAGCCTATCAACATGTCAGTACAGTTATATGAAAAATATTTTCCTATGCTTCTGTAAATCTGGGACAAATACCTAAGCGCTGCTTAATTATGTTAACTCTCACCCCATGCGGTAGAAATGAAAGCCCCAGAATTTATCAAAGATTCTTTGATTTTTTTCCCTTGAATGACGACCCTATTAATATCCTTTTCTCTGAATCTAAGGCACCGTTTTCCCATTTCTCGCTCTTTCGCCAATAATTAACCTTGTATAATCCAGTACGATGGTAAAAAATTGTAAAATACTGGAGGCGATATGGTGATTGGAGTGTAATTGAATGGATTAGAATGTAATTGGAGTGGAATGTATGAATCAAAGCTACAATACCTCCATCTCAGTTTTTTACTTTCTAAGCTCTACGTACCGTTGCCATGTAATATCTACTTTCTTAAAATGTAAAAAACTATCATCAGGCGTAAAAGTTTGAATTGAATTAGTCGTAAAGTGTCTCCGTGGATAAATTATCAAGCAGCGAAAACTTCAATGCTGCTGTGGTAAAAATTAGTGTGTTCTGCAGCTAATGATAACCAAGGACGTATATCTAAGAGCAACTTGATTGTATCGCCTTTTCCCTCGAGCAACAGATATAAGAGCACCCGAAATTGTCTTACCAGTCTTGAATCCACCAGCTGAGAACGGTCCCGGGTCCCGAAGACGTTCCCTTCGCCTTCTCCCACTCACAGTCTTAGGGTCATTTTACTTTCCTCACACCCCCTCACTTCCGCAAATAGATGCACAAACGCCGACACACTCACAAACGCATGGCCACATGAAAACTCTCACACACAAGAGGACGGCGAAAAATTACTTCCCTTCTACTCCTCTCGCTCCGACACCGTGCGAAAAAGACCGTGCTTTTTTTTATTTTCCCCCATCTTTTTTTTCCTCCTCGTCAGTCCCGCTTGAAAAGGGAGGAAGGAGTGAAAAGGAATGAGAGACAGAGGAGCAGAAAAGACGCATAGGTAGGCATAAGAACTCCCTCGTTCGTTTCAAGCTGCACGAGCCCCACTACAGTGCCGCGAGAGAGAGAGTATGTTGTGAGTGTCTGTGTGTGGGGAAGGAGGAGGAGGGAGCCTGGGAACTTTTCCACGTTTTGCGAATGGGTGAGGGCTCTCGGGGGCGTAAGGGGGGGGAGGTGGAAGAAGACGGACGGGAGAACCAGAAGAAAAACAGCCCTTAGAGAAGGGGGGGAATGAGTCGGGGTGTGCGGGGTGGGGGAAAAGCGTGCGTTTGCCGAGGAAAACCGATGAAGCGTGGCGTCGTTTCCGGATTGCTCCCCACCGCTGCCACCGCGGGGACGGGTGTAAAAAAATTGTTGGGTAGGCTTGAGTGTTGGGGAATCGGGAAGAAGAGACGGAGCCCAGGAGAGGGGGAGAAGGAGGTTGAGAGAGTGAAGTCCTCGCTCACACTCCGTCGAATCCATTTTTCAGTTCTCTCACTCCGTGGATGTCTGTAGATGGAGGATTATGTGTTGTGTTCGCAGGCGACAGAGGGGGTTGCTGCTGCACCTCGTTGGATACTTGCGCATGAAAAATGTTTGTGGATGGGCTATGGGGAAGAAGAATCGGGAAATGCAGTTCTGGAGGGCAGGAAACTTAGGCAATAGGAATAAAGAAAAGAGGGCATCTTTATAGCCAAGTAAGAGTTCCTCTTGCGCCAGAAAACACGTCCCTTAGATAAATTGCTTGATTAATTCATTAAATGTTAGCGGTAGTAACATCGCGTTGCAAATTGAAACGAATTTTTAGAGTTAAAAAAGGTGCTTGTAGATTTTATTTTTAGTTTTTCATGCTTTATCGGTCACCTTAAGAATCTTCTCCCCCCACCTGATTTACAATAAACTGTCGACCTTTCATTAGCCAGTAGAATTCATGAAAACACTGTGTGAACATCGGATGCTAAAATAACTAATCATTTTATGGCATGAGAATGAACTTCAGGTTGAACAAACCACCACTGGTTCATGCATTTTGGTTTTTAATGCTACTGTTCAGGGATGTTTCTAGAATATTTTATATATGTAGCTTTCCAAACCTGATGCTATGTAAAACCCTTTAAATCGATTGGCTAATTATTGTTTCTGTTTGGGAATTCCTTCATTTTTTGAAAAAAAATTTATTTCATCTCCCATTGATATCTAATTCCAAGCAGCTACTATCTATGAAATTTCATAACACCATTCCGTAATGGCTTTTGTGATGTTCACTGACAAAAACGTTCAGATTGGTGGTAAATCGAGCTAAATTCGGTAATTTGTTATGATAAAAATACACATGAAGTACTGTTGATGTTTCAATCTAGGTAGTTAGTGAAGGTAGTTCTGGCGTCAAAAATACGATATCCTTAGTTGTATAAGTTAAAAAACGAGCCCATTTTGATTTTTTACAGCCTTGTAATTGGTAGCTTTTATATAACTTCATGAATTAATCCATGAAATCGGATAAACCAGAATCAAATGATGTAAGGTTAAATTTCATTTCTTTCACTGGACTAAGAATTGTATGTTTTTTGTGAACCTTATATCATTGGGGACATAAAGATAAGCCTGATCGTGGTTTTAATCAATATCTGTCTAAATAAAATCAACGTATGGTTAGAGACATAATTTAAGCGGAAGCTTTATATACATCCAGGAGCAGAAGTCTAGTTTTAGTGGAATTTTTAGAATCAGAAGTTTTGCAGATATATTTATCTTATTAATAAGACACTAATAGGTATCGAAATTCTGCAGATATGTCCGACGGTATTGAAATAAAAGTTCTCGCGATAAATCATTCTTTACCTTGTGTGTCTTTCGTAGAAACGTTGTAATCGATAGTGTCTGCCCTCGTTCAGGGCGGTAAGACACATTAAAGAAATCTGTTTTTCATTTCGAGGAAAGTGATCCTCTTTAATGGCATGGGATTCTTATTTTCGTCTCTGCGTTCTGTCACGTGAGATAAATCACTTTTATTTCGTACAGTTTTCTTCTTCGATGTTTTTGAGCGTTTACTCACAGGTACTTATCAGCCAAAATGGACGGTTTCGTATTGCTAATGGTTTGCATGCTTCAGTAGTTGACGGAATCAGAAGAAGTTTAACTCTCATTAATGAAACAACATACGGTTCTTTGGCTGTTGAGGAGCAAAATGATAATATAAAAATAGAAACATACGCTTAAATACCTCTTATATAGTTACTTAATTCAGTACTTGCAAGTAAATAAGATAAAGTCGATCACTCTGCATGATTATTTTTAGTTATTGAGTTTTACCTCACTAATTGAAAACTTCTTTCAGTTAGTTTTATCGTCATTTTTACAGAAGTGTTCTAGTGTTGATCTTTTACATAGGAAAAATGTAAATTGGAGGGAAAAGTCTCTGGAGGTACGTGGGAGTAAGAGGTCTAGCATAAGGTAAGGGAAGCATGGAGGGCTGCAGTTTACCGGTTAATGATAAATAGGCACTTGACGGTTATCGCGGAACGTATGGTGTATCAGAAGTTTTAAAATTAACTCTCCTTCATCGTGCTGTAAGAAATTATGAATGTTTCATTTCATGAAGTATATCTGAACCTTCTTTCAAAATTTGAATTGCCTCAAACTGCCCTGTTAATTTTAATCTGGAATGTAGATTGGAGAATGTTATTTTTTCTGGTTGACTGTCCGTTACTTCCGGACGTGTAATGTGGAAATCCTTCATAATCGTGAGATTTCGAGTTGGAAAAGGCCTAGCGATCCATAGGATCGGAGGACGCCTTGTGGATGGCGTCTTTGGAAACCGGCGTCCTCCGCATTTATTGGTTGTTCAATCCTAAGACTGGTTGACTGCAGCCCTCCACCCTTCCCTATCTAATGCTTGTTCCCTTACCTACTGTTAGCTCTTCCTATGTACTTAACTATTTATCCGGTCCATGAACTAATTCTTGGATCTTCCTCTGGGGACTTCCTCTATTTTGGCTTCAAATATGTTCTTCACAAACCCATAGGGTCTCAGGATGTATCCTATCCATCTTATTCTTCTTTTTTCTATGGTGTTCCATATGATCCTCTTCTCATCCACTCTTCTGTTCACTTCATCATTTCTTATTTTTTTCTGTCCATTTCATCTTCAGAATCATCCTTCAGCGCCAGGTTTCGAAGGCTTTACGTCTTCTCTGGTCAGCTCTTCCAATGGTCTATGCTTCTGATCCGTAGAGTGCCGAGCTCCACACGAATGTTTTCATATACTGATTCCTGGGCATTAAAACCTTTCAATTACTCCAGATACAACAAGTCTTCAACCCGTCAAGCCTTCAAGTATTAAAATTAAGATTTTAAAAAGTATTTTTATTGCATTGACGGCGAGACGATATGGCATTGCCTTGTCGTGTCCCCGTTTTCGGAGCTACCCACGTTGGCGCTTAAAAATCGCGGGAAGAAATACTTGAGCATTTGAAACCGAGAGCGCTATCTCGGTTTTGGGTTTCCGTGTGGATAAGGGAATCATTTTACTCTCAAACGCCCTTGATCTCCGTCGCTCTCTCCTCTGCAAGGCTCTTTTCCTCTCTCCCCTAAAATTCGTTACACGTCCCCTTCTAGACCCTCTTTTCCTGCTGCCACGTAGGTATCTTCCTCTCCCGAGCTCCTTTGCCGAAAAAATAATAAAAGGGAACGGGCAATTCACTCCCGTGCAATGAAAAACAAACGCGGACTTCTCTCGAGTAAATATTTTGACAGATTCTCGCGATCGTAAAAAAATGTGTTGGTAGGCATAAGAATCGAAAGGAAACCAGTATATTGGTATCGGAGGATGATCGGAGAGATCAAATCGAAACGGAATCTATGTTTAGTCATTGATTTTTTAACATCCCACTGTTACAACGACGTAGGAGGATAGAAAATAAGTGAAAACCTCGGTACAAATTCGACGCGTAGCCATTGATTGTCGAACCCTTGAAGGATAGCTGAAAACTGAAATAGGAGTCTCCGTGACAGGCTGTGGTCGAAGTTTTTTCAAATTCATTCACATGTCGGTGCTCGTTCTATACTTACGCTATACCCATCCGGGATCCAATACTCATAACTGGAATGTAGTGCTGACAATTTGTACCCCCTAGCCATGAATTCAGAGAAAATTTAATTTAAGATGGCTGGTGTGAAAGTTTGTTCTATCTCGGCTGTTCCGCCGAACATATCAGTCCTCCCAACTCCTCTATAGTTCAGGTCAAAGTAAATCTCGAAAACTCACGTTTAATATGCAGTGCTTGCGTGGCATGGCTTATTATAGTTCTACCATCGTAGCGTCGCCTCCGCCGTTTGAAAATTATAAAAAATAAATAAAACAAGAGTTGCCAACCGGAAGACTTTGACGAGGTGACGACTTCCTCATCTCTGGACATCAGTAGAACTAACGTTATGGATCACTTTTACCGTCTCAAACAAGAAATCACAAGCTGTATTTATTGTTGTATTTAATTATGACCAAGGACATTAATTGACTACTGACTCGTGATAGTACTTAACACAAAGAATATTGCTTGCTCACTAAACTGACAACCTTTGGCATAATTCACCTGAAATGTAAACAGTTTAGTAGGTACTAGTATAATACTTAAGGGCTGCGAACATCAATGGTGAGTGGTTAATAATATTGGTAAACAATGCACGAAAAATCGACTCCTAGACCCTGGAAACGATGTTTCTGGAATTTCACGCCCTGCTTGTTGCGCGGATACATGTGCCTGACCGCCTCCAAGTCCCCAGCTCTGGGATTCTTAACCCCTGTTTCCTTTCCCCGTTCAACCCTAGAATGCTTCAGAGTTGGAGGGAGGAGCGTAGTTCTTTCTTCTCTGTCTCCATCGCCCCGGTCCATCGCTCTGTCCAATACAGGTTTCATTGTCTTGCCAATGGTATAGATTGATGCTGAGCTGGACCCTCAGAGGAGGTGTCATGCCTTACCGTTCTTTGGAAGCGAAATGAGGACACCTCACCCAGCATGGCGACGCATTGGGAGCGACCATACCTTTTCTGTCGAATGTCGTGGAGAAAGTGTTGATGTGTTATGGTCTGCCGCTGAAGAACCGTCGTTGTGTTTACTCATGTATCTCAACTGGAGATGTGTTCGGCATCTGAGATATCCCTCGTCATGTTCGCTTAAAAATGTTGCTTTCACTTATTACGCACCTATTTCCTGGGAAGTAAAAAGTTAGTATGCGCCAAAGGGATGAATTACGCCACAAAAAAATCATTCAGCCTTCCGAGTAGATAACTTTGAACTTTCTATAGCCTCTCAGGTACTTATGTTAGCCAGTTACCACCACCATTTCATCTTAATTTTCGGCCAATTTCGGTGTTTTGAACCAGTTGTTCTCAATATGAGGACACATCATAGCGCAAGAGGCATGGCCGTGTTTTTAAGCCAACGTGGCGGAGGATAAATCCAACATTGTCGCTATATAACGACGAACTATGACAAATTTACAATCATTGCATTGTACAGAGTCGATTACAATTGTGTTCTACGGGGATCTTTGCTCTAGTTATTTGTTTGCTTCGCTTGTTTTCTCTGCTTTGTTTGTATACGTTCTGATCCAGTTTTCATGAAAAATTAAAAAAAATATCATCAATCAACATTAAATTACGTTACCCGTACTGTTGTTTTTTGGGTATTTCAATTAAGAAAAGAGGCATTGACACAAATTGACTGCTAACCCTCAGACAAAGCTTTGCACTCGGAAGTGGTGTGAGGTGATGACGAAAATTCTGTTGCTCTTTGCTGGATATCCATGTACGCTCGAGAATTGAGCGTCTTGTGATTTTATTGAGGAATTTAAGCTCTCCAGTAACTTTGTGTTTGCAAGCAACGAAGCCAATATTTAAATGCTAGCGTGTCTGCGGTGCAGTTAATCTTGAATCGTAACGAATAAGATGCATAATGAAATGCTTAGTGAAATTTTCTTTTTTATCTGCTTTAAAGCCTTCTCTAGCTGCATCCATTTCATTTTCCCGTCCAATGAAGATATTCTATTTATAAATGAGGTTTTATTTAATCTTATTTGAATTTAATGGAAATAAATAAGCGCCTATTCATGCTGAATCAACAATAATATGTCCCTACAGCCGTTGTGAGGCGGTGGAAGGCTAAAGAATAGATTTCATGAAGTGTATTCATTGAAATTTTAAATTCCTCTGAGCGATATTTAAAATTATTCCTCATGTATTGATTTTATCCGGAAGCACAAGATTAGGATGTTATAAAACTCTCTTGCTTGATGTGAAAATACTCTCCGAAAGAAAATTGGCGGGCTATTCGTCCTATGGCACAATAATTTCCTGATTCAGACATAAGGAAATCATTGGAAATCAACCTATCACACCTTCATCCACCAAGGTATTTTCTGCATTATCCATGGCCTATCGTTCTCAGTGATATAAATTAAATACTTTGTTCCGCCTCCTAAGACTTTGTTGGGGTATTTGCGTCAGCCCCAGTACCTCACCTGTTTAAGGTCCGTATTCTCAACGGATTCGGATCTGAATGGTACGCCGAAGGCTCACCCGACGGATGCAGTAAAAGTGATGCCGTACCGGAGTTAAAAATAATGCCTTTCCTACGTCATCCTGTAGTGTCTCGAATCATTGATGCGTTAAGCCATTCACTGACTGGAGTACACGTGTGGGTGGCGTAGGCGCAATACAGCGAGAGTTAAATTCATTGCGGACTGTCGAAGCTCGTTGTATGTGAACTCTTGACCTGAGTTACAGCTGAGGGCGTTCCCGGCCAATGAGATATTCGTTTTCAGCCAGAAATACATGTTCAATCAGGCTAAGCCACCTACCATTTGCGATATCTCTCCACTAGACGTCTCTGGAATAACATGATCAATGCACACTTAGTTAGATTAATCAGGGTTGAATGCTCTATAATTGAGAAATAAATGAACTTATATACAACCTTTGTTATTTATTGGCGAAAGTGAGAGAAAATCATCTTATAGAATATTCTTTATAATCACGTGTGTATGCATCAATCGTCGTCGTAATTCATTTCTTTAAAAATATTTCAAGCATTCTTAAAAGTTCATGTGATTTTCTGTGGCACCGTAATGGTTTAACACCATGGCACGGCACAGCACTCTCTCCAAAAATAATTCACTGGAAATAAATAGCATCGTTAAAGTAATGCATTGTCTTCCTGAAGACAATAAAATCTGTGATATTCGTAAATCTGGATATTTCAGGTGGATATCACGTTGCAAAGTGTCGAATTTGTGGTAGCTACTGCTTTCTGTGTCTACGTCCGTTGAAACTTCCCTTTTGCGCAAAATTTAGAACAAAAATATTTTCTTTGCGAAGCTTTATGTAGAAAAAAAATTATTTTTAATTATAATGATATTGATTTTTACGGGCTTTCATTTTATAAATACAGCCAAATTTTTGCACATTCCATTGAGATTCCGTAAAAAGAAAGAATTTGAATTAAAATTAACCACTGGAATTTTTAAATTTTTATTTGTAATTACCTTCTTTGAAATGGCTGACGAATTAATCTTTGATGTGGTGGTGATTTTTATTTTCCTTCTATAAAATAATATTACACAGATGGTTGTTTTAGAGATGGGTAAATTTAGGGCAATGAGAAATCACAATGGAGATGCAGAAAGTTTCTGACCTAACATTCACCTACATTTCCTTACTTATTTTTTAAATGGGGCAGTTTCACTGACCAGCCTCATTATTGGAATTGACTTGCAGTCCAAACAGAAGCTTTTTTCTCCTCATGAAGATCAATAAGAGCAAGTGAAAGCCTGCGAGAGGCAGTGTGGCTTTTATTATGAGTCAGTTGGTAGTTGCAAGTAACTTGGACAAGGGGAATTTGAATTTTCTCTTTTCTACCTTATTTTGTGGTGACCGATTTGGGCCAATGCCTATTTTATGATAAGGAAGGGAGCTAGTACGGTGTGATTTATTTAATTAATGCAGTGATGCCAAAAAAGGAAGTTTTTGCTTGAGGCTTTTTATCATTATTTAGATTTTTAATAGGTATTATATTAATTATGTAGTCTATGGTTTGCTCAAAATAAACTGATAAGCGACGAATTAGATCGTATTAATCTCTGAACTTAAGGAGTTAAACCTTTGCAAGTTTGGTTATGTTATCGCGTAGCAATGTCAAGAAATATTTTCTATTTACAGCTATACTTTTGGGTGTGGTGGTTTCTGCACTGCATTGAAATTTTATGAATCTGAAGCATGCAATTCATCGGTTTCAAAGGCCGAAAGTCGTTTTTCCACCGTAAACGAGCTTTTTCCGTGTTTCATAGCGATTTTGAAATTCCAAGAGACAGCGGTTATTATTCTATTTACTCAACTATCACGTTCCCAGTTTGGTATGGACAGGTTGGTAATATGTATTTCTTAATAATTGAAATACCTTTTGGAACCCTGTATTTTATTAAGTCCTAATTGATAGCTCTTTGGTTCAAAAACAGCTCATAAAGTTGGTAAATCATTCAAAGTCATTAACTTTAATTGGATTTTGATCCCTTATTTGCAATGCCGTTTTGCTTTACCACTTTTTACCTTGTGAATATAATGATGTAAGCGTTCGAGTGTTGGGAAACGAGGTTTTTGGTGCCGTTTCATTCCGGAATCATTTCGAGTAACGACGACTTGTAGGTATATTCATTAGGCTATGACGGAATGTATTGATTCTAGTCAGACCTCTTAGCAAACGTTTTTTGAGACCTCTTGGCAAACGCTTGCAGAGAGAATGATGAACATTCTATAACCCTTCGATGAAAGCGTATCAAATTTCCTCGAGTCATAACTTGTAGAAAAGATTTTCCAGCAAGAAATAGAATGTGTCAGTTGAAGGGCGATTCTTATATAATTATTTTGTCTCTCAGCTTTTGTGTACGCACTCTTAATGTTTTAGCTTTTTATTTTATCTTTGTGTGTACTATTTAAGCCCTCGATGACCAAGGACTGTGAAAAACAACGTAGATTAGCCTTGTAAATGATTTGATTTTCTTGGTTCAACCTTAAATTTATAAGTTCATTAAATGTACTTCTCTGATATTATCAATGATATTTTTCCCTGTGCAGCACTCAAATTTTGGAGTGCCTCTGAGTTTCATGTTTAATATTTTTATGCGTTTATTCAATCCTCGCTTCACTGAAATATGCCTGAAATCATACCGGCGTTATTCCTTCCTCACGTGGCTTTGGGTGGGAGTAAATCCCTTCGCCTCAGCGCGAATAAAAGAAAGATTCCCCGGGCAGTAAAGGAAACCGGCTGTTTTGATCTCCTTTAAGAAGTGGACGGCGGGACTGCCTTCAGCACCCCCTTAAATCCTTCCACCCCCTCGCCCTTTTCAACCTTCACCTCGGAAGGCACCAATGCCCACACTCCACAAATGTCCGTTTTTATTTCCCCCCCTCTCCTAGTGAGTCCAGCGGTTCGGCGGGGAACCAGTCGGTGACTGCGGCAGGGACGCCCAGGGATTGCCGTGCGGAGAGGGAGTGGTGATGCGTTAGGCAGCGGGGGTTTGTGAGGGGAAGAGTAGGGATATGTCTTATAAAGGGCGGCGAGGAGGTTGGCAGGGGCTCCCGAGGAGCGTTGACCTTGGTACGAGGGTGCATAAACTATGGGTGGCTGCCTTATTCATGACGTCACGGGCGTTTTCGGGGCCCGCTTAAGCGAGGGGCAAGGGTTTCGCGTTCTGCCGCTTTGAATAAAACAGTCGTCATTGGGAGACTAACTCGCTGCACTTTGTTTCGGAGCCGGCTGTGCGTTTGTTCTCCGTTTTTATTTTTTTCTTTCCTCCTCTCCAGAATATATGTCGGTCTCTTTACGGACTGGCTTGCAGACGCGCGGTACTTTTCCGGTCCAGACTGGTGGTGAACTGCCGAACACTACTGGGCGACGCATGTCACTGCAGCGACCCCTTTTACACGACCATTCCTACGAGGCGTGCTAATGCGTTTGAGGCCGCCCTGGGACCCCTGTGTTCAGCGTGTTCCGCCCACATCTCATCGGGTTTTGTGCTGCGGGTAGCATGCGCAAAATCCCCTTTCTTTTATCGTGACCGCTGTTTGCGGCGCGATTGGTTCATGCATTAACGCTCCGTGATTTTCCGTTTTTTTGTCGCTAGTGTAAAATATTTTGCCGTCAATGTAATATTTAAAAAGCTACCTTATTTTTTGCTGAATACTTAGAGGTCTATGCGAGAGAAAAATGCTGCCTTAGATATTATTCACTTTGTACTTATGTTGTGAATGCCGTCATAATGTGCATAATTAAAACTAAAGTTGTAAGTCATAAGCAATGCGATAACCATTTGCATTAATCGTTACGCGGGAAAGGCAACGCGTGTTTATACTTGTTCGCACGAGTGACTTCCTCACTATTTTATTTACTTAACTTATCTTCCTATCAAATGCGTTTTAGTAATATAATGGGCTCAATTTGAAAATCCATATCCAATCACCTTACTCCAATGCGCTTTCAGTATGTTTTTCCATTGAACGTCAATTTAAGTAGCCTTCTTTCTCTGTGGCTCAACGAGGTCGTTTTATGTCAATTACCAGGAAAAGCTGCTCCACTCAGAGAATAATTGCACCAATTATGTGCATGAAGCAGCATTTTACTTCCCTGCATTCTAGTTACTTTTAAATGAAACTGGTCATTCGTTAAGTTTAACCCCTACTTTACATTATATCTCTCTTTGGCAAGTATAATGTGCAAGAAATAAAAATATCCTCTATTGCGTTTTTCTACATTTTTATGCTCTTGAGTATGTTTATATGCGGTTTTAGCATCGGTAAAATTTGCCAAAAGTTTAGTTAAAACGCATATATCATTTTCCTGCATTTTTATATGTAAATAACTATTTTCACTTAAATTTTTGCTAAGTAATTTTCAATGCTATGCATGCGAATAGTTTCGTCTGAAAACGAAAGGGGAAATTACCTGATAGTATATACTCTTGTATAATCTCATTGTATTTTGTGTTAGAATTTTGGTTAAATTTGTTGTCATTTTGTCTTTATGGCAGAGGGATAGCACATTCTGTGACGTATTATTTTTAATCCTATTCATTTGAGGATTGTTTGTGAAATATGACGTTGATTTTCATTTTTTCTAATTATTAAGGGCCACCAAAGGCGCCATTTTGAAACTACTGCTAGAGCACGGTCTGGTGCAAGGGCTTTTTAGAATATTGATAGCGGACATACTTGCGGGTATTTGCGATTCAATTATTCATTTCTGCTGCGGTAAGGGCTTGCTTCCTGGTTCATGCCACTTAAATAATTCATCAGAATTAAAACCTTGAATCTAGCTTTTTGCTCAGTACTGCACGAGGAATGCCCGCTTGTGGGCGCAGCGAGGCCCGAAATGGCCTGTTTCTCATGGAGCCAACTTTTTGCCGATGTATGTGAAACACTTTGTTGCACCCTTTGGATGTGTAGGAAGGCAAAATAGTGCTTATTATGTCCTTTCCCCTGGACCAAGTTTCCCTTTTGGTGTGGAATCTATCTCTTCTTTGATCATTACTCGTACATGTGCGTGATTGTAGAACGTTACCCTTTCTTGAGATTTTTTTACTCCGCGTAAGTGTTACGCAGCCTAATTTTTGCCGTAATTTTTATTAAAACCATTGACACACATTGTTGCAACAATTTATCTGCTATAGTTTCTGTCTGTGACAATTAAATCGATCCCTGAAGACATTCCAATCACAAATCACCAATTCCACATATTCCATTTGCAGAGGTCTCATCTGCGAAATAGCGGTTATCAGGAAAATGCTTGCCGTTCATGATTGAAAGCTACATGCATGGAAATGAATTTATATTTATCATGCGGATGTATTCTATTTTAACTGTTCTTGTGGTGTCTTGACCTCAATAGTTTTGAGGGCTAATGATTCCTAAATTTGTAGAGAAATAATTTTCTTTATAAGACAGCTGATATATTGTTTTAAATGTTATACCGTCGAAAGCCACAGAATATAGCCGTAATGTTTTGGTTAACTGATGAAAATAATTTTCAATCGACTTTAGAAGTGATGAGATTAAATGCTTATTACTGTATTTGGACTTTTTCATGCGACATCTGAATTAGAAATGAATCTGAACTGATTTGGCTTAGGTATGCAGAATCATTGAAACTTTTAATCTTCGGTTTCATTGCTCAAGAGCTATCAGTTAAAAGTGCATCAGCAGTTCCTTACATCAGGCTGTCTGCCAGTCATTTTTCCCCAAGTATTTGTCCTTTTTATTATTTAGAGTAGGATGTCATTTATTTCTCTTTTTATAAATTTATAACATCTACGTGGTCACGAATGTAAATACACGCCTTAAGAAGTAACTCAGTTTGTTGTGATGAGATTCATGGGTATGCGCAAGTTCCTCGTCCCAGACTAGGCACTATCATGCCACTCAGCAATGAAGAGGCATTACCAACTCCACTGCCCAACTTTTGCTACATGTGAAGCTGCAGTTGTGTGGATGCGGTTAACGCGGTTGGGGCGTGACTGTTAATGTCATTTTCTCCTCCCGGTGTGCGTTTGTAATTAGGAAGGATAGGAATTAGGCAGTCGCGGAGGCTAAGCAGAAACGTAACAGGCAACCAACTCCTACCTCGAGGTCAAAGGGAATCGCAGTTTAACATCCACCCTGCCGAGTGGAGTAGTACTCCTGAGTTAGCGCCATTAGGGAACGTAGAACATTTCTTCTTAAAAACTGGCGAAATGAGAAATGTTGTAACATGTGGCGCTACTTTGCTGCATTCATTCTATGCACATTCTTTGGAAATGTAATGTCTCCTTATTTTTTAGTGGATAGTGAATCGGACATATTTAGATGGGCTGCTTAGGCGCGGCGGAAGGCGACCTCCATTTAGAGCGGTGGCATTTCCCGCATGTGTAATACTTCCTCAAAGTATGGAATGGTTTTTATGTTGGAGAAAAGGTTCAGTAGTTCATCAATTCTGAAACTCATGATTGCCATTAATAATCATTGTGATCTCTCCAAAATCTCGTTCTGGTGAATGTTATGCCCGAATAGAGTTGCCTCGTTTCCTCTTGAGGGTTATACGTAATGCTGTCCATTTTCTCTTTTATTATCTTGTCACTTTTCTCTTTTATTGTCTTGTCTTCCTCATGTGATGCAGAAGTGCAGTTGTTCGAACCATAAATGTATGTTGTCTGTGTCCGGATGCAGCTTTAGTCACAGTGCCAGCATACTTTAGTTTTTTCTTGCACTTCTATTTCATTAAAAGTACTCGCTTTTAATTCAATGTTAACATGCAATGAATTGCTTTAATGTAAATAAACACTAAGCAAAAGAATAATGAACTCTATATAATATGTTCCTGAAAGTTTTTAATGAGTAATTTAACTTCTTTTATTTACTCCTTGACTGCGGTTTTTTGTGTCAACATTTCCGTATTCGATGTATCATTTTGTCATATGGCTTCTATAATATAGCGTCTTTCATACAGTGAGTTCTTGCTTTTGCATGAGTTCGCCTCATTCCTTCACAAATGCATTCCGCGAAACTTGCCTAAAAAAACATACGGGCTTTTGTGACGGGGAAACCGTGGTGAGAGGCATGCCGGGGTGAAATATGCCGGGTATCGCTTTCGTAAGGCGCAATCCTTCCTCGCCACTGCGGTCTCACGACCACTGAGCGGGTAAACTTATTCCGCGCTCCCTCTTCGGGACCGAGGAGGTATTTATTTCTCTCGGGATTCGGTCGACATTTTTTATCCCGACGAATCGATTCTCGAGTTCGTAGGGGATGATAAGTGCTACGGAAACATGAATCTAACCCTGGGAATATATCTAGATGAAGCGACTTCAACTGGAGACTTTGGTCGTGCACTCATAAGCTTTTTGCTTCCGTGCAACACAGATAGGAAAAAAAGTTCCCTACGGGAATCCTTGAGGAATCGCATGAACTCAAATTTCTGCTAGTAAATATTCGATTATTCGTTTGAAGTGTTTGATATATATTTCAAGAAAATTTGATGATGTAACTTTTTGCCAAAAACATCCCTTGCTGCACTTACCAGTGCGTATTATTCATGTAAAAAACATCTATAGGAAAAAGTTCCTATTTTATTCAGTTCATTTGCTTTAGGTGTGCAATGCTCATGAATTGGAACGTAATTTTCATTGACTCTCACTAAAATAATGTTGTATTTATTGGCAGGTTTTTGCGTTTCTTCAATGTTAATATGCTTGCATATTATTGTTGTCATGAAACCCCCTGAAGTTCTATTATTTTCAACTTTAGCATGATGAACATCCACTTTCAGAAACTATTGTATATTTTTTCACAATGTTTTTGCCTTGTATGTTTTATGTTGTATTTGTATGATTCAAGTATTCTATATTAGCTTAGAAATGGCGGGGTGAGAAGTGTTTTAGTAATGCATACATACATACATACATACCCATCACGCCGTTCCCTTCCGGGGTAGGCACAGTCAAAATGTTTCACTCATTAATACATAATTGTACACCTAACTCTGCTTCAATAATTTCCTCCATATTGATCTATCCTTGCAAACCTCTTTTGCCTCATTTACTCCCATACACTGTTTCCTACGCGCCCTCCTGTTTTTAAGACTCCTAATATTCCTCCTCCTAAGAATTGCCTGAGCCACATTCAACCACAACTTTCTCGGCCTACCTCTACCTCTCACACCATCCATTCTCTCAACATGGCCAAACCAACGAAGCACACTCCTTTCATACACGTCCATTACTGGAGCATTTAACCCGCATTCATTCATGACCCACTCATTCCTGACCCTATCCATCCTACTTCTGCCACAAATACTCCTCAGATAAATCATACCCACGGCGTTTAGTCTACTCTTATGTCCATCCTGACATACCCATGTTTCACTACCATATAGCAAAGTGGGAAGAAGTACACTTTTGTACACGGCAATTTTCGCTTCCTTAGACAAGCTCTCATTCCTTGATATGTTCCACATGTGACCTACCACTTTCCTTCCAGCATTCGCACGTCTCTTTATCTCCTCATCTATTCTTCCATCTTTCGCATACATCTTACCTAAGTACACAAAATCATCCTCCTGCTCAATTACTTCACCATTCGCCCTCATCGTACAGTTATTCTCCCCTTACTCCTTATCAAAAACTACTACTTAAGTCTTGTACGCATTTACCTTCAATTCCATTCTCTCCGTTGATTCACAAAACTTATCTAGGAGCCTCTGTAATCCCTGTTGACTGTCTGAGATCAAAGCAGCATCATCCGCATATAGAAGAACTGGCACGTTAACATTTCCAATCAAAATACCGTCGATTTCACTACATGCGTCTCTAACACATTCATCCATAAATAGATTAAACAGCCATGGAGACATTACGAATCCTTGCTTTACACCCCGATTTATTACAAACCAATCACTCAGAGCCCCGTTAACTCTTACACATGCATTACTATAGTCATACATCGCCATCATAACATTCAATAACTGCCCATTCACTCCACAGTCTCTCCAAACCTTCCAAAACTTCTTTCTATTTACTCTGTCATGTGCCTTCTCTAAATCGACAAACGCAGAGTACACTTTCTTTCGGACACTCATACATTTTTCTATCTCTTGCTGATATGCAAAAAGCTGGTCACAGCATCCTCTTCCAGGCATAAACACACACTGCACACCCCATATTCTGTCGGAAGTAATATTCCTCACTCTTTCGATTAATATTTTACTGAACACTTTTCCCGGGATACTCAATACACTAATAGCCCGATTATTATTACATTCGGTCTTTCCTCCCTTCCCTTTGTACAACGGAACGATGATAGCATTCTTCCAATCCGGTGCAACAACAGAAACCTGTAAGCATACATTTTATAGTTCATGCAGCCTACAAATTAGTAATTTACACCCACACTTCAAAATTTCACTGGATATTCCATCTATGCCTGCAGCCTTCCCATTTTTCAATATTCTCACAGCCGTTGTGACCTCCTTCTCACTGATATCCTTTTCCATCATCACATTCTCACATACCACTTCACAAGGCTCATCCTAAACGTCTGCAACGCCTGTTTTAGTAATGTTTGTGTATAATTTCATACTAATGCAATTGTATTCGGTAGCAGTTATAATAAAATTAAATTTGACTCGGATGCTTAAAACTTCCATAATATTTCAAACAGTCAGTGCTGTTGTATTCTATTTGAATTTTATGTAATCTAAATGTTGGTTATATCTGCCATTGTCTTAATGCTGTTATATGTTTCAATTGGGTATAGTTTATATTCATCTTGAGCTTACGTGATGGACGGACTACCCACTACAATAATAATATCCCCTGGCATAAACAATCAGATTTCTGGTAAGATTAACATCCATACACTTATTTAATTATTTTATCTTTTCTTCTTATTATTAGCTCATTTAATCTTTATTACATTTACCTACCAACTCCGATCAGTTAGAAATCTGGCACACTGGTGATATCATGAGCGGATTATTTGTGTTAGCCAAACGTTTCCTGTACTCTTCCTGGTTCTGGTGAATATTTAACGGCATTGCTTTATTTTAATTGGCCAATTATGACTTTTATGCCCATCGTTACCAGATTTCGCATTATCAGATTAGGGGGTCTCTTAGAAGAATGAAGTTTCGGCGCAGCGTAGTGAACTTTGATCCATGTATATCAGTATCCCTCCTTCACCAGTGTCATTCCCATCCACTCTTTCCATTACATCCACGAGCCATCTACTTCTGTGCGGGCCGAAGACTGAGGGATGGACTACGGGAGAGATGGAAGAAGGAGATCAGGCGAGTAATATCGCCTAGTCCGACATACTTGTATACAGGAGGAGGTGAGGGAGTGGAGGACTCTATGGCAATCGATGCGGTCTCTTGATCTTACACGGTCTCTCACTGCGCTTCCTTCTCGCATACCGCGTCCCTTTACTCCCTTGCCTCCAATGCCTGAACCAACTCTCTTCTCATCACTGGAGCAGTCAGCCCAAGAGCAATCGCACTTAACGATATCACTTCGCTTGATGGCCGCGGAGTCCTCGGGAGGCGCAGAAGAACCCTTAGAAGGATAGTGGGAGTGTGGGAGGGTAGTTCTCCGTGGTGGACGCATTCGAGAGGGATCAACCTGGATGCGAAAGCTTTCCACCTTTTTCTCCAATCCTTCTTCCCCTTGCTTCATCGGCTTCCTTCTCCTTTCACCCCTCCCCCCTTCGAAGTCCTTCGTCCCCCACTACACAGCCTATATGCAAATGAAGGAGATTGAATGGCGAGGAGGGGAAAAATGGCGGAGATGATTCCTGTAAGAACATTTCCAAGGCGGAGAAAACTTTCCAGATGATTGCGCGAGCCGAAGTTTTGTTTACTCACACCTCGGCCGGAGTGGAGGAAGCCCCGTGGAAGTGTAGCCCCAACATCATCCGAGGAATCGATTTCCTCGGCCGATCTTCATATCCATTCAGTTATTCACTCTCAGTTGAAACTAATCCATGAGTCAGCGAAGCCTGAATTTCACTCCTGTCTGCTCTCATTTCATTTGCCTTGACTCACTCTTCATGTGCTCCCTCTAAAATCCTCCTGTCCTCTTTAACTTGAAGTTCACTCTGTTGTCTTTAAGTCCTATGACTTGTGTAGCTTACCACAAATTTGTGGTCTTTTGAAGCTCATTTATATTATTTTTCCCTTCCGTTTGCTGCAAATTAATTGTATCAATTAACTCATCCATGAGCTTATCAGGGTATGCAATTGGAGCTGCAGTATGTGGTTATATATTGTTTTCTCTCTCCCCGTCTTTTTTCCGTCTTTTTGCAACAAATTTGGTCATGGAGCGGGAGTTAACATGACCTATAGGACACATAAGGGTATATCAATTAATAGTTTTATGAAGGTTGAACATTACCAGTTGAACAGTTACCAATTACACAGTTAATTTTACTGTTGTAGTGCCATTATCCTCTTTTTTCTTCCGCTGTCATTTTCTTTTTCAGTTAAATCTAAAACGCAGCAGAGCTTCCACCATGCCATGAGGAATTTGGTGAAGTTGTTTTAAAATTAATTGTAGATCGAGTTATCGTAGCATAGATTTATCAGTTTTTTTCGATTTTATGTTATCTCATTGTTCGTGTAGCTCCCAAAGTATGGACAGCTCTATATGGGTCGTTATTATACTGATATAATTCAGTGCTACATATCTTGAGTCCTTAGAATGAACTTAATTAAACTTATCTTTAATTGTTTGCTTCCCATATTTGTAACGGTTAGAACAAATTTCGAATGATGGAAATATATTAAAATCCACGCTGTGGGCATGTGTTTCCGAGCTGATCTGAAATTTTACTTCTGATTTTAATGAGAATGAGTTGGTTCTTTCTTTATGTATCATGCATCTTATAAATCTGCTCATCAACTGAGTGCATGCTCCTCAAAATATGAAAAAAAAATTAATAGATACTGGTTGTTTGGCCGATTGTCTACGTAAACTTTATTCCCTCGTATATGCGCCGCAGAGGATTCAAAATGGGGAGATAACGGGCCAAATGCCTACCTTTCTACGCTTCCAGTAAAAATGTGTGAACCACTTATCGCAAAAACCGTAATTTAACGGGAACACTTGGCGAGGTTGCGGAAAGTTAAGGTGCCCATCTGCCCGAACACAGTATCCCAATTGAAAAACCCAGCGAACCGTCGCCGTTTCCGAAACGCATCAAAACTTCGGACGCATCCTCTGCTCCCTACCTCAGCTCTTTCTCTGGCATTGTATTCAACCGAGCCCGTCTTCTCTTTCCCCTTGCAGCATTGGTGTGGCCATGCAAAAAGGTGGAGAGGAAAATCCACTCAAGATCCAGAACGTTTCCCGTTCCTTCCAACTTCGAGACGGCCTCTTCTTATCCATACCATTAGGGCCTCCCCTCCAGCTCCATTGAGAGGGAGGAAAAATGTGTGAGGCAAAGGGGGATAACCATCGTAAGATAGGAGGGGCGGGCGAGCTTCTAGCTTTCATTTCCTTTCTTCTGCCGTCCGGCCAAATTTTATTGGTTCGCCCTTAGGAATTGGTTACAATTCGAGCGTTTTGGCGGAATTCCGTTCTCACCTCTCGATTCTGAGGTTTTTTTGCCAACTAATCCATTTAATTTTGTGAGATTTTCGCAAATATGTTCTCTCCAGTTCAGTAGTAGATAGAAAAGTTAGGATTGTAGCAGTTGATCGAGCAAAAAAATTATGATGATGGCGTGACATCCGAAACCGGTCGAATGTTGTCAATCAATTGTGGAAGTCACAAATTTTGTCTTGATTATCATGACGTTCTTCCACCACGTGAGAGTTTTCATTTCAAAAAAATTATATTGTTTTAGAATCATTGTAACTTATATTTGGAAGGCACAAATGATTTAAGTCAATTTTCAATAAATAAGCCACCAATAATACCTTCCCATGCACACTAGAATAAAATTCGTTGTACTTAATGATCCAAGTATTAGTCGTAGAATACAGTTGATTTTCCATTTATAATTCTTTCGCGGGGTTAATGCATGCTTGGGATTCGAGCGGGAAATTAGATACTCATACTTACAATGAACGGTCGCTTCCTAAATTCCCCGTGGTATGTTAGTGTTCAATCGACCTCTATGTAATTTACAATATTAGTATATATGGATATTTTTTTGTGTGTCACCTTGTCTGTTCCTTTCAGTTCTAGGTGGGCATTTTAGAATACTTCCATTTTTATTGTTGGTACATTAACCTCCTAGTAGCCTTACGGTTACCGGCTTCACTGCTTTGAAGTCTGTATTAGCAATAACGTTAAATACTTTCTACTTCTCGATAATTTTTAACAATATTAATATAATAGAAAATACCAAGCATTTGACTTTGTTTTGATTATATTTTGTAAGTATTTTTTGGCAGGTCATTCTTCGAAAGGAGGTTGTGTGTAACGCTTGAAATTAATCGTTTGCCAAGGGGAAAGCATATCTACGCTCGTATTCTGCTTGCTATGGTAGACTTGGTTTATGACTCATTAGATAATGTGGCTTTTCTCTATTTCTTTATCACGTTAAACTAGCCAAAAGTCGTCCCGAAGTCTACTAGAACATTACCGCTTCAGTGTCTAAGCTTGGCCAACAAAAGGAGATGGTATAAGTCGGGTTATGTGCGTCGAATTAATAAAAAAAATAATTACCACGTGGGTCAGTTAAGGGGTTGCATGGTTAAGAACGTGTCACGTTTAATTAGTTGATGCAAAATTCTCTATTATGAAAATCCTATCACCTATATTATTTTTGTAACTCTAAGAAATTCAAATTGAGAAACTATACCTTTACATTACCTCATATTCTTTGCTAAATATTAAAGGGGCGAAAATTTGTAGTTATTGTAGGCGCAGAAATTGTGCACTCGAGTTTGAGTACGAATAAAAAATAATGAGAAGATCTACAAATCACACTTTAATTTTTCTTATTCAATTCTTCGTCATTTGATGATAAATTAAATTTTTTAGCGTATTTTAATAATTTTTACCACGGATATAATGTCAAATATACCGGTTTTTGACGGTGTGCCGAATAACCGAATTCGATAATTTGTATTTCAAACATAAATACTTCTATTGCCACCATCAGTAAATGGTAGATAAAATATTTGTTATACCTTTTTTCAGTTTCACCTTTCTATCTATAGCAGTAAAAATTTTGCTGTTAATTTTGTAAGATTCATGCATTTCTTAGCTGGGGCGTCGTACAATTTCGTTCTTGGTTGCGTTGTAATCCGCATGTGTTGAACGTTGCATGTATGTAATTGTTTAATATTTCAATAAATAGGCTTAATTTATATCGAGTGGACATTATTGTAATCGAAGTGATTGGTCCCACTAGGCAATCCTCCTCAACATTTTGACTGCTGACTCTTGGCCACCGTAAAAGGGGAAGAATTTACGCGGAATAGAACGAAAGTCGAAGTTGTACATGACGCTTGAAGGGACCTCGAAAGGGACAAACACGTCTCTATTTGTTTCCCTCTTGCAACACTAGATTCGGTCTGTGCCTCGGTAAATTACGTCACTTCTTTTTACTTCCTTATCACGTTCCATTAGCCAACATGGTCAGACACGGAATCAACTCAAAACATTTCCTCATCTCTACCTCTCCTTTTCTCTTCCGTGTCACCTGTTTGCGTCGAATTTTGATGTTTGTGAGCCAGACACATCTCCCTTTGAAGAGAGCAAGTAGTGTCATAGTTGACGGCAGAGTTTCAATCCGTAATCTGACTCGTCAAGATAGGCCATTAAATGAGAAACGAGAAAAGGGAGTTACAGTTGTCTGCATACAATACAAGTGGTACAGTCTTTTATAAACCTACTCAACTAAACCTTCTAAACCCAAAGAAAACCTGGCTCCTAGGCTGAAACTTATATTTAAGGGATTGACGGTGGCATTTACAGAGTACCGAAATTACTTCACGCACTCTTTTCAGTCAAATGTGCTTTGCTTCCCCAAATCAATTTAGTTCCGATACCCTATTTATGTTTACTCTTTATGATAGCATACATTATTTTAAATAACAATTCGTTGTTAATGGTAAAATCATTATCCGTGTGATAAACATTTTGATACGTGTACTTTTTGTGGCACTATCTCTGACATATTACCTATATCTTTGCGGAAACATCGCCTATATTACTGTTGAATAAAAAAAGTTGATATGTGTTACCTCACATCCTAAGATTGAATCTTAAAGGCCAATGGAAAATCTAGGTATTAGCATGTTTTAAATTTCCTTCAGTTTCTCTGTTCCGCATATTTACTGACGTTTTTATTTTAGCTCGGAGCACTTTCGATGTCTATTGCTGGGATTCGAACCTGATATCTGACGGAATATTTGTGTGAGTGGCCTACGAAGCCTACTTAGTAACAACGAGCATTTGACCGTTCCCTTGTCACTAACTGAATGAAGTTTTTTTAATTGGCTCCTTGCTTGTCTTTATCGTTTGCCTAAATTATAGCGCAGTTGAAGCTTGCTGATTTGGCTTACAGTTTGTTAGAAGTTAATGGAGTCATAATTTTATTTTTCACCATCGTATGACCTAATCAAAGACGCCATCATGAATTCTTACGGAAAGGTTCCGTGATTTCTTTTCCCAAACAGCATTATTTGCAAATTGGTTTCATTCCAACTGCCAACAATGATCTTTGGCGCATTTTAATTTGGCCATCATTTGGTATCAAGATTTTCCGTTATTGTCTCGTTAAAAATCTTTCATCCATCTATTTTTCATTAAATTTTTATTATTACTTCATTAATATACTTATTTTTAAAATTTTATGTTATCCCTATGCTTCATGCATTCACCTCTTTTCCAAGAGACATGTCTTTCTTGGTGACATGACTCTTTTCGTTGATGTATTTTCATCAGCCGACCTTTTTTGAGGCTTCCATTTTATTGTATAAATACGCAGCGAGGTTTTTAGATACTATCTTGACTTTCTGCCCGTGTTTTTATTCTCCAAGTGGAGGAATTCTTGTTTTTTTCATATTTATTTATTGAAATCTTTCAGAGCCGCAAGTTTTTAGTGTTTTCTTATTTCATAGAGGTATTAGGGTATAGATTCCCAAAAGCGATAGGAAATCTCGTAAGTTATAACTACCGATCTATGTGATTTGCACAATTTGCGAAATCGCTGACGCTGGAGAATATATTATAATTATGGTAATAATAAAAATAGCCTACAATAAATATCTTTCATAGAATTAGAGCAGGATAAAGATTTATTTAGACTAAAAAACTCTGTATAGTATGAATATTGCCCATTATATGACCGTATTCTCTTCGGATTCGGGTTCGGGTCTTCGGATTATACACTCAAATGTTGTTATTTTTTATGTATGTGTACTCTTACACCGCTCTTGGTTTAAAATAGCTTTATATCCACTAACTGTGGTACTTTTGGTAAATTATTTCTTTTTCCAATGAAAAATGAAGACATTGATTTTATTTGACTCATGTTAAGATTTTCCTCACTATTTGGCGCTAAACTGTACGGTTTTTGGGATGTGCTAACCTCTCCGTTAAACGTTAGCTCCTCTCCATTCTTTTTATTTATCACTATCGCAAACGTCTTGAATAATTTCAGCAACTTGTAGTTGCTTTTGTAGCCAGTTCATAGTGTTTACTGAAGGCAGCCCACTCGTGCAATGCTCAATGTTAGCCCTTGGTGATTCGTTTTTTTTAGATCTCGTATCTCCTCTGCTTTCCACTATAAATATAATTAAGCAAGATTACGGAAACTCAGATGCCAATAAAAGCAAAGAATGCTTTTTTTATTTTTTCGCACAACCTCTGAATTAGCATTTTTGGATTATTTCTCGGAATTTGTGATTTACTTCGGCTGCCTCCAGGTATAAATAAATATGTGACGCCAATGCAACTTTTGCTTTATTTGCATCGAAACTAAAGTCAGGAGTTCACCATGCATAATATCTCAAGAAAAAAGATTCAAGAAACATATACCAGGAGTAGAATAAGTATTCTTGGCTTTACTTGGCGTGACTGACATGATTGATGAATGAAAAAAGGTTGAAACAAATATTTTTTAATTTATAAATAAATATAATAAATATATATAAATAATATAAATAAATATATATAAATATAAATAAATATAATAAATAATATAAATAAATATTTATAAATCTTTTTTCGTAGTTTAAATTTTTTTTTTGCCTGCCGGACGATTCTGTTGGCCCATCTGTCCCCGGAATCCCGATAGGCTACCGAGCCTGTCATCAGGTTTTCCAGGGTTCGGAGCAACAGAACTTGACATACATCTATGCTCTGTGTGGTGAAAAACCCACCCAGGCGGGACTTGAACTCGCGACCCTCGGTTTACCAGGCGAGGACTTTACCCCGCCGCTACCAGGGCCGGCATCACAAAGTCATCACACGTTAGTGCATCATCAAGTACAATTTAGTTGAACAATACGTACTTGGAACTTGATTGATCTGATGATAATGCATAACGGGTGACCTTATTATAGTGTTGTCGAATTTTAAATATCTATTTTTCGTTCCTTCTCAGTACCAAGAGTATTCTAGAGAATAAATTATGCTTCACCTTTTTTAGAGAATTTATGCAAATCCTTCTGTTTTGCCGTCATTATTTTAATGAGGAAGGTAATGTCGCACACATTATTAGGTAGATGTATTTCAGGGAGGGACTTTTTCATGACTTAATTATGTTCACATAACTATTATTCTTTCGTGCTGATTATTCTGAGTAATTAAATACTTTCAAATAATATATAATAAATTCTCATGCTTCACTTGGTGGAACACAATCGTAATTGTTTTTTAAATAAAATAAATTTGTCATATTTTACAATGGTTTTTATTATTCCGACCTAGGTTTTGACTCAAGTTAAGTCATTATAAAGGATGACTTAACTTGAATCGAAACCTAGGTCAGAATAATAAAAAACACTGTGGAATATTGCAAAGTGAGTTTATTTACAAACCACTTACAAAGTATTTGAAATAATATACTTTTAAATCATTTTAGCTCTCTTAGATAGTGAGAAAATGTAAGAAAATTAGAGTTTACTATAAGCGAGGTTGGATTTTTCAATCCAATTGAGACCATATCACGTGAGTCATGTAGGAAACAGCAAATGAAATGAAGTTATCACATTCTCCTGCTCTGGTAGAGATTAGGAAATTCAAAGTAAACTATCTTAATAGGGTAATTTAATTGTAGAGCGTTGATTCTTTGATTTTAATCAGTAAACTATAGCGATTTTATCGCTGCAATTTGCTTTAATACGAGCGCTGACTCCAAAACTTCTGCACTTTTCCCGACTATCATGCTACCATTTTTGTCGTGAATCAAGGCTACACTCTTGATTCTGCCGTCATAAATAACATCTAAAAGGGGTACGCTCCAAACTCATGGTGATAAAAATCTGAGAAAAATATCCTCGGGAATAAAAACGGAAGGCAAAATAAAAAAAACCCTCTGTGAATTGTTCCTGGGTATTATCCTTGGCGTCATCAAGTGCCCTTGGCGGTAGTTCTGGCGTGTAATGTAAAAAGATAAAAATAAAGAGTTTTCGTGCCGACGCAAAGTCCGAGTGGATTCGCCTTCTTTTGTTTTCTTCGTCTTCCTTCGCCTCCTTATCCTCGACACTGCCTTTCGAGCACGCATTATTCCCTCCCGCCCCTCGTCGAGAGATATTTCCAGCTCCAGCCAATTGCTCCTGCGGAGCACGGGATCATCCCCCAGCCTACTCGGGCTCAATACGTACTCCTACTTTCTCGTACTCACATTCTTCCAGCTGTCGTTAGAACGGTCGCATGGTGCTCTGCTTTCTAATGTATGTGTAGGGAGTTCGTAAGCGACGTCGCCAACTTAGGTGTGTGGGCTTGGAATAATCGTCTTATTTTCGTCGCCCACGAAAAACAAGGTGAAATGCAAAAGAATATATTATATACCTTTATGCCATCAACACCTTGAATGAAAAGACATTGGCGATCTATTTGATAAACGGCATTAGGTAACGTAATACACTTTTTTGGTCTATCTAGTATATGAAAAAATAAAATGAATTAGCTAATTAGATAATTGCAGCCTTAACGTTGCACAACTTTTCCTTAATGCTCAGGTATTAATAAAACTTTGTAAGTAAGGCGGAATACACTTTTTTGGTCTATATAGTATTCGACAAAAGAGAATGAGTTAGAAAATTCTATAGTTTAAGCCATAACTTGGTAGAACATAATGCTGACGAAATTAACAAAACTTTGTTAGTTTTACGTAGAACATTTATTGTACCACTGGTGCCGTCGAATAGTCTACATCAGCACCTGATGATGTTGACTATTTGACGAAATCGGTCATACAATAAATATTCCACGTCAATCTTATAAATTTGTGTTAATTCCTGAGCAAAATGAATGGTTTATTCCATTATTCATTCCCAGTGTGACAATCATAATCAATAGTAAAATATTGTGATATTTTCCTGATTTTTGTTTCACTTTACCTTTTTTTTCATTTTTTTACCCTATTACTCATGCTCCAATAAATTTTGTCTTATACCTTTAACACTGGAACACCCGCCGGCAGAATTTAAACTCCTCATTCCGAAATAATTCCTGCTATTTTGTTCAAGTTTCACTGTGTAAGCCGATGCTTTTCATGTCTTCCAAATTTACGCTGTTCAAAACTCTGTAAAAAGCTGAGACCTCATAATTTCAAATGTTTCAAATCAATTATTGATTTATCTAAAACGGCTGACTGGTGGCAAATTGACTCCGGTCTTCTGATAGATTGTATGAAGGCGGATGCTACACATGTCGCGGTATATTTTCAACGTATGGTTCTTATTCTGAAGTCGCCATACTGCCTCATTCTCACTCCAAAAACCCCTTCCTCCTCCTCCGTCCACCTAAATCTACATAATGCTCTGCGAGCGGCCGCATGGACGTGTGGTAGGGAGTGGTAGATCACCAGCTATGTAAAGGTGTAAGTTTTTTGGAGATGAAATGGCGACGTGTATCATAGGAATGTATTTAGTGGAGCTCAATCTTTATTGTGGTCGCTTATTGTGCGCGGAAAGAACAAGTTTTTGTACCAATCTGTTCGGTAGTGTATCTCTCTTATTTTATCGCATCTGTCAGACCTAGAGATGTAATTAATTCTATCGTGGCTCGCCGTAGAGTGTAGGTAAAACACTGTAAGAAGGGCAACAAAGGTGAAAGGTATGGGCATCGGAATTTTAAGAGGATTTTTGAGAGGCGTATGGTCACACTGTTAAGCACTTACTCTGCTCCTCTTTCTCTCCTGGAGTTTATGCAGCTAATTGTCCCACCATTGGAGTAAATCATTTTTATATCCTGACGAGAGCTAATAGGAAACGGCTGGTAATTTAGAAAATAGTCAAGACGGCTTGCTCTAGAGGTAAAATTAATATTGCTTGTCTTCAAAGGCCGGTGAAAGTGTTAGGTATCATGAAAAACAAACTAAGGTGTACATAAAATGCTTTAAGTCAGATCAGATTGCGTTTCTGTGTAAAAATTATAACTTTCATTTATGTGGATTAGAAATGACACCCCACGGGCGAGCTAGGGGGACTAGTCCGGGTGATCTAGTGTTAAACCATGCTCAAGATCGATTTAATTTGATACATAGACTTTATATTTATAGAATATTTTATCCGTGAGTATTTCGTAGATGAGATTTCAATTATTTCCATTCCAGATGATGAGTATACCTACAATGTTATTCGATTTGATTGGATTTTTGGGGAGGCGACCGACAACTAAGGTCATTTGCGCCGTAGGGAATAGGTAAGGGAGGAAGAGTGGATAGAAACCCGGCGTTGGCATTAGCCTACTTTTAGCAAAAGGCACCAAGAGGACCACGGTTTAACGTATCATCCGACAGACGGAGTAATGTACTTAGTGCCCTCCACAAGGCACTCAAATAGGGATCGGGTTTTCTCTGAAAAATATCCTCCTCTACAGGGATTTGAACCCTGGCTGCCCGTATGATTAGTCGAAATGTTATTCAAAAGTCTCAAATAGAACTATGTACAATTCTTCCAAAGTATCATTTCATTTAATATTATTGAATCATGTATTTTCAAAAAAAGCAACGTAAAGCAAAAAAAGCACAAAAAGGTTTACCTACTTATATTTTATAATAATCTTTTTATCCCTGTGACTATCATCTTTTCAAATCCTACTCAATTCACACGTGTGCCGGTCCATGTCTCATTATCATCAACATTGGTCTTTCACTATTAACATTGGTTGGTTGTATTGGTATGCCTCATATGCATGCTAAATAATCTACAGTTACTTTAAGATATTGATACTGATTGTTAAGTTAATTCAGCCGATGCTTGGGGTGTAAATGAGTTATCGATGCCCTGCACATACGTCCATGCTATTCACTCATTTTGGAAGCTCTGAAATAAAATTGATGTATTGGTTAAAAATATGCAGCTACTAAATCTGCCGGGTTATATCAGTAAACAGACATTGTTCTTAGTACGCGAAGTGAGACAGGCATTCACCTACCTATGCCTAATAACCTCTGAGGAGAAATGAATTTATTACTTGTATTATTATAAAGTATATAGTCTGATTCAATGAATCATAGTAACTCAGCCCTTTGCCGGAATTCAAACCTTTCTCTCTCTCTTTAAACCTTTGCCATGAAATAATTTAACTTATTTAAAAACTTTTAAAATGTAATTTTAATTGGAAACTTAGCGTGGGCTGCCTCTCAGGAAAGTCCGAGGACATAATTGAAAACTGTTTTACCTGTTTTCCTTATGCAACTCTTCATTCTCACGGTAATTTTTCCCATCGCAGTTGGACGTGATTTGATACACATTTCAACCTCGCTAGTTCATTTCTGGTGATTTTCATATTTTTCCTCTTCCTCTTTCTCGCTGTAAATTGAAAGTGTAAAAACTGCTGTTACAATGCATAACTGAGCCATTCGCCAATCGATGAGGCTCTTTAGTCATTTAAGCAGGATTGTATGCGGTGCTACTCAAACAGTCGGGTTTTATCATTTGGTAGTGGTAGTTGCTTTCCACTGTCTGCCTTCTCTTACCATCTACTTGCAAATTTAGTTTTTAGTGAAATAGGTTTTTACCTCATGATAGATTCGAGTGTAGTCTTAGGAATGAACTTACACGGCCGCTATATGACCGAACGGCTAATCCATACATGAATCCTCCTTACCGGTTGCGAATATGTCAAATCATTGCGTTCCAAATTTTTGGCAATGGAAAAAAATGATTATACAAAGTGGGCTAAATTTAAAATTTTCACTCGACTTGTATTTTTAATTTCACCTTGGTATTTCACCAAAGCATGTTATACCTTGCTCTCCACCACGAGGGTGAATGGCAGGGGATGATGACTCCCAACAAGGCATGATTTAAGCGTCAAACGCCGTACTGTGTTGTCATAACTTATTTTGCTGTATATCCTTTTATATTTTACCATTAACTGTACATTAAAAAGTGGCATCGTCCACAACATAGCTTCTAACAATTATTTTATCCTCTCTGGATGGACACTGGGCTCATAAATTAACGGTCATTTTAACGGCTTAATATTTTGTAAGTAGCAGAATCTGTATGTATTCTATTTCATTTTATAACTCAATTCAGTGTAAATATTTTAAGTATTAAAGTGCTCTGAGGTTCATGTTTGCGCTTCTTTCTTTCTAATTAAGCATCTTTGAACACGGACGGGAAACAAGTTTTCGTGATTTTTCATTTTTTTAATTGAGCCAGCAGCTCATTGAGAAGCGTAAATTGGTATAATTTTCTCTTGCCTGCTAATTAATCATCATGGAACACTTTTGCTAAATAAATTCCTTATTTTCGTAATCTTTGTTTTCGCGTGTGTGGGTCATTGAGAGACTTAGATTCCCACCTCGTGACCGCTTCAATTGCTACAGTATAATTTTCCTCTTCTTCCTAACATCTTGATTTCCATCTCTGTTATACTCTTACGGCGGAGTCCTTGCTTGCTCTTCACCCTCCATTCTCTCGGCTGTCCCTCTCACGGCCCTTTGCTAGCTACACCCACGTTACTCCTCTAGTCCCGTGCCTCCTGCCGACCACCCACTGTCCACAGACACCTCCCAACGACCGCACACCGACACGACCCAATGACGCAACCTCTCCTTCCCCTGCCCCTGTCCCCCCATGACCTCCCTACTCTCCCAATCCCACTGTTCCACCCTCCCGGTCCCAACTCCCACTCACAGTCCCCTCATGGCCTGGGCTCTCCGGGACGCCGCTAGGGGGTGTATGGGGTGGACTGTGTGAGTTTGTCGGGCATTGCCGGAGTCGGATAATTGCCCCTAATTCACGGTGTGGCTTCTGAATTGCCGCCCAAACCCCTTTCCTATCCCATCCTGTACGTTTGCCACCCCCACTCCTCCAACCTTCAAACCCCGAAAAATCCTTTACCCCACCCCCACTCAGGTTTCCCCTTCTCCCCCGGTGCCATATGACCTCCCCAGCTCGCTCCGAGTCCGGGCGGCTTACTTCGTACCGTGCACCACAACTCCCCGTGTTCATGCCTGCTGCACTGCTCCCTCTCCATTTATCCCATCCCCGTGGCCTCGCCGGACCCCTTAGCTCGCCGGACCCCTTAGCATATTACCTTCTCCCATCCCCAGGACCATCTCGCCCGCCCTCGTGCTACTTTTGCAGGTCCGAACCCCACACCCTACCCCTACTTATCTTTTCTCGGAGCGGGATATCATATCGGGAAGAGTCGGCTTAACTACCGCCCCCGTCCCTCCTTTCCCTTGTGGTCGTAGACTGCTTTGCGGATTTGTGGTGTCGCGCTTCCTTGCCCCGTCAAAACTTTTCCGAGGGTGATATCATCGGATTTAGTGTGCGTAGGGTGGTGGAAATGGGAGGCCCTTTGGTATCGATGTTGGCGAGTTACGTAAGAAGGCCGGTCGTACCCCATGCGGGAACAATCTTCGATAATTGGACTTGAGGTGGACTGACCGGATGGTTCGGTCGGACCCCGTGTTTGTTAGGAGTCAGATTAAGAATCGACGTGCTCACTGAAGGTGTGACCCTTTTGAGTCACTAGTAAGGTCAGCAACTGCACTTTATTAACAGATATTTGAGGTATGATTATATCTACGAGAGTATTTTAATGGGGAGATTGCTATGAACTAGGGGCGAAGCACTATCCTTACTCAAACCTCGTTTACCATCTTGTCATAGCAATATGCAACATGATATTAAAATGGTTGTCTGTTCTAATGGTCAGTAATGTTTTGAATTGGGTAGAGTGAGGCAAAGAATGTCAAATCATTTTTTTCTTAGACGGTCACTTCCAGTTCTATGCAACGAATACAGAAATTCCCGGAGAAATCAGTTATGGTTATTTTAAAAAAGATGAGTGTTACAAGAATATTGGACCTTTTGAAATATTATTGTAGATAATTCTTATATAAATATTTTCACTTAGGTCCCTTTTTCCTAATTTTTATTGCTGTTACATTTCAGTGTTTATGAGCAGGTATTGAGAGACAGAATTTGTTCATTAGTTTATGAGACAATTTTTCCTAAAATTAAAACAGCCATATCACTGAGAGGCTCAACGTATCTTTCCAATAACGCTGGCTTCTTCAATGATACGGACTACATTCACGATATAAGGTCTGAAACAACTGAATTTTAGAAAATTAAGCTGTGACTAAACGCTAGCTCTTAAGAATATACTCGACTACATTTTCAGGTTTAAAATTAAACTTATGCGCGGATAACGACCTTTATTTCTGGAGGTAACTATACTAGCCTGATCTGAGTGTCATGTGGGGAATTTATTGTTTATCAAGTTCATCGCTGGAATTTCTTGACTCTCTGCTGTATTCTCAAACAAGAAGGTTGAATACTTGAAAAATGGTTTTCATTGAATTCATCTGTACTGGGAATACATATGTGTTAATGAGTCAGACATAACTGGAAAAAATAATGCTCCTAGATTACCGCTTTTGAGTTGAACCTTATGCAAGTATTTGAATTATCTACCCGCAGTAGGTTAAAATTTCAGATTAAGATTGCCAAGTTCCCGGTGTGGGTTGAGAACGAGGAGGTCGAGGAGAATAGTATGTCTCAGCGACGGTTAAGGTAGAGTAAATTGCGTTGAAGGCATTTTAATTTGGACGGACTTGGTGAGCACAGGATAGCTTTGATTGCAAGAGTAGAATCATATCATTCATGCATAATTTTTTTTCATTTACTATTATATATGATCGAAATAGATTCTGTTTGTGTTAATTGTATTGCATTGCAGTTAATTTTCCTGTAATTTGTTGAGGTCGTTTCTCTCATTTCCAAGGAAAAGGGGTATTTCACTGGGTGGATTAAAATATTTGGATAATATTGTATTTGTATAGGAATCAGTTAAAAATAATTATATGCTGTTGAACTAACATGGATGGATGTTTTAAATTGCGTAATTTATCTGATAAGAATTTTAAGAAATTAAGTTTAATTTTAAATTTAAAAAAATAAGAATTATGTATTCGTTGATTTCTACTTTGGTTGATAAATAGACCTTTTAGTTTCATTGCTTCATATTTATTTCTTTAATATTTAAATCAAACGAGTATAATAAAGCAATTATAAAATATTCAAGGGTGTAATAACATTTTTTGCCCTAAAAACATTGATTATAGGTAGTAATATTGTTTCTCTTATTCTCGTGGACGTTTGGTGTATGAGGCTGGTTAGGTGGAATTTTCAAGTTTTTTACCTGAATTTATATGATACATTTTACACTATATTCTCTCATTCAACCGAGGTGGCGACCATATTCACTCGTATTGCGATTTTGTGTTATGAGTGTGTTGGGACGTTTGACCATTTTTACCAGCTTTAATTAGTAATAATCGGCATTTCATCTAAACTCATAATTAGTTTCGCGATTCTGTTCTGCTGTAAACATGGAGGATATTAGTTTTGTCGCCAAAAGTATCGACATTGGGATTGGTTGGCATTTGAATTAGGGTGATAAAAATTGCAGCCATAAGTCTTCCTCAGCTGGTCTTTTAGCAGTCATCATTTTCATTTGAACTTGCATTTTCAATTCGAATTTAATCTGAGCTGGTGACTATTTTCAACGTGCAAATAGCTTTTGAATGTATGAATCTGTATCCATCAATGCGTCAGTATCCTAAAACTGCTGAATTCCATTTACGCAATATAACTCGTTGAAAAACATTCTTTATTTCTTGGGCGGTAACTATGCGCTGAAGTGAGTGCCTGCGATTATTTCTGGCTGAATGCATTTTCTGATCAATCGCTGTTATTCCCTCTGTGCCTATTTGTTGAAAATGCTGAGTAAGATTTGCCTAATTGGCGCTGTATTTTTCAACATACGCCTACTTGTTAAGTGTAAAATATGGATCCAAAGATCATCTAATGGGAGTAATTCAACAACCTCGGGGTGTAGAGTTACATCGACTGCTTGTTTCCTCAAATCCTGGAAGGGTATCTTTTGCTGGGAAAAAAAGTTTGCATTGACATCTTGGTTGTAGCCAAAAGTATTACGTTCGCAAAATCAATTATTTCAAAATTTTATAAATCCATTGAATTACATTTAGTGAGCATAATTAAGCGTTGTAGCACTTTTCTACGATGACACTTCAGAGACATTTTCCTTTATAGAATGTTATGTGCATAAATCTTGCTTTTTCGTACGATTTCCTTTTCAGGCTTCGACTTCATTACTGCTCCGTGTCAGTGAAAGGATAATTGATTATGGTCATTTCTCGATATGTGAGATATGAAAAGCAAATGGTAATTACAAATAACATACTTGAATGTTTTACTGTGCGTGGCTCTCTATCTTGATTTAAAAAAATGAATAAACCGGAAACAAAAACCGTAAGGAATGTTTGCAGGTCCTCTCCTCACCCCGCTCATCCTTACTCACGAGAACAAACAAAAGCGTAGGGTTGATGGCTTTAGTTCTTAGTCAAATGGGACTGAATCCGCCTGGATCCTACACACTGTACGCAATCCTCCCCCGAAAACTGTCCCGTCGCCGTTCGCCGTATTTGAACGCTCATGACCCCCTTTCCATCTCATCGCCCCTTCTTTTGACCCTCATTCTTATCCCTTCTCTCCCCGGTCGCTTACCTTCTCCCTCCCCATTCCCTAGGCCCTCACCCTGAGTCCAGCCCTCTGCGGTTCCCCCAGAGACGCGAGTTTCAATTATCGCGAATGCCAAACAAACAAGGAGACTGTCCAAGCAGGGAGAAGCACGGAGTCGGGGCCCAGGACTCCCTTCTCCCAATTTCGTCCCAGCCTTTCTCCTCTCCATCCAGCTCACATGTGCTGCCGCTTTGTGGCTCTTAGATGAACCGCGGCGCGAAAGAGAGGAGGAGATGTACAGATGAAGTGACCGTAGAAAAGAGGAAAGAAAGTTTGCGGAGGAAAGGGCATTTTAAAAATTAATTTCAAAAAAATGTTTCCTCCGTTATCTTGAATAGTTTTATTTTATTTCCCTCTCCCAATATTCTCTTTCTCGTTTCTCCCCCTCATACTCTCGTGGCGAACACAGAAGCCCACACACAAAAACACACTTGCACAAACACACTTGCTAGACTCCCTCTCTCCCTGTCTATATTTCCTCTTGGTGTAAATAACGGAATGGGGCAGTCGAAATGGGTCTCATCGACTTACTGGGGGAGGTAGAATGGAAAATGGCGAGAGGCCACTGGGAAAAAGAGAAGAGGTCAAGCCTTCAACGAATGAGATGGGGGAAAAGATAAGAGTCGTGGGGAGGTTTGAGGTATGGAGAAGAGGGGAAGGTAACTTAGTCTGTTGGAAAAGAAAATAAAGCGTTGAGAGTAGAATGTAGATTTAGCTAAACCTTGTTTTTTTCAAAACCCTCTCTTTCTCCGACCTCTCCCTCTTTTTTCTGAAATTACGCATCGAGGAAGTAACTCCTGAGCGGTGAAAAATGCGTGTGTAAGGCACGCGGGGAAGTTAAGGTGGGGTTGAAGTCGTGGAGTGGTAATACGTTTTGTGTGAGGAAGAAAAGCGGGAAAAAAAGGGTGAAGAAAAAATGCTGAAAAAGATGAACAAAAAAGATGCTGCTACGAGTAGGATGTCGTGCGTGTAGCAGGAGTTTTTTTTCTGTCGCTGCCGCGTCCCAGGGTGTGGGAGAGGATCCTGCGTTTAGTGAGGAAAGAGAGTGTGGGATAAAATGCGGGGCTGGATTTTTGGGAGAAGGACCTGATGGGAACGGAATGGAGGCCATTTCGAAATGGATGGTGTGTGCCGGGAACCCTCAGCCCCTGCTAGGGTGTCCACGTAGGCGCGTACCTGCGAAAATGTCCGAACCACCCCACAAATACTTCAGGCCTCTGCCCTTAATTAAGGTACTTAATAGTCACCCAGTCTTGGGTTGATTACTATAATGGCAATGGGGTGTTGCGACGCCGCTTGGGGAAGTAGACTTTTCTCATCCTGCCAGCTTTGCCTGGCATTAGCTACCCAAATGCCGTATTGTAGTTAAAATGTGCCGGTGTTGTTTGAGCAAGTGGAAGCTTGGATTTGAAATATTAAACTTGAGAAGGGAGTATTATGAAAACTTAAGGATAAAAGAACCCAGACCTCACGTTTTTAAGCTTAAAAAACGTATATTTTGCCTCTGTTTTGAAATCAGTCGCACCGTAACGTACCATCTCCTGGATTTGACCTTCTCTATACTTTGTCGTAATTTCCAGTGGACAGTGCGTCGTTGCTGAAAGATGTTTTAATCGCTATCCATTTCATTAAAGTTTTACTCGCACCATAGAAATTTATTTTCAACATTTAATTCTCAAATTATGTTTTGGCTCTTAACTTGGAGAATTATTACCAAAATTATATATATTCTTAATAGGCAACTCAGGTCCTTAATAGTCACTCAGTGAAGTGTCATATAAGATATTATATTTGCAATGAATTTTTTCAATTGTTTCCGGAATTGCGTTTTTGTGTGAACACGTAAAGCTGTCAAATTGAATGACAGTTGATGACAGTCATCTGACAGTTATTTACGTAATATTCCCTGAAGCTGTGTGGAAAGCAGAAAGATTCATCGAGGATCTTGTTCTTAACTTTCCATTTTTTGTTTATATATGAGATTTGGGATATTTTTTATTTATAAGAATTGACTCTGTCGACTTGCTATTCTTTATGCTTTTCTAAATCCTTTTTCTTTTCTTTATTTTGGTTTCACTTTTTTAATCTGAAATTTTATGTTTTTTTTGGGGGGTCCATTAATATTCGTATCACATAATAAATTCTTGGTCGTGTCATTTACCGTAATTGTGTTTTTTCCCTAATTATGCAAACTCGGATTCATTTATGGCTGCTTTAATTTGGCGGGTTAGTTGAATCTGATGGTGTTAAATTAATTCACCATGCTTTTTTCATGGTTTCCACTCGTTCCACCTTAATTAGCCGTTTCGATAGATATTGTAATTACAGCGAGGAAAAATATGCTGCGATGTCAACAGAAAATACATTAATTAGATCGTTTAATTGGTAGCTCAGTGAGAAAAATAGCACGGGATGGAAGGGTTAACGCGAAAGAGTCCACTTTCAAAGCTGATGCATTGGATAAATGCAATTACCGTCCAGCACTGAATTGATTTAGTTTCTGTTGCACCCTGTTTCATTCTCACCTGTTACAACAGCTCAATGAGCCTTTTGGAAAACTTTTTTTCCTTGGTTTTGGCAAAACTTTTCACAGGAATTCCCTAAAAGAAGCTAATTATTCACCTCAAACGGATATTTTTACCTCAGTAATCATCGCATTTAGGGCATCGCTGTAGTATTTATGGATACTCCTATCGTTTCAATGGTCTTGTCACTTCTCTCCCTATTTTCGTATTCCAACTGAATAGCCAGATTTTCATTCAGTGTATTTTGTCAGATATATTTCTTTATTATGCATCACCAATTCTATTTTTACATTGATGCCTTATTTGTTGTCAAAATTTCCGCTTTCAATATGAAGTTACCAAATTCAATTGCTTTATTATGATTCAACCGTGAGATTTTGCGGGTGCAACGAGCCACATTGCTGCCTGGACCGTATCAGCGGCGTTTTTCCTATTCTTACATTTCAGAGGTCATAGCGGCATAGGAGCTGCCAATTTAATTAATTTTGAGGCACTAGGCTTTTTAATATTCAAGATCAGCTGCCTCTTTTGATTTGGAAGAAAAAAGGGAAACTTTTCTTTCTGCTAGCATATGAATGGTGACTTACTAAGAGAAAACTCGATCTTTTAACGAGGAAACGGTTTCAAGATTTAGAAGTGTGGAATGTATAATTAGGAATGTCATTTAATATCTGTTAAATTGAGAGCCATTTTCAATTAAGGAATCTGTCTGAAAGATATTACTTGCACGATGCTCTCCAGTGGTTGGTTCATTACATTGTACAACTTCTGGCTTCCGGTAATAGTATGTTAATTCCGAAGGTAAACTTCACTAACTCTTCTCTTTTTGATTTTTATTTCATGATCTCGATAGACACCTTAATGACATATGCAAACTATTCTTTGGTTTCTCCCATCGGTCGGTAATTCTTTTTCAGTGCAAATTGCTTCTGCGATTAATTTATTAATTGCGTTTGTGATTAATCACTTAACTCCCGAGTAACCCTTATCGTGAAAATCAAGTTCATCGGCTGTCCATTTTCTAATCACCTGCATCCATCATCCTTATTATGCTCTCCGCTTCTGATGTGTTGTAACCTCCCTTTCCGTGCATATTTAAGCATCCTCCTCCCCATCTCTTTCATCATCTCAAAGATGATAGGATCTCGAAGGAAGATAGGAGTCGTTTCTTGCCAATATTTATTGGGGGAGTACTTGGGAATTTTTTTCATATTCGCGTCCCGGCAACCGGCGGACCCTGTCCTTTCTCCTCTTGCCCTTGAATAATGCATGCTGGGTGGTCCCTTACCGTAATCCGACTCCCATCCCCACTCACTTTTCTTAACCCTTGCGGCTTTATCTATTTTTTTTAATCTGGAGGGAAAAAATGCAAATTTAGCTCGCAATTTTTGGCACAGGCCTCGTCAGATGCTATCCGTGAACGAGCCCGTCCTGTCGCATTGGGGCAAAATTTAGCTCTGGTATCCACGTCCGATACGGTGGTACCCGGCATGAATCCTTTGTTTGCTCCGTATCTGAAATCTCCTATGTACCCGGTGACTTGCTTTGTGTGTAGTGCAAAGATAGTTTAAAACCAACCATTTTTTAATTCTAGTGATTGAAAAAGTGTGTGGAGCATGTTATCAGGATTTATTGTACTTCGTGATTACGTATTGCATGGGTATTTTACTTCAATATACTACCTTTAGAGCCGCCGAATCGGTGTGTGGCAGGGGGTGTTAGGTGACCAGCCGTGTAAAGATGTGAGGTTTTGTGAGGTGAAATGGTGACGTGTATAATGGGAGTGTTTTGAGTGGTGCTCAGTTTTTGTAATGGTCACTTATCGTGCGTTGAGCGAACGAGTTTTTGTACCTATTTGTTAGGCAGTGTATCTGTCTTATTTTATCGCTTATGTCAGACCTAGAGATGTAGTGAGGCGTCATGATAATATTCTCTGTGTCGCTCTGAAATACACCAGTTCTGAATTTCTCAAGCTGCGTAAGCCTAGCGTGTAGCCTCCGAGTCTCTAGGGGCTCCCACGTAAATCCCTCTACAAGTTGTGAAACATATCTTATGTTTGTGAATGAAACACATGACACAAACTATATGTTATCTTAGTTAAAATTTTATGTCTCTCAAAACGTACTTCATTAAATAACCTTTGGTGTTATATTTTTTCTTAAACTCTAAAATAAATGAGAAGTATTAGTGCTACTGCCATGTTGGTGCAGTCGGGTGCATTTTGGATGTGCGACTTGTGGTTTTCTCCTCTTTGAATCGCTCAATTTTCAGCGTGATCGGAAGGTGTGATTCTGATTAAGTGACACCATCGATTAAAAATTGATATGACATCGTATTTCTTCTCCCATACCCACTTCACCCCTCCGCATTCGCCCACGCAAACCGTTCCTTCCCTCCCTACGCCATCCCCTATCATTCCTTCAACCCGTTGGCCTCTCCTGCGGTTCGAATGAATTGGTTTTCCGGAGCAGTCAGTGACCATAAATCCGGGAGTTTACGCTCTCGCATTTAAACTCGGGTGAATATGCGGTCGAAACGTTGAAATTCCATTATACCGTGACAGTGTGGTAAGCGATGCGCTCCTGAAGCCGTGGGAAAGCCTTTGAACCCCAAAACGGCAAATCCCTCTTGAGGCCATTGGAGCTCTATCGCAGGATCTGAGGATGTCAGGTGATGCGTAAGAAATTATAACAACTTTTAAGGGCAAAAAGAATTGTTTATTTGTACTTATACACAGTTTATTCCTATGGTGTTTATTCGCACAAAATGGTCGTTTGGGAGAATCCAGCGTTCTCCTCACTGCGATCGCCTGGTTGATACAGATTTCTTGGTACCTGATCCTGTTTCAATTGGATATTCATGCGTTAATCTCCTCACTTCTAAATTTTTGTACTTTTCTCGTCATGTTACTTAATGCATACCTGTGTTTGTAAAGCAATGACCTCTCACCACTCCCAAAACGCAGTACTATCAAAAGACTTAATTTTTACATTCGACAAGTATGTATAGCTGTTTATTTATTTCCGTAAAATAGATTCATACTTGGCTTTGTGCGTAACGGTTATACTTTACAGTTTTTCTCGTGGGTTTACAAATGTGTTCTGGGTTAAGGTATATAAAATGATTTCGAAATAGATGTAAAAGCATTCAAAATATGTTGTTAATTACATTTACAAACGTCGTGTTTGTTTATAGGCATCTGTCAATTAACAATAAACATTAAACTCACATGCCATATTCCCCTTTTTCTAACACTTCTCTGAATTCCACAGCTGCAGGAAAACGGAATACGTGGCATAAGAATTGATGAATCCCAATTCCTTTCCTATATAGGCGAAAACAGAGATAACCTTTTGCTGAAATCTAACGTTAGGTATGCCCACCTGGATGGGAATAGTTAATTCATAAAGGACTTCTGCTAAATACAAAAGCTTGATTTTCTTTATGACTGTCCCTAATATTAGAAAATTCATGTTGAGACTTAGAGAATTCATGTTTAAACCCATTTTTTCAACGTTTAATGCGTCGTAACCAGCTATTTTTTTTACTACAAAAATGATTCTGCCCGGTGAAATGTAACCTAAAGCCGGATATGTATGCACTCTCGTCTCTGTCGATCCTTCGGCAGATCGCCGTGTGAATTTTAGTGAAAGTAGACTTGAAATACTCCAAAGCAAGATGAATTTGATTGAAACTAGATCTCACTGTCTAACTTGAAGTAAGTGGGGGACCTCTTTTTCCTTGCCGTTTTGTGGAATCCCTAAGAGAGTTCCTCTGTCAACTTCCCGAGTAATTTGATGGCGTGAACGGGTCTTTACTTGAACCTCTTCTTAGAACGGGCCCATGTTCTCTGTCTCACGCCTCTCTCTCTCTCTCTATCTCTTTCCCTCTCCCCGAAGACCTAGCCCTATCGACTCTCCCCTACTCTTTCCTTGTCCTCATCCCTTTTCAGCCCTTGGTGTGGCTTCGCCCGTGCTTTATGTTACCCTTGGGGAATTTACCGTTCGCATGCCTCTTCCCCATCCCTTAGTCCTTCTCTTGCACTTCCTTTATCCTCCTTCCTCTTTCTTCGCCTTACCTTTTTCCCCATTTCCCAGGAAATGGAAAAACGCTGGAAACAGGATGTTTGCCTGTTGTCCTTTCATCTCCTTTTTTTCGATTCCTTATCTCTCCAATGCAGTCCGTAGTTTCTTGTCCGTCAAGTAGAATGGAATTGCATCGTATTTTTAATCGATGTGCATAATTTAATTCTTGAGTATATGATTATAAGCAGAACAGTAAACATTATTCGTTAGAGCATAATAATAATATTAAGCTACCCAAAAAGGAAAAATGTTTTTGCAGAGGATTGATATAATCTGCTGATTTAGTTTTCAATTAGCAATCATTTGTTTTCCTGCTGAGTTTTCATTAAAATTTATTCAGAAATTTTAGTTAAATAGTGGAAGCTGAATGTTATAGTCATCTTTGATTTTCCACTGACAATAGATAACACTTACGAATTTTCTTAATTCGCTGTGACATATTTTCTGTATAAATTGTGTAGATTAATGTTGAGGCAGAGAGAAAATGTTTGATTCAAGGCAATACCTCGATTTTAACTTAAAAAAGCATTGCTCTTCCAGGTGTCCGCGTCGACAATATTCCTCTTGGTTTCCACCGTATATTTTGGCAACTGTTATATAAGTATCAGTTTGTATTTTCTCGTACCACAAGCGCTTTAATGTTTCAATTTTTTGCTTCAGTTACTAATTTTTATTGCCACTTCCGCGACACTTGAAACATCATTAATCAGTATAAATGGCCATTAGCCAACTGTATGATGCCATTCATTTCACCATAATTTTTTATGGTAAGCTTTGTATGAATTGTTGTGAACGGAATGGATGGTTAAGGTAGGATTTGATATGTTTAATTAAAACTAGGAAAATTTAGTTATCTTCTGCGCTTCAGAGACAACCAGTGGTGATGGTAAGGGACTCATAATCTCAAGTTTGGGACTTCTCATCAAGGAATTGGGTGCCTCTTCTGTCTGTGAGTTGGTAACAATTCATTATTTTTCTTTTTAACCGAAAGTCCGTGCGTCTGCTCCTTAAATGTGTGAATTTCACTGCTATTGTCACTTGTCATTTCCTCTATTCACGTGTAATAACTTAAAGCTCGTGATGCAGTTGACAGTATCTGTATGTATACGTAATAGGCAGAAAATCAAGCATATATATGCTAGTGACGATTTATTGGTGGTGTGAGTGCTAGATAATTTTTTCTATTGACAGTTATTGCTATAGATCGTCACTGTTTTTCTACAAATTTAACCATAAATTGGTATATTTTTCTTGTAAATTACCTATGTTGTGGCAAATACGAGTATTTTTGTAAATTGTGCCTTGGAATGTGCAGGGTATGATAACTAATCAATTAGTACCCGATAAGGATAAATTATTAAAAGAACATGAAATGGCTGAGCAAACTTCGGGAATTCAGTTCAGATGTTGAGGGAATCAGTGAAAGAAACGTCTTCGAATATCACTAAATTTGGAATTATTTAACTCTCTGTTACGTTACTGCGTGTAAAATTGATAGACAATTCTTAAATGCGTGCACTTTGTCTATGATGAAAGACTGCGCATTTCTCGTTTTTCTAAGCAACTGTGCCCATTCAATGGTAAAACATCAATTTTTCACTCGACCCTTCTCTTTTTGAAAGTAATGCATGGCATTTTACCAGAATTTTGGAATTCATATGTATTTATGTCCGTATGTACCTTTTTTATTTTGCCTCTCTCAAGGCCTTGTAAATATACCAACTAATTAAATTGGTCTGCCCCCACTAAGTGTGATATAAGTCATCCTCCATCGCTAGAGCCTCATATCAGGAAAATCAACTCTCATAAACATGGTCGATTTAAGGACAATAACGTTATTCGCCGATCAATGCTGCTACATGGTTTTGTTTTTGGTATGCATAAAATAGGACTTTATCCTTTTTTGTGGCGTAATGCTCTAAAAGAATAATATTGCTCGGCTAAAATCTTTAAACATAAACGTTTAAATCGTACATATTGGTGATTCGGAGGCTGTAAAAATATTTTCGGAATCGAGAAGGGAACTTTCGAAGCTCTAATGCAACGGTACTAATATGCACAGGTAGTAATGAGTATAGGTATGTACAAATAGGTAGGGGTCAAGCAGTCTTATTTGCACAACTGTAACGGAATTGCCCAAATATATTTCGCTCGCAAGATACATTTAGTAATGAAGTCTGGGAGAACTACTGACATTTCCCTCACGTATTTTACTCTTTGGTCTCAAATGTGACGTGTAATCTTTCTTTGTATTGAGTTTCTTTGTTTGAAATTTTACAAAGACCATTCTCCTCTAATATTAAGTCTCCTGAAGATTTGTATCGAGTTTTAATCAATGGTATTTCTGCGGACTCTCGCCCGATGCCTCGTGAAAAATCGTGTCTGAGCTGGCTGTACCTAAAATCGATGGTAAAGTAATTGTTGCTTGATACATTTCTGAGTTATTTATGCACCATATTACCTGCCGAAGGATATTGTAGATACGTCCCACTGTTCATGGAATTCTTACCGATATTTAATCCGGTGGAATTTTGCAAGCACATATCTCTGAAATTTGTCTTATAACATTTTCCTTGAAAAGTCTCTCTTGGCGGTTCCAATTGCTCAGTCACCCGTTTGTGAGCACATCAAAAAGTGAGATTTTCTCAGCTTGAAATTTGACGCTGAAATCATCTCACTATTGATTGATAGGGGCTTCGCCATGATGCCGAATAAACGCTTTGTTCAATTCTACTCTCAATTAATTGAGCAACCAGTGTCATTAGGAATAACTTCTTTATCTAGTTACTATATTATCGGATTTATAAGTAATATTTCGTCTATGAATAAAAAAATCGACGTGGATATTAGCCGTTTTATTAAAAAAATGCTGGCGATTATTCTTTTTAAAACATTTCATGGAGAGCTACTTGATGGCATGGTCCTTACAATCTGTTTGGAACGATATTCAGGTAGATGGAGAACAACCCTCCTGATTCTTTCATTTAAGCCCATTCTTCATCAATGCCCGCAAGGCAAGCAAAGTAAATGATCCCTATGTATTTCCGGAATAGAGTAAAAAAATTTTGTCTCTTCACCACTTTTACTCGACAACTTACGATCATAAATTCATTTTCTACTTCGTTACCCCACTAATGAATTCTCTTCGCAAAAGAGCAATTCCCGTTTCTCCTAAAGCCCTCTCCTCGCCGCCTTCGCCTCATCACTAAGCCGCCACACAACAGTTTTCCCTCTATGACCGCTACAATCTCAGAACCACCAAGGAAAAAAAATAGAAGAAAGAGTTTAGTCATTTCGCAGAAAAATAACTTCCCAAAACTTCCTTTCTGGTCGGAAGTCATACTTCCATCGGACATGCTTTTTGCGAACATTTGCGTCTCCTCCACCCTTCCCCTCAGGAAAGGGTGCCCTTTGGTATCATCCAATTAATCGAAACCCTTGCCTCTAATCCCTCCAGGTACAACTGTGGGTCACTTTTTGGCCTTGTCCTGCGAGGCGAAAGAAGGTGCTGTGGTCATTGGTATGCTCTCTCGTACCCCATCTTAATCCTCGCCTCAGCTTCCTTTGACGAGAAATATAAAAATTGTTTATACTCTTTATATTTTCCTTGTTTTCTACTCATTTGATTCCCTATAAAAAGAGTTGGGAGTTATGGAGTTTTTCTAATATTTAACATTCCAATTTAATCATATCCATTGATTGTGGCGTTAACGTTGTGGAACTACGAGAAGGAATAACTCATAATAATAACGATGTACAGTTCTATTATGTTTTAATACTGTCTTCCGGTTTTAACATTTATAGCGTCATTTTCATGAGAAATCGAAGGAATACATTGTTATTATAAAAGGTTCGTATTCGCAATTTTTCCTTCTAGTGGCCCTGAAAGTACCCCAATAGACGTCGAAACCGGTGGACAGTATTAAAACATAGTGGAACTGTACATCGTTTTTATTATGGGTTATTCATTTCAATTTAAGATGAAATCGTGGTGAACCGTGAGCAAGCTCTGGGTGGATAGCTGTAATTGACAAGGTTAAATGTTTTTGTGATTATTGCTATTATTTTTAAGTGATCATTTATATAATACGTTTCAAATATTTGGTTAATTCATTTCATATTTGATGAATATACCCCATGATGTACAATTCAGGACAAAATGGTCTATATGCTAAGCCAAGACCTGATTACGTATCACTGGTATGTGTGGCTATTACCATAAAAAAGGTGTTGAAATTATAGTGAAGGGCAATTTTTTTCATTTTCATCTTATGGTTAAAATTTGGAAATAAATGGTTAGAAATGCTGCAATAAGTTTGAATACCGTGTTTCAGATGTGCTCCTATGTGGACCGAATATTGATTTGTTATTTATTTTAAATTCAAGTTATTTTGTGCATCCATTCATTGGTAGTATTGGTCTAATATGAAAAATCTGTTAGTATTGGTCTAATGTGAAAAATCTGTCATATTGCACAGAGCCCACAGTTGAAAAGGGTTCCTCGTTCATTCTTTTCATCTCAAATTTTACTCTACTTATCGGCTTCAGCCTTTCCCTTTTGAATTGACCTAAATTTTACTACCATTGGTAAAGAAAACAAGTTACACATTATATTTAGCGTCTACTGACCACTCAAACGTTGGTTTTGTGAAAAAGGGTGTTCCATTGGTACTGCACGTATTGCTGCTGCAATTGAACTAATTTGCTAACGTTGGCTCCGCGAAAGTTTTTTTATTCTTGTGGAAAGTGCAAAAACTGGTGCGCTCATAGGAATTCTCCTCTTGCCTCTGTTGAATGCAGAGTGAAAAGATTTCAAAAGCTAAAATTAGGGCAGAGATTTTGTTGTGTGCCATCCATCGCGGTGATGCATTACAAGCTACTTAGCAATTACTTGGCTTTGGAAAATGCTTTTGCCTTGGAAACCTTGTTAATCATTTGAATTGGTTCTACAAATGACAAGAATTTTCGTGGCTCTGCCATAGGTTAATGTGTTTGCATGAACTGTCACAAAAAGTTTTCCTTTATGGTCCATTGTCATGCATCAGCGTCCAAATTTCAGATGAGCAATGAAATTTATTTTATTTTTAAACCGTGTTTTCTTCAGAGACATTGAAGTCGTGGAAAAAATTATTTGCTCTTTATTCGTCACTATTGATGTGCATCGAATTAAAGCGGTTCAGTTACTTTTATATCCGATAGGATGAGGAGAAAATGTACGCCATAAGAATTTTATGAATTTATAACAAATAACGTTTATGGTAATTGGTATGGTATGGTAAGGTAATATAAATTCATATTAACTAATTGATTTGGTAGAAAATCTAATTGACGGCTAAATTATCGGTAACAACACGACGGAAGAAAAACGCAAAGCAAATGAATGGACCAAAACAAGAGGGCTGTTGTAAGGGAGCGCTACTAGGGAGTAATAGAGTCACCACTTTGCGCACCAATCATTTGATTGATAAAATGGAAGATTATAAAATTTTCAAGCGTGGAAGATCATCGTTTAATTTTTGGTGAGCTTGAAATATTAATAAGCCAGCTGCGCAAGACATGGGAACGCGGAAAATTCCTGCCCTTGGCGGTGCCGAAATCAGTCGATAAAGTAATGGATGGAATATTCGCGTCGAAGACTCGCTTTCCTCGCGCTTTCCGCCATTTCTCGCCTCACCTCGCCCGCGAAGCTTGCCAGCTAGTAATAACCTATTTAGAGTACCTCTTAGTGCAGATGGGAGGAGAGGGAAAGGGGCTCAAGGCTTATCCTCATCCCGAATCGACCTGGCAACCCCCCTTCCTCCTACCGCTCTCGTCTCCGCATTACAAATTCATGTTCTTCTTCAGTATTCCTCCTCCTCGGAGCAGGACCGCAAGCCCGTGTTCTTCGCCCGGGTAACAAAGTTGCCTCGGAAAAACGTCCGCTTCTCATTACGCGTCCATCTGCGTCCCAAGGGAGGGTGCAGCGAAGCCGAGCCAGCCAGCGCCTCTACAGGCGGTGGGGGTCTGAGCGGCGGAAGGCGGTGTAGAGCGAGAAAACAGATAACCACCCATTTCTGTTAGTACCCGTTGTAATGTCCCTCGGCGATTGGGGAACCGGAGTGGAAAAGCATGAAGGGTGGCGGGAGGGAAAGGTGGGGAGAGGTAAGCCGGGGCGAGTTCTCCTCGTGTTCAAACATGGCCGGTGGCCGCACTGCGCACCGGGGTCCCAGCCCCTCGGCCCGGCCTCGCCGACTCGGGGCATTTCGAGGGAAAAATTCCAGCTCTTAAGGTCGGCTTGCGGGTTTTCTGAGACTTGTGAGGCTGAGGTTTGCTAAGGTCGGCGGTGGGGAAATGGTTGTATTTGTGGTGACCGTGAACCGGGGTGATAGTAATTCTCCGAGATGGAGACGTTTCTGACACCATCACTTTATGTTGAGAGTTAATCCTATTAAAAAATCATTCTCATTCATGACAACCACCATATCGATATCATATACCATGTCATCCACCCACCTTTTCTAAAATATAACGCCGTCCTAACGATATGGAGGTAATTTTATGAATTAAACGGATGCGTAATGAATCATGGAGCATTTTTCAGGCTACTCATTGTTTAGAAAGACGTGAATGGTGATATGTTTTACGAAAAATAACTACGTTGACATAGTTGCATTTCCTCTATTTTATATTTTATGTTTCACTCTTCTGCCTATGTTGGCGATATTCTCAGATAATAATGCGTGAGCCCGGTCTCTTTCTAACTAAATTATTTTCTGATGTAATTTCAGAATATTATTATCGTACATAGAATTTGAACTTTAATGAGTGTCTTTGTACATTTTCAAAGAACTGCGGAACTAGCCGCGCAGTAACTTTAACGGAGTCACCCGCTAGTGATCACACATTTGTGTGAAATTCACAGTGGAAAAATCATTCGCCTGGAGTGGGAATCGAATCCAGATCCCTCTATTTCACGGAATCGCGCGATATCTTTCACGATCCCGCGACATCGAGGGATCTGGGTTCCATTCTCAGTCCAGGCGAATGATTTTTCCACTGTAAATTTCACACAAATGTCTTTGTACACTTTAGAGCAAATTTGCGTAAGGGACGAAGGGCATTTACTTACAAACCATCAGCCAATGAGATAATTTTACAAAATTGCAGAATATTGTTGGTTCTATGTACTGCTGGATTAATTATGCATGGATTGAGTTTCCGTCTATCTTACACCACTGTATATGTGAAAGCTAATTTTATATATTGCCTGTGTTTTTATTTCTGTCGAGAAATTTTAGTCTTACGTATATTATCGAATTTTAATGCATTGTAGTCATCATTAGATCTTTTGCGCACCTCCTATTCTCCCATAATTTTTCACTTAGAGGTTGAATATGAAATGGTAGTCGTTGCACCTTAGTCAATAAAATTTTCATATTTATGCGTACTAATTAGAATTATCCAAACAAAAGAGCTGCTAGGCAGTAATATGTTTTTGCAAACTTATGCAAATAAACTCATAAGGTTAAAATTTTGTGCGCAATGCACCTTAGGTACTTATCCTTTTCCTCGGCACGTCTGCTTCTGTATATGAGTTGTTATCCTTTCTCATTTAAATGTTTTTGTGTAGGAAATTTGACAAGACATGTAAATAAATGGATTGTCATATGAAGAACGTAGGGGTCCTGTTTGAACTTGTGTTAGCGTATTCGACTCGCGCTCCGAGGGTCGCAAGTTCGAGCGACCAAGCGACGGATAAAAATTTTCCTGGCAGGCTAACCAACTTTTGCATTTTACCCGAATTGACCTCACTCCTGAGAGGTAGCAGTCTCAGAATAAATCATTGATGGCACAGGTCTAAAAGATTGAACAGGTATCAATAGCCATAGCTTCGGGTGACAGTGAAGTTCACGGGATTGGCCGGGGTACTGCGATGTGTAAGACATCGGGGCAACAAGCCATCACATTAATCTCCCTAGAAAATTCAGCCCTGCATGATACTTATGAATGGAATTACGGCTCCTCTCCCAGTAAAATATTCCGGAGGTTAAATAGTGCCCCAACCTGATCTCCGGGTGGGGACTACTGGGAGAGGTACATGAGTCAGGAAGGGCAAGGATAAAAAAGGTGATTTTTCTCTGATGAATTGTATTAATTGTTAAAGATAAGCTGTTGCTGAAACCAAGGTGAAATGTCAGTGTTACAGTACCTTCTTCCAGTGCTAAGGCATTTCTTCAAGAGCTGGCATAGCTCCATGCCTATATATTGAAGCATATTAGCTCAATGCCAATGCGAAATACAGCCAGTGCTAAAATTTGGAGAAGTTTCGTATAACAAGGGAAATAATTTCAGTGATGCTCAAGGACACCAGAATTCCCTCAGGAGAACTTCTCTTTGCTCTGTTGCCAAGATCCAAGTTCTCATCAATCCTTCCACCCATGATTTCCGGCCCGACATATTTCCTTATTGCTTCCGTGAAGCACGATCTGGGAAGAGAGGGAAGACGCCTCCGCTTTCATGATTACATTGCCGGAAACTTTTTCCGCTCTCTTGCTTTAGAGAATCTCCCGAGGAAAGAAGTATAAAGGAGGCATGTTATATATGGAAGTGAAAGGCTGTGGAGAATCTTGGAGAGGAGGCTGGGGAGGCGATTGCGGGGAACGGCAAGGAAAAACTTGATTTCTCTGCATACCGTGGAGATAAGTGGCCCTTCTTCCACTCTCGAGGCATTGGGTATTAGAAACTGCCCGGCAATCGGTTTGCTAACTTCTGAAGGTCACTGAAACGCAGAATCAAACCCCTCGTCCCTCTTTGTGTATCTTGCGCCGGAATCAATAATTTCCCTTGATACAATTGGATTTTGGTGCTTCTGAGGCCGGAACAACGATAGGTCTGTTTTCAGAATTCAATCCTATCATTCTTCTTTCCCTCCTCTCCTTCATTTTTCTTACCCTCACTTCTCTGTTTTCTTGGTTGCCCGTCAAATACTTTATCTCTTGTCCCTTAAGCCAATTTTGTTTTAATTAACATTAGGTATGAAGAGGTCATTCGAATTACCGCATTCAATGCATAAGTGGAAGTCATTATTTGGATTCCACAAGTGTTTCTAATAATTTCCCGAGAATACGCGTTATCTCATGGGATGCAGTAGGAGGAGGATAGCCGATACATAAAATCTGTTGTCCTGATTGCATGCCTATCAATGTTGGTGCGATTTATATCTCTGTTTTGAAATCCCACAAAAGTTCGCTTGTTTTTGTCTTGTTACACATAATATGGGTTTTGTGGTTGTTTCATAAATACACTATGTTGCATACCCACCTGGTGAAGACTGAATAGTTCGTTCAACACATTAGAAAATGTCTTGTGTCTCGCGGTGGTATCGTTTTCAGTAGAACATGGTGAATTATAATACTAGTTTACATTCCCCAATCATAATTCCTGATGACTAACCAGGGTCATTAAAAAAGTATTATTGTCCTCTGTTATTGCTCATTGAAAATGTGAAATATTTATTTAATCCTCTTATTTATCATGCTTAATTTGTTCAATATTTTCAAGAAAATAAGGCGTAGGTAGTTACAGATTATGGGGGAGTTAGCGTAAGAGGATTTTTCCAACTGGAGATAACTGGTTTTAGGGACCTTGATTCAGTTAAGATTCTGATTGAGAAAAAGATTTATGGCTACATAAATTGAATGTTATACAGAATGACAGTAGAGTAGAATAGCTTGACTCAAGAGAGTTGTGAGGTGTTTTATATAATGAATAAAGCATGTATGATGTGGCAATTCCATAGAGGAGTTTATGGTTTTGAAATGATATGACAAATGAAGATATATTGTAAAGTCGCGTACACGCCCATAAATATTCGTGCCACATACGTTCGTCGTGAATATTTTCGGCGAAAACTGAAAATTATTTTCACACAAATAGTTACACCGTGCGGAACGTGGTTGTGCTCAAGTGAGGTAGACAGGGTGGACAGACAAGCATTCGCACGGCAAGCATCCACATCGAGAGCCTGAATGCGGCGCAAATCGATTGCTGTTCGTCAAAAAACCCGCATTGTCCGGAGCGGGTGCGTTGGATGCAGAATAGATTCTTGCCTGCGTTGCCTCGTCCACATTTTCACGAATTCCCGCGAGTGTAGATAAATGTATGATTTGTGCTGCTCCCGGCGCAAATTTTTAGAGGTGTAAATGCGGCTCTAGTTTTATTTATAATGTGTGATGAAATTTATTTTTCCATCGTAACTTGACCGCAAGTAGCACAAATAAGTGATGCGGAAATAACTGCACGAGTTATGAAACATTCAAATTTAAATTAAATAAAAACAAAATCTATTGCAAATTTTGTTAATTTTAAAAGATTTACATGTATCTAAAGCCCATTTACGCTAAATTCTCCTCGTCGGTGAGAGCTTGTGTGATCCTACTCCGGTTTGTTGTGTGCTCAGAACTGTTGCTACTTCACTCACGCTGAGCTTTTTGTGGACAAGTTTAGGGTCATGTTCTGGCAATTTCTCTGGGGGTTTGCAGTCAGAGGGCATGTTTGTTACTTGCTTTCTTAAAAAAAGGGAATAAATGTTGACAGAGCATAACACTGAGTAGTGACTATCGTGGCTGCCTTTGGTCTTGGTACACTCCAAAACTTATGCAGAGGAGCGTTCTACTTAAGTAGCGAGTTAATAAATCTCTTTTTAAAAGTCAATTACCGTAAAAATAAAGTAATTCAATTAACTTAGTTATGTGAAATTCCTAAAAATGTTTTTCACTTCTTTAGTTACATCAAAGTTGAAATCAAATCCTTATGTATATAAAAGCGCGCTAGTACTTTCAGTCAGTTTTAGTATTTCTTAAATTCAGAATAATGGGACACATACTCTGGCATTTTTAGGTTCTACGTGGACAAGGAAAGCTGCTCTCTTGAGCAAATAACGCGACATTGTTGGAAAAATGAATCCACGGCGACGTAAGTTGCGCTTGACAAGGAACCAGGCATTTCAGAGGCATTCTATGACAGAAGCTATTCTTAGCGAAATTCCCCATATTTGTTACAATTATTTGCTAAACTCGCCGTTAACTTTGCATTTTACTGATGTAAAATTTGGGTTAAGAATATTCAGAAGGACGAGTAGAGGCTATCTATCCCTTTATTAGTTGCCTTTGTACATAGGTATTTAAAGGGGTTAATCATTCTTTAAATGGAATTAGTCTTCACACATGTTCATTCCTGTTTGCTTCCCATTTGGGAATTTAAAACTGAAATAAAGAGCTAACTATTCCCCGACACATTTTATGTATACTGTGAAATGTGTAAGGTCGATGTAGGATCCCCAACCTAAGCACTATTCTCAAAATATTTTATATGCGTATATGCCCAAAAAGTAATTTTCCCCTTTTTTTTTGAACGCCCTAATATCAGAAATCATTTCGTTGAAACGGTCATCGAGAGATGCATCTCCATTAGTCCCAAAGCTTAATAAGGATATGTTGACGCTACCATGTTTTACATCTGAGTTCTCTGACCAATTTTGTTGAATCTGCAGAGGACAAACTGCAAGATTAGGGTCGAAAATACCAGTATGGCTCAAAGTACAGAAGTTAATATATAAATTGCTTCGTTATTTCTCTTCTTTTCTAATCCATTTTGAAAAATGACACTAATTACATTTCCACACTACTTATTCGAACGACGAATCACTTAGCGCCGTGGACACCTGGCCACCTAACCAGAGCAAGGACTGGTACACACAGGGCTCACACACACTAGTGAATCGTTGGAGGAAGGCATTAGAACTTATAGGAGATCATATGGAAAAATAGAGTCAGTGGAGAAGTTGACCAGGTAAGACTCAAAGCCTTCTAAACCTGGTGCTGAAGGAGGATGCTGAAGATAAAATGGACGGAAAAAATCAGAAATGGTGAAGTTAACAGAAGAGTAGCAAAGGAAGGAACCTATGAACACGATAAAGAAAACCAGATGGATTAGACTCACTCTGAGACACAATGGGTTAGTGAAGAACATAATTGAAGGTACAATAGAGGGAAAAGTCCCTAGAGGAAGAGTCAGCATTAGGTTTATGGACCAAATTAAGACGAAAGTACATAGGGAAAGATACCAGGAGTTAAGGGAATTAGCATTAGACAGGGAAGGGTGGAGGGCTGCAGTCAACCAATCCTAGGATTGAACTACCAATGATGATGAGCTATAACACAATTATTTCATGCGTATAATTTAATTTTCGTAGATCAAGTATTTTTTGAGAAATAAATGTGGAACATTACTTTTTGGGCAACAGTTGTAGGTTCATAAAATGAAACAAAGCATTGAATCTTGCTGAAGGTAAAGTCATTTCCCTTTTTAAATAGTGGTGCGTGCTATGCTTCTTCAATACGTTGCAGTTCGATATCAATGTAATATTGTTCTATCCAAATCTTGTCTTTTGTACCATGCGTAGTAATTTAATTTACCCATTCGCGCCTTTCCCTCACTTTTTTACATCCGTAAGATCTAACCAATTCACAGCTCTGCAATTTAATCGTCTTAAACCCTGATTTTGCCCTCCTTTCGTTAGACGATGGTCCTTTGCCTCTCTTTCTCGTATGTTCTGCATTACATTACCCTTCCTCCAAAATTTATTCCATTTCCTCATCCATTCCATTTCGACCCTCGTGCCGCAATTCCTCCTGGCCTTATCAAAAACGTTGCGCTACTAGTAGAGGCGGCAATGGGCAAGGAAAACGGCGAGGAAATTCCCCATCGATGAACTATTGTTTCGCCCACTCAGCCGTGCTACCTATGTCTCCCTCTGGGCCACTTAACCTTCCATTCTCCCTAACCTTTGAATAATCCAGCTTTTTTCCACCCATCATTGAGACCGAGTCCTTTTCATGCAAGCGATTTGAATTCCTGATTCTCTCCATTGCCTAAAATCTCCTCCCCTCGAGACGGAACGTTCCGGTTTGTTTTTGTGGTTTCCCGTTCAAATAGTCCGTATAGTAGACACAGTCCATTACAGAATCGAGCGCTAGGGCTTTGGTCACTCCACCTAGCTGTGTTTCTTCTGTTTAAGTGAATCGGGCACTCAAATATTGGCATTCGCCTACTTCGGTCATTCATACTCTTGCGATCAAACTCGGGGCGGAAGAGGCTCCCTATGACTCTCGAATGACTGAGGATTCATATGTGAGCTCAGGCACATACCGTTGTGACACCCGATAAAATATGCAGTTGGCTTCATACCTGCGGCTTAATGTCAGTCTTTCACGTGATAAGTCATTCCCGATTAGGTTTCACTGCCACTTAGGTTAGGTTTGTCAAAACAAATTCCAAGTTCCATTTTTGACATGTTTGCAATAACTGATTTTACTGCTGAAATCTCTTAGCTAGAAAAAGTATGATATTATATATGGAGATTAGTTTTAGATGCATTTTAACTCCAATTATTACAGTAATTTGCTGAAAATTCCAAAACGGTGATGGGACAGGTTTTTCATCTTTGATAGACATAATTTCTACGTAAAAGCTTGCATCCTATATCATTTTTCAGAATAATTTTCGTTATATGGGATATAAAATTACTATTTTATTCCATATTCACCTCTTCTCGTACTTAGCATCATGTAAACTGCAATTATATTAACAAAAAAAATCTATGTTCATATCAAATTGGAAATATGTTGTTCTTTAAGTAGCCATTACATAAATTTAGTATGTAGCATGAAAATAATTTTACTGTGGAATCAACATAATTATAGCAATTAAACTCCATAGTTATTGCTGCTTAAGCATTTAATTAGGTATTCCTCCTAATGAAGCATTTAGATTTACTAAATTCTTTGATTTTACAAGTTTATATAATTCGGTTTTCCCAGAATTTCAACAGGCATAGTGATTAATGCAATACTGGTGAGTGGAAAAAAACTGCTGCTTGGGTAAATGCTAGTTTAGGTTCAGAAAGGGGAGGGATGCAACTTCGATGATATGAACACGCATAAAAAGGAACATAAGGTATTATCAGGATGTTTTTTCTTGTTATATGGATTTCAATAACATTTTTAATGGATATAAGTGTTATCATTTTCAAAATAATCCAGTACTAATGCAGATCCTCGGGAAAATATGAATATATTCGCGAGATAGAACACTCATCAGAAACTCATATATGACTCTTGAGGTTTTGAGGAGTGTGGTTGATGGAGAATCTGCGAAAGCATGTGTATCTCGCGTGATAAGGCTGGCTTGCCTATTTTCACTTTTACTTTTTAACGTATGTGCCAAGCAGATGGCAACAGAGGCATTGAGAGAGGCATTTGTGAGTCAAAGTCGGAAGCTAGCTGGTGATATTAATTAGGTTTTCGGACGGCGAGGAGTAGGTTCGTCAATCATAGTCGGGATTGAAAGCTTTAGTAAAATTATTTTCATGCTACATACTAAATTTATGTAATGGCTACTTAAAGAACAACATATTTCCAATTTGATATGAACATAGATTTTTTTTGTTAATATAATTGCAGTTTACATGATGCTAAGTACGAGAAGAGGTGAATATGGAATAAAATAGTAATTTTATATCCCATATAACGAAAATTATTCTGAAAAATGATATAGGATGCAAGATTTTACGTAGAAATTAAGTCTATCAAAGAAGAAAAACCTGTCCCATCACCGTTTTGGAATTTTCAGCAATTTACTGTAATAATTGTAGTCAAAATGCATCTAAAACTAATCTCCATATATAATATCATGCTTATAAATTAGTAAATATTAGTAAATTTAGTTAGAAATTCAATGCGGAAAAAATGATTGAAGATAAATAATTAAAGTTATGAGATTCGCCCGCGCTTAGCGAGTGAGGCTCGTCATGTAAGCAAAAGGGCTTAAACTGGAGTAAGTTAAGCAGTTTGATAATTTGGGTTGTACGTTGGAAAAAAAATAATTATCATAGCTAAAACATTAAGAGGAGAATAGTACTAGCGACAGAAGAGCAATGGAAAGGAGTTGGTGACAGTAATCTGGTGAAGGATATATATATATAGATCTGAAAGTTAAATATGGATTGTAGCGTTACACGATGCAGAAACGCGAACTTCGGGGAAAGAAAACCACAAGAGGCTGTAGCCGTAGTAGATGCGGGTGTGGAGGGGATGGAGAAGGTGCAGTAGACGAAAAGGAAGACGAATGAGGAAGTGCTTGACATGTTTCGGAGTGAATACTTTTGAATAAAATACGGGGAAGGTATTTGGGCGGTTGGTGGAGGTAATTGAAAGGCGAAGGGTAATATATAGTCGTAATGGCCGGAATGATTGTGGACTGGAGAGGTCAAGGAAGAAGGAGAATAGGCTTTATAGACAGAATAAAGAAGGATAGGTTATTTTCTTAGGTGAGAAAATAAATGATGTTGCTAGATTAGGCCTTAAGTATGTACAACCCTACATTATTTTTACTTACCTTAATGGTAAATTATCATGGTAAACCCACGAATGAGTCTGAGGTTTCTATGACTTAGGAAGGTATTGCCTATATTGACTTTTGCGAATTTTCTTTGCGAATTATACCTATTCAGCGTCTCAATGATTTCATTCTTATATACCGCTTAAAATTCCTTTGAAGTTTAAATGACATCTTTATCTTTAAGTTATTTGTGTTACTTATAATTTGCATCGATGCATCAGAAATTTTGAATAAATACTGCTCACCGTTTTCATTTTGCCCTCATGTACTTAAAATGTAACGGAGCAAGACATGCGATTGACCTTGATGGAGGATTTCCTCATTCCTGCTATCTTCTTTCGCGGTTGAATATTCGTGAGAATATCGGAATACTCCCTTATCGTGCTGATAAAAATTAAATTATAATTTCATGAGCAATTTTGCAAAATATTATATAATTACATCTGCGAGTGGTGTTCTAGTTTTCCTGTGGGGATTTGTAATACTCACGGATCAGTTGACATATATTTCAATCTGCTGCAGACTGACGTGAAAAATCTTCTCACGGAGGGCGAGGCAGCCCTCCTTTAATAAGTAGCGGGCGTTGGTGATAAACAAACGGCCTCCGAGACTTCCTATCGTAAAGAAAATTCCACGGTGGCGCTGCGGGCGCCTCCTTCAGACTGTTTTCCATCCATCTCCTTTTCTCCGTAGCCTCCCTACCGCAATTCGCCCGAATCTACCGAAAACGTTTGCATCCGCTTGACCCAAATCGCCCTGCCCAGGGCGCCCTGACCTTCCTCCTTCGGGTGCCCTACATCGCCCTCCGTCTCGGGTCCCCCGAGCCTATCTCTTAAGACCCTCGAGTTCTACGATAGCCTGGGCGTCCGATAGTTGCCGAACCCTTGAGGTGGCGACTCGGTACCCAGTGATTTACGCTCAGTATCGGTAACAATCATCTCACGTCACTTCTTCACATCATCCTAGTAGCAAGCACGTATTTGACGATCTACTAATTGCATATGTATGCAAGGAAATAAAATATATGTGTTTGGAGTTGTTTTTGGACTGGCTTCCTCGAGTAAATTGATTGATTGCGCATGTGAATTGTGCTACTTACGTTCATTTTTTCATTCATCAAGAGAAATTTTCCTCAGGACTACAGGTTTTATGGATATTAAAACTAATGGTACTATTTCCTAATGGTCTCTTTTACGACTGGGCGCCATTTTCCGTCACACCAATCGCATATTCATTTGATTTCCCATTATCGTTGGCCTTTCATTATGAGCTTTGTCTATCGCTTAATCATTTGTTACCCTGTTATTTTTCTCTACTCTAGCCGGCTTTAACTAAATTCTGTTTATTTTAATGTCCGTGTAGAACGATAATTCAAAGCCACGTTCTTTATCAAGATAATATCATTATTAAGCATTCGATTTATATTACTTTATGACTGTCCTTTATTATTTCGGAATACTTGTTATCATAATTTCCTCAATTGAAGGGAAATCAGCTCATATTTTCCACGATTTGGCAAGTTCCTTCAGCGTGTATCCTAAGTTTTGTAAGGTAATGCCATCTAAATAGCGATTATTAAAATGCTTGACTTGGTATATTATATTTATATGCTTACTATAATTTAGCCGCTTACATTACTCCGCCACTGCGCTTCTTAACCGTGATTTACGAAAGGTGAAAAAAATGCACAATTCAATGGTTATAACTTTGTATTGCTGAGCGTGTGCGTCACACGAACTCCAAATGTATTGATGTATGATGTGTCTTATCATTCGGTAGCTCCACGAACGATGCTCATTAAGTCACTCTTCCATGTTTCATAATAGTACATCGAAACAGGAGTGAAAATTAAGTATCCGTTTCAGAATACTTTAACTGGCATACCTGTGATATTAAGTCATTTTTATACAGTTACTCGTGCTATAATATTGCCCCAATTATGTTTCTGTATTTTGGTGAAATATGATTTGAATTTAGTCACACTTCCATGTTTCATAATAGGTACATCGAAACAGGAATGGTGATTAAGTAATTAAGTATCAGTTTCAGAATACTTAAAATGGCTTACCTATGATATAAAGTAATTTTTATGCAGTTACTCTTGCTACAATATATCTCCAGTTATGTTTCTACGCGACGAGACGCCCTTGCTTTTAAAGCGACGATTACAGAATCCGGTGAGTGCACTCTTACACTCCAAGCACCTCTCTTGCATGCGTATTTAGCCTCTCCTACCCCTTAGTTGTATCGATTTCAGACGGTAGACCCCCATGCTGCGCTGCTCCTGAGTTTTTTGCCTATTATCTAGAATGCCTCTCGGTCGGTCCGGCTCGTCGAGCGTATACTTGAGCGGAGAGACCTCGATACTCCACTAGCGTCGGCCGCCATCTTGTGATTCCAGATATTGGTACATGTGGTGTCTGTCCCCAGAATGAAAAGATCTTATGCGTCTAGAGAGTCGTCTCCGAATTTCTTCCTCCCGTTCCGTATACATGCTTTGTATCAGCGGCCTCGGAATACTCTGCATCAGTCCTGCCGAAGTATTATACGTTTGATGTACTAGAGCTAGGTCAACCCTCGGAAACCCTCAACACGTTCAGATCCGGTGGTTCTTTAGTAGAGCTCTAAGCTAATTACACTTGAATTATTTCCAGTAACTTTATATTTGTACGTGCATTTTTGCATTTTCAGAAGTAATTTCCGGTTGTAAAATGCAGATGTTTAATGATGTAAAAATGAACTATTGTAAGCTATCGATGATGACACCTTACTCGTCATTATTTGTGCTAGGCATATTTTCTATCGAAAGAGAGATAATTACTTAAAATAGGTCTATTACTTTTCCGGGAGGTATATTTTATAAAAAAAAATTTCCCGTTTTTCTCTGCAGATATGTAAACGCTAGTAGATATTTAGTCATCTCACGTTTCCGGCCGACTGTATCATTTTGACTGATATATTGCGCATATATTATAGCAATTGCTAACTGAAAACCTGATGCAAACCTGGTCCAGTAGTTTTGAGGTAGAGAGAAATTCCTAGAGTCTGATAAAATATCATTTCTAATTTTTAATAGATGCACGAAACGGGCAGGATTTTGAAATAAGGTCGTCCATCAATTTTCCTTACATAGAGTTTTCCATGGAATTGTAACAGATAGCAAAAACACCAACCATATATACTTGGTGAATTTTGGTTCGCTCGAACTAAAGGGGCTTTGACTCTGTAATTTACTTTTAAACGCATTTTCCCAAGTCTTTAATAGGATATTGGAAGAGGAGGGATAAAATTGCAGGGCCAGAGCGTGTTCATTTTCTCTATTTTCTGCTATGCGTATCGAAGGTCCTAACATTGCTTCCCATCCCTTCTATGTTTCCACTCTCTTTTCACTTTGTTTGCAATTGATCCCTCTGTTGTATTTTTATCATCCCTGTATGTCACTGCTGCCCTCATGATCTCATCAGAGAGTATATTTTTATTCTTCTTAAGATATTTGGAATGCCTAAGGTCACCAAGAATACTAGAGCTAATTATATTTTTTATCCCGTATTTAAATTTTTAATGCTACTTAGCGCTTTTATTTGGTAAATTCTTATGTTTCGAGGTAAAATGTTTCCCATCTACTCACGAAAAACCGCGCGAGGCAGATATATTGCGCATCTATTTCCTTCTTGTCATTATAGAAATTGCTGACTGTAAAACCTGATTAAAACTTAATTCAATAGTTTTGAGGCAGTGAGGAATTTTTAGAATCTGATAATACATTTTTTTTTAATTTTAATAGATGCAGGAAATCAGTGTGATTTTGGAATCAGTTCGTTCATCAATTTTCCGTACCTAGCTTGAGGCATATGTAATTCAATTATGAACCATCATGACCCGGTTACTTATTTTGACTAGGCATGGAAATATGTAAATATGTAAATGTCTTATTCATTTTTGGAAAACGCAGGTATTTCTGTCCAAGGGAAGAAAGTAGCCGAACCTTTAACTCTTGGCTTGAGTGGTGAAGAGCCAGAAGTCTGAAATTTTTAATCATATATTCTTTATTTAAAGTTATACAGATAGAAAATGAGTAGAATATTGTGACCGAAATCAAACAAACTATTTTGAGAAAAAAACTCTTAACCAGGACTTTGATGAATTCGCAAGAAGTGATAGTTTTTTAAAATGGACCTTGATGTTACATTGTGCCAATACTTTTATTCTCAGGAGAACAAATAAATGAACGATTGAGGCCTTCGTTAATTTGCTCATGACGGGGAATGTAGAAAGTTTTATTAGGAGAAAAAAATGCAGATGGCCTTTGCCATGATGGATAGACCCCATGAAATCGACAATTAATTGTAGTATATATGAGGTATATTTATATAAGAAGTATAGTAGTATATAAGGTATAGTATATGAATGAACAGGTACGGAAGTTTAAAATAGCTATATTCCATGTATATACCGGTAAAATAACTCTTCCAGAATTCAAATTCAACCCAAAGTGGTAGGTTTAGATATGGTGCATGTTAAACACCTTTACTGATTACTAAGTTCATGATAATTCTTTATTTATGACATGGAAGTTACCTTCTTGGTAGGGGACGTCTAATTAAATCGTACAATATTATGTAAAATAGAACAAATTTTTTATGGATATGATTTTCAGGTGCAAGTCATTAAATTTGGGCTAGCATCATGCAAAGGTAAACTTCATTATCATCCATACCATACTTATCTACAAGTTGTTCATGCAGATTGGAAACGTGGTAATTTCATTTCCTTGCCAGTATTTTTGGGGTTTGGCTGTTTTAGTCTGTCATCAATTGGATAGGACCGTCAACTGTGTAACCATTGGAGTCTTTCGTTAAGAATGGGCTTTGGCCGGCTCATGGCTTTTCTGCACCCTTTTTTCATTTCCATGGTTAACCAATTCAGCCATCCTTCATGTGGCATGTGGCCTTTGTCGATCGCCTCCTCATGCTGTCTCTCTTGTTATTACCTACTAACTTATTTGAGGATTATGTTAATTTCAGTGCTTTGTTGCTAACTGAGAATATGTTTTGGCAAATCAGCCTAAATCATTAAGGTATGCCGTTTTGGACGCGAAAATGTCAAAGGTAGGCCTAAGTCTCGAGATTCCAATTTTCCCTGTGTTAATCGAGGTTTCTCGTGTGAGTTGGCGTATGAACGAATAGGTACCGGAGAAGGGAAAGACACGGGAGGTGTGGGAAGAACTGATCTGAAACACACACTCTCTGGCAGGCGATCGATTCCTTTTCCACGGTATCTTCTTGCTGAAGATCAGGCCCTCGTCACATGAGTCGCTTCAGCCCTCGTCCCACGCGATCTGGGGAAAAGGCACCAGGGCGTGTATTCCTTATGGCGCGCCAACCACATCCGCGCTTCTCTCGTCAAAGAGGGATCCATCCCGGGGAAAGAGGCTCCTCATCCGCCGGGGCGTAAATTTTCCTCGGTGCGGGGAAAGTAGAAAGCTCACTAATCCTGAGAAAAGGAAGCAATGTCTCAGCTTCAATGCGGGGCGTGAGCTTGTCATTTTCCGGTTTCCCTCCGAAGTTCATTTTTCTCCATTTCATTCCCGGAGATGCGTGTACGTGGCATTCTCTAAAATACGTTTTCAAAGATATGAATACCGCATGTAAATATGGCCTTCGTATTTATCTGAGTCTTTTTTTTCGATTTTCGATTCGATTCGATTTCGATTCCAGGGAAACCGTGGCTTTTATGAAAACGGCCGTATATTTATTCACTAATGTAGATGTAGTAGTTCTCTTTTTCTTAGTTTACTATACTCCAGGACGTAATTTTTATTTTTATTTTATTTTTTTAATTTTATTTGTTCATTATCCATATTTTACTCAATTCAGTTTCGAAGACATGACTCGTTTGGTGTATAATGTGTGGAATCCGTATTTCGACTAAATTTTTCCAATTAATTTCTTTTTTAGTCTATTTACAGAGTCTTTCGTTATATTACTCTTTATTATATTTTATGCTTTGAAAGGTTTCTCTCACCAGTGATTAACTGATTTCTCGGAAGATGTTATGGTGGGTGTACATAAAGTGTCAAGGGTAATTGTAATTTGTTTCATTGATCACCATTGAAACATCTGTAACTGACTATGTCATCTGTTTCTCTTTTGCAATGGAAATATCGCTGGTTTCCCTCGTCTTGTCCTATTACAATGGTGCAAAAATTTGAGCCTTAGAGTTCGTACTTAATTCTAATAGAGTGCATATATTTTAAATTAATGAAAATCTAATGCCTTATTTTCTTTTGCAGGTAAGGTGAACAAACGAACCATGATTACAAGATTACTCAGCTTGATCGATAAGTAAAGTTCACATTTTTACTCCTGACTGTTGGTATTCGTCCCATGTCGTAATTTTATTAGTTACTGCTCTATTGGCCTATCTTTATTAATCTACTTAAATGAATGAGTTCTCGTCAATAGTGTTGATTAATCTTTGAATTAACACATTGGCAACGGCCATCCAAATGGATTTTTAGCTGACGTATTGATCGAATTTCCGATATAGGTATGTTTACTTTTCTTTGACTTGGCAATCAATGCAACGGCTTGTAATGGCTTGTCCTCCATATTTGATGTGTATAGTGGTCGATACTCAGAGGTTTCTAACTAAAGCTCTACGTAATACTCCGGGCCGGTCCTCTGAGGATTTTCGTGTTTCCCATTTACGTAGGGGTAATTTGCTAGATAATGATGGATTATAAGATTTGTCTAATCCTTTCTGCCACGCGATAAGCGTTCTTGGCGGACGCCTGTCGCGTAGCTGAAGGTGTCCGCCTTCGAAGGAAGATGTTGTTCGAGCGCCTGAAGACTGTTTCCTGAGATGATCACTTACTGGTGGCTCGGGAGATTGTTGAGGCTTTGAATTGTTATACAAGCACCAGTTCGATTGGCCTAGAATGTTAAGGCTCCGGCTCGGAGCGGGTGGAACAAGCAAAGAGAAGGAATTCTGGCTGTTTTGGTGGCTATTGTACTTTTCTAAGATAGTTTTGGGTACTAGGCCTCCCATCTCGTTGGTATCAGTCGTAACGTTGGTAGTGGCGGCGTTATTTTCATGGTAATCGACGATACATCACGAACCCCTTGAAGCTTGTTATTGGTAGCAGTATTACGCATACGACGGGATTCTCTCTGCACCTTGCTCATTTTTTTAAAATATTCTTCCCTTACTTTACTGCGTGCATGTCCTAAATGTTTCAAATGACCTTATTTGTGGAAAGCCATCACAAAGATGGGGTGAGCTTCTTACGGCTAGGCAATGAAATAAAAACAGAAAATCTCCAAAAGCCGTAAACAATTTGCACCCTTCGTCATTAAACACCAAAATTTGCTGTCTTGGTATGCTGGGAAAACAACAGCAGAGACCAACCACAGCCTCTCAACCAAGAATACCCTCCTGTGTTGGTTTACGGGAAAGTTACTTCCTCGCCAGGGACCAAACACAGACGCACACACACAACCAAATACGATCCTTTGCAAGGGCTAATGGGACCCCGCTAAAGATGTTTGGGTTTTGACCTGGGATCCTTCACGGGGCTAATGAGACCCCGCTAAGGATGCCTGGTATATACACAAGCACACACAAAATCACTCACTCACACACGCAAATGGGCCCAACTTCTGGGAGAATCAGCTCAAAAAGAGCGTGGTCAAATCGACAAAACAGGACGAGGGTGGGGGTCGAATACGCGTATTTCGGCTACAAAGTACCGAAGTATCAGTCAGCGAACCGAAGGTAACGCGTCACTTCAACGTAGGGTTGAAGTGAGGAAGGGTCAAGACATCCTAGTTGTTAATAAAGGTGAACTGAGGAGGAGGGGGGGAGAGAGACAACCAATAGGGAAAGAGAGAGGGGGAAGGGCGAAAGACAAAACGCGAATGAAAACAACCAAACAAAATGATTGGGGAAGGGGGGGGGGGAAGTGAAGGGGGAGGTGTAAAAAGGGAAAGGGGGGTTGCAACGGACGTAAAGTAGAACGTTGGAGGGAGGGGGGGGGGAAGGAAGTGATCGGTTAACGGCGTCCGTTAAGAGACGTAACGAATTATTTAAAGTTCAAAACTGAGTAGAGGGAGGAATGAGGGATGGGTCCAGCGTCGCTGTTTAGGAGTTTGGCTTTATTTTTAAATATGAAGATACTCTCGTAAGCGTCTAATAGATTATTACTTGTATGCTTTACGAGTTTCAAATTATCTTTTGTTACGTCGTGCCCGGTCATGATTAGATGCTGCGCTACACTAGACTTTTCGGGATTGTGATTTCTGAAGTGAGAATAGTGTTCTTTGAATCTGGTTATTGACCTTATTTATGTGTGGACCAAATTGACCTTATTTGTGGTTTGACTTTAAAATCGCCGGCCGAACGACGAAAGCCGGAAATTGGTGTTAAATAATTGTGTATATCGTTTGCGCAATAGCTGGGTGAAGTATACTTCTCTATCACCCAAATTATTTATTGCTATGTAATCGATTTTTAATCGAGTATTTAAAGAAGTTATTGGTGTGCTTGAGGAGGAGGAACAAAATCTACTTTGGTGAAACCAAGGGTTTTTGCTAGGAAAGTTCTTTTTTGATAGATGTTACAATGTGGATCGGATGTACGCTAAGATGGTGGGGAAGATATGGAAGTAGAGATGTTGTAGAATCACTAGCAAGGGTTTAAGCATTGTGGAAAAAATTCATCCAAACCCTCTCTTACTAAAGAAGAAATGGATAAGGAATACCTGCGTACGGGGTTGCTACACTGACCTTTGGAGGATTCCCACTAAGTTTGCCCGTTTTTGTTAGGTTATCGGAAATTTTAAATTATATTACACTTCAATCAAATTTATTTTATTGAAACTACTCCCCGAACGAACACGGATGATAATACTAGTAGAAACGGAGACGAGAAAACTCCTGTGTGCTTGAATAAATTTTAGAATTTCCATTAATGCCTTCCTAAAAGTTTGGAAAAGAGTGAGTTGAATCTTTTTGGGTAAATTTTTACTTGTGTATGTGTTAGAAAATTGCTTATGCAATTGTTTGGTGAAGACAGTGGAAGTATAAAGTCAGCGCTAGGAAATTGGTTTGATATATTTTGCTCCTATATTACCAACTCAATTCTTGGAGATGATGAAGGATACGGGTAGGGCACATCAAAAGGAAAATAGGGGAAGAGTAAATGGTAATTTTTATGTTATGAACGATACTTCCACTTGATGCCGCATTTTGTAAAGCCAAGATGATTCCCCATATTTATGCTCGCCTGCAGGGATGGAATATGTAGGTATGAATGTCCCAAACAAATTAAAATAAATGTATTCTTAGATTTAATCGTTGGATCAGACTCAAACAACAAATTAAGACAATTTTTTTTAGAAAAAATTACGTTCTATGGACGTGTTTTAACCACATAATATATTGAATACTTTCAGAATTATTTTAATCTTATATACCGGGCTTTGATTCAATCAATTTGTGTCCTTTATTTCTAAATTTGTGTATGCACAGTTTTTGGCGCCAACTCTAAAATTCTCTAAAGTAGCAGTGTATAGAGCTTAATTTATGATTAGGGAAAACATGTATCCGGAGAGGATTAATTTTCACGTCTTCACTGCAAAAATGTTTTCATTTTTTCCCGTCCTTGCTCATGACTGGTCACTTAGCTCTCCGCAGCCCGCACCTCATGTTACTTTGAAGGTTTTCATGGTAATGCGCGGAAGCGTACGTGGAGGAATGTAAATTTGGCACTTCTAGTCAAACTAATCGCCTTTCCAATATTTCTCAATGTTATGCAAAGTAATGCGCCGTGTGCACATGGCACCTCGGAAACCAATACGTAAATTTGGATCACCTTCAATTCTCTCCGCTGCATTTACTGCCCCTATTCCTCCAGTCAAATACTGAAAACAGTTGGTGGTTGGTCCTCTTTTTGCTCACATGGCAACCACGCCATGACCTAATTTCCTGTGGTGCGCCTTTAAAGATCCATTTGATTCACTTCGAGCGGGTTTCATTCAAAAGATATGATTTGCTCATTTAATCTCCAATTCGACCAATATGGTTGCAGCGGACGAGAATCACCGGAGGTCGGAATGCTGATCCCACCGCGAGCTGAAAGAGGGAGCACGAATTTACGTTAAATTGGATCATGGATGGATGAAGAGGTGTAGGAGGTATGGCGTGTCGGTAATCGCTTTGTGTGATGCGATTGAACCTCCGACAGAGGATGAGGTGGTATCGTGAGCTACGCTACGATGAAGCATATGATGGAATGCTATTAAGACTTCGGCAAATTGAGTACGCTCTTGGAATCCATGTCAAAGGGCCATACTTGTTTGAGAAATTTAAGAAGGATTTTTTAATTAAGTCCAATGATATTTTCTTGTTTTACATATCCTGATTTTTGTCTGCCAGAAAAATATTGCTAAGTGGAAATAACTTGATTTTTTATGTTGAAGGCGAAACAAAAAGAAATCGTACGCAAGGCCGGCAGTAAACCTTGAATTTTTGAGGGGTTGCTTACCTTCTTGTCCGAAATTAATTTTTAGCTCAGAATTTATTTCATTTGATTGATTTAGCCTTCAAATATATGTCCAGAAGGATATAATTTACCACGACTGTTAACACATTTCCCGGCCTTTTTGATTTTCTGGAGGAAAAATAGAATTTTCATGCGTTTGGTTTATGACAAAAATGATTAAAGGATTGCTCACTTGGAGGCTCATGGCTCATTGCTCATTGACTTTGAGCATTGTGTGTGAGCATATTTTTATTTGTACGTTAATATTATTGACTCAATGTATAGTATATTACAATTTTTTAGCGTCCTCGACCATAATGCGTAACAAAATCAGGAGAGAATTCATTGCTATCCATTAAAAATTGTACCTGTACTACATTCCATTTTAAATATTGTTGATTAATTTTTGTATCCCAGTTAGTAATTTTATTTCAGTTTTGTTCTCCCATGGATTTTCTGTATTCACATTAAGAGTACTGTAGGATCTTTTAAACCTCAGTCAATCTCCGATTTTATTCACACTAAAACGTAATATCTATTTGTTTACAATTCTCTTAATGTTAACGCTTGCATAACTTTTAAACAAGATATTTTTACTTGATTAGGACTTGTGTGTATCCTCAATCAAGTTTTGGAAATGCCTTGGTCGTTCGTATAGTGAAGGGAATTTAATACGATTTATCCCCTATTTTATTTCAATGGGGAGCTATCAATTATAAGAATCTTCCTACAGGCAATAGAATGTAACTAATTCCCATCTGGCCTCGATATTGGCTTGCAGATGCAGATGGGATAAAATGTTGGCGTAAAAATGTAGGTATCTACACGGAAATCAAAGACTTGGCAGGGACAAAGGGAGAGTGATTGACGGTCGTTGTTATCCAATGCTCTGCGGTAACAATGGGAGGCGAAGTTGAAATTTTGTACCCCGTGCGAGGGCGTCACTTGGGGCGTGAATGGTGTAAAACACAACCAAGGAGGTCGGAGGGCATTTTAGTGACCTCAGTTTGGTCACCCTTTCCCTTTCCCATGTGTTGGCAGCTCCACAATAGCGTCCGTGGCACATCACTCACGTGTTTCAGAGGACCAGATAACGACGATTCATCGCTCGCAGATAAGCAGATAGTCATGCCATAGCATCCCTCAGCAGCTAGGATATTTTTTACGAGAAGAGGTTCAACCACTAACTAAGAAAACTATAAAAAGGTAATTATTTCTGGCTTAAATTTGTGGAATTGAAAGCTTTCCCTTTAGAATAACCAACTTTAGTACTTTTCCACGCAAAGTGCTTTTTTATTTTAAATGGATGAAAAACTAAAACTTGAACTTTCTGTCCCGTGAAAAATACGTTAGTATGATATGTTCGACGGGTTTGAGCTTTACAAAACCCAAGTGGCCAACTAATGAGAGGATGGAATTTCATTCCTCTAGATAACTGCAATTTACTAACAAGTTTTATGTTCTATGATGTATCTCGGAGTAACATATCTAGACCTACGATTGAAAGTTTTAAGTTCTGATTACGATGAATTTTTCGAACCAGTTTCCGCTGTCTCTCACAAAACACAAGAACTCAAGAAAAACACCAAACAAAGCATTAAAAAATGCAACTATAGTCTTTCTTACGCACGATGCCTCTACTGCATGAGTTTAAACTGAAAAAAGTGCGATATTCAGTTTTATTCCTAACAGTTACGTCGTAATCAAAGTGGGTTTTGTACAGCTGTACCCGTCGAACACAAATTTCTAACGTATTTTTCACGGGACAGAAAGTTCAAGTTTTACGGTGACGCAATCTCGTAGTCTGCAATGTCAAATATGAGCAACCATATTATACCGAAAATTATGGTTGTGAAATATGTATGATTGTTATGCATTTGGCATAGAGTTCCAAAATACTGATTTAATTTATGCTACAAAGAGAGCTGAGTAACTTGGGTACTAAGGGCGGAAAATATGCGAGAAAAACATGCCACTGATGTAACAGTCGTATTTTAAAGGAATGGTTTTGTGAGTAAGATATAGTACCTTTTTTGGAAAAAGATCTTGAACTGATATGTCCGTGTGTTATATTAGTTATCAGGGCACAGGAATTGCCCCCAATTTCGCTACATCGTTCATAAAACTAGTGGGATTATATTTCCGTTATTGTTTCTGTTTTTTTCTAACAAGGACTTCGAATTGAGTTACTATACCTTTCATAAATTGACATTATTCTTACCATGCCCTCTCATAAAATTGCGGCAAGCTGTTTTATGTTTCGGTGGCATTAATTTGATCCTTTTGGTAATATTCACATGGAAGTCAGGGAATCACTTCTTTTCCATTTTAATGGGGTCGCACTGTTCGGGAGTTGGCACCACCTGCCCCATTTCGCGACAATGGGAGAGCGGAGGGAGAGTTGTCGAATTAGTTTTCGCTTCTTTACTGAGCTCGTTAACCGCAGAGGCAACCTTGGGAGAGAGACTCCCGCGAGTCCCTCGGGAAGGGGGTGGGGAACCTCACCGAAAGAAGTCTGAGATCGCGGACACCTCGCGACAAACTGAGTGGTGAGAGCCGCAGGCATCCGTCGTTATCACCTTTGCATAACATCCCACTTTCTCGGCGTCTCCCGCGCGGGGATCTAGGGTGAGCTTGGGTGGCTAACTGCTCCCATCACACGAAGGATGCTAAGCGCTGCCCTCGTTGTCCCATTGTACCCCCGCTGTGAACTTCGCTTCAGTACTTCGCCACCCACGATACCTCCCCATCCTCCCATGCACATTCAATGGGCGTGTATTAAAGCGAGGCATGGCCGACCACGCCCCCTTCAGAGCAAACACCTACTCACTCTTAGCGGAGGTAGGCATGTGCTACTCCCACTGGATGCTACCCACCACTTTCACCCTGAAGTATCCCTCTCTGCTTGTTCGCCTACTAATGTCACACCTATCATTTCCATCGCCTCCTCTAGATGGTTCCATCGTCACGGTCTATTTTCTCTACTTTTTTAACTGCATGAGTTACACTCACTTTGGGCCCAAAGGCCTGACATATTTTTTCTGATTGAAGCCTTTCCAGAGCACGGAAATCGTGGCCATTACATTTCCTTGAAATGTGTTCGTGGAATTTTTGAATGCGACGACCTTTTCTTTTTTAAGGAAAAGTTTTTCATTAAAAAATACGATGGAAAATAAAGTTACAGCTAATTCTCGTTTTAAAAATACGAAAGTTTACCATAATAATGACGAGGAAACCGCTGATATGGTATCATTCAAAATGTCTAAGATAAAAATTACTTAACTATTTTTTGTCCTCCTACATGGAATAAATATGGAATAAACACTGGTGTGCGGCCACGGTAACATTTACTAGTATAAATAATAATCTTGGAAGCATGAAAGAGATTTTAAGGTATAAAATTATATCTTGAATACTATTAATTACAATGTCGATGTGACCGTAAGGGTTGGTAAAGCTAATGGCAATAATTATTCTCGGAAGAGCAGGAAAGGTTGTTTCACATGCATGGAGGTCAGTTGAGAATGTGCCTGGAAGAGAAACTTATTTTATTTAAGTTACGAGATCTTTCTGTGAAATGTGGCATTAGAAACGGTGTTTACGGCCATGCAAGTACATTGTCACCATTGTGGCCAGCAGTTCTATTATCCCCTACAAGTCCTACAAATGCGATATTAACATGTAAAAGTGGAAGATGTAAATCACCTCTAAAACTTATGAGACGTTTCAATTATTAGCTACTTGAACCACAAAGCAAAGCCAAAAATCGAAGGGTGATAAACGAGTTAGCTGTAAGAGAATAATATAAAGAGGAGAAAAGAGGTTTTGGAGGTGAAGTTAGTGCGATGAACAGATAGCAGCCTCTGCTCCCTATATTTTTGAAATAATTTGTGGATGTGAGTTAACTGATATTTAGAGCACTGAGCATTAAATCATATTAGTAATATATTTGCGTAATTAGTCGTTTAGTCATCGGATTTATTGATATGTGATGTTTATCGGCCTTGGCGAATATTCAGAGCTTATGAGGTGAATATGTGGCTATCATTTGATCTGTGTTAAATGTATGCCTACTCGGTAAAAAGATTAATCATAGTAAAGAAATAAAAGAAAGTTTTGGGGAAGATCATTATTAATCCTGAGTTTTCACTGGTAACATAACAGAGAAAGTCATTTGGTGTTGAAAACGCATTCAGGGTATTCCAGTAAGGATAGCCTTTGACGATAGTTACGGGAGCGAACTACGTGTATATTTTTTGTCTTTATTCTCTATGTATATTGATCATTTAATTTTATACCTAATAGTGTTAAATGATGACTTTCAGTTTCGCGTCTTCCGTTAAGAATATGGCAGATTTTTTAACTTACTTATAAAAATTAATGAAAATTATTCGATGTTGATATTTAGATCTCCCAAATATTTGTACAGTCATTGATGAAATAAATTATGAAATAAAGTACCTAGTAACAAATCAAACACGGTGATCAACTGTATTAACATAAAATATCATCTACGCTGTTAGGGTCATATTGATAGAAGAAAAGAGAAAAATAGAAAAGGAAGCGTATTAACGGAGGAGACGAGAAGGTTAATAAAATTTAAAAATACTGATTAACTTTAGATAATGTAGTGAACTAGATGCTAATTCACGTGATGGAATGTGGAAATATAAAAATTTGATGCCAATTTATATATTTCTAAATTTCGGACTACTATCAATTTCGACTTACATCTTTAACCTTAAGTTTCTTACGTAATAATAGAATAATAAGTAGTAATCATAGTAGTTTGAATAATAATATACTCAGTAAAATGCTAAATAAAATCGCATTATTTATTATTAAAGACTATTTTAATTATAGGCCGTACTCTAAATAAACTGGAGGATAATTCTTTAAGTACATGCAGAAATGAAGTTGTATATACCCCAATAAATCAAATAAAATTTTAAATCAAGAATGAAAAATATCTGTTCGACGTTAGTCAACCAATGAAGTCCGATAAAGATGCTTATAAATGTCATATCCGCAAAACGCCATGCCTTAGTGGCAAATTAGTTATTCATCGTTTTTCACATGCGAGATGCGCTATCGAAAGAAGAAAGATAGGTCTTCCGAGCTCTACGTGCGAGCTACCGTTACATTTTCCGTCCTTACGCGTCATCCCTCCACCATATTTGGGTAGAAATGGAACGGACGTACTCGAGAACGGACGACATTCAAAAGGGTGGATCAAAAGAGCGAAATTAAAGTTCCAAGTGGAGGACGAACAAGAGTAGGGACAGATTGAAAGGGAAGGGAGCGAAGAGCACGAGATGGATGCATGGCGGAAGATCGGCCGAGAAAGGGAGGAGGCTAATTGTGGAAATTGAAGAGTGATCGGGATATTTTTTCCCAGAGAGGAGAGAAGGATTGGGGTGAAAGAGAGAGAGGAATGGAATTGAGGGGTGGTAAACTTGGTCGGGGAAAAAGGGAAGCCGTGTCCGGAGAAAATGAGGAGCCAAAAATGGAGGGTTTTGGGTCGGGGGAAGTGGAACGAGCAGACTCGATAAATCGCGACTGAGGGTTGGGGGAGGACGGTGATGTGTTTCGGCGTGGGAGACTTGGGCAGGGGAGGATCGGAGGGATTGAAGTCAGGAGGGGGAAGAGGTCTTAGTGGGAGGAGTAGGGGGCGCGTTTAGGGAGGGGAAACGGGACAATATGTCGAGGGGGAAGAGGAGTGAGTGAGAGACCATGGGAGAAGAATGGGAGGGAGAGAGAAAGAGAAAAAGATATGGAGACGGCCCTTTGAAATGGTAGATGGAGGGCAATTAGTGGACGTGGAATTACAAGGCCAAATGATTCAGCGGTGTTGTGAAGGCGGAAAAGCGAGGCCGACGGCATAAACTGTATCAAAGAGAGTGTGTACGGACGAGAGGGGTGAGATTGTAATGACTCTGTCTCTCCCTCTCTCTGTTTCAATTACTTGGCGGACCACATCTTTGTTCGGAAAGATCGGTGAATGAATTCCGACCATTTCGTGGGGATTTTAAAATAAAAGTCTTAGTATATTGAACGATCGGACATGATGAATTTCAATATTGATGCGATAGAACGGAGCGGGACTTATCAATGCAGAACATGATTTTTGGCCATGACTTCACTCCCTTTAAATCCTTGATACATTTTTCATCCATTCAATTGATGATAATAGATACAAAGATTGGATTATACCCAGAGATTGGATTACGAGATTGGATGGATATATTGGATGATGACTAATTTTTATTATATACGTACCCGTGTTTACGCTCGAAATAGATTTTTATAAAGTACGAGGTCAATTATTGCATTCATATTTCCTGTTATGGAAGTAAGTGATCGCTACTACTGGACTCATATCCGTAATGAACGCAAACGAGAGCTGAAAATTCTCATTAAGTGCTTATACGGGTCATCCCCTGACTTACTTACAATTATGCAATAGTATTTCTTCATCCTTTGTTTATAACTCACAAAATATTATAATTCTTCCTGTAATGAATAAAAAAAAAGTCCACACTCAATTTGACAAACACACACACATAATCGCACTCATATCAATTGGAATGTCTTTATCTAAGCAGGCTACCAATAAGGATCTTTTTTCTTACTTCTTGCTCAAAAAAATGGTATTATTGTTTTATATATCTCAATTTTCGGAATAAAATGTCTCATTGCGAACATTTGTTGTAGTCTTGGTCATTAAATTAGGATAATACAAAATTTCGTACATGAAATTTTGAGCTAGACTTTTTATAGGTATTTGGAAATATTAACCGGTTATGAATATCGACTACTAGTAAGCACTTAATTAGGCTTGGACTGACTTAATTTACCTGTTGTCACCAAGTAAAAGATTGCGGTGGCTTTTTTTAGACGTAAATGCTTCAATATGTATCTGTGCAGTTATTTTAAAGAATAATTTAATCCTTCGTAGAATCACCATTACAAATATACATGAATGCTTTTTGCCAGAATTAAATCATGGCTTCGTGTTCTTAACTTTTGCAAAAATTATCGCCTTTGTGAGTTCAAGCTCCTTTTAGATGTTAAAGTGGATTTCATTTCTACCAATTTCATCGATATATCTAGATGTTATTCATCATATAGTCATAGTATTGCGTTCTTATCTTTTCTAATTCATTTCTTTATTTTTATCGTCCTTTATGCCCTTCCTTTCTTCATTGCTTTGTTTTTTTACTCATTTTTTCCTCATTTTTTTAATCTTCTGAAATTTTAGTGACAAATAATGGAAGTGTTTCCACGATTATTGGTCGACTACAAGAAAATTTTAAGTAGATCTTTATAAGAATTTCTTATTATTAAATATATTTTTTATTAAAAATTGGTGTTATTAAAGTTTGCTGCTATACTCAATATTCGATCTCTTATCTTTCACGCAAAAAATAATTGAATAACATTGTTAAGGTTTCTCTGCTCATTGTTCCTTCAAAGATTACGTATATTTTTATGTTACCAGGTTCATGGACGGAGAGATTTAACCAAAATGATTAATGAATTACAAAGGAAAGTTGTACGCTTCGTAAAAAACAGCTACGAGTGAAATTTTCGGTGGCTACATGCTAGACTTGATGTGCTTGAGAAATTAAGAATGGGTATGCTTTAGAGCGATTAAGAGAATATCGTTTTGACTCCACGCTACATTTTTCGGTCAAAAAGGAGGGATAGAATAAAAGTAGTACTCTTCCCAAGAGAAAAATGAAAAAAAAAAACTTTTCCACGCGTAATAAGTGAACATGATAAAAACAGCCCCATTGAAGACACATCAATAATACTCTTCCTCATTTCTTCTCCCAAAACCTTAATTTTTACACCTTTTATACGGCTGTCATCCTAACACCCCGTGCCGCGGCTAGTATGAAGGGTAATATATAGATGTTTTTAAAGTATTAAAATTTGTTATTTATAGCTAATAAAATATAATAATTACAAATGTTAAAAGTTAGTGACTGATTGAATGGAAAACATGTGGTCATTCAAATTTATAAAAGCTGAGATTGCCATGAATAGTGAAAATAGCCGTGAAAAAATCATTTGAAAGGATTATTATGTGTCGGGAATTCCTTAACGGAATGTATCGTATGTCGATCAAATAGTTTTTACTGGCTACTTATTGCACTCTCTGTGATGTCTTTTAATGCACTGTGTATGCATGTACCCGCGCGCCTTACTGCGAATGATATCGTTCAATTCATCAGTGACTCTAAAACTGACTGCCATGATGAAATACGTGTATTTTAATGAACCAAATCTTCCCCTAGATACAAATTCTGGTAATTTTTCCAATTGTTGATGCCAAGTAGTTTAATATTTCTTTATTTTATCAGTATATTTAATAATATGTTTTCATGAACTCCTCTTAAGAACTGTTTCACCTCATTTTTATCAATACTTTTCTCAATTCTCAATCAATTCTAAATGTAGATTGAATATCGATTCGGATCGGAATCACGGACCACAGGAAAAGCTAATCAGAAAAGACTAGAAGCCTTCGAAATCTGATGCTGGAGGAGGATTCTGAAGATGAAATGGAAAGGTGGTTTCGGTGGTTTTTCTTTGCTCTGGTAAACCTAACGAACTTTGGCGTTGAAAGGTATAATTTTGAAGATGTAGGTCAACCCTTATGAACAAAATACTGTAATTGAATTAGTTTAAAGTGCTGATAAATAACTTTTGAATCATAGTTTCAATAAAATTTAAGACTATGGAGGGCGCTCTTTGACGTCAGTTATTGTGGCCCCTATTAAAATGCGTCTGTTTTGAAGAAGCATATTCATTTTTATAAATTCAGTCAGCTCCTTAATCTATCATCTAAATTAATTTTTCAAGGTTTCCTTGCTTTAAGAAGAGTAATTGTTCTTCTTTGGAATATCTGGGTCGATTGATTGTCGTAAATCCACTCTTCTAAATAAATAGGAAATATGTCTTCAAAGTTCCGTGTTTTTGTGGCAAATTCAAGATAACGGGCAGTCGTCTTACTTTCTTGGGGAAAATGGGCGGGCCAATTCCATCGTATTTCACGTCATTTGAAGTTCTTTGGGGGATATTTTTTTAAAGAGCTTCTTTTCATATTGTATATGATGAGGCGCACCTAGCTTGTAGATGCTTGAGGCTCACGGGAAAGTTTGTGCGCTCCCTTTTTTTCTCAATGGCCTATTCTGCACCGCCATGCCTCCTACTTGGGAAAACACTCCACGGCGACGACGACTTCAAAAGCCCTCTCCTCCTCTTCGGAATCATTCCTCATTTGCGCATTCCCATCGATCTTCCTCTCCCCGCTGCATTCTGCGACAGCGGACTACTGGCCTCCTCCGCGCATTCCTCCTTCCGCCGTGTCATGACGCGGAGAATCTTTCGGTCGTCCTCTTGAATCCTGCAAATTCTGTATCGGCGCCTGTAACTAAGAGGTTGAGTGTGATATTTTATATATTTGGTGCACTTAAGTAGGGCAGGTGAAGCTGTGCCCTCACTCGGGAGGGTATTAAACATATATATTTATGTTTTATTCGCTCAATCCTAAGATTGGTTGACTGCAGCCCTCCTGTCTAATGCTTGTTCTCTTAACTCCTGGTATCTTTCCCTATGTACTTTCGTCTTTATTTGGACCATGAACTTATTCCTGGGTCTTCCTATGGGGACTTTTCCTTCTATTTTGCCTTCAAATACGTTCTTCATAATTCCATTGTGTCTCCGGGTGTGTCCAATCCATCTTGTTCTTCTTTTCTGTATGGTGTCCCCTAGGGTCCTTTCCTCTGCTACTCTCATCTTCACTTCATCGTTTCTTATTTGTCCGTCCATTTCATCTTCAGAATCCTCCACCAGCACCAGATTTCGAAGGCTTCTATTTTTTGCTGTTTAGCCTTTACTGTGGTCCGTGATTCCAATCCGAATCGATATTCAATCTACATATAGAAAATTATCACCGTTTTTCCATCAATAAATTTGGCTCCTATTAACGTTCATTTTGAGCACACTATCAACTCATATAACACATAATGTAACATATCCTGTCTGATTGCGGCTGATAAATTCTACTCTACATGTAACGAGTTGGTATTTTAGGTACCCATCAAAACCCAAGTCATAGTTGTTGTAGATCAAGTGCGATCGAGTTGAATGTGACCATTGGTTTTATGGTGGCAGACCATTAAAATTCTTCGCTATTCGAGAATAATTGCCTCTTTATTACAGCTTACTCCACATTATCGTCCGAGGTTTGGAAAATGAGGTAAATTTTTGCATTTGGTGTAGTTGAATGGGACAGATGGAGCTAACCTTATGAAGTAGACTGACTCGATTCAATTTACACCGTGTCCCAGCAAGCTCTCTGTAATTGCCGTTATGCTGAAGGTTAATTGAAATATTATACTTGGAGAATTAATCTACAGCAGTGGTATTTGTTTGCATATTGTGGATCATATTTAAAAATACGAAGTGAGATTAAAATGTAATTACTGGATTTCTTTCAGTTTAGTTTTTCAAAATCAGTTTTTGGACTAGCCTTTTTCCAATATCCAAGACAAAACTCATCACTAGGCCTCAATCTTACGCTGTTATAAGATCATGATATCTTTGCAATACTTCAATATGAATAAAATTCCCTAAAATATCACGAATAATGAGGGAATTGGGAGCCATGTCTTAAAGAGCTTAATGATTCGCACTCTTAAGTTTTACATAATAATACAACTCTGCAAAAACAGAAATATTCATTGCGTGTAATGATAGAGTTATTTTTGATTATCGTTTCAACAATGAATTTAAGGAATTTAAATATAAGGATGCATGATAAAGATGATTCTTCTATAAAAAATGCAAGGATTAACAGTATATAGTGAATACTTTGGGTGTAAAGTAATGAAAACGCTAGAGAATTACATGTGATTCAACTAGAAGTCAATGTAAATGAATAAACTGAGGATATTAATAAATGTTCAGGTGCAGAAAACAATAGAAATCGAAGCAAAAATACATCATGATATTGGGAAATGTATATCATTCACATTTTTGTATTTATGAGATGCACTGCGTTGACCTTGGGCTTACACCTAAAGTAAAACATAAGATAGATATTTTTTAATGCTAGATGAATACTACTGGTAGTGGGTCATATGTTTTTGGAACTTTTCCCTTTCTTTTCATTTTGCTTTCGATACGAATTTAAACTTTGTTTTTCGTGCCTCTTTAAATAGAGAAAAGGAGAAATTTCTGTCTTTGAACCGTTAAGGTAGTTTGAGCGAAATATCAATTCACCTAAAAATCAATAAGTTTGGTCTCATTTAAAGATAAATATGTAACCCTCCCAACGATACAAAATCATCAAATCCTTACCTCACAACTTTCCGAGATAATTTCACGAAAAATACTAGTCATTTTACAAGGGAAATGTTACGTAAATGCTTTCCATAGAGAAATAATTAAAAATGAGGTATGTCTAATACCTAGATCTCGTCAAAAAATTAAAACCTTGTAGTTTGTATGTTTCCTCAACTGTTTTGAAAAAGAAATCATATCATCATCGTGGTAACTTTTTCAGTATCGTAAAAAAACATCCGTTGTAAAGCAGTTTTATAAGTACCGCGAGATGAAAATGAGTCAAGTTGAATACTTATGTAGACATTTTTGTATAATTGCATAATATTTCAGTCATATACAGGTATATTTTGCGCCATTATTAATGCAATATTTTTTCCCATGCTTCCTACTGCTGCCGAAATAAAAACGTGCATTTCGAATATGATCTCCATTATGACTATTTCGCTCAAACAACCTTTAAGTAGTAGTTGTAGCTTTCCATGCAGCATTGCTACTATGGTACTGTTTCTTGGCTGGGAAATTGTGTTCCATGGAGTACAGATTAAGGAGTGCGTTTTGTAAAATGTGTACCTATTATAAAAGGTACCGGTAGTTAAATTTTGTAAAAGGAATCGTTTATTCTCTTGTCTCCTCCTGATTTCTTCTTCAGTTCTTGTAACTTTCTCCCATGCGCAATTTTCTAATTCTTCTAATCTTCTAGCTGCGGACCGTTTTATTCTCACTCCTCTACCTAATCTATCTGATAGTCGACGATTCCTCTTTTTGAGCCACGAAGGATTACTGAGATATAGAGAAGACGGAGCATTAACAACGCCTCTGATATTTAGAGCCACCGCCTTCTTCTCTACTCTGCTTTCTCCTTTTTAACCGTCTCTCGTTTATTCTCGGCCTTCCTCTCTTGTCTTGCCTTTTTCCATCCTCCCACTCTCTTGCAATGGCAGCCATTCAAATCTCCCCACACTCCCTCTCGCTATTTACGCGTCCCGTTCTCATGTCTCTCCTCTTAAATTATCTTTATCATCACCTCCTTATTTCCTGTCATCCCATCTTCCACCTACAATTCAAAACAATGGCCCACTTCTCTTCCCCTCCTCTCTTCTTCTTCATTCTCTGGTTTCGTCCGCACTCCCTTACTCGCTGCTTCATTCCCTCTCGCCCGTCTCGCATTCCTACTCCTCTCCCTCCTGAACACCAACCATCCACGAGCGTGACGACAGCAGGGACTGCACAGCATGCTCCCAGAATGTCTCCTGAATTATGACCCCGATTTGACGAAGTGCTACCATCATTTTTCGTGTTGACCGATAGCTACTATAGGGAGGCGATAAAAATGTCTCATATATCATATACCTTCTACTCACCTTAGAAATTTCATTTAATCCATACCATTATCCTGCTGATGTTCGGACATGTTTTTCAACTTTTCTTCAATACTTCACCAGATTTGAGGAGATACAAACTTTATCATCTGACTTGCAGTCACTCCTTTTTCTTAATAAAATACACGAACTTCATTCTTGTAATGCTCCTACTATAGGTTACTTGTGTTAAGTTTTTTCCTTCTCCTTGGCAGACAGATATGTCTCGGATCAATGTTTTTTATCTTTCGAGGCAATGCTATTTTATACGCGTGAGTGAATCATGTGGAGGACAATTATAGCATAGAATTTCGTATCTTGAGAAGTTGCATTTTTGTATCAAAGTTCATGGAAATCTCCATAATTTTAGTTGTGATGGCAGTATACTGTCATTGTTCCACTGCTATGTCCTGAACAATGGCATACTGATCATTTCGAAAATATTCATTGTTACACTTGATAAATAATTCCGTTAAAAAATGTTGAGTCATTGAATGGATTTATTGGCTCCTTAGGTGAGATTAAAGTTTATGTTTGTATAAAATCGGTAATTCTTACTTTTAAGTGCGGTTTACGTCTACAGAAGTTTTAACAGCTTTGCGAGGCATCCAATTTTAAGCGGAAACAATCGACCTCAGGTTTACCCTAATAAGTGATTTTTGTGAAGAAAGAAAATATTAGGCATCCCTTGTCTTGCCTTTCCCAATTTTAAATGAGTAAGTTTTCCATGGCAATTTTCCTCTCGGTTAATTTTGTTTCTAAAAATAATTATTAATTAAGGCACCCTCTTAATTGCAATTAGAAGTGTATACTGACCGAAACATTTTCTTTTGGAATGTACTTTGGGATACTAACCTTCCCTCGGTTATTGAAGTATGTTGACTTCTAATTTGAAGTATCATTTAAGCGAAACTAATAAATTAGCTGAAATTGAAGGAAAAAGTACTTGCGGTGACTAGGTTTAGTTAAAAATCACATTTCAGCTGACGAATACTCAGATTACTGTTTTTCGTAAAACTGCGCCGCAAGCTTTAAAAGCTGATTTTGTATGTGATACTTTTTTTATTTCATTATTATTATAAATTTTATATTTTATTATCATAATTAATTTTAAATTAATTATACGGCATTAATTTACAATTTCGATTAACCTTGATTGTGGATAGTTCTGAATAAAGCTGTTTTGACCTTGACAAAATTAGACCAAATCAACCTATATGTGTGTTTTGATTAAGTTACCTCTAATTATGAGTTTCTTGTTTGCCCTCCATGCTATATAACAAGTTTGGAGATCTTGAGAAGACCTTTTATAACCATGTCTTGTACATGGGAGCTCGTGCGTCGTCGTTTAGTGTTTGAGGCATTGGAGACGAGGATTTAATGATAAGGGGTGAACCTGCCATTATCCGTGCAGTCTGACAGACACCATTCCACCGAATTGTCCTACGAAAGAATGCTCGTACAATCGAAAAATGACGCCGCCGTGTGGTTATTGACAACGTGGATCGCCGGGAACTGTCACGGTTATTCGACAGAAAAAAAAGTTGAAAAAAACCGTTTCCGAGCGCTTGCAATGTATCGTCTACGCTCAATAACTCCCTATTCTCTGAAGTTATCCCGCTTCCCCCACCCGTCTCATCATGACGAGGGGTGCTCCTCCTCTTATAATTTCCATTTCTCCCGCCTTCTGCCTCCACGCTTCCCGCTGTCGCCTCCCCTTAACCTCCCTGTCTCTTCTTGCTATTCCCTTCCTTCTCGTTTTCTCTCCTCTCTAAACCTCCTCCATTTCCACTCCGTCTTCCCGCTCCTGGTCCATACCCCTTACTATAGTCCCCTCCTCCCCTTAACCCTTTCCTTTCCGCTCCCGGCGTGCACTTGACATGGAATCCCTGCCCCTCTCCTCTTCAACCCGCCCTCGCAAAGCAGGCTATTTTTCTGGCAATCATCCAGCACATCTCCTCCCAGATCTCCTCCTCCTTTTTGAGTCCCCTTCCTGACTCTACTTTCTCTCCCGCACAACCGAAATCCTCTCTTCTCTGCCATAACCCTCTTCGCTCCCCTATGAGGCTGTCTCTCTCCCTGCCATCAGTTTTCCTTTCCCCGACTCTTAAGGTCACCCAATCCTCCCACTCCCCGTACCGAACGGACCGGCACCTTACCCCTCTCCGCCACCATAATGTCTTCTCTTCTTCATCCTCACCATTCAGGCAATCCATTTTCTTCAAATTTCCAACTCCCTTCCCTTACTCCCCTCTTTCCTCCCCCCGTCTCTGAACCCTCTCCAAGTCCTATCCCTCCACCTTCTCGCGCGCGTTATCCTTACCTCCGGCCTGCATTGTGTCTTCAATCTTTGTCTTTATCCCCCATGACGCGCCTTACTTAAGCAGCGGTAAGTGTCCTCTGCTGTCGCGGGACTTTACGCACTTTTTTCAACGTCTTATTCTTCCACGTCCTACTCTGTCTTGTATCATTCATCTCGATTTCCCTTCTTGCTCTCTTGTTGTACTCATTCTTCTCCGCCCTGCTTTGGGAGAGGCCTCCGGATTGTTCGTGAATTTTTGTGATAGCTCCTTAATTCGGTTTTCTCAATATTTAAGTAGCCTCTCCGATCAGAATGTTTACAAGTGTCTGAATGACAATTTTATCCTGCGGTGAAACTTTATTATTTCGTGTTCTATTCAGGTCTGTACGTCAAAGTTAAGTCGCGTTACATTTTTTGTTTAATTATCACGCCTGAATCTTAATTAAAATGTCTTTTTGTTACACAAGAATATGTTCTCGGCTTTTTTATTTGTATTTATGCGCCTATTTTGTCAATTAAAGAAACGCCTACTGTAACAGAAGCCATTTCATTCGGTAGATATTCTCTCGCTGCTAACCGAGGAATTTATTAAATCCACGCACTTCTGTTGTTTTTTATCCTCTCGCCTTCCTTTTAATTTCCCAAACCCCCTTTCAGACGGAATGTTTTGTTTCTATCGCGAGTTTTATTTCCCCCCGCCCGATTTAGCTTTCGCCGAACCACCATTCCGTTATTTTTATTCCATTTTCTCTTTCTGCGCCTCCTCCTCAGTGTTTTTAAGCCCGTATTGCAAGTGACTGGTGCCCACACAACACCCCAAGAGCCTAACTCCTCCCTTCCCTCCCCTCCCTTATAACCCGTGACGTGGATTGTGGTTTACACCGTAGGCGTTGGGGTGGCGCCCCCCTCTCGGTACACTTTCTCCTCCTAACCGTCTCCCCCTCTCTTGTCCTTTCTCTACTCCCCTCCCTTCGCCCTTTCTCCATCCTCAGTCCCTTTTCCCCTTTCTCGCCCGCGCCTTTTCTTGCTTCCCTTCCCATTTGACCTGGATATTGATCACCCATAACGCTTTGCATCCCTCCCTCCCTCCCCCACCACACCTCTCCCAGCTCTAAAGCTCTACACCCCTCTCTATCTCTCTGCCCACACCTCTCTCCGTACCGGTCTCCTTCCATCCCGCGATCCTTAGCCCCCTCCCCCCAGCTCTACCCTCGCGTTTCTCCCCCACAATCCCGAGAGAATTCTGGGAGAGAAGGAGAGTTTTTTGGTGTGGCGAGAGAGTGGGGGGGGGGTGTGTGTGAGGAAGGAAATGTGAGCGAGGAAAAGCCCCTGTGATATTCCTTTTCCTAAACCTCTAGTCGAATCTAGACATTGTAGTTGAGTGGTAGGTAAACTGCCCCTTGCAAGCAACATGCGCTACGGTTCCTTGGTTACGTATATTTGGCTCTTAATTTGGAATAAAAACGAAAATTATATGAAAAATTAGTGAAGTAATCACAGATTTCACTTAAATAAAAATTGATTTCATTCAAATGACTGTGGTTTTGCTACATAAAATATAGATGCATGCATTATAAAAATTTTGTTATAATAGTGCCTTTTATTTATTGTATTTGAAAAAACGTCTGAGAAGAAAGAGGTAGGGGAAGGAAGAATGTTTTGTTTCATGAAGTGAATTTCGAGGATCTAAAAAGAATGATAAAAGTTAGAATTTAAAATGGTAATAAAAGTTTTTCCATGATCCATCAAAATTTGATGTAACGGGAAGAAAACCAAATGATAATGTTAGTAATAATTTTCCTTTCATCAGCCTTAGGCTTTATTTACCCGAGTCCTACATTCCTTTACGCCGGCAATAATTATCGCTTTGTTAGGCTAACCTGCCTTACAATGGCATATATTTTAGATAGAACTCATTTAATTTTCTTAGTCTTGAACACTTGCACACGAGTATATCTATACCATCCATCTCATAACGAGTTAATCTATGATTGAATGAATGAATGAAAATGAATTTATTGATCTAGGAAGTCATGTCTTAAAAGATCAGGAAAGAAATTACATAATAAGTTGATCTTGAAAACAACACTATACAGACTTAATTGTTGCAAGAGATCACCAAATGAACAAAAATGAGGTGAGTCCCTTCATTAAATGAATTATTACATAATTAAATTGATAATTCTACAAATATATAATAGAGCTAGGAGACAATTATAAAGATATGAAAAATCAAATACAATGAAGAACAAAATAGATATAGAGACCATAACAAGCGATATGTTTAAAGGCAATGTTGAGCAAACCATGGCAAATATCCAGGAGATATTTGTCATTGCCAATAAATAAATAAAGATACGTTTGATAAAGTGGCACATGAGTTATGAAGTTTAGATGTAATTTAATTTATGATTGATAGGAAGTGTAGCAGAATAATACAAATTATGACATGCTAGAGTGAACTCAAATCAAATCATTGCTGCAAATTTATGTAGTAAACAACAGGCCGCGAGAATGTCGGACCCTACTAAGAAAAACTCAGTGCGCGCTGTAAAATTGTTAGGTAGGTTAGCCAACAACTTCTTATCAAACTTTCCGTGAGCACTATTGCGAGCAAATTGCCTGCGCATCAGAGGTGGTTTAAGCTGTGCCGGGAAATTGAGCTCTTTCCACCCTCCATTACGCCCCATTTCGAAAACAAGGACAAGGCAAAAAGATTCTCCGTTTACTGCTGGCTAAGTCTTCACAGGTCTTCTGCCAAGGGATATATTTTAGTGTTTCGACGTTACAAATTTGTATGTCGACATTTCGAAGCCTTTAAGGCGATGGCGAAGATAGTTATCGAAACGTCGGCCAGCAATTTTCCCACCTGATGGAGGACCCATGTAGATTCACCGACATATTTCGCTGTAATAAAACCGAATCTTAAACTCCGTTCGCTATTTAAGCAATTTACCTTCATTTCTTTCCCTTCCTCCCCCTATTCCTATGAAAAATATAGAAAAATGAGAATTTTAGTATGTATTTTTTTGTAGTTGAGGTTTCGTATTTTCTCTGTCGTAAGGGGAATGGGTAGGAGGCTTGGTGGATAGCGATGTGTGCGAGTAGAAAGTCTTGGAGGGAAAAAAGGATGGGAAACGCCGTGGAAAAGTGGGAGGTGGCGAACGATTTTTCCTGATTTTGAAAAAAATTTGGTGGAAGGATAAAAAGTTTTTATTTATTTCCACTGGTGGGAAAGGGTTGAGGTTGCTCTCGGTGAAACGGTATTTTAGTGCATGTATGGGTTTGGAGAGATGGGAAGGGAGGTGGTGCGAGGGGATAGGGAATGTAGTAAGGGAGTTTTCCCCGTTGAGAATAAAGAAGGTTAAAAGGGCAGGGGAGAAGCTTGAAGGATTGGGTGGATAGTGCGATTGAGATGGGAATGTATCTTTTGGGTACAATCAGAGAGTACTGAGTAAAAAGATTTTTATTTGATGCAGAAAATCTAGATGTTTTTTCGATAGTTTATTTATCACTCGCTATAAACTCTGTGTACGACAGGTTGAGGTTAAACAAAAAATTGGTATCTTTTCATGTTTATATTTCTGTTACGTATCTGGTCATGGTTAATTCATTTCTCAATTATTCGAAATATAAATTGTTTTTGAGGTATCATAAGTACAGGGTATCGTGCCGAAGCGATTGAATTAAACTATTTTATAATACTTCGCACTTATTTTCAGTTCAATACTTTTTCCTTTTAATTACAATTTGAGATACTGATAAAATAATCGTACAGTCTCTCGTGCAGTCATCAGATTCCTCTCCTAAAAATCACACAACAATCTCTCGTTTATAGTAAGTATGTACATAGCAACCCTTTTGTGTGTTTTATTCCATTTTTACGATATTACGTCAAGGGACTGCCTAATAGGGATTCCTAATTTACCATTCATTATTTTAAATGTTAAGGTATTCATTTAAGGTTGATTCAACGGATAGATACATTTATTATTATTAATAAAATATTAGATTTAAAATTAAGATTCTCTTTTTTATTGGTCAATATTTCGCAAAGATCCATTATTATTTACCATATAAAGCCCAATAATTTAAATTTAGATTGGAGTAATAATATTTTTCCACTTAGAAGAATAAGGATTTTGGTTTCAAATCAAGTAGGTGGTGAAAAAATTTAATGCAGATAATGGTCTATAAATTTATGAACTGTTTTGCATTTACGTCGTAATTTCTGACGATATTTTATTTCCCATTTACTGCGCAAAGGCAAAAAAGGAAGATAATAGCGTTATCAAAGGTAGCGTTTAGTTATAGTGTAGAGCTGATGACCGGGACCTTGGTTAAGACTCAAAAGAAGAGGTTGGTGAAGATCTTGATGCGAAGTGTTGTGTTATATGGAGTAGAAACGGGGACTCCAAAAATGGAGAACGAGAGACGGTTGCAAGCCTTTGAGATGCGGGTTTGGAGAAGGATGGAGAAGGTGCGGTGGACGGAACGGAAGACGAACAAGGAAGTGCTATACGTGGCGGGCAAGGAAGAAGGCTTCTGAATGAAATCCAGGATCGGTGGGTTAGGTGGCTGGGGGAAGATATAGGGGCCAATCAGTTACTCAATATGAGATAGAGGACTGAATATTAATGGATAAGAGAGGAAGAGAAAGAAAGAGGATAACTTTATGAGCAGGATAAAGAAGAATAGACGTTCGCGCGTATGAAGAAAATAGCAATAGAGGTAGATAGGGCCCTGAACGTGTAAAAACCTGAAGAATCCTTACTGAATTTTGGCGAACATAACATCAACCGGTTGTATACTTAAATATGATGTATTATAAAGGCCTTGTATACATGTAATATTCGTCGATGGGAGTGTTGCTCTAATATCAATAGTATATAATGGTGATCATTATCGCCATTTGTAGAAATACTAGAAGAACTATGCTTTTTATGCACGAATTTGAGAATGATGATTGTGTGGATAAAATTTCGCTAATTCCGATATAGTAGTATTTAGTCTTTGGTGCTACTGTATTAACATTACTGCGTATAAAAACTCATCGTAAAAATATCGTTATTGGAAATTCTTCAGATAAATGCTTCATGAAATTGATATTGTCACATCGGCTGGTGCTCTTCCTGTGCTCCATCCGACTGCACGTTGTTGGAAGAACACAAATACGAGTGAATTAAAATATTTCCTTATTCAGTGTGATTAAATATTTTCAACTCAACACCATTATCATCATATCGAGCTTCGATAACTTATAGGTAATATTAAGCATGCAATGTCATGTTTAATACCTAAATGAAAACATAATTTGAGTACCTTTGCCCTGTCTACCATGTAAGGTATTTCAGTTAATCTTTATTATTGTGACTTTTCCTTTCCTTTCATTCACTGGGCGTTAAAATATTATGACTTTTTGCTTTTTTTCTTATATAGATTCACTTATTTGAGCTGACAGGTAATCACGAAAAAACATGCATGAAACATTTTTTTCAAGCCACCACTCCCGGGCGCTTCGCGTAGTGCCATGAATAGAGTTTAAAGGAATAAAAACATCGTCATGTAATAGAATGAAATAGAATCAGTTGATGAACGTTGATCGTTGAAGCAAGGAAACATTGGAACAAGAGATTTTCGAGCCTTGGAATTCATATTGTTAAAAAGATTAGGGAGAGAGAGCCTTGATTCAGAGCGAAGGCATTATTCGAAGTAATAAGATTCTGTACAATAGACCGGAGAAGAGAATTTAGAAGGACGGGTTTTGGGACAGCGAGTGGTAGAAGGACTCGAATTGAAGAGGGAGGATGAGGAAGGAGGAAAGAGAGAGAGAGTGCAGAACTATAGAGCGGGGGAAGGCAGGGGTTGAAGAGGGAGGAGTAACTTTTTGTTTGGCGTGGGTGGGGAGGGGAGGAGGAGGAGGCGTTGAATGAGAATTATAAGGAGCCGAAATATCGGGAGACGCGAAGAAGCAAAATGATGAATACGGGCCCATGGGGTTTAGGGGCCGGTAATAAGTCGCGCGGGAAAGCTATGAGGGAGGGGGTGGCGTTCTACTGGGGAGGAAGAGGCCTCGTGGGGGTGGGATTATGCGGAAAGAGGAGAGGTTTGGCTGGGCTGAGCGATATTGCGATTCTTAGAGCCTACGATACGCTGGTGATATCGCGTTGCAAATTTCATCACCCGCGGTGTGCTGTATGGGTTTCCTGCTGACGGTTTAAGTAACAGATTGAAACCAACTCTTAATATCTTAAAATAATAACCACGTATACATGTTAATTTAGAACTTAGTGTCATTTTTAATTTAGGATTTATTATCTTTCTCACACCAATATTCAAATGCAGACATGTCTTTCTTGAATGTTAATACCTCCACGTAAAAAATTTAAACCGCCAAAATAAATTCTACGATCCTTTCTACAAACCAGCTCCCTATTCTAAAAATAAAATTCTAGTGGCCTCATCTTTGTTGTGGCATTATATTTTATAGATCTCATGGTCTGTATCATTTATCTTTGTCTTGGATTTGAATGAGGCATTAGAGGAGGTGGGAGAGGTGATATTGCTGAGTATCAATTTATTCCGACGTTATTACTATTTACTATGAATCAGTTATTTAGAACGTCAAAGGTATGCACAGTTAATGGTATAGTTTGATGTAATGCCATGTGGTGTATTATACGATACTATTAGACCAATATATTACCACTGCAATAGGTTCGATTCGATTTGTCGAAGAGTCGATTCGATAATGCGTATCTTGCGATTGGAGTGGTAATTCGATATCGTTGGTTGGGAAATGTTGGATGATATCGTTCGATTGACACTTAAATTCAATATCTTTATTTATATGATGTTATTCGATACAGTTATATCGTCCGTTAGACGGAGAGCAATACTGTGTAATAGTGGATGGAATGTGAGCCGTTTCTATAATGTGTGATATTCGATATGAGTATATCCTGCGATATTCAATGTCATATGATGTGATGCTCAGCATATAATTTGTTCGCATCGCACGGCCCATGAGCTAGGATGATGCTGGATGAGGAAAATGGTTACAAATAGCCTAGAATGGTGAAGGGTAGAGTTTGATATGGAGCAAAAGATGAACGAGCACCTGAGAGACCCGTAAGGACTCCGAGAGGGAAAACAAATACCCAGAGAGCCTTCATTTTGGGACGTTTTCAGCATTTTACATGCGCGTCGTTGCGAGAAATATATGATGCAATTCCTTCCCTGGATATGAGATTGAGGAGGCAAGATGACCTCATTCTTTCTGTAATTGCAGCCACTGATACGGGGAGAGAGAATGGGATACTGTAGGTAGGTATACGTGGCTGAATTATTTAGAGCTGCGACGAGGAAGAAATTTTAGTGTGCATTAATAGGTGGCTACCCGGGGGATAAAATGCTCTCTTCAGGGCGTACTTAGTCATTCAGTCCCATCTCTCTTGTGGAGATACGGGAACGGCGAAATAGGTTGGTCATGCATTTAAGGAACTCTCGCTCGTCTATCGTAGCTGGCAATGTTGCAAGCATGTCATTTTTATGCGGTTAAAGAGATTAGCTAAATTCGAGGAAACCTATTCTGTTAAAGGGTCTGAGTCCGTGTCCATATTGGTAAGAATAAAGTAGCAATAGTTATTTCTGGTACTTTGTTTTAATGAAAACCAACCATAGTTTCGAAATTTTATGTCATCATCTGGGTCATATCAATCGACATAAGGTGTCGAAAGCATGGTCGATTTCCATTAAAACAGTATGGAAATTACTATTGTTACTTTATCACCAATATGGATATACAATATTTCCACAAAGTTACGCCTGAAACTATTTCATGTGTCCATGTATTTAACTGATAGGAGATCATCGCATTTCCCTCTCGGATCATTTACCGATACTAACTAGATATTCACGCTACATATTTAAGCTTACTATGGATATAAAAGGTTTAATTAAATTTTGATGTTCCCTGAGCACATTTAAGACAAAATAGCGGGAAACTTGGGTTATTTTGCTCCCACTATGGATGTCATATCGCTCTGTCAAACTTGACATCGATGAGAGCCTTTAATACACACGTAACATCCACACCCCACGCAGATTCGAACCGACCACCATAAATTACACGGCCTTACTGAAACCTACCACTATTTTAACAGTGGTGTGCACCTAACTTTTCCGCTGGGAAAAGTAATTACTAAAGGTACAGGATGTGTATTGGACTTAAAAAAACAGATTTAATTGCTTATGAGTCTGCCTTTCCCATTTAAAAACAATTTTGTCTTATTACTCGCGTCAGGGAGGTAGCTGAACGAAAAGGAATACAACTTTAAAAATATTTTTAATAATTCATTTTTAGATTTAAGTTTTTAAATATTCCTTATTACATGCAAGATGGTAGAAATTAACGCTTTGCGCATCATTTATTTATCGGTCTCAATCAATGGAGATGCGTTTTTCTCTCCCTCCTTATCAAGCCATCTGTATAAAATTGCCCTCTTACGTACAACTCATATTATCCAACGATACCGTTTCGAGCGTTACTGTGTGTAAGTTTTGGAGATCCATGATGATGAGATAAAAACTTGGTAAACACCACATTGATTAGTTCATATTATATTAGTTCATGTAAGCTCATATTACGCATCTTGTCTAAATATTCCTAATGCGACATAATTCTCAAGATGCTTGTTGAACTTGGATCCAAAAGTTATTCTTTTAATATATCCAGAAAGAGCCTGGTAAATAATATCACGTGATTTATCAAAATTACGAATTAACACAAAATATATGCATTTCTGCCAAGCAATGTTTTTGTTATATTTTATCCTTTAAAGTCTACACTTCTATATTTACTACGCTTGACTAGTTGCATTGTTACCACCCCGCTGCCACCACACCACAGTAGGATAACGCTGTTTAATACAGAGAGTGGGATAGGAAAATGATGCACAAATTGAGGCGATGTGCACTGGGTCATGGTAGGAGAATGGCAATTTGGCGGCTTTGAATCAGATGAATACGTGATGAAGAAAGCTCAAGGACACAGTAGGCAGGGAGTATATTGACTAGAAAATAGAGATGTTGGTAAATGCTGATGGAATGCGATAAAGATTGGGAATGGGAATACAGGCAGTTGACGAAATGTCGGAGCTCTTGGCGCTCTGGATCGCTGGGCGCATTTATTTCGAAAGAGAAGAGCAGTGGGTATTGACGGAGTGGAAATGAAACGAGAGGAATAGAAGAGAGATTGTCTGGAAGAGTGTTATCGGAAAAGATATCCTCTTTGCGTCACCGTGCTCCCCTGGCTCTCATTAGGCTCTGGTATGTGTTGAAGCCGTTTTATCCTATCCCTTAACTTCCATGCGAATCGAGAAATTTTTTGCCAGATGTCAGCTGTTAAACAGGAGCCAATAAGACACATTGATGAAAATCAAAATAGCCGTACGAAATGGTTCTAGGGTGTAAAAGTGATGCATATCACTTTTACACTCTAGAACGGACGATGCATACCACTTTTACACCCTAGAACACCACGAAATCGAAACATTAAGCACCAGAAAGATTACTAATTTTCTCCGTCCCCAAGTCATAAGGGCATATTCAACGAAACCGTGAAGAGATTTGATGTTCGTCAATGCTCTTTATTGTAGTGTCCTTCTCTTCATATGCTCAATCATGTGGATGATAAATAAGATTATTTCATGGATGCCAAATAAGGAAGCAAATTTGTTTCAAGGTCAGGTTGGACTTCTGCTAAGGGTACTTAGAAGACGGTAAAAGAGTTGAGCCATTTGACTGATGTAACATAAAATGAATTAAAAATAAATGTTTACGTCATTTGGATATAGGGCTTAGATGAAATTTAGTGTCTTTTGTCGGGTTTTCAGGCATGTCTATCAATTGATTTAACTATTTACATGTCACGTAGTCTCCGAAGTAATCTATGGTATATATACTGAGCAAACAATTTACTTTACTGATGTGTTGGACGCATGCGGGGTTTTTAGCGGTAAGGAGGAAACCAGTCAACTTTTTTAGTTTTCGACTAGAAATGAAAGCTTCTGTCAATGCTAAAATGCCGAATGTGTACTTTCCGAAATGTAAATTCGGCATTCCACTGGGGATGTATATGTTTCGGTTTTATATTTGAAAGAAAGTATTTTATTTCTCGCCGTAAAATATGAGCAGTCATGGATGGAAAACTCAAATGCAGAATATTTTATTATGTTAGTGATGTCTTATGCAGGGTAACGTCGTTCAGTCAGGGGTAACTTGCGTAAGGCTAACAAGTTTGAATTCACTCTTGGTCGCCGGTCTCTGCATTTCGTGGGGATAATTATATTCTGATGAAATGCACGGTGCAAGGAGAACTCTGCAGGCTCAGCATTCAAATCACAAATTCTCATCACCATCTATCGAGTTGGAGAACGACTGTGAGCCCAGTGATTTCCATTCAGGACACAGGTCTTTACCCAAAAGACTCGTGCCTCGCCGAGTGCATCACTAACTCGTCTTACTACGAGAGAAATCCAGCTTAGTCGGCTGAAAATTTGATTGGATGGTACAGCCAAGAAATTCCCTTTGCATACAGGCTCTAACTAAATTAAGACCGGACTTGCCTCTTCTTTTATTAGTTTACACAACTTCATGACACATTTCTTTAGCAGATAAAAGATATATTGAGGCTATTCTTTACAAGTCTCATCTAATTCATTTGTAGAATTGAATTCTTAAGAATTGGAATCTATCCAGGGTTTCATTAGCCGAGTTATTTTGATCTCTATTGCTTTATATGTATTTAATATGAGTGATTACATATGTTGTTTATTTGTTTTAATAGATTACTTGGTGATTTATTATGAAAAATGATTCCTATAAGAGCGGTAATTGACTCTTCTGAAGCGTTTAACTAAAGGAATATTTGTGCTTTTATGGCATTTAGCAGTTTATAGCTTTCAAGGATTGACCCCGAATTCATTTCCCGCCTTAGGTTACGATATTTCACATTACGCCTGCTGTAATCATAGCTGTATTGTTTGTGGCAAAGTACTATGGAAGTAATTATTTTTAATGCCGCGATTTAGTGGGCGTTCTTTCTTTGCTTTGGTCAAACGATTTCTGAACTTTACTTTCCCGCCTTCATAGACACGAAAGACATCGTAAAGACTAATCTTATAGAATTTGTAAAATTAGGCTTTTGGTAGAATTGGAGGAAATAGGTATATTTTTAAAATTATTCGAACAGAGCGGATATCGGGGTTTTAACTTTCGTTTTCAACTTTCTATCACGCTACGTATGATATCGGGTTCTTCGCAATGGGAAGGTATTTTTCACAAAACGAGGGTCTTAGTTAAATGTAAAAAACAAGGGGACATTGCAGCCGAGAAATACTGAACGAGGAAACTGGTGAAAGGACAAAGAGTAGCCAAAGCTTACCTCGTGAATATGGTGCTGAACGTGTATATATGGAATCTATGCTTGACCTATTTTCTGTGATAAGAACTGAGCTACCTTATCACGCGAATTACCTAACCCCTAATTTCTTCAATTCTTGATGAACACCGTAAGATGATTGAATGTCAGCCTGTAGCTCGTAATGTATCTTCTGGATAGCTGTCGCGAAACGTGGTGGCTGTGCAGGATGCATGACTTAAAGATTCTTGGGGTCGGCCAGAGGACACCACATAGTACGCCATGCTGCCGACATAATGACTTTAAAATTGAGTAAGCGTGTAAGGGTCAGCAGCGCGATTCATGAGCATGTTTGTGTTAAAAGCAAAGGTGGTTTAAAGTAACCTGATATGCTTCGCAAAACACGCATCGAATGCCATCGTAGAAATCTATTTTTATCAATCGCACTTGATACCAATGACAGTTTGTTTCTGTAAATTACTGTTTAAGCTGTTTGATGTTGACAATCGGACTGTGTGGCTTTGGAAACCATGGTAGTAGAGGACTCTCTTGTACGGGGCCATTTCGTGGTGAATAAATCTTCCGATGCAAAGGGTCATCTGCGGCAGTTACTACTTTTCGCTTCCACTATAAACTTATAATTGAAGAAATATATTATGTATGTGGAAAGTATTCAAAGATCATGAAGTTTTATGTGTGCCCCGGGTATAGCAACAGTATTAACTTGACGGAATCACCCGCACGTGAGTGCGAAATTTCGCTTTGACCGGAAAATCAATGATTTTTCCCCTGGGGAATTTCGCTTTACATTTGCGGTTGGGTTAGTAAAGATAATACCGTAGGTAGCCTCGGTATCCACAAAATATATCAGAAAGACCAAACTGCCTATCGTATGATTGATCGAATGATTGGCTTCAACCTCGCGGACTGTGCGCCTTAACGCCTTGGGCTTCTTCGTTACTCGGTACGTGCGGCAGTCATGAAGTTCTGGTTTATTTAGATCGTAAAAAAATAGAAAGGGGAAGCTGACGCTTCAGGATCTAGTAGGCTAAAGTACTGGGCGCGATATCAAGGTATTCGGGTTCGAGTCCAGGTGAAGGCGGATGATTGATCCGTTGTGGAATTGCGCTTTCTCTGGATTGCATTTGATTATTTGAGAAGATGTAAGGTGGTATTTTAAATGGAAGGGAAAGAAAGGAAATAGATTGAGACTAGAAATAAGATTAATGTGAGACATATCAAGATTAGATGGAGGGCATATTTGGACCTTTTATGCATATGAATGCTATGTATCTAGTTATGTAGAATAGATCTAATGCTCGGTAAGGAAGCGAGGGAGAAGAGAATAGAAAGTGTGCACTGCTCTAGAGATGGCCGTAAATATGCTGAGTGGCTAAATTACTTTCCAATTTAATGTTATTATAAATTTGAATTAAAATTAATGTAGTATAATATTGATTTAATAATATTTTTTACTTAGAATCTCCAATCCCAAGTCCTTGAAGCCCATTCATGGATTACTTAAGTGTCAATGGACTCAAATTTAGAAGCTCCTGATTCAGGGTACAATGTATACAGTTTTATGTTATTAGGTAGGTTGAGATGGGCCCAGAAGCATCCTCAGAGTTCATAGTGGAGTTCAGAATGAAAATCTCCTAGAATATTTATTGTAGCGACACTTGAGGTGATGTATGTCCTTTTCCTGACAGCAATCGACGTAATATTGAACAAGAAACTTAAGTTCCTGGTAAGCATAATATTTTCAGTCTGCTGGCCTCCGCGTGTACCATAGTATACAAAAGTACTGCTTGTGCTAAAATTTAAGTCTGAAACTTAAACGTTGCATGTGTCGAAAACAATTTTTTTTGCTAATGAGCCTTGCTTTATATTTATTTTTACCTGAGTGATGCATGAAAAATCGTATGCATCATGCTATTGTTGCCATAGGAAACGCTATCCGTCAAGAAGAGTTTTTTTCTTAATTTAGGTAGCCAAAGGAAAAAAAATCATGCCTTTATTAAGTACAATTTAGCCTAGGTTAAAGTAGCACTTTGGTGAATTTTTAGGGTAGAGATTTATACTGATGAACTTATCCTGAAAACCGCTTCTCTGTTCTCTTAAAAGTGCTATTAAAACATTCCTAGAAAAATGCCTACCACTTTTACTTGAATTCCTCTGTACTTGAGAGTGAGCACATGCATTTAAACTTCTCTCTTCACTTCCATCTCCCGTAATGGTTTCCTTGTATCGCTATCTTGAATTCCTGGGCGTAAGAGTTCCTGATCCAAGGCAGAGTCCCTGATAACACCTCCGCTTACAGGCCATTATCATTATCATCATCATAATGTTCCCCACGTACTTTCGTTCTATCGCCTGATTCTCTCTTTTCAGTTATTACTTCATTTCCTCTCTCATTTAGCGTAATGGACACAATTTTTGATTTCACTACATGTTAGTAATTTCGCATTCTCATGTAAAGGGCTTCCATTAAATATTTCTGGTTTTATCCTTCTCGATTCCGCTTTTTTTGCCAACTATACTTCCCACTTTTAATTTATCTTGTGATCTCGCTCTTTGGGGTTTTTTGTCAAGGTTTCTTATTCTGATCAATTAAATACAGTAGCACTGGCCTATATACTATACTGTGGACTAAGTATTTGATAAATTAATGAATTTTTGCAATTTTCGCTCTTATTACTTCTTTTGTATCAGTTATAGCCATCAAAGGGCTTACGCGAGTATTCCGTTAGCGTTATATATGTACGTCTTTCTTTGGGAAACTACGTCTTCATATTTTTCCAGGCTTCTAATGCTTTCGTGCCCCTAGATTTTTTTCGAATTTAGTTGTCTTTATAAATTGGCTTTTTGTTAGAGCTTTATCGAAGTGTTGCTTTAACGAAATTGGGAGCCATAGTGATTTAAGTACCAAAAAAAAGTTTCAGGATGTTAATCACGTTGTGGAATGATCTTGAAAAATAACTGTCGCACGCGTTTAGGGGAATCTTGACCACAAATTTGGTTTAAGGATGTAACTAATCAAAATGATAACGAGCATTCTGGCTTTGGTTTTAACTTTTTATGGTTCCAGAGACCAGGAAGTGGGTGATAGTAAAATAAAGGCGTTCGAGTTTTAGGTGAGGAAGAGAATGTAGGAAGCAGATCAAGTAATTGTAGCCTTATGATTACAAGCGAGTAGAGGAGAACACTATAATAAAGGAGAGAATGTTCATTATTGAGGCAGCTTTTGGAAACAAATATGCTTCATGAGTGAAGGAAGGAGGGATCAGGAGCTGAGGAAAGAAATTGTTTGAGGAGATACTTGCCTGTGATGTTAACAATTACAAGGTATTGGTCAAATACTTCAAAGAAATTAGCTCAATCGTCTATAACTTCTGTCTTGCAATTTTTTTCGACCTGTAATGTAGGATATAGGGGCGTAATGTGAGACAAAATATCCTCTTTAACCTTTTCTCTAGTAACCCTCTTTATCAAAGCTATACCATCATGACTTTAATATCGTTATATGTTTGTCCTCTTTCGTCGTATCGTCATATCGCGTTATGTTAGTTCCGCTTGTAAACGGTGGTACATTTGAGAAATGCCAAGAACTGCTTTCAATCTATTTTATTACAAATATTAAATATTTAGAGTATTTATATCTTGATTAATCAATATATAAGTCATTATAATAGCCCTATGAGTAATTTTCAAACTCACTGAATTTATCAGAGAAAAAAGAATTCATGCTTAGCTGTACATTTTAAATTATTTTTTCACTTCATTTCCTGGTGCTGTTGGGGTGAGGTGTTTGTTGATATAAACCTCTACTAACTCTATATGCTCATATTTACAATACATCTTTCTAGCATACCGGCTATGCATCCGAAGCGACTTCGTTTGGTCCGTGGTTTCATTCCCGGTTCATCCGATTTTATTTGCTTGTAGCCGGTTATTGGTCCATCTCCACACCATCGCTCTGTTTCTGTATTTTATTTATCGCTTATTCCATTTTTTTTATTTATATCGGAAAGGAAAATTTTTATATAGTTAATTTTTATACATATTATGCAATAGCAGTCATATGCACTCTTCTAAAGAAGCTGAAGTAGAAATATACAATTGTGGCACTAAAGCCAAATTGTATGATGATTTAGTTGAATTCGATTCTTTCAGACGTAACCTTGTGGAAGACCATTACAGAGTAAATGATGACAGTACCAACTGTTTAAATCAAGAGTTTTTTATTGGTATAACTAGTTTCAACGCTTCTTCGTTACCTGACTGAGGGAGTACCTGGAGATGATGGAGCAGCATTGAAAGTAGTCGTACCTATAAAAATAACTGTGGATTTAAACATAGGTGGTATTACCATTATTTATTATTGTTTTAGTTGCTTTAAATGCTAGATATTGTAGCTCTTTTGCTTCCTTGATGTTAACTAGTATTTCTGTGTTGTATATTACGTCACACTCTTGGATATTTGTTGTGAGCGCTATGGATGAGAGATGGCTTAAGCCTAGGTTTTAACACCGAAAAAATATAAGACCACAGTTTATAAAATCGGGCCTCAGAGGGCCGATTCTCGCCTTTTACCGTAACATTTCTGGTGGGCCTCATACCAGTTTAAAAGCTTTAGATATGTATTATTGGCGTTCAGCTAGGCATCGTGTAAATTAAATGGAAGTACTGAGAGATACTTTTATCGAGTACTGAAAATCATCGTCGGATATTTGCTTGTAGCATATCGCAATTCGATGAGGACACCGCGGAATCTATTTGAAATGGAGCAGGAATTTTGGCGATTGGTTGGAGATATTGGTGTGAGGACTGGTAAATGGAAGTGTGGGGAGGGGCTTTCCACAGGGGTGGGTAAAAGAGGAGTAAAATGAGCGAAGCAGGCTCAAAAATGTTGGAATATAACGGGGATTCATTCACGATCGAGTATCCCTTAATGGCCCTTTGATGACTCCTTGCTCTTGTGTCCGCTTCTGGAAATCATTTCGGTGGAAAAGTAAAAGGCGCGTCTGAATATATATTCATTGGCGTTTTCCCTCCAATTAATTTCAGACAAATAATAATTTTAAAAGGGAAGGGTTTTGAGAGATGGGAGAGTCCTATAGCTCTGTTTACCTCTTTCGTGGGAGGCGTATTTTTCTTCGTTTCTTTTCCAAGGCTGGAATATTTCGTTCCTTTTTGATTGATTTTCCTTTGTGAGAATGATTAAGCAGGAATATTCCGCGCGAATGGTTTTCTGATCTTTGGATATAAAAGGGAATTTTTTTAACGATAAGCCTTCTTGAACTTTGATTTATTTATTATTGAGTTTTGTGAAAGTATCATATGTAATTCTGGACTGCTATTTTTCATGGAATACTTGTGAGGCATTTAAATAGACCTTTTGAAGAAAGTGCACGGACATAATGAAACTTCATAATAAAAAATAATAGTTTAATTGGTTTTCTAATCCCATACATATTTTATACAATGCTCACTCATTGTTGTGAGAGAAGAAAATCAACCAGAACTCGGATAGGTTTTTATCATGTATTTTAACCTGTCTCTTGCAACTATAGGGCAACGGATTTGACGTATGCATTCACTTATCATAATCTTTGCATCAATCTCTATTACAGTAACTATTATTTTTAAACTATTTGAACTTTCAAAAACTGGCTAAATTGCTGACAAATTGCCGCAAAAACATAGGGAAAGTAAGCAATTAAAGGAAAATTAACGAGTATTTTTGGGGATGAAAGAGTAATTTTATTTTTATTTAAAATATGTTTGTATCTGTGGTAAATACATATAATATCTAAATGTCTAAGATATCTAAGGAAAATGCATAATCCCGCCCCGAATGTCAGTTACTGGGGAGCACATGTGAGTGGGCTTTCTTGCGATTTATTGGCACAAATTTTAATCACTACGCCTCGCAGCTGAATCAAACGTTCGCACACGTAGCCTATAATATCATAGGCTTTTGTCTAAATTTAAGAGTAAGTGTCCTGGTCGAAGTTCACTGTCCCGATGATCTTTAATGCCTCTAAAGACGTGATTATGCCGATTTTTTTAGGGTTTTATCCTTTTGCAATATTGGTAGCTCTATATAATGGACTGCAATTACATAAAGTAACTGCTAGTAGAGTAAACTTGAAGTTCCTTTCAATCTTTATTGCCTCCGAAGTTGTGTACTGATCTTAGCTCAGCTCGAGCATGCGCAAGGACTTGACATGTTGGTCTCAGAGTGCTGAAAAAAATTGAGTGCACTCCGCGTACGCCCAGGTGGCGATCCTACAGGAGCCATTCCATCCCTTCAATGAAAAATTCAAACATTTCCTTTCGAACGAGGACGAAGAAAGCCGCGAAAATCGAACAATCATGGGGGGAATGCATGGGAGAGACGTCTCTGCTAGGCCTCTCCCCCTTCAAGATTGCTGTGTAAAGATCCTTTCGCCAGCAAATCGGAGTCGAATCACTCCTTTATTGTTGTCATAGCGTTATGGGCGGTTATAAGTATTTTCATTTTTTTCGCAACTTTCCCCATTTACTTGGACGGGAGCGTAGTGATCTACTTTTCTTCCATCCATTTCAAAATTATTCTTTTCCCGTATGGGTCTCTATTTCCTCGATTACAACTCATATTTCTCTCCTCCGTACCATTACTTACCAGGATTGCTCCATTGCAGGTTTCGTCAGGAAAGAATTTTTTCCGTTTGGATCTATTCAGAGCTCGTTTTATATCGTCACAGATTCATTTTAGAGAGCTTTTTCGTCACAGAGTGTTTCTTTACGCGAACTTTCAGGATTCGAGGTTGAAGTTTGCTTTGCTTTGAGTTTGTATTAGTCCTATCTCTCTCATGTTAAATGTTCTCGTTCACTTTGGTTAAGAATAATAAGCTTAATTGTTTTAATAATTAATTCAAACTTGTGCTAATTAGTCATAAGTTAAATTGGCAAAGCTATTTAAAAGTACACTGTACGTGAAAGTATCCTCATTAATTAAAACTTCATTGTGCAACTCTCATTCATCAGTGAAGGAATAAAATTTAATTTAACCACTCTGGATCCATAAAGGCTATCGGGTCATTTTCTTAAGAATGAAGTTACACATCATTCCAGTGTGGGGATCTCACCATGGAAATTTCCTCTTAATAGTTTCTCATCCATTTTGCTGTGATCTCTTCCTGTACTTGGACAAAAAGTTTACCATACTCTGCGTAAGCAATTGGCTGATATAATTTCTTAGCTTGCCTATATATCCCGTCTCTTTACGCCAGGCTGTTTGCATCGTGAGGTTTAGTTAGTTTTGTTAGCTTATTGAAGTTAAGGTTTATATTTTAGTTGAGTTTATTTTTTGTTTGCAGTTTAATCAGGGAACATATTTTTTTCGTGTAATTCGAGTTTACTGGTTGGAGATTAGTGATTTGAATGGGTGCTTTTCTCTGTTTCTCAAAGGCCTGCTCCAAATTTGTATTGGTCGTATGACGTTGACTTGGATTTAAATGAAGGTGAACTCTACCATTAGCAATTTATCAGTCAAGAATCAAACATTATGGAACCAATTACCTTGAAACTAAATGGTGACTTATTTATGTTAAATTCTGAAAAAAAATTCGGTTCTAGCGCGCTATAAAAAGCCGGTGCTAGTCAATGAATTAATACGTGCTGATGAATTCATCTATGAAATTATTGAATCCAGACGTTTCATTTGTTTTTTCTTCATAGATTTTGTATTTTCCTCTTAGAAAAGATCAAATTCGGTACTCTACTCCCTGAACGTTATTCCATAGATTGCTCCGGATGCATCTCGCACACGTCGCCTACAGGCGCTTAATAATGTAATCCAATGCAATCGTCATGTTTCCAGAAAAAAATGACCTTATCATTTTTTTCCTTGTACATTCTATCCCTTCTGTTCTCTTTCGCTCGTATCCACCCGACCGCCCCCGTCCTGCTCATAGCGGAGGAAGACAAAAAAGCGTCCCGGAAGCATAAAAAAGGGTGTTTCCTTCAAAAAAGGAATGAGGGAAACAGAGCGATGGCTCGGTTTTCAAAGAGAATGTGGATATGCGTAGCATAAAGCAGGTTGTTCGTTCGGGTAAGAAAAAGGCAAAGGAAATATTATCTCTCTCCCTTTTTCTCTGCGACATCCTCTTCTCTGACGTGATGGCAAAGTCAGTGAAAAGAGGGGAAGAGACAAACGAACTCCGCCCGGTGGATGCGCTGCTCCCGGCCATTGAGGAAGCCAAAGGGAGCTAGAGTGGCCTTCAGGCTCTACGTTTGTTAGGAATGGGACGTGTTTTGAGAGCAACGTTAGGTGGAGGAACTTAGCAGAAGGATTGGCCTCTGGCCGGAGGGATTGGACTAAGGAAAGCTCAGGGTTTCATTCGTCTTTGATGCTGGGTTGTTGTTATTCAATGGTGGCTTTTCGTTTTCCGTGTGCGCACAGTCAAGGAGTCTAGGTAGCGTGCCAAAATGTCCCTTGATGTCTTGGCTTATAAGAAGGGGAAGACCAAAATGGCAAGAGGTTGGCGCCCCTATGCCTCCTTGGAAGCAGAAACCGAACCTAAAATGACGAAAAATGTATTTTTTTTCCTCTACCTTCCGCGATACTTACGTTGAGCATCTAACAAAAGCGTCATCGGTGCGGAAATCGTGATTTGAAGCATTAGGCCAAACTTCTTTTTCATTACCTACATATTGATGTGCATCTAGTGTCTTTAGAAATGCTTACTGATGGCTCAACTCTGAGTATAAAAAACTATTCAGTTACTTTGTCAACATTCCGTGTGTCGCTCCTCTGGTATACCGATCGGATATGTGTTTGTGGCCATGTGATGAGTAGAAAATATTGCAAACTTATCTCCCTTTTTTTAAGCCATGTGCTCTATGCTTTCATTTTACTCACCAGCCACCATATTAGTAGTGGCATTATGCACCGTGGATGTTTAAACCTATAGTCTACATTTCATGAAAGATATTACTGAAAGAAGGTATGCCAACTGTGAACTAGAGAGATACTGGTGGCATTTATTGCATCAAACAAAATATTTCAAATTGCGTTACGCATTATTCGTATCGCTAGCTTGTTAGGTAAGGATAGAATATGACCCTGACGGTGTTTTCTTTTGGAATCTGGTTAAAATCCATGAGTATACTAACCTGTAAAGGGAGAGAAAATATGAAATATGTATTAATATATATGGAAATATTAATAATAGGAAAGGTCGGGAAGACAGAATATCTTCTCATAAGAGGAAAGTAGTGTCGTGAGCATGTGAATGAAGTTGTATTGTTGTCAAAATTTGTACGAATACGGGAGGTAGAAGAGTTTATTAGGCATTTTTCGTCATAATGAGATGGATGAATGATTCGTTGTGGGCATAATGAAGTCGATGTAAGGCAGTGAAAATATACCAGTATTTTCTTTTCCTTGGCTGCGGAAATTCATATATATTTTTTAGCTCCTCGAAGATTTTTACGTCGCTGAAGTGAAAAGCATTTCCTCACTGTTTTCACCCACTTTAGATAATCCAGCTTAAGCTATTGTTAATTTCGTAGCGATCTTAAATTTTTCCCTGTTATCTCGTGTAATCCATTATTTTATGCCACACTGATTGGTCATGTTATGACATTAGTGTCACTATCACTCCATTGCAAATTGAAATGTTCCAATTGCATGCATTTTAAAATTTTTATCCCTCGCAGAAATACGCTCACCAATTGAGCGATGAAATTACTTCAATACCCTCCGTACCTAAAATCGATTTAAAATTATTTTCATTTAACAGTAAAGGATTTTTCTTATACGCTCTACCAATGGTCATTTTATAGGCCACCAGATTCCAAAATCTACGTTTTGTACAAATTATAAACTCAGTTAACATCATTTACCTCGAAAGATAACAAAAACGTGATAATTATTGGTGGGGATTACAACCTCCCGGCTATAAACTGGAAAACTAATAGCGTTGAACCAAGTTCAAGGAAGCGTGATATAAGCAAGGCCTTAATACATTTTAACACCACTCTCTTTCTCAAATAGTAAACGAACCTACGAGAGGTAATAACATATTACACCTTTTAGCTGTTAGTCACCCTGCAATGATAAAATATGTCGATATCCTCAAAGGCATTCGTAATCATAAAGTCCGGGAAGTTTGATCGGCCCTCTTTTATTCATTATCTGTATTAATTACCTAAGTTCTAGAGTTAGCAGTAAATAAAAATTTATTGCAGATGATACAGTTATCTACCTTGAAATGAACGAAGACGCGGACTATGAAGCTCTGTCATCGAAACTTCAGATACAATAAAATATCTTGGAAATACCTGAACATCTGATATATCGTGGGGATTACACTTACAAAACATATGTGGCGCATCATTAAAGAAACTAAGTTTTGTTTAACGTATAATAGGAAGGTCCTCGGATGAAAGAGTCAAAGAGAGATGCTACTTCGCTCTGGTTAGGCCACACCTCGAATACGCCGCGAGCATTTGAGACCCTGGTCAAATAGATTTAACCAAAAAAATTAATAAAATACAAAGGAAAGCGCGCTTCGTTAACAACTGCTACGAGTGTACATGTAGTGTCTCACAACTTTTAGAGTGATTAAGGTGGGAGCCCCTAGAGACTCGGAGGCTACACGCTAGGCTTATGTTGCTTGGTAAATTCAGAACTGATATTTTTCAGAGCGACATAGAGAATATTATCATGACTCCTCACTACATCTCTAGGTCTGACAGACGCGATAAAATAAGAGGTACACTGCCGAACAGATAGGTACAAGAACTCGTTCTTTCCGCGAACAATAAGCGATCACAATAAAAATTAAGCTCACTAAATACACTCCTATTATTCATGTCACCATTTCATCTCCAAAAAACTTCCACCTTTACATGGGTGGTGACCTAACACCCCCTGCCACACGTTCAAGCGGCGGCTCGCGAGGTATTATGTAGATGTAGAATGGTTCTCTATGTAATTTTCCGTTCACATTAATGCTTTCGGAAATAACGTGAAAATGTTTTTGGCTATAGCGAACTTATGGTGATTATAAGTGTAGAGTTCATTTTAATTGTATGTTTAAAAGTAATGTCGGAATAAGCCATGGACAATAAATGTTGATATTAGATTTGTATGCTACCTACAAAATATGGAGGTAAATTCAGTCTTGTTAGTGGCTGCTAGCCGGGCACTCCAACGGTATAAAATATTCACATACAATCGATGTTCGCATTCTTTTTTATCCTGCCTGAGTAACTACTCTTTGTAACCTCTACCGTAGTTTTTAAGGCGGATATGGAAAAGCCATTTACGAGCTCACTTTTTCCGGATTCTGGCATTTTACGGCCCGGGGCAACACCGTATACCGCCCGTGAATAATGTCTGCTTCTCCTGCATGCCATTATGAGGCCGTGCTAGTCGTATTGCCGCACTGAACTCGTCGTTACCTTCTCAAATCGCACATAACCCGCCCCTGTTGACGGTGAGCTATAGAAGCACCTTAAAAAATTAAATAAAACGTTAGTCCACATCTTGAGTATTCATCGTGGCTGTCCTACTTCTGATCGCTTGGACATTTTGAACTCCCTTGCTGTTATAAAACATAAGGAAGCGTCATTGTTGGCTCAGGAAATGACATACTGTGTGTTTTCAGCCGTGATATTTCTTTGTCATTTGATATTACGGATCGCCGAAAAGTGCAGGACAATGCTGTGAGAAAATATTTGCCCTCATGTGTTTGAGATAGTGACTTTGAAAATTGTTATCCACTGATGACGTTGTTTTTAGCCTTGTATCAAATTCTCTAAATTTTAATGGTTAGCATTAATCCATTTTGAACTAAAGCTGCATATAATGTAATTTATCCGCTGATCGTTATTGTGAGAGTCTGAAGAGAAATGAAGATTGGTGTGATTCACTAAGATTTTCCTTTTACGAGTCTAATCGAGGAACTTTACTTGCCAACACAACTATTTATTTTTTCAAAGCTAGCTATAGAATTTGTGCATTTAACATGGCAGGTAAGCTTATTTAGGATAGTTATAATGTGTCTACAATAGTAACACTCATTGGAAACACGGTTTTACATTTCTTCATTATTTCCAATATAAAATCTTATTTAAATTAATTTAATTCTGCATTTAGAGAAACGGTTCAGTGCTAGAGCCTCGCCAAAGATTCACTGATAACTTAAAAGTTTCTCTTAGGAATTCAAAGAGATGAATAATCCCGCTTATTGCACACAAAGCTTTAGATTACGCATTTTTGTGGTAATGTGATTGGGTCTCTGTGAACTGTTAATTATTTGTATTACCTTTGAGATCATGAGATCAGTGAACATCTGAGACTTTAGCCACAAGAACGTTAACTGCTGAAAATAAAATACACTGGACGATGTGGAAATATATATAGCAGAGATGTATGAAGTATCGAAACGAAGATGTCCAGGATGACTCCGAACACATTCAATGGAGCCAAAAAAATCAAACGCCTCTTAAAGTAAGTAAAAAAAATCGTGCTGGATTCTAAATCAAGGAAAAATTCGCAGGAACATGTGTAACATCGAAAATATTACCTTTGTGAGAAAAATACATTGGAAGGAAGTTTTACCTACACACGTGTACAAAAGTAGACTTCAAAATCCTCCAAATTTTCCACTTGGCTATTTGACTTCCACACAAAATATCACACAGTCTTCGAAAGTTCCGATAAATTTGGACGGCTGAGAAAATGTTTCAGTTGTCGGAGTTGGATTATGATACAAGTACTCTCAAATGCTTTCTGCCATAGACGTTTGGTTGTATCATGAAAGTCTCATAATAGCAAGCGATAACCCTGTAAAATCTTGCACACATTATTTAAGAACGATTAGCGAGTGGATTGTGTAATTGGTTCATGGGATGGAATTAGCGTTTCTTTCATTAAACATTTTCTTGGGAATGTCTAATACGTGGTATCACTGATGATTATATTATATTTATCCTTAGTTGAAAAAATCTCTTCTTTAGGAAGTTGAAAATATATGCCAATGCTGCAATAACTTTCTGGAAACTGAGTCATAAAATTTGGAAAAGAGTTGTGATTCAAAATTATAGGTAGGTGTCCTAAAACCGTAGAGGAAAATATTATTTTAATGCTAGAATTCGTGCCCGTACATGGTTATCTTCCGCTATTTCTGTCCATCTGCCCTGTAATTTTTAAATTTTATAATTTATATGTTTCCTGTAGGCTAATCAAAGCAACAGATCAACAAATATTTCAATAAAAATTTTGTTTGATATTCAACAAGCATGGCATGTTTGAAGCGTCCCTCGGTATTATTTTCTATGTCCCAGGTTTTTTTGTCAAAATTTCATCGGAAAATTTTTATTATTTTCATGATTAACATGTACTGAGCGATAATTATAGTTTTACGTAGAATGTAATCTGCCAGTTAAGGTAGGTTTAAAACAAAGAAAGTAAATATTCTCAAGACTTTACCTGGCGCAGGCCCCTTTTTCTTTCCGCAACTAGTATCTTCACTTCGGCTTACGTCCTTTCTGTCTATATCCGGTCAAGAAGGCCTATTCTTTCGCTTTCATTTCTTCCCCTTCCCCGCTAGCCCAACCCTACCTTACCCTCCATCACGTCATACATCACCCCATCACCTCTAATAACTGGCCCCAACAAGTACTATTGAACTTCTCCAGAGTTTCGCTTTTGTCATCCACCGCACCAAGCACTTCCCAGTTCTTCCGTTAACTGCCTTTTCTCCTCTGAATACACCTACTCTTCGTTTGCATTCTTAAACAAGGTTCTCGTCATCAGCTCTCTGCTATTGCTAATGCTTCCTTTATCAGGGAAAATTACCTTCGTTGTGTTTTCTACAGTGCCTGTTTTCCTCCAACATGTTTAATATTTTTGTTACTGAATTTTTGTACTTGCTGCAATTTCTGATCTGCCTCGCTTACTTTGTCATGGATAATCTTTCAACTTCATTTTTCTTGCGGTATATGCTCGTTACGTATTTTCCGCTCTATTTTTATTATTCATTTACCTAAGCTTACCATTTCTTCGCTGAATGACCGCAAATCTAATCGACGATTTTAGTCAGCCATGTAAGTAATTATTCCAGTATCAACCTTGTTATATACTTTTCTTACTATTTCCTCGGCTTAAATGTTAAAAAACTGACACGATGAGATACAGCTTTGCCTTTAAACCCACACTCCACTACTATCTATAACTGCCCACCATGATTCTCCGTCAACCACCCTCACATGTTTATATGGCTATATATTAGTCTCATCTTTCGGAATTTACTTCTATTTTTAGCATCATCTTTATTAGTTTTCCAAATTTACCCAGCGTATCTTCGATAGGCTATAAATTCTTGATTAGTTTGCAACTTCCTTTTTTGTTGTGTTATCACATCTGCAATCTCATTCCGAGTCCTATTCTTATAGTTGGTTATGGTTTTTACTCTCTTCTTCGGCTATTATTTTTCTGACGGGGAGCAGAAACCACATTTAAGAGGAACTCTAATCGAACAACACGAGAGACCTACGGAAATCGCTCTCACACAAGTAAACGACCTACAACAAGCACACTACACTACACTTGCTTGCGGACTCCGTGAAGGGCACACACACATACGCACAATCATTCATTTAAAAAAACGAAATAAATGGCTTACGCCACAAGTCATAGGTAATTGAAGGGCGATTGAGCAATTTACGGGGGTTATCCCGCGTCTAGGATCCACTACATAGATATTCACGAAATACTTAAACGGTACACACTTACTCTACTGGTTAGTATTTTTCTAACGTTGAGCTGACACCTCGTTCAGGAGGAACTCAAGCCGGATACACACAAGTAATTGGTTGGTTGAGATTACTCTCATGCCGGTGACCTACTTACAGCATGCTCACTCCGTGTACACTAAGTGGCTCCCAGGGTTGAACCACACTCGTCGACTTCGCGAAGGACAAGCACTCACACACAGAAATCATACCGCACAGCCACGAGGGAATGGATGGCTAAACAACACAGGTATATAGGGAAGGCAACGGGTTGATGGGTAGGCAAAAGGTGAGTACGAATGTATTTCTGCCGTACGATCTTCTAACCTATACATGGTGTACGCCCATATAAACCCATACGATCCCACACACATATGTGAGAAGGTCATCCCCGACGTTAATCACTCTCAAGGTCGTTACTGATGTAACCACTGAGTAATTCTTCTCACTTTTCATTTCCGCGATCACAACCTGGGATTTTCCCTTTGATAAGGCAAATTTGGACGGATAAGCAAGAAATGATGAAGTGTACAGAAGGTTAGATGAGGAAAGGACCACATGGAACTCCATACAGAAAAGAAGAACGAGATGGATTGGACACACCCTAAGATAAAATGGGTTTGTAAAAAACAAAATTGAAGGTAAAATAGAGGGAAAAGTCCCCAGAGGAAGACCCAGGAATAAGTTTATGGGCTAAATAATGGGAAAGTACATAGGAAGAGATACCATGAAGTAAAGGAATTAGGATCAGATAGGGGAGGGTGGAGGGCTGCAATCAACCAATCTTAGCATTAAACGATCAGTAATGAAGGCAGTTTGACGTAGGAAATACCTCGATGGTCACGCTCGAGGTCAATGTAACGGTCACATTCGAGTATCTTGCTGCAATCCGTACATTTTTTGGTGCGTAACATTCTTCTCTATCTTGCGTCACTAGGGAAATATTTAGATATTCCATTGAAATAGGCCCCCATGCATGCCCTGAAAATACAACTTCTAGGACTTCTAATTTGAAAATATGAATTTTTACGGCTTGACATCCATTGAGTCTTATAATCTACCCCTGAAGAACTATCATATCCCAATGATTCAGCCAATTTTATCGTAACTCTCTTCCATAAGGTTTCTGCGGGATCCTTTGACGTTTTTTATTGTTAAAAACCATATGATACTATTTTATCCAGAAAAGATAATGTCACGCTTTATCAATTGGCCTAAATTTACCTACGATTGTAAAATAAATGTTTATAGTCTTCATCACGAAAGTAAATAAACTCTAGGCATTAATTTTTTTAAGGAATGCTCGCAAATGAAGAATTTGATAGTTAATTCCTTTATGGATTCGTTATGTCCTTTTTGTTCATTCAATTTTATGCCGTGAGGTTTAATAAATTGTCACATTAGATTAATATTTTTATTAGTTTTGTATTGTTACACATTAATTGTGCGGTATTACGGGATGAAGGGCTTAAGCCGTAATTTGACGGGCAGTATTGAAATATTGATTCTGAATTCAATACCACATTTTGTTTTTGTTCGAGTCGTATGGAAATAATTGAATTCTCTTTGAAGGTAATCTAAAAAATAAAATTTTGAAGGGTAATTCCATTAAGGTACACCATCACATAGTTCTGACTTTTCTCTGTGTGAATAATTACTCGTATCGTATGTTCCAGTGGAGCATTTAATTTAATTACGCTCCTGAATTTTTGTTATTCTTCTTTGTAAATCCATTTTACTTTAATGAAAGGCTTTCATGCCATTTCGATATTTTTATCTAATCTGTCAGAGGACGGCTATCGTTGTTTAAGGAATTATTTCATTATTAATAAATTACGATGATCATGAAACTTCTGATCATTCCGGCTCTAGCCTTACGCATATAACTCCACGATCCAGCCTACCACAAAGCATGTCAACCAAAATACCAAGCAATGAAGACCTAGCTACACCCGCGCTATGCGTTAACCTGCACGGGCTTGTTGCTTGACTGCATTCAAGAACACGTTCGTGGAATTAGAACAGAGGCTATTTCCTGGCACTGCGTTCAAACATTCCCGTAAGTGGTGATTACGGGATGAATTCTCGATGGGGCATGCATTCGTGAAAATATTCACACGGGACCATGAATCGTGTTACTAGGCCAAAGAAGCTCCGGTCATTATGTGAGTAATGGTGAAATTAATGCGTTATCAACCCGGCATCTACTTTTCACTCTTTTGGTCAAGTGGAAGTAATTTATAATTATTATTTTTAGCCGCGGTATTTTAACCGCGGGTGGTAGCGTGGGAGCTTAGAGTGTGAAAATATCCCAATTAAAGTTACTCCTCCTATTAATCAGGATAAGAAAGATGTTCCGGTAAAAAAGTGGAAAAAGAGTTTTAAATGTCACGGTAGTTTTGATTCAATTCTGAATTTCCGATTCCATTATTCCGGTTAATTTACTTAGATTTAAAAACTGTATGCACGTGTGTTTTCACGTTAATTAGTTCATGCTAACTTAAATTATATTTTTTTTACTGTGCTACTTTTAATTAATGAACGAAGATAAACAAGAATTCGTTACGGTCTAATGTGATGTATATATTTCTTCTCATCAAGTTACATGCTTCGTTATTTTTCATGTGGAGGAATTCGGAGAAATCTGCCCACATTCCGCCCATCGAGTGTTCAAATTATCAATGCGCTTGTATTGGAATCAAAAGGCTGTTAGTTCGCATCCTGCCTTGGGCATTGCAATTGATTTTTTTTCTCCGCGCCGTGGGTGAAGGATGCAGTTTTGTGCTTGGATATATGTAAACTCAAGCCTCCTATATGGGAACCTCGTGCAACTTTTCACCCAATGGTGTTTGTGTACTTTCCTAACTAATCTAGTAAAGGGTGAAGTTACCGCAATGTTGTTGTGAGCTTTTACACAGAAAGTTGATATTTTAGCCATTTTTGGATATTATTATTTCATTCGTAAGGTGGCTGCTAAAATATTTCGGAAATATTTGCATGTTTATTGTATATTTTTTGTTTTTTTATTGCTTAATTGAATGTTGATTTATATCCCTCCATAGCATAAGACTAGATTTGTGGCAAAATTATCGTGATTTATTGCTAATAGCCATGGTTGATTCGTGGAAGAAGTTAGATCTGAGTGGTTGAATGTTTTTACTGCCGTGAGATGCAAAGATAAACTTATTCATTGCATGTAAAGTATTTAATTATTATGATTAATTATAATGCTATTTATTAAAAAAGGCTACTTACGGAAATATATTTTTGGGTTGAGTTAACGTTTGTCTTAATCATGTTGCCTTAACGGTATCTTCACTTTTCTTTGCCATGTTAAGAAGTTCCACATATGTTTTGAGGGAGAAAATACGGCTGAGTTCGGCATGGAACGAAATGAAAGAAAATGATCGAAGTTATCATTTCAACTCTTATCTCAAGCGGCACTTAGATTCTTGTTAATTCATTTTTAACATCTACGAACTTTTTAAAGCTTGTTCTTAGACTATCATTAAAGAAGTTACTCTGGATATAACAAGAGGAATGAAATTAACGCGGTCATTCAAGAAGCAATCGCCGATCGCTCGGTTTCTTCAAGATGGCACTGGCGTAACTTTTTCAATTATTACATCCTCATTCGATATTTCTCGTCGTATTACCCGGTAATTGAAGGATAAAAATCCCATACTCTTATCCTCCAATAGCGGGATGAGTGCTGCAATCGATTCCAAATATAATCTCGACATATCTAGGGCGCTTCTTGATGTTCGGAGGCTCCTCTCCTCTTGCCGCCGCTGTAAATGAAAACTACGCTCCCTGTGAACCATTCTTCCTCCTCCCCTATCCAGCCACCAATCCAATCTCCAAGGGGAGACCGTTTCTCAGAAAATTGCCGCATGTCTAAATCGTTTTCTGTTAAAATAGGAGTGAGGAAGTACGAAGTCGGGAGGAGGAAGAGAATTCTGGGGGAGGGTTTGGCGTGGGAAGAGTCGATCTCATTTCTGAAGTTTGGTGGTCCCGGGGAAAAGGTATTCGGTTGCCGTTTGAATGAATGGCGGTCGTTTGGAGGCAGATTGCCGCTCGATGGCCGCAATAGTATTTCCGAGACCCTCGTCTGATGAGCCAGTCTCCTCGCCCACCACGAAGAAAACCGCCTTTTGGTGTCTTTAATCGTGGCCGAGGAGATCGGTTGGGGGAATGATGGTGAAGGAGCGGGAAGTATCCGCGTGGATCACAATGCCTTCGTGGCGGGCGTGGCTAAGAAGTGCGGTACGGTTTGGAAAAAGCCCTCATAATTCTCTAGAGAAAAATGAGGTTGGGGTTGTGGATCAGGCGATTCGAGAAAAACGATAGAGAAGATGATTATTTGAAACGATTCCAATATTTCCTTCTGGAGACTTCCTTGAAACGTTACAATAATATCACTCGTTAGCCTTCCTAAAAGTCAATCACGGTAACCTGGTAGGTAAACCAGTGGCCTGTTAACTCGTAAAAAATTTACCTTTACGGCACCATTAGTATTTAGAGATTATCTTTGGTTAATTTTATTCAGCATGGCATTCAATCTGGTTTGTGTTTTTAGTCTCGATTCTCTATGTGAGATGGATGTAGTACATCGCGTGCTTTTTCTTTAAAATTTTGTAATAGTGACGGGCATTATAGTTCACTTAAGGTTGCCCAAATTTAAAGATAGACGAATACCGCAGACTCTAACATTGCCAGATTTAGTACCTCAAAGGAAATCCTATATGATTAACGTATTGTCTAGTTACATAACTTACCAAATCTCTCCCATGCAATGACGTGATGCGCAGTTAAAGAAGACATAAAAATCTGTTACCAGTTTCTGTGTCATTTTCTAGTTAATATTGGTTACTCGGCAGAAAATGTTAGCATTAGAAAAAATTTGAAAATATTAACATGATAGCAAATTACTTTATGTCAATATTAAAAGATATGCCGTCAGATAAAATAAATATATTGTGTTATGTGTTATCGAATACTCACAGTGAATGAATCATTGCACAAACACATCACCACATTTTTTTATTTATACCGGCATAATGTTTTACCTTGAAACATTATTAATCGTGTATTATAGTGTAACATATTGCATACAACATCGTTTTTATATTATAGCATAACGTATTTTAACATTATTTGCATAGCTGTACAACTTTTAACATGTCTTAACACTAAATTTGCTTTCAGTATCCAATTATTCTCAATATCCTTCTGGCAGTGTTTTGTGAAGTCTCAGTTTGTTATTCTTAAAGAATACTAAATAATTGTAATTTCATTCTTACGCTTTTTCTTATTATTCTTGTAACTTATATTTATTAATAATTTGAATGCGAAAATACCTATCAGCAATTCATTTGGCGTGGTTATTGACGTTTATATGTGATTCACCCTTCAGGGCATTTTCATTAAGTTTAGTTACAAGTGCGCGGCGAGTTGTTTACCTTTTAATTATAATTATATTATAATTATTTTGTATCACATCATTATAATTAGGTTTTTGAACACTTGTAACTTTTCGGTGATGATTTTGAGCTGTATCTAGTGGGTGTACTTTATAAGCGTAAAAGGTTTATAGTTGCCGATTTTCAGCTTTTCAATACACTTAACATGAATTGTCATAGGTCGATTGAGTATCACTCTACTTTAAGCTACTTCTTGCCCGGTATGAAAAAATTATTTATCTTTTTTAATTTCGTCGTGTGGTAGGAAAAACTGCTTGCTTGTATTACATCAATGGAAACTACTCGTAATTTGATTCCCATCTCATCATCATCTGCAGTATGTCCTCACCCTCACCTGTGTTACTTGCCTTGTGATCTAAATTTGAATTCTGTAAGCTTTAACCCAGGCATTATTGTACCCTTTCTGCCAATTATGTTTGTTTTCCACCAAAAGTATCCACTTATTCCGTCCCAATAGCCAAAAGAGCTTTGATGCAGATGAATCAAGCTTTCCTTAACCATAATGCATCAGCGTATTGCTTCTATACCAACTCTTTCACCGAGTGATTGGTGCTCTGTACGTGTTTCCAGCGGCATTTCCAAGATGAGAATGGAGCGCGCGTTCTAGTTTGGAAAGTTGCGTCTCAAAGTTGGACCCAAAGCTCGAAAGCCGGGACTGCATTGAAATCAACCGGCATCCGCACGCAGTCTGGCGATTCGTTACCTACCTGCGGAACGGTAACGCCGAAACAGCTCAAAGCTTTGTGGAAACATCGGCGAGGATGCTGAGATCAATTGTTAAAGTTGTAAACAGTGTATAAAGCGTTTCAAATTTGCTTAATTAAGCGTCATCATTTGCAAATCCTTTAATTACGAAGCAGAAATCACATTAACCTGGGTACTACATATATTATATGCGGAAGAAATTTTCTGCTTGTAGAATATCTTAAAATTGATTGATAACTTTGCAAATCTTTTGCCGTGAAGTGTCGTAGCATTATTTCCAGGTATATCAAACTGCCCTCAAATACATTTGTTTGCTTTTTTGAGGGAAATATTCTTTGGTATTTTCATTGAGGAAATGTAATGTATACGTTCCGAATTAAACAATTTTATCCTGATCGACAGAATTTTAATTATATAATTATGCCATTGATTTGTTCAAGGAGGGCCTTTCACCCTATGTTTTAATTATCGTATGCTTTATATTTATGTTTTCTTCCTTGCGTTATTAAACAAAAACGGAAATATATATTAGATACAGTCGTAAATACAAAATAATAACAATACTGTGCAATACGCTCTTACAAATATAAATTATACTGCGAGTCCTTATTCGAATAGGCAATATGACGTCTTTTAACTTTAAAGGAGAATGCTGAAGACTGCTCAAGAGAAACTCAGTGTTGGAAAACTTAGCAATCCCGTTCATGGTGTATTACACTTTGGATCATTGGTTACCTCATCCAGGGGGGTTATTTTGTAATTCCACCTCGGTGGGAGAGCCGTTTCGCTCACTGAATGGCTCAATGAATGGCTCACATTCAGTTCAATGAATGGATCAACTGAACGGCTCGTGAATTTTTTCGGCATCATTGACGGGAGCACCATGTATTTCATGCTATTATTCAATCATATAATAATAGTTTTTTGTAATAAACACTTTTAAACATAAAAGTACCGTTGTGCTTATGATTATCATTGGTGTACGTAAGCTGTAAAATGTACCACATTTTATATTAACGATAAATATTTTCAAGTAAAGGAAGGAAAGCAAACGTACTTTGGAATAAATTGCATTAGCGTATATTGGTGTACTGTAATAATCTCTTCATTTATATAAATTCTTGCTACAGTGCTGAATATTTAGGATGGGATATATGTTGGCACAATAAGAATTTGATGGACAAATTTCAGTCGCAGACTTTCCATGGGAGAAAGGGACATTGTCGGAGTATTTTCGGTAACTTTCGATTTATATACACGTTTCCTTACAAAATATAAATCATGAGTCGACATATGACTATAATAACTGTGTATGCATACAAATAAAACACTTAGACGGAGTAAAAAGTACATATTTCCGCAAAAAAATTATTGGAATCGGCCGCGGCGGCTGGAAGTTAGTTGAGGCCATGATAAAAATAAGCTACACAACATCATTTTTCTCACATGAGGACTTAGCTTTAGTATACCAGTGGATAGCGTCGTTGATTTAAGAGTTGAAGTATGAGTATCCCTCGATTCAAATCCACTGGAGGGCATGTTTTTTTGCTAAATGTTTTAGTCTAATTATTTCTTTAACTCACTATTTAAAGTATATTAATTGATTTTTCCATCAAGTCTCATCCTAAATATAATTAAAACATTTTTTTGGGTATCTGGTTTAAGATTTTCCTGAAGGTGAACATTATTTCGGCGACTGTAAGCTTAGGATTCGATGTCCTTCGTCTGTACTACGGGATAAAACCGAAGTATATGTGCCTGATGCAATTGGTTGTCATCGCCTTCCCCGTTTTCATTTCGGTGACAATTTTTCCTTGTAGATTTTGACTGCAGCACTTCAATGTTACAATGAAAATTCAACTTTGGCTACATTTACTCCATTAATGCGTTTTTGTCTCCAAAACTGAATATTTACGACCACTTTGCTATCGAACTGTATATTTATTTCGTAAACAACTCTTGAGGGAGTGCATAGTAGTGGTTTGAAGCAAATTGATATTTAATCGATAATATCCAACAAGTGGGTATGACTAGTGACTCTAGGATTTGAAGCACTCTCCGATAGTCGTTGATTTTATTGATAACTTTGCAAATCTTTTGCCGTGAAGTGTCGTAGAAGTTTTTTCTTACTTTTTATAGAAATATGAAAGGCCGTTCAAGTTGCTTCAAATATTCCTGAACAATTGTCATTGAATGGCCGTCTCTAATGATCTTGAATGGATATTAGACGTTTAAGACACCTTGTTCAACGTCCTTTGTTCGATACTTCTCGAATTGTGTGAGGAGGGCTATAACAATACTTCTGTCTAAAATTTAGGTCGGTGGTTTTCTCTGTGGCTGTCCTCTACTTTATGTCAAAGACTTGAATCAACTAATACACGAGTGAGTTCCGTGTAGAATAGTGTGAACTATTACGCTTAGGAACATTGTATTTATATTTTGAACGCTAAAGCCTCACCCAAAGGCAGAAGTTAAAGTCGGTCAAGTGGAAAGTTTCAGAGGCTTCAATTAATATGAATAATAATCATTAGAAAAATGTATATTTTAGGGATTCTATCTTAATAATGGTTAATTCCTTTCAATACCAGTTTCAACGTCTTTACGTGAATTATTAATTTTGTAAAAATATGGACCCTCTTCAGTGACAACAACAGCAACCCAAAGACTAAAGCATAAAAGTTAATGTGAATATATACCTCGGGAATCACAACAGTCTTTAAATAAGTGAAGGCAACCACGATGAATGTAAACTAACACTGTATATAAAGGCTAACACTGTATGAAATAAATAGCAAGGTTATGTTTGGCTGTGGCAGTGAGGAGACATTTTCCAACAGCGAAATGATTGGAAGTTATGCATAAACATATCCACTCAAATACTCTTAGCTTTCTGTATTGGTCTTTGGAATGAAAGAATTGCGTTGACAAAGTATTGCGTAAACCTCTTACGTACAACAAACGTTGACAGATCGCAGGTAGCTTTGTAAATGACCCAAAGGCTTTCGTACTTAGAAAATAATGTCCTCCTGTACTTCATTAATGGGTCTATATCACATAGACACAATGGTAGTGTTTTTAAAGATGCACAATTTGTAGTACCAAATCCTGAAGGTAAAGAATCTTCTTCTTTTGGACTATTTTTTTCATTATGCGGCGAACTATCACGCACTGAAGGAACAACAGGATGTGTGAGCAATCATTCAATAGCTTTAATGGAAACAGAACCTTTACACTTTGTCCGGTGCATTACCAAGGGAAATGGTTAACAATCACGTATAGTCCTTGATTAGCTCACGACTAAAACGATTATATTATTAATACCCAAACGCATTTTCCCATGCTCTAAGAATTCATAGGCATACATAAACATAAATAATATGACCTTTTCAAACAAAAATAACTACCAATGGTAAATAATACGGGCACTTTAAAAATTTCTCGCGCGTATCGCAGCCGTTCGTATGGTTTTATGAACCAAATTCCCGCGCTTCCGCAGTTTTCTCCTCGAGCAAAGTGGACCGATAGTGGCGACAGCTCGCGAGCCCAATGTTTGGTGTAATGGAACTAACGAATAGGTGAGATAAAGACACGGATCTAGAGTCACAAGATACGGATAAAGAGTCGAAGCAGCCCGTGGGTCACCGGAAGAGTCAGTGAGTCAAGTGAAAGAGCCGTTGACTCTTGGAAAAGACCCGAAAAATCACCGTGAGGTGATCCGAAGATGGTCTCGCCGCCCTGGATTTTTGAAGCTGAGCTACGAAAAATGGCGTATATTCCACGATTACGATTATGGCGTATATCTCACGGAGGTGGAATTACAAAATAACCCCCCAGAGCTGTCTATGAAAGGAAGCAAGTGGACGTAAGATATCGGTTTCTCTGAAATGCATTTATACAAAACTCCTTTTCGTGCAATCATGAATCCTTCAGGTAGTAGGTAGTCAAAATGTTTTCAAGATAACCTATTTTAGGGTTGCATTATTTTATGTGTAGTCTGAGAGTAAAACTGGGAGCCAGTAGAATTGGTTCAGCCGACAAAAGAATTTAGAATGAGAAAGAATGTGTGGCTGGAGTAGGATTCGTTTCTCTTCAATCGTGGCGGAAAATAATCTGAAAATAACTCAATATTGTGGTAACACAATATTTAGTATTTTGTTGAAAGATCACAATACCATTCAAATAACAGTCTTCATTCCATTAAATAGAATATTACATAATTAATAGAAAATGACAGAGTTGGAAGAGAGTAACTAATTGTACGTCCTCTAAGGAGACATTTATATGGAAGAGAATCCTTGAAGTCAATAGATATTGCATTACTTAATGCTGGAATTAAATGGCATTGTAATAGAAAACGATATGTAGAACATATTCATATACCTCAATAAATAAAAACTTTTTTCTAGTAATAAGCAGTTAATGAAACATTTTGTTTTATCTTTAATGTAATATTCCGATAGCAATGATAGCAATTGTGTCGAGAGAAAATATAAGACCATGTAGAGCCTTCCAAAAATTGATCTTGCTCTTAATACGGATCTAATATTAGAAAGGAAGGGTGGAGGGCTGTAATCAGTCAGTCTTAGGAATTAATGCTCAATGATGATGATGGCACTTACTTCAAACACTTAGATCAATGGGTGATGAAATGAAAGCACTCGGAAAATAAACTGCAACCCACTAAACTTGGCTTACCGGACGAGGGCTTTACGACGCCGCAAACGAATTACAATTGAATTTGCAAACGATTGCTTCTATATTTATGTTCTGGTCTATATGTTCTTATTGGATAATGCATTAAAATTATCCCTTCTAATTTTAAATGTGATGACAAGAGAGAATGTTAAAAGCGAGAGACAATGACCAAGAAGAGTGGATTGCCTCATCGGACCGTAAGTTTTTAAGCCGGCGGTCGAAATGGTTTGGCCGGGATGATTTGGAACGAGAGGACTAGTGCATTTTCCTGTGGGTCTACCGGAGAAAAGGGAAATTTGGGGATTTAAATGCGTGGGTGAGAGTGGGCTTGGGAAGTAGAGAAAAGGGGCGAAGAAGAGGTGAAGCCCAAAATTTCTGAGGCGGCGATTAAGGAAGCCTTCGCTCGGGATATTAAATTGTTAGGGAGGGATTATTGCCGGACCAGAAGAGCGGCTCCAAGCATGTTGTGGACGAGAAGAGGGCGGGGGGAGACGGAGCGGGGGTCTTGCTAAAGCCTTTGGGTAAAGGGGATATGTGGGGAGAGGATGCTGGAATAAAGAAGGGGGCTGGAGGTCGTGCCCAACGCGCCCTATCCACTAGCCCCACTCTCATTTCGTCTATAGTTTGATATGCGGAATCCACACTCGTGTGGTCGGGCGCGTTATTCATTCTTCCCACACCCGAGTCCCCGCATTACGGAGTCACAAATTGGACTTGACCCTCGCTCTGGCCTTCCTGTCTCCTCATCTCAATTTTGATCGGTCCTGAGCTTAGCCCTTTCTTTGCAGAAGGTTTTTTTTTCCTCCGAGTCTTTACCTGGACTTTGCTCTTAGAAAACATTTTTTTGTCATTTGGTGGAGTAATGCCATTTATCAGAAATTATGATGTCTTGTTAAATTTTAAACTCCCAATGACAGCAAGGAGTCCCGCCAGAGAAGGAAACAACCTGTCATAATGTTCATATGTTTTCACGAAGGAGAAAGAGATGTTACCTTCCAGGCGAAGGAAACCTTCACAATATCCAGCAAATACCCTTTGGTACTTATTATTATGACTTCATCTCTGAACATCGGTTGTTTTAGGTACCGATATTCTTGCAACCAAGTTATATGTGGTACTAGAAATAAGGATTTCAGATATGTTATGAAAACTTTACCTATTCTCTGCCGTGCTATAATCGATGTGTAATCTCATGCTAAAATACTAAGAGGATTTTTAGAGCCTGGTAAGTAAGTTTTGGGGCCTATCAAACTAGAGAATTTGTAGGAAAAGTACCTTAATAATAAGAAATTAAAAAAGTTAATATGTTAAGGCCGTCACTCGAAAAGAAAAACAGCAGTAAAACAAAAAATCGTGGTTTCCTGGCCCCTCATGTGCAAAGTCTTCCGTGTGAATTGCAGATAACTTAGTGTTTTCTCATGACTTTTTTAGCAAATACTTGCCAATAACCTCTTACGCTTGGAATGAGAGGTCCATTATTTCAGTTTTGTTTCAAATTAAGTGAGAGGAACCAATGATGTACCAAGTCTGGGGCACATTGATGATTTCCGTCCGTTGTTTTTCTTTGAGGACCTAATTGATCCCAAGTGATGTTTTTTCGCGGTAGTTTCTTGTTGTGAACGGGATGGAGACGTGAACCCATCTCAACTTCATTTCTCATCTAGCTGATTACTACGTGCTTCGGGCACGAAGCTTCCCTTGGGAGCAACAAACTTCCTTGTCATCGCCCCAGGTACATAACAAACTTACTTCTGATTCTCCAGTGGTGACGAGAATACACGCTTGCATTCGCTTTTGATCATTTTTGATTTATGTCGTCCTTTGCCGAGTTCCACCGATGTCACTCTACTCCCTTATCTGCTTCTTCCTCCGCGAGGATTATCCGAGAGTTACGTTTCTTGCCTTTTTTCTATACAAGTGTGGGTTAATCTAAACCTTCCCTTAACATTTTAGGGCTCTTCTATGTTCTGAGGTCATTGAGAAATAACTAATGCAACTGTATGGCGTTACTCTAGACAAATTGTATGCGATTATAATTTAATGTCCTTTTTCTACAATATTTCCTTGTCTACACTTCGATTTATCCCGTCGGTATTGAGTGAGTAATATTCTTTGTTAAAACTGGTACGTTAGCCGCAAGATGAGGTGGCTTTTTGTTAGCTTAATTCATCTTTAATGTACCTTTTACAATTACAAAGCTTTTCTACTTTGGTACCGTTTTGAAAAATCAACAAATAATTTCTTTTTTTTATAATTTTACCGAAATTTGTTTGATGATATTACAATATTGGCGTCAAAATGGGACAAGAGGCAAAATTTCTACATAAAGTTTTGCCTATAATAGCTGGATGTGGAATAGGAATATGACGATTAAATAACAATTGTTTGAAAGCATTATTTTCAATTGCTTAGGAAGAAAAGCCAAGCAATGAAAAAATCCAAGAACACCTCTCCACAAGGCCTTAAGTGGAAAGAGAAAGTGTTTTGCTTTAATTAACGCGGCAAAAATCAAACAGCTCAAGTCAACAGAATTGGAAGTCGGAAACGCCCTGAAGACGAGAAAGATATAAAATATTTATTTTCCCCGTTATTCCCTCTTAATTTAACTTGAACTTAATAAGGTGCTTTGTGTGATGCCCTTGAGAGTACTTGCCGAAAATATCCCATAAATTGTTGTGCCCCCCATTCTCTCATCGAGACGTAATAACACGAACTTGCTTTTTGAAAGTGGAGTTCAAAATAAAAAGACGGTATTTTTGGAAAAGCCATGAGGAATAAACAGGATATCGCTGAAATTTCTTCCCAAATTCCTGAATACCATCATGAAAAATGGATAGCATCCCTTGAGTTACTTAACGTAACAAGGACGGAATGTATTTAATAAAGTTTGAATGCGGGAACTGAGTAGCCAATATCGTCAAATATCTTTTGTCATCATCTGTAAATGAAGGCATGGTGAATGCGCATGAACTTTCGAGTGGATCTTATATTTCCTCATAAAATAAGCTTAAAATGGATAAATATGCAATTAAATGTATTTATGGTAGAAAATTCATAATCAGTTGTTTAGCGTCCTCTTTTATTTCTCATTCACCTCTATAAGCAAGTTTTAAATTCATAACCACTAAACTTACTTCATTTTTTTGCGCGTCACGCTAAACGTTTTTTAAACCGATCGTGATAATTTTTACACCCGTTGACATTCATGATCCTCTCTATGGAAACCAAAGACGGTTCTATATGAATCGCTGACAATCCATCGTGACATAAAAATCATCTTTTGTGTATGTCATATATTCTTCAATTTGTTCTTTGGTAGGATTTCACTAAATTACTAATTAGCTTTTATGAGCGGGAAAACTTATTTCTATGTTTCTCTGTGTGTTCATATAAATAGTGCTACGAACGTTGGAGCTATAATTTACTCGGTTAAAGTATATGATGCCAGATGGAACAATTTTACTTTGATCTATAACTTATTAATGCAGTAAATTAAAAGGCCGATTTTCATATCAAATAGTCTCATTTCTAAATCAAAGGAACAAGAGGCTAATCATAATTTCGTGTTCTAATTCTAATCTCCTTTCACCCCACTTATACACGCTCGTCGTTTTTTAATCATAATTATGTTTGAAAGTGTTCCACGCTGTAGTCTCATGAAATTGTATTAAGTATTAAATCCTTGATATCTTAGGATTTTCTGCTATAGTTTTGTCATTATTAACCCTCATATGGATTTACGAATTTAGTTACGTCGTTGGATTTACGGCGCCGCAGCGGCGCTGCGTTATATTTTGTCATTATATTTCAAACCTGGCCTTTCTTATCATGTTTTCTTATTGATAATACTAGTGACTTCTATTTTATTTATTTTTAACAATTTTTTGCAAGATTTGACCCATTATTACAGAAGTTATAGCTAAAAATCTTTAACACTGCATTCTTTTCCGTTTGTTGCCGTAATACTTTCTCTTTTTGGTCCCTTAGACGGTTATTTTCGAGTGAAGGTTTTAATTTCGTGTGTAATGGTTGTTTTAAATAATTTTTCTAATATTCAATGCTGGATAAACTCCGCTTTATTATGTGCACATTGTTTTATTTTTTTATGTTCCCAAACACTAAAAATGAGGAGCGAATAAAATTCGGATGGGTCCATGTAAAATAATTTTGCTTCACTACGTCCACCCACATGTTTCATCTTTGTAGTATGCGCAGAAGTCTGAGTCCTTAAACGTTAATAATTGAAAAAGGGTAGGTGAAGTGAGAAGAGACGAGTGATACTGTCATGATTTTTCAGGGCTATATTTTGACGATCAAGGCAAATGTAACGGACATTCTGGGAGCTTATATTCTGCAATGTCTAAAAAAAAGAAAGGATGAAAGTCATATGGGTTGTGAAATGTGAGGAACGTGGGACAGTCAGCGACGCGTCAAAGAGTTCAGCGCCGCATTGGAGGGGGGACTAGAAGAGCCGGTATTTTAGGCCTACAGTGGAGCCCATTACCTCACTGAGGATGTCTCCATAGAGATTGACAGGTAAAAGTGATGCGGGGGAGTGCGGCAGATGAGGTTTTGCTCCGGGATTGGTGGGAAAGGCCAAAATGATTATTTCTAAGAAGTTTGGATTGTAGGTGGTAAGGAAGAAGGAGCAGGAAATGGAAAAAAACATGGAATAAGATGGCGTCTATTTTCTTCGGTCCGGTGCTGCGTGAGGGACCGATGGAAAAGGAGCTAGTGTTCTGGGGTGACCAAAATACCCTCATGCTGGGAGGAAACCCCTCACCTTTTCTTTCCGTAGCATTGCACTGAGCCAAACATTGAGACCATCCGTACTTTCCCACTAAGCCTCCTTATTTGTCATCCTCCGCCTACTTTCTTCCCCCCAAAAAACTGATTGAACTTCTCCCCACCTCCAACGACCCACCCGAGCTAGACCTTCTCGGAATGAAGGAAGGGCCACCCCGGGGCGCTTTGCGATAAGGCGCGGATTCCCTGTCCCTCACGCAGCGATGGAAGGGTGAAGAATGAGCAGCCTATTGTGTCTAATTGCCTCCTTGCACTCTCAACCTTCCTGCACAATACGGATTTTCTACGCTTACCTGGCCTAACGATTCCGGTATTCCCTGATCCTTGGCAGTCGACTCACCACCATGTATCTCCACCCCTTCATCTCAAAACAACCTCCATGGAATTACCCACCTTTCTCCTCCTGACTCACTCCTTTACGTTAATAAACAATGGACGACTCAAACCTCTGTGCATTTGAGTACACAAAGAAACAAGAAATATATTTCACTGTGTGGTAAATCGTCTATGTATTTTTTCATCGTGAAAACATTTTTACATTGTAAGTTCTGTCAATGTCAAATTTTCACTGTGTGGTAAATCGTCTATGTATTTTTTCATCGTGAAAACATTTTTACATTGTAAGTTCTGTCAATGTCAATCCATAGGCAAACAGTAACGTCCTCGGAAATACTATTATCGCCAGCAATTTTGTGAAGACTATTGCAGCGGCAAAGTAATATTTTCGAATGAGAGGTACGAGACATAACACCAACCGTGTGATGTGTTCACGGTGGTCAGTCAAACTTCTGAATAGTCGTCCCGAGTCTCAGCTAGTCATTCACCGTGAAATTTCCACACGAAGGTAAAAAGACGTTATTGCATGAATTGTGAAAATATATTGTGGTTAAATTTTCTTGAGATTGCTGTTTGATATAATTCTATACATAGTAACCCTGGGATATCCCCAAAGGTGAGCATCACCACAGCAGGTACGCGGTCGCCGAGGAGGGACGCGGAGAGGAGAAGGTATCCAAACAAAATAATCCTGGAGGCCATGGAAAAAACACCCTTAGGCTAGCCATAAGTTTCAAAGACTTATACTTGCAAATAGATGAAGTTTTGTCAATGAACATTGTAAACAGGCAAAAAATATGATAATTAGATAAAAAACAAAGCAAAATTGGCAGAGTAAATTTTTCCCATTGTTAAACGATTTAAATTTGTTTATAAAGTTTAAATATTTTCATATTATGATTATATATAGAAGATACTATTTCATACAAAACATAATAACTTTTAAATTAGTATTGAGAGTGCAGTCCCCGACATTGCGACGAGGAAACTCTCGGCGCCGCAGCGGCGCCGTAAATCCAACGACGTAACTTTTTTCATTAGAGGCCAATAATATGAAAACTATGCACACTATACACACGAAAATATATTTGTAGCCTAAGAAAGCAGAAAAAATAGACTACCGAAAGTTTCAGAAAGATCCTTGCGAATGGAAAATTTTAAAACCATTTTTAAAACCACGAGCGCCGCTGAGGCGCAGAGAATCCATATGAGGGTTAAGGTAGGCGACTGATAACCAAGGTCATTCTCGCCAGTAAAAATCCGTTGGTATGTGTTAATGGATTGAGAAATTGGAGAATCAACTTTTTTAACTATGGTAAAATCGGTGGAGATAAAATCTACGCTACCCTCTGCTCAGTCTGTGAAAGGCGATAGCCGTCCCGAGGTTTTCATGAAAGATAGCATCAAAACCGTCTAAAAGCCTCGTTACCATGAATTGATGCTTACATTTATGCCTTGTGAAGTAAGTTTGTCATATTCTGTGTACAATTTACGTGGAGAAATCAATACATCTATCACAGTTACTCTGTCCTGTTTTCAAAAGGCCGCTTAATATGGAAAATTAGCGCTATACTGCCAAGGTACATTCTTTAAGAAAAGCTTGACACTCATATTAGTACCCGTAGTTGAAATTTTCCTTCTCTCTTTTCAATGGCTGTGACAATAGTTTCCCATGAAGGTTACGATCGATATATGAATCACCTAGTCTAAAGCGGAAGGTATGAGGTTTGCATTTATCCTCAGCATATTGACCGCGCTCGGCGGGTATACTTGAGCTTAAGATCACTTAAACAAGCCTTCCCGCTAAACAAACAATGCAGCCTGCGATTCTCCACGATCCACGAATGGCACTCACTTATGAATTTTAACCTCTCTCGGAGCTTCATGTTACGGTGATGCAAGGGAGGAAGTTCGTATGATACTTCATAAACTCCGTAATACACGTCCAAAATAAATTCCGAATGCATTTAGAATCTCGGCGTTCCTCTTGGATAATTCTTGTGGCGATTTCTTGAACATTTTTGCTGCTAGGTTTCTCTTAAATTGCTATCCCAACGAACTGTTGTAGTAGGAACATAAAACTCTTTTGGACTCATCTTGGTGATTTGGCGACGGTTGTTAAAATAATCTTGCGGTCTCAAAACGACATAACTTTCAATTTTAAGCTATTTATTCTTTTAGCTAATAATAAATATCCTGCTACTACGTAAAAAGTACCTCTTTAAAATGTTCTTATATTACTGCCGAAGGGATTATACTAGTTACACACTAAATGAACCGTATAGAAATATACCTAGTAATTTATCCATTTAGTTCCTTCGTGTTGAGCTTGAGATAAAAGGGTCCAGTATTTTCTTATACCTATTACTCAGCGCATAAACTCATGTCTTACCATTAATCATTGGTATTTAAATTGGCTGGATTTATGATTACTCTCCAATCAAAATGCATAGAATAATAACATGGAGGTGATATTTTTAGAGAAATGAGTACTTTTTCCCCTAAGTGTGCGAATGTACTGCTTTTGAAAGTCCCAATGTTATTATTGTTAATGGTTACTCGGGCTTTCCACCGGGTCAAACCCTTTATCTTGGCCGACGTTTCGATCCATCCATCCATCAGGTCCATCGTCATCAGGGCATGATGGGATTCGATGGGCGACTCGTTCATCGAAACGTCGGCCAAGATGGATAGTTTGACCCGGTGGAAGGACCGCGTAACCTTTAACAACATCACACGCCGGGAAAGCCTTAGATCTTCCTTATGTTATTGGTCAATTGATTGATGAATTAACGTTTTTATCATTCATGGTGAGAAATCAAAAGTGATATGCAAGATTCATTATTTGATTCGTTTAGATGAATTCCTTCTCATGACGTACATATAATACGTCGGCGGATATATCATAATCACTTTCTTTTGCGCATATCCTCGTTTATATGCGTGTTTGGAGATACTCTAAGAGGTTTACATGCTATCTGCCTCCACACTGGCACGAATGCGCACCATTCATTTGCTAGCATACCACAGGGGTCACTCGCAGCCAGAGTGAAACGCGGCAGACTTAGAGACATCCGCAAATGGCGTCGGCCTACCTTAACGTGTTTGCATTCCAAAGCATTTCAAAAGCACTCTGAGACACCACCTCCGATTCTCCACATGCAGGCACTCACCGTCCTCCTCAAGAGTACATCTTACCGCCGAACCACTCCCTTCTCGCTCGGCGGATTGCGTCCTCGGCATCTACGGGCGGCGTCGGGCAATAACTTCCGGACCCTCCATTGATTTGGGTCTGAGGCCCAGGATGCTCCGTTCAAAAACCCACTCACGCATACCAAAGCATGCACAGAGATTTTGCCTTACTGTTCTCCGACTTCTCCTCCGTCGACCTACGCCTCTACGCTTAGCCACATCCGCTTTTACGAAGAGGGCTGCGGGTGACGGAACATTTCGCGGACGAGCGTAGGGAGAAACACTCCTCTGACCCCTCACTCGATCAGGGCCGGCAGGTTTACTCATCTCCCGAGAGGACGGACGCGGGCCGGCGCTGGCATCCGTTGTGGCGCTCATCAAACTGTTTCTCAGCCACCCGGCAATACCTTATCCGTCAGGGAGAGCCTGAAATCCCCTTTACCTTCGCCTGCCAAACCCACTGCTTCCCCAAGAGAGCCCCCTCCCCCAAACTGCCTTTGCCCACAGCCTCCCTGCTAGTCTTTGCCCCGCTATGCGCAATAGCAGTGATGGTGTGGTGGGGGAGGGGTCAGAGAGCCCACCTCAGGCACTTCAGAGTCTGGACTGAAGGACTGGTGGAATCCGCCCCCGGTCTCGGCCGTTTCCTTTGAGGTCACTTTTGGTATTTCCAGACCCTTCGTCGGGTGTAGTGGAAAGCAATGACGTTTGAAGAACGCAGTGAAAGTGAGAATAGGTGAGCGAAGGGTCCATACCTTGCCGGGTTGAATGAGGAGGGAGCGGTTGTGCTTGCCTCGGTGGTGGGGAGGGGTCGAGACGCTTTGGGAAAGGGGAGGGGGTCAGGAGATTGAATTCGCGGCTCGAGCCGCCAAGCTGGCTTAGTGCGACCTTGTTTGAGAAAGGAACTTTTGCTGTCATATCGGTCCCGGACGCCTTTTGGCCTTCGCCAAACAAATAGCTGCCGCCCTTCCCGCTCGTTCTCTTCTACGCTTGCAAACCGCAAGGCTGTGGAGAGTTTTTCAAGCCACCGTTGGCGAAAAAATCGGGCGTTATTTGCCTAAGCGGCCGACCAAACCGCAGACTCGTATCGTTTCCAGCAATGTGAAGACTTCTTCATTTTAGCCTTTGTTTTGCTCTCTGCAGGCTTCCCAAACGTTATTTTGTACACGCAATCATTTTCTCCCCTGGAATGCTGATTTTCTCTTGCTCCCTGTTGTTGCTAGTATCTGAACGTCCCGCTAACGCTAAAAACCCATTAATTCATGTAGGTATCTGTTCTGGAATAATAATGTATGTGTATGATACATTCCAGTTCGGTGGTTGAGAAATATAATATTTTATAAATTTATTTAATAATTAATTTCAAAGGAACCATTGATAAATATTATAACTTCACAATAGCGTTGTCATATTAATGTTTCAAAATTCATATATATTGTAGTGTTTCTCTCTTCTCTGTCCCTCTAGCTTAAACCGGTCAGAAATGCATGTACTCCGTTAAAAACTGAAATCAAAAGCTATTCTTTTTATTTAAGGAAATTGAGTTTCTCACTGAAAAGTGGAATAATTATCTACAGTACAATGTTTCAATATAAAAACTAAAATGCATGATGTTTTCTGATTCGATTGATAATTGACATTTTTGTTGAAGCTTGTACAAAATAAAGTTTTTCTATCTGCCTGTGCATGTGACACATTTCACCATCAATGAACTTAATTGGATCAATCACCACCATAAATAATTTGTTGTAAATGGATATTTTCTGCTTGAATGAAAAGTAAATGCATTTAATGAATTGCGTGATGGCAAGTGAGTTACGTAGAGTACCTGCTGCAAGGCGCATTTATGCTTATATTTAACTCTATAAAAATAAACTTTTCAGTAAAAATAAGGTTTAACTAAACTAATTATTCAACTAAATAAAGTTTGCTATTTTTTTTAATTGCTGGATTAAATTTTCAACTTGCAGTCGATTTGTTTCACCAAAATGTTGTGAAATGTAATATAGCGACATTTTAGATACATTTTAATTTTGCTTTGAAGTATTATTCAGGTTCCTTATTCTCTCTTATTTTAAGCCTAGTCAGCTGTTGGTTTTTTTCCGTCTTAGCGTCATGGTGGTTAATCTAAGTGGAAGGTCGGTTGAATAGAAATTATTTCTCTCAACTCCAGTGTTCTCTCTTTTGACGCTTTGAAAATATGTATATTTATACCTGTGTTCATCAAATCTTATTAAAATGCCTAATACCTTCAGGAGTACTTCCGAATAAATGTTACTTTTTTGAGGTTGTTTAGAAAAAATGAAATAATGGAGAAAGAAGAGCATTTAGGGCACTACTTTTACAGTTTCTCCGTTGCCCATTTCAGAGATTTCAAATTGTTTTGACGGCATTTCCTTTTGAAGCTTCGCAGGGAAAGCCTGTCATCGCGTCAAAAACACGCATGAAAACGTTTTATACCAAATACGTTTCCCAGTGCACCGAGGGAATTTTTCGAGGCTTTGAGAAAGAAAAAATAAGTACATTGAGTAATTGAAATTGGAGCTAAAGTGGATTTTTTGTGTGTTTTAAATTAACAGTTTCCTCTTTTTTGCAGGTACGGAACTCACTATGGAATAGAATGCATTCAACACCTGTGACAGACTGACATTTAAAATCCTAAATGCCGTGAGTATGCGCCATAGTCTTTTCGTCAAAGGACATAGAAAGTAGGACAATATGTAATACCAGTGCCATTAGTACGATTCACAGTTGATTAATGACTTATATAACATTAATTTACTAGCTTTTAAGCTTATCAATATTGTTGATGTATTAGTTGATAATCTATTCGTGTACCCATAAAAGACATTTTTTTAATTTATTGAGTCCTTGAGTCTTCAGTTTGGTTCGATTTTTCGTTATTATTTGATTTATCATTCAAGTAAACATGACCAATGTTGTCTCAGATGTGGACACTTCCGTCATGTGGAATATTTTTCATAAAATTTGTCAATCGGGGGTTTAGATAATTTTGTCCTATTCGGTGAAAGTTGTTATAAGAAAGTGATTATAGTTATCAGCTGAACCCATACAAATGCGTCTGTGGTAAAAATTCTATCGAGAATTCTAATCGAATGTCTATATGATTTAATGTAAGGGTGCTTTTAAATATCAGTTTTATCATCAATGTGGAAAGCTTGACCCAAAATCCTCTTATATTTTTCACTAGTAAATATATTATTCTAGTAGCTGCAGGGTAAAGCTGTATAATAATAACATGACTGTATATCTTCGTAACCCAGAAATTAGCTCATGAGGTCTGCCATGAAAAGCTGGCCTTCGACCCGTTTTTCTATGACCTGTTTCGCATTCCCTTCACCTTACTAAAACCTAATGGTTATTTGCTTCCTTTTAAAATTCCTTTCCCCTTTAAAAAAAAACATGCGTTTCATATCGCCAAATCTCTCTTTATTTTTTGTGAATCACTAATCTAAATTTTGTGCGCAGGCATTTTTTCAGTTATTGGCAGTATTATTTAAAAACACATGTGTGTACAAGTTCTGGAGAGTGATGTTTTGATATCGTGTTTATTTGATGTTGCTGAATTTCATAAACTAAACCTGATAATTTAGCAACGAAACATCCGGGAAAAGGCCGAGAATTATGGGCACTTTTTCACGATCATTCTACGAAGATAAACCAAAGAACTTAGGCGGTAATGGGTTCATGTAGATCAGCCACTTATGGTCATCAAAGTTAAGGATAGCTTAGCACGGATCGATTTGGAAGAGGTAATTCTTCTATTCGTCCGAATGCTGTCGTTCCTGCCTGCTTGGGGCAGAGTTTGCTTGCGTTCTTAATGAAAAACAACTAACCGTGTAAATCTAAAATACTACTCAAACAAATAATCAATCGTGAGAAAATCGCTAATTTTATACCTACAGGGAATATAATTAATGGTAATGTATGACTTCATAGTATATAAATATCGATTTTGAGATGTAGTGGATTTTGATGGAATTATTAGGTGACATATTCTGCTCAGCTGGTATTTGGAATCATATTTGCTGTAATGATTTTTTTAAGCTATAAACTTTAAGTATTAGTGTATCATATTAACTATAATTTTGGAGCGCAATTTACTGTATTCATAGGTGTGTTAATCTTTAATCCTATGATAGTCTGTGAAGTCCGTAAATTTTAATTAAATTTAAAGTTATATGTTCGTAGGTACCTATGAATATGGCAAGAATGCTGATGGTGACTCAATAATCGAGAGAAAAGTTGTAAAAACTCGCCGCAAGAACTTGGGAGTTGCATCTGGTAGAACCAATTTTACTGTGAATGAACACGGTGTCTACTTATCAATAGCAGTTACGTCTGGCTATTCACTTTCATTGACTTCCCACTGTGCCGGATGAAAAACGAACCTGTTCCAAACAATGATCATCAGCATTGTAACGGTCAGAGCTGATTATTTTCGGCCGCATTCGATGCCATTTGATAAGGCCCGTGGGTTTTATTATGGGTAGTTTGGCCACAACATGGGTTTCCGTCACCCTTTTTCCCTCTATACTTTGAGCGTGCATTGTCCCTCGTGCACCATGTGGGTGTTTACGGAAGTATCGAGCAAATTTCAACTGCTCTTGGAGTATGAATTTTTTTACGACTAAATACTTTGAGGGATATTCGATGGCAATGCTTTCTTTCTGCTTGCAATGGAATGTACTATCTTGGTAAAGAAAGCATATAATGCATGTAAAAACGGAAAATGTGAAGTACTGAATGATTTTGAGCCTTTATCTATTTGAGGAAAGATATGCTTTTGGTAGCGTCTTCACTGCTGTTTGTGCTGGCTTACTTTTTCTGCTCATAATCAGATTTGCTTACTCTAATAGGTGCGCATAAAAATGGCATAGGGAAAAAATGGTTTCTTAATGAAACTATAAGAGGATTCTATCTTTAATGTGGAAATTTGTTATAAAGAAGTTTTAACTTTTCTAATCAACCTTTCAGTATTCCGCATAGACGTCTAATGTAAAAATTAAATATATCAGATGAATAATTTTGGCAGATTGGTTTTTTCAAAAGTAAATGGGATATTGTGTAGCATGGATCATGGTAGGGGTAAGTAGCATGCAGAAGGAAAGGATTTTTTGCAATAATATTTTTATCCTATCTAGCTTCAAAATATGACTTAGGATTCTCAAATTTAGTAACTAAACTCAAATACATAAGACAACAGCAGATACAATGCGGTGTTTTTTAAAGATTTGTAATATTTTTCATCTATCCCCTAAATTTGACATTAGGATTAGTAATTAATTAATATTAATTTTGTAAGTTTTTTCGTGATATTTCGTTTATATTCAACCTTAAATCTTGGGTATAATACTATTATGTCTTTCTTAGAAAATACTCTTTTAAAATACCAGCAGTGGAAAACGTATAAATTTTATAGTTAGTTTAGTAAATTAAAGACTGAATATTTCTGGGAATTGTTCTTTAATTAATCGTTTTAATGTGGATTAACTCCGAGAACCGGTAACCACTGTCGTGCATGTGACTAATTTCAATATAAATCGAACATACCCGTATATAATAATAATTCTGTTATTTTAGTAGGCGTAAAAATTACAAGTCAATTTTAGATAAATAAAACGGTATCACCTCTTTTTAAGTAGTCCAGTTCACCGGGTTATCACTGGGCAGAAAGTAACGTTCACATCCATTTTTCATAACAAAATGAGTATGCTGAATCAATTATGGCGTGGGTTTTTTCCTTTCACCACGCATGCCGCAGTCAGCATCGTTTTTCTTTCCTATTCAAAACCTCTAGAATTGAATGGAGGACATGGCTTGAAGAGAATGCTAAATTCATAATTTTCGTCATAATTTCACCCTTCCGCCCTTCCCAAAAACCCGATGCCTCCTCAACTTCCGTGCCATTAATAATTCCTCAACGGATTTCATCGTGGTGGAAAATTCTTTTCGGCCAGGTCTAATCCGCTTAGGAGAGCTCAGCTGGTGAAATACACGGAGAGGGAGAGAGCATTTGAGAGGGTGGTTTGTGCTGGGGTGAGAAGGAGGAAGCTGCATGAGGAGTAGAAGGTCGCACTGTGAAGAGTCTGGAGAGCAAGAAGGGTTTCGTGTAGCGCAGGAGGTGCCGTAACAGAGGAAAGGAAAACGAAGGGAGTGACTAGCTGAAGAAAAAGGTTGGGGATGGAATCGACTCCCTTGGACCCCCGAGCTTGCCTTCCACTCCACAACAGAACAAATCCTTTTCTTCCTCTCTCCCCATCCATTCAAAGCTCCCTTTCATCGTCGTGCAGTCCTCAACAACCATCATCTGGTCATTGTGATTGGCACTGTGTGCTACAGCAAAAGGGGTTCCTAATTCTTTGCCCTTTTCCCCGCCTTCGGAATAAAAAGGGAATTAAAGGGTTAGTCATCATGCCGGAGTATAAAAGGCTCTTTATGGAGGGAAACATCGTTTCAATCCTGGATATGGATGTCAGAAACTAGAAGCTACTCGGCGGTCATACTGGGCGTTCCGCTTACGTCTATTTCTACTAGTAATCCAATCCTAAATGCTTGTCCTGGCCTTCCAATGAGAACCTTCCCACCCTTAAGAGATTTAGATTTTATAAGTGGTGACAAATTAGTATCTATCCTATACTACGTATTCACGGCAATAATGAAATTCTAACCCTATCCGAAAAGGATATATCGTGAAGAGTATGTATGCTTGTATGACTATTTAGCGGGAAATCCATTGAGAAGCGCTTAAAAATAACGTAATAAATCGATATAGGAAATAACGTATCATAGGCATTCAATTCCTATGCAACTTTATTTATGCCTACCAATCCATTTTCACGGATAACTTTGTGATGGTTTAACCCCTTCATTTAATAATTGATCATATAAAAGGAGTAAAATATATTGAATATGGGCTTTTGGGATTTATTTGATTTGTTTCCACGGTCATCAATTAAATGGGAATATTTCCATTTTATTGGTTAAATGGCTCTGTGATGTTTTTATCTCGCAAATTCAATTTCATGTGTGATTGAAACGGGGATCAAATTATCGTCGAGTCTTTTCCAGTCATTTTCGTAACCATGGCTGTGTCTAAGTCTCTGTCTTTCTCTAGAACCCATCGATTAGGCTTTAAGCTCAAAATTTCTGACTACTGATATTATTCTTCGACCTGATTCAGTAATGGGCCATTCAATTATTGCGTAAGACGTTTTTGGGAGTGGGGGTTTGGGGTAATCTTACGTTGTCTTATTTAGGGGGGCAGGGGGTCAGGAATCAATATACGCAAGATTTTTGACCGTCTTGAAACATTGTATCGTTTCCGAATTAAACTTAGCAGTGACATGGAGCATCCGCTCGTTAATGGAGTGTTTTCCGTAACTTCACCGCTACACCAATGCTCCAAAAATGGTGCATTTTCTCGATATGGTGACGCATTTTTAGATAATGACTAAATTCAGTAATTAAATTCTCCATTATTTCATTTGTCATAGCGGTGAGATATTTGGTTCCCTAAAAAATCACTGCCACAATCGTGCCTATTTGTTTAAAAAAGTGCGGATTATAATATTAATAGTCATTTTAATTTAATGGACCTAGTGATTTATATCGTACACATAGCAAACAATAATAAAAATGTTTTCCCGTAGGATGCTGGTATTAGGGTATCGTATATGCACGCAAGGCAAACTGTTTTCTTATTATTGTTTTTGCCATTCAGTAATGTCTGTCTTGCATTTACTTGTTATATAAACTTCTTTTAGTTGACTTAATAATTGTATGCATTATTCAATTGTTGTCTTATAGGTTTTATCTGCCATGAACTCTAAGGCTTCAAACTAACGTAGTTTTTCGTCGAGATTTGTTGCATTTTTCTTTGAAACAAAACTTAACTCGATTATTTTGTCCAGCTTATCAGTAGTCCTGGATACCCTTGATCTCTTCCCTTAATTCATAGTGATACATACTTAGGTCAATCTATCATATCCACAATATCGATATATCCTTTCCCATTCGTGTTAACTCCTATTAAGTGATCAATATAATGGGTCGCGCGCCCCCAGTGCCACTTCTCTCACCCCACAGTGACTAACGGACCACGAGGCATGTTACGTCCGAACAGAGGCATTACTCTCTTTTTCTTCCTCTTCCCTGGTGCGAGCAGCCCTGAAAATGCCTCCCCTCTTTACCTCGTCCACTCCTCAGTCCACTTCACGGCCGTTCAGCCATTTCCTCTCTCTCGGCCTTTCCTCTTCCCTTTTCATTTCCATCAAACGAAGCTTTCCCTTTCCTCTTTAATAATCCTCCATCTCCACGTTACAGATCCCTCGAGCTGATTGGTCGAGCTCATTTCGCGCGTAATCACTTGCATCTCGCACACGGCCCCTTTGCCCCGTGACTCCGCCAACGCCTACTAACACTCCCTCAACCACATTCCCCCCTACCCTCGGCCTCTAACTCCCCCTGTCTCCAACGTCCCCTTAATTTTTCACCATCCGTAGTGAACCGACCCCCCCACCTTTTGCCGGTACGGAGTTCCCGCCCCTAACTGTCTCGTGTACGGACTTGCTAACTCGTGTGTGTATATATGGAGGTAAAAATGCATTATAAATTCTTTCGGCTTAACTTTCTGACTTCTTTTTGCGTCTCGAAACTGGTCAATTATGGCGTTTTAAAGGACGCATGACTGTGCCTGCAGGCGTCTCCTGCTTTGTTTAGCATTCTTCTAATAAAGGTCTCCATTAATGACATCAACGCTTTGTAATCGCATGACTAAACAGAAACGTCTCAAAATTTCGATGATGAAATAAAAATAACGTGCTGGGCAAAGAGAGCTATCGCTACGAATAATTTTAATGCGAGCAGGTTTTGACCAAGTCATATGCACAACAATTCACCCAGCATGCTATCTTAAAATGAAAAATGTAATTATCAATTTCATTGTTTAGATGGAAATCAACTCTCCAACAGAATTTTAAAAATAATATTCATCTGATCTAAATACGAGTATTCTTATATGCAGCTGTATTAGTAGTGATGATTTTGATCACGCGATGCAAATATTACCGATGGTAATTTTAACCGTAAAAGGTGCTACTAAAGACAGAGGTACTTCGTGATTCTTGCATAGTTGAGAAACTGTGTTCGAGTGGGAAGTAATCATTTGTAAATTGACATTAGTGATTCCAAAAAAAATATTGGAGGAAAAGACCATCCCATTCTTTCCAATTTTATACTATTCAATTCGTAAAAGATTAATTTTCTATAGCACATCGAGTTTTAGAAACTAAATGAGAGTGGTGGTTTCAAATGCGTTTTCAATAATAATGGAACTGGAGAAGAAATGTCACATTTATGTAGGCTATTTTATGTTACTATTTGCTTATTTTGAATTTTTGTCTATGGAAAAGTTGTTATACATTGATATCTATTCAGATGCTCAATACTTTTTCGTTGTGAATTGGAAACTTTATATATTTAATCTCGTTTTAGATACAACTTACGTAATGTAAACAGGTGAGCGGTCCTTTTGTATGCTTTTCCTAAGAGCCATGAAAATACAAGTTCACGACTAAAACCTTCCCCGGTTTCCAATGAATTCAGTTTCAACTAATAATTTTTGGTGACCTAGAAAATTGAGAACATTAGTACTTGCAGATTTTCGTATGAAAATGAATGAAAAACTACGCCGTGGAAGGTAATGATTAATGCAAACAACATCCGTGTTACACAAATGTAGGTAAAAAATCGCGAAGAGCTAATAAAAATATTTTTTGCTCAAAGGTTAAGAGTTTTACAAGGGAAGACTTACAATTTTTGACCACTGATAAAGCTGGATTTTAAACCAATCTGATAAATTAAATGGGTGTGTGAGATAACTTGAATGTGATAAATTAAGGGGAATAGAAGAAACGTCATAAATGTAATTTTGGTTACCTACATACTCAAAAAACTTGAGTCAGAAATATTTATTTGAAATGGTCCTTATTAATATATTAATGGTGTGGCCATGGATGTGGCTCTCAAACCAATTTTTGCTATAACTATGAATTCTGAGTCTTTGATTGTATGGTTAAAGATTGACTCTGAGTAATTGGCACAATCGAGAGTGTGATATTGACTGTTTTCTTGATTATTATTTTCTAAAACTCGCTGATCAGTCACTCAGTATACCATTACGTCTGCAAAATGTTGCTATCTTCTCTGGTTTTTATTTTTCAATGGAAATTCGCTGCAAAGAAATCAATCATTCACAGCCTGATGACATAAATTAATTAACTTCCCGTCAGTAGTAAAAATTTCAGAAGCTGAATATTCGCGCGTGAACCGACTTGTATTCTTCAAACCGGAAGGTAATTTGAATTTCCAATAAAGCTTTTATTAAATTGCCTCCACTTTGTTCTTCCTTTTATGAGTCCAGCCCGCTTGGATTTAAGAGTGCCATGTGAATCATTGGAACCCTTAGTTAATCCGCCGACTCAAAAATGGATGTTTTCGTCGAAAAGATACACGGAGAGAGGCTAAATGTAAAAAAAGAAAACGCTATGGGAACAGGTGGAGTGGAAGTTTTTAAGGGATGCAAGAAAGATAGAATCAGGGTCCTCTTCTAATTTGAGGGCGAGGAATTAAGAGGAACTGGCGTTTGGAATATAATTGGAAAATTGGAGTGAAAGGGAAGAAAAGGATGGGAAGAGGGCAAATAGGGCGTGCAAAGGACCAGGCAACAAGCACTACCTCTCGTTCCGTAAAAAATGAGTTTTCTTTTTATTGTCCTTGAGCAAGTTGTGATAATTCAGTCAAAAGTTCATCAGATCCTTGTAGTATTTTTGATACGTCTTGGAGCCTACTAATATAGTAATAAAACTAAACGTCTTGTCTACCAATTATGAATGTAATAGTTGAGATTTAATGATACATTTGCTGTGCGCCACTTAGATCAGTTATCAATTCCAATAATTAGAGTTTTTCCGAAGATCAGTGACGAAACTATCGATTTTCAATGGAATGTGAATTTAGATGCTCATCAAATCAATTGAACGTGGCGTTAGGTTTTGGAACGACGAGAATGAATAACTCATAATAAAAATGTTGTACAGTTCCTCTATTTTTTAATCCTCTCTAACGGTTTCGACGTCTATAGCATCCTTTTTAAGACAAACAGATCCTGATTCAGTTTGTCTTGAAAATGACGCCCCAGACGTCGAAACCAGTTGACAGCATTAAAACACAGTAAAACTTGAGAAAAATTTTATATTGAGTTATTTCGTAGATTTTCATGTTTCACTGAAGTAGTTCATTGAAAATATTATTTGAAAAAGTCACTTTCAAACTGGCACTTGGTCACAACCCCCTAAGTACTAGACCCTTATTTTTTTCTCCTATATCAAAGCAATGCTTCTCCATCTCAACATTATTAAAGTAAAGACATTAAACATGGAATCCTTTTAAATCTTTCAGAGGTTAAAGCTGTAGAAAAAATGAAAGTGTGCCTATTTACCAATAAATACCAAAGGAATTTTGCTTGATCAGAGGCATGGAATAGTGTTTTTGATCTTGCGAAACAATTTTTCTGGTGACACATTTTGTGTTAGTGCTGCAAGTGTTCAATTTCTTTTAGTCTCGTAAAGTAAGTTTTCCCATACTTATGAATCTGCTAGAAATTGGACAAGTTGTTAGAGACCATTGCATAACTCACACTGGGTTCTTTTGTCTGGTATAATAAATAGGAACGTTTTTGCTTCTTCGTGCCTGATATGATAAATAGGAACATAGTTTGCTATGAACTTTGCTATAAAATACGCTCATTTTTTGTAATAGTTTAGTGAAATTAAGTCTTTACCTACTGAGTGTTTTCGATGATGAACCAATTCTTACTTGATTTTTAACATATTGTTTCGTTTTGGCATGATTCCTGATCCCCGTAGTTATCATTAGATATTACAAGGCGTCTCATTTTCTAGCGTGTTCATGCAGCCTGGCCATGGAACTCACCGCAACATCGGGTGGTGTGACACAGCTGTTTTCGATTGACGAGTGAAGCGGTTGGTCGGTCGGCATCTCTGATTAACCGGTACGGCTGCCTAAATATGAAATGCGCAGTGACGCGTGATATCCTCCCGACAAACTGCCCATAGGATATCAAAAGACCATGCGGCGATGACACTCAATTACAGTCGTTTTGTTTCGGACGGAATTGAAATTAGGCAAAAGGAAGGGTCAAGGATTTGTCGTATCACCAGTCATTTCACCCCGCGGATGATAACGATGGGGATCCTAGTGTACACTCGCAGAACTTCCTGTGTAAGTCGTAGTAGCAATGCGGGTTTTTCAGTATTTTATCGTTTATGTTACTCGTAATTAATGAGTGACCTCTAATTAGAAATCAAAAGTCTTCATGTACCGTGAATTTTTTCGTAGTCATGTCACATTAAGTTTCAAAACATGGCCGAAAAATTCCATCCGTGTGAGTGCCATATTTCAGAAATAGAATTTTTTCGACAATCGGTATGTAAACTTGTCTTCAGAAAATTTCTACAATTAAGGTCCTATATTATTTTATCCTTTTATCCCTGTTAGAAACTCGATTAATTTCCCATTCCTCTTATAATCTCATTTGATTTCGCAAATTTAATCGCACTAACTCTTAAAATTGTCTAAATGTTACACAAAACTAATTATATTTTTATTGTACTTCAGCTAAATAAATTAAAATGCCTATTTTACATTTATCTAATTAGTTTTACAGAGCATAAAATTCGTGCAATACCATTTTTGATATCATTTTCACTTTAGGAAGAATAAAATATTTAAACTATTATTTAGAGAGCTAAGCTTTCATTGAAAGCATCAAATGTTTTGCTACTGTTCCCCTGTGCATTTTTGGGTTAACCATGCAATAAAATTATTAGTCAGATATTTTCCGACGTAGGAATGTTGTCACAGAGATACAAATTGATCTCAAATAGGCGTGCAATTACGATATTCATAGATAAATTTATTCTCCTTGGAGGTTTGCCTTGTGTCCGCTTACTTGTTTTAAGGGAACAGTATTGTTGCTTGGCACATGTTAGTCTTTGCATTATCATATCCCAGCGTATACGCAATCCGCACAACCTTTGTGTATTCAATAGTGAACGCTTCAGGATACGTTATAACTTCAGGAAAATATAGTGGCCGTATACTTGAAATAATAACGGGATAAGTAAGCTGGTGGATATTGAATTCCAACGACATAAAGTGTGTATCGTATGTCCAACTTACTTCATTTTGAGGCATAAACCAGGCTACAAATATCTTGAAGCAAAATCGTAAGACCTATGCAAGATAATAATGACACAATAAAATATGTCCGTCATAATACAAGAAATTTTATTAGATCCTTGCTAATGTAATCTTTTCAGAAATAAAGACGCATATGTCTGATACTTTTCGTATTAAAATTCTCCAAAATACTTCAAATTTTCCGAAGCGTTGGAGGAAAATGGTAGAATTGTGAGTCTGATGTATTGAATTGTGAGTCCTCAATGTATCGCCTAGCAAAAACTTCTTAATTGCTGCAACATAAAACAACTAGTGGCCCAATGAGTTACCAAAACTATTTTCTAGTAAATAATGATAATTAAATATCTACCTCATATTTAAACACAGTTATAAGAATGATTGAAGTTTGAGCACAGGGGAGACAATCCTTTCATTTACATTTCAGTGCACACGCGGGATCTGCTTTGTACCTTTTCCATCATCACTTCATATAATCATCAATGTGTTGCCGCCTAAGGTCATAACATGTTGCTCATAATATCAGACCATTTTTTTGGCGTAATGCAAGGAAATAAAAGCATTGAAATGTAATTATTCGATAGAAGTAGCTATGGTTGCGTAATTTACTATCATATAATGTTACGATTTTTTTAATCAGGAAGTAATCTAACATTTGTCATTCTAATTAGTGAATGTATTATATCCTACAAAACCTGATCTTAGTGCCTCAAATGAAAAATTTTACTAATTTTTATATTATTTACCTAAACATTGACTTATTGATGTTTAATTTAATTTCAGAAAGCAATGTTTACTATGGTAAACTTAAATCTGTATGGCAGTCAGCGATAGTGGAGAATAGTTTTCCTTGCTGCTTTCGTAACATAAAGTTTGCTTTCTAGGAGAGAGTATCTCTGAAAATTTAGCTGTAGACCTCGTACGTATCGGTGCGGGATTAAACCCAGATACCGCTCTGCCGTAGAATGAAAAATCTTTGTAGTGTAGGTACTTAGTCGATTCATTTAGCTTTTGGTTTTATATCACCTCATATTAATCAAAGTTTTTAGTCAATAAACATTTTTAATATGCCAAAAGTTAGTTAAAAACCGTTGTGATGCACACATTTTATGTCTTATTGCGAATCCTGCTGGAAATATATACGCGTTTCTGATGCCTGTTGCTTTTTTCAACTCTACAATTTAATATCTCTGATGAGCCACCTTATAGATTAGAAGGATGTTTCCTATTGTTTACACAACGCCTTCACAATCTACTACCTTTACTCTATCTTCTTGTTCAACTGGTTAGTTATTATTTCGATGGTGAGGAGTAATGGAGATACCGGGGGTTGATACCCTACCCAGAGTGCTTATCTCACGCCACTCTTTCCCCCAGCGCCTAGCCGTTAGCGCCGCTCTCTATTTTACTCAAATAACTTGCCTCTTTCCTACTGCTCATGCATCGCCATTCTTCCCTCGTACGAGTCAACGCGCTGCGCAAACCCCACGGGAGGTTAAAATGTTAGTGGGGATACGGAGTCTTCCCGCTCCTGCAGTGCCGTTAATGAGACATAGTCTCTAAGTACCCCCTAACGGTATTTTATTCCTCGTTGTTATGATTCGCCAGGCGTTTTTCAGCTCCTCATCTGAAGTGACTCCGCCACTACTCGCTTGTGTTGTGTACATCGTCCCACTGTCCCTTATCGCCTTGGAATTTTCATCTGTGTTCCCTCTACGGACTCTCGAAGTCAGCCATCCCATGTGCATAGTCAAGGTTCTTGGAAATCTTTCCTCAGGTGACTTATCTCCTGTTATTAATAGCCTAAATGGCTTTATGATAACTAATTGTCCCAATATGAGAATTTCGACTCTGGATCTGTTTAGGGTTTTTAACTCGTATCAGTTCTTTCTAAACTAAAACTTATTTATACCTCGATTTCTAATATTTGTATTTTTCCTTCAACTGACTGAAGTGTAAAGACCCGACTTCTCTCGAACGGTTTATTTTTGAAATATTCTAAACAGTCATTTAATAATGAAATATTTAATTGAAACTCTTTAAATTGAAAATATATCGCTTTTCAATGGAAAAATTCTCGGTTAGATTAAGTTTTATTTAGGCTTGGCATATGTGTTCATCTGGGAAATCTCGGGTAAAACCATACGGATGTTACAAAAGGAGACTAATAATGCAATAAAATGCCAAGCTTGAAGGAAGATAAAATATAAAGCAGCTGAAATTAAATTTATTATTTCAGATTGCTCTTGGTTATTATGGTAATTTACGCATTTTATTTTCAGTTTTATAAGGTATGAAGAGGTGAGGTATTCATGGAGCGTTTTCATGTATGGATGTGAAGCGTGGACATTAGGTAAGAGGGAAAGGAATAGAATAGAAGCTTATAAAATGTGGGTGTGCATAAGGATGGGAAAAGTAAGATGGGTAGATAAGATAAGAAATGAAGAGGTTTTGAGCAAAGTAAAAGAAGGAAGATCGCTCCTAAAGGAAATAAGGAAAAGGAAAGGAAACTGGTTGGGCCATGTGATGAGAGGAAAAAGTATAATAACTGTGGCACTTGAGGGTTCAATTGAAGGAAAGAAAAAGAGAGGAAGGAGAAGAATTAAATTGGTGGATCAGGTGAAGAACATCAGCTATGATGAAGCAAAGAATGAAGATCGGGACAGAAGCGGATAGAGACAGCAGTGGTGTACGGGACCTGCCAGCAGGCAGAACACCAGATAATGATGATGAAGATATGAAGAAAGCAGTCTTTGTATAGTTCGGGCATTTGGAACCCTGGTTATAAAGATTTTACCAAAAAAATAAAACAATACATAGAAAAGTAGCACGCTTCGTTAAAAGCTGCTATGACAGAGCATATAGTGTCTCACAACTTTCAGAGGGATTAACGGGAGCCCTTAGATATTAAGAGACTACACGCTAGGCATTGGTTGCTTGAGAAGTTCAGAACTGGTGTGTTTCAGAACAACACAGAGAATGATATCATGACGCCTCACTACCTCTCTAGAAGCGATAAAATAAGAGTGATATATTGCCCAACAGTTAGGTACAAAAATTTGATATTTCCGCACACAGTAAGAGACCACAATAAAAACTAAGCTTCATCGTATACACTTCAATTATACACGTCACCATTTCACCTCCAAAAAACCTTATCCCTTACATCTTTATACGGCTGGTGACCCCCTGCTACACGCCCATTTGGCGGCTTGGAGGGTAGTAATTATATGTAGATGTCGATATTTAAGGTCACGCTCTGTAAGATGCCATCGTCAATTACTGAATAATGCAGTTAAAATCGTCTTGGGAAGGCTCAAATTTTAGTAATTTCCTTTAGTACAAGGGGTTGGAGGAGTTGCTTCATTATCTATTTACAGCGTTGTACTACTTATTTTTAACGGCTTCTCCAAATGTGATGAGGAAATGCCTCTTCTAAATTTCCTCGGTGAATGGTTTTGGGTCCGATGGAGTGAACTTTGTCACTGGTAAATGGACATCGACCGTGGTGAGCAAGGGGACCGCAGCACTAATGCTTTGGCTAATGCCACTTACCTCTCAGGTGCCTCGCCTCCCACGCAGCCAATCAGCGAACTGCGTAAACACCTCAACTTGGGCCTCATCACTCTCGTTTCCTGGCCAAGTAGGTTGGCGAGAGTCTGTAGTGGATCGAAGGAGAAACATGAAAGCAAAAGGAAAACGTTTCGATCGCGGTGGAGTGCCCGGGAGAACTCGCTTTCGACGATGTGTATCGGGTTGCAGGAATGTTTGTCAATATAACGTAAAATGCTTGCGTTTGTTGCGGTGCTGGTTAATTGGTTCCAGAGTCCCGTTATAATTTTAGTTTATGGAAGACTTATTTCTCTACATTTCTTTGTAATCTACCACTGAATAGTGTTTGTTTATGTTAATGACGCTTATGTTACACATTTGAATACTTCAACTGTGGCAAAGCAGGTATCTGGTCATAATGGCATGTATCACTTACTGACCGTATCTCGCATCAATTACTTGAGTGAAATGATGTTTGTTTTGTATTTTTATTCCTATAAAAATTAATTGTTCATCCCGATTAAAATATAATAGGTGATACCAATAGTTTTAGTCACAATTCCGATAAAATTAAATGTAATCATCAGGTTGAAAAATGCTCTCAATTTGGTAAACGTAAAACATTTTGATTTTTAAATCAGATGATGTAAGTTATTCATGCATATTCATAGCGTATTATAAATTAAGGAACATATTCATAATTGTAATAGTGGCCCCTAGATCCATTCTTTTGAGTTCAGGTTCTGCAATACTATCTCTCTGCTTCAAATCTTATTCCTTTTGTTGTGTAATTCTATATCCAGTGTTTTTCAAGTTGCATTACATTATGCTGAAAGAAACACTCGATTTTTCTAGCGCCAACGCATTAATTGTCCAACTATTAGCACTGGAATGTTCCCACTCATGATTTATGTCTGTATTAGACAAATTATATGTCATCGTCTTCTTTATAAAGTAAATGAATTCTGTGTTTCTGCAGTCTCAAATACATCAACGTAGTACCTTATATCGAATTCGCAAAATTACCTTAAGGCGTCTGGGTTATTTATTCAGTATACCATTTTATGTAATGGGGAAACGTTAGTCCTAAAAGTTTTTCTGAGATGAAGTGAGTTTTATAGCCTCTCCTGCGGCGGAAAAAAACGTATACGGTGTCGCAGCTGAGGGCTGGGTCGAAGGCCGAAAGTAACCGGAATTCACGCCACCTACTTTCCTTGATTATGGGGACGTGCACGCTTTCACGCCAGTTCTCCCGGCTTTCCGAACGAGGGCTGTTATTTGGGAATCGCATGCCAATTTATCATCTCCAAATTACGGCTCAGCACCTGCCATTTTTTTATGGAGAGTTAAAACGCTTTTAATATCTTTAGGTTATTGCTTTGGTAGAGCTTGATAGTAGCTCATCATCCATCGGGGCGCATAAATTGTCGAAAGTTCTAATTTACGGTTTATCTTCGAAGAATGATATAGGGGAAAGGTGTTTTCTGTGGATATCGTTAGGAGTCATAAATTTTAGCGACTGTGACGCTAAACTGTAAAAAAAAGTATTTTAATTGCTTTATGTTTCGTGTGTATAAAAGGCAATAATTCGTAGCTTACAGATTGTCTCCTTGATATTTATAAAGCATAATAGAAAAAGCACTTTACAAAAAAATTGCTGAATTAGTTTGATATGATTGATATTTTTACCTGCTTAGGATTGAACTCGGAGAAATTACTCAGAATTATGCATTCATTTAAGTCTGTAATATATAATCAATTAACCAAACTATTGTTTATCCGAACGTTGATTTAAGATATATCGCACTCCAAACTTCAGGATATTTTCTTGATAATCGATTATCATCGTCTGTCATGCATCATTCAACGCAACCGATTATCAAAAATATAGTTTATTGAAATAAATTTTTATAATAATAGCTTAAATAAACTTAAACTTAAATAAGCTGGAGGAATATTGCACCTAGCTCAATTATTTCAATTCATAGCCATTAAGGAAAAAGCGCCAACCCCAACTAAGCTAACGGAAGAGTTTTTCGTGCATCTTTGTTGCCTCGTTGCTTCACCGTTGATAGGCTGGGTATTAGTCTTATTAAAACCATGCAGAGCTCCTGTCGCGGGATTAAAATGGGAAATAACTAATTTTGTATTGAATTTTTTTATCGAACTTTGTGAAAAATAGCTTCGGTTCTCCATTTTTGGTGTCTCTATTATGTGAGAAAAATACACTCAGTCATAAAAATCTTCCTGACTTAATTAACTAACTATCATTATTTATAAAGCACAAGTTTGAGGATACCCGCTATCATAACAGCGTTCTAGTATGGTATGATTCGGTACGAGTGATATAGCTATCAAGATTAGTCGCTTTCATCCTCTCTGAGCTACATTATTGCAAAATTGACGTTGTACTCTTTCAATTTTTGCTCCTGGAAGGACGTCGTAGCCGTCGATCGATCAATTTATATGTTTACGCGATCTTCACTCTCTGAAATCAGCATCATATGCAGGTTGCTTAAAAAAGTGTTGAATATTTTCAGAAGTGGCTGTACTCATAATAACAAGAAAATATTCCATTAATCATGGGCATAGGAACACATACCCCCTGAGATCTGAACCCTAGTTCATAGGGACTGAAAGACGTTTGGTGTGGATGTGAGCACAGTCGTTCCATTGGTTGCTACGTTGCAAGGGCAGAGAGATGCATTTCTATGGATGAATACCACGTTAAGAGCCGTCTATGAACAAATATAAAGAGCTCAGAAAGCATGTGTTTTCTAACCCATGTTTAATGGACTTTTTTTCTTGCCTTGATGGTACTACCATCTTTCAAAATATTCGACACTTTTTTACACGCTGTATACTTATGGGGGCTATTAAATTTAATTTGTTATGAAACTAACAATGAATTGAAAATATCTGGACTTGTTTTTGTCGTCTGCTGCCATAGATTGGTTAACCTGGAATTAGATTAATTTGAAAGATGCCCTTGCGATAGGAATGAAAGCACTGCTTCCATGGAGGAACAAATTCAAAACTGCTGTTGTTACTGGGAAACTTAAAAATTTGCGTTCAATCATACTGGTTTTCGTCCTCATAATCGAATAAGAACGAGTATACTTGGTCTTATGCTTGATCAAATGTAAACGGATTTAAAGCTTGAAGTTGAAAGCATGCGCTGATGGGAGCTTTCCTTATAAGGTCATTAAGCGTTTATCGGAACACAGCGCACACGGAGTATTGGGAAAGGCATAATTTTAGCTTACCAAACGTTTGAAAACCTGCCGGTAAGTGCCGGTCGGTCCACAGCCACAAAGGTTTTGTAAATAGTTATCGAAATAAATGATAGTAATCTTTGAAATAAAGGTAATCATCAAGAATAAAAATGAAGACGAAAGTGCATAGGAAGATATACCAGGAAGTAGGGGAACTAGCATTAGATAGGAAAGTGTGGAGGGCTGCACTCGACCAATTTTAGGATTAAACGACACACGGTGATGAAGTTTTAAAAAATCTCACGTTTTTACTAATAAATAATTTAAACTTAGAATCCATATTTGACTTCTTTACTTAAAATCAATGCAAACACAGCAGCCGTGGATGCGATTATCAAAGATCTTTTGCTGTATGTACGAGTTTCAGCCGTAACTTAGTGGAAATATTGTGTATCCATATTAGTAAAAATAAAATAACTCGGTAGTAATTTCATCACTGTTCAAATGAAAACCGACCATGGTTTTGAATATTGATGTTACTATTAAGGTAAGTGGATTACATTTTGTCATGGTAAACAGATTAAACCTTGCTAATGACACAAAGTGTCAAAACTATGGTCGGTTTTGATTGAAATTGTGTGGAAATTACTATGGTGTTATTTAATTTTTATCAATATGGATCATTTGCTGCTTTGCGCTTATCAACTTCGCTCTCGATCTGTTTGTAAATTCGCTGCCTGGTGGAAAGGGTCTGCAACAAATTAAAGGCAACTGCACTGAATTGTATAGTACGTAGTATGTAAGAGCTAATGGAAAGCTCCCTACGTCTTTCATGTGGAGAACCATCTTCTCACATTCACCTCTCTATGCAGATCCCCTCTCCCTTTTATTCAATACTATCATTCAATAGCTCCGTGGGGTTTGAGGGCTCGGAGAGTGGAAGAGGAGAGAGTGCGGGGGAAGATATGGGGAGTTAGGATGCAAAAAGCGGAGTGAGGACGTGAGAAGATCCTATTCTTAGCAGGTAAAACTACGAGTCCGAAAATAGAATCACCGAAACGCCCACGAGTGTCGGAAGGCGCGCCTACTCTTAAATACTCTCCCCCCCCCCTTCCACCATCCCCCGACTGAGGGAAGGGCGATCCCTTCCCTACCATTCCAACCAGCGTCCAACACCTACGCACTCGGGGCTTTCACTTCGAAAACACGAGCCTACGCAGCGCTTAGGCCTCCTCCTCCTCCACCCGCGCCCCTCTGGGCCGTAAGTACGTCTCGCATGGGTCAGCACGTGTTCCGTGCGAAATTCGGCGTGTTTGCCGGACGTTCGAATGTTTAGGAATGAGAGCCGAGAAAGGACCGGGTTTGGATGACCTCGGTAAAGGGTGACATGCACAGTCTAGATGAGCGCGGTTTGGACGGAGGAAGAGGAGTCCGTAGTACTCACGTAAGGGACAGAGATTCAATATTTGGTTAAACTGCGCTTGAAAGTTAGCCATTTTGAGAGAATCAAATTTAATGGTCTAACCCTGTTAAATACTTGTGGTTTTGAGGAATTTCCCTATCTTAAGCATGGTAAAGATATTATACAGCGACAAAATATGTACTGAAATTTGTTAGTCGGGAAATATCTTCATTTGAAAGAATGAAAATGTAAATAAATTTGAATTTCTCACTTTAAGACTGTATTCAACGTGGGTACACCAGAAACGGTAACTGTAACACTGTGAAGAAACGATGCAAAGAAGAAAGAAATGACCTTATTTACGCTAGTCTATAAAAAATTATACCATGTTATTTCTTAAGTACTTAATTTTATCAATAACGTCATCGCTTAATGCATGCACATGTGAGGCTGTGAATATATTTTGTACTTTCGCCAAATTAAGCTTTCTCGCTCACTTAGTTTGCCATATAATTACTCGAATTTTAGCACTTCACTCAACGTCTGGTTGACTTTACGAATGTTACTCTAGTGTTAGTTTCGATTTCACCATGAGTGGAACTTTGTATTTGAGCCTATAATGTTTTATCCCAGCTGTCCATGTAGTTCTTGAAGTAAAGAAGTTATGCGTTTCCTAGTTTCACCATGATTGGAACTTTATAAGTGAGCGACAAGTGTGTATGTGCCAGCAGTCCATACAGTCCTTGGTGTGTAGAAGTTATTATTTTCCTAATACATGATGATGCCTCTCTGATTAATTTTTTAATCTGGTGGTTTGCTATGTCAGCTTAAGTTGAGACTTTCATGAGTCGATGCAGTTGGTTATGGTAGTTATAAGACATGTTTTGGATGTAGATTAATCCAAGTGAATGAGTAAACCTGTGATATAAATATGACAAAAAGCATCTTTGACTAAAATATTCGTTTCCGTACTGCGGCTTGAAAACTATCTTCCGTATTAATTTTCTTATACTTGCAATGTACATCTCAGTAAAATATTAGACATTATATATCAAGATTATAATTATTCTATACAATATTATACATTTTTCTTCGCGTGAAATTCATCTGTAACCATGATGAATTTGTTTTTGTAGTTCTGGAAAATATTATATCGGGTGAAAATACTTTGGTCGTTTTAAAAGTACTTAGGATCTCCGATCTACGATCAGTGATTCTTCCCCAATTTAAATCAATAACATGAGGGAGTATTAACTTATTAATTATTCAAATGAGGTATGTATTCATTACTTGAGTGCTCATCAAAACTTGTGTGTTACAAACCTAGGTGGTATGTGAGCTTGTTTTAAATATTGTCACTGTCAGTTCAATAAACGTTAATTTTCCTTTCCAAATGAATTCCTCGAGTCGCCCGCTTACGCCATTGCGCATTTTTCAGTACCTCGCCATTGCAACGGAAGCTATTGAATACAGTGCGTCCTAGATCTGGGAGTTGAGACAAAACTTCCCCGTAAGCTTTAGAGGGTAACTTGAACTGTGCAAGATAGTAGTTTAGAAGTTAGGTCAAGAGAATCTCTCGCAAGAAGGGCATCCATAGGGTTCGTATCTCGGCAGTATTTTTCCCTTAAATGCGAGATCCCCGCCCGGTCCGCAAAACCCCCAAAATCTCCTCTAGCGCAAGACATTCGTTTATAATTACTTAACAAAGTTTCTTCCCTCTGCTGTCCGTCTTTGGTCCAAGGTTTCGGAGTTTACGGCTTGTCCCCGGGAGTAACTTGGGTTGTTATTATCGCTCTCCATTCTTCTGCTTTCCCCCCGTTGAGTGCGCTGCCATCATTCCTTCTGCGTCGCCTCGCTTTTACCCTCCGCCTCTTTTATCTCCGCCACTTATCCTTTCATTTTCTCTGCCTGTCTTTCTGTCTCTTTACTTTGCCAAGTACATTTTCTTACTTTTCTTACTTCAAGAAACGTTCTCTTACCTTTTTTCGTATGAAAACGTATTATAAACTGTTATGGACATCCTATTTCTTATTTATCCTAATGCATTTTCCATAGAGGTGTGGAAGTAGGTGAAGGTTATTTTGTGATTTGTGTACGCTACTGAGCTCGAATAACCTGAATATGTCCTCCACCATTAATTATGCATTAGGGCTCTCCATGCAGAATTGGTATGGAGATACTCAGGATGCAGCATGCAACTCATTGTGTTCTATTGAAATACTGTGCTGGGCGGCTACATTATCCGGGCTTTCTGCGGCTTTATAAGTTAATCCCGCAGTTAGGAAAATTTCATTATTTCTGCTCTACACTATTCTACTCTTTTATGGGGATTGAATAAGGTAGAATGGAATGTCAAATGGATGGGTAACTTTTTATGCACATGAGTCGTTGCGCTTGAAATAAATGCGGCTTAAACTAGAGTAGAAATGCCGGTGACGTAATTCGCACCGGAAATTTCGGTGCGAATTACGTCCATGCATGTCGACTTGGCTTACTGCATTGGTCTCTTTTCCACAAGCTTGACTTCTCTCTGTTCTAAATGTCTCTTCATCCTAGAGTTTCCTATGTCTGGGCCATCGTTATGTGGTTCCCACGGCCATATTCTCTGGGTGTTAAACCATTTGTGCGCGGGAAAAGGGTTCGTCTTCATTTACGGTGTTGTTGTCGGTAGTAAGGAGTACATTTTCCGTTATCGGTAATACAAATCTTGTGGCGCCGATATAGCTGCCATCCGTCTCATCTATGTAACTGTTGTGTGAAAAAAGGTTTAAGTTCTCCTTCTTGAGGACAAATCAATTATATTAGACGTCATATGAAGCAAGTTATTAGCATGTCTACTACGTAAGGTATTCGTTGAATATATTCACTAGAGTATGCTTAGGAACATTAATAATTTAATAGAAGTAAATTCTGGTGTTTATAATCTAACGATCTGTGTCTAAATATAAATTACAAGGCAACAGAATGGAACGCTATTTTTTTTCGTTACGTTGCTGTGAATAACGTTCAGAATCTTTTCTGAAAACTTGTGTCTACAAGGAAGTGTAAGTGAAATGTTTTGCTACAGAGAACCCTTCACACGGTTAGATTTTTTTGTAGAAGGGCGCAAATTTTCAATGGACGCACATTACTATAATATGTTGATCATATCATTATCGTTTTACCAACTGTATAAGATTGTATTGAATTATACATTTCAAGACTATTAATAGCCTATCTCACCCAAATTAATTAGCTCACAATATGATTCATACAAAATTTACACGGTGGACCTGCAAATGCCACTGACATACAAGAATTACATGATTTCTCAATGAGAAAAATCGTTCAATAAATCTCAGCCGATTCCTCGCTCTCGCAATATAATCACACTTCTGTAGATTGATGTCACCTATGAAGTTTCTCCAACGTAACCTCATTCGACTTGCACAAAAGCTATTGTGGGGCGCTCTCTTTCTTTCAGCGGTTTCGAACATTTAAAAATTCTTTTTTAACCCAAGTAATAGAGATAGGACTCAAAGCACTGTCACCTAATTTTTTAATGGAATCATTCAATTAGTATATGAGTGATACATTTCACGTAAATGCTGCCTTGTTTTTGTGACTTATCCAACAATTCCACGGATTAATGCGTGGTTTCATGCTTGTCTGCGAGAAAATTCATTTTCAATTATGAAAAAGAATACCAGGTATTTTGCGCATCTAGCGTCATCTTGAGTTATCAGTACCAAAAGATAATAGTTATGTCATCTCTGGTAGTTCCGATTAAGGTCCTATTAAAGTACTTACTGATGTTTTATATTGCTGTCAAGTGGTTACTTTTAAAATTGAAAGATTTATTAAGAGGAAGAATGATGCCCGAGGAATGTTTAGAAGAAAAAAACACTCAAAAACTTTTTCCTGGATCAAGGCATTGAGAGAGGCAAAAAGACACGAAGGAAAGAAACAAGAAGAAAATAATTATTAATATCACCAGCTATTTTCAAAAAGTCTCGTCAAATATTTATACTTATTTTATTTTGTTAATTTATGTTTTCCAACGGAAAATGTGAATGTTTAATCTATATTCTATAGTCAACGGTAAATTTAGATATTTTATCTATAACTTTTAATGCCATGGGTGAAGTTGACGACAGATAGTTGCTATGCGTTGGAATTGATAATTGTAGTCAGCTGTCTCCGTGCATATTGCGCTAGCAATTTCTCGTTTTGTTTTTTTTGTCTTGCCGTTACTGCATTACGGATTCAAAGTTTTGTGTTTAACAGCAGTCAAACTGTAGCCTGATCAATTTTTTTTAAAGATTAGATTCTGTTAATGAGCTTCTTGTAGGTATATGTACATATAACGTATATATGGTTATGGTATTCATTCTGCTTTGACGGAGTGATTGCTAAGAAATACCTAATACATTAATATCTTCTTACTTATCTTAAATATATTTCTTTTGTTTCAATAATTAATTAATGTTAATTTTCAAATACACGTGCTGATATCACATGGGGTCAAAGTCTGATAGTCCGAAGTTGACCTACGGCAACAGGCATGTAATTAACTTATATTTGACTAATTGAAGGAAAAAAAAGTACTTGGTTATGATTCCACACTTTATTTGTGGAATCTAAGTGTGGAATCATAACCAAGTACTCGTTTTTCAATTATCATGAAGGAGTTCCTCCGAATAACGCCATAGACAGGATCTAATTGTCAACTAACCTAGATTATCATTCGTGAGTTGGTCTGCAAATTGAATAAACTTGGTCTGATCTTACACTTAAGGTGAAAAGTGTGGAAGTATGGAACCAGACCCAAGTATAATTTTCACTATGAAGAACATTAAGGATTCCCACCGAGTTACGCCGGAATCTGTATTTTATTTGGAAAAAAAACTTTTATTATGCTTTTAATATAATTCCCATTATCGTGATAATAATCGAAACGCTGTTTTACTGATAAAGATAATGTATTATAATGATTGATTTGAGGATTGGCTTTGCCTAAGGTAAGGCCTTTGCCGTTCTCTTCATTGTAATAGTGACGTTGGTGCTGGAAGATATATTTCTTCTTTAAAAATTTGACAAAAAAATGTGCCGGATACCTCTCAAAATTTACTTTTCATCATCTTAAGGCTGAAGCTGAGTACAGAAGTGTATCTGACGATTATGGAGACATGAGACCATCTGAAAATCAGTTATCGTGGTAGAGATACATTTAATGAAGTATCAGGGAACGATAGAAATCCTATCTGTTCCTTATAAATGAAATCCCATTGTCCATTTCACGATTCGGTATACTATTGTTCTATTCGATCGCCTGTTCCATCGCCCCAATCTTTGCGTAGAAAGTACTCCATGACTGAATGGCTGCCGTTTCGACTATGAATATGCCATCAATCAAACATCCTGCGCTCATTCACGTAAGTTCGATCTGCTCAACATCCAGCATTCCCTCCCTAGCTACACGTTACATTTTTTCCCCTGCCGGCCTTTTGGGAGAACAATTTTCGGGGCTTGTGGAGAGAACGGTGAAGGGAGAAAGGGCATTTCGTGCGACTGCCACCCACAGTTCAAACAGACGAACATATCCCCGACCCAATGCTCTTTCCCTCTTTTCCTCCGTCCGTCTGACTTGTGGACCTAACGTCCTTACGGAAGATTTCCCAAAAGCTTTCCTGGAGGTGTTTTCATCAGGGCCGCGGGTCGTAGTGGACTCTACCTTTCATATCCCCACACCAGTCTCCCTTGCCCCGCCGCCGTCACTTCAATCTCTCTTGTCTGTCACCTTTCCATTTCTTTCCTTCCCTCGCCTCAGAAACAGTATTGCCAGTAATATCCTGTCCCTGCGCCATCATTGGCTGGTTGGTGAAGAGGAGGCTTTTAATGTAGTTATGGTTCATAGAACTATTTGTGCTAATAGTAGTAGTCTTTACTATGCCAAACTATTGTGATTTTTAAGTCTAACATTTTTTTTTCAAATATACATGATTTTTATCATGAATGTATGACCAATTTTCTATTCTTTTTATTCTATAGCATTTTTGATGATCCAATAAGCTCGTGAATTAAAAATTTTGGACTTTTTTTTGAAGTCAAATTATCCATATTTTTGTCATTAAGGAGAGGAAATCTGCTTTCGGTCTTTTTATCCAAGATGGAATATTAATAAGAATAATGCGGTTTAGTATCAAGTGACAATGTCACAACTCTTTTTAATTGTTTGCTCACAATGAACTCATGGCTAATTTTTTCAGAGGTAAAATACTTGAACGCCTATGAGCTTGAGCGGTAATTTATCTGTGCGATATTTCTTAGATATTGAGAGGCTGAAGCGTTAATACTTGGAATAAGTTTTGGTTAGTACTTTCCGTGCGATTTCTTATTGTAATTTCGTAGGGAGGCTTTATAAAATGCTCTCTGGCTCCTCTACCGTGGTTCTACTTTATTCTATTCCCAGTATTAATTTTAATTTAGCTCCTTGGCCATTCGTTTAGCGTTCACAAAACTTTTGACACTTATCGACATGGATAATGGAGGCAATATCAGATACTTATCGAGTGAATTTGTGGTATCAGTTAATACAGAAATCTGAACGCTAAGTTTATGTGACTGGCGTAGATTTTACGCCTAACTGAAAATGTGACCATGACATTCATGAACAAATGAAAGAGATTAATCATAAATTTATATCCTACACCAAAACATTCAAAGTTGGGCCAGAGAAAATTTACCTGTTGGTCTTTCGTAAAATTGATGTATCATTTTTAAGATTTGACGTGGTTTTTAATATAAATTAGTGGCCTTGGAAGTATTCACTGTCTCTTGAATAAGTTTTGATAAGTTTCATTTTATGTGAAACTTTTTTCCGCGGTTATGATGCTATGTCTTTCAGCCTTAATTCCCTTGGACAAGTTCAAATTTTCATGACCTTTACGTGTACTATAGTCTATCACATATTTCTTGAACTCACATGTCATTCATTAAGTAAGTAAATCGTATGTGAAGTTATCAGATTTGGGAACTGTGTCATATCTCCTGAAAACGCATTATTTTTATTACGCATGCGTGCATTTAGGCGATTTTTGCATTGACCTAGTATTTAGGGAAAAGAGCATATTTGGGTTTTATAACCTTATCTCACGGAAGGATTGAGATAAATTGCTAGGAAAATGTTTGACTGCGGTTGCCAATTCGTCACTGCAACTCGTGCAATCAAGACGAAAGCCTCTCGCCTTTCATGACGTGATACGCTATTACACGTTCAATAAAATTCCCGAGTTTTCCCCTCAATAAAACTAAAAGTGCTTGTCTTCTTTATTTGGAAGTAATAAAAAGGCCGTGTCATACCTTCGTCCGTACCAACATACCTTTAGCCAATATTCAGTGCCATAATTTTTCACCCCTGCCAAAAAATGGGCTCCCCGTTCCTACGGTCAACTGTTGACCCTTGACCTTTCCTGCCCCGTCTCCCCACGCACCATATCTCTGGATATCGCCTTTTGTTCTGCGTCTATAGCATTACATCTCGGGGGCCCCTTACATTTCGCAATGTGTCTTTCAGCTTCTCTCCCGTCCCTGTTTCGTTCTCCTCTATTCTCTTTCCCTTCTCCGGATCTCTCCTCCCCTCTCTACGTCCAACCTAGGATCCCACTCCAATCCATTCCCTCCCAACCAATCCCGAGAAACCTCCTTCCCGAAGCCTTACACATAAATCGCCCCCTCTGCCATTTCTTCTCTTTTACGGCCAAACTGCACGGGGTCGCCTCACATCCAACTCCCAACACTCAACCAGGCCCCGTCTTTCCCTCACCCCCGCACCTTCCATTTCTGTTTCATCTCTCTCCCCTCCCTCTCTCTCATCCTAATCTATTTCTCTCTCCCTCTTTCTGTTTCCCATTTTGCTTCGATTCCCCTGTTTTTTCTCTTCGTTTCCTTTTTCGCTCCGCACCACACTTGTTCTGTCTTTTACTTTTTTTGCTTTTGCGCCCTCTCCCTTCGTTGTCGGCCCGGACTCACCTTCACGCTGTCCAAGCGTTCAGAAGATGGGTCACTGGAAGTCGTTGGGACCGTCGCAGCGTTCACCGGGTCCGGCGGTGGAGAAATTAGGAGGCCGCTGGAAAGCGGAGAGTGAACGGGAGGGTAAACGAGTTCGCGAAAATTACGGCTCACTTCAGTTAGTTTCCCAGGTAAATCCACTGGTGTGACTTTATTAAATCTCGTTTTTTGTAGCATTTGTCGAGTGAGGAAAGTGTTGTACAGCACGTTGCTCCTCTGTCAAGTTTAGTTATCTTCTCGATCCAATTTTAAATTTCTGCATACATTTTACACTGTATGAAAACCAACGTTTAAGCATTTTCTCTTCGATAACGCCGCGGCATATGGTGAGAAGTTTGTCCACAGCGTATTTATATACTACGTAAGGAACTGATGAACTATAAACGATATTAATTAACATTTAAATGCATGATAATGATACCCCTAAAAACTTAAGATATTGAACCCACTTTAGTGGAGATGATTGCGTAAATATTGCCGTTGTTCAAAAGAAAATAATCACCATCGTAAATATTTCCCTTGGTCTTCTCAATATATTCCTCCTCAATATTAGTGGTCCCAAAACTACGCCAATGTTACCACGCACCAGCGTGAACTACCCGAGTGTCTATGCTATACTGAGACCATTGCTATTAGTTTAAGTTAAGTAATTGCTCCAGCTCCCTCATCTTGTGATTGACGTTAATCAAACACTATCAAACAAGAAAGGAGTGTGCTTAACAATGCGAACATTTCCTATTCCCAGTCCATTATGTGGTCCTCTTATGTATTATTAGACCACGGATGCTTCATAGCTTCGTATTCAATTCATCTTTATTTATAGCAGTCTCACTATACTGTAATGTGATATAGTTGAGCTAAATAATAGGATATAATTTTTGCGACGGTTCTTCTACTTGATTTCGTCAATGCTTCACCGTGTTTTGTGTATGCCAAACTGAGGACGTAGGGTGAATTGAAGTGAAAGACGCATCATTTTCTGTGAAATTGAATGCCTGATGAGAGATAATTTATGGATAAATTTCATCATTTACTTTATTATATTGTTTTAATGCCCACTTACTTTTCCTGAAATTAGTATAGTGCAATATAATGAAAAATAAAAGTACAAATGTAAGGCTTTCTTGATTTTCAGACCAAATTTAAGACAGCTATCAGAAGATCAACTTTAAGGTATGGTAATATCACAGCCCTTATGGACGTGTAGTTGAAACCGTACTTGAAAACTTATTTTTCCTCATTGCCTACTGAAGTCACTAAATCAATGAGGTAACATTAGCAAAGAGTTTGCAGATCATTAATGTTGAGGAGGAATATATTGAGAAGAATTGAGAGAAATATTGACGATTTGGAATATTTTTCTTTGAACAACGGCGACATTTATTCAAGCATCGTACCCTTTCAAGTAGGTTCAGGGTCTTTAGTTATTAGGGGTATCATGATGATGCCTTTAAATGTTAGTTTATGTCGTTTGTAGTTCATCAATTCCTTATTTGGTTTGTATCTGCGTGGTTGATAAACTTCTTAACGTAGATATGCAGAAATGGAGTAACGTCTTTCCAGGTCGTTCATAAGAACTAGAGGTCAGCCGTTAGATCCAATGATGGCATTCACCGTAGGGAGCATTATCATTATAATTTTATTATATTCCTGACACTTCTCCACTGCTCAACGGGACTGTTTAGCTTTTAAATTGATCGTTCTCTTAAGTTGGCGCAAACTGCGACTCTGTAATGATGGCCGTCAGTTTTCATTTTTATATACCTTTTATTTTTATTTTTTATATACCTTTATGCTGCTCGCTATTTACAGAGAGTCCTTGGCATACGCTACCATTTGATCTGCTTTTCTCAATATGGAACCCTATTTCCTCACATTTCACAAATTCTAGGCTTTTGATCCGGCGTTATGTGTGCATATCAATCAACTAACTCATTTCTTGCACGAAGTTACGGTAGTGGGTTATAATATTCAAGCGCTGCTGTAGATTAAATCGAGGAATTCTGGCCTATAAGCAACTCCTGTGGAAACAGGAAACTGTGTAGATTACCAAAGAGCAGATTAATACATCATGAGGGTTGCGTGATTTTTAAAATATGTTCTCGCCAACAATTATAAGTTTTGTTGATGCAATAACTTTTCAAACTTTCAAGACAATTATGTCAAGATTATTTTTAGTTAGGAAAAAAGGATAGTAAATCTTTGATATTTGCGGCTAATGAAAAATATTTGTTTAACTGAGGTCACTTCGGTTTATAGCACATATCCCGACGAGTTTCTCCACACTTATCCGTCATACCTCCATCATTCTGGTGTGGTCGGCTTTTTTCCCACCAAAATATGTCTTCCTCAAACAACTCCATTCTATATTACACCATCATTTTCTTAATTTGGGTTTTGCATTAACTTTTTACTGATTCCATTTATCAATCAATAATAGACATTTCCTTATAATTACAATAAATACGTGCATACACTCTATTACCTGTCAGGGAAGTCATTAGGCTCTAAAACTTCCAGGTGTATTGGCGACGTCCAGGTAGAGTAAATTGCTATTAATTATTTGATAGTCCATTTCTCTCTCCTAAGCCATTTTAAAATTATTTTAACATCCTATCATATTAAACCATATTGCAACGAATATAAAATATCTAATTGTACCATCACTCACTACTACTTTTTTAAGTTTTCGTTAGATCATGTGATCTTTTTTCGAAAAGCTATTGCTATCGTTTGTGTGTATCAATGAAATTAATCTACATATACAAACTACCCCGCGAGCCGCCGCATGGGCGAGTGGCAGGGGGTGGTAGGTCACCAGCCGTGTTAAGATGTAGCATTTTTGGAGGTGAAATGGTGAAATGTACTATGGGAATGTATTTAGAGGAGACCTTTTGTATTGTGGTCGCTTATTGTGCGCGGGAAGAACGAGTTTTTATACCTATCTGTTCGGCAGAGTATCTCTCTTATTTTATCGCATCTATCAGACCTAGAAATGTAGTGAGGCGTCATGATAATATTCTCTGTGTCGCTCTGAAAAATATCAGTTCTGAATTTATCAAGCAGCCTAAGTCTAGCGTGCAGCCTCCGAGTCTCTAGGGGCTCCCACCTTAATCCTCTAACAGTTGTGTAACACTATATGTTCGTTCGTAGCAGTTTTTAACAAAGCGTGCTTCTTTGCTTTGTGTTTTGTTAATTTTTTGGTTAAATCTATTTGACCAGGGTCCCAAATGCTCGCGGCGTAATCGAGGTGTGGCCTAACCAGAGCGAAGTACATCTCTCTTTTACTTTTTCATCCGAGGATCTTCCTATTATACATGTAACAAAACCTAGTTTCTTTAATGCTGCGCCGCATATGTTTTATATGTGTAATCCCCACGATATATCAGATGTTAAGGTAATTCCAAGATATTTTACTGTATTTGAAGATTTTATGTTTACTCCACCCACGGTGTAGGTATGGCTTATGTGTGATGACTTTCGCAGGAAGTGAACTGTGGTGCATTTACTAATATTTTGTTCTAAACCCCACTCCTGGCACCACGAATGAACGTTGTTAAGGTCAGATGATAGAACTTCTTTGCTTATTTCACGGTAGATTATTGTATCGTCTGCAAATAATCTTAATTTACTGCTAGTTCGAGAACTTAGGTCATTAATATAAATAATAAATAAAAGAGGGCCAATCACCCTACCCTGAGGAGCATCAAATGTGACTTCAACCATATCAGAGCTAAAACCGTCAATAGCTACTTATTGTTTTCGATCACTGAGAAAGTCCCTTATCCAGTTCGCTATATTTTTATTAACTCCGCATGAATACAATTTACGAGTTATTTTGTGAGGAACCTTGTCGAATGCCTTCTTGAAATCAAGAAATATCGCGTCGATTTGCTTAATGGATTGACCTGATTTTAGGATATGAAGGAATAGCGTAAGCTGTGTTTCGATAGACCTGCCCTTTCGGAAGCCATGCTGACTGCTGTGTAAGAGGTTACGATTATCCAGGATAATGGTCTCACGCGGCTCACCAAGCCATTATTTTATAGCTAATCCTTATATTTCTTCCCGAATGGTTATTTTTCACCTTTCTTATGTTGACCAACATTTCTTTATGAGGATACCTACGTGTTTAATAAGTATACTATTTCTACGTTTCCACTTTTCATCATTTCCTCCAGGATTTTTCAAGATTGGAGCCAAATTGCCGTTCATTTTTTTCTCATTCAAGACTTTTATTAAAGCATTTATTAAAAATGGGTCCATAGTGATTATCATTCATTACCGTCATTAAATATTCTCAATAGATTCTTTGCTTAATGTTATATTATCTACTTAAATAAAATCGTTCCTTTAATTTCAATGTAGGCTCCGGAAACTATTTTGTCTCGGTGGATGATTTGTGAGACATTTTTGCTCTCACTTTGCCCATAGCACCGCACTTTTAAAACTTTTCTCGAAAGGTATGCAGGAAAAAAAAAACTTGATTCTCTGCCGTCGAGTCGGTGGAAGTTCACTTAACCGCTCCGCGAGGCACGCTGGCTCGGCAGGCGGCTCGGGCACTGCCCTCTATTACACGCACGCGGGCGAAAATTTCCAGGTCGCAATCGACTACACCGCTCTCCCCTGAAGGCTTTTTTGGGCCTCGCACGACACAATAAACGGCATGAGAATAAACGGTAGCCTAAGAGAAGAGCGCTGCGTGTGGGAAGGGTAGCGTTGTTTGTGTGTTTGTGGAAGGATGGGGACACTACACGGGCAAGACTCCTCCTCCCCAGTTATAAAAAGACCTGACCTCGCGGAAGATGAGAAAACATAAAAAAAGAAAGTGTATAAAAATATGAGGGATCGAGCCGGCAGGGAAGAATAGGGGGGGGGGGGGAGAAGTATTGGAGTGTGTGGACCTGGTCTGAGTGGGGGAAGAATGCCTGTGAAGAATGAGGGGAAGAAAAAAATGGAATGGCAGGAAGAGGGAGAGGAAAAAGTCCCCTTCATTTCTACGGATGGAAAGAGCGAAAGAGTGAACGAAGGGAAGGAAATGGAAGGGAGCTAGGGAGGGGGAATTTGGCGGCTGCGGGCAGAGGAGCTGCAAAGGTCCGGAAGAGCGCGGATGTGCAAAAGAGAACAGGAAAACTTCGCTTAGTTTGTAGCGGAAGCGAGGTAAGGAAGCAGGACGAAATCAATGTGATCGCTCGGTGTGGAGCGTAAGAATATCCGGGCTTTGCACCGAAAGAGCTCCTCTCTCCTCCCGAATAAAATACCGGATGGTCGATAAGCGTATATCACGTGAATGGGAACACTTTTTCTACTTAGGTAATATTTCTAATCGTAGGCTACCGAGTAAACGTTATAAAATTGGTGATTCAATGCTGTTTTTGGGTGCTTATAGCCCGAAACCCTCCTCGATGCAGCTTGTTTCCAACTCTAATTCCACGTACTGTGAGAGAAAAACGACGGCGTTTTTTTAATTTAATATGATATGATATGTATTCCTGAGGGGGAAGTACATTGAATTACCGATAGTTAATTTCCTTGTTTTTCTCAAGGCCTTCCCCAACCGAAGCAATTTTAAAAGCATTCACGCCAATTCCATGAATGCTCGTAAAAAATAACTTTTTGTGCGATAGCTTTTATGTTAGAATTTAGCAGATTAGTTAAACCAGCGTAAGACAAAATTCAAGTATACCGTTTATTTGGTAGGTGTAAGGAAACTTGGACAAATTTCTTCTTCATCATATGTACGAACTCATTTAGTTACTGTGTTGAAGTTTATTTTTTATTGAATCACCATGTTCTATGTATTAATTTCAGCAAGTCTGAATTTAATATTAACTTTTTTTAAACTCTTTTCTTTCATCGTCTGACTCCGTGAAAGTTGTTACACAATCAGTTCAGCAGTTATTTGAACTTTTCTTCCATTTTTCTTTAAAAATTCTTTTCTTGTAGCATGCCATCACATGTTTTTATAAAGCCTTAGAGTAATCATCTACTTAAATTTTACAAGTCGATTAATCGAAATAATTTTTCACGTAATATACTCTTGCATCATTCTGATAATTTTTCTGACATACGTCTCAGGTATGGCAGTAAAATAGTGTATTCGTGATGTATTTTCTGCTACCGTGAATTATGCTCTTAGTCCCTCTCCGTTGTTAGAAAATTTTACTCCGAATGTTTTTTATGGGGTCTCCTGAAGAGAGCTCTTGATGAGTAACGCATCTTTCACGATGAGGAAATAAATCGGCGCTGAAGCAAAAGCGTCGGATTTATGGGCGGGAAAAATTGAGGAGGCGATAGAAGGGAAGGGAATTTGGAGGAGAGACTTGGAGGAAGAAGAGAAATCGGTGAATGAAAAGGGGACAAATGGGCAGAGCCGGCGGGGAGCGAAGGAAGGATGGAGATAAGGGTGCTGAAGAGAGGGCGAACGAGGATGGCGGAAGAATAATGGAGCCATCGGAGCATAAGTCAAGGGCGTAAGATAGCGAGCGCAGCGCATATAGTGCACTATTTCTCAACCATTCCCTAGTTTGTCGCCCCATTCTCCTAACCCACTCCTGCAGAATCCTGCAGCGTTAAAAGGCACAAAGCATTCGTATCCGAGAGGCCATAGTGCATGAGTACCCACCACCAACGTTCAACTGCGGTATTCGTAAAATTTAACGTTGAGGATTTATACCGGTCGAGAACATTGGCGTTTGACGTCTTATCCCTCTTTTTCCACCGAAGTACGGTCGCTCCACCTTTTCCCGTCCGGGATCTACGCGCTAATTTGGCCATCTGACACGCAGTCGAAGGTCTCTTTTTTTTTTGCTGATCGATTTGCAGGCCAATTTCAGCGCCGTCACCGTGGTTTTTTTTACGCTTGTAACCCTTCGTCACTTCTTTTGAGCTGAAAAAAGCCTTTGATAGGCCGGGCATTCCGAATGGAAAAATGTCCTCGTCAGGCACATCACTCAGCTTCCAAAGAAGTGTAGTTAATGGGAGTGTCATTCTATTTATGTCTTATGAGACGGTTTTTTTACTCTATAATTTTGATTTTCAATGTGTTTTCATGTCTACATCTAGGAGGGGTGTAATTTAAAAAAATATTGTTCGTAGTATTCATATTTCGTAATTTTATTACCTCTGTAGTTTTTTAATTTAGTAGTTCGCAAAATATTTTTTCATGGATGGTTGTTTATCCGATATATATATATATATATATATATACACACACAATGGAAAACTTCGCCAAATGGCCACAAACACAATTAAAGAGGAAACTTACAGGGGGTAAAAAGACGAAAGTAAAGAGAGAGTCTTACTTAGAGACGTTTCGGGTGTTATCCCTTCTTCAGTCACACAGAGAATCAGAATTCTCTGTGTGACTGAAGAAGGGATAACACCCGAAACGTCTCTAAGTAAGACTCTCTCTTTACTTTCGTCTTTTTACCCCCTGTAAGTTTCCTCTTTAATTATATATATATATATATATATATATACTCACATAAATATTTATACAGAAAGGTAGAAAGAAAGTGGATAGGAACACATAAAATTTTTTCTGCTTGGAATCGGCCATCATTTCATCTTCACACCACCATTGTGTTTGTAAATTTTATGTGTTCCTATCCACTTTCTTTCTACCTTTCTGTATAAATATTTATGTGAGTATTTGCCGCTGTGCGGTCTGAGTGAATGAGTGAACGAATATATATATATATATATATATATATATATATATATGTATGTATATATATTTATTTATTTATTTCAGAGAAATTTACATGGCTTTAATATCTTCAGGTTTCTACCATATGCATTAATGCTGCGATCTTTATCTTTCAAAGAACCTAACGCACGGGAACCCGATTATGAAGTAACTACCTATATATTTCTACGTATTTTTCCGCATCGGAGCATCTTTTCCTTCCTTAGACTGCATAAAATGCGACTTTATTCATTCTTCAATTGGAGATTATTGATCACTATACTTTAGGACAGTCGTCTGTTTCTCCGTTTAGCTTTTGAAGTACAACTTGATATTTAGTGTATTAGTCGAGTTTCCTCTCGTGGAGAATGATTATTTGATTCTGTTGAGGTGTGAAAAGTTTAGACGATACGATTTGGGAGAATTGATCTTAGCTCATGTGAGTGCGCAGAAACTAATCCCTCTTGTATTTCATTCCCAGAGGAGGAAATAGTCTCAGATACAACTGCTGAGACCCTGTCACTACACCTGACCCTAATCCTTAGTCCAACACGACATCCATCTCCGAGGTGGCACTGGAGCCATTAGGACATCTTGTCGTTAATCTGCATTCCAATGTGATTTTTAAAAATATTGGCACTTCTCTTACGTATGTTGTCCATCTCAATTATATATTTTAAAAAAGACGACTAAAGCTCCATATTGAAGATTAAGCCTTATCGCTTTACAAGATAATTATAGGGAAGAATGACTTGTGATTTCGACCAGTTACATGTTGACGGGAAGTTTTCCGCATCTCACAAATCTTTTGAAGGTACAACGGTCGAGCACAATTTAAGCAATAGCAGAGGTATAGTGTGCTAAGATCACATCACATTGAGCGTATAAGGGTTTTATCTGTTTGACCTGTTTGGAGTACAAACATAGGCTCTGTTGCTGGATAAACTTTCCCCTTGACCAGCAGTACATCTACCGAATGCTTCCGTCCATATATTTGCACAGCAAGCACTGCGAGGAGCGAGTTCTGAGCAAACATGCTTGGTAGCAGTTTGGACATCGCAGCACTAATTAATTGATTCAGTACTTACTTCCTGCTTTCCTTTATCGCTAATGCCTTGACTTCTTTGTTTCTTTATTATTTAATAAATAATAAATAGTCCTAAGACAATTTTGATATCGGGTATTGTTATACGTCCTGAAAATTGGGATTTCCTAGTTTTTAAAATTGCTAGCTTGGAAGATAAAATTTAAGGCACATCTTGGAGCCAAAACTACACATACTTCCATATAATTACCAGGAATAGCATAATATTGTACCACCTACTCTAATTTTGTTTTCACATTGATTACCCAAAGTTGAATGTAAAACAGAACTGCGTATTTTTCCAATGAAGTGGGAAAGAAAATGAAAAATGTAATGCATACGATTTTTTAAACCCATTCAGTGTAGACATGACAAAGAAGTTGCGTGCTTTAATTTTCAACTTCAAGCTTTGATAAGAATTAAATCAAGCAAGTAAGAACATTATGAATTCCTGCTGTAAATACTTAACATATGAAAATTTTTAATATGCGCAGGTGTCACGTAGTTCAAAAAAGCTGCAATGTAAGTACAAGTTTTTTCTCTACGCTCAAGAATTCTGGCGACCAATCACGTTTTTCATGATTAGAAAGTATATTATTCAAGACTTCTGGCTTTTTACCAGGTGAAGGTCTTAAACAGTGAGCTAAAAATATGTGATTTATGTACAAAGACACAGAATGAGTGGTCCGGAAAGGTGAATATTTTAATAACAAAAATGACTGACATAATATAGGATATTTTTTGTGACTGACCTGTTAGTCATATATGCTAATAAATTATGAGTTACAATTCGGCTTGTAAGAATGTGTGAAGTGAAGTATATACTAAGTTGGTGAAGTTTAACTCTCAGCTACCCCGACAATCTACATATCGAAATGCGTTCAATTTCACTGATCAATCCCCTAAACCCAGCCGTCATTTTAGTCTACTCCATAGCTTCTCAAAGGCAGTGGAGGTGATTTTAATTGCTCGAGTCGTTAATTTGTAGACCCGTCCAAGGCTCAGAGATTTATTCATGAAATGTAAATGGAAACAGAGGGTCAAACAGTGCCATTTCATTAATAAAATTTATAGATTCAGGCGATATTTAGTAGAATTTTTCCATGAAAAATGAAGTGGGTATGTTCGATTTTCTACAAACCGATAAATTTAAATACGCGACCCGTATTTCGATGTTACACATCATCATCAGGTGGGAATATAATGTGTTAAATCAAAACCAAAGTCACGCTTTAAATTTTAATCCGTTAGTTAAAATTTCAACATATTCGGATTATTTATCAGTACCATTCTACACGGCAACGTGCCTTATCACAGGATACAGGAAACATTTGCTTGATAAGTATTCTGGTAAAACTCAGGATTCAAATTTGAGTTGAATTAAAAAATAGAGATTGATAATGCTAAGCCTTTGTAGATATGTGAATTTTTGTACTATAAGGTAATTCAGTGAATTTAAGCTCTTAATATCGAGAATGGCGAGGCAATACAAATATTCCGTAGCTGGTAATGTTTTTGAGGTTTTTTTTAGATCTCCTGTGCTAAAATGTCTTTTTTCAATGAAATTTCTAATGAGAAAACTCAATCTATTAACTAACAGTTTCACTTTTGAATATTAGCGGGGTAACAATTTGAAGTTCTCAAAATGTTTTTTCGTTAAAAACATCGTAGACATTGGCGTCAATTTCAACCTCACGCCATTAGTTCCATGGTCGGATACCCCCCACCAAATTATGTGCACTTCGTAATACCATACCAAATCTCTTCGCATATTAAATAGCCCATGTCATAGCGTTGGCCATTTCCCGAACCATTACAATCTTCATTAAATCTTTTGGTGACGATTGCTTTGATTGTCTCATCAAGGTTTTCTGGAGGATGTCCTAAGGACGATGTCAGCTGGACATGGACGACATTTCATTGAAGAGCAAATATTAACGGGCGGAGGGTCCGGGTAAATACATAGATTTTTAAATCCTTTTGAGAGCAATCAGTGACAACAGAATTATAGCTATCTTTGCTTGCTTTCCTTTAAATGCTAAGTAACCACTTCAATTTAATAATCTTATTGAGATGGTGAAAAATGAAGCTTAGTAACGAAAAAAGTCCCTGTAAGTTTTGTATTTCCGAGCTTATAGCATTACGGAAATATTTCTCATTCAACATATTCAACAGCTGTACCCCTTGCCACCCTCGAATCACTTGCGTCAATGCCTAAGGCCTCCAGTATTTCTCGGTAATTCAGTGGAATCCACAACCATGGTAACTAGAACAACGAATACATAAAATAATAATGAAACTTACTTGCACATTGTTCACCACGCAAGCTGAACTTAATAAACCTTTTACATAATCGTAAAAAGTGTATCATATATTTACGTTTATTGAGGATTATTTGCGTTAAATAGTTTATCTAGAGGAAAATACTTACATCTAAAGGCAAAGTACTTACATAGCGATGTTATTAACCCGAGGTTTTGCGATGTTGTGTTGATAACGCGATAATATTGAAGGCAAAGATAATGTAACCAACCGGAGGAGTAACTCAGAATCGTAGTTTTAAGCACTAGCTAATTTGTCAAACGGTGTCTAGTAGAGAACCAAAAGCGTTCGTTTCCATCCCTCTTCCTTAAATCCGCCAATATCTTCCGAAGTCGTAATTTTCGTTAATAATTTAATAAAAAATAATAAACAAATCTTTCTCCCGCTGACCGTCTTAACCCCGGTAAACGGCATCTTAGGAGGGCTATGGGACTCTAAGGACTTGATAAATGCTCAGTGAATGAATGAAAAACAAATAAAAATGCATGATGCCTTGATAGAAGTATTTTGATTTGTATGTGACGACGTTTAGCGAATGTCGAATTAACAAGAGGTCGATTACTGACTCTGATAAGGCTACAATTTATATTTTTACGTAATAAGCGCCGGATTTATTATCTATTACGCTTTGAATACTATGGATATTGAACGATACTTTAAAAAGTTCTGTGAAAGTATCCCAATGGGAAAGAGTGGCAGAAAGTTCGGGGAATTCATCATTCAGTTTTCGTATTCCAAGTGAACCGCGTCATACCTAAAAAAATACTCAGTGCTTTCGGCGGATTTGTAGGTGTGAAGTCTTGCTTTTTTTGAAAACGCTTCATCTTCTACATTCCCTAAGCTGAGAATAGGATGTTAAAACATACGTTGCGTCCGTTTCGATGCCAATAATTATAGTTTTAGATGCCCAATTATCGCTAAGAAATATTGAGCTGTTCTTCTACTGGTTTTCGTCTCTTCATCTCATAAGGCATTGCCTCTTGCTTCCCGTGCTGATGACAGTTTTGGCGTAATCAAATGAAAATCCTCGAGTGGGAGAGATGTATTCGTATTCACATAAATTTTTCACTCGGCGCGGTTTAAGGACGCAGTCTCTAATGTCGACGCCATGAAAGCCGGAAGGGGGGTAATTTTTTTTTTGGTGGGTGAGAAAGGGAAGGGAAGGAAAAGCGGATGATGATGGGTTGCCCAGTGTTTAACGGACCAAGCTGCGAGAGAGGGAAAAAAATCTCCCACGGAATATGGAAGCTACTCGTTGAAAATTGCGAAAACCTTTAACATGGCCGGCACACAGGAGTGATGATGACGGATGACTGCCGCTTTGCCTACTTAAAACCAATCGATCCCCAACGCGTGTCCTGCACTGGGCAATGAGTCCTTTCGTTTTTTTTCTTTCCTTGATCGCCTGCGGTAGTTTTTTCAGAACAAATTGAGGTAAAAATTGCGAAAAACGTTCAAAAATTAAGCTTTCGCCGACGTCAGAACGCTGTCGTCATGTCCACCTACACCTTTTTCTCTTTTTTTCGTTCACCTGTCAGGACTTGTTTTGTAGTTTTTGTCTAGTTTTTGTACCACCACGTCTGTGTATCCCATGAGCAAGTGTACCTAATTGACCAGTAAAAAGGGGAGGGGTCTTGATTCTTTTAATCAGGGTATTCTCGTTTCATATTTTTGGCAGTTATTTTTGCCTGTTCTATACTTCTTTAAGTTGGATTAGTTAATTCGAGGGTGAGTTTTTTAATTTCTTTTATTTTGTTAAATTCTTTATCACGGAAAACTGAGTGTTTTACATTTTTTGCAGTTATTTTTGCCTGTTATATACCTCCGTAAGTTGAATTAGTTGATTCGATTGTGAGGTTTTTTAATTATATTATTTTTAAGTATCTTTTTTATTTTTCCCCCTTGTCCAATTGAGTCTGATGTGCTGAGTCTACCCCCGTGGGTGGTCAGAAGGTCGCGCTGGCTCCGGCCGATGTCGTAGGTGTTATTCGCGAAATGACTCCGGTTCGTCGCCGAGTGTGGGTTGGATCACCGGGCGGCGGCTACGTGGGCCGACGAAATAACGTCCGGAAAAGAGTAGGTAACAGTTGCTTGGGAGAGTGTGACCTAGGAGTGAAGGGGGTTTTTATCGAACATTTTTCGATGGGTGGGTAAAGGGCGGAGGGAATTAAAAAGGCAGGCAGCTAGGGGTTTGAGGTGTGAACGGAGTGATTTGGGAGGGGAGAGGAAATGATAAGGTTAAAATTAAAATGGAACCCCGAAGGGGGGGCTAAACTAGTGAGTTGGTAGGCAGATACCAGGCCCGTCAGTTTACATTCGTGTGGGCGAGAGTTAATTTTGCCCGCCATAGGGCCACTTTTCCCTAAGGAATTTAAGTAAATGCTTTTTACATGAAGCTAATTAACTGAGAAAGAATTATAGCCTGGTGAGTTTCCGTTATACAATTCGAATTTCCTGCGTAAATATTGAGCGGAAAATGCGGAAAAAAGAGGAAAGGCTGTGTAAGCATTTTTACTTGGTCCCAGTGAATGCGTTCAATCATACATTTTGTATAGTTGATTTTGCCCTCAAGGTAATTTTGCTTGCTCAAATTGCGTCTAATCTGTATTCCAGTTGACACCATAATGTTTTATTCAAAGTAACGCGTATCTGTACGAATCCGTCTATTCATTAGCCTTGCTATTTTCCTTAATAAGTATAAAGATTCAGCCTTATCAAGCTTAAAGTTGTTTACTTGAATTGTATCTGCCGGAAACTTTTGATGAGAAATGGCTTTGTGCTAGACATCCGAGTAAACCTTTGGTGCTTGCTGTCAGCTCAAAAATGGGTATTTGAAGTAATTATTTTTCTACTGAATGAATATCTCTTTGGAGCAATTCTGATTACTGTCATTTTCTCTGGGGTTTTTGGTAAAAGAGCAATGATATCTTGGATGTTATATTTGAATTCTTTTTTAAATAAAGCGCTGAATAAATACTTGTAAAGCTGGATCCTCCTCTGTGTCAGCTTAAAGACCTGTCTTTCTAATTAAAATATTTGCATTCTCAATCGATATGTAATCATTTATTGCAATTGTATATCGAGTCTAACGAATTGTGTACCTTTTCCGGGAAAAGTTCTTCGTTTTGGGAAACATTTATTACTTTCAGTGAGTACGTTACATAGTAATAGTTGCTTATTCCAAAGATCCCTTGTCTAGTTGATCTCATTCAAAAAGAAGATGCCAAGTTTTGAAAGACGAGCACTCAAGCTTTGTAACGGTTTCATATTTGAATTTACTTTCATTTTTAAGGGTTTTCCTGTAGAGTAGTGGGAAATTTGCTCCATAATAACAAAAATTATTTAGGTTTCATATCATTATTCTAATTTGCCCTCAGTGTATCTAAACTTTAAATGAAAATCAGTAATATATTTAGTAAATCTCCCATTATGAAATGCTTAATAATTTTTAGCGCAAATTCTGTGTCTTGGTTCCATAAAATATGCAGCGGAGCGGTATAGTATAAGAAATCCAACACTATTCTTATTTGCGTTTACTACTGGGCATTGTGTTTATCAATCTAGTGCTTCCATAACATGATATCTATATTCCATATCTAGTCCTCCTTAGTAATCTTTCCTTAGTTTTTTCGGCCATTGTTTTTAATAAGCTTAAATATAACCTCCAAAAAGCGTTTTTGATAAACTACCGTGAACCCACCATAAACTACCTAAACTAAATGATAAACTACCATAACTCTCTGTATAAATCAAGTCAGCGTAGAGGCTATACCATCTTGCACGTAATATAATTCTGGAATTTAAAAACCTGCCCTTTGCACTATTCATCCCCTAATTATACCCTCCATACATCACTCTCGTATTTTGTATCATTTAATCATCAAGGTAAGCTTCTCTACTCCCTTACAAAACACAATTTTATACTGTTGTCTCGTAATTTTTGATGCCTTGATTTTTTGCGTTCTCGTTCCTGCCACACTTCCTGCTGTAATACCCTTTTCATTCAAAACCATTTTTTAAGCTTAAGAGTTTAGTCACTGTTATCTTACTCTGCTTTCTCTGTTTTATTTATATCCTGCCTCTTTCTGACTGAATGAAGTTGGGCGTAGCTATTATGATAGTTATAAAATGTATTATCCTCGGCCACACTCTAATGATCTAATACATTTGAGCGAATACTTTGTCTTGGTATTTTACCCAAGTCTTTACCATGAGCACAACAACATAAATATCTGATGAGTATACGTGAATAGTTAGGTATAAGAACGGTAATGGATCTTATGTAACATCAGGTAATGATTCAAAATTGCCCAGCTACCGACAATTTCCTTGAAAGTCAAATTGCGTGTTTATAATATTTACGTACATATGGTAGCACTTACCTGTGTCTCTGCAAACATAGATAAGTCAATGAATTTTCCGTACAAAAGATTACTTTTCGACTAAAAGTTAATCATATTGATCTTTTTTATTTTGTTTTACAGAAACAGATAACATGTTTTGGTGTTATGAGCAGATACAAAACTTCTAATGTTCTGGTGAATCATGAGTTTCTCGTATAATAAGGTTATGAGGAAGTCAACTTAAGAATCTTGTTTCAATGGAATAGGGAGAGAATTTAAAATATACTTTGAGTTGGTTGGAAAGAGTTTTGAACAGCGGTGGTTAAGTAAGGTGTCCGGTCAAGTATTTGCTTTAGGGGATAATGCGTGGTAGCAGCTAGTATGGTAGTCAGTGGCCCACTACGTCAAATTTCCCAAATACCCGAAGCCGTTTTCTCTGATCCGACCTAACTAATGGTTCATTATACGCCCACTCCGATTAGATTCATCTTATTCTATTTTCTTGTGGCTTTTTCGTGAGTATAGACCTACAATTCAAATCTAATGATGCTTGGAGGAAAGTGATTAGTACAATTTCCGATCCTTAAATAGTGACAGACCTTGGTTTCAGCACGTCATCTTCAAGGTGCCAGAAACAAGGAAGGTATATATGCGCTGTATATGAGAAGTGGCGGGCTGGAGGTACAGGGTAAGTGACCGGACCAAAAAAGTTGTGATTCAAGATAAATTTCAGCTAAATGATTAAAGGTGAATATGGTTGAAGGGAATAAGAAATAAAAGAGTTGAAGGTCAGAAATACTGGAGGGTATAACAGTACATCACTGGGGACTTTTTTATCTCAGAATTTGGCTATTGAACTTATCCTTTAATTTAATGCTGAAACTATTGCATACCTACCATCAACAATTATTGTACCTTTTGGTTTATTTTACTTAAGAAGACGAAACTAAACTAATTATTTAGTGTAACGCCAAAATATACATGCTGGCATATCGGAATCCCGAGGTTTGTTGCCAGAATGCGTCCTACGCTGGACCCTCTACTAACATCTTCCCATCCGTGTTGCACGAGTTTGGTGCTTGCTTGAGGTAAAACTCGTGTCGTATTCTTGAACTTGTTTAGTTTCTAAGTTTCAGAGTCGTAGCGGATCACGCTCCAAAATTTTCATCGCCGTTTCCGTATTACTATACGTATGTGATATGTCGGTTTGATTAAGGGCGTCCCAGCGTCTACCCTAGAGGCACAAGACAAAAATTTTCCTGCAAGCCAATAGATCTGTAAAATGTCTCTCTAAAAGTAAAACTGATAATCAGAGAATTTGTCGGAGTCTGCCATTCAACGAAAGGCAGAGCCCGTGATCCGGGTTGCTCGGTGTTTTCCTCGGGTGAGGGACTGCTTCGCCTCGCTTCAATTCATGTGACTCGCATGGAGGGATGTGGATGCGCCTATTCCTTTCAAACGAGCCTTATCGACAGAACATTGCGCGTTCATGACTTTGATGCTTCGTGACAGTCGGGTGTTTTTCTGGGAAATCGGAGTACGTAGCGGACGTTTAAGCGGGACGCCAGGCTATCGCTCCTTTACATCCCTCTGCCTCATCACCCCGCGCCCTAACCTCTCCGACCTTGAGCCCAATGGCTTGACGGATTAGGTCGTACACTTTTTGTGCTCTCTCTTTGATATCCCCTTCTCAGTGTCTTTCTGTTCGTATTTTCTGCGTTCGACCCGTTCTTTCCGCTTCCATTCGCGAGATTGGCTGTGGAGGGTAAAGTTAAAGTGACGTCCTAGGCAGTTGCTGGGTTGGGCGTCTGTCTCTCAAAGTGAGGGTACGACTCGACCAACCTCGTCTTTCGTCTAATCATAAAGTTTAGCGTTGATATAATGAATACCATTAAATTGAAAGACTCTTTATACTCCAATTAGTGGTTGAAAAATATGGGGAGGTGGTAATATTTTACTGAACACAAATGATAAATTCCACCTTTTTGCCTGTATATTTGGAAAATACTGTTTCCATGCATGATATACCTCTGGCACTGTGGCACAAAGGCTACACGTAAACTGTGCCGATTATCCGACAGATTCATTTTGCTTTATGTCTTTTTGCTCGAATGGTTTTTTTACTAATGAAAAAATTACTTTTCCCTTCATTTTTTTCCTCTTACCCCTTGCAATTTTAAGTTTCGTAAATTTAAAATGAGTTTTAAAGGGTATTGACCATTCTGTTGGTGTGACATCGTTTGGGCCTTAAAAAAATGCTTACTTTTCATGATAGGTGAAACCTTTTTTATTATTATGTGCCGGAGTGTAGTTACCAAACGGTCATATGGTGAGCAAAGGTGTTTTACTTTTCAGGGGAGTAAGCGGCTATTAATTTGGCTATCTTGATAAGTACTCTCCCATTACCTCGGAAGAACTGTCAACGAAAATAATTAGTGTTTATGGCTGTTCAATAATCTCATGGGAAGAATTGTACCTTTTAGCACCTAGCAGTGAGTAACGAATGGGTGATATCTTTTGTAACATACCTTTTTGTCGGGCTCTCGTTCTTCCACTCCCTGGAATGTGTCCTCCGTTTTGAGGAATAGAAGAAGGTGTAGCTCCTTCTAGAAAATCATTTTTTGAATTAGAAGGAAGATGAATAGGCTGCCAAACCAATCCCCTCCGTTGTCTCAGGCGTAACTTTATGGAATTTGCTTAGCATATTGAATGAGAAGCAGTAACTTTGTGATTCCACATTTATTTATTGTAAACGACCCGGGTTTCGTGATGATGTGACCTGATGATGACGTGCTACGTCGAAACCCGGGTCGTTTACAATAAATAAATGTGGAATCACTAAGTTACTGCTTCTCATTCAATATGCAAACCAATCCCCTTTGAGCCCGACAAAATAGAGAAGAATGTGCCGCAAGGTAGAGAGCTGCTAAAAGCAAGGCTGACCTCTCACGTCCTTTATAGGAAAACGGCCTCACTGTAGTTTGGTGACCTATGAGTTTGCACCCGTATATTCCCTGGATCGACTACGATATTAAAATCTGTGCGGGTGGTAGCTCCACCTGGATGGCGTCCTGCCCCATCATCCTCCCTTCCCCTCCCCTCCACGAGCTATTTTAATTTCCTTTCGTCGAGATGAAGTGGGGAGGGGACGAGGAGGAGGAGGATTTCTGTGAGGAAAGGAAAGGGAGTATAGAAGTTAGGTGGGGGGAGGCACGGTGATGGGTGGACGCTAGGTAGAGCCGGAGGGATATATGTTCTCAAGGATTGCCACCGTTCTGGCGAAATCGCCCAGCACTCACTCTCTCTCTCTCTCTATCTCTCTCATGTCCCAGGCCTCGTCACGAAAGGCGACCTCGGCCATTCCCGTGCCGGGCAATCGCCTTAATGTCCATCCCGTGGCCCTCCTGACTGAGTGGCCCCTTGTGCCCACCTGGTTCCCCCAAAAGACCACGAAAACCATGCTCCCAATTTGCCTCAAAAGAGTCCGACGGGGAAAGCGTACGCGTGAGTAGATGTCCGCGAGGAGTATGCGTGTTCACTTGTTCGCTGGTTCTCGTGGTTCCGTTCGTTTTTGCCGCGAGGGATTCAATTTACCCATCATACCAAGCTCATGGCGTGGTTTTTATTTTCTTCAATGCCGTGGAGCTGTTCTTGAGGTGAGGCACATTTGTCTCGATTCCTGAATTGAAGTCGGTGATGGCTCTTCGTGACGAAAGAGCCCCAGGGGATGCTCTCGTTGGTTGCGAAAGTCTTTTCCTTGTATCTTGATGGGATTGGCCCGTAAAAATTCCTCGCGACTGCTGGTTTAGCAATCGACTCCGCTCACGAACTGGATCTCCGTGTGCGAGTTTGTTGAAAATATCTACAGATTGTCTGTCCGATTTGTTAGCCACCAGTGTGAAAACTTTTTGGGAAACGGTTTGGAACGTGTTAATGGAAGCCAGCTTGTGAAGTTATTGGCTTCATTTATATTTTGTCCTCCTTTTTATAGCTCTTATCTGTGGATTGTAATGGGGGGCATCCATTTTTCAAAAGACTATATTATGTATTTTATAAAATGTAATAGAAGTCATTGCAGCAGTATTAAAATACGCCTCGACCTATACTTAAGTTCGCGGATGTTGATTCATAGACAATGGTGTACGGTTAAATTTGGGATAAAATTTTTCATAAAAATACGCTGATCTTTTGTATGAGCTATAATTACTTTTTGGCCTCAATTATTTTATATCCACTGAAATCATATCTCTCTTATGAAAAGTTCTAATCTAAGTATTTTGCATGATGAGACTCAATCCAGGAAAATGAAAAAAATCACCGTTTTGATATCGTTATAGTCACAACACCGTTATGACATTATTAAAACTTCAATTTCAATTTTGAGTTCTTGAAGAATTTATTGAGCCTAAGAAAGTCTATTACCTTATCGCCTGCTTTTAGTAATTCGCTCTAATCTTCGCTGATTGTTATTTTTGTATTATCTTTTAGAAAGAAGGAACCCGTCATAATTTCACAGGTAATGGTTGAAAATCACCGCGCCGAAGTATCCGGTAGATTTTCTTGATAAAGAGAAATTGTAATATTCTCCAGAATAACCTACCCAATCAAGATCTATATAATGGCTCATGTTACCTTGACAGTTAACACGAAGGCTGAGTAATCTCCGTGATTATAATCAAGAGAAAGTTGCCAATTACTCAAGGAACACAGGATGATTCAGGTGTTTCACTGTAAGCCGTTATTGATGCTACGCCTTAGGGGGCGTTGACCAATCGCTGGCACGCGGTGTTCTTCGCTCTTTTCGCCCAAAAAAGATGTTTAGGATTCCCATAATACCTTCCTAGTCGACCTGAGACTAATGGGCTTAGCTGTGACAAGAGTGGGAGGTCACAGGGATGCAAAGCCGAGGATAGGACGTGGGCACCCAGTAGGGGCGGCGTAAATGGTACGCGTGTGCGAATTCATTCCCCTCGGATGGACGTGGCCGTGGGAAGTGAGAGTGTGGGGGAAGGCATTTATGAGGAGAAGCGGCTAAAATGAAGAGTGGGGGAGTTGTCCGCTGTCACGAAGCGTCATGGGGCGCTCGCTATCCCCGCCCGTTTTTGAGCTGGAGAGAGCTATCTGAACCATCCCCTTGACGAACGGTCTTCGCTCCGAGGTTGTGTGCGTGTATAAAGGAGGAAAGGGGGGCTTGAGTCGCCTGGGCTCTGGCGACTGGGTATGAGGGACCGTTAAGGCTCCTGTCGCCCCGTGCTATGGCGTGGGAAGCCGGGAGGGGTCTTATGGGGGGATCTCGGTATATGGGCGGGTAGGAACCGGGGGGGGGCGGTGGGCGGGTGCTAAAAGCGGCAGAACACGTAATTTCTCATACGAGGCCGCCCAAATCCACTCGCATCATCGTCCACGCCAGCCGAAATTTCCTCCCCCGTCCTCTTTCCCCCCACGGTGACTTCCTTTCTCCCGCCTCCCATCTGTGACCTTCCCCGCTGCCCCCCATCTCTCCTACTATACCCGCTAGGTGGAGCGGAGATCTGAGACGAAATTAATATGCTTAATAGTTAATGATAGCCCCGTGATCTCGGGTCCTAAATAAAAATGCTGATGCAGCATGAGTGGTGGATACTTTGTGTGGAAATAAGCTGTCAGAAATAGCGTGTTGCACTGTAAAAAAAGAGCATCGCATGTGCATGAAACTTAATAGTCATTCCAAACATTAAAATCAATGAATAAAAATCTTAGGCCGTGCATGTAATGGTATGCATAGGTTCTTTTTTATACATGTTATAGTTTTTCTTCATAATCAACCTACATGAAGAACTAACAACCCCATATAGTAACCCAATTGATACTATCATAATTTAAATAGGAATGACGTAGGAGAATGTTGTTCAATGTAAGGAGCCTTTTCTCGGACATTTTGTCGTGCCTTGCGAGATGTCGTGCCTTGTGTCTTTGCCATATTTTTATCATCAAAAACACATACTACCGCCAGTGTCTTTTGATTGAATGATGATTTCATATCATTATTGTATCCTAGTATGTATTTATCTTGGATGTTCCTGGACTTAACGGTTGCTAGGTTGGTATCGAAGAGTTTGGGGTTCTCTAAATGGTACAATGATAGCGCATCCTTCAGGACATACTCACGTTCTGTTTAAACTCATTGGATAGACATGCAAGTTGTTCACGTTGCCTGTGCTACCATAGTACATACCATATGACTACGTGTACCATATGACTCGACAGATTTTTGGGTATAATACGAAAAAAAATGTACGGGCTATTTCGTTATAGTCTTACTACACAATGCAAGTCTTTTTAAACGGGCGTAATACATCATGGAATAAAGTTTATGCCTATTTAAGTTATTTATTTTGCTATAGCTGGTATTGATAAACATTATTTGTCATATTAATGCCAATGTTTAAACAAAATTTGCTCTTGTCTCAATGTAACCTTCTTCAATTTTATTTGTTAATTGGAAGAAAGGAATCACCATTGTTCGTTGACATTTTAAAAAGTTCATGATAACTTTGCGATATTCTTTGATTTTATTTTTTCAGGATTTTTTATATTAGTCTCATTATCGCCTAAGTTTGATATCCTGCATAGAGAAGAATAGGTAAAGGCCCTTGCATATGAAGCCGAGGTCTTGCGCGAAACTTCAATCTCTTTATTCTTTCTTGACCCATTTTTAAAATTGCTACTCTCACTTCTCGTCCCTCCTTTCGTCCTCTATTATATCCGTTTCTTATTTGTTTTTCGTCTTCCATTTTCCCTTTATCTCCATCCGGTCTTTGTTTTGTGTCTTTCATTTTACTTTGTGTCCATTTTCTCCTTGTTTATCATATTCCTATGTCCCTCATCCTCCATCTTCTGCCGTTTTCATCCTACGTAAGAACTTCTTTCGTGCCGCAATTCTCATCTTATTCATCTCCTCACCCTCCTATATATTTTCTATCCTCACACTCTCACATCCCTCATACTTCTCTCACATCCCCTTCCTTCTAACCTTATTTCGTCACTTCCTCTCACAACTTTCCTTATGCCCACCGCCCCGATTCCCCTTGCGTCAGGACGCCGCATCCGTTCCATTTATATATTTTTCTATTTGGAGCCCCGTAGTAGCTTTTTCTAAAATCCTCATCTTTATCATAATTGTCACCTACATGTAGAAAATTTACTCTTCTAAAATTTACTGAGAAAAAGCAATGCACTGCTTCTGAAAAGAATACTTTTGAATGCTCTCTCTTATTGTATGCCCTGTTATTCATTCTGGGACGTTTCAGCTATCCACTAGATATATGACTGTTCAATGTAAATTCTAATGCCCATTTTAAACGGGGTACGCAATTTTACAATACAATGTATGTACGAACGTGCATTTCAAATTCTTTCGTGTACAGCGGTGAATTACAAGAACGCGTGAGAGAATGAATGAACGAGAAATGGCAAAATAGTCCCTGCGCTAATTCAATAATTATCCCACGCAAAATCGAGAATAACATGCAGTTTTAAATTGTGCAATTTCGTCCCGCTGTGTGAAACGGGCTTAATAAAAATCAGTTAATTTCACGATACAATGAAGTCGGAGGTCGTTTTGCAGTGGTTAGAATTATATTAACCTTCAAATAATATATAAAACACAATACTTTTACGCTAGAGTGCACAGTGTCAGCATTATACACTCATTCATTGATTGTTCAATCCTAAGATTTGTTGACTGCAGCCCTCCTCCTTTCTCTGTCTAATGCTAGTTCTCTTACCTCCTGGTATCTTTTCCTATGTATTTTCTCTTTATTTGGTCCATGAACCTATTCCTGGGTTTTCCTCTAGGGGACCTTTCCCTCAATTTTGAGTGTTCCATATGGTCCTCTCCTCTTCTACTCTTCTGTACACGTCACCATTTCTTAATTTGTCCGTCCATTTTATTTTCAGCATGCTCCTTTGGCACCAGATTTTGATAATATTCAATTACATCCTATTTTTATAGTTACCTAGACACAGCGGAGTAATTTACTACCAATATGTAGTAAATATTTCTTGCGCTATTAAAAAGATTACGCAGTGATCCTTAGATATTTCGGAACGGTAACGAAGCGCTTGGTAAATCGCGCAACCTGTCGACAGATGTCTTGCAGTCAGATAAGTTTCACATTCAGAGTATGCTGGCTGCTCATTTGATGGTTAAGAAAATCAGTGGCTAATTTTAAATATAGTACCTACGGGTTCATTGTTGGTTATCATAAGTCAAAGACTGCCAGGCTTTCATGCAATTTATTTTTTTTAATGGCGTTAAAAATGCATTACGCCAATTGATATTCCAACTAACGAGGAAGAGTATGAATATGAGATCATATCAACGAGAAAGCGCTTCTTGAATTGTAACTTAAGTGGCTGGGGTTCGTATTAGAACATACTTTGTTTATGGCAGGGTTGGTTTTGCTGCTGCGTCCGCTATGTCTAAACGTTTCGTTACATTTTGCAGGAGTCAGGTTGGTAGGTAGTGATAGTATAAGTATCAGGAAGTATTAATTTGAACAATCATCTTAAAATCATTTCACGTCATGGAGTTTTCCCATCGGCATGTCAGTATATAAGGATATTTCTATTAAATCCTTGATTACCATGTTCAAGGTTTGAGTTGGCTTAAATTCTTAAGTAATTAACCTCATGCTTGCTACGCCAAATGTGTTGAATAAAAGCTTCTAATCTAATAAGGCTGATCTAATATCTTACCTTTTTGTTCCAATATATTCATGCATGAATTGTAGTTAGATCCAAATCATAATCAGTATTGGCCTTCTGTTTAAAGACTATCTTTGACTTGGTGCCTTTCAACGTAATTATCCCAACTTCGGATGATTATTCTAGTATTTTTGAGAAATGCTAGTATTTTTAGGTTCATGCAAACATTCAACTGCTAATAACTCCTTTAATTGAAATATGAAACGGTTTTATGTATTCATGGAGGCTACTTTGAAAAATTGCGTCCCTGCCAACTCACGTTTGGCTAGCTGCTCTCTCCATTCATCCCATCTGAGGCTTATGGTGAAAAACACGTTTACACTGGTTATCCCTTCATGGACGTATCCTACCACAGTTGTATAAACTGCTGAAAACGATGAAATTGGCCGGACGAGGGAAAATTGCTTAAAATGCGCGCGCGCAAATAACTACCTTTTTATAAGATGGAAAAGCCGAGTTGCGTAATCTGCTTTGCAAACCTTCCTCTCTCTTCTTCTGTAATCCAGTCATTTTCCTCCGGGGATCGCTTTAAATGGAATAAGCGTCCCGAATGTCCCAGGGTGTCGTCCGAGTGCACCCACACCTACCCCCACCTAACGTATCCCTCTCGCTCTTCTTCTCCTTTATCGCTCTCTCCGTGTTCACTCTTCAACCATCTTTTGGAAGTCTCTGATACGATCCTATTTTTCTGTTTTATAATGTCTTTTCTTCTTTATTCCACATCCGTGTCGCTTTTGCGCCTCAATCTAAGTTCCTATTTACGCCTTTTTTTAAAGCGTCATAAAACTTCTTGAGTTTTGAAATTGAAGCCTTGTAGTGTTCACTACTTTTTCAATGGTTACACTATTGCCATCATGAAGATTTCTTGTTAAACATCAATCTACGACGACGCTCCAATGATCTATGTACGTGCTCTTGTAGGCAGAAGGTCCGTTTTCTAAAGTTTCATCGACATACCAATGACAACTTTACTTCTGAACTATTTTGTATGGTCTGTTTCTATATTTGGAGAGGAAATACAATGCAATGTGTATTAATCGGTAAGAAATATTTTGACTGTCTTTATACGTCTTCATTTTTTAGCTAATCCAAAACATTATGTCCCAAAACTTTTTAGATACTCCTGGATACCGTGTTGCAATCTTAGTCTTGAATATTTTTTACTCGGAAGAAAACGTATCGTAAAGAAAGGAAAATCGGCCGTTGCATCGCATCAGATATTACGTGGTATAGGAAAGTGTGCTCACTATTTTTTACGTTATTTATAGTGACGAACTTCCTGGAAATGACACCGGATTCAGTTCAAAGATGTTTGAATGAATCGCTTTCTCGTTTCCAGTCTGCCTCTACTCGCGTTCTCTGGTTATTCATCTATCCCCTTGCTGTTTTACGCTTCCCTCCTCCTTTCCTCCCCTTTTCTAGTCTTTCCCCTGCTCCATTCTTGGCCATTCTCTCCTCCCGTCCGTCCTCCCTTGGAGCCCCTGACTTCATCTGCTCTCGACCCAATCTCTTCTTTCCCTACATCTCCTCGCCCTTTATCGCATTCCATTCCCCCTTCATCTGTTTCGGACTCCGCCTTATCCCCCCTTTTCCCTTCCTTGTTATGACTATTGCTCCGGACCCCTCATCCCCTTATTTCCTTCTCTTCTGAGCTGACCCCTTCCCACCGACTTCCCCATTTTCCTCTACCCGCCCCCACTTAGCTTGAATTTCTATTTTTATTTGTCTCGTTCTCTCCGTCCTTATTCTGCTGTGCTCTCTCTCTCTCTTTCCCTACCGACTTCATCTCGATGCCATCTCCTCGCATAAGCTTCTTTTATATCTCCAAGTCCAGGAACCCCAAAACTCGCAGTTTTTTTCTCCCTCGTCTTTATGCCTAAACGATTCTAGGATTACTCACTCACCCAGCTACGAATTCTTACCAATCTCCTATTCTATGAATACTTAGTCCATCCTTAGGTTGTCGTGCGATGCCATTCATTTTACCTACTGCCTCAAAGTAATTTCGTTTTTTTTGGACTATTTTACTTTTCATATTTCACTTTATCGCTCGAGAGTCATCTGTTTCATCATTCTAGTCCTAAGAGCCATCCTAGTCCGACGTTATTGCCGAAAAGATTCCCAAGTAAAATTCACCATAAGGCGTCCACGAAGCTCCGCATTTACTTGAATGCGATGACTGTAATTATGTTGAGCAACGCTATTGTTCGGTGTTGTCCGAGGAACAAGAAAGTTTGCTTGTTTCCTTAGCACTAGACGTGGATAAATTTATGCTAAATATTATTATTTTGCTGCTGGTAGTTTTGACTATCTTGCCATAAACTTAATGGGTGATCAACTCAAAGCTGATTATTAATTTTTGAGCACAATTTTCAAGTATATTTCCTTGAGGATCTCTATGTATAGTTCGTGATTTTAAATGCTTTGAAAAGATTTTATGTCTATGCCGAGACTTTACTTATGTATAACGTAATTTTTCCTCCCAAATAAATGTCATATCTTGATTTCAACCCTCTAAAGCAGCAAAGCTAACTCGGTGATTGAGTGTTATTCCCTGCAAACACAAACAGTGCTTTGAAGAGTCATTGTATCTCGCTTATTAAAAATAGCGTTGGTTTATATCGTTAAGCTTTTTAAATAATATCTATCCTTGAAAAACTACTTGTTTGTATGTAAATATTGATATTGGTAGTGAAAATTTTGAGCCACTTTTTGAGGGCTAAATTCATTATTTTTTTAGACGAATTCTGTACAGTTGGTATTGTTTTATCAAACTTGACTCTGCATTATACTAAAGTTTACATCCACCAAGACGATATAATTATACATATTTTTGTGGTTCGACTGTTTTATAATCATAAATTTAACAAAAAGATCCTGTACTCGGATGAAAAATGCCGATATAGCAACGTCTTTTTTTAAATGAAACTAAATTTTCTGTGACTCACGAGAAAGTCAAGTTTCAGCTGATGGTGATTAACCGGCTCGGTAATTTATGGTAATACATATTTGATACCGTTCATCTACTTACATTTGTAAATATTTAACCCTTTATATATATAACTTTCAGTAATTCATACATTTATTTTATCTCACCTCATATTTTCACCTTACGTTGATTGCATCATCTTCTACATGAAATACATGTGAAAAATTCGACGCTCGAAGCAGAAAAGCCTCGTGATTTCATTTAGAATCACAAGACCGGAAAGTGTTAAGTGTTTGCTTTCATATCTCTGCAGTCAAATTGCTTTAAAACTTTTCCGCTACCGCTTGCCCCTAATTTCTCTTCTCTTTCCTCTCCTGCTACTCATTTGAATGTTCATTTTTACTTTGTCCCACACCCTGAACCCGGCTTAGATTTCAACATTTCTTCATGTTTTATGATAAAACCTGAATTATCCCTAGCTCTTTTTTTCCTTCCTCGATCTCTGATCCAATCAATCTTATTATTTTTTGGCGTAATTTTCTTTTTACAATATAAAAAAGGCTCTCCGAAATAGGAACAGTGAGCAAATTTATACTAATTATCAAGCAAAATTTGGCACCTTTGGAAGAAAACTGATTTAAATTGAATGATTAATTATTGTGAGGAACTAAACGGATAATAATGTAATGGTTTACTGATGTAGATATGGGACATATCCTATAAAGATGCATTAATGACTGCTGCGATAAATAATCAGGGTTTATGAAACGAAGCACATGTGGCGCATTTAACTGTAACTCCTAAGCATTTAGGTATTTAGTACCCTCTCTCGCGGAGAGATTGAGCATTAATTCAATGAAAATTATTTATAAATTTGAGACAAGTGAAAAAATGCGCAAATTTCACGTGAAAAAGTATTTTATTTTTAAGGAAGTAAATTAGCGACATCAGGATAAAATAAAAGTTTCCAAGTCTTCCATTCAATTTTGTCGAAGATGTGGAACTATTTATTTACCTTTTTCCTTGAAATTGATAAGCACTCCTACAAGGTTATTTCCCACGTGGAATTGCATACTCACTATCTTAGTTTTAAGAGCGAGAAATGGGAAATTTTAGAAATTTTCAGCGGGAAATTTTTTGTTCAAGGATCGTCGTAGCCACATGAATGTATGAAGACTTTTCTTGAGGAACTGTCCAAAGTACACCCTTGAGGTGACTACTGTTTTAAATATAGGTCATTAATTTTCACAACCTTCTGGAAAAACTGAAAATACTAATTGGGATAGTTTGGCAGTCGACCATGTCACAGAGTGGATGCACAAGAACTTTCTAGAATTAGAATTGAATAAGTTGCACAGTTTTTCATTAGTGACTATTTTTCCCAGACGGAAACCAAATGTTATTTCCAAACCTAGAAAATTATGTGTCATGGGTAAATAACTTACAGCCTGTTTTGTTTGTGCCCTAATTGAGGAAAAATATTATCGTTCTCTTGTTCTCCAAACCAAAAATGGCCCTGAAATGGCTTTGCCCAGCTCCGACACTTCGTTTCGCGCGTCAACATCTCCTGGCGGCGCAATCACACGTAATGAATTTGGAAAAAATTGTTGCGCACGCAAATTGAGTGTGCGAGTATTTTTCATTCTTATTTTCTCTTGATGGTGTCACTAATTGGAACTTCCAAGAGGGGGAGTTAGGCTTTTAAACGGTTAGGCACTGAGGCCTTGTGATAATGACGACAACTTACTTTGATCTTTATCACTTCAAAGCATCTACCTCTCCTCTAGATTGCAGCGGTCTTGACCCAATTACGAAAGTCATTTCGCCTCCGTACTACCGCTCTTTCTATCTCCAAGTCTCTTTTTCCCCCAGTGCTGAACGCACTGGTTTATTGAGAGCAACTCCAACCGCAGAAAGCTGTAGGCAAGCAAGCTCAGCTCCCGAGATATATTTATATACCGAATCCAGACATTAAAGCCATTTATAAACCACGGGATCTAGATTCTACCTATGAGTCACAGCAAAGGAAAAAAATTTAAAAAATGTGGTAGTGGTATGAGCGTCCTTTTCAAGATAGATTGGCCGAGAATTCTTTCATAGAGTTCATCATGCGACCGTCATTTTAGCCACATATTTCTGTTGAATTTCGAAATGTTAATTTTTTTTTATTTTTTCAGACCTCGTGACGGGATTGCATCTCGTTGATACCATGTGTCTGCTAACTTTTAATCGAGGAATACCTTAGACAAAAGCTGACCTGTGCAGGAGTGCTTTACTACAGCACTCAATAATATAACATGTATCTTGAGTGGTGTAATGATTTGTGTTCTTTCAGCATTGGAGGGCGCTATAAAACCAGTCCGTGGGAGTGAGATTTCTATATTATACCGGTGATAAGAAAACATTTTTACGTCCAACAATATTTTTCGCATATTACCTCAACAAATGCAAAATTCTAGGCGGACATATTCCTTAATATTATCCTCTCGTTAAATGCCATTATTAGCAGTGCTCGTGAATTTTATCTAAATTTATTAATTCAATTGAATATTTTTCATCATTCATTTGAATATTTTCATAATGTCGTCCTGGAGCTATAAATGGCATAATGAAATTTGCAATTTTAGTCACTGGATCGGATTTCCGTCTTGAGTACAAAAGCTCGAACTTACTACTGTGCAATTGCTATCATTAATCATTGCTATCTACAATAAATATATATTTAATTCAATAGGTCAGGCATAGGTATTGATATTCTTGAACACCAAGAAAGCACGTGTGAAGATAAAAGTATGCAACAGAAGCGAAAGTGAATTGCTAATATATATATATTAGATTCTGAGTGGAAGATTTGAGTAAAGCCTTAAAATGTCAGTATTTAGATTCTTCCCGCTGCAGCTGCGCCAATGATTATGTATGAGAATAGGTGAAATACAACTTTCATCGCAGTGCAGTTATCTACCTGATTTGTAGGGTTAGGTTTGAATAATCTTACACATTAACTGCACTCAATCTGTACACTTCGAATTAAGAAATATGACTCAAAATTGTGTTTCATTACGTATTGCGCGCTCACGACTATATATTTTATGACAGCAAGAGTCGCATTAAGTTGGCCTTCCTACAGAAACCCATGGCATACATGGCCTAGGTTTATTTTTTTCCGTGATTCCATTCTTCGGAATATGGATTCGCTATGGAGCAACCTTTGAATAATTCGATTTAAAGTACCTTAATTTGTATTTTTAGAGGAATTTATTAGTTTAATTTAAAAGTGTTAAGTAATGCTTTATATAATACACTACTACCGGATAATTTGACTAATAATTTCTTATCAAAAAGTTTTTCGGTGTTTATATGTTAACTATGTCTCTTGATGTCTGAAATAAATTCTGTGTATATTTAGCAATGTATGGCTGATCCACCTCATGCCTTTCGGATAAAGTTTCATCATAATGAAAAATATATCTTTTAACCACTATATAATTGTAGCGAATTCAGTTAAGCATGGTTGATTTGGCCCCGTGAGAGTGATTAACTCCACCCAGTCATGCCATGGAACTGTGATACGTGGATCGAGCCTTGTTTTCTTCCACGCGAGAAAATAGATCCCTCCAGACGAACGGAAGAAATGCATCTCTTCTCCTTCCGTCGGGAAATGTGTGAGGTTCGCGAGGAGCCCCACGGGCGCCGCATGTCGCTGTAGGCCGGGCACGACGCTTCGTGGCTAGCGACCAAGTTTACGTTTTCTCAGTGTTTACTCGCTCGCTTCGCCACGATCCCCGAGTTGAGTGCATTTTTTTGGGAAATTTGTGGGCAGGCGGGTAGAGGGGAAGCGCGCGGTCCATTGCCAAGAGAGCCGAGATGGATCGGCGTCAGGTGCGTGGGGAGTCTGCGCTTCCGCGGAGTTTTAGAGACGGAGGAAGGGTTGCGGGGCATGAGGAAGGGAAAAAGAGGAGTCGGGCTAAATGCAAGGGAGGGGGGCGGATGTGAGTGGAAATAGCGGGGGAAGAGTAAAGCTCAGAAATAGTAGGGGAGGAGGAGTATTCAGTTTGTGGGAGATGCTTTGAATTTATTGGTGAGGCTTCGGCTTAGATGAGGAAGCCACAACGTATGTCCTTAGCTTCCCACAATGGAAACATTATCATCCCCGTGTATCGTAAATTGCTTATCATATCGATTTTGCTTACGGAAGTTCTTTAAAAAAAATCATGCGGTAATTGTAGAAAGTATGTTCGTACGCGATACCAATCATTTATAAAATGTGACCTTATTTTTTAGGAATAGTGATCATCTCTGTAGGCAACATGCTTTTGGCGTACTGAGTTCAACTATACAACAACGTATGATCAATATTGGTCCTGTTAAAGACATTCACTGGGTTTTACCGTCTGTGCGCCTAAAAAAATATATCCACCTGTATTAAATGAGTTTAAATTTTTGCGCTACATTTATAATATTTAGAACTTTCTGTTACATGTAGCTTTGTTTTCTGCATTGCATTAAAGCGAGGGAATCCGATTGGTTTCTAGGCTTGGGTCGCACATATTCCGAGGTCTTGTCCTTATATACCAACAGTAGTTAGGAATTTATTTAATCAAATCCCGACCCCTAGTAGGTGGCAGGCTCTTCATAAAATAATACTACTGATTCCACGTTAATGGTTCGCTTTATTTGATTATACATTTTGTTATCGTCGTGGCATCTTATGTGGTTTACGTTTCCGCTCAAAACTCTAATTTAAATGGAGAAATGAGTATTTTGGTATTTTCAATTGATATTTTTATAATTTTCCTCGAAGTAGAGCCTGGAAAGTTTCAACTCTTTTGTCTCTTCAGGCTATCCGTGCATTTTCTTGTCTACGTATTGAAAATGACTACGGTATCTCTTAGGGCCTTTTTTGTCCAATTAGGAATAATGATTATTTTCCGTACCTAAGTCGTATTGACGTACGCTGTAACATTAAATACGGTGAATACTTTTATACATTTTCTGGTGAAGGTTATTTGGGTTTTAAGCCGTGGAGAGGTCTTCCAAATTTCAGTACCATAGACGTGATAAAGTTTTTACTAATGAGAGTTGTGAGGTGTTGTATCGTCCACGTTCGCTCATGTAAGAGAGGATTGTTGCCTATTCGCGAATTTACGACACCTACTCGGGTTTTCACGGTTGTTTTAGTCTATACCATTCCCGAATGACGCTCTACACCCCCCAGTGCTAGTGCTTATATTGTCCCCGGCTGCTTCCTCTTCGAGTGCGCTCACTCATTTCTCAGCTGCCCTTTGAATCTAGATGTCGAGCCACCATTTGCAACGCCTTGGACGAATACTGAGTAGTTATAAGCTGATTTGGTCTGTTTTAACTTGAAGCTGTAAACCGTCTCTTAAGCCGGTATGTTGTTGTTTATTGCCAAAAAGAATAGTTTTTAACGTTTAACTTAACATTTATTCCCACTTTGACTAGCCAGCTTGTTATAGAAACAAGCTTTATTACAGAATCTATAAAATTCATTCGATCGGACGAAAAAACTGAAAACCTGTTACAAATCTAGGAAATAAAGTTCTAAGATGGTTATAATTATTGGTACCACTCGTCAAAAGAAAGAAAATAATATTTGCTGAGTTGGTTTAACGGAAACGTCAGTGACCAACCACAACTCCCAAGTGGTGGTTTACTGGATGTGTTTACGGAAACGGGTGTACGGTAGTTGATGGATGAGACACAAGGAGTTGATATAAAAGTTCAAATTAATTGATTTATTTTTGAAATTAACAAGGAGAATATATGTCTTGAAGTCATTTTATTCAAGAAATAACGGAGTTTTAGAAGCTTGAAATTGTGCTGCGAATAAATGTTAAGGCCTTGGCGTTTCATGCTATTTATTCTTTCGTGTATATAATTCAATTTCCCTTGTTTATTCCGAAATAAAGATAAATAGATCTTTCCGCTATTAATAACAACAATATAATTTTTATGCAAATCATAATGCTTTTGATAACTGATAGATAAGAAAATTGCTACTCAGTGCGTGAGTCAGCCGAAAATGAAATTTCTATCGGAAGCGTATCTTTACTAATTTCGGGGCGATCCATCCATCTCTTTTAGAGAAAGGATAGAGTTGAGAAAGTAGATAGATTGGTTGCCATGAGCGATCGCATACATTAATAACCAAACGAATATTAGCTTATAATGCTGGATGCGCACGATTGTGGGAATGATAGGTGATTGGCTGTGGTGGAGAAGCTCACTTTATTGCGAGTATCATTCGTACCTATTAGGTAGAATTTGAGTAACTTTTTTGCTAACATTTGATAATATGTGTATGTAATTTGTAAAAGTATTTGAAGAATATTCGAACCACTATTTTTCGGACTTCATATTTCTATATATATTGGTCGAGAAAAGTCCACATTGGTTTATATATATCCTACATTGAGCAGTCCCCATCTTTACTGCCCAGAGGATGACAAATGTGGATAATTTAAGAAATATTTCCAACTTTCAGCTATTATGCTTTTCCTGAAATTCGTGATTTCAGTACATTTAAGTGTTTAATGTTGATACCTAAACGCTCGTCGAAAATAAAAAGGTGCAAAAATGCCAGTGGTTTTGCCAAAAAAATCATTTGATGTTGTCACGCGAATGCTGATGATCGAGAGGACTACTCTGCAATTTTCCATTAAGCCGCATTGTAGTATACCACTTTTGTCTCTTCCCACACCCTCTTCAAAAACCCAATTTAATATGCAATTTGCGCAGGCTGCCATCATTTTGAAAACCTAATTACTACTGATAAAGACCAGTTTTTGGGTGTTTCACCAGGTTGATATTTTCGGCAAGAACAGTTTCACCACCGTTTTAGCAGGTGTTTTCAGATCTAAGTGCTGATACCGGTACGTGGATGGCCTTATATAGTTTCGTTGTCCGCTCCTGATTGGCTGGCGACTATTCCCTTTTTTGCGACAATTTCCCCACGTTGATGCGTCTCGTCAATTTCTGTTTATAGTTAATTTTAAATATTCATCCTTCATCATCGGATCACGGCGGAAGCCTTCGCACTATCCTAAATTTTATTCTTGGAATAACTACCTACGTAGTTTCAATTAATGATGTTAATTGTTTACGCTTTTCGGGCAATTAAATCAGTTATTGCAGTTCTGTTGTACGTGGTTCTAATACACCGTCCTGTGACACGACTATGGATTAGATAAGGGGTTGTATCTTTGAAAAAATTTCCCTTACTCTTTGCCTAAGCTTGGGATGATCTTTTTTAGATCTTATTACAAAATGTCACTTTAAAAAAATAATTAAATCAATACTAAAATATATTTCCCATTTTTACAGTGCCGGTCAGTGATTGGAAAAGCCTTCTAATTTTTATATTCAAACTTTTGCCTTTATAGATGAATTCCATGTTTTAGATCTTGACTTCAGTCTTCAGCAATTTCTAGTAGAGGTATTTTTGCTCTTGAATTTTTTAAAATCTTTTTTATTTAAACCATACAAAATAACCTTTTCTCATGTACCTTTAATTATTCGAAATGCTGTGGAGCAAAGTGTACTGACACTGATGAAAAATATATTCTGCCAAACCTAATTCATCAACTAGCTTTGCAAAAAATAAGTCCAAAATTGGCGTGAGTAATAGGATAATTCCATCCCATACTCTATTAAAGGCATTTGACAGGAGTGGAAAGACCTTTGTCGGATGGAAGTGCAGACGTTCCCTGTTCGTTTGATATGCTGCAGCGATTGCCACCTGTTCATGGCAGTTAATCCGGTCGTTCTATGAGTGCTCTTGTTTCCCCGGAAGCCCGTAATTCTTTTTATGACAGAGATGGGACCTTTGCTGTGTATGTTCCCGGCAGAGGAGGGGAACTTTTGTAATTCCGAAGTTACGGCCACACCTCGGAATTGAGGACCCCAAAGCGAAATGGCGTTTGCATACGTATATGGGTTCGACGGAATTCCAGGCCTCGCTGCGAAAATAAAGGCGTATTAAAACTAAATTTTCTCCTTGGCATCCTTCTTAAGATTCGTTCGAGACGTAAAATGGTCTCATAGTTTTATTTTGGTGTATAAAAGTTTGGTGTATAAAAGTTTGGTATATAACTTAGTTTTAGCTTTCATCTCAGTTATAAGGCTCATAATTATGAAGTCAGAAGTATTTCTTAATTGGGAAGTAATAAAATAATGTTAAAAATTACTGTGATCGAATTGCAATGGCATGTGTAAAGCAGTAGATACTTCATAATATTTTCTGCGAATGATGCTCAATTGGATATGTAAGAATGTGAGATGAGATAAGCTCATGATTTTGAGCTCAGTATTTTTGAAAATGAGTACACAAGAAAAGCAGTATTGTGGTTCACGATTGCAAACGGAAGTGGAAACGATTGAATAGGTGAGTAAAGCGTAGCAGTTTTATTATCCTTACACAGTTTTTTTTAAGTCAGATGAATCCCGATTGTAACTCTTGGTGGAATGACGACCATTAACAGTCAGTTGGAAAGAAGAATAGAATGGAATATAAATTAATTGTCCATGGACAGAATGTCTTATGGAACATGCAATTGACACAGAAAAAGAAGCTCTGTGGTATGGAAAAATTTCAAGTCACTTTGCTTAAACAACATGAAATTAAAACCAATCCAGATATTATTGCAATATAAAAATAATCTGAAACAAATATAATTGCAGATATAACAACATAAAATATCAAGTCAAGTTACCATAATAACTACGAACATACAATAACATGTTTTATGAAATTGAAATGACAATATTTGAAAGAACAATGTGTTCTAGAGTATCATCCAAACCTTTGAATGAATAAATTGTTGACGAATTATATACTAATTGATACTATAAGGTAATATTGAAACACTAAAAGAGAGTTCGAGAGTATTTATCATATTGATACTTCAATGATTAATCTCAAGCGGTTTAATTTAACATAATATAGAGTTATGCGGTCAGTACTATTTACACTATGAATATATCCCCTGTCAGAATTTAACAATTTGTAATGTTTTAGAAAATTCAGCTGTTAAGTCAACAGGTACTGACAATGAGTACAAAAGCCAGTCAATGTAAGGACAAATGAAGTGATTGAGAAGAAGAGTGATTTAATGGGAAATTCAAAGGAGACATAATTATGCTGTGTTAATATGCGACTGAATTCTGAGGTCAAATGATGGATTGGATCAGAAAATTGGCTCAAGAATGAAGTTGGGATTTTGAATAAAATATAGGGAAAGAGAAGAGATAATTTCTAAATGAATGTTGGGGAAAAAATTCTGAGTTGGAGGAAATGCTTTGGACACGCATTACGATTTTTACGATTTTCTCTGGGAGTGGCTTACTCGGAGACTACCAACTTATTTTAAGGGAAGGTGTAACTATATGGCGAATACCTTAGTTTTTGCATTTTTCTCGGCGCACAGACTTGTGTGAAAATCCTGTAAAAGAATTGCTTATTAGTATTTGCTCCTTTTTTCTACATGTCCATTGTACTCTTTGTGATGCTTTTAACCGCAAAGTTACGAATGCGTCACGTTGAAAGAACTTCACGTTCACACGGCTCTCGATGTGCCGGATATGTTTCCGGGAAAAATTTAAAACCGAAAACATGCTGTGCGTGCCCTTTGGAGAGAGTCCTGTCGAGCGATGGTATCTATGGCAAAGAAAAGTTATGAGATGAGAAGGACGACGTAGGAAGATGAAAGGATTGGCTACAGGGGGAGGTTGTTGTTTGAATACCGTGGGAGGAAGGTTTTGAGCGATGGGTAGACCGAGATAATCGAGGCTGCGACGCTGGAGCACGGATAAGCCAATGAAGAGTACCACGCGACTGCCAAGTGCACAGAGCTGATGTAAGCGGCGTTTATTTCATCAATTTAATTTTTTTCTTGGCTTGAATCCTGAGGAAAACATCGCAATGGCTTGTGGAACTTGAAAGATAAGGTCTGGGATTGGTCTTACTGAGACGTACATATTTGTATTAAACGTATCGATCGCGCTTTGTAGGTGGCATCATTCAGAAATATATTGAAGGTATAATAAATAGAGCTTTTCAATTGCACTAAATGGCTTCTAAAACTTTTTCAAATAATGCAAGTATCATCTACCGATCTAATAAAATGGTAGTTCGTCCTCACACTTGCGGGTAACTTGCATGAGCAACGATCCTTGCTGATTCTAGCTCCACCTGGAGCATATGTTTGAAATACTAAATAATTATATAATGAATGAATGTACTGAATAATTTCCTCTTTGGATCTTAGGTGTCATCCTTAAGAGATTTATATGGCTATTAATGAGACCATATTGCCCGAATCATCCATTTTCCAGAATCAAAGTAAGAATTTGTCTAGATGTTGAACGAAAAATGATACTCATTTGAAACAATAATTCAACTGCGGTCATTGGGTACTCTTTTTTCGAGACTAATGGGTGAATAATTCATTTAAAATATTCAAGATGGATTTGGAGTCAATAAATTATAAATATTGGCCTTCATCTCAGTGAAAAGATGTATTTAGTATTTTCTTTGCGTCATGAAAACTTGTTTAAAAAACTATGACAGAGAAAGATGTTTTTTATTTAGTTATTCATGTTATCTGCCAAACTCTATGTTAATTTTCATTCCATTTCCTTTTTCTCTCTAACCTTTTTGTTTTAATTAGGAGTTTTGTTAGAATAATGTTTAGTGCACCTGCCTTAAGTTTTGCGTGATACATCTTTTTTTTCAAAAAAGATGTTCAATTAGTAATTTGCTAGCAATGACTTTAATGTGATAGCCTCGTAATGTACACGACCCTTATTTTTTATGTGCCTTTGAACCTCCTCACAGTTACCTTAACTGTAAATTACAAAACATAAAACGTGAAAAACTTTTAGTCAAAATCCTGATGTGTCTCGCTAGTTACACAACTATACAATCTAAGTTTAAGGTGAATTTCAGCGGGAGTTTAAGAAATAATTGAATGAGTGTGTAAGCCTATAATAATATTTTATTTTATTTTCAGTCGTGCTCTGCAGTTTTGGACTGAGTTCGTTACAGCTAACATGAGCGATAGTATAGCTTGGTAATTTACATATGTTAGGAATAGTTAGTTTTTTCGCAAAATTGTTTTAAAGTTACACCCTGACCGACTCCAAAATTATTTCTGGGCTTAATTATTTCCTTTGAAGCTCTTTATCTTTTTCATCTGCCATTCAAGTGGCACATGTAATGTTCATTTCCTCAGCCTTGAGGGGCCTTATTCTTAAATTTATTTTTCCTCCTCACCGCGGTAAACGGATAAATTTCAGGCTGTGGGTATATTAAAAATGTTTTTGTACCTGTTCATTGTCAAGTTTCTCCCTGATTACATCTCAGATTCTTTGATAATCTACTTGAATTACCTTAGGGTTTAATTTCCTTGTTTTCCTGACGCTAAAGAGGATCCTATGAAGTGTACCCTCATGAACCTCTTTGGGATTCTTCGCTCGATGTTCCGTGTGTGCCTAGGTTTTTGAAGTTCTTTCTTTCTGACCCAAGCTGCAGTGAAAGAAGTCATTTTGGGTCGGCGGTGCTTCCGCTCCAGGAAATGAAGGCACTTCATCAGTTCGCTTCTTTGTCTCGGCCCTTAACACCGACTGCGCTCCGGACTGCGGCGCGCGGGGCTCGGCCTGCGGCTCGCCACACTTTGCTCTTTTTTTCTTTCGCCTCCCCCGTATCTCTCCTCTCCTCCGCTCCATCTTCGGTCGACCGCCTCCGGGATCGGGGTATCGTGCACGGGTTGAAGAGATTCGAAGAATCCCGCCCGCACCGTCCGTCGGGCCAAAACCTCATCAGGTCTGCCCCAGGAATTTGATAGCTCGCTCGCCGCGCCTGTGGCCTCTCGATTCCCCTACCCCTCTTTACCCTCACTATTCGCCTCTACCCCCAAAACATCCCTCAAGCAACCATCTCTCTGCCCGCCCACCACCTCCTCCGGAAGTGCACTATACCTTTGGACCTCCGCGTTCTCTAACCCCCTTTTTTGCCCAATCGCTTCCATGGCCTTCCCCCCACTTCACCCTTTGACCCATATCACCTTTTTCCTCACATACACGGAACCCCGACTTCTTGTGAGCAGCTCTTTTTTTCTGTCAAGCGTTCCTCACATTTTCCATCGTAGCCAGGTGATGCTAGATCCTCCGTTGGATGCTCCGCCGTGTACTGGATGGAGTTAAAAAGAGACTAACTTCAAAGCTTCCGCGGCTCTATTAACATGAATTTTTGTCGTACTTGTAATTTATAGAGGGACGACAGAAGAGAATAGTTTGTTTCAGGCTCAGCTGAACATATTCCTGCTATATTCCTGAATATACTTGAAATGTTTTTGCCGAGGGATGTACACTCTGCGAGATTTAGATGAAGTTGATCTTTGCAATGCGTTCTCTGATAAGTTCTTGAGTCAGAAAAGACTTAGAGGATTTAATTATTTCGCATGAGCAAAATATCCTCTCCGGTAACCGAGAGCCATTTGTTTCCTAACCCAATTGTTTTCATACCCCAGTTGAATAATGATCAACTTCTCTCGATTTACACTAAATTGATGAAGGTGGTAAGTCTTACATTCCTTACATTTATTGTCCATTTATATCGTTTGGAGCACTGAAATGTAAACGAACACGAATGTTAAGATTTTGTTAGCCGCGATTCAGGTGCCAAAATACATGGGGCAGTCTAATAATAAAATCTATCTTCGTTCAGTCTATCAGCCCAGCAACCCTGTCATGCGTCTCTCATCATTCTTTCCTGGTGAACCTACTCCATGGATACAGTTCATCCTTTGTTCCGGTTTGTGCTACGTCGAACGGGTTACAAGTGCGTGAAAGTTAAGTTGTGAACAGTGGAGACGTGTGACTAGTGGGAAGGAGAATGAGATCGTGTTGGCGTGGACACCCCGGGAGAGAGTAAGAGAGAGATGGCCGACGCTTTGGTGATAAAAGATGAATAACTCGTTTTATTTCCCCCTTTCCCTCTAGGCGAGGCAATGTCGCGGGAGCTCAAGGGCGAGGGGTCGCCCCGCGCCGGGCCGAGTAGGGCGGGGCCGGATGAAATATTGCCCCTTCCGCGAGATGCCGTCGGTGTGCGACGTGGGATCTGGTCGCCCGGCATATTGAGAGATTAACTCGGGCGAAAGGAGACGTGTGACCGCGCCTGCTTGTTCACTTTGTGCGAGATGGTGTGCGTGCGTAAATTCGCGCAGTCGGCTGTTGTGACGTAGTTTTGCGCTTTTCCAGTGGGCGGACAACTCCATTAATTAAGCGGAAGTCGCACACAAAGACCCAACGTCTTACTCGTCATTTTATTGCTGTCGGCGCAGTTGTAATTTGGGTGACTAATGGGCGATTGAGATGCCTGTCGTGGCTTTTATGTTTCTATGCAGTGAATACATGAATAGTTTTTGTTGGTAAAGAGAACAAGCGATTGATTCAAGTACCCTGCGTAAGTGTTCATGTGGAATCAGCACAAATGGCCAACTTTCGTTTCAAGATTTTTTTTACTTTATCAAGGATTTTAGCATCGTGCATGTCCATCGCGTTACACTAGCATCTGCACTAAAATATGCTTGAGGTAGAATACTAGCGCTCTTGACTACTTAACCTTAACTTCTGATATATCATGGGGAACACAAATACAAAACATATGCGGCACAGCATTAGAGAATCTAGGTTTTGTTAATGGTTTAATTGGAAGGTCCTCGGGTGAAAAAGTAAATGAGAGATACTACTTTGCTCTGGTTAGGCCACACCTCGAATACGTCGCGAGCATTCGCGAGCGTCACGAGCAGAGGTGGACCCTGGTTGTAAAGGTTTAACCAAACAAATTGATAAAATACCAAAATATCTGCCCGCTTCGACAAAAACTGCTACGAGGGAACATTTAGTGTTGCACAAGTATTAAAGGGATTAAGGTATTAACGCTCCAAGTGACTCGAAGGCTACACGCTAGGCTTAGGTTGCTTGACGCTTGCGCACAAAAAGCGACCAAAATAAAAACTGAGCTCTACTAATTACACCCCCATAATATACATCACCATTTCAACTCCCAAAACCATATTCCTTACATCTTAACACGGCTGGTATCCTAACACCCCCTGCCACACGCCCATGTGGCGGCTCCAGGGTAGTGTGTAGCGGTGGAACCATGTGTCGTCGGTGTCAGTATGCCATTCCTGCTGCAATCCGATAAACTCATGTTTCTAGGGATTTATTTTTCTTTATCTCCCCAGTCGAATGTGTTTCATTGTGAAATTAGAGAACAAACAGTCTTGAAGCAAACTTGTAGTTCTAAAACTCATTTTTTTTGTTTGCAACTCATTTTCGTTATTTATATAATTCATATATCTGGCTGTTGAAACTAGATATTTCACTCTCAATTCAGCTCTAAAGTGTATATTGTATTTATCGTACGGATATACTTTATCGTCGTTTTCCTTTAAAGTTTGTTTTGGTTTCTCAATGGTTCAGTAAACATTTGTTAATTAATATTACTTTTTGTACTACGTGTGGCAACACGGGGAAAGTACTCCTTTATGTTCACTACCGTTGCTCTTAGAAGACTTTCCAATTAACATCCCAAATAAACTTATCTGAAAGGAATGATGTCTTATATTTAGAGTTAAATCGTTGTATTTTACCAGCGGGTATATTCTAAGAAACTTTGCAATGGTCAATGAAACCGGTGTGGTCCACTAGAAATTTCGTATTTATGGATTCTCTTAGTGCCCATAGTGACAGTACCAACTTTCGACGGTGGAACTTCCTCGTTCAAAAAGTGTGCAAATGACTTTAAGTAGCGGAGTTTTTAGTGCCTTTGGAATGAAATTAATCATGTGCCAGGACTGCAGGCGCAAATAAACTATGGAAATAATTTAATGGTGAGAAAGACATTTAAGTATATCTGCTACTTTTTTATGTTGCTCGTAGTGTGGGTGGTATGCCAGTTACGTCAACGGAGGTTTAAAAAAAGCACCGCGCTCATCTCTAAAAAAGTTAACGACTCCTCTTGGAGGGTATTCATTGGTGTTAACCGAGCAAATAAACAGACGGTGGAGATAATTCCCCCATTCCCATTTGAAAAAAAATAATACTGCTCTCATGAGCACCCTTCTTTTCCGTCCCTTCGGTAAGGAGTCGGGGGGTTCAGAGAAGTAGCAAGATGAAAGCATTCGCTTCCCAGGCTATAAATCTGGATAATTTTTGCCCTCGAATCCGTACTTGCTTCAGCAAAACCCTCTGAAAACAAAAACCTTTCTGCTCCTCCTTTTGAGTCTCATATATTGTCTCCCTTGGCAACCAATCGATGATCTCCTTTCCCCTCCTTCGCGGCACTTCTTTCCAGCACCGTTTTGCTGAAAGCGCTCCTCCCAATAAAGATTGGTTTATGAAAAAAACCGCGTTCGGAGACTTTGCGTAAGTATCCAGGGTATTTCCGGCGATGTCGGAATCCATAGAAAAACTCATATGATACCCTTGGGTAACTTACAAAAAATATATTTTATGATTCTTTTGAACTAGGTTAGCGTACTTGAACATGTCAGGTGCTTAGTCGAGTTCTTTAATACGATTGAAAAACAAGTACTTGATTATGATTCCATACTTAACTTTTTTATTATAAAGCTTCTGACACTGATTGTTGAAGTAGATGTTTAGGTTAGCCACCCGACCAAGTTCTTGTTTTCGTAATTCATTATGAAGGGGTTCCATCTAGTAACGCCAGGGACTGTCTGAATTCTATGTTATTTTTCTTCCACCTTACCTTCTTTATTTGTCGAAACATCATGTGAATATTATGTAAAATATAGTAACGTATTTACTTTCCGAAGGGTTGATGGAGTAAGGTAAAATTAGTAATTGTTTTCGATTGTCTAAATATAATAGGTGCCTTGCATATGTTCATAGACTCATTAACCGTGAGTGAAATAGGGTTCAATGTACCCTGATATGTTTCATAAACTCATTTTAATTTTTACTTCAATGAAACGGTTTGTGCTTTGGTTGCAAAAGAATTAATGTTTTTTTCCATAAAACGGCTATAAACTCCAGGGTGAGAGAGACCGAAATTTAAGTTGGAAGAGGTAGTTGAGCATTCTGAGTGTGAAGAAGCGGTGGATACGAAATTCGCCAAATCATTCTCTCTCCTCCGGCAAATAGTCGGGTTCCTAGTTTTTGCGCTGTAAAATCCCCGCTCTCTTCAGCCCAGTTGCTCGACGGCAGCGACTCTGGTTGGCAGGAAATCCTCTAGTGTGCGGTCGGAAATGACTACTAGGATCGAGGTGCCGGGATCCACTTGTGTGCTGGGGGTGTTGGTAGAAGAACACCATAGGAAAGATGTGAAACCAACCCTTCCCCTTTTCTTTAGGACTAATCCGCGAAATGCCACCGCGTAGAATGTCTGAGGTAGAAGGATGATCCTCCATTTGATTAATTATTTTTATCAAATTTATATATATCTGAATTTCTTATCAAGTTCTCGCGAATTTTGATTTCCTCACTTGCTGGGCTAGATACTCCTCGGGAGTAGATAATTTTCCTTTATTTCTTTTACATTAGACAGAAGTATGTAGATGAAGAACGTAGCAATTTACATGGGAAGTCGTCCATGTGCTCTTTTAACTTCTACTATCTATGCCTACTTATTCATAGGACTAAAAATCTCACTCATGGAAACGACAAACCAGCTTGAAATGCGTACGTTTAACTTAAGGTCTCTTAAATCTGCATTTCAAAATTCCCCTCGATTTACCCTCCGGTCTTGATGGTTGAATATGTAACATATGCAAGTTTATTGGTTTCGTAATTTATCACTTAGTATAAGGTCCTGAAAATAATCATTAATGTTATTATTAACAATAAGCTCACAATCGTTTGCTTCTGAGGATCCTCGACTAATTACCTTCCCGCTTGCCATGTGTAACGTTTAGTATATAATCCTTATAACGGATGAATAGGGTAAGCCCGGCTACCAAAAATTTCTCTTTTCTTTTGAATTTAAAATTATTTTGCTACTGCAAGTGATGATTAATATAAATGGAAATCTTTAGCTTCATCGCCCTTTCCAAAAATGGGTGACATCCGTGACGAATGAATTAATTATATGTATCTTTGTGTGATGTGGGATTAGGATAACCAGTCTAGGTTTATCGATGCATGTATTATTTGAAATTTATGAACAAATTATATATGTACACAATTTTACTTTCAATCTTATAAAAATATAAATGCTAGGATTTTCAATTCAAGGAAAATGAGCCGTTATGGAATAAATTTTACTAAACTGCCAAGGTTAGTGTATCAGTTGGTAGGCTTCTCCTTTCACAGAATTTTAGTGTCGAAAAATCACCGCTTTCATCGAAAAACCAGCCTGCAGAATCTCAATTTTTCCTAATTCAACTACGGTGCGTTGGGTAATTTCTGCGAGATCGCCTGGGGTGACTCCTGGCTAAAATAAATTTGATATTTCGCGAGATTCACCCCAGCTGTGCACCAAAATGAAACTTTATTGCCGCACTTAAACCCAGCAGCAAGAGTGACGCCTTGTTCATAACTTTATGGGATACTAAAATGCCTATAAACTTGTACCATTACTAACGCTAATCATCATGACAAAAATAACCACTTGGTCACGTTCACTGCCCGAGTCTCTTCCCAAGATGTTCCAAGATTCTGAAGATTCCGGCGTTATTCTGTGGAACCGGAACGTGACTGACAAATCACAAAACGAGCAAATTTCTGATGATGCTGTAATGAGCTGATGCTATAATGACTTGTCAATGCTGTAATAAGCCAAACCTAGGCCGTATTAAATTTGTACTTGTGGAATTTTCTCGTTTTGTGATTTGCCAGTTATGTTCTAAGATGACCTTATAATTGTAGTGAATTCTTGAGTGGATTATTTTATCAAAAATCATAAAGTGGTATTTAAAACTTGTTGTCACTAGTTTGTGGAATATATATTTAGACGCTGATGGCCTCAATTTTTTGCTGGGATTAACGCTCGATTAACGATGGATGCAAAAAAAGGACTGATAAACTTTATTTTTTAACTTTCTGTTTGAAATAAATGTTCAGATTATTTTACAGGAATTGCGAAAAACTGTGTTGAGAAATGCCTCAGAAAATATGTTAAATAAGGTCTGTTTTCTGAGTCTAAGGCTATGACTAATGCTTTAGGCAAGGACTACGAAAATTGGTTGAAATGTGATAGCCAGTATGTTCAGAAAGAAAGAATTAATATTCGCGGTTTAGTAGATTTAAAGGACCATTGCCATAAAAACCATTAGATAATGAATTATGTAAGCTCGTAATTCGCAAACAAAGAATTCCAACCTTGCATGGATCATGATAATTGAATAAGAATCTAAATCTAAACCGTGTGCATCCTGGAGATATACCCCGAAGGGAAGGCTGTGGTAATCTAATAACTCATTGGGCCGTCAGTACCCCGTTGTATAAACAAGCTATGCGGAGACTTGTGCAGTCGGCAGTAGGTACCGGCGCCTGCATCGAGCAGTGGCCCACGGGAATCATTTCGCACCCGTGTCTGGAAAACAAACTTTGAAGAATATTTGCTATTCCGGGAATAATTTAGATAGACTGAATGCAATTGAGCTAGTTTCAATGCTGTAAAGAAGGCGCGTGGGGTACGGCATTCCCAGTTTTCATTATTTAGATGCAAGTCAACTCGTTTCTCTTTGAGCCGTCTATATGACCCTGATCCATAAGCAACGTACATGTATAAATGCTCATTATATGCATATGTTTTAAATGCCCAGTGGTACATGTACATATTTTATTCACGCCGTGCGTTTCATCGGGCCTTTAACTCGTGGAAGTCGTCATAAGTTATTTATTTCCCTAGAACAGTTTCATATTGTACCTCATTATGCTTTTGTATTTTTCACTCCTGTTTCTCTCGGAAAAGAGCAGTTTCATTTTTCTTGTGTGCTACTCTTAATAATAATTTTCTTAAATCTCATATAGCATTCTTTTATAGTACAAAAGATAAGTATATTTAAGCTGTCATGTGTACTCTTTTTCTCTTGCGTTATAATTTAGTTCATTAATAGGTCACTCGCGGTAACCTCCTTGAGTTGTGAGTTTACTGTTTACCGACTTTGTAGGACGTGATGATTAATATAATTTTTAGGCAGTAGCTAGTTCCTTTACTGTTGGTAAAGGGTCCTTGGTCATAGCCCTCAGCTTTGCAAAAACTTTTGAGAGTGGAATTCAGTGAGAATATCTTGGGGCGATTAGCGAGGAATATTGACTCTGAGATAATGGAACTCAACTTTTGAAGCAATAGAAACGCGAATGCGTGCTTAACCCAGCTTCAAGGCTTTTTCACGTGGGAGAATAGCGCCAACAATATCAACCATCGTTTTGTTTAATAACCGTCCATGAATTCTGTGGGAGACTGGCAAATTCATGTCGCAGAAACACGGTTGACAGAAATGAAGGAACCGATAAAGAAATAAGAGCTGTGAAAAAGAGATTTGAAGTCCAGGCTAAGGCTTAGGAGTAAATAAAATGGTCTATAAAAAGTTTTTTTTATGTCCGGTATGATTTGCTGTAAAAAATAAATTATTCTTAAAACTCACCAGTTTTTGCCAAACCTATCGTAAGCATAAACCATTTTTCTGGGTCATGACCACTTGGCCAATAATGTTTATGGATTTAAAAACCACTAGTTTTAGTTAAAGTGCAGAAGAGAGAGAATTCTTTAAGTGCCTGAATCGATTTGATCAGCCATGAGTAGAAGCGAAGGCGACTCATGATATGCTTGGAATAAAAGTTCTGACATATTCCAGACCTGAGTACGGAGATAGCTCGGGGAAATTTTTGATAAAAGATAAATTAAATGAGAAAAAGTTTGACCTGGAAGAAAAGGGTTTAATATCTTAAATAACAATACCGATGCAAAATTTCCGATGCCATGCCAGGGAGATATTCTTTTGGTAAAATGACTTGTAGCTGTTACAGGATGGAGAGGAGATAGACCAGACCCGTCGAAAAATACAGTTTGAATAGGAAAGGAATATTCCTGCTTAAAACGTGAAAATGACCGAAAATTGCATGAGTATATTATGCTTTGATCGTATTTTCTTAAAAATATTCATACGGAATGGCAATGCTGAGCCATATTTTGCGATATATTTTTTCGCATTGAAATACTATGCACATAATATTCAGGCAAATAGTAACTTAACGATGGTAAGAAATTGGTAATTGAATCCATCGATGCTAACTTTTTAAGCTCACAAGGAAGTTCCATGAACCTCCATTTATTAATATAGCTCTATGTACCATAAATATTAACCAGCAGTGCGTAACAAACTTGTCAAGAATTTTTACTAGAGCCTCCTTAATCACTCTTCTGACAAACTTTGCGACTCTTTTTACTCTTTTTTGATTCAAGATTTTGGTGAGTTTTCAAGCTGTTTATTATGCAGTGAAAAATTTCTTTACAAAGCTATCGATGAAGGACTTCTTCTTGAAATATAAAAAAACCCGTAACCCGCTACAAAATTTATGAGTTCGTTATTCATAATTCATCACTCCGAAAAATAAACCCGAGGGTCTATAAAAAAATTAATGCAATATGAAAGTGCGTATCAAATTTTGCAGCAATACCTTCAGAAACGGTTGTGGAAAAAAATTCAAGAATACAATCCCATATAACGAGAGGAATGCGTTACCATTCACTTTCCGACTTTAAATTTTTTTAACTTCCATAACTTTTCTGCGTCTTGGAGAAAACATGTGGAAATTTCATTCATTCCAATATATATCTGTCTCAGAATGCTTTATTTACATTTTTCGATCCGATTCTTCCTCTGTTTATCCTTTATGTAAATACACCCACCTACTTGTGACTTCTCTTTTTTGTAAATTGACAATTTAGCCTTCTTTTCCTTGAAACTTTTTCAAAAAATTTTTAGACGGAATCGAGCCATATAATCTAGCTTATTTTGCTCTACTAGCAGATAACTATCTTATGGAGTCTAATCATCTTCTGTTTATAGTGTTCTACTGACAGTTCCACGGCCATATTCCACAATAACAGTGTTAGAGAGCGACACAGAGAATATTATCATAACACCTCTGTACATTTATAGTTCTGACAGATGCGAGAAAATAAGAGAGATACATTATCGACAGATAAGTACAAAAACTTGTTCTTTCCCGCGCAATGTGAGGCCACAATAAAAACTGAGGTCCACCAAATACACTCCGCTAAACCATAACACACGTCACTATTTCTCCTCCCAAAACCTTATCCGTTGCATCTTTACGCGGCTGGTGTCCAAGCACCCCCTGCCACACGCCCATGCGGCAGCTTGCAGTGCAGTATGTAGATGAATAAAAACCTAAGATGAATGCGTTGTGGTTCAAGTTTTTTCCTGATGAATACCTCTTCCGTGCAATCCTTTGGTGTGATTATTTTATCCAGCTGAATTTCTTATTTCTCTGTTGAAAAAACTTGATGGTCCCTCAATAAACTATTGCGGTTAGTCTTGCATTTATATTCAATGAACTTTTACCGTTAATCAAACTTCTTTTCTTTATCACCGGAAACAGTAATATTCTATGAAAATTCTTTGTCTTGAAAGGAACTCTAATATTTGATATCATGAATATAGATTGTTTTGTTCATTGCAATCCGATATTTCGTTTCTTCTTCTTTTTCTAGCCAACTGGTTTGTTAAATAATTTTCATGCAAAGAAAAATAAATTTAATCGATCTGCCCTGTAAACTTTCTTGGTTGTCTGAAATTCTTGTTTAAATCGCCTTCCAGACTGTTATTGCAAAATAGATCTTGGGAAAGGTTCGTACGAATTGTCTTCTTTTTGCTTATATCTCAATGGGCCATGCCGTGTAGCAAATTTCTAGTAAACGACTGTCAACAAGTTAGATCAATTTGACTCTAAGGGTATCATAATTTTTCCCCGTGTGTTCTTCCTCATTTTTACTCGCTTCGAAGAATTTAAAATTATAAATAAAAGGAGAAAAAAATTAATGGAATATATTGTAAACTTTTTGCGATCGTTAATATGGATAATACGTAATCAACAGAACCTTAAGTTATTTAAATATATAGGCGGAAGAATAGATCTTTGGGTTCAATATTTCTACGGAACGGACTAATATGTCGTTGTATATTGATATTTAAAAAAATATCTTAACGCAAAGGTATTCGGGCTCGTAAATTTAGTGTTATTAAGGAGATCTAAGATATTGCCCTTGCTACAGAAATTTAATAAATTGAAGTAATCAAATGGAATAAAAAAGTTCCCTCTGAAATATCTGTATTATATATTAACTGGTACATTATGGCCAGTTTCCTTTTTTTTAGCGTGCAGTGGAAAGATAATCTCCTAAGAAAGGTCGTACACAAAGACTCTTTATTAAAGATCCGTAGGAAGGAATAATGAGTCCGCCAAGTTCGCTCAAGACCTTGCAGCGATTCGCGAATGAACTTGGCCACGCAAATTTCTTTCTCACAGATTAAAGACCTCTGGACAATGGGACGGAATTATTTTTTTATAAATTAAAAGCAAAAACCGTTCTTTAAGCTCCGCGGGAACAAGTTGGTAATTAGTACTCTTTCGTCGTCGGTGGCGTTGGCGAAGAATCTCTCCATCCTTTCTCTGCCTCATACCCTCCGTCTATATTCCACTCTTCTCTTCACCCAACGCCAACCACTCTTTTAAGCCTTCCTGCCCTTTGAAAAGAAAAATAACAAAACACACACACAGGGGTGGAAGCCGAAGCGAGAGCCGTGGTGGGGGGAGATTCTGTGGCATTGGCTGCCAGTGTGTGCATTTCCAGCCATTTGGCGCTTTCAAGGAATGGAAAAAAATATACATGCGTTGTAGCCGTGCTGTGTAAGTTGAATTCGGTTGAAGGAATGGGCTAAAGGAAGAGAATGGAAAGAAAAGGATGGGTTGGCCCTCTGTCTTCCTATTTTTCTGGCCCAGGCACGTATTAGCATAAATTATTATCCACAAGCTGCGCGTTGGACGACGCCGGTCCTGTCTTTTTGCGATATCTGCGGCCCCTTTTTTCATCTCTCCCAGTTTTCATTTTTTTTCTTCTGCTTTTCATCCTTGCCGTGCTTCTCATTCCATATTTCTCTTTTCCGCTTCCATTCCTTCTCTTTTCTTCTTCGCTCATCATTCTTCTTGATCAATTTACCTCACGCTCGTTCTTGTCTTTGGTGTTATTTCCATTCCTCCTCTTACTGGATCGTTACGCAACCGACCTTACGAAGCCTTCTCCGCGATAAATTTTTCCTCCCTTGAAGGGCACAAGATGCCAAAGAACGATCTACGTTTAAATGAAAACATATCCCCGGTAGGAACTTATTTCTTCGGTGGAGATTAATTCTTCTTAGATTTAAAATTGCGCCTAAGCACATAATATTCTGTGCATAACATTGGATGCATTGTGACATATCATCGCATGTAAATCAGTGAAAACAATTCTCAACGATATTGTTCTTTAGAATATATAGTCCATAATGTGACCAAGATTAAAGCGAACATATTATATACTTTCCTTCCGTAAAGTGCATCACTTCACTTATTCGTGGATCAATTTAAATTCCGTTCGTAGCACAAATTCTATTATTTCTTTGAGTAGATTCTGCTAAAGTAATTTTTTATACCTCACCCTAAATTTGTTGGTAATCATTATATAGACTGAATGTCAAGTACATATTTACTGCATTCTAATTCCAGTGTATTAAAATTTCTTTTTTATTGTGTATTTACATTATAATAATTTATTTCTTATGAAAAAACATGTCGGCGACGATGTATTAATATAAAATTCAACTGAAATACTTACTTCAAATTAGAAAATCATAAAAAAGACACAAAGAAATAATGGGGATGTTTCGGGGAGTAGGCTGTAATCATCGGCGGGAGTGAGATAAAAAGTCATTCCCAGTAAACGATAAATAATTTTCTGTTCCGTCAAAGATGGCGACCTGATTGACGGAACGTTCCGTATACTTTTTTGTGTCCTTGTTTTCTTATTCTATGTGATAAAAGCGTTTCAATTTTATTTTATGCTCGTTTTTCTTAAAATCATTTACGATTTTATAAGATCTTAATAAATTATTCAGGTCATAATCACCCTTATTCTGGTTGGACTTAATTGGTGGGTAGCGTCTCTTCGTATTTAGCGAAGAAGAGGAATTTTCGCTTAATTTCATATGATTGTAGGTGTGATGGTCAACAGTGGCTGTATTTTTCATTTGCTTGCGGTGAGCTCCTTACAATGTAAGTCTTATGTTTGCTCATGACTCGAAATACTGTATGTACCTACCTTCAGTGAAACTTTAAAAAAAAACTTACCATACGAGTATAACCTGATTGGAGTAGAACTAGTTCTTATTTGAATATTTGTGGATAGATAATCTAATTGTTATTTCAATTTTCATTTCAGGTGGGTGACGGGAATTCATGACGAAAACGTGAGTAAAGTCTGACTTCACTGCCGACAAATTTACATTGATGATATTCCTGTGTGTGACCTACGAAACTCAGATAAATCCTTGATACTTAGTATATTTCCATGCACACGTTAATTTGTCCCAAATCTTCACTGCCATTATTCTATCGGCCTCAGTAGAGGTGGAAAGCCTTAATAACAGTAAAATTACTCTTACATAACTAAACATCAGCCCTTACGATTTTAATGTCAATATATTCCAGTGAAGCATCGAAAACTTATTTGTACCCAACTTAATAACTTGCAACACGATACCTTGCAAATTACCATTTAACATCCTATATCCTGAATAACCTATGTTCTTGAGAGGTACAACTGTTGATTCTGATTTGCTTTCGAGGTAACACATTATTTGATAGCCGAATTTGTGTATGTTTCTCTCATTGATGTTTTGGGCTGAAATTAGGAAAGAAATACGTAAATTATTATTTTTTAGATCGTGTCTTGTCCCGATTATTCTATAGCAATTATGATTACAAGTGGCTAGATGAAATGGCAATAACCGTTTACTGCTGTTTTTCCTTTGAAAATATTTCAGTAAATCAATGAAGCTCTCGAAGCATTCGTTTGATTGCAGAAATCCCAGTGAATAGAAATTGCGTGACGTTTATCTGAGAGTTAATTGCTATCGTATTTTTGTACTTATCCAGAGTGGCGTGTTAGAAATTCTGTCCTTTGAATATATGTTTGTACTTCTGTCATCCCTAAATATTATGGTGTGGATTCCTCTCCTATTTTTAAGATATCATAAAGTCTTAAGTGAATTTACTCTACATTATCACATTCCATTTCTTTTAAATTGCCATTTGGATCGTACTATTGCAGTAATTGCCTAGTTTTCCTCAGGATAAGTTGATTGTGTGTCGATGGAGCATGGATATTTTGTTATTGAGGAAAAGCATTTCATTCAATTAGACTCCACACAGTTTTGCTGCCGATATTTATATAATTCAAATATATTTTGTGACAGAGCATTAAATGATTTGCTTGTTTGTTCAAGAAGCTTTTTTTGGTCGAAGCTAACGGAGTCATTATTGGGGATAATAATGTTACTCAACGATGTTTTTTGGTGTTGTTTCTTAGGAAAATGGCATTTGTATCGACAGTGAAAAATCATTTGTAATTTGTTATAAGATGAGTTACATGAATGAAAAACAAAAGTGGAAAAAAATCGGTGGTAAGATTCTTTGAAATTACATATGTTCTCATAACATGAAGTTGGCGAAAACTGGCCTGACTCAAACCGGCATCACTGGATCGTTTTCTTTCACACGTCGTGCGAAATGAACGATTGAATATTGTACATTCCTGTTTCAACGTCACGGTACTCATTCTCACCTTCATATAACTCACCAAGGATACGTAGCAGGGGATGCTTTGTCATATCATCCTGACATTTTTGTGCTTTCTTCTGGATAATGTACTTTTCCTCAGGGTATGCATTCTCAGTTTTTATGTGATGCGTTGTTAGTTTTATTTTTAAACTTTTTGGGACCAAATTGTTAATTGATTCGTGTATTTTATGAAGCAATTGTTTTTGCCCAGGGGTATAAGAATTTTTAATATCAATCCGTTTTTAAGGAATAATACTATCTGTTTTGAAGTAATTTTGAACTTTACACGTGACATAATGAGCCAAGTTTAAGACGAAGTAAAAACTTTTATTAAATTCCTTATAATTTCACTTGCATAAAAGTTAATGGTCGAACATACCATTCATAATGCAATATTTACATCATGCTTCCTACAGTTGCTGAAACTAAAACGTATAATTCTTATGGTGTCCATTATAACTAGAAATCGATCTCGCTCAAACTACCTTAATGGCACGCTGCGTTTGACAAATCCGGTTCGTTGGTATATGAAGTTTTGCATGAAACTTTGTATTCATATTCCCATTGATAATATCTATAGATAAATGAGTATGGTAAAAATATTGCATTTTACCTTATTTATTTTCAGGCAATTCAATACATGTCAACACGCAGTTTTACTGAAGTTGAAAAATATTTCATAACTTAAATATCTTTCTCGGGATTCGCACCGGGTAATGGGTAGTAACACGTACCTTGAAATTGAAAACAAGTCGTTTTCCGAGACGTCGGCGGATTTTGAAAATATTACCCGGTTCGAAGCCCGAGTAAGATATTTAAACATAATACACCGGAAAAATCTTAAATATTTCATAATTGTTTGTGTTCTTGATGAATGAAATGCTTTTAAATATTCCACGCATTTATTTAAGCGATTTGTCCCGCCACTCTGTGGCATGATCATTTTTATGGTTCCTCGGTTTGTTATATGGGTATTAAGCCCTATACTGAAGACAAAGGGGGGGAGGTTTGACGAGTTGGTGGGGAGGTAAGCGGAGAAGGGGTTGGAAAAGTGAAGCGGGTGAGGAAGACTTAATGGCACACCGAGGAGGGAGAGAAAAGAGAAACGGCGGTTGTAGGGGTTTAGGACAGCATTGTGACCGATGAAAGAGCGGGGGATGGACAATGAAGGGGGGACGATTTTAATTAGCTACTACACTGCCACGATGGGGGCCCTGGAGGAGGTGGGTGAAGAGTATTACTGGCATATTGAGGGAGACTTTTCCCTAGTATTGTAGAAACCATATTCGAATATTTTTTTTTAAATCACTTCTACATCTACATGCTAGCATGCAAGCCGCCGCATGGGCGTGTGGCAGGGGGTATCAGGACACCAGCTGTTTAAAAATGTAAGAGATAAGGTTTTGGGAGGCGAAATAGTGACGTGTATTATATGAGTGTATTTAGTGGAGGTCAGTTTTTATTGTGGTCGTTTATCGTGCGCGGGAAGAACGAGTTTTTGTACCAATCTGTTCGGCAATGTATCTCTGTTATTTAATCGCTTTTGTCAGACCTAGAGATGTAGTGAGGCGTAGTGATAATATTCTCCGTGTCGCTCTGAAACACCGGGAGTAGCTGTTTGCCGAAGTCTCTTCATATTTTCTCTGCTCTTACATATTTGTGCCTGAAAACATTATTCCTCTATACTTGAAGAGTCATATTGGTGGCTGTAAGAAGCATGAAGTGAATACCTTTATGTTAATGAAGTAAATTTATTGTTTTAAAAGACTGAAATTTCCTGATTTCTTAATCACCGGAATGTGTGTTCATAAGTCTATTATAACATAAGTTCATAAGGATATTATTATTCCCATCGGAAGGTTTTTCTTGTAATTTTCTAAATACTAAGGTGGTGAGTAATTTATTTATTTATTTAATGATTTATAGTTCACCCAATTTGAAAATATAATAACAGGGTAAACTATTACACAGTTCAATACACGACACAATAACAACAGTCAAGGCGGGAAGAATATTACATAATAGTCATGATAACCTGAGTGATCGTTTTCCGTATGATAGATTTTACACTTTTGATAGCAATAACCGTATATCCTTCCTAAAATTTTCTTTTGAATGCTAGTATTCAGTTCTTTACAAAAGGTATTGTAGGTAATACATATTCCATTCATTGGTGCATTCTTACAATAATTTGTATTTAAATCTCTTACATAAAGTTCTTTTAAGTCTCCCTTTCGTTGCAGGCACTATAAAATTTAATTTACCAACTAATTTCATACAATGGACTTCGTTAATAATATCATACAATAATGGTGTCATTTATAATTCTTCTTTCAATAAGACCCTGAGATTTAAACTCTAGTAACATATCTTTGTAATGGACATAATTTTCATACATAAGATAAATATTATGGCACACATTGTACAATTGTCTCAAAAACTGTTTTTGAACACTCTCGATCATTACCCCTGATTTCTTTAAATGGGGGTTCCAAATAACAGAAATATTCCAGTTTACTTCTCACGTATGAAAAATACAAAATTTTAAGCTCTTTTTTATCAGCAAAATATTTCAAAATACGGTTCAAAAATCCTAACAATTTATTAGCAGACAATGTACTGTATAAAATATGATTATTAAAAGTCATATTTGTGTCGAAGTAAACACCAAGATCATTTCTTTCGACTATTCGTCGTATAGACTGCTCTTTTATAAGTTAATTGTATTTTATAACAATCCTTCTCCTTGGATAAGATACTACAAGAAATTTGTCAACATTAAAGTAAAGGAGGTTTATCTCTGACCACCTAATTAAATAGTCAACATCCATTCGCAGTTTGGAACATTCTCCCAAATTTTTTACATTTTTATAAATCTTAATTTCATCAGCGAACATTAAACATTTCGTATTGCACAGGCACTTAGGTATGTCATTTATAAATATAAGGCAAAGAAGGGGTCCGAGATTAGAGACCTGTTGTACTCCAGATTAGGCAGTATGCACATCAGATTTAGAGTGCCTGTATACCACATATTATTTTCTTTCCCTTATAAATGAACTCGATAATTTGTGAAGAGATCTCCCCACATCTTGAAGCTTTTCTATTAAAATTTTATGATTCACGGTATTAAACGCCTTCTTAAAATCGCCTTCAACGTAATTAATTAACTGTTAAAAATATTTATGAAAATTCATGGCACTCAGCGATGAATTTATGACAAAATCTCGGTAATAGAAAGTGTTTCGTTCTACCTCATGAAATTTTGGAAAAAAATGAACCCTAACCAAAGCGAAGTGGCACCTGACTTTTACTCTTTAATCCGAAGACCTCCCAAATAATATAGTCTTTTCGTTTTTATAGTCCCTCCTTGAAAATCGGTGTGTCAGGCGAGTCTTTTTCTGCGTCCTCTATTGTTAAGTGTTTCGTCAGTTTAATAAAATTCCATCATTTGTTTAGCAATTAGCGCCTGATTTGCGTTAATTTTTGGGAATCGTTCAGCTAACCTTTGAAAAATATTTATTTTTCATTAACTATTCTTCAATCGATAGGATAATCTATTATTTATCAATTTGAGTCATTATCAAAAGTGAAATACATTAAAATGTGTCAGTGTATATTTGAAATGAATTACAGATTGCTGGCATATATGCCTTAAGAAGATTTTGTAATCCTTTGTAAAGACACATTTGAGTGGTAAATGTTTTCTGAATCGCACATCTAATTACAGATTCGTATTACTTTTAGAAAGATAGACAAAACATTTATTGTAGTTATATTTGGAAATAAGACTTTTTATGTCTCTATTACTATTGTGCTATTCTTAATTTATTTGTATAATTAGTTCAGTACGCTTTTTTGGTTTAAACGTTGGGATTTAGACGCGTTAATACCCAATGTAAATGGATGAACGGAGTAAGTGAATTTTTGGTACGTTCTCGGCGATACCAAGCTATTTTTCCGTCCATTTGAATTCATTAATTACGTTTACGTTTAATCTTTTTACTCTCAGTGTACCAACAAAGAGATAAAATGGGCGAGAAGGTCTTGAATAAACCTTGTGACCTCAAAAAGCCGCCTATTTGGCGTGGGAGGACCAGTTAGGATCCGTTTTCCGTCTGCGGTTTCCAATAAAGATCGAGTTCCTAAATAAACACCCAGGGTTTTAGCTTAATTTGCGGGAAGTAGAATCAGGATTGTAATGCGAACCAGTCTTAATCAGCTGCATATTGCACCACCACCTTGCAGATAAACATGTTATCCAAGTCGGATCGATCGTAGTTCGGAGGTAGCAATCTTAGCGATTATATGGCGCAAATTTATTAGAGAAGTTTTCCTCTATTTTATTTATCCTTAATGAAATGTTTTCTAAAGAGTGGAGAAAGCACAACTTAATGGAGATTCTCGTGGCTGTTTGTCAAGGTCTCTACACATTTTCTCTACTCTTACATTTTTGTGACAAACCATTTTTCCTATATACATCATCATCTGATGTTCTGCCTGCTGGCTGGTCCCGTACACCACTGCTGTCTCCATCCGCTTCGGTCCCGAGCTTCTTTCTTTGCTTCATCATAACTGATGTTCTTCACCTGATCCACCTATTTAATTCTTCTCCTTCCTCTCTTTTTCTTTCCTTCAATTGAACCCTCAAGTGCCACAGTTATTATACTTTTCCCTCTCATCACATGGTCCGACCGGTTTCCTTTCCTGTTCCTTATTTCCTTTCCTGTTCCTTATTTCCTTTCCTGTTCCTTATTTCCTTTATGAGCGATGTTCCTTCTTTTACTTTGCTCAAAACCTCTTCATTTCTCATCTTATATACCCATCTTACTTTTCCCATCCTTCTGCACATCCACATTTCATATGCTTCTATTCTATTCCTTTCCCTCTTACCTAATGTCCACGCTTCACATCCATACATGAAAACGCTCCATGAATAACATTTAGCTAGTCTCTTTCTCAGCTCCAGATCCAGGTTTTTATTGCATAGCAAGTTTTTCTTCTGGCTGAAGGCCTCTTTTGCCATTGCTATCCTTGATTTTATTTCTGCAATACTTCTCCAGTCGTCTGTCACCATCGTTCCTAGGTACCGGTACCTTTTCACTTTTCCTATTACACCTTCATATATTTTCACACTCGTATAATTTTCACAGTTTACTAGCATCACCTTTGTCTTTCCTAGGTTTATCTTCATCCCATATCCCTTCATCCCTTCATCCAAAAACTTTATTAACCTTTGAAGTGATTGCATATCATCTGCTAATATTACCATGTCATCTGCGAATCTTATACTTCTTATCTTCCTATCTCCAATGCTGACTCCTTCCTCTCTCGCATCAAAAGATTTATGGATCATGTCCTCAACATATATATTGAACAAGGTTGGCGACAGACAGCATACCTGCCTTACTCCTCTACCAAGATCCACCATTTCTGTCATATCCTCATTTATTTTTAATGCAGCTTTTTGCCTCATGTATAATTCTCTAATGAGTTTTCTCTCCTTCCATACCAACCCCTTCTTTTTTAGAATTTCGAACATTTTATTCCATTCAACCCGATCAAAAGCCTTTTCCAGATCAATAAAACAAAGTGCCATTCCTTTTCCTCTCTCTATATACCTTTCTCCAGTTATTCTTAACAGGCCAATGGCGTCCCTTGTTCCTTTCCCTTTCCGGAAACCAAATTGTTCCTCCCCTACATTTTCTTCTGTTATTCTTATTAATCTCCTGTTCAAAACTCTCAACATTATTGTGGCTGCATGTGTAATTAGGCTTATCGTTCTATGTTCAGTACATTTCCGTGTACCTGGCTTCTTAGGAATTGGTACCATCACTGTTCTTACAAAATCTTGAGGCCATTCACCAGTGTGATATATTTTGTTACACATGTTAACAATTTCCTGCACACCCTCTTCATTCAAGCACTTGAAAAATTCAATAGGCAACTCATCCATTCCTGTTGCCTTCCCTTTTCTCATTTCTTCAATTGCTTTTTCTATATACATGAAGAGTCGTATTTCCATTATTAGGCATGTATTGTTTTAATAACGACACTTTTTGTAATTTTTAGCTCTGCCATTTAATGTTTTTGGCTCCCAAGGATTGGTTTACCACGCTGTATTAAGCTGCTATATGTGGAAGAACAGATCCCTAATTATCCGGACGTGAATTAGACCCACCTGGGTGAAATTGTCCGCACTCGGACCGTGGGCGTTTGTGTTCATCTTTTGTTGCTATTCACATGTTCGATATCATGATCGCCATAAACTTCAACCTTGCTATATTTCCACACAATATATTCTCACTCACTGACCAAGGTTTTGATAATACTTATGCCATTATGAGGTGGTGTATAATAATATGTATATATATACCAAGTTATATTAAGGATATATTCGGGTATTACCTTGATAATGGCATAAATATCGTCCAAACATAGGTAGATGTGTGAGAAATAATTTTGAGGATATATAACTAAGTACCTTTTTTTGAGATTATGATATCAATATTCAATTTTCACTAGATGTTCCTTAATTCATTTAACTTTACACATTCTCGATGTGTAAGTCCGGTGTTGTTCTCGTAATTGTGGCGTTGATAAAAAATGTATTCTTCTTTTCCGTTTGGTATTTCAACTGTATCTTTTATTTGATTAACCTCCTTAATTTAACATAACGAGACCTGTGTATAAAAATGAAATGTCGAGTACTTCTTTATACTCGTTTTTAAAAGATATTATTGAGTTTCGCCTGTTGTTTAAGAATATCATTTTCATCCCCCGGAAGATTACACCCTCTAAATGCTGGATTCCGCGAAAATTACGATCGTGAATCGTAGGGGAACGGTCGAGGATAGGTTGACTGGAGAAAAAAGGCGAGGATGTATTGTCGGCTGCTAAAATTGAAATTGGTCGTATCAGGAAACGAACAGTCCGGGTATTCTCCACGCGATATTAAAATGGGAGGGGGTTTCTCTCCACAGGCCTTCCGGAAAGCCGCAGGAGGCAGTCTCCGGTATCGACACTTTTCCCCGCGCTCGAAGAAAGGGGTTTTAGATCGAGCCAAGAAAGGAGCAAAAATAAAGTAGAGGGAGTGTTAAGAAATGGAGGGGAAGGCTCGAGTTGTTTTGTAGATGGGATAAAAGGTTTGGATGGAAAGAGGAAGGGGGCGAAGGGGGGTAAGGTAGGTAGGTGGCGGTAGCAATGGCTGTGATGGCTTTTCCTTTTCTCTTCCTCCCTCTTCGGTCTTCGGCGTGGATGAAGCAGAAGACGTTTTTTTCCTGTCGCTATTTCGTAAAGTGCTGCTAAAGGAATATTTTCCTTCGCTTCTTGCAAGAGGTTTTTATCTCCAACCTCTCCGTTCTGCTCCCTTCCTCCCCGGAACATCCTCGCTTTTCATCGCCAAAGGTGGGGTGCCGCATTACTTCGGATGAAGCGGGCCGTTGTAGTGGAATTGTGTGGTTAATGTTTCCATTTCCATGCTCTCGCGGCATGTTTTGTTTGTATTCATGGCGCTGAGTCGTGTTATCCATTAAAGTTTTTTATAAAATTATTAAAATTTATTTTTTTATGGGGGTCGTAGATTTCATTTCCTGATGCGTTGCTCCCGACGTGCATTGCTCAGTATTTTTCACCTTGAGGTAAATTTCTTGTTCCGCTCCGCATTGCTGCATTAGATCGTAAGCAAATTAAGTTGTACCCAAGGAATGCTTTTTAGATGGAATAGCATACCCCCATCGATTTCACGTGGATGCTTGATATTTTTAGTATTGATAAAAGATGTTAATCTTTGGATAGTGCAGAAATCGATGTTTTCTATTGTTTGAGAAGCAATTAAATATTGACGAAACATTGGAAATAAATTATTACTTCTCCCGATTTGAGCAATTTCTTTAACGATGGAACGTTATGGAGTGGTGAATGAATGCTTAATGGTCGTTCATGTTTCTTTTACCTCTTATGACCTTATCAAAAAAGCACTTTAACTAGTATATTTGAAAAGGAATATTTATAACCCCTCAAGGCAAATATACCAATATTTTTAATGTGTCAATCGGTCTACTTCATTTTTAACAGAACTTTTGTTCAGCAACTTGACTCAAGCAATGCAAATAATGGAATAATCATCCGACAATAAACAGTATGTTTTTGCATGGATATGTGAAAATGTTTATAATCATGTTTGAAAGATCATTTTACTCGCTTTTATTGGAAAAAATGACCTAACTTTGTATCCAATTTAGCACTGCTTATAATCGGTTATTTATCAATCGCAGTGATATTTATTGTGTTATATTTTCTAAGTTCAGTTATATCTTTATCGCCGAGTAATTGAGTAAGTTTTGAGGAAAATTTGCCATTGGTGGCTTTGAAATATCTGTGGTAGGTGTTTTTTAATTTTTGGTGAAAAATAGCGTTAAAAACTTCACATAACGCTCTCCTTGTCGACTGCCTGAGGGTATTTTATTTGGCGTGAATGTGTAAAAGTTAGTCTCCATAAAATCGGTGGAAAAGAAAATAGAGAATTCAGTAATTACCATCTGATGTAAGGCATATGATTTACTTTGAATTAGCTAACGAGTCTTTCAGGGAATGTTACCTTGGCGTTTCCCATGCGTAACCGTTGGAAGGTCATCAATAAATTTTTATTCACTCTTAGAAGTCAAGGCTTTTCTTTTCAAATCTATTTAAGTTATTGACATTTTCCGTATAGGAATGGGAAAATTCAAAGCTAAGCGTCGACGCGACGAAGCCCACGTAATGGCGGTTTTGAAGCCTAATTCAAACCGAAGTCCTCGGAGAGGGGAAACACGAGCCTTGGTTTGTTATTGGAGAAGGGCTCCCACTACACCAACCCACTGGCCAGGCTGGACGCCCGACCCAAGCACTCCCCCTAGCCAACTCCACGCAACAAACCCCCGGCCGCCGCCCCCAACTTCAAACCCTGCTCCCTTTCTCTTTCACCCCTCTTTCGCAGACTACACTTGGCTTTGGCTTTTATTTGTGGGGTTGCGGTTGGCAAAGGCGGGATACCCATTCCAGCCATTACTGCCAAAACAAAGTCATAAAAACTCGCTTTGCTGTTGCGGCCGAGTGACTAAATACCCACCACAATATTGTTGGAACCATCAGCAGATTAATAGTTTCAGCCATTTGTTATATTAAATCGTACGAATACGTTAAATTGGTTATCATTATCCTTCTCCGTTGTAACGGGTGGTTATGACGAACAAAAACTCTTTATGTTCTGAAAGATGATGCCAGAAATAATATTAGAATGCAAAAATACTAATGTCATTTAAGACACGTTTATAGAAACTTTCTCTATATAATTGCTACATATAAGCATTCTGCGCATATGTATAGCATTTGTTTGTCAGTAATTAAAATGAAACGGAGTACCTGATTGTATTGCAAGCATTATGCATTAATGAACGATAATGCTTAACGGAATTTAAAATACTCTAGTAATGGTCCTCTAAATAGATTTATTCCTTACGACCCGGGTTTTGTCACATAATGACATCTTAATTACTAGATTATTTTAATTTCTGATAAGGAGAGGTCCCACAAAGTCAAGCCTGAAGTTATTAGATAATGCAGAGAATGAACGATTTTGGTTTCTCTTTAACTCAGAACTGTTTTCTCAACTTAGATTCGATTGCAGTGTGGTCTATCCAATACCAGACCAGGCCTAAGGCTCACGTCACTTGTAACATGAGTTTTGAGATACTGTGTAATCTTTGTAATTGATTACTTTCATATCTGTAATAATAATGAGACCACAACATTCTTAGTGATATTTTGGATTATAGATATTCTTAAAAAATTATCTTCAAGCTAAAAATTTTTGGAGTTTTTCTTTAATATTTCATTTTAAAAATTTTCCGAGTATTTTCTAAGTTTATATAAAACATAAAGACGTGCATTCAATGAAAAACTATATGATGGAATGGAAGAATAAATAATGAAGGTATCTAATAATGAAATGGTTTTTGACAAAGTTGATTTTGACAACTTTTGTCACTGAAATACAAGTAGTTGGAATAACCTTCTGATGTTTACAGTTACAATAGCTCTATGAAGTACACATTACATTCCCGTACTTGTTTCACAATTTTTTTATCATGTATTGAGGTTTTTGGCTTATGAATTGAGAACATTGGACGGTGGGGAATATTATTAATGTAACTTTGTTGCATACATTGTATTTTCCGACCATAAATAAAATGACCATAAGCATTTGAAGTTTTATACATTTTATGAAACTTAAGTCTTGTGAAATCTTTTTTCCCTTTAAAAATGGCTGAATAATGAAATTTCCTCTCTAAGAGGCTATCGTATAAAAATCCCTACATTAAAATGACTGATTTTTTATCAATTTTGAATGCTTAGATACATCTCGCAATTGACATTTTCCTATGAAATTATTTTATTCACGAAACGCCCATTGAAGTTAATAATTTTGGATGAATAAAATGGTGAAGGATACCAGCTTTTTAGCCAAATTTCTACCTGTGTGCTCTGGACGAAATTGAACCGAATAATGGCCGGTTGCAAGAGCTCGGGTTGTGGAGTAAATGTTATGAGATTCATGAAGTGATAGATCTCATGAAGATATTCGAGTTGCAGGAACACGTTCATTAGTTAAATAACTTATTTGTGAATAGTTAATAGCTTTCAATATTTGATCGAATCTTCTACCGCTGGATAAAATTTATGAAACTTTAGCCTATGTATTCTAATAGCTAATTCGCATAATGATTATTCGGTAAGAGTAAATAAACTGGTTATTTGTTTCAAAACAACTCTTTTTTGTAGTAATTTAGTCTCCAAGAGGTTCATTGCGCATCCACCGTCTTGGCTACTTATGGAACTCATAACTCCATGCCATAAGATATGAGACCAATTTCTTTATCGAATGTTTCTGCTTCACTAATTGAATGGTTTCCATCCACCATTCCTTCCAGTACATCTCGTAACAAACATTTCTTTCTCAGTACTTGTCCCATCCAGCTCTTCTTCCTGTCTTCAATGGTCTTTAAGAGCTATTTTCCTTTTTTTATTCTCTCCAACACCTCTTCATTCCTAACCCCATCAGACCACTTAATGTTAAGTAGTTTCCTCCAAATCCACATTTCTAAACTCTCCATCCTTTTTTCTATCCTTTTCTGTCATCGTCCATGTTTTCCCACCACACAAAAACACACTCCAAACAAAACACTTGACAATTCTCTTCTTCGGTTCCAGCTCCATTTTACTAGTTAGTATAGCCTATTTCTTCCTAAATGCCTCCTTAGCCGTACCAATTCTTGTTCTTATCTCCATTTCACTCTTCCAATCCTCCGTCGCTTCAGTTCCCAGGTACTTGAATCGTTTTACCTGCTCCAGATGTTCTCCATCCACATAAATATTCAACTCTTGCTTTACCCCCACTTTCATTACTTTAGTTTTATTTTTATTGGCTTTGAGTCAATATTCCTCCTTTGTTAGTGCTAGGTGATCAAGAAACCGTAAAAGAGGAAGGAAGAAAAGAAAGATGATTGATGACCTGAAGGATGGAGGGAGTTACAGATAGTTGAAGAGGAGAGCAGAGGACAGAGAGAGATGGAGGCACCAAGGATGAGAAAGCAGACAACTAATGATGATGAATTGAATGGCTGCCATGACTTATGGGCCCCATTGGTTTATAGAATGCATATGTATCGTTCCCGTAACTGGCCACTAGTGTATTGATTTCGAGTTGATATTTTCAATTTTTAGGCTAATCTTCTTGATTGTACGCTTTTTCAGATTCATTATTTCCCTTTATAATATCTTTTGCTGTATTTTTAAGCACTCCTTAGCCTATTCCTTATTCAACGAATGTATCTTTTTATCTCTTACGAGCATAATGTTATCGAACATCTTTTGGTATCCGTATCATGTTTAGTCTCCGCACCATCCTTCCTATACTCCTCTACCGCTATTTTATTCCCCTCCTGATCTCTTCTCTTATACTCTACGATAAGAAAAAAAACCTTTTCATTTGCGTCGGGATAAGCAAAAATAATTAAAGTTGCTGTGGCTCTGAAAGTTTTTGGGGCGGTGGTGCTTGCTGGATATGGGAGAGGTTGAGAGTTACGTCTTTTATTCTTTTTTTTATTTTCGCGAGAGTTGGAGAAAAGTAGAGAGAGTCTGAGGATGGCTGCAGGGACGGGGAGAAAGTGGAAGTGTTTGGCGAAAGGGTGAGGAGGCAGGGCGTGGAAGCGGCTGATTTTTAAGAGGACACTTCAGCATTTTCAGTGGCCGTTTTCAAGTGGTATTTTGAAGCAGACGGTGGATGGCGAGCGTAGGCATCCCTAGAAGAATTCCAGAAGCTTGTTACTTAAGCGCGCCGACGATCCCAAAGAATAAGAACGTCCGGCGATGCGGAAACGTCTGATTGCATTCCGGAGGCGTATGTTTCGGCTGCAATTATTAATATTTAAGTATTCTACCGCTTAAGGTAGGTTTTGGTGAATGTCGGAGAATCTTCTCCCGGTTTTCTACACTTCCAGGGGCCTATCTCCCCCTTAGTATATCCCTTTTCGCCTTAACGTACGATCTACCCGTCTTCATCCCGTCCATGAAACCTATTCTCTTTCTTCCCCTTCCCCATTTCCCCAACGTCCTTCTTTCTATCAAACTCTTGAGCAGCCCATGCCCTTTCTTACTTCCTTCAGCCATCCACCCTGTCTATCCCGGATTTTATTCAGAAGTTTCCTTTCTTCACCCACCATTTCTAGCACTTCTACTTTAGTATTTCTCTCCGTCCACCTCACCTTCTCCGTCCTCCACACCCACATCTCAGATGCCTGCAGCCTATCCTCGTCCTCCTTTCTGGCAATAAGCGAACAATGTTGGTTAAGCCGTTGTTTAATTAGAAGTATTCAAAAGTCGTTTCGGGTTTCCCACGGGGTGAAAATTTCTATCTCGAAGACGTTTCGATGTGTGAGTCCATCGTCATTGGGGTACATGTCTATTATGGACGACTCGCACATCGAAACATCGGCAGGGTTAGAGAGTTTGCGGAAGACAAAGAAGAAGAAGTTTCACGTAAAGCAATATATAATTCAGGGTCACTTCAAGACCCGTCCAGATACAAGAGATGACTCCGTATTTTCTCCTTTCTCTTATCTTATCAGTCTGAAAGCCTGAAAGCCAGTCTTAAAGCCTGAAAAGCCTGTCAGTCAGAAAGCCTGAAAAAGTGAAGCCTGAAAGCCTGAAAAGCCCAAAAAAGCCTGAAAGAAAGAAAAGTCAGAAAGCCTGAAAAGAAGTAGGACGCCGACATTTTGGCTCACTGTGGCGTCATTTAAATCTAGAACTTGATTTTCCTGACGGATTTTTTACTTGCTGAAGTCCAAAGGTTGAACTATGTGATATTTCTCGAGGAAGTTTTTAATTTATACACACCGTCTGTTTTCTCAGTTCTCAAGGCTCTCATCTCTTTTCATCATTGGTCGTTTAATCTTAAGATCGGTTGACTGCAGCCCTCCACCCTTCCCTGTCTAATGTTAGTTATCTTACCTCCTGTTATCTCTTCTCATATACTTTCCTCTTTGTATGGTCCATGAACTTATTCCTGGGTCTTCCTCTTGTGACCTTTCCCTCTATTTTGCCTTCAAATGTTCTTCACAAATCCAGTGTGTCTCTGGGTGTGTCCAATCTTGTTCTTCTTTTCTGCATTGTGTTCCATATATTCCTTTCCACTTTTACTCTTCTGTACACTTCATTCAATCTTTTATTCGTGGTAATAGTTTGAGATTTTCTCAGTTGTCGGCTCTTCAGCTGTATTTCTGGACCCATCCATCTATAGCAGTGCGAAGTAATAAAGCAGGTGCTGGAGTATCTGACATTTTGAAGTGACATTCGGTGTTTTTCTTACAATATTTATTGTTTACAGTTTAAGAACAGCAAAGTTTTGGGGTGGTCGTATTTAGAAACATTTCGATTTAATGTCAATCGTATCGGTATTCTTCGAAAAACAGCTGGTTATAAGAGTAAACACAACTGAGGTCGAGCTGTGACCGACGGACTTCCTAGACCATATGAGTGAGTGAGTTAATAATGCCATGTCAACTGACAAATTACAAAACGAGAAAATTCCACAAGTACAAATTTATTACTCGACCTAGGTTTCGCCTTTTAAGGCATCATCAGGTAGGTCATCACTTGAGGCAGTGAGATAACTTTACAATGCGAACTTTAGAATTTGAAACCTTTGGAATGATGATGCCAAAATGCTTGTCAGAAAAGTTTTCTTTGCCTCATTTTCATAATTATAAATCATTTTTAATGCTTTAAAACCCACACATTATTATTGTTGAAAATTTGTGTTTGTTTATATAACTGGTTAACAAGCGGGGTGAATATATGAATATATATGTGCATATATTGCTCCATTAGTTGATATGTCAAGTATAGCATATCGGAATCGGCTCCCAGGAAGCATATGCTTCCGCATTGGTTAATAAAATATTTTCTGCTAATTATGATATTCCTCTGTAGAAATTTGTCTTGACATGACTTTCCGCTGAGGACTCGTAACATTCGCCCGACGACTTCCCCACCCTTAAAGATTCCATTCGGAGATAACCGGGATTTCTCCATTATCAGCCGCCCTCCTCCGGGCCCTAACAAGTACGACGCGGGCATAAACACGCAATGTCGGCGCACGCTCCATTAGTTTTTTCCGCCAACCCATAATTTTGGAGTTCGCTGGCTATTGCCGAAGGGTCCGTAGATATTATCGACGAGGCACACCTTTGGAATATGCGCGAGAATAAACTAGATATGAACACGCCGTTTATCCGACCCAAGTGGCTTTGGGTAGTAAAAATCAATATCCTATCGCGAGAGTGGCCTTGCTTCAAAAGGATCTCACCTTATGGATGAATGTGTACTAATGTGAGCTCTCATATGGATTTAATTCCTGAAAATTCGAGAGCGTATTTGTGTTGAAATTAGCTTGTGTGCTCGTCCAAGATTAGTCATCGTTATGGGTTCTATCTCTACGATTTACAGTTTTCTACAACCAACCGGGCCGTCAAGTCTCAGTGTTTACATTTCTACGCGCGGAAAATCCACTATTTGAATACATTTTGTTTATTTTTGTAGGAGTGAATATTAATTTTATTCACTTCAGGAAAACTCTCCTATGCATAAATAAATTATATTTTTGGAATTCGGCGAGTTTTTTTGGAAACCTCATTTTACATTTTCCGTCTTATTATAAGAGCATTTTGTGACTGTTTATTAATTATTTAATGCCAATTTATGCTAAATACATGGAGCTAATTCAATTATGTGTACATTTCAAGCGTAAAGAGATGTTGTAAGATTGAAATTGCCGCAAATGGAGCTGAAACCCATTTTCAACCTTGAAAAAGTAGTGTAATAATGCATTTGATTTTTTGTCGTTCTTTTAAGTAAAATATGATTTAATAACTTTGAATTTAATGCAAAAATTTTAATGACTTGAAGTAATTTGAGGTATTGACGTTTGGAACACAATTTAATTACTTGAGCTAGAGCAATTTTGTTTATGGCTTTTTCCGGATTTGTAAGCTTTAACTACAATCGTTATGCTCTGCTCTTTTTTTTAACATTGGGAGATGTCCCGTTCGCATCATAATAATTAATTAAATCAAGCCTCGTGCCGTAATTGAGTTGGAGGCCTCTCCTGCCTTAACTCAGATTTAGATGTGTTGGATCTACTCGTTTCATTTCGTTTTATTTCGTATATTAAAGTAAGTATTTTTTTCCGTGGGAAATTTTTCTACTAATTTTACCATGTTCTAATTCACGAAGTCTGTGAGGCCATCGGATACACTCCGAAAAGGCCACGGCTGTTTACACAATGACTGCATATGCATGTAGGGAACGTTAGCAACAAATCCTTTCTGGTTGTTGTCTAGGTAAAAGTTTTACAAATCTCATACCACCTGAGAGGGGTTGTAACTGATCTCTCACATCCGATGTATGCGTTTGATAAGAGGAGGAAGCGTCCAAGGAACCCTGTTGCCGCGGTAAAACAAATGGGGCGAGTGGCAAAAGGAATAGTTGGTTGTGAGGCGCTGCTCTGAGACACCTCTTCCATTTTCTGGGGCGTACTAAGCCCCCGGGTCACGAAGTAGTTGAAGTAAAGAGGGCGTGGGGAGAATGAGGGAGCCAACCCACCCTTAATGCGTGGAGAAAATGAAATGCAGTTAACCCAAAGTACGGAGCTGGGAATGATTTTACCATCCGATAGCTGACCCTCTGTCTAGACTCTGCCTTCCTAAACAATCTCTCTCTCTCTCTCTCTCTCTCTCTCTATATATATATATATATATATATATATATATATATATATATATATATATATATATATCCACTTGGCGAAAAACACTTGTAGTGCACAGATATAAAAAAAGGTCACAGGCGTGACTAGCAGTTACATATAGAGCACAAAAAAAGGTAAAACTCACAGAAATTTTGATATATTTCGGCGGACACAACCGCCTTCGTCAGAATGTTAGAAGGTAGTGACGGGTAAAGGATAGAAGGGAGGGAGAGGTGGGGGAAGGGGAAAGGGGAAGGGAAGGAGAGGGGGATTAGTGAGAGACATTGATGCCGGGGGGGAGGAACGCGTGATAGAGCCAAATTAGGGAGAGCTCTACAGAGTTAAGTTCAATAGTGGAAGCAGATGGTGGAAGGGAGTACAAAACTGAAACATTGTAGCAGTTGTCAAAGGATTTCATGTGTTGAGAGGCGTGGATCGCCACGGGAAGGGAAGCAGATTGAGTTGGGTTCTTGCAATTGGCACGGTGATTATTAATCCGTATATTGAGGGGGGTGGAACTTTTTCCTATGTAAAATGAAGGGCATAGCCTACATTGTAGGTGGTAAACAACATTACTGGTGACGCAAGAGGAGGGAAGAGGGTTGGGGAAGGAGGCGATGGAGGAGTTGGGAGGAGGGGAGGAACTGAAGATGGGACATAATTTGCACCGGTGCAGTTTCCCGCCGGTTCCAGTGGTTTCTTTGTAGACTGGGTAGCTCGGTGGTCTGAGCAGTGGACGCGACATCCAAAGGTCCGTGGTTCGATTCCCGGTCCAGTCTAATTTTTTCTGCTTGGAATCGGCCATCATTTCATCTTCTCACCACCATTGTCTTTGTAAATTTTATGTGTTCCTATCTACTTTCTTTCTACCTTTCTGTATATATATATAAAGGTCCGTGGTTCGATTCCCGGTCCAGTCGAATTTTTTTCTGCTTGGAATCGGCCATCTTTACATCTTCACACCACCATTGTGTCTGTTTATTTTATGTGTTCCTATCCACTTTCTTTCTACCATTCTGTATGAACATTTATGTGTCTGTGTGTATATATATATATATATATATATATTAATATATATATATATATATACATATATATAAAATCGTTCGTTCATTCACTCAGACCGCTCGGCGGTAAATACATACAAATAAAGATTCAAACAGAAAGGTAGAAAGAAAGTGAATTGGAACACATAAAATTGACGTTTATATATATATATATATATATATATATATATATATATATATATATATATATATATATATATATATAAACGGCTCATAAACGACTGGACCGGTTTTGATGAAATTTTTAATGTGTATTTGAGCGGGTCCCTGGATGGTTTAGATTCACAAATGGACCCGGTAGGTGGCGCTGCGATCGGGTTCTAGGAAATTTTTTAACGACATTTTTGTGGCGACGGTAAATGGTGCCATCATCTTCTATATTGTTGCCAAGGAGGCCTTGCTGATTTGTTGATGTTTATGTAACTAAGTCAGAGGACTGAAATTGTAAAGGACATTGATAAAGGCTCTAATAAATTGATTAGATAAGCGTGGAGGTCTCCTCACTTACCCATATCCACATTGGTGACACCGACAAGGAGAATAAATAGTCAAAATTTGGTGAAAATGGTTTTACCTCGCGACGACGAGCTCCATCAGCAACTAAATGATCCTGATTCAAGACGCAGCCACACAGACACTGAGCAGAATCCCTCTGCGGTTCGTCGTGTCGCCGTAAAACTACCACCATTTTGGCCCGAGAAACCGAGTATTTGGTTTTCACAGGCCGAATCTCAGATCTTGCTGTCGGAGATCACAAGCGAGGTAACGAAGTCCCATTACGTTGGCTCACATTTAGATTCTCGCGTGGCCTGTGAGGTTGAGGACAATCACGAATCCTCCGTCTCAGAATCCTTATTCGACTCTACGATCAAAGCTTATAGAACGTCTGTCTGCCTCTGAGGAGCAGTACGTTCGCCAGTTACTGTCGGACGAGGACCTCGGCGATCGCAAGCCTTCCCAACTCATGCGGTATCTTCGCTCCCTCGCCGGAACGACTGCTCTTCCGGCAACTGTGGCTGAGGTGATTGCCCCCGCACGTCCAAGAAATCCTGACTGCCCAGGCGGAGTTACCCCTAGACAAGCTGTCGGTGCTCGCTGACAAGAAAATCGAGGTGTCAACTCCTCATATGGCCGTCCATGCCGTGTCTCCCAACAAAATATCGACGGATGATAAGCTGTTCCTAGCTATCGAGGATTTGTCAAGACAAGTCGCGGAGCTGTTAGTTTCACAAGGTCATCGTTCCCGGTCGCGCGATCGTCGGTGGTCAAACTCGAGAAGCTCGTCGCCCTCTCGAGGTGGTAGATGTTGTTGGTACCATAGCCCAAAAATATTATCCCCCACCGTCTCCCCCAATATTTTTAAAAGGAAAAAAATCATAAGTGTATGAACAATTGACCGTTAAAACCTTCTGAGAAGTTGATGAATAGTTGACCATCTGAGAATAATTTATTGTTATGTTTGTGTGCCATAGGTGGCGCTGATGTCGAATTCTGTGTTATTTTACGTACACATCAATACATGCGTAAGTCGTCGCACTTGCGTCGTAGCTTGGTGTCGTTTTGACGAGACGAAAAGATTGAAATGTCAAACTCAATGTCAAATGTCACTTAGTATGTAGTTCATCGAAAATTCGAATATCGAAAAAACGTTTGCTGAATCCACTTATAGGTGGAACACGTTCACGCCGGCGTGACCCACCGGTGGGTCACACTCTCCATAGATCTGTAGAAAATATTTCAGCGCAGGCATTGCGTTGTATTATAACCTGAATTGTCCCCCGCCAGATAGATCCTTAAAAGTTTCGTTTACATTTCCTAGTTTATGAATTTTCGCATTAATTAACTCGATACTATGAATCGAAAACTTTAATTTCGCTCAGAATTCATGTATTTATTCGTTTTTTTGGGTAAGTATTACAAAAAGAGGAAAATTACATTTTATTTATGTTCCATTTTTAACAGAATAAGAGCACTAATTATGCATTTTCTTAAAACATTCAAAGCACAATGCTGGTTGATTCTAACAATCTGGGCAATAAGTTACAACCTTTTTGGTTTTTTTCATCGCCGCTTCTCTTCCATCTTTTTTGCTAATTGTGTTATAGCACTCTTTACACCTTTTTCGCATTACTCTGGTCGCACCTTCGTACTTCTTCAGATAATGTTCCCTTTTTTAGACGACGGTGGTGTTGCAGCAATCGTTGGTTGAGAAAGTAATGCGGAAATAATGTTTTCACGAAATTGTAAAATGCTCAGCTTTTTCTGGCTATCTAACTTCTTGTGAATGCACCATGCATTTACCAACATGGTGCCACAAATAAGCTCAATTATTATCTTTTTATACCACTTTATCGTCTTCCTCAAAGATGTATAGTATGAAGACATTTGGTTAGATAAATCGACACCTTTCTTTGCAGCATTGTAACTAATGACGGTATCTGGTTTTCTAAGAGACGCGCTGATGTCGACTAAAGTACATTCATGAGTTTTGCACGTTGTCAACATGAGTACAGGCCTTTTGTCTGTCCACTTAACAAATTTGATTCAATCTGAATTTTGTAGACCTAATATCTCACCCTTTTTTTGTTTGAGTTTTGCGGCCTTGGGTAAATGTTTTCTATTGGAGCGTACTGTACCACACAGGTATGTATTTTTCTCTAATAGCTCTTTAGCTAGAGGAACACTTGTGTAGAAACTGTCCGTATATAATATGCTACCTTCATGCAGGAGTCCATTCATAAGCTTCATTACAATGTCGTGTGCATGTCCCTTTTCAGATGAATATCCTCTTTTACCAGAGTATACAATCACATTATAAGTGTAGCCTTCGGGAAGGCAAAGCTTATAAAGTTTGATGCCGAATATATGTCGTTTACCCGGTATATATTGGGAAAATATCAGACGCCCACGCCAGGGAACCATGCTTTCATCAATCACTACTTCTTTTCCAGGTTTCACATGTTTTTGGAAATTCTCATTTATTTTATAAAGAATTGAGCTAATCTTATGTAAGCGATCTTCACATCGCGCTTGATTATTATCGCAAAAGTGCCAATACCTTAGAATGGCTAGGAAGCGATCCCTAGGCATAATACTTTTTATTAGTACATTGGATCACTCGACCGATACAGACGGATTTCTGGAATATGAACAACACCCATGATTAGTAAAATACCTATGAATTTATTCATTTCTCCGAGGGTAACCGGTACCCAAATTTGCTGATGTTTTCGGTAAGTGCCTACTTCATTTTTAGTATGCAAGTTTGTAAATTCTTCAACATATTTGTTAGTTTCTCTTACGATATACTCCAGCATATCATCTGTAAGAAACAACTTATACAGATCAAGAGGACTTCCGTAGTTCTTTTCCGACAATGGCAGCTCTAGATCTTGGCAGTATAATTCTAGTGCGGACGTATGCGTAGTTACTGGACCCCACTCAGTGTTAGGCACTTCATGAGTTTCATCACTAGATGAATCTGATGTCTCTGAACTGAAATTACTCGATTCTGATTCAGATGAATAGAGTATTCTTTTGCGGACCCCCTGCCTACGCGAACAACTTGGTTGATTCAGATCATCTTCTGAGTCGTCATCAATAATCTTACTAATGCAAGTCGGATCCAACCCCCTCTTCATAATCACAGTCAGAAGTGAAACAAAAGAGTTAGACAATTTAGACTAAAAATTATAATCTCCACTCAGGTCCTTCCCTCTTCATGTGTTATTATTACGGTATATCTCAGTAATCCTGATAAACGTGTTCAATATAAAATAATGGTGGTATATTTCCGTAAACTCAAAATTTTCATCTCACTCAGTTATACAATGTCGTGAATTCCAATACATGTACTATCTTACCTTTTGGGTTGTATTATCCTACAACTGAGTTGTCCTTCCAGTCAGTCCAGTCAGTCCAGTCAGTTCTTGTCAGGTCCTACGTTCTTCTTGCGTTCTTATAATTGAATATCTTAGTAATCCTGACAAACCTATTCAGTATAAAATAATGGTGGTATATTTCGGTTAACTAATATTTCAGTTTAGTTATACAATGCCGTGAATTCCATTACAAGTACTATCTTACCTTTTGGGTTGAATTATCCCATAAGTAAGATGAGTTATAACCTGATGCTGATACAATCTGCAAAAAGACTCCCTGTGAGGAATATGTTGACTGATCTAATGCAAAGAGAACCAGCGGAAAGGACTGAACAGATCAAAAAATAATTGATACTGGACTTTGAAACATTGTAGTTACTTAGTTATCGGAATGCAATAAAAGTCTCAGAGCAGTGATTCGTCGTTTTATCTTCACATCAATGTAACAGTACCTCAGGACGATCAATTTGTATTCCTTCCGATTTGAGGGATGGACTGAAATAGCTTTGGACGATGTAATCTTGTGGATACATAGTATTCATCTGAAAGCTAAGAAGCACAAAAATTATCATTGTTAGACATTCTCAGCAGGGATTTGAGTTTTAGAGCCACTTGATCCCTCTCGAAATACTACTTACTGAGAAAAAATGACAATTCTCGACGTGCCCACGGGTGGGTCACGCCGCTTGACACTGAAATTTCGATAAAAGGGTTTTGTATCTTCACAGTGGATACGTGATAAATAACGTTTAAAACTGTATGTAAACAGTGAATTAGAAAATAGTACATTAAAAATATAAAACTTTTCCTTATAAACCCGCCGCCCGATACGCCCTATTACTGGTTGCAGCGCCGCCTCCAGGGCCTGCATAGAAAATCGTACGCCGGGTTGAACGTGTTAAAAAGTCATCACATGTGACTGGTTGTATAAATAACTAATACTAACTAATTAGGGACCACTTTTATGGACTTTGTATCGATTGTCTGAAAAGATTTTTCGAATTTAATAGCTTCGGTAAAGCATGGCGTTTTACAAACATCTGTTTTTGCATCCTCTATGATTTTTTTACTGCTGTCTTTTCTCTTATGTACAAAAATTAAAATTTATACTAGTCTCATGGCAAATATATTTTTTAGTATAATTGTCATTGCACTTATAATTTGGCAGCCAAAACATATTTATTCGTAATGCTCAAGAAAAGACTATTTTCAAATGAAAGTAGTGAAATAGATCAGACGAGGAAGGACGATGTGTAAGATGACGAGACAGGCTGAGGGAGGATTTTGCCCTGAGGCGGAGAAATGTTAACGGCCATTTTGAGATGAATAATGTTTTATATATGGGGAACATCCTAGAATAGGATGGGTAAAATTAGTGGAATTGAGTAAAAAATTGGTAAGAAAAACGCCTTGCCGAAACGTGAAAGTCTTGGTTGATGAATGTATGAAAGAATCCTTAAAAGTGTTGATAGTGTTGAGTTTGGGGTTTAGAAAATTCTGCCCTTTTTCTTTTATTTATTTCCTCTTGGTAAACCTTGTCACCAGAGCAAAGTCTTGCAATACTCAACATTCTACTTCATTTTACTGTCTGCATCTCTATCAATTTTCCAAATAGAATATATTGACTTGCTCTCTGGAGTCATTTCCCGAAATCTCTCCTCCCCGGATGTTTTCGAGGTAGCTATTTTGTCTGAACTAGCGTGATATGAGCTTCACTTCTTGTCACTTTTATTTATAATATTTTTGTAATCATACAGGTCTAAATGCAAACTCTCTCGTGCTATTTTCTGCTTCTTCTCACTCTCCCATATCAGTTCGGTTCGTGCATCTCATCCGTTTAATACTGGTTCACTCTATAAAAATATTTTCTGATAGACGTTCTTAGCCGCTGCATTATATGAAATTGAACGTGTGCTCTTTCCTATTATTCTGCCTTTTTTATTTTTTTTCTCTTAACCTGTTCTTATTGAGAAGCTCCTATGTATTTTTCTCTGTACCTCTATTTCGTTAGCCTTAACCGTTAGCAATTAAATTATACATTACTCACCGGTTGTAAGTAGGAACAATATTTTACGTTGCCTGTTGATTGTCGCGGAAGTAGCAAATTCGTGCAAATCGCCGCACAGCGTCGTCCCTCTGTGCCCTATCTCCTTGGCCACGTCTCCCACTCTCTCTTCCTCTCCGTCTAACCCCTGGGGAGCTGGGGTCCACGAATCCCCAGGTAGACTCATTAATATGTGCGTCCATTCCTCTTCCTCCTCCCCTCTCTGGTCGTGTAATCGTGGGACCATGGGTGGAATGAGTGGGCAAATCCTCAGGAATGGGGGTGTCCGTCCAGCGCATTGGTGGGAGAGAACGCGTCACCTATTGCTGACCACCGAGTTCAAACGGTCGCCTTAGAGGCGGGGGTCTACTGTAGTGGATCTCTTTGCGGCTTCCGGTGATTTAGAGCAAGTTTTGGGTGTGATACTACTCAAGATAAGTGTTTAACTTGTTTGGTAGTTCATTCTTACTTGCAGTGGGTGCAAAGTAAGCGATTTTATCTAGATAAGCTGCTTTTACTTCTTCAGTCCGTCCAATTTCTGTCTCCAGAAATTTTGAGATGAGTTATTATTAGGAACTTTCATTTATTTGAGTTAACTACTGTACTAATTCTTTTTTACCACTGTTTTTTACCGTACTATTACTACCAATACTCTAATACTATTTGTGGAGCTCATATATGCTTCAGGTCGGAGTCTTCTAGATATCGCTCTCAACACTACTCCGTCGTAATTATTTGGCAATCTAGAGGACTCTGCTTCAGGTATATATAAATCTCTTATTAATTTTGAATTTTTCATGGTAAAAATTGAATTTTATGCAAACCATTCAACCTATAGGGTAACTCTCTTAATAATAAATCAGACCATAATATATGTAGAAATGGGCTATTAAAACTCCGCCGCGGTAACCTCGCTTCTTTGTAGCTACTATGTGCGGGTAATTATCTCTCCTTGTAGCGTATGCAAGCGCAGAGTCCGGTTATTGACTTTTAAGCTCTGGTGAAGCCTTTCTCCACGAGGCTGGGGTAAGCGTGTACCATTGAGCTGTAATAGAGATACGCTGATTCTGTAAGGAACCTTCATTTAATGCATATTCTGCGTAATAATGCCTTTCTTTAGTGAATTTTTTTTATGCCTACATGTCCGTAAATCCCGTTCTTTTAACCGTTATATCACATGAGATATGTGTTTATGAACACCGTAGTACCGTGCGCGCACCTCCCTAATTTATTCTGGTAGATACTGCTTTGGATTAATAAGAAAGTGTCGGCATTCAGACTTTCTTTGAAACGGTTTACCATGCGAACATTTACTTTTTTACTCGCTCTCATCCAAGAAAATGTAAATTAGTGATTCCCGGAGATAAGACGTTAATTTGACGACAATAAATGGTGCAGGAAGGATGATTAAGGATAGTATCTTAGGGAAATGTGGGAGGTACGGTGTTTGAAGTGCAAACCGTTCAGAACCAGGAAACTCAGAGACTTTTCCATCTCGTTCCCTGATCCCGCCGTGCCCCTTCCCCCGTCCTTCCACTCCCCACTTAAGGTAAGCACTCCCACGCCGACCTGTTACGATTTCATGACGCATGTTTCTCCAGCTCTGACGAAACTCACCCTATCATCAGCGGCTAACGTCAATTACGCCACACCGAATCCATTTCGCGAAATGTTTTGATTTGAATGATTTTGAGCTGGGCGCGTTTCCCTTGGTCCCAAATGTGCCTTTGGATAGAAGCTAGCCGGATCAATCCTCCGGGCGAATAGGGCGTTTCTAGAGAGTCGCAAGATATTTTACTGAGTTCATTATTGTTTTTCTAAGTAAGTAAACAAGACACACGGGATTGATATTTCGTAATTCAACTGTGCATAGAATACTGAACCAAAGGGGGTTGAAAATTCAAATAAAGACTTCCAGGCCATCCAGAGTAAGAAATTAATGGGTCGAGACCCTACTATGCCGCCAGACGATTACCTTTCCGTGGTGCGGACTCAAGATTTATGGCAGAGTTCACGCCAGTTCATAAAACTTTCCGCTTTTATCTTTATTGAGTGGTAACATGAGATCTGCGAAAGGTGACCTTATTGAAAAATTCTCCGTGATGAATTCATTTCATTTCGACCATCCGGACGCTTCGATGCAGAGATGATCAGTTAACCCTTAAATTTATCGATTTTCTGTAAAACATATGCCTTCCTCAGCTTTTATGTGCCGCGAGGAGGATAACGGTGGGCAGAAATAATAAATCGATGGTCACCGTTGCCGAACGACGTTGGCTTTCTCCTCTCCTCTTGTACATTTTTTCTTCCAGTGGGTCAATAATTCGTGAAATTACCTAAGAACACGACAGAAATAAATTTTCCTTCTCAGAACGAGAGCGCTATTAAGTATTCACGCCACTTATTCCCTTCAAAGTTTCTTTCTCACTCGCTTTAAGCTGTCGTAAATTGTGCCGAGCTCTGAAGCCTAAGTTATTCTCCATTTGATTCAATTTTCTTCTTTCCTACTTCGTACCCAACTTCTTCAACTACAGCTTCTTCTCAGCCATACAGCTCTATTGTGCTTTTGCTACTGAAACAGACTTCTCATGCCCGGGCAACTGTGTACATAATGGGTTGAAACACACAGTGTAACTGGATAACACATGTGACCGAAAGTTGGGAGATCTGGGTTAGAATCCCAGTCAAGTCAAATGATTACTTTCATGGTGAATTCCAACCATTGCTGTATATTCCTAAGTAGGAGTAAATATTTCAATCTGCTGTTTTCCAAATTTTTGCTTAAGCTGTAAAATTGGTTTAGGTCTTCTCAACATTTCTCCCCATTTTGTTGGACCTCTCATTATTCTTTACATGTTATTATTTATATGTTATTATATATTTTATATTCTTTACATTATTCTGTTAAATCTTTCTCCTCTACGATCTAGGGCTTTAGGAAGGCACAAGATGTCTACACAACTTTAACATCACATTATCGGTGGTTCTATTCGTGCACTTGCCATTTAGATTTCTAATAAGGAAAAGGCAATGAATATGAAATACTCAGTTTAAAGTCCCCATACCATAGACTAGTACTAGCATGAAAATTTCATATTTCACAAAAAAATAATAGGATATGGAGCGTATCTCGAAGTTATAATTAATATAATTTTGGCTTAAATCCGTTTTACGGGGCCGCAGAAAATTTTACCTGCTCTCTAAGCCCCGTGGAAGGGTCGATCCTCATTTATCTGGACCCGAACTCGGAATCCGATCCTCGGCGTCGACTCCTCACCGAGGGTGGGTACTAGCACGTACTGACCAGCCGCACTATAGTTTATAACTTAATCTTTATAGCTATATAGTTTATAACTTAATTTTTATAGCTATATAGTTTATAACTTAATAATAACTTAAAGTTAATCAAAAAATCTGATTATTATGTTCTTTTTTTGTATTTCACTAGTCACGCTGGCGAAATTGGTTTTTTACTGTTATACGATACATATTAACCATTTTATGTGTTATAAAAAAACCAAGCCGCATAAACGTACGTATCCACGTAACTAAAGGAGTATTCCAGCAGTTATTTCAATTTTCAATTTTACTAAATTTTTATCAGTTGAACAATGATACTCAAACGATATCGTACTGTCTACCAAATTTATTTCAAACTCTTACAACACGTGTTTCAACTGTCTAGCAGTCATCATCAGGTAAGGCTTACCTGTCTAGTCTTACCTGATGATGACTGCTAGACAGTTGAAACACGTGTTGTAAGAGTGAAATAAATTTGGTTGACAGTTTGATATCGTTTGAGTATCATTGTTCAATATGCAGTTCTACAACATGTCGCCAGAGAAAGTGGAGTTTATCAGTTGAGCTTACTGACAAGGAAAATGACAATAGAAAGTGGAAAAGAATACAAGAGTCATACCTGATAGAAGTAATGATAGGAAGATGCAAAATTAAGGCAAGAAATTTTTACGAAAGAGGGAGTCCGAGGTTAGTGGATAACTTTATTAGGAAAAAGCAAGGGGTATAGAAGGCAGGAGACATGGAGATAATAGAGAGTATCACGTCAATGGGTATTGAAAGTGGTAGCATGAAGCATTAGAAAGTGAAGGGATTTATTTAGTGTAGGTGAGGGGTAAACTAAGATTCCGAAATGCGATCGAAATAAGAGGCAAATTTTTGTGAAATTTCCTCCATAACCAGAGACGGGAGTGGGTTGGAATTTTTTATTCTGAAATCGTGATAGGAGACTTTTATACGGAGACGGAGAGATTTAGAGCGGATAATGATGACAAATCGATTTAATACTTCTCGTATTCTTTAGAAAATATGACATGACATGGAATTTTTGTTTTTTTTTTTGATCCTACAACATGAATCTTGTATAGTAAAAGGGTCACATTTGCTTCGGAAGTGTGTACTCTGAATTATTTTAATTCTTTTTTTTATTATTGCTTAATGTTTACCATTTCTTGATTTAGATCCTAAATTACCTACACATCGTCGTAACATGCGCAGTTTAATGCCTCCTTACTTGCTGTTCATTCATCGAAAATATAAATTCCTTTCTACTCTAAATGGGTACGCAGTGTTTTTTATGCGAGCATTTTTTGCAAAAGATATCTCTTACTTTCATATCCCAAACAAATTTGAGATTAAGTTCTAATTTATTTCATTGAATAACCTTATTTCATACCAAAAAGCTCATTCTGTTTCAGAAAAAGAGATGGTTTCGTTTATAAAGCGATTTTTTCATAAAGTGACAAAAATCATAAGTTCCTTGTTCACGATAAAGTACAATGTTGATAAAAGACTTTAAAAAATTCAAATGGTATTTGTTTACCTCTGTATTATTAACCTATATGGTACCATAATAAATGCTTAAATGAACTGTAATCTGATGCACATTTTTGTGCTGTGAGATATACTTTGGGAGGAAATGCAGATATTAGGAAAGTAGTAACCTGATTTCCTATTCAAAATTATGCGCTCACAGAATTCATTAAAGCTAAAGGAAATCATGCTTTAATTTAATTTAATAGAGACGTGCGCTTTTAATGATATCCGTTATGTATTATACAGAGGATTATTAGCGATCAAAAGCTCTCTGCCCCTAAACAGTTTGTATACGTAATGGCTATGCAGGTCCGAGGTAGCCTAAGTAAGGAGAGACTCATTTTTGCTTTTAAAAAATTCTTCCTTACTTTATTTGAGCTAATGTCGTAAAAACGATATTATTTTCCCGGCGCTCAGTGCCATTAAAACGCAGCCGAGCATTCAAGCGAGCAAACCACAAAATAAACTCGAAAAGCTTTGAACAACTTTCACATGCCGATCCGAGCTCGGGAGGCAACAACGTAGGTAGCCCTCTGTATGTATCTCGAGAAAAAAAGCTTTGCTTTAATTATCTCACCGCTCTCCGCATTTTCCATCCATTCTCGTTCCACACATTTAGTACATATTGTGGGATGCCGAAGAAAAAATTGTAAAACAAATATAGTAATTATTTTTCGAAACCCGTTGCAGCGTGTTCCCACCGTCGGTACTCGTACTCCTGATCCACTGGATTAATTCTCTTGTTTTTTCCCCCTTCCTTTTAATTTCGTTCCATGCTCACAGACTCTGTCAAACGGCGTGTGTCTGGTTCTCCACCCAAATCCCTTTACGTTTTTCCACGGTTCGCTAAAATGTTTTACCTATATTCCCCCCTGCTTTATTCCACTCTATTCGATTCTATATCTCTCCCCCTTCTCTCCATCTATGCGAGAGACACCTAAGAGCAGTTATCTTTGACCCAATATTCCGCTCATTCGTGAAGACCAGGAGTAACAATGGTGGCCCGGTTTTGCGGGGCTGAGCGAATATAAATGTGCTCACCGTGCGGCAATTGGTTCCGGCGTCCTGCTTTGGCCGTGTCCTCCTCCATCCGTAACCTCAAACCCCTTCATCTCCATAGCATCTCCCCACCATTTATCCCTTAGCCATCCTTTGTCCCTTTACTTCTCTCTAAGCACACGCCTGTGAGCTCCCCGAGTTGCACTTTGGCTAGGCGCAGCAGCTCCCTCGGCACAGCCTATGGGAGCACACACTCAAACAAACAGAAGCCTTCGCGGCGCAATATGATATACAGTATGACCGGGAGGGTGTTGCCGTCGCTTTTGTTGCATGCTCTCTGGCTGTATTTACCTTTTACTCTGTCTCTTTCAATTCTCTTTCTGTCTTCTTTACTCTATGCCATCAAATAATCCTTATTCTTCCTCTCATATCCTCCCAATTGGCATAGGTTGCCTACATCGGCCATTGTGTGCCAAATAATCCCTGAAACTGCCTCCACAACTTAGCTCTGTGTTTAAGCGTCATTTTTGTTCTGCTTTGTAATCTACGTCTATGGACTTTAAAAATATTGATCCTTCCGCTTAGCATCTATTTTGAAGCGTACGCACTGGCGGTAAATGGACAAAATTATTTCGAGTTACGTAGCTGTGGAGGATCTTTATCATTCTGGGTTAGCGTGAATGTCCAAACTGGTCAAGTTATTATGAAAAGTGCACTTATTCTATACCAGTTGAGTGCATTAAAGCCTTTCCCTGCAGTCCATGCCTACCAGCCTTGGTGATTGAACAATTTTACTTCATTACTAATATTTGAATCCTCCTCAGAATTTTATTAAAACTATATTTATGGATTTCTCCAATACTTTGAATTTGTTGAGCTGGTATCACTTCTGGTTTTGTGTATTTTACAATTGAGAATGCTTTACGGAGATGATGACATTAATTTTTGACGTTGTTCTTATAATAATATTGAAATGTAGATTGACCATCTTGAGTTGTAATTTATTTTTCAAAAAATCTTTTGTTCTTTCAAAAGTACAATACTATGATGGACCTGCGTCCACTTTCTTTGCTTAGTGAGATTTTTTTAAATTTCTCCAGTTACAGTTGTGGAAATTTATTTTAGAATTTTACATTATATGAAAATCGTTTGATTAAATTACGCTGATCCGCGGCGCCTCGTTTTTAATTGAGAGAGATTTAATACTTCCTCGCAAAAATAACCATTTAATATTTTATTAAATTTGTAATTAGATAAAGCTTTTGCAGTCTTGTTATGGACAGAGTTCCTATTTGCTCCTACTAGCGTAACTGTAACACAACCATCAATATAAAATATTTAAGATAGTTTGAGCGAGATAGTTCTTTAGTTATAATTGAGACCATATTCCAATAATTCAACACAATTAGCAACTATAAAAGGCATATTGCAATAAAATATATTAAGCAACTATAGGGGGATGAATTAAATGTAGCACTATTAATGGTGCCATGGTATCCTTTTCTATGACTAAAATTATATGCAATTAAATAAAATGATCTGTATGTCTTTCAGTTGACTAATTTTTTCGCGCTGTATGTTCAAATCCCCTTCACAACGAGAGGTTTTTGTGATCCTGGAAAAAAATTTTAAAATAGTCGAGAAAACATATGAACTACATTCTGTTTTAATTTTTGATGAGGTCTAGGTGTTAGATATTCCTCTGTTTTCAATCGGGTATCCCTGGTGTACATACACGTACCATTTTTCATATAAAAAGGCTGATTTTTCGTATGGAAAGTTTTGTCAAAAATCCCGAAAAAGTAGTTCGGTAAGAGGCTGATATTTGGGCATATTTGAAAGGGTGAGATATCAGTCTTTGAAATGAGACCAGATTCATTGATTTCTAGGTGAAATGATATTTTGCTCAATTACCTTCAAGAATATTGCGGGTCAGAATATTTCTCTAGAAATTGTTGAAGTAAGGATTTATTCATACATTCACTCCATCAATACGCTCTTTTCCCATTCAATTTCTCATCCCTGTGTGCCCCTTGTGAAATAGAGTGCTGTAAATGAGGAGGATTTTCCATTGCGAAATCGACCTCCCGTTAAAGGATACCTAATGAGCTCATTTTTTCCACATGGAGGTCATTTCGTCGATGTTGAACGACTCTCTCCTTTTTGGAATACCCTAGCGATGGCTTCCCCTCCGAAACGGGCTGGAATGGTACCTTGGCATGGACGTTGGTGGCGCGGATTCCCCCATCACATCCAAAGGGCGCACTTTTATCGCCGCGTCAGGGAAGGTTTCTTGGGTCCTCCTTTATAATTCCATTCGCTCCGTTGTCAGCTGTTTTGAGTTTTCTGGGTCGGCCCCCAGGGTTTTGCTGCTGACATCTGACTCCTTTAACTTCGGGCTGATTTACGGCCCCTGCTCCTACCCCATCGGATCGCTCGGCGGCGCATGTAAGTCGAGGGTACTCGTGAAAATGGCCTGGCTTTCTTCAAGCGCAGTACTTGCATTGCTTCCGAGGGACACGCGTGGCTTGGGGAAGACTTAAAACTGCAAGATCAGGACATGTGTGGGTGGAGAAAAGTTCGTCAGTTCACAAGGAAATCGATTGGTAAAGTCTTACGATACGTGTTTTGGTAGCGAGTTTATTATGATCCATTCAGCGTGAACATGTGTGAACAAGTTAAACAGAGGTAGCACACCTATAGACGCTAAAAAGAGAGACACTGGCAGTTATATTTGCATTTGGCTTGACTTATGCTAATGGTATAGTAAACCTGGACTGATTAACCTTTTAAAAATACACAACCCCTACTTATAGTATTTTCCTCAATTTTATAAGAGAGTATTGTTAGAACGATTTGCTCTTTAAAGTAATTGTAAATATTCAAAACGGTTGTGACCAGTGATTCTTCTTCGACCATAAATATATAAAAATTTATATCATTTGGGTAAATCGAGGCTTACATTCAGTGGCTGTAGAAGATGATCTAGTTCCACTTTTGCTTAATATTCACCTTATTAACACTCAAGGTCATTTAGGTAGGGCTGCTGTAAAGTTCTGGTTTTTGAATGCATTCATAATAAAACAAAAATAAAGAAATAAAATTTGGCAGAATTGGCCAATTTTTTTAAACTTAAGTGAAACATTTTACCCAGAAGTCTTCATTCGCAAGTCGAGGAAAATAACCGTAGAAAACAGTGAAAAAGTACAAGGCATTTTATTACGAATGTTGATGCTAATCCGACTGTTGCCTGCCCGCGCTACCTTGATATTGCCTAATGAATAGTAAGGCTGTAAATTCGTCAACGAAAAAGTAGAACTATTTGACTCCCAAATGCACTGTTAGTATAATCATTAAGGACTGAATAACTCTTATTATTACAAAATTTCCATCACCAAATTTTTGAATTATTATTTATAATTTTACCACCGCAATTTACAACTGCAAACGTTTTATTCTTGTTTATTTGGAATAAAAATGTATGTATTTACAGCGTCTAGTATTATGTTTGTGTTAGAAAATTCGATCTAATGCATATTTTTTAAAGCATATAGCTATTTACTTGAGTTAAAAATACCAGTCGTTAGCGTATCTAAAATGTTTTTGTTGCCTGAATTGTCATTGGAAACGCTTCAAGTGATACCATGTCAAATGTGAAATGCTTCTTTCTGCTTCCAACTCTTCTACTTACTGCAAAAAATCCCTTATGTGCGAACGTTAACATTGTGTCTATAGAAAATTGAAATGTTAATTTACGCAGTCTTAGTATTTGTGGAACGATATTTTCGTAGCTGAAAACCTTTTGCAAATTGATTGATATTCCTATTTTTATTTGCTATTAAGTGATGTATTTTCGACCTAAAACCGTATTATTTGTTGTAAGTAGATTTTCATTATTTAATTTAGTTATAAAAGATAAATTTCCCCCGTTAAACGACGAAATGTTGCGTTTTTAACTCTTTATTCTCATCGTTACTTGCTTAGAAATTAATGTTTCAAAGGATAGCTAAATTATTATTAACTTGTGTTGCGTGAGTCTAAGCGTCCATTTGTTCGTTACTAAGCCTTTATATTTCCATTAGAGTTAAAGGACCTTAGGCCTTGCCTGTTCATAATCACCTTTGGAACTTCAGGAATAAAACACCTCCCATTGCGTTTCATGGATCCATTAGCCCAAAATCATTATCATTTTATCGTCCTCAACCATCTATGTCACCAGAAAACTGTAATTACTGCTTTGAGAGACGGCAAACTATATGGGAAATGATTCTGATATAATGCTGGGGTCGTTAATGACAGGATCCTCTCTACTTTTATATCTTTACGGTTAGGAAACCTTTCTCTGGCGTGTGAAATTAAAATAAGCGAATTTCCAAGTATTTTTGGAAGAAGAATGTGTGGCTTTGCGTGTTCAGTCGCTGATTTTACAACTCAATTACATGCTTCGTGGTTCCTTTTATTGTAATTTGGGGAAATATAAATCATCGCAAAAATAAGATGCTAATTGTTTATACTTTTTGCAATGATAGTGTATCATAAATGTAGAAAATCTTGCGGTAGTCTTGAGTTTTACTAAAAACCATTTATTTGTAAAATGTTTTTCCTGATGAATGCGAGGTGTACTGATTTTTTAAGAGCGAGCAACAGTGCTGAAAATTAATGCCATAGCGGTCTAAAACGATTTAGAATGCCCTTTCTTTGATACCTGTCATGTTTGTAACATGAGCCTAAGCAATTTCTCAAGCCCTTTAAAAATAATTTTATGATGTTATTTGAATCCTTGATATCAATAATGTATTAACATTGTTAAATAGAGTTTGTTTTCTATATGAGTCATCATCATCAGTTTTAAAGATTATCTGGTTGATTTCATGTTACTTTTGATGGTCTGTGTCTGAACGCATCCATTCTGGATATTTATTATTGGTTTGAAATCAATCTTACAATCTTAAAATCATTCCCAAAGCTCATTTACTTTTTATAATAATTGTAAAAAGACACCCTTAATAAATTAAGGCCCAGTCAATGTGTTTAACTAAGAAAGATAGATTAATATAGCGTGAAATAATGTTTCGTTCATTAGAGCTCCAACTTTTATTTCTCTGCTATATTTTCAATTATCATGGAGACTCTTTCTTAGATGGATAGAGATAGTTTTTTGTAATTAAGACGTCTACCTGTCTATTTACTCATCTGCGTAGTTACTGCGAATGGAGGATGAGCTGATGCAGGAGTCTTATGAGATATGGATATTGATCAGACATGGGTATGCATGCGGCGAGGAATGAGATTCAAGTATGTATTTGCAATATATATCGCGAAAGAGGAAATAGTAGTGAAATAAAATCTTCTAGGAACAGAGTAGGCGAATGCAATAAATTTTTTTGGTGGCAGGGACTGACTGAAAATGGTCGAGGCAGAAAGTTGAATTTTCGCAGCTAGATAAAGAGAATTATAGGAATATCAGACGGATTGAGGGTAGAAAAAACAGGTATAGCATAAAATGGATTTTACACCAGAAGAATGCGCAATCGTGTGATACAATGGTGAGATCTCTCTCTAATTTTAAAAATACATTTCATATTCTCATATAATGCCCTCCGTGGTAAAAAATATTTAGTCTGGACCGCATAGGGACTTACCTTTAGTTAGGTGGTATATGTATGCGTGCATAGGATGGTATGTTACTAATCAATGAGAAAATAGCAGGGTTGTTTGCACCTCCGTGTTAAGAAAACACTCGGGATTCCAAAGCTGACGAGGAAGAAATACTAAGTCTCCTGGGACATCTGTCGGAATGGAAACCCTGCTGCCATTCCTCATTATGCCCAGCAAAGAGTAGACGGACATTTTCACTGGTGCCGCTCTCCTCGACGGGAGACAAAACCATTCGGTTGGAGGATGTGTTGAAGACTGCAGGAGGGGGGAATCAGGGGCGGGAGGGGATGGACCCGCAGGGGCTGGGACCGCGGCTCAATCGACGCCCCAGGGAGTAGAGTGCTGTGGAGAAAAAAATGTACCCTCTGCAAAGGCGGTGGTGGAGAGGGAGTCACGTGATTCATTAGGATTCCACGCCATTCGGTGATTTCGCCCGTCCGGGAGTTAACCCACGGGAGAGGGCCCCCGATACCGCTTTTCGTCTGGGCCGATGAGGAGGCCGTGCCTTTTACGCAGCCGTCTGTACGCCCTTCCTCTGGCGAGTGTGTATTCCGTGGACGAGGGGAAATGGTATGCAGGAAAGGGAGAATGGGTGGTTTTCAACTCGCGACCCCTTCCCGCCAACTCCCATACACCCCACTCCCTTTACCACAGGGAAACACATTTTTACTCTCCACGGCTGCCATTCTCCCAGCTCAGAGTCGCTTCCAAGCTCGCACCCCAACGAGAAATGCTGTCTAACGAGGTGCTGCCAGAAAAGGTTCAAGGTGGCTCGCCAAGAATCTTGAGGACATTTACAATTGACTATGTTTTATAGCGTAAGACGTTTGAGGAGTTATGGTTGGTAATTCGCAATTGAATGTATTGAGTCTTTTAACTATTGCGGCCTGGCATAAACTTGAAGTTTTATAAATCCATACACTTTAAGGGGCGATGCATTATCGCTCCTATTGTAGTTCTCACCGAGACAAGAATCTCTGAAATAGAGGTATTATTTAGCGTTTGGTTCCTTAGACATGAAATTTAGGCTAAGATTATGTTGCTACGCATGTATGTATTATTTACCATATTGACTTGAATCTAATATTATACTTAAGTTCATACAAACCCAATATATTTTAGAGCGTTTATTTTCAGTTTCAAATATAAGAACGAAAATTATAACTATGATAATATTTAAAGTTTTCTTTTTGTACAGAGTTTTTTATTATGCGTTTTTCATCGGAATAGATTAATGAAAGGTACATATAATATTTATTCTGCTAATTCTCTGGGATCATTTTATCTCCTCTGGTCTATGAAAAATGCCTATAACTTTAGTTTTAGATCGACTTATTCCAGAACTTTTGCTATAAAATTTCTATATCAGCTGAAGGTAGTGTAGGCTTAAGTTCGGAGAGCCATTTGGTTTTACCCAATAGGTGGTTTAAATCATTTTAACTTTGCTTATAGTTGAATATGATGATGATTCTTTCTCTACCCAGAGAAATTATAGCTCCAGTGTACAGTGAGTGTGATATCAAAAGATAAATACTGCGTACTATCTCATTTTTATGATATTTGACTCTATTACTGACAGCTGGGTAAAGTTTGATGTCAAGTTAGGCATTGGTTGAACTTGGTCTCTCAAGCAAGAGGAGCGTAGATTCAGCGTAGCTTTTTGAACTATATATTGATGCCCTGCACAAAAAAATTGAAATTTTAGATGTAATAACATGAGCCATATTTAATTTGTTTTGGTCATAGTTCATTACCGGACCCAAACATACTTTTATGAATTACTTTTGTGTAAAAAAGGTTGTCATTTCTGAAATAGGATTCAGAGCTATTCACATGCTGTTGATTTATTTGCAGACAAAAACCTTGACGCTTTTATGGCGTTTAAAGATGTTGATATTGTGGCTATTAACTGTACCATAGTAAAAAGGGAAAATGTTTATCGTGCATGAGAAAGAAAGCCGCTTGATTACGCCAAAAAAGCAATATTGACGTGAACGTCGTAAAGAAAATTTCATCGTGTTTTGCATGCTATTTTTTCATATTTTCCGCATGATGGCGTGCTTTAAGCGTCAAAAAAATCAGAGGAATGTGGTAGGAAAAAACTCGAGAAAGTCGTTTGGGGCTTTGATGTGGTTTTGGACGTTTTCCCGTGGGAGTTGATGAGCTCGAGAAAGTGGAGGTGGGAGATAACGGCAGACAGTGTTTCAGCATCACTTTGATATATCGTATCGCAGTTTGTAGGAGTGTCCTCCTTGCGCGCCTGAGGTTCTTTTCAGCTCAATAATGACGATTTTCTTGAGTGCATCATTAGTGAGTTTCTTATATAAATATTCCTTTGCCGATATTCATGTAACAGTTGTCTTTTGTATCATAAAGATGGCTGTCGTCTTCAAGTGCAACCACGAAACCAAGTAGGCTCAAGAAGTATCATATCATAGGGGTCGTGCATAAACAACGTAACCAACTTAGGAGATGAGGGGGTCGCCTAAGAACCTACGGCGGGTAACGAGGGGGAGGGGGGTTCACGCAAAGTAATGTAGCTGTTACAGTGCGCATGTATACGTTTCTTACTCGTCAACATCGTGTTAGCAATACTACAGAATTCAACATGAGGAAGGGCGCGTATTTTTTTCTACCGTAAAATGTCTTATTTCTACCTATACCTAAAAATAAACTCACTCAATAGTTGAGAAATTGCTTTTGAATTGAAAATTTCATGTGTAGAGACAACGTTACATTTCGGGTTGGGGGAGGAGGGTTGGGAAAAATACTAAAGTTGTCAACGAAGGAGGGGAGGAGGTAAAAAAAACACCGAAAACAGTAACGCAGTTTACGCACGACCCCATACCTACTTTGTGCCAAATGTAGCTATCTGCGAGAATTTTAGATAGCAATCAGGTACTTATTATGAATTTATTTTGAGGTCGGTTGAGAGCAGCTGTACTGAGGCCGCTAAAACAAAAAAAAATTGATACCACAATAACTTATGAGTTTTCCTTACTTTAGTTATTAAAAAACCTTGGATCAGGCATTTCTCTTGTACCAGTTATCTTTTTGGACTCATAAAAATCCTCTGGAGGATTTCTTCCCCTGGTAATGGTCAATCCTATTAGCTGTAAATTACCTTAATTGCTTCGACCATTTGTGTTTGCGTATTTAGGCCCTACTCCACCGCCGAGGTTGAAACTAGTGGGATAAATTTTTTTTCTTAAAACAACACCATATTCACACCAGGCTATCATAAATATTGTGTTCCTAGTATTGAAGTCAGGCTAAACACATTCACCTAAAACGCTTCATCTTCAAGCCAGTGATGCGTTCAGGCTAATTCCTGCTCGTGAACTTCAGGTACACAAATAGTTAAATTTCAGTACCATCAGGTCTATTCGAGTAAAAATAAAAATAAAAAATTCTGGCGAATTTCAGTTGAATAGTGCGGACAGAAAATCATATGCTGCCGAGAAAAAACATATGCACTTTCTGATGATATGTCCCAGGGAAAATGTGCATACATTAACAGCGTGGTGTTGATATGCTCGTATATACTTTATGCAAAATATTCTTTCCCTCGGATAAGAAAGGGAATAAAAAATTTGGCTAGAAGGCAGGAGGGAAAGAAATTGCGGGAAAAATGGAAACGTTCGGTCTGGATTCTTGTCTTGGGCTGACCTTGCTTTGGTTTGATGGGGGAAGGGGCAGGAGGGCGGGATGTAAACTCCTTTAAGAGGGAGGGCGGGGTTTGTGAGCGGGAAAGTCGTGGGTGGGAGAGGAAATGAAAGACAGGAAAATGAGGAGTTGTGAAAGAAAAAAGGTATTCTGCGGGAATTGGAAGACTTGCATGGGGCCCGAGGAGTGTGGATTGATGGAGTGGGAGCCGGTAGTGGGGTTTCCGAAAAATGTAGGGCGAAGAGAGGGAGCAAAGTTTGGCGTAACTGCGCCGGCGGGGTACGCGGGGGGGGGGGGGCAGTCGGAGCGACCTTAGGAAATATCTGGTTGGAGCGGGGAATGTTTGTCAGAGATGAAAGAAGGGGTAGGATTGGGTTTAGCTGGATAGGGGTTAGCGGGGGGGGGGAGGAGTTTGGGGAGTCGGGCGGGTTTGGCATGAGACAATGTCGTAATGCCGGCAGAAGACGAAGTAAGGGCCTTGGTGAAAGAGATAGATGTGTTTAACCGCGGGGAAAAGACCGAGGCAAAGGAAGGAAAGGAAATAGAGACGCCCAAGTCATCTTGCTGTTTTCCCAAATCTCCTTCCGCCGACTTGTGTTTTTTCCAAAAAAACAAGCCCCTCCTCCCGTTGTGGCGATCCGAAATTGTTTGTGCCTTCGTGATATCTTTAAGTAAGATTTTTAAACCATGGGAAAGGGCCGGGAATCATGGACGAGAAGTGAGCGGTATGGTGATCCAAAAGTTGCAAAAAAAAACTGACGAAACGAGACCCTTACAACAAAGCGTTGTGAGTGCCCTTGATGTCTCTTCCAGTGGTGGTTTCGTGTTCCTTAGGTGTTCTGCCCCGGGACCTCTCAGCACTATTGCCAGCGTACGGAGCAGAGGAAGGATAAACATTTTATCAAATTTTGGGCGCAGTGCCATGATTGCCAGGCTTCAATGAAGGAATATTCCCTGGCGAGCTATTTTGTCCATCTTCCTCTATGTTCTTAAATCTATACCCTTTGGCTATTTTCTTATGACAACGCCAGAGTCGCAGCGTGGAATACACACTGGCGTCGGCTCCACTTTGTTATGCGTTCATGAACTAAATATGATGTGATACTAAATAAATGAGAAATATTTAATTCAATAGTTTATTGAAGGCATTCTTTGGAATTTAAGAAATTACTTTGTTCCCTACTACTTTATTTATGCTCAAATCATTAAATGCTTTTTTATTTACATTATTATAGGGAAACGTTACTGCTGACGATATGAAATAAGCCCAGCACAAATGCGTAGAAAATATTCATATTTTTTTAAAATCCGAACCGCAATTTTTCGTCTCTTTAATAGTCCTCCGTGCGTTACAATTTAGCGCATTTCCTTATACGGCTCTGCGTGCATACTCTAAGTAAATAACATTTTGGTTTTTAGACATCTACTCGCGAGGTGAGTAAATAACCCGTGGTTATGTGTTTACCACAGGAAGTGCAGTGGTTACCTTACTCCGCTACTTTCACCTTGGCTCAAAAACTTAACTTACCCTATGGACGGAGACATGAGTTGGAATACTTAATACATTTCTTTTTGGAATATCATTACATGGATTTGGACTGCCAGTCATCGAGATTCTTGCTAAAATAAATTTATCATCGTTTTCTCCTTTCGTTTGAGCTTGTTCAACAATAAATGGGTTTACTAACAATGTTTACCAATGGTACTCTTCGTGCATAATTTTGCGCTGTACATTTTGTTATCCATTTAGGTCCCAGAAAGAGAAGGTATTATGCTAGGTTTAGGTATGTGGAAAGAAAATCATTCAATCACTATCCTAGATAACATAATAAATGAGAAAATGCCATTCTGCCAAAATGCGTTTTTTTAATGCACGAGACTTCTACCATTTCGGAGATAAATTGTGTGGTCATAACTCTGCGCGAATTAGATAGTGATTGAAATTAGTTTTAAGTTTTTTTTAACAGTTAAAATGGAGTTTAAATGTATGACCGTGCGCGTAAGACACCATATTGCCTTGTACACCACCAACCTGATTCAGTCAGTGAGTATGTTATTTATGACTCAAAAGTCTTTTTTAGGCTTTTTGCGGGTTCCAGTAAAGTGCTAAGTGTAATTATTTTACCGTCGTAATTTTTCTCCACCGTGACCGTTTCCTTCTTAGCTGTGACACCACAATCCGCGACCCCTATTTGTGTAAGCCTCCTCCGTCGCGACTATTATTTATGGCCAGTCGTAATGTGCACTTGCAGGCACAATGCTGTGAAAGGAACCGGCTCTTGAAAGTCTTCTAGAAATGTAGGTGGAAGGCGATGGATGGCTTTGCAGAAGAAATAGCCGTATGGCCATGAAATCAAAGAAACTGGAATAGCTGTGAACTTTGAAAATAAGGCAAAAGGGCAAGGTTGAAGGCTTTATATTTAGGCATGACCTAACAGAATTTTAAGTACAGCTCATTTTAGTTTCAAATAATATCAACGTAACATCTTGGAAAAATGTGGAAGGTAGGATCAATTATTAGAAATATCTCTTTCTTCCTCTCATTGGTGTAATGAAGCCAAACAGGCATACAGTATGATGTATGTTGATTCTCAGAATGGAGGTATTTTCAAAGATGGTTGGCAAGGTATAATAGAGCTCGTTCGCTAATATTTTGTCGGAAAAGTTTTTAATTGGAATAATATGAACTTCAGGCGTAATCCGGTAAATTTGCTCTCATCCGTCTTACATGTAAAATAAGTTTCAGTTCTGACTCTTCTCCTTCTCATTCTTTTATTTCATACTTCTAGCTTAGAAAATTGATTTTTATTCGTCCTTATACCTTTCTTGAGGGTAAGAGTGTCCTGAATTTTATCTGCCATAAATCGCCGCCCGGCGCTTGCTCAAACTCCGTGCTAATCTAACATTCTAATCTATGGGAAAGGCAGGTCAGATTCAGGGTCATTTAATGATAGGGATTTAAGATTTCACATGGAGAGGTCAAAGTCATTACAAAATTCATAAATAACGGTCATGTGTACCTACTTCTGTGCTTGCTAGTAATCGAAAGTGAGATGTAATAATTCAGCTAATGGAAATTATAGTCTATGTTTGGAAAGATGCAGTAAGTTGTAAAACGGTGTAGCATCACCTATGTACATCCTTTTGAATGATAATGATAGCCATTAATATATTCTCTACGGATTAATAAGTGATCAAAAGTTTTAGCCGTTCTATCTTAATTTATTGCCATTATTTTGAAGAATAGAAGAAGTTGATGAGAAGCATTGTTAATTTTGCTCATCATATATTCGAACCAGCTGATTTTAAAATAGAAATATTATGCTAGATAATATATACATTAAAACTTTGCTTATCAATATTTTTAATCTTACATTTTCGTCAATTCAATCAATAAAGACCGAAAATGTTAGCTTGATTTCGAGCAGCGTAAAACGTAAGGTTGCTCTATATTTTTGGAATTAATGTCCAATTTAATTTGCCTAATTTTTATTTAAATGTATCATCACATTTTGTGATAAATTATTTGCCAATACCCCTTATAAATAATCACTTGCTATCATTATTTAGGTTTGAGATTAAAATTATTCTCAATGGGGCAAATGTTATTAAAACTCGTGTTTTCACCAATAAGGAGTCTTTTAAAAAGATACATTCATTTACGTCGCTCATACTCAAAATGGTCTATTTTATAATGTGACTTACTCAATCCTTTATCTAATTGTTAGTTAGTTAACACTCCATGTTCAGCACGAATTTCGCTTGTTTGAATGGCTGATAGGCTGTGTGTACATTTTTGCCTGTTATAGAGGGCACTGGGGTTTCTGAAGGTAGTATTTGAAAAATACATCTCATTCGCCTTAGGAAGTGAGTTAATTCGTAAAGCACTCACCGATCCTCTTATCTGGTTTTTATCAAGAATTTTGGAAGACTTTCAATGGATATCTTCCGAGACTGTGACACGGCATTTATTAGTTCATACGGAAGTAGATGTAGACTAGATGTAGATACGGAATTGGAGATAAAGATTGGATTTTGGGGAGGCGACCGACGGCCAAGGTCATTTGCGCCATATGAGATAGGTAAGGGAGGAAGGGTGGATAGAAACCCGGCGTCGGCATTAGCCTGCTCTTAACGAAAGGCGCCAAGGGGACCACGGCTTAACGTCTCATCCGACAGACGGAATACTCCACGTGAAGTGCCCTCCACAAGACACTCAAGTAGGGATCGGGTTCCTCTGAAAAACATCCGCCACTGCAGGGATTTGAACCCTGGCCGCCCGTGTGGTAGGCGAGTACTCTAACCACCACACCATCCCCAAAATCCCAATGTTCACCATCAATATTTTCAGTCCGTGTTGGTATACGAGGCAGTCATAGTTGGCTCGCTTGGGGATTCTGGGATTCTGTGATCAATGTGTTGGGTTATGATTGGCCAGTTTTAAGTACCCATTCATTCCGCTGCCAGGACTATGATGTCAGTACTCCATTAAAATTGTGAAATCGGAATGGTATGGGGGAAAGCAATCGCAATGGTGAAGGGTGAATCTCACTATTCAATTCTGGTTCTTTAATTTTGTTAATTTTCCGTGAATAAATCTGGAATGCATGGTAAGTCGGTTGAAATTGGATTTACCTAAAATTTGTAAAAAATTGAACTTTCTCTTAATGTAGGTGGCTATCGAAAAACAATCGTTGCCATTTCGTCAATAGTGAAAAATATCCTGCGGCTGAATGGTATGGCTTTTTAAATTTGACTAGCTTTCTTTAGGAAGTTTGAATGAAGAGACTCGTTGCCCTCGTTCGAATAAATGCAAGCATATTGCTAAGAACAGTGGTTATTTAGATCCTTAGGACTTATTGAGCGATAGATGGAGATACTTTATGTGGACTCGATACAAATATATGATATAATATAAAAAAGAAATACAAATATTTGCGGTTTACTGGTATTCGCAGTCATACTTCATAACTAAGTATTTAGTGGTACCACACTGGCTACCTTGTAGACATACTGATATTCGATGCGCTTGTATAAGGACCAGGCAATGAGCCGTCGTAAACCAATATGTACCGGCATGTTGGTATATTTCAATGATAATTTTAGAGATAATTACTTCCTTATCCCACCTATAGTCGACATTTGATGCTGAATTTTGCGGATGTGTTCGAGCTTTTCCTCGTTTCTTCTACGGCTTTCATCATTATTATATTCATTTGTATATCTCTCTATTTAGTATTTTTGCAGAAATGTTCTTGGAACCATCCATCCAACATAAACGTAAGCTGAGAGACTGAATGCTTATCAGTAGTTATTGTAGAGGTAGATTTTTTGTTTGTAAATTCTCCTCTGGCCCTTTACGGAACCTTTTAAATGTGGACCAATACACCACTATGTCTTCCCTGAGTATTAAATCATCTTTATATAGTTTTTGGGCTGTAATAAGAGCCTAATGCGAACACCAATTTCCGCACTGATCGTTTTGAAATTAAAATTTTAATATTCCGTCGTATTGAAATAGTAAGCCTTGTAGATATACTACCATTCGATGTTCTTGAATAAGGGTCGAACAACGAGCCGTCGAAACTTAATACGTACCGGAATGTTGGTGAATTCCCATGATTATGATTGGAAAATTACTTCCTTATCCCACCTATAGTCGACATTTGAAGCTGGATTTCGCGAAATTCATTGCCTCCAGGCGGAAGTGTTAATTCATTTCCTTGTTTCTTCTACGGCTTCCATCATTATTCTATTCATTGGTAAGTCTTTAGATGGTGAAATGTATAGAAGAGGATCATAAGTAGAGTCCTCAATTTTGCTAAAAAAAAGTCGCAAATATTTTTGAAAAATGTCTCTCAAAAGTCTGAGGTATTTTCGTGAGAAAGTTGTTAAATTTTACTTAATTATTGGAAAAAAGGGCCGAGAGATGCGGGTTCATGGGTTTTCGAGTTTTTATGTGGACTTCAAGAAAGGAAAAACTGCAATTTACAAAATATTTTTAAACATTCTGAATAACACTTCGTTTGATGACCAGCAATTGTGGAAGAAAAATATTAATCCCTATTATTTTTATATCTGATAAATATCCAGCTTTATTTAGGGGAAAATTAAAGCTTAAATATATGTTTTAGATAACAGATTTTATTTTTTTATTGCATCATTTAAAACATAGGAAAAATATTTACCTACTTTCATTCTTTTCGAGTTTCATTGCCTCGACGACGTGTCATAAAGTAGTGGCAGACAAGATATTTTTTCCATGTTTTCCATAGTGAACGTTTTGCGGCAATCGCTCAAAATAAGTTTGTACATCGAAAATGATCGCTCAACTTCGCAGGTTGTCATAGGAGCATACTTCAGCGTAGCCATTTCCTTTACAGGGAGGTTTTGAAAGATATTAGATGTCTGCCCCTTGAACTCTCCTTTGAGAATCTGAGCTACACCACTCATCAACTCGAAGCCTTCGTCTTAACTCAAAACATTACATTAAACACAACATTAAACGATCTTTCTCGAGGCAGAACGCAAAATATTTTAGTGAAGTATTTTTATAAAGGAATGATTGATACTACTAAATTTTACTTTGAAATCATATTTTACCAAAGTACCTCTTTCCTGAGAGCTGGTATGTAATTTGATTTCGTTGATTGTTAGAGTATTTACTACATAAAATATTTAAAAATTCATACCTTTTCTTGGAGTATTGGTAAATAAGTTTTCAGAAGAGAACTCTCAGATGGAACTGTCCTTACATATTTTTCTACAAATGATGTGAATAAAGGGTGTTTCGATTTGTGAGTAGGAATGTTCAATGCCACAAACAGCTCGCACAAGTCCAAAGAAGACTCATCGCTGGTAGATGTAAACGATAGCTGGCTCTGTCGTATACTCTGCAAGCTCACGGTATTATTTAATTTCACTTGAGATTAATGCGATGAGCTGTCAATGTGCTGTTTCACATGTGACTTTTTGTCAGATGATATCTTAAAAAAATAATGAGAAATATCACATATTATCAGAATTACTTTTAAAAGTGGTAATTCATAATTGCTTAAACAAGTTTTGTATATTATCATAAGAAATTATAGTTAAAAACACATTTAATTTATAGTTAAAAATATATCTAATAATATGGACTTATTCGGGAATGTCAAAGGATGGTTAAGGTAAAGATTAAATTATTATTATTATTTAAGTCGTCAAATTCTAAAGTTGTGTTGATACTCACGATTTTTCACAAGCATTGCAGTAAATACTGTTGCTCAGTACTTACAGATAATTGCGTAGTGAAGCATACGCAGTCAGCTTGGCTCCTTATACATTTTCTTCACTTTATATCTTGAGCAATTCCTCTCTTTATACCTTGGGCTACACAAATGAGCGGACGACGGTCTTACGACGCTTTGAAACCTCAGCAAATGACTGATAATTTACGTGGCTTGCTCGTATATAAAAGAGAATAGTGTTTATACAATGTGCATACATTCACCGGTCCTTGTTAAACCTTTATTTTTCCTCTTCTCTCGAGTGCTAAGGACGCATTGCTTGCCGCGCTACAATGCTGGCTCGGTTATCTGTGAACAAAGTAACGCATGCACCTCGTCGGAAACTCTAGATGGTCTTTCATATAATTGTATCATTTTTCCTCTAATCTCCTAAACAAAAGCGGGGTGTTAGCTTACAGTGTAGAGCTGTTGACTGGTCAGCAGACCACTCGGGTTAAAATAAGCTGGTTCATAAATAGATCAATGTATTCTTTCAGATCAATGTATCCCGGGTGAAGTCTTTGGACCTACCCAAGAAAAAACTCTTAGTGCGAGGTGGCCCAGGGAAAGGAACTGGCCCCCCTACACTTCACACTCGTATGGCTTAGTCGGGGGTTTGCTCTACCCTCGCCCATCCAAACCAACCTTCGGGTTGAAGCACTGAGTGAGAGTGATTCTTTCATAAACAGTGGAACAATATAAATAAATCATTGCAATTTCCGGAGCTATTAGTAAAATTTTGCATTTACAGTTGTCAGGAGCTTACATTTTTGCAGTACATCTCTGCTCCGTGGAATACCGCATGAAAAACACAGATGTGTCCAATACCCAGTTGAACAAAAGTAATCACAACAGCCAAACTTAGGCATGTGGTTTCAATAAAAAAGCCCGGTGAAGTCTGTTTTATCAGAAACAGTCCTGCCACGCCAAAAAAAGTCCCAAAACGTCTCTAAACAAATCATTAAAAAATGTTTTATTTGCATTTTTGGTGAAGATTTGTATTTAAAACCACCAAAGTCCCACTTTTACAAAAAGTCTAAAGCCTTTTGTCCGCGCTCTAATCAAAAGTAGGAAAGGACCATATGCAGATTTGCGAAAAACACAATTGAAGGTAAAATAGTGGAAAAAGCCCCCAGAGGAAGACCCAGGAATAAGTTCATGGACCAAATAAAGAAGGCAGTACATAGGGAAAGTAACCAGGAGGTAAGGGAACTAGCATTCGATAGGGAGGGGTGGAGGGCTGTAGCCAACCAGTCTTAGGATTGAACGACCAATAAATAAATCTCTCTATTAAGTATTTTTGTTGTAATTTTCTTGGAACTATCCTGGATCACACATAAACGTAAGCTCTCAGGCTGAATGCTTGTTAGTAGTAATAGTAGAGGTAGGTTTTTTTGTTTATATATTCTCCTCTGCTTTTTTAGGAACCTCTTATATGTGGGCCATGGCACCACCCTGTCTTCCCTGAGTATTACATAATCCTTTTCCTAATTTTTGGGTGGTAATATAAGCCCAATGTGAGCACTAATTCACGAATTGCTTGTTTTTAAATTAAAGTTTTAATTATCAGTCGAAATAAAATCCTTATGTTGTCTAAAAACAGCCTCTACGAGGAAATATACTAGTGCCTTTGGGTTTATGGCTTGGAAAACGAGGCTGCCTTAGCACCAAAATGTTTGTTCAAAGCATGACGCATTATGCAAGGTAGTGCAATGCTTTTTGCAAGTAGCAATTATCGTATCGAAATACAGAATCAGAATAACCCTCTTTAACAAATACATTCGGAGCTAACTTGTTAAATTTTATAACAGTACTTCCCCACCAAAACCCTCCGGAAGCAACTGTGGAGCTGCGACGATAATGACATCGAGCATCGATTCGAGGAATCATGCTGACAAAATGCTTAATCCCCCGAGTATTTTCAGTGAAATTCGTGAAAGCAGTGCGGCCCCGGAGCCAAACCTTTCTCCTTTTTTTTATTTCGCGGGAAACGCTGGAGGGGAAGTAGGATGATGTAGGGGATAGGATGAGTCGGGATGAGATGGGAAGGGTTGGGGAATTTTGATGGCAAAGCCTAAACAGTGGGATGGGTTATTCGGTGTGTTTCTAGTCATCCCACTCAGTGGGATTGGCGTGTGCGGAGGAGAGGAGGAAGCGGCGCGGTGAGAAACCGGGGAATGATATGGGAAATGGAGGAGAAGTGAGTGAAGCGGGGAGGATTGGTGGGAGAGGATATATATATTCGATAGGGGCTGGGAATGTGGGGGACAAGTGGGGGGTACACAAAAGCATGCAAAAGAGAGAGGGAAAGTCCCCGAAGGCTTCGGGCCCCGAACGCGGAGGATGGAAATGGGAGCTTTGGTCCCGGGTGGTTTTGTGGATTGAGCGGTGAAGAGGTGGAGGGTGTGGCGGTGGAAAATGGGGATCCGGAGGAGAGGGAGAGGATGAGGGAGAACTTGCACCATGTGACCTGTATTATCGCGTAAGGGTTTCTCAGTGGCCTGGTCTGTGTGGTTACTCCCGTTTGTGAAAACTGGCAGCGACCCTCTTTTCAGATCGTGCTCAATACTCGTCGGAAATGGACGGCACCCATGGAGCATTTTGACAGTTCGATTTGGGTATTTCCTTATTAGTTCCTGTACACTACTACCAAATGTCTAGTAGATGATAGATTGATTTGATGGATGATTTGGTCGAGTGGAAGCTGCGTCAACAAACAGTGGACCATGTCAATTTTTCTGAACACCCCTCCGGCTAGTCCAGTCTAATGATAATGATTATAATGCTTTTCTTTCCTTAATTAATAATATTAATTATTTAGCACCTAAGAAGAAGAGATATATGCGTTTTGCAGTAAATTTTATGAGGAGAAAAACTAGTTCAATTGCATGAACGTCATAAAAATGGACGCTTTGGTTGATAATTTGCTTCAAATGGCTTTGCCTTAGGAAGCAACATGAAAATTATTGCATAAATGTGGTTTAAAATTATTCTTACGATCTTTTTAAAGTGTAAAATTGCCTAGGATAGGTTAAATTAGTTATTATTGTGTGATATATGTATAAAAAAACTCCCTAACTTAGTTTAAAACTCTCAATAGTTGTTCAATATGGTAAATATATTTGAAGGTCGGTAAAAACACGGAAAATAGGTGGTGTAAGACATAGAAAAATCATAGTACCTTTCGTGATTGAATTAAACAATTAATATTGTACTCTACTTACAGTATTAAGTAGATTTTATTTCTTTGGGTTCAATTATTGGTCTTAAATTTACTAATAGAGTCAGGTGAAAATGATTTTTAATTTAAACCAAGCGGTGGTAATGCTAATGTGGACATGGGAGAAAGTTAGTTGACCCCTCTACCAGTGACCGCGCTTTAGTGATATTAATATGCTTGATTAACTGAAACATCATTAGTGACAGATGCATTGTGCGCTTGGAACGGAAGGTGTGTATTAATTGTTTGCTCTTAGTTCGTCGATTAATTTGATTTCGATGTCTCATCTCCAAAAGGAACGAGAAACTGAACGATCACAAGTTTGGAATTAATTATCAGGCACGAAAGAGAATTTTTGCAAGGGAGAGAGAGAAATGTGACAGTCGCTTTGAAATCTCCACCGAGTCGGCAGTTTTTTATGATGACGAAACGAAAGCAAGAGATGAGAGGGAAAGAATAAATAAAGGTAGACTGTGCGATTTTGGAATTGTTGCGGGTGCAACCAAATTTTTTGAAGAGGACGACTGGTTCACCGCGGGAATGAACAAATAATGCACGACGAGAGAAGTGGGGAATGGATCTCCGACACAATTGCCGCGAATACTTGGCCATTGGTAAAGAGGAGGGCGACGAGAAAGCACGTAATTATCCCAACTTTTCTCCATCTTAGTTTTTTTCTTTCACTTTTTAATCCTTTGGTGTTTCATCCTAATCAGGGGAGCGCCGACGTCGTGAGGTCCTGTTCGTTTCTGCGTGGTTATTTGCGCGCGGAATTAAAGTGATCCGGCGGGCGGGCATTGAAGTGACTCCGATAAGGAGGTAAATTGAAGTTTGGTGCGGTTGTAGCGGGTTCGAGGGAAAAATAAAGAAGAAGGGACTAGGAGAGCAATGGATCCGTGTGAGGTTTATGAGAACTTGAGATGGAGAAGCAACGAGGAGAAAAAATTGGCGAGGATGCAAAGATGAGATTTGGAGGAGTCATGATGTTTGGAAAAAATATCTTGGCGGAAAATCTTTTCATGATCTGTTTTCCCAAATATCATTTGTGATTTGAGTCGAATATATCACGATTTCCAGCTAAATTTTGAAAAGCCTCAGGGTTCTGCATTCCCAGGGATCAATTAGTGCCTCATCTTTTGAAGTCGATGTTCTAATTTCTGTGCCTCTAGGAATATGAATTCCCTCCTCCCGCATTGCTCCGGTATAATATCTCATTATTTTTTTCAAAATTCGTATGTTTCCTGTCGGATTCTGTGCATAAGCCAAACATATCCATTGATTAGGAATAGAATGATTGCATAAGTAGTCTTTTCAAGCTTTAAATTCTGTTCTTTCTGCTTCCGTTTCTGTCATGAAAGATCTCATCCTTTCGCGGCCCATGAACTGGATGAACTCTTTAAATTACCGCCGGATGAAGAGTTTCATGGTAGTCGTTGGCTCGATTTAGAAATGTTACTTCGTCATCACGTCTACGCACATGATTAAACCCCGGCGTCTTAAAGATTTCACGTATAGATATCTAATCAGTACAAATATTTCAACAAAATTAAATCAGAGGTTCATCCAGCAGAAATATGAAATTTTTCTCATCGATTTATTAACATATAGTTAGCAAGTCTAAAAAAATGTTTTTACATAGATTCTAACCAAATGAGTCACATATTCTGTTCAGCGGGGATTTTAGAGCGATATTTCTCAGGTCACTAAGCCAGTAATGTATGCAAACCATTTACGTTACTGCGTCAAATAAACTTCCCATCATTCATGACATTTTAAAAACCAATATTTCATGTCGAGAATACTTGATTACTATCATTTAAAAAAGCTTGTTATTTTTCTTTCGGGAAAAAGGATATTTTCATTACATAATTCATCTTCGCAGAGTGGTCTCGCCAGAATTCCACTGGTGGGTTTTCGAATGTTTTCCGCGGGTGCCGGATGCCCTGTCTTTGGCGGATTGTATCCCTGTGAGAGTTTGCGGGCGTGGGACGGAATAGGTGAAAGGAAAGGGTGATTGATGAAGGCGAGGTGTAGAGAGGAGACGGGAGTAAGAAAGGAGGAGGACGAGAAACGAAAGAGGCTGATGTGTGGGGAGGATTTTGTGAAAAAAATTTGGGATGTGAGCCTGAAAAGCATGAGGCTGGGACCATGTTTGAGGTGGAAAGTAAGGCGTAATGAAATGGATCCGACAAAGAGGCCGTAGACTGAAGAAAATCTCCCAAAGTGAAAGAATGTAAAAAATGCTCTCGTGAAAAAGAATCAAGGTGGCGTACAGAAATCTGAAAAAAATGTACGCGCAAGTCCGGCAAAGGTGTGGTTGCAGGTAGTTTAAGAGGCATTGAGCCCGAGCCAAATTCGATGAGACGAGAGAGGAGGACTTACACCACAAAAAGAGGAGTAAGGAAAATGGGTTGGTGTCGAAAACGTTGATGAGGGCGGTTGCTAGGGAGGACTTGGCAAAGAGGCGAGTGAAACGCCTAGGCTGCGTTTATTCGTGAGGACTCAATGCTTCGATGAGGAAGTATTATCTAATTTCCACGGGACCCTCAAATTATGCCGGGAACAATTTCTTTCATTCTCTCTCTCTACTTGGTATTTTGGATTGGAAAAATGGGCGGAGAATACGAGGAAAAGTTGACTTCTAGCATATTTTAAGGCGTGATTCGTTTTGTCTTGTGTGTTTCAAAGTTTCAAAACTTAAGTTTTTTCGGTATTTTCTCTATTTAGTATTTATGTTCTAGGCGTATGTATATATTACGTATACGTATCGTAAAGCATAAATGGTATGAAATTTATCAACACTTTATTCCTGCATGTATTGGTTCAACGGACTCCATGGAGGTGCGTAGAACGTCTTGGTATTTAAGAACGTGGAAATATTTCTGCATCCCTTTGTAAATTTAAACTGCGTATACCAAGTAGTATTTAATGTTCTTATTAATTTTTCCAGCAGTACATTTTATGAGCTTTTTTCCTATTCTTTACTCTGTGCTTCGGAATTCTTTCTACTCATAACTAATCCTCCAATCATGATTACATGCCCAGTCCAATGTCTACTTTTAACATCCTTTGCAGTGTAAACTATAGAAATCTTTTTTCTTGCGCTGGGTTCTTGTTTTATTTTCCGCTATGTCCGTCAGACACATTCAAAAGCAATGAGTCGTGAATAAGATGGCATCGATAACTCGAGGAGGCTTGAGAAGTTAATACGAATCCTTTCTAAGTATTTTTCTTTTCTCACTGCAGTTTTCTTGCCACGCTTCATAGTTTCTAAACCTAGTAAACTCTTACCATAGCCCTCTTGTCTCTACAACTCGTTTCTGAAACCTTAATCCGGACTTTAAGTTGAATGCGTCAGAAGCGTAGTGAAGCACTTATTCATCACTCTTTCTAATGACTTTTCCGGTTTGAAATTACTCATTTATTAATTGTACTGACTTATAAGAGAAATAGTTTGCGTTCATTACACGCAAAAAAGATGAACATCGAGTATTTTTAAATACCCTTAGTATATTTGTGAAAAAAGCCGATGAATTGAAATTTCATCGGCTTAGAAATTAAACAAGTATAGTATCAGAAGGTATTTGTGTATAATTTAGGTACTTACTAAAAGTAACGGCGATATTGGAGGAATCTATTAGGAGTACTCATTGAAGTGTGCTTGCTCTCAATATTGATAACATATCTTCACTTATCTGATAAAACGTTTATTTTCCGATTCAAAGGCCAAGGTCGCAGCAGACATAGAAATTGAAATAAAATGCCACTTCCCATACAAACTATCACAATATAAACCCACCTGTGCCTGGTGCCAGGCTAATGTGAATGAAGATGAAGTTATGCCAAATACCGGAGGAAACTTAATTACAACACGGAAGGAACTTTATTATTGACTGATTATAGATCAGAATACTTTGTAATACCCACATGAGATTTTTATACACAGCTGATGATGTCGCACATCGACGAAACCTAGGTCGTGAAAATAAAAAAATCTAATGTGGAAATTTCGAAGTGTTTCAATCTATAATCATGAAGTTATTCCACAAAGTTACGCCTGGACCTTCACTTTAATAAATATCGCTTATATGATTCTGTATCAGAGGTATATGCATCTGGATATTATTCCTCAAGGTGGCTTTACCTTGATTGGCATTACACCCCGAAATATTGGAGTGCTTGAAAGGGGAAGAATGCAAAAAGGTGGTAGGATCAAATGGTCTTAGGAGTGTATAGAATTGCCCGAGGTGGTAAATTCTATGCACCGAGCGCAAATTCGAGGTGGCTTGAGCTCCCAGAGGCACATGATGCCCTTGAGAAGTCACTGTTTGTTGGCTGGCTCGGTTCATTAGTGCGGTACGCGAGACGGGGGATTAAGGTAGTGTATACCGTACCCCCTTCACCGGCCCAATAGTCGATATTAATGTCCGCCTAGTCCATGCGTAACGCGCTGCTTTATGAGGAAACGAATGAGAAGAAGCGGTAGAGATAGGAAGAGCGAGGTGGGAGCAGATGCAGCGATGGCGCCTTCTGAAGTCCATTAGGACCAAGGTTCCTGAGGAAAAAGGGTCGGCGCTATAAATTGCCGGGGAAAAAATGTTAACCTCTCTCTACCCCTCCCATCTTTTCCCGCTCACCCTGCTCTTCGCCGCCGCCATTTCTCCTCCCTGCCCCTCCTCCCCACTTCTTTCCTCGCTTTTCCGCGTCCAGAGAAATCCTTTCCGCTCTCGCTGCATGCCTGCACGGAAGTTCGTTTCAGCGTTGTGCTCTGATGTCTGCGGGGAGGGATTTGTGTATCTACTGCCTTCCGGGAGATTCCAAAAGGTGGTTCCCTCACTTTCGGACACTGTCTCTCCCCTTATCTTTTTTTTATTCCCCCTGCCCACTCCCCCGCTATGTTTATGCATTTTTATTTTCTTCTCCCCAACGGCGTGCAACCCGAAATTCCAGGGTCGAGCCTTTTGGAGAAGAGAGAGGGAGCAGCCTGCGTCGTTCATTAGCGCCCGCGTCGCGGACGAAGGGCGAGCAAGAAGGCAGGGGGGTGAACAAATGGAGATAGACGGTTGGTTGTTGGGAGTGGTGTGGGAAAGGACGGGGAATAAGAAGAAGTGCAAGAGGCTTGACTTTGATGCTCGGGGAAGTGAAAAGGGAGAGTCTCGTGGAATGCGAAGAGTCTCGGTGACAGCGGGAAGCATTCAACTTTCAGCGGGTTAGGTAATGGATCGCATTCTCCCGTGTCCTTTTCCGAAAAGGACTCCCTGTTCTACAAACTGGCGTGATTTTCCCTCAAGTAATTGCGCGGAAGAAGTGAGAAAAACATCCCTCTCTCAACGGTACCATCCTGGAAAATTCGTTGCGCGCGTTAAATTCTAAGTGTTTCACCATTAAAGGTACTTATTACATATTCCTGTAAAAATAATTAAGTGGCTTATTATAATGGGGTCAAGTACGGCAGATGTTATTTCTTTGAATACCGAGATATGAAGGTTGTAAGCATGTATTCCATCCCTCTCTTTTGGTGGCCTACTAATGTTTCAAATGCTTATTAACAATTTTTTTCAGATCAAATTTGTAAAAAAATGTAAAATCCAATCCACTTATCCTGTAAATTAAGGTGATACATAAATCATTTTCATTTTTTTAAATTAATAAATGAATTTAAAAAAAAATAATTTTTACAGAATATTTTAAATAACATTTGTACTAGGTACCAGAGTCCACGTATACCCTGTGAATTTCCAAATTTGTTTTTCTTTGTTCTTTGAATTTGCTTGGGAATGAAAAAGACGACAGCAAGCTCTCTTTCGATAGCAGTCAATTAGTGTCATTAAAATACTAATTAACTAGTCACAAAAAATGAATTTGGTGTGTAAAGAATAGAACTTTAAACTTTTTTTCTGTGTCATTTTTGATTCTTTTAACGAGTGACTAGAGAAAATCTCATATTGAAAGTACATCTACATCTAAACAATACATCGCGATCCGCCGCTTGGGCGTGTGGCAGGGGGTTTTAGGTCACCAGCCGTGTAAAGGTGTACGTTTTTTTGGAGAAGAAATGGTGACATGTATTATAGTATATTATATTATTATAGTATATATTATAGTATAGTGTATTGATTGGAGCTCAAATTTTATTGTGGTCGCTTATTGTTCGCGGAAAGAACGAATTTTTGTACTTATCTGTTCGGCAGAGTATCTCTCTTATTTTATCGCACCTGTTAGACCTAGAGATGTAGTGATGAGTCATGATAATATTCTCTATGTCGCTCTGAAAAATATCAGTTCTGAATTTATCAAGCAAGCTAAGCCTAGCTTGTTGCCTCCGAGTCTCTAGGGGCTACCACCTTAATCCTTCTAAAAGTTGTGAGACACTATATGTACGCTCGTAGCAGTTTTTAACGAAGCGCGCTGCTTTCTTTTGTATTTTATTAATTTTTTGGTTAAATCTATTTGATCAGGGTCCCAAATGCTCGCGGCGTATTCGAGGTGCGGCCTAACCAGCGCGAAGTAGCATCTCTCTTTGAGTTTTTCATCCGAGGACCTTCCTATTATACGTTTAACAAAACCGAATTTCTTTAATGCTGCACCACATATGTTTTGTAAGTGTAATCCCCACGATATATCAGATGTTAAGGTAATTCCAAGATGTTTTACTGTATCTGAAGATTTTATGTTTACTCCACCCTCAGTATAGGTATGGCATTTTTGTGAAGACTTTCGCAGGAAGTGAACTGTGGTGCATTTGCTGATATTTAATTCTAACTCCTGGCACCACGAATTGACGTTGTTAAGGTCAGATAACAGAGCTTTAAAGTCCGCATCTTCGCTCATTTCACGGTAGATAACTGTATCGTCTGCAAAGAATCATAATTTACTGCTAACTCTAGAACTTAGGTCATTGATATAAATTGTGAATAAAAGAGCGCCGATCACACTGAGGAACTCCGGATGTGACACCGACCATATCAGAGCTAAAACCATCAATAACTATTTTTTGTTTTCGATCACTGAGAAAGTCAGTCAAAGTCAAAGTATTTGCAAAGCAGCGTATAATTATGCGCATTTATGGTGAAACTTCGGTATTTTATTGTTTTAAGTAGCTCATATTATGCGTATTAATCCTGAACAAATATGAAAGAGATTCTAACTGTTTATCGCACTCCGCAGCCAGCGAATTATAGACACTTTGGTAAGTAAAGAACCCGGAGGTTATGGTATAAAAGATTATATCATTCTTGATAACATTCTACTTCACCATTATTGTGAATTTTATGCTACTACTTTGGGGAACCGCGGAAAAAATTGGTATAAACATTCAAATTAGGCTCAAGATTTTAAAGCCGGCTGAACTCTACCCGTGCCTCACTTAGGGGCCTTCGATATCTCCATTAAGGTGTCTAATTTGATGGAAACTTTTGTATTTTGCTTTATTTTCAAGCTCAGATTCTATCTAGGTATGGTAATGTGTCAGTGCTCTAAGTATTAGAGTGAATTTTTTTATTGAAGCCTTTTACTAATTGAGTTTGATATATTTTTAAGAATATGACCCGCAATGCCTTGATAAATGAAAAACGGAAAATCCAGAAAAAATTGTCTGTAAGGACTTTTTAGTTAGTATTAATGGAAAGATAATGGTATTGGCGTTTTAAGTTAATCTCGTTCGATCGACGTAGAATTAATGCTCACGAGGTAATGTAATTACCTCATTGATTAGCGAGCTCTCTGGAGGTCATGTAATAAGGACGGGGATAAATGGTCTCCGGCGGAATACTCAATTACCGTTGATCCACTTTTTGTCCAACCGTTATACCCCCATGTTCGCCATATGTAAGCTTGTTGAGCGACCTAATTTTAACACAAACACGCCCGCCGTGACCTCGCAGTTACTAAATTGCACCCTTTTAGCCTCCCTCGACCCACGCTTGACCCCGCCGGCTAATTCCATTGACGTACCCCAAGACATCACCTTGCCACGCCACTCGTGCAGCTTTGTGTCTCGGATCTCGGAGCCGCCGCGGCAAGAGGACAACAAAGCAACGGGGGCCATCCACCGCGGGAACCGGGGTCTCGTTTCTCGGTCATCGGGGCCCCCTTGGGGGTCACCCGCGTAATTCAACCCCAAACTTGCAACTGCGAAACGTCCGCCCTTACAGCCAGCTTTTCAGTAGTCTCTCACACCCCCTCCCGCTCGTACACTTTCATAATCAGGAGACCCCATGCTCGCGTTGCCTTTCCACCGAACTCCTCTTAAGGCTCCCCTCCCACACTTGAGCTCCAACCCGTGGCTGTAAACACAGTCGGTCGGATTATACGTCACCTATCCGATGGTATCGGCGTAAAACTTTCTTCCAGGAACCTCCATTAGATGGGGAGGCCTCTCTCTTGCCGACCTCCTTGCTTCCTCCGCTCTTCCCCGCTCCCCTTCATTCCGACACCCCCTTTTCTCCCATTCCCCCTCTCAGCTCCCGAAACTCTTCCTCCCAACTCATCCCTACTTCTTCCTTTTCCGATGAAAAATCACGTATTCAACCCACGTCGGAAGCATAGAGATAATGGGGTTGCAGAAAACCCTTTCCCAGGATTACTTCCCTTCACTCCTCTCTCCTCTTTTCCACCACCGCACCACTCCCGTCGTTCCTAAGGTCCCCCGGCCTTCACCCATCCATCTCTTCTCCTCCGCCACCTTTTCCTCCCCCCCCCTTCCAGTTCAACCCACTTTTCCTTCTCTTATCTCCCATCCCACATCTGTCCTCCGCCCACCTCCGCAAGCCCTCCTCTCCTTCTCCCACTCGCCTCTGCCTCTTGCCTCGCTCGCTCTCTCACTCTCTCTCCAGCTCTCAAGCTTCCCCTTTGGTAACGAGATTCTGGCCTCTTCTGCTAAAGGAACCTCAAAGGTGGATTACCCCCAGCTCTCCCTCCTCCCGTCCCTCTCTCTCTGTCTCTTCTCCATCCGAGCCCTTGGATGGAGTCTCTTCTCTTATCCGAGGTTTGGCGAGAGGGATGGGGACGGTGGGTTTGCTCTCGGCTTGGGAGTGGGGTTGCGGAAGGAAGGAAGTCGAAGGGTTTGCGAAAAAGGGAGGGGGTGGGTGAAGAGGTGATAGATGCCTAGATAAGCAACTTGATTCGGAGCCGTGAGAAACCTCTATTCGTCTCCCTGTTACATCTTTTCTCATACATGAGTTATGTGCTTCTCAGTTACTCATTATAATTGTCTACCTTATTTTCGTTTTAATTTACACTAGTGGGAAGCAGGAGTCCTCGTCCGCTTACGTTGAGGTTGCTTAACTAATTGAGTGTTTACACCGATCTCGATTGTTTATGTAATGCGTTGGAAGTTAATTATTTGACAGGATTGCACAGTCCATATCTCTCTGTGAGTGTAGACGCTATATATTTTTATTTATTTACGATGCCATATCTTATAAGGCCTTATTTCTTTGAACGCTTTTTATTTAGTCAGGTAACGCTGTTAATTAATTTAAGTTGTCCTCTAGGCATTTGTTTTGTATCTAAACTGATGATATTTTCGGTTCAAACACTTGATTCACCTATTAGTTTGTGGTCATTTATTTCATATTTACAAGTCACGGAGATGAAAACGACTCTATGTTTCATGTTAAATTGTTAATAAAAACAATTGTCAGTCCTTGTATTATAAAGAAATATGTTCTATCATTTGTCAACATAGGAATAAAATTATCATCTGGAACTGCAATTGCTCATTATCTATCGTGAATGGTGTATGACAGTGAAACTCGTATTGATTACTTACAGGGAATAAAACTTGCGCTTGTAGTTATGTGTACTATTCGTAACTAAGGCATGGCTAATTGAAAACTGTAATTTGGTTTAGTGAACTTATATTCTCTCACCGTAAATTGAGGCCGGCAAGTTTAGTAAATTAAGTATATTCATTCCCAAAATGTCCAAAAATCCCCACCTAATATGTGATCCTTAGATTTTTTAGTTTTCAATTTTGATGCCCATCGTCGCATTTTCTTCAAGGCATTTCATCGGGTATCTGTAATATTTTTGGGTAGTTGGCCTAGATTAAACACGGTTTTGGCAAAAAACGGCTTTTCATACTCAAATGTGATATCGTTCCATTACGGGCAGACTCCTGGCAAACTTTTAGACCGTCACGTCTCTCCTTGAATTCAGTCCAATGTCAGAGAAAGGATATCAGAGTTATAAACGGGGCAAGTTTGGCATCGGTGATTAAAGGCCCGTAGGTGGCATGAAAACAAATGAGTAGGCAAGAGAAAAGGAAGAGAAGGAGAAAGAGTAAGGGGTGCAGGTGGATTGAGAGGAGAGGTTGAAAGGGCAAAGGTGTTGCAAACGGAAGAGCAGAAGTGAGATTAACGATTCCCCTCTAACACAGCTATTTAATTCTTTTGACTCCTGACGATGTGTTGAATTCCCAACAGAGAATAGACACGAAAAAACGTGAAAATGAAGCAGGCTTTTTACATCCTGTCGTTTTTCTACCGAAATGCTAATCTCTCCCGTTTATTTTAGTGTATAGAGAGATATCGATTCATTTTATCGAGGTTACAAACAATCTTGGTATGAGGAACTACGATATCTTATTTGTCTTTGTTTTTTTTTAATTAATTTGAAATACGAATCCTGAAATTGCCATTTGTAATTAAGGAACCGTATGGTGCCATGATAGTTGGATGAAAATTGACATTATTTGAGAAAAAATCTAATACTTAAAATTAGAGTAGTAATAGCTCATCAAAAAATAGTGAGTCTGAGTTTTTTTTGGCATTTGGTTCATTCCTATAAGGGTGACTTATGTTGTACATAGCCCTTTATCAAGGTTGATTTGTCTTCAGATCAATACTTGTTGTTTTTCTCTTTTGTTTAAGAAATTTTCATAATTTTTGGTAAAATATTTGCACCTAGTGGATTATTGATTTGGCCTTGCGTCGTACATTATTCAGTACTGCCGAAAGTTTGCGTAATTATTTTTATTCGCTACTTTCCTGATTATCGGTAATATTTTATTCTTCAGCCTGTTTCTGTTTTCTATTAACTGTGAAGTGATTCAAAATATCTATCCCTTTTCTTTCTTTGACTCGATTACTTAACATTGCCATATTTGCGGCATTAGACGGCTTTTTAACGTAAAGCCTTCTACAAATATATTTCCACTGATAAAAAGTCCCTTAAGGGATTGAAATTCTCACCAAAAGCTACACCTCATTGTTTCAACTTTCTTCATCTTTTCTCTACAGGATTGAAGAATACATTTTTTATAACTTCTTCTGACAATTGATAAATTTTCTATTCACGTTTTCGGATATTTTTCTCTCTAATTATGGCATAAACAAACCACTGATGTAGGAGATTACAATACTTAAACCATTCGATGGATAAAACCGAGTTGTCGACTAAAATAGTTGCCAACTGGGCTCTTTTTGGTCTGTAATAGATTTGTTTTTTCCGAGGAGAAGTGACTGAATGAATCACAAGGCCGGATGACTTTTAAACAGAGGACTTTATGAGAAATATTCCGTTGTCGAAGAAAAGCGGTGGGTATTGTGTAAACCCCGCGCAAGGAGAATCGTCGAAACGGAAAAGGGGAAACAGATAAACATAACCTTATCGGGAGCAGAGCAAGGTCTGAAGTTGAAGCGTTCACAAATGCCGAAGAGTTCAAGAACTTGGGGATGAGGAATGGAAAGACGGAGTGGGTAGACTGTTAGGTCGCGGGTCGGAGAAATGCGTGCGAGGGAAAGATGGTGAAAGTGAATCGTAAACAGTGAGTGAACAGTGGGGTTGGAAGTGGAGAGAGTGTTGCTTAGATAGTGGTGATGGACAAGTAAGGCATCGAACTCGATTAGGAGCACAACTTTTCGACAGCCTCGGGAAAAAGTTGCCCTAATCTGCACGGTTAGGCACTTTTTGACGGAGGTCAACATAGTACAGCGCCTTCTTTGGCCGTTAATTATCAAGTTCCATCGATGGATAATGTGCCGTTTCTTTGCATTAATGTTGCTTTCACTTATGAGTAGAGGATAAATGGATATTAGGTGATAACAAATGGAAGAGAAGAATGTATGATGGCTTATTCCAAATACCAGTAGATGAAGAAGTATTGATAACACCTTCTTGGTGTAAATAAGATTTTATTATTCCTCGCTGTAAAATCGTGAAAAAATCTTATCATTTAAATCGCTTAACCTTTTATTCATCTCTAATTATTGTTGCTATGTATGTAGAAAATGCCACCTGAGTTCGATCGGTATTGAATGTTTTGAGTCGTTTCACCCTAGTAAGTATTTTAGAGAAAAATATAAATAGAACTTTATTATCTTAATCTGTAGTTATGTTCACAATCTTTGCTAAAATTATGTCAATAACTTATTGAAAAGTTATGAAATAATTATTTTCTCTAATTATTAATTTATTTCGAGGGCTTAGGTCTAAATTTAAAATACTAGTTGTTCTTAGCTGGCGTTTTTGAATTTACTGTGATCCATCATTCAGGCTAGCAATCAAACATTTACGAAAATTAGTTCCAATGGGAACATATTTTTATCTCCTAAATTGAAGATGCCACCTATTCTCATGCAATGCACAGAACATGCAAGTTTTCCGGGTTAACTTCTTTGGGCCGGTACGCGTCACTGAATAAAAATTAATTCCTAGTTTCCTCTCTATTTATTTGATATCTTTGTTCCGTAAGTCTTTGCAAGTGCTGTGACCTCGACATTTGTCTAAAAAATCTAACTAAAAAAACTGTAGAGTGGAAAATGCAAAGTATTAATTTAAATTCTAATGCTTCATCTTCTATTTAAGCTAATGATACAAGTAAAGAAAGCCTTTTTGTGCTCGTAACTTATCGAAAATATAATGAGCTAAATTTACCGCTTACCAATGAACTAAAATATCTCGAAACTCAGTCCAGGAATCCTGCTTTCATAATAGTATTTTTAATTTTTGCAACATTTAATATTTGCTTTAATATTCATTTTTCTCTACCACTCCCATCGCGGTAATGGTACTGCATGATCGATGCTAGTCCTTGAAACAATGCTACTGCTATTGGTTCCATATATTCGTTGATTGCCTCATGCTGAACCGTTTTTACTATTTCTGAACAATCTGATTATTATTAGCATGAGTTATTTATATCCTGGAACGCTTTTGTAAATTTTTCAGCATGTTTATATCATTTATACGATAGAAACTCATCTGTTACATAGTATTTTCTATATCCTCACAGTCCTTTTGTCTCCATTCTTACCGGAATCTAGGGTATCGATTCCCTCATCTACAAACCTCGTCTACGTTCTGATTGTAGAGATGTATTCATTAAAACGTATAATAAAATTCGAATCTATTCTTGAATTGGTCGGAATGTACTGGTATCGATAAGTAATTAGTTCGGTCTCATTATATTAGCTCTATATATGCCTAAGAGTTTTATAGCATTATAAATCGCCATTTAATGACATGTTAAACAAGTTATCCTTCTTGGCAACCTAAAATTGCTTGCAACATAACATAATGACTTTAGAACATGTTGAAGTAATTAGCATTGTTATTATTTTTATTATTTTTATTGATAATGACAGAGTTTTTGGTAAAAAAGATGGGATAAGTAAGGGGATGCATGAAAATTTGGAGGCAACAGGAAGTCGCCTATAATTGTAGGAGAAGGGTACACCGTGGGAAGGAATATGGTGAGAGAGGCGGACAAGTAGAGCTGGGAGAAGAGGTTGGGTGGGAATAAAGCAATGCATACAGAAGATTCATTTGCTCCCATCAATCTTCCATTCTTGCGAGGCGGCAGGCTCCGCTTTCACGGCGTGCAGAGTGCGGGGCGCGCAGTGTGTTTCTTTTTTATGGAGGGACGCTGTGTGGTGCCTGTGGTGCCCGCCTGTCATCCTCCACGCACCCGATGGGGAATACGCCTGTGGGTCCTGGTTATTAGAAGATCCCCGAGCACGACGCGCGAGGGAAAATTTTTGGCGCCCCCGAGCGACTATGACGGTGGTTCCCACCCTCACCTCAATCCATTTTTTTATTCGTCATCGCGTAACATACGCTTGTTGCCGACACGCCCTTGATTTAACACACGATACGTCTTCGCTTCACAAGCTAAAATGCTGGGGAAGAATTTATCACGGCTCTCCAGCCTGAATGCCTAAACAACAACTGCTGCTTTCCCTCCGATCGCTAGCTTCGGAAGTTTTTTTCTACGAGCGACTTAGAATGCCGTTTTCATCATCTTCTCATTCAATTGGCGGTGTTAAAGACAAACTATGGTTTGCATGTTTCATGCATAATGCACGTATGGCTTAAAAATTAATATTGTTCTAAATTTACTTCAAAGTTGTCTTTGTTTGCCCTCAAAAGTTCCATAAAGGAATACAATTAATTCAGTTAATATTTTGCGGCCCAAAAGATTTTATTATCAGGCTCGCTCTTGAAATACAGGGTCTTTATCTCATTTTCATTCTTGAAATACAGGATTTTCTATCTCATTGAAAAGACTCTAATTAATTGATACTACTTCAGAATATATACAGATTTTGAGAGGTGGAAATGAATATGAGGTCCAGGAAAAGGAGGCAGAAGACATTCAGTAGCGATTCGATGGATACTGAGATTGTAAGAATACCTCCTCTTATTTTAATGCTTTTGATTGTTGTTACCGTTTAGTAACTGCATCCTATTCGAAGAAAATATATAATAGTCATTTTTAATACAATTAACCTAATTACTAACACATTGCAATGTTAAAAATGTAAATCTACCGTGTTTAACTCTTATTGTTTGAATATAACAGTTATCACGAGAGGAATGAAACGTTTTAATTTCTTTTTCAAATTTCTGCTGAATATTTGAATATAATTATAAGAGGCTTAGTATTATTTGAATATGACAGTTATCACGAGAGGTATTTCTTCTCTAAATTTCGGAAGATTGTACCCATAATGCTTCTTGATGAGTAAAGTTATCTAAATTTGCATTATGAAGGTATTTGACAACTTCGCATGTATCGTACTTCGAAAGGTAAAAATAAATAATACACCAAATCTTATCGTAATAGCTAATTATCATTTAAGTGCGTAGGAATAACAGCTGTATTTCACAGCATTCCATTTATCAGTTTTGAAGACGTCGTTGCATGCGTCTAGCGGTGGTTGTGCTGTGTTGTAAAGTTTAAGATACAAATACAGAAATAGAAATGCAATTATCCACATTAATTAATTATACTGCGACCTAGGTTTCGGTATTTTTATATCATCATCAGGCAATTTTTTTATTTCTGCATCTTGAATATATTCCACTCAATATCGCAAGAATCTTCGGGTTTTATAAGATGCAAATGTTTCTCTTGACATTTTTTGCGTAGTATGTAAGTTGTGGACAGAAATATCCAACTTCAAACTGACTCAAATGTAAAACCTCAAATGTAAAACCATTTTTTTATTTACCATTAATGGTATATAGACATGAATCAGATTCGACAAAGGGGTATATTGTATCATCATTGTATCATCTAAGTCACTATGGTTGGTTTAATAAAATTAAAAAAAAGTTTCAAATGGGGTCCATCCCACAAACAAGGAGAAGAGTTCAATCATAAATTCAGAGAATTGCAAAAAATTGCGTCTGAAATGGTGGAAGGAAGGTTGAGGAAAGGGAAAAGGGTGGGAGGAAGAAATATTTTCCGCCGTGAAGGGTCGAGAGGGGTTGCTCGTGTGGAAGATGGAATGGCTGGCGGTCGTCGCATGGAGATTTTCAGCATTCCAAGGATTACTACCGGAGAGGGGAGAGTTCTGAAAGTGGAGAGAGACTGCTCCCGGTCCCAAAGTGAAGGGTAAACGGGAAGATATAAACCATTGTGCCGCTCAACTGGTTACGATATTTCTTTAGTTTTGTCTGCAAACAGATACATCATTTTGTTCATTGAAATTGCGTATCTTTTGTTGCATTGTTTGTATCTATATCATAAAAGAATTATTGATGATAGCCAATTTGAAACAAGGCTGTGCTAACGAGAATTCGAAAATATTTTGCAAAATCCAGGCTATCACATATCAGCGAATTCATATTAATAAGTGCATATGCATTGAATTTATTACCTCAGTTGAAACTAAAAAGGTTGTCTATTAGAAAAAATGACTTTAATTTAGAAGCACTTTTCATTTATTGTCGAGTTGGGATTTGATGAAAAATATTCGTGGCGTATTTTATTCGTTGATTTGTCTCCAGCTTTCTGTGAATCCAGTATGCTTGATTAACTATTAAGATGACGATGTACTTCGAAAATGATATATATGTATATCTCTTTGCTTGCCACAATTGTAATCAAGGACCTGTGTTTCTATGGAAGCCATTTAAAGTTCCTGCGATAACTCCCTACAGTGAAAGTACTGCCTCTTTAAACACGATGCTAAAGAGATGTCTGATAGGAGGAGAATCTGTCTGGTTAAAGCCTAATGACTATTTTTTCTTATTGTTAAGTCCCTTAAATGATACCTAGGTGATTGATAAAAATCGAAAATTTAAATATAAAAGTTACATTCTTCACAGTATTAAAATATTTTTTGCAGTGCTCCGCAGAGGAAATGGATTCCATTAAAAATTTTACTGAAACCTTAACAACGATTGCCATCAACTTATTGATCTCAATATCGATTCAATCGAGAGGGAAGATGTCACCGAGAGGGAATATTAATTATCCTCACTCATTTAAAAGTCAATCTGGGAAAAAATGACGCTTGGTGATTAATAGGATAGGTCCTGCTGCCTGCTACCTTAACCCATTGAATGCTCTTCACTTGATTTATTCAGCCTGATGCCCGATTAATGCAATCTTAATTTTCCCTCAGAGCAATCTGCGTGTCGATAACCTTTGCTCTTATTAAGATGGAGAAAGGTTTAAAAGGAGAATTAGTCGCGCCTTCTTCATCTCGTCTTTCCCATTTAAAAACTGAATCTCTTAAAATTATCCCACCTCTAGAGCCTTTCTTCAAACAGCATCATGGGTCTCCAATTATTTTTAATGAGATTTTCCGATTTCAGTGTTCACCATCAGGAGAACAAAGCTTTGCTACCGAGTCCAAGTTCAATAGAGAGGAAGCTGGTGGTGATAGGACACGGGCAGATATTCAAATCTCTGAAGGATTAGACTTGGTGGGAGGATTAGTGTTGTATGCGTCATTGATCAGGTCATGTTTCACAGTTCATAGTCAGTAATCCTGGAACAAATTAATCCGAATTTCTATCAAGACTCTACGTCTTCATTTTTCATTTTTTGAAAACTGATATCACAGCCTATGAACATTGTCCTGTTAATGTCGAACACTTTGTCATGATGACCGCAAAAGAAATGTTTTGCATCGTGAAATTGCAAAAGAAATGTTCTGCATTTTTTACAATCTCAGTTTCATGTTAATATTAGTGTGACTCTCTACCCCTGAGAAGAAGCATAACGGAATTTCATTTTATCTTAAGAAATATTGCTATAATTCCCTTAAAATGGTATTTTAAATTGCAACAAATTTTTTTGGATCGTAAATTGTAATTATTCAATAGTTATCTCTCAATATGGAAAAAATACCCATTGGAATATGGAAAATATAAATCCTAGCTTCTCTATTGACTATGTTCCTTAGTCTTCTGTATTCAGCTTTTTCTTGTACATCAATGGCGTTTTTGTATAGTCTTCTGTTTTCGATAAGCTGAATAACATCTGCAGTGATCCATTTCTTTTTGTTGTTGGATTTAGTTTTCCCTACTATCTTTTCTGCTGCTTTGTATGTACCGGATTTAATTTGCTCCCATTCTTCTTTTACGCTGCCATGTTGGAAGTTTTTAGCAAGGTCGTCCGTTTCCTGTGCGTTCTGTCTGGCCAGTCCCTCAGTTTTTAGTTTTTCTATTTCCCATTTCTGTTTTACCTCCTTTCTCTTAAGACATTTAAATCTGAGTGAGCTTTTCATCAGGACCAGGTTGTGATCGCTATCTATGTCTGCAGATGGGTAGCTCCTGCAGTCTTTCACTTGGTTCCTAAAACGTGATTTCACTAAAATGTAAATACTTGTTGTCTTTATAAGTCTCATGGGGCCTTCCAGGTGTATCTTCTTCCCTTGTGATGCTGGAAAAGTGTTTGCAACAAAAAGGAGATGTCTCGAGCAGAACTCGATTAGTCGGGTTCCTCTTTCATTTCTTCTTCCAAGTCCATAGCTGCCGACAATCCCTTCTTCTGGTTCTTCTCCCACACTCGCATTCCAGTCCCCCATGACAATCAGGTTTTCATCTCCCTTAGCATGCCTGATCGCATTACTTATTTCTTCGTATATTTCGTCAACTACTGCATCCGCTTCTTTGGACGTAGGCATATACACTTGTATTACTACGGTGTCTTTTGGTTTAGTTTCCAATTTGACTAATATTATCCTGGAGCTATATTGCACGTATCCCTTGACACGTGATCCAATGTTTTTTCTTAAAATTACTCCAGTTCCTCCCAGTCCTGGTCTGTCTTGATCAGTTCCGGTGTGAATGACTCTGTATTCTCCCGACCAGAAGTCTCCTGATTGGGGCCATCTCATTTCTGATATGCCAAGGATATCAATTTCCAGTCGTTCCATTTCAAGTTTCAGGTTTTCTAGTTTGCTGCACTGCAGCATGGTTCTCACATTCCAAGTAGCTATTTCAAAATTGTTTTTCTTCACCTTGTTTATATCTTTTGCAGTCCCCACCCGGAGATCCGATTGGGGGACTATTTAATCTCCGGAAAATTTTACAAAAGGTACAGACATGGTTTACTGCTGATGCTTGGGATATCCTGGGATCTTTAATGTGGTGGTTTCTCTTTGCCTTCCACATCCTATGCCGTTTATCATCTGTTGGTTCTACCGCCTTCGGAAACGGTTTCCCATTTCCAGGACAAGAGGGTGCCCTGCCCAGCAAATGCTGTGATGATGACTTATCCCGGTCATCCTTCGGTACCTGTCTACGTTAGACGTTGTCCCCTCTCTACCACGGGGAGGTGTAGATCAGGTATTTCCCTTCATCGGGTCTAGGACCTTGATGGCATTTCCTAGATCTCTCCGGTACTTTAGAGTACTCCGGTGCTCCGGTACCATGAGTGCGGCTGATTATTTTGGTCTCCTCCCACTGTAGGTGTGAGGCGTGGTCCTCACAAACGCTGTGCTCCGCTACTGCTGATTTCTGCGGTTGTACCAATCGAAAGTGTCTTTGGTGTTCTTTCAGTCTTGGCTCGCTGGTACGCCCAGTTTCTCCGATGTTTATTTTTCCGCACTCACAGGGAATTTGGTAGACCCCTGGCGTCTTCAAGCCGACCGGATCTTTTGCCTTAACTAGCAGAGCCTTTAGCTTTGGCGGTGGTAAATGTATTGTTTGTATGCTAAAGCGTTGAAGAATGCGTTGAATCTTCCCCGATACAGTTGTCTGTAGCGAATCAGGTGGCACCTGACCCGGGAGGAGAGAGTATATATACCGGCCAAATTTGAGGAAACGGCATTCGGAAGCTGAAACCCCCCCGATGATGGAGGACAAGTCGTTCTCCGAAACATTGGGCCCCATGGACCTGCTCACCCGTTGGAAAACCCGAGAAACCTTTATCCATCAGATACGCCGGGAAAATCTGAGATCCTTCAGAGAAACTTTCATTTTTATATTCATAACTAAAGTAACCCTCCATTAAGTATGGCGGAATTTCAAATAACGTTTAGCAAGATACCTATTACTTCCTTATAGAAATATTTTTAAATGGTGAATGTTTGTAATGAATATATTTTGTCAATGTTTGGATATAATATTTCGATATTAAAAAATATAAAATTCCCTCAAGCAGAAACCGGTCTCATAATACCTAAATCTCCTGTTCGGACATATTAAACGAATTTTCTGCGCCTCGGACGTGTGTCATAAACCTGATGACTCGAATTTCCCAAGATTATGTTTAGTATTATCATTCATTATTTCAAGTCTACAATGTAATCTATTCGTCTATAATATCATCATCACAAAGTGTTCTGCAGAGTAGCAGGTTTTTTTTACTGTCGATGTCTTTATCCGTTTCTATACCCCGACTGTTCCTTAGTCTCCTTGCCTCCCCTCCTCATAACCTCGTCTAGGAGTTTCAGCCTTCTCCTTCCTCTAATATTTTGGCCTTTAATGTTCCTTCCATATCTGCTAAGACATGATCGATCCCCAGGCAGACGGAGAAACTTTAATTTTTTTATTAATGAAAATTTGTCTTTGAAAAATAAACGCAAAATACCTATTGTTAGCAGTTTTACCCAATTGTTTGAGCTTACTTCTGTTATTCACCGATGGTGTATTTCATTACGATGCATTAGCTGCTCATATTATACATATGATCCTTATTGCTATAACTTTCTTGCCAGTATACTCGGAAATAATGAAAGGAATATAGGACATCTGATGGATAATAAGATATTTCTGGGGCATAAACCCTTCTTTGAAATAAGTTTTCTCAATGCACAGATCAAATTTATGCACAAGTTATTTTTACATTTTCTTGTCTAAATGGATGGCATAAATGTAATGGACATGGTAAAGACCAAGGAAAAATTGCAGCGGGCTATAGGACTTGTGTAAGTTAATTTTTCTGGCTCTTGAATAGTTAAATTTGTGTTGGTAATTTAATTTGGTGGAATACCAAAACTTTTGACGGGTGTCCCATACATTGGACAAAGAGGTGTAGTTCTTTCTGTCCAGTATATTCAAATTTTGACGCCGTAGAAATAATATGCTTCGCGCTCCTCTTAATATTTTGTAGTGTTCTGTGGTGTGTCAGGAATGTGAAACACGCGTTGTTTAGTTTGCAATATGTTTATCATCGGAGTATTGATGAATTTCGCGATTGGATGGAATACTTATTGTACAATATTTATCAATCATCAAAATATTTGTAATCCCATCGTCTTAAGTTTCAGCAACTAAATCTGATAACAGTTATGGTACCTGACGCAGTCTAATTATTCGTTGAAGCGCGAATTTTGCCATCTCAGTAATTCCACTTTACTTTATACGTATTTTGTATTTTTCGACCGCCACTTTGAAAGCAATTTTTTCTGGAAGCTGAACCAGTGCAATAGTTTCCCAGAGTATATTTTTAGAAATCATATTCAGAGGAGGAAAAATTAAGTGGATCATATACTCTCTCTCTCTCTCTGAATCACTTAGTATGGAAAGTGTCATGAAAATCCATGTCTTGGTAGAGTTGGATGTGTAATGATTAATACTTGAGGGGAATAATACTTTTCTTGAAACATTCCAAGTAGCATGAGTGTGAATGATTAGAAAATATTGAGTGAAATTCTAATGTTGAGGCATGCGCTTAATTTCTCTGAAACCTGGGGCCTGTTCGCAGATCTCAGTAATGCGTGTGCCCGCTTTCGTTACTTTTAATTGCTCTCACGTCAGGTTTAACGAGATCGTCTCCCTATAAACTTTGACAGACACTTTAAGTTGCTAGCTTTAATTGGTACTGTGCGTTCTTCGGGAAACCGCTCTATAAGAGCGTTGCCCTTGTAAATGTCATCTTACCCCTAGATCATATAGCGGGAGAATGAAAAAACAGTTTTTAGGATGTAATGTTAGTGTGTGATTAAGAGTTGGAGGAGGGAGTTCAAAGGGACTGTTCTCTCTTTTCTTTCCTATATGGCGGTGCTTCTTTGCTTCTAGGTAGGTGATTATTAAACAATCAGCGAGATTCTCTCATTAATTCGCGGTAAATTGGTATCGATTTTTTCATGCTAGCCGCACTCTGGATCAAATGGGTCAAGAGGAATTCGTGACTCAGGGAACGGCTTGGGTCAACCACCTTTCGACCGCTTCAGTGCCTAAAGACGATGACGCTGGGTAGAATTTCCTCACTTTTCTTTTACGGAGATCTTTTTTTTCAAATCTCCTCTTTTCTCCTTTTTCTTGGATCGTGCACGGTGGCGTAGAGTGGGATCGGTAAATGCTGGATCGGTGCAGAGCACGGGGCCATTTCCCCTGGCCTCCAAAAGCCCTCGTCGGCAGTCACGATTTCGCGGTCTCTCGAGTGAAAAAGATTTAATAAATAATTTTCTAATATTACCCTTCGTCATCGGAGGCCATTAACACCTAGGGAAGGTCCCCTTAATTGAACTAGGGAAAACGCCTTGACTCTGGTTTATTCATGTTTCTCGCCGCCATTCGTGTAAACATCTGCTCACACTCTAAAATGGCACTCATCAGTGTCATTTTAGACTGGCAATGGCAGGCTAGGTTTGGCGTAAATGGTAATAGGAAAGATCTTAACGTAAAGGTGAATGTCAATTATTTCCAGGCTTGGGAATTTGCATGTGTACCGTGTCATATTTTCTTCATAAGAAAGTGAAATGGCAATTGGAAAATATGAAAGGTAATTAGAGAGTAAAATTTATATGAAATCTCGTGCGTTTAGAATTGTGATTGAAATAAAAAACATTCTCAAGTCCACAGCCTTTCAAGCGAAGAAATATTTCTATTATATCTATTGATATCGTTGACCCACGTTCAAGGAAAACTATAAAGTTAAAAGGTTTCTAGTTGGTATCAATAATCATACTCTTTCGTAAATTATGCTATCGGAATCATGGAGTCTTAAGGCATGTTTACACGATGCATGTATTCGCGCAAGTACATGGCTGGGCAGATGCGTGAACATACACCCAATTAGAGCGGACTATTCTTTGATCACGTGTTCTCGCATTTGCGTTTATGCACGATGCAATTTTAATGGTGAATGTGTTCACATCACTCACTTTTTCACTACTCCGGCCTCTCACTCGCGCTCACACTTCCCGTCAAGCCGTGCCATAATCCGCCTCCGTGCCCGCAACCTTCACCGGCAAACCATGCATCTACACGTGCGGGTACATGCATCGTGTAAACACGGCTTTACTAGGCTACGAAACTATTCAAACAAGGTGGTTATAACATTTATGAACAAAGTCCAGTGAAGACTTTTTGAAATAAATTAGCTAACATGCAGTCATAGCACCATCATGAAAGAGTTGGAAATAGAGTGAAAAGATTCCTTTGCAACAGCTCGAATACCTTCACCCTTAGAGTGCCAGAGGGCCAATCTATCGGCCCTTGTGGTATGTGTGAAAAATGCCACAGGCCGCTATATCGGCCGCGTTTTTTATTAATGAAATATTTATATAAATGTTTGTTTCTTAATAAAAAATCGGTAGAAACAACACTATTAAATCGTTTAAAATTCATAAATGAGTGTGAGGTGATGAAATTATCAATTTGGCTTTTAAATTTGACTTAATTTTAAAAAAATATTTTTTTCTAAAGAGGTACATTGTAATTTAAAAAAGGACGCAAGTTTTGCTAGTATCCGCTCATTGATGCCGCCACAAAGAGGGTTAAAACGTTGACATTATTGTAAAGCTAGCTGATCCACGTGAAGTTAATCGCTCTCTTGTGAACTACCATCTGGGGAAACTTTTTATGTGCACCATGATAGTAACTTTTAATTCGCTATCTGATTTTTTAAAATAATAATTTTATGGCTTTGCGGTAATCCACCTTTTCGGTCATGTGCTGCTAATTCCATGTTCTTAACAAGTCAGTCATTCCTTTCGTGCTGCCGTCGGAGAAAATTCAGCGGTTGCATGCTTTGAACTACGCTCACATTTTATCCTTGGGAAATTATCTACCGTCGTCTTTGCCCGTGGCGTTTCCCTTTCTCTTTCGGATGGATTGCATGGGCTTGGTTTTTCGTGATTGACAGGTCTGACGAGGTTTTCCACAAATATCTCCCTCATTTTCATATTTTTTGTTCTCGACGTCTGAGCGATGTTATGCCGCTTGCTCATTCGATCGCCTTTCGTGCACATTTCAGTTTCGGCCCATGGCTGTTATTCAAAAGATCTGGTTGTCGAAAACATGAAAATTTTTCTTTCGGTGAAACAAATTATGCTTTAATTTGCAATAACCTTGCGTATATTCTATCACTCGTACATTGATTTGTCTTAATCTGGATAAATACGGGATTTGACAGATAATACGAAGTTGTGAATTTTTCTACTTATTTTAGCATTTAGCATTTTTTGAACAAAAAATAGAATATTTTTATGATAGATTTTAAACAGTATAATAGATTTCATAAGTAAATTAATACCTCAAACTTTTGCGTGAAATTACTACCTGTATGCGTTAGCGCTTCCAATGGAAAGATAGAGACACACGTTCATAGTTTCATTCATTGTTCAAAGCAAATCGTGGAAATTCTGATAACGCTATGTGGTACCCTTGTGGTAAGACTGCTAAAACCTTCACAAATGAAAAAAGTACCCGATATGAGTACCTGATGATGACACCGTTGTGTCGAAACATTTTGTACTAAAAAAATAAATCAGTGAAAGAAAACCAAGTTGTTTTTCCATTTGTAAAAATCAACTTCCGCATAGTTGAAGCCTCAAACCATGGAACTTCCAAAGATCTTTAGAAAAATTTAAGACATTTTGTCCACCCATAAAACACAACGCTGAGAATTTACGGGTGTGCCTATTATTTTGTAAAACACTGGAAAGAAAAAAAGGAACTTTTGACTCATAAATTAACTGGTTGAACGTGTATGGATTGCTGGGGCATACGTGACAAGGTCGCGTCTACCTAAGGCCATAAACACATAGGTGCGAGACGGCGAGTCGAGATTCCGCATCCCGTGTATAAGTCGCGGGACTTGAGGCCGCCGGCTCGAATCCCGCGAAAGCTGACGGTGACACGGCGTCCGCTCGTGAAAGTTTACATTCGGTGCAAATTTACGGCGTGGAGCTGACTAATCCGTGCAGGCGACCGAGACACTCCGTGCACCTCCACAGAAGCATCCAGGGGAGTGTGAGTGGGTTATTTTTTTCCTCCCTCGAGGAGGGAACTAATTAAGAACAAAAAAATGATAAACCTAACACGCCCAAGAGGGGCCAGTATAAAAAAACGTAACCCGAGAACGGACCTCGGTCGAGTGTTTGGCTGGTAGAAAGAGGGAAGAAAAAAACATAAGAAATCGCAAGGCACGGAGCGGTGGTTAAAGCCTGGCGCAATGCTGGGGCGGACAATGCAAGGGAGGACAACTGCTTTAGAGCCGGACGCCCAAGTGAGAGATGGGCACGGAGGTAATTTTTTTCCTCGCATGCCCAACCACGTCCCCGCTTCTCATTCATCCCCCCCCGCAACATCACTCACTTTTTCACTACTCCGGCCTCTCACTCGCGCTCACACTTCCCGTCAAGCCGTGCCATAATCCTCCTCCGTGCCCGCAACCTTCACCGGAAAACCAACCAACCAACTTAACTCCCACGTCCGTCCCCCTGCGAAACCCATGTTTTTGAACGCGCACCGCCGTCCTCCGCTTCACGTCCCATTGTCCCTTTTGCGTCCTCCCTATCTTCTGTCCTGTGCCGCCCTCTGCACGGGTCACGGGAGGATGGCCCCCTTACACGTCCTCCGTCTGCCCCCCCGCCCTTAGCCGGCGACGTGCGTCGGGCCACTGCTAAAACCGCAGTGGGGACGCCGCTATTTAACCGCGGAGGGATTCGTGCTCCGAATCGTGATTTTCCCTCCACCCCTGCCCTTCACCTCATCAGCCCATGCGTGTGCTTCTGCTTCGTGGTCTGCCTAAAGCCGACATGGATTGTTAAGCCGGACAGCGTCCCAAGCCAACCGATTGGGTACGCCAGTGCAGGAGTATATATATCGCTGTTGAGACTAACGTCTCGTTGATTTTTTTTCCGTGTCTTCGATACAGCTTCTCATTATGTGACAGAAGATGAGACTAACGTCTCGTTGATTTTTTCCCGTGCCTTCGATACAGCTTCTCATTATGTGACAGAAGATATATACCTGATATTGTCTGACTCATGTTGATGTTTCGAAGACGAAGGATAAAAACAAAAGCATGCGGTGGAGTGGTTACTATAAATCTGTGGCAGGGAATACTATACTGCGTAGAAATTCATGCTTCTAGAGCCTTTCTAGTACACAACACCTCATTTTCAGAAATTAATAAGACTTCTGCTTATAGCTTCACTGTCTCAAACCAAAAGTCGACAACCTTAAATCAAACTGGTATTTATGGTATCCCCATCATGAAAGTCTTCTTCAACAGATTGATCTAACCAGTATTAATTTTAATCTTTATTATTAAAAATCCCGGTAATATACAGCGAGGAAAATAATGTGAGGCAGACATGCATATGGCAAACAGGCTAACAGATGAATCTACGCATGCAGTGGAATTCTAGTCGGTGGCAATGGATGTTGTTTGTCTGATGTGTCTTGAGTTTCGTCGACCTACCCAATACACCAAAACACTACTCCATATGGGGCCGTATTCGCTAAGAAGGATTTCACAAATCACTGGCTCTATTCTAGTCATATCATCTCCGAGGACAGTAATTGATTTACAGGTATGGAGCGGTGAACCTCCATCATAAACTTGATCAAATAGATATCTTCTGACACATTGAGCTGGAGTGAACCACTTATGGAACCACTGAATGGATATATCTGTTTGGTTCACTCAAGCGTTTTGAACGTTCATGATGGACGTTTGCTGCTTTATCCGTTTGATTTTAGATTGCCGACGTTTTGGTTTGAGACAATGAGGCTATATGCAGAAGTCTTTGTAATGCCTGAAAATGAGGTGTTGTGCACTAGAAAAGCTCTAGAAACGTATGGATTTCTACGCCGTATAGTATGCCTGACCACCGATTTATAGTAGCCACTACACCGCATGTTCTTGTTTTATCTTTCGTCTTCGACTTTAAATTATAGGATGAAAGTGATATACAATGCCCAATGGATCCCTACCATGCTAGTATGCCATGGTATACAACAAGGGTAAAAGGAATCAACAGTCTGTCCTTAAGTACAGCATTGCTCAAACAGATGAGGTGGTCATCATTAAGAGGCTATTGCTGTGTTTCTAGGTTTTTGCCGGATAAAATGAGGTATACGTGTAAATCTTCTGATTTTGATGATGGATTTGGTGATGGAGTATCAACCTCAAGTGCCAAAGAATTTGGAATCAGTAAAATTGAACTGGGAAAATTAAAATATATCGGCACTTTTACCATAAGAGGAGTAAATGGGAAGGAATAATTAAAAAAAAGCAGACTAGAGAAAGTACAATTGGGTATTTATCATTGCATAAATAAATCCTGGATGGATTTGCATTCTTTAAATTACTTGTAAGTTACCTAATTTAAGACTTCACAGAGGGGATTTCCTCCAAGTAAAACTAAATGAAATAATCATTTTGTCTTATTATTTCAGATTTATATCAGAAAGGGTATTGGTTGTTGATTCATGGCATATCTCGTTTTGCGCTTCGGGAAAATACCTTGTAGATAATAATATATTGCTAGCTAGTGTTGGTATTAATCACTGCTGCAATATTCAACGAAAAGAAAATTATGCTGCAGGTAAATGTTCGCGAAAATGCTGGAATGCACGGCCAGAGGATTTGCTTAGGGACGAGGAAAAGTTTGATCAATATGAACTGGGTAATGGTAGTGAGTTGAATCCAAAGATGCTCTGACGTGCCGTGGTCATCAGGTGAGGGTGGAAATTGTTACGTAATAGCCTGCAGAGGGAAGATAACTTCGGTCGGAAAACGTGGGTACTTACAAATTTTCTTTGTACAAGTGAACGCGAAAAGTAATTGAATTTTTCCTTATTGAGTATCTAAAAATTAACTCGGTGCATTTTAATTAAATGGGTAAGGTAATGGAGAGGAGACTCCATTCTAGACTTCCTTCATTGACTTGTATATCCTGTGGGAGCCATAAAAATATATAATATTATTCGTATGAGTTTGTGAAAATTTTTTCCACTCTGTTTTACATGTTATTTAAGTTTTATGATTATTTGCCTTAATTGGCTGCAGTGAGTTGGCTTATATATGTCATTGTGTCTATGCTCTACTAATGCTCATGTTGACATAAGTTTTTGAGCAAATATTGTAATAAGCGATTTTCTTTCCCTATCTTTTTTAAATTTTGTTTTTGCTCTTCACATTTTTATATTTAATGTACAAAATTATTACGGAATAATTTAAATGAGCAGTGCTTGATAACGTGTATAAAACTCACAGGGAATCACTATATAATCCAATAAATTCAAATCTATCCATTTGTAAGTGTAATTCGTGTTGGAACCGCGCTCGGACAATGATGTTAACTGCTGATTGAGTGATCGTCGAGAGTACTTTGTGATACATTAATTTAAATGGCATTAGTCTTCTATACATACATACATACATACATTAACTGTCCAAATGTGGAATTTCCCAAGTCATAATTTTGCCCATAATGAAAATTCGTGGCTTCATTCCTGAGTAAGTAAATTGTCAGGTACTATTCCCTAAGAGAATGTAATGTGCCAAACAGTGAGAATCATTGAAATGTAATTAAAATAACCATGAAAACTTTCATAGATATCAACTTTTTGGTCGAGACTTATTTTACTTATCAAGTGCCCTTTTCCATCAAATGGGCATAGTCTCGTAGAATTACTGAATTTCTTGCCTTAGTCCATAATTTTATCTTGATAGTGATTTTATTCCGAATAATAATGAAGTTAAACTTATATTTTGATGCTCTTGAATCATTGTTTCGAAATATTACTCCATCTTGCTATTTAATACTATTTTAACGGTTGAATATCAATTCCTAGTGAAACGATAACATTTTTTCTTGTCTTGAAAATAATAATCCTCACTACTTTTAAGGTCTCGGTCTCCAGATGTGCTGTTGTAAGACCCCGAATATATTAGTAGCATTTTTGAGGTGTTGTAATGTTTCCTCTGAAAATGACATCGTTCTTTCCGCTAGGCATTGGCTAGAGCCCATAAAAGGGGACTTAAATCCTATCAATTGGACAGCTCTTTGTTCCTCAGTAAGCTCTTGTAATGGTGTTGTGATACATATCACAATATTTTTGGTTGGTTGACTGAATTAGAAGCATTGCTCAGTAGGTAACTAGTTATTGGATGAGGTAAAATAATTTGAAACATATGAAGCTTCCTTTTCTTCCAGTGAAATTAATTTCTTCCGTCAGTCGTTCAAAATCAGCTAGCTTTTCTAGCCCTCATGATTCTAAGAAATACATTTATCCCACACCTTGCATTGGTCACAATATTCACCTCCTTGATTGCATTAATTTTTAAAATGCATTTTATCTTGATTCTTTAGAAATAAGTTCGTATAGACATTTATACAATTTATTATTGATTTTCTGAAACATCATTTCAATCTCGTAATTATTTATCTTTGCGAGCTATTGCAAAATGTGTATATTTCGAAAAATCTAATTGAAGCTCTACAATTAGTAGATACCAAGGTTCCGCTCGTCAATGTAAACATAGTAGAGTTTAAGACCGGTATTCATACACTACGTTTACCAATCGAACTCATCGATATAATCTCGGACCGATCTGAACATTCTAAGCCAGCCGACTCGGATCAGAAATATCGATGTGAATCGGTTCATAGCGATTTGAAATCTCAGACTGGCAGAGAAAGCCGGCCGAGTTAGCCCGCTTTTCATATCAATCTCCCTAGCCCTTTGCATTTACCATACCGAGCTAAACTGGCCAAATCGATTTGAGTTCGATTGGTAAACGCAGTCGTAGTAGATAGTCCTCAATAATTACAGATTCGTTCCAATCTATGAATATATCTCTAATTAATTAGTTTCCTATTCATAGTCGTTAAGAAATTAATGATTTATCAATCATCGATTCTTGAATCAGAGTTTCATCAATCTCTGATTAATATGTACTCATAGTCGTCAAATAATCTTTGTTTATTGTTCCAGTATTTATAGTCAAGCAAACTGTAATTATTTGGCTAAATAATCATCGACTCGTGATTTAAGCTCTCGACCGTAATTAATTAGAGTTTTTCATTGTTGTACATCGGCAGGTCTATGGTTGTTTACGACATATTCGTATCTTTACGTTCAAACTGTACAATTTTGTACGGTTCTGAAGGCATAGAATAATCAATATGACCGTCTTTTACCTTGAATTGATAAGGATTTTCGTGCAATGGAATTGTGTTCTGATATATTGGCATATGTGATTGCCGATGACGATGTACCAGCTTATTACTAAAGGCTGCGAAAAATACACATTTGGGATCCAGCAAATCCACTGAATTATATTCACATGGGGAGACTACGCATCCTGACTCGCCGATTTGAATGCCGTATTTTTTTAGTCTTGCACGAGGTCAAAAGCAACGCTATTTCGCCTTGGACTTCTCCAAACGTGTCCTAGTTTTATTTTAATTGATCAATTTATAAACGGCAATATCCGCCCTTAGTATAAAAACGCTGGGAATATTTACTCTCGCTAGGTTAGTCCGAAGTCTCACATTGCTCGTATCAATCGCCCTCAAAGCCACTTTACTTATGACTACAATTATCGCTTTTAATGTGTACTAGATCAGCTAGTGTAGTGGTTAGCGCCGCGGATTTGTATGGTCAGGGTAGGTAGTTTGAGTCTGTGGGCAACCAGTTTTTTTTCCTTCTTCATATTCACGTTCAGAAAGAAATTTTTCCTCCGAGTTACATATCCTATCATTGGACTTTGCCTCGCTTTTTTTCTCGTAACGCATTCCACAAAATTCATACTCTAGTTTGAATCTTTAGTGGCAAATGACCTCACTGGGGTCTGGTGATGGATCGCTTATGATATGCGTCAAGCTCTGTTTAAAATCCGTAATCTGACTTGCTGTTACAATAGACGTGAGAGTTGACAGACGTTTAATAAGGGATACCGATTCTCAAAACCCGTAGTGATCGAGTATATTCTTCCTAGAACTGATGTTTATACATCGACACTTTCCGAAAGGACTGACTTCCTCTTGTGCTACTGTGGCTCATTGCTTTGAGATTTTATGCTTAGGCATCAATATTGAATTGTTGAAATCATATTAGAAATGTAAAAAAAATTATCACCAGGGTTTTTAATCACGCAGTATTTTACAAAATCTCCATGCTGAATTTAACCTCGGCCGAAATTGCTATGAATGTTGTACTCGTAAGGTATCATTAATTGCTACTAATTACTCATTTCAAATTTTTTTATCGGTAATGATCAGTTATAAATACTGCTTTTCTTCGTCTTATTTGGTGTTTTACGTACATAAATATGTAAGGATTGCTAGTTCTTTTTCGCAGCCAACGGTGTCCAGAGCTGTGAAACGTATAACTAATTTTTTTGCCGTCCAAAGAGTTGACACCTTTAGACTGCCTGCATCTTACGGTGTTCCGGCGACGAATAGGTGTCTCTATGTGGGGATAGAAAAAAGAGGAGACCACACTGATGGTCGGAAAATTCCTGACTTTAAACAGCACAGGCTACATCATCAACACTTGCCAAAATACTAGATTACTGTTTGTTGATATTCCCTAGTAACGCCTTCATTAACGTTGAATAATCATAAGAAATAATTCTATTGTAGGCACGGCTAATTCATTTTTATAAAAAAAAACATTGCCAATCCATTTTTATTATATTTTTCGATTTTCAATTATTAAAATTATATACTTAACTTGAATAAAAATTTAACTATACCCAGAAAATGTGTTGCCACTTTCAATTTCTCATACCACCCAAAATTAAACAAACATCAAATCTGTAATTCACCAATTACAGATTATCCTAAATAATTAGACATTCATGAATCAGTGATTAATGAATTGGAGATTGTTGACTGTCTATGAATCAAATAATCAATGATTGACGAATAATCGTATATTTACCAATCATTATTTATCCCGTCTATGAATACCGGCTTAAGTCAAGTCAATCTATGGGTTACTATCTTTATCTCTTGAGTTTTTTTGTGAGTAATGTAAACTTGCCTATGTAATATTGTACTTATTTTTGTAGTCAAATGCAAAAGATCTAAAGGCGGTTGAAATCGAATCCTTTTTGATCCGTATACACAGATAAAAATGGACAATTTTAGAAGAGCGGTGCACGATGAAGGAAAATTATTTCATTTAGAAAATGCCATTTTCCATTAAATGGTCATGATCTCGTTGCAGAACTGAATTTTTGGCAATAGCCCATGATTTACTCTTGATACTTATTTTATCCCGAATTAATTATGCATGTTAAAATTATGCTCTTGAATCGTCGTTACGATTAATTACTCTCTCTGTTGTTATTAAATACTATTTTTCAGGTTGAATATCAATTCCGAGTGAGGCCTTAAATGTATTGCATATTCTGCACTCTCTCCGTACGAGACAAAAAGGTTGAAATAATCTGGAGCGGTAAATTCTCGCTGGTTCCTTTTATAGTTGTGAATCGTGGAAGGAATAGGGTGCATGGAATAGGAAGACCACCAAATCGTAGGATGGAGATCTCACTTTGTTGAATCAATGTAAAACGTGTTGTGATCTTATTTCTACTAAAAAGGCCGCACCTTTATCATCCGAAATATAGTAATCACAATAGATTTTTAGACAACTTTAACCACTGTGTATAGATTAAATTACATACCAAAATATTCTTTTGACTATTAAACGCTATCCATTTCCATATTTTCACTGTTTTATAATTCACAAAAACCTCAATTATGCAGTATTCTATTGCAATTACGTAAATTGCGCCATTCGCGATCCTTTAACTGCTTTTCCAAGTGTTAATAGGAAAGAGAGAATGATGAGGAAATTTATTTCGAAGTTCTTACCAAATTTGATTTAATTTTATTAACATATAATAGTTAGTGTATTAAATTATGTTTGGTGATGCAATGCCTAATACTTTGTGGTGTAAATATATTAGCTGAAGAGTTTTTATTTCAACTGATTTTGTAAAATTTTGTAAAACATTTTCTGTCTACCACTGATGAGTTTCTGTTGTTAAAATTTACGCATTTGGTGAGTTTTTAGTTGATATCCGAAGCCATTGAGGCGGTTGTAATTGAATCGAACCCTTTTAATCTGTCAATACAGAAAAAATTAGGAAAAACGGAAAGGCGTAGTATACGATGAAGGAAAATATGAGGCCTACAAATGTCTTTTCTGCACCCTCTCCGTGCGCGAGCAAGAAAGGTTGAAATAGCAACCTTCAGCCATGAAGGTTGAATGTTGAGGTTTCATGTCGTCTCTCTTAAATAAGCATGTTTTCCAGTTTCATTTATATAATTATAATAAGAAATTTATTCCACGAAAACAAATTATACATGGGTTATTAAACAAATAAACAACAACTACATTGCCTGTAATATAGGTGACACATTGGGAATTCCCATTTTGGGGTTAACGACTCGATCATCTATATCCTATTCGTTATTCTTCATAGCCTGGTACATCTTCCTGTCTTCTATTTGTATAAATATTTTTAAACATTTTACTCAATATCTTTTCGCCGGAGTAAACGATTTCTATTCCAATGCGTTATATAATTTCTTCTTTCTAATCACTTTAGCCGCTTGTGATCGTTGGGTGCTAACTCATTTGGTAATTTCCATTACCGATTCATCAGAGTATATAACGTCCCCGTTTCAAGGTTCTTTATTTTTCCTCTTCAATCATTCCACCCCTAATCAATACTCGGATCTCCTAATTCCTTGTCTCCTTACCTGTTTCATCCAATTAAAGAGTCAGCGTTCCGCTTTCGCGCTTTAATTCCATTTTTAATTCCCATGGGCTTCAAGTTTCTCTTCATCAACAAATTATCATCCCGTTTTTTTCACCCTATCTCCTGGAACTGCAAATTGGTGTCGCTTTTATAAACCTATTAGTTTCTATACACTCCATTTAACATATAATTGGCATTCTCTCATATATCCAGGAATTTTCAATGCGTTAACCAGTCTGTGATGATATTTGAGTGTTCATTCAGTTGTTATTTTTTCTACAAAATTTTTCGCCCCATTTATTTCCAAACTATCGCTCTGGTAGATTGTCTTTTACACTATTATCACTATTTTTTTTCATTGCTGACTAAAATTATCCCGCATGACTTGGAACATGAATGGTCATCGGTTAATATTAACAATTTAAACTAAATATTTGGTTTTGTTGTTTTTAATTAATGACGCCATCAAGAAAGTACCATGAACTTGTCCTGCGACTAACTCATGTCTAAAATTCATTAAAATGCATGTGGAAATAAGTTTTACACAATGGAATATTGCTTCTCACAGCAACCTCTTGATTAGCCCAAGTCTTTAAGTTGCACTAACTTTAAAGCAACCGTGCGTTATGCTTTAGGAACGTCGTTTGAACATTTACCTTTCTTCCAATCACCAATATATTTCGCTATTCTTGTGCTTTAGTTTTTGTTATTGCTGCTGTAAACTCAGGAACAGAAGAAAATGCCAGCTGCCCTCTTTTTCGCGGTCAAAGGCGCCAAAAAAGAATTAGGGTTTAGGTATTTTATATGAACTATGTAACAAGAAATCCTGTTTGAATACTTAACAATTAGCCCTCGAGCTAGTTGACGTGCCCTACTTCATTACGTACAATTCTTGCGCGTAAATATTTTTTAGAATATTAGCACGCCACCTAAGAATATGTCAACATCTAGAGATGTGTATAATGAATTTTTATATTGGTGAGCGCATGATTGTAGGAGGCTAAACAAACAAACAAACTGAAGCAATGAGTTGACTGGCGCCTTTCTGTAGTACTTTTAAGCGTGAGAGTAGGCTCAATGTAAGTATGAATTAGAATTTCTAAGAAAAATGAAAACAACTGTAAAATACTGCGCGCATGCTTTAAGGCAACTCGGCGAAGATGCATTCTTAGCCTCTTCATCCATCTGACCGACAGCAGAACAAGAAGTCCTGGTTTGCTCTAGTGTACCTGTAGAAGTTACTATTTTATGAAACTTATCTCGACATTTTTCAGCCTTAGCCTCGTCTTTCTGCAGTAAGAAATCGACCATGGCGCTAATCAGACATTTTAGAGACCAACTTTCCTCTTCTCCCATTTCGATCCACCATCTCCACCCGACTCCATGATGTCGCGCCCATTTAAATTGGCTTTCTCTCCCAGCCTCAAGGTCTAGGAGGTCCCTTTTTAAATTCTACGGGGAAGCCTCTCACGTATAAAACCGAAATAATTCTCCCTAGGCCCCGCTTTGCCACTATCAAACCACCGGAGGCTATCGGAGTCATGTGCCAGTAATTAAGTACACAAGATACGTTTTCCCCTCACCATTCTGCTTTTATCGCTTGCCGTTTTTGAGCACAATACCATGCGATATTGCTCTGAGATTTCCAGCTTTTGACTCAGGAATAAAAGTTTCCTACCGCAGTCGTAACACTTTTAGCCATAGAAATTTTCGCGAATCCAATAAAACCAGATATTCACCGTGCATTGACATTTTTTGTAGGCCAGTGTTCTTCGGTAAAATATTGAGATTAATTTTAATTAAATATTCCTTAGTCAATCCAAATTATAATAATGATTACTGAGCTACTATTTTTCCTCGAAAAATTCCTTAAATTGGCTAAAAATTAACCATAAAACTGCATTGGGAAGTTATTTTAAGTATTTTCATGTGAATGAAGACCTCTCGAATTTGATATTTTGGAATAAAAATTTTCAATCGTTAAATGAATAAAATCTTATGTTAACTAATCTGGATGTAGATCTTACTTTATTTTATTTGTTTGGGAAGGAGTGGAAAGGATAAAAACTAACCTTAGCCCATGGAGAGGGTTTTCCATTATGGCAATTTTCGCCAAAGGGTTTTTTCTATGCTAGCTCGTGCCTTTTTCTTAAAGCCTCCCGAGAATCAATCTATGAAAAATGTGACATCTCAAAATGAATGATAGCACGTGAGGCTCAGAAAATAAATAAAAATCCATAATATGATCTCAACTCTTTTTTTTTCTTTTTTTTTTTTCTTATTGTTTCTTATTGTTTTGTATAATAAATTCTTATTGTACATCACCTGGCAGAATATCTGAAACGAGTTTGTCTATTGCTAGTGCATAGTTTTGAGAGTGAAAACAGCAAGAATAAAAGTAGGCCATAGAAGAACGATAGTAGGCGATTCAATGAGCGCATATTTGGGCTTTGAAGTGGTTGAAATAATTTGTAGACCAGAATATATTTTCGATATTTCATTTCAAAACGTGTTTTCCAACATTTATTAGAAACAAGATTCTTGCTCTTGTTATAATAAAAAATTCTTCCATTCAATCTGTTGTACAAGCGCAAAAGATGTGTTGGGCATGATTTCCATTTTTTCATCCCCAGAAAATGTGTTGTACTTTTCTAAGGAGTGTTACTGATAGAGTATCTCTAGAATCCTAGAATTTCATTTTGTAGATTGGATGAGTTTTTCTCGTAATATTTGTTGCATTTTTTTATTCCCATTAGAATAATGAAGTATTGCCTTTTTATCTAATAGAAAAGGGGCTTAACACTTGAAAAAATGAGTTGCTTCGAATGACTTACATAACGAAATCTTTGTAGCTATAATCGTATTCTTGCTAACGTGCTATGAAGTTAGAGGTGTAGCTAGATATAAAGCGCATACTCGTTTCAGGCACCCATATTTTATATTTTTAGGGTACTTTGTGATTATCTCACCACTCTCCTCAGGCTGCGATACATGCTCGGAATATTTTATGCTCATAACCACAACAGCTAAGGCAACATCCAAACTATATATCAGGGATAAACTATATATCGAGCAATGACCAAGGAAAAATATTTTACTGCAAAATAGCAAAAACTGCAAAATATGCCTTCCTCAAAATACATTCGTTTTCAGTTTTCTACTTATTTTATTTAAAACATGTTTCAACCTTTTAAAATAGCTATGTCGTCTCAAATAACGGTCGGTGTACATGCTGGTTAACTAAGGGAGAAAAAACCGCTCACAAGAGTAATTTATCATCAGAACATTGCTAGCGCGGCATCATTAAAATCTCTACCGGCCGATAAAAACATCGAACTAATGAACTCAATCGAATAGTTTAAATTTAATGCCGGTGATCAGTGAAAATACGTTCAGATGATTTTCATTGTCATCTGTGAAGCTCGACTAATATGTTTTTTTAGAACAAATGAGACTTAAACTTCTCCAAGTAAAATTTTATTAGTAGCCTATTTAAGTCAAAAAAACTTATGTGATCGATTGAAGTCCTAGTGTCATATAAGGCCGTGAGGTAGAATATGGGTCATCCCGCAAATTTTAGCCAATTGCTTTGTTGAAAAATGTCTCGTACGTTATTCATTGACACCAGGAGGAGAAGAGTTAACGGTTTCTTCCGATGGAGAATTGAAAAGCAGATGTGACGTATCCCCATCGTTTCACTTATCGGATTTCCTCCCCCGAAACACGCCGTGCGAAGCGGCACTTTCGCGAAATAATAAGTAGCTCGACACGTGGTTTGGAAATCCTGCTAATGCGAGAGAGGAAAAAAAGGGTCCCTCGTTAATGAACCATTTCCCTCTCTCCCGAGAATCCGAATTCTTTTCATTAAAATTCAGAAAGGGCTCCAATGGCATCACTCCCCTTCCTCCCTCGTATCCTTTCCTTTTGAACTCCCCACTTTTGGATCTCATTTGAAGATTCACCCTGTGGAGAGAACTCTTTAACCGTCTTGTGGAAATGCCACCGGGAAAACCCTCTGCACGCCCTCTATAATTGAAGGAATTTCTGGAATCGGGATCGAGGGGAACTACTATCAAGTCCCTGAATTCACCATTCCATAGGGGTGGTTCCTTCCCTTTTTCCACTTTGCTGAGACCCCGTGTTACTTCGTCATCATCCCCCTTTACCCTCCACATTCGACCGCTTATAATCCAGGGTTGCCACTCCAATGGTAAGAAAAGAATGTTCTGCTGAAATTGGACGGAAAATTGACTTTTGATCTACAGAAATTGGTGTAGTCGTAGTCTCGACTAAACAAATTAAGGGTTGAAGCGAAAACAGTATCTATTAGTCTGCAGTCCAGTGGTCTTGATAAAGACTTTAGCATTGACCCGCTTTCCTCTGGTTGTCACGCAACAAATTCTTTTGGACGCGAGGAGGAAGTATGAAAACTGATGGTAAAAATGGCAATGTTTTAGGAATTTACGCCGTATGAGATCCATATTTTAGTATGACTACATAAAGCATGTCCGATTCATTCCAAGTGTCACTCTCAGTTAAATCTATATTCAATACTTGCATCAGGCTACCTCAAAAATCGTAGTTTCTTTATTCTGTCGCTAGGCTCGGAGGCTACTTCCATTTTTGTAGTTTGCCATCTAACATGTGTTATCACGAATTATCGTTATTGCTTTACTTAATTTACAAAAGGTAAGAATAGAAAAGTAGAATTGACATAAGAAGAGAGAAGTGAGCAGTTAAAAATAATGTAGAAGTTATTTTTCTTGTAAAAAAGGTTATTTCCTTTTCTGGTATTTACTGACGTATTGATAACTAGATTTATCTGAGAGATGATGTAAAAAGCGCGTAATAATCTTTCGTTAAGGTTCTTGGATGCTTTGAGGTAGCCTGCCCCATGGATCTTCGTTGGAAGTGTATCTTTCTTTGAGTGTTAAACTTGAGCAAAAGGTGGTTTTTGGATTATGAAAGAAACGGCCATTGAAAGGTTTCATGATTCTTAGTCTAGAAAATTTCCTTCACTTATTCTTCTCGGAGAAAAGTTATTTGTTTGGTATTGTAGTTTTCATTCCTTCGCAACATTTGTAGTCAAGCTACAGAAGCTCTATCAATTCCCTGTATATGTGGCGGGGTAAGAGCTGAAATAGAAAAATAGTTTTCATCCCTATCCCCTCCATTCAATTCTTTCTTGCCTCTACCCTTCCAGTACACACTGACTCCTTTCCCCCTTAACCCCTCCACAGCCCACCACCTCAATTGGAGCCAGGGTCTTTTGGGAGGGCAGTCACGATTTTTCTACCCCTTTCCTTCCAACATCTACCGTCTCTTTCCGTTTCCTACGAGGGTGGGGCTGGCGAAGCGGCTCAAAAACTCTTTCCTCGTTAAAGAGCGATTGCTTTGCTGATACATCAAATTGACCGTGATCACAGGGAAAGAAAAAAATAAAAGAAATTTCCGCTCTGTTATCGTAACTCTCAACTCATACACGGGAAGAGGCCATTTCTCCCCTCTTTATTTTTTTATATACTTTTCTTTCAACTCCGGTTCATTATTTTGTGCACACTTTGTGAGATCAAGTTTTTAGAGAAAAATGAAGTGTCCTTATAGGAATTCTCAACGCGATACCGTGGATTTCGTGTTTTTGGTGAAACTATACTGAGAGCTTAAAATAAGTGCAGCAAAAATCCGTCGCATCTCTCCTAAACATAACATTGTTCTTGGAGTGCTGAGTTTTTCTTTTATCTTGGATCCCTGCTCTTCAAAGAATGAGTCTTGTTGAAAAACAAGGAGATCAAACTTTATTAAATTGTGTGAACTCAGGATGAAGTGCTTCGAGGTGCTTTGATATACTACATCTGAGTCACACACCGCATTGGCTTTTTCAAAGTGTTAACCGCTTGGTTTCACAATCCAGACTGACATTTGGTTCACTAGTTCAAGAGTTATCTAAATGTTAAATATGATTGATGCCGATGAAAATGGGTATGAAGGTAAATTTTTATCGTTAAAAATTATTTCAAAATGGTGAAACAGTCTCTGTGTATACAAATTAGAAAAGTTCAATATTATTTTAAATGTTCCGGCTTGATTTTGCTTAAGCTCACTCTTAAAGAAAAGTAAGTTTGATTATACCTACAAATCTAAAATAAAATAAATAAAAAATTCTCCTGCAGAATACTGGTTTTAATTAGGCATTATGATTAATTTAATGTTCGAAATTATATGTGCAACCTCACCCTTATTATGCTCTGTGAGTAATTGATCATCATTTTTCAATCATATTTCAAACTGCATGCCTGTATAATTCACCCAGGTGTCTACAACTTTCATAGCACTTACCTTAAAAATGATTGAAGATAATTTGAATTTCATGTGCAAGCATTGACAAATATGATCGATGCCGATGATAATAGGTATGAAGATAAGACTTTATCGTTAATTATTATTTCAAAATGGTAAAACAGTATTTTTATACAAATTAGAAAATATCAATATTCTTTATGTTCTAGCATGATTATTCTTAAGCGCACTCATAATGGAAAGGGAGTGAGATGATGTCTATGAAACCAAACATATGCAAATTATATTTCTCCTACAGTATGACGCTTGAAATTGGGCATAATGATTAATTCACAGCATTCGAAATTTGCATTTCCTACCTCAGCCTAATTATGCTCTGTGAGTAATTGATCATTGTTTTCAATTGTATTTCAATCTGCATACATGTATGATTCACCCAGGTGTCTTCAATTTTCATAGTGCTAACCTTCAAAATGAATGAAGATTATTTCAATTGGTCAATGGTCAACTAATAGTTCAATATTAAGCAATTCACTGATTGGTTGATACCTTAAGCTCGAGTTTAATTACTTTACCGTGAACTGAGACTTTGCAGACAACAGTTGCATTCCATTCCATGACTGTTTACATTTTCAACTTACATTTATTATGAAATGTACGCTTTTGCAGAATTGTTATCAGGCAGGAGTTTTCCGTGATGTTTGGACTCGTCGAATCTTCATTGTGGCGTCGTCGTCTCGGAAGTATTGCAGCTTCCATCTTCAGGACATAATGTGAAGTATGGCAGGGGAGCAAATGTTTAGGAACCTCAGGGAGACTGAGGGGGAAGAGAGAGACTTAAAGAGTTTGTCTCTTTAGCCATTCAGCGTTGTTGCCGCGAATTGTCTCCTTAGAATTCTAGCTACTCTCCTTTTCACCTCATTGAAGTTATCTCCAACTGTTGGTAAATTTGTTGCCCTCATCCTAATTTCAATTATTAGCTATTTCAATGGCCTCACGAAATATTCAAGAAAAATATCGAGTTTTCTCAGCTGATATGTTCTATTGTCAGTGTGTGTATCATGTGATCCAACCCCGAGAAGACGTGGTCTGCGGCTGGATGTAGTGCTTGCTCTTTGGTAATCCGCCACTCGGCACTTAACCACTATATAGGTTTTCCCAATGTATTTCTTCCTACCCTTGTAAGGCGTCTTAAAAGGCATCAGGAATGTCGTCTATATCCATTCCTCGGAAGTAGATCTCTTTTTTTGCTCACTGTAGTCATTTTCGGCATGATATGGTGATTTTTCAGGACCTCCACCTGTGGCCTTCACTAGACATCCATGTGCCTCTAAGACCACAAAAATGGTCAAAGGAATCGTGCTTCAAATTCAATGCAATAATTTTAATTTACTTATATTTTGCATGGGACTACAGAAGCTCATGAAATAGCATGGTATATTTTATGACGCTATCCTTGTAAGAAATTATTCTTAGATTTCCACTTTTCCATCTACAGATGTATTTAGCTCACATTTAAAATTTCACATGAGAATTCAAGTTTATTTCACCTTTGTTGCTTAATTTGCAGACCGTGAGAGTTGTTATAAGTCTTAACAAAAGAAATGAAAGACATTTTTGTACCCTCTTTTGGAAAAAGAATAACAGTACTGCTGTTCCCTCTCTTCCGCAGAAAACTTTTCTCTTCCGAAAACCCTGCCATGCAGAAATTCCCGGAGTTGCGGAAGGAGCTATTCTTTTTCTTCTTCTTCTGCTGGCATCCATCCCACTTGACCTTGATATATCGACAAAGTCGTGGAGCACAAAATACGCGGGGGAAATCGTACGTTGTGTCGTAGGGGGACTCGGAGAGAAGAAAGAGGAATGAAAAGAGGACGAAGAGGAGGAAGGGACTTTCCTTGCTGCCCCCGGGAGTGGGGGAGGATGAGGGTTGGCAACTTGCGGAAGGAAAGGGAGGAAGGGTGAAACTGCTTAAAGAGGGGAATGTTGATCTAAGACCGCTGTCTTACGAGAGGAACTTGGCAGCGGCCGGGACGGGGGTAGAGGGGACTTTACCCGGAAAGAATCCTCTTCACGCCGCAGAAAATCAAAAATCCGCATTAAAAACCGCACTTAAATTTGTCAGGCCGAACAAGACTCATGACATCTTGAGAGGGATGATAAATTATCAATTAATACTGACATAGATACCGTGTTACAGAAGAGAAGCTTGATGAATCATCAGATTTTTTTCATGTTTTCTACTCTTCACTGGCGAGAAATGATGAACGACCGCTAATTTGAACTCGAAGGCTTTCGCGGAGTCATTCAGATGGCAGTGAAGACTTTTCGGGCTCTTTTCCTTGTTCCTTTCCCTGTTTCCTTGTTCGTAGACTACAGTTTCGACAGCATTGCAATTGTCTTCTTCAGGTCAGAAATGAAGATGCAAGTGGTCGTGTCCGTCTTATGTAGGCATTCATCTTCACTTCTGACCTGAAGAAGGCAGCTGCAGTGCTGTCGAGACTGTCCTCTACGACAGTGGAAACACGCGGAAGAGAGACAGAGAAGCCTTCACTACCATACGACCGCTATTTCTCAAATACGTCGTCGTAATTTCCTCCATTTCTGTACTTCTGCTGTGAAATTACCTTGATATTTCAGTTCAAGGGGTGTTTAAATGTATTTTATATACGGAGTATATTACATTTATCAACGGATTTTTAAGTAGGAATGATGAAGGTATTAAGTGGTCTCCAGGATGTTAGCCATTATAAGTTGCTTGGGATGACTGTTTAGCCCTTTTTGTAATTTACGGAAAGGAGTGAAAACTATTGTGAGATACATATTTTAATAAATAAGCTTCAGAGAGAGGCTGTAATTTATTTATTTTGTAGAGAGAGTCTGTAAGCAGGAGAATGCAGAGGAATTGATTTGGAGTCTTGATAATAGTCATTTGGGTCTTATGCAACGTTTTACGATCCCTAACTCAGACTTTAGATTTTGAAAAGCATACATTTGATGCTCTTGTAAATTGGATACTCTGGGATACTAGATAATGTTTAATAAAAAGGTAGAGTAACGAAGTTGCATGCAACATTTTATGAAAGTAATAACATTCAGGAGAAACTCGATCAAGATAAAGAGAGGGCAATGTGAAACTCAGAACACGTTGAAGGCCATGATATGAATGGCCTTAAAACCCGTAGGTGTTACAAAAGGTTTCACAATTAAGAATAAATGATGATAACGCTGTGAAAAAATTCCTATTAATGCCTAAATGGACAAGTGCGAACGATTTATTTGTCACATTTAAATAAGGAACTAGTCTGAAAACAATCTTTGGTGTTTGATTTTTGTCAAAATGTAGTATGTATTGAGTGAGGGATTTTATTATCATTATTCGTTTCTTGATGAAGAAATTCATACGCATCCCAGACTAGTATCAATTAATAAGACATGGTTGTTGAAGCTCTAAAAATTTCGAGTTGATTCGATTTATCTTCTCATTTTGTTTTTTGAAATTAGTTTGACATTTAAATAAAAACTATATAGGATATTGGATGGGAAAAATTACTTGAAAATGTGCCTATCATAGTTTGAGGATGTTGAATTATTGTAGCTTTTGCCAATTTGACATTTGAGTTATAGAATGGCGAATTTATTCCGCTAGTAGCTCATTAGTAAGACGTTGTTGAAATTCTAAGAATTTCGTCTTAATTCGCTAATTCTTCTAATGTTTGTTTTTGGGAAATAATTTAACATTTTAATTTTAATTATCTGCCTAACAATTTGGAGAAATTTACTGTGGAACATTGCACCCACCATTCGGTAGAGTTTAGGGTATTGGATGGGAAAAAAAACTGAAAATATGCTCATGTTATAGTTTGATAATGTTGAAGTATTGTAGTTTATTTGCCAGTTTGACATTTGAATTATAGACTGGCGAATTTATTACATTAGTAGCTCATTAATAAGACATTCTAGATGAAGCTCTAAGATTTTCAATTTGCTTCGCTAATTCTTCTTATGCTTTTTTGGAAAATTAGTTTAACATTTTAATTTAAATTAGACCTTTGACCTTATAATGTGGAGAAATTTTTGTGGAGCATTGCACCCACCGTTATATACTAATAATTTTAAGTTATTTGATTTGCCAGTTTGACATATGAGATATAGACTGGAGAATTTTATTACACTAGTAGCTCTAAACTTGTTGACAAAAGCTCTTGCCGAGTCCAGAATTTTTATATTTTCTGTCGTCTCCATTTGTCTCTTCTGTCGTATTCACCACTTTTGTCCCCACGGTCACTGACTTCACCACCGCTGACCTAGTATCCTTTGCCGAATTTTAGTGACTTGTGCAAAGGTTTTCAGGGGGGTGGGGGTGGAGGGGTACGTACCATCGTGGAGGTATTCTAAGCAAGGAAAGGCCAAGACTTCCGAGCAAGTCGTGAGCTTTGTGAAAGAACGTCCCGAACTCCTCCCTGTCGTGTTTGCGATTTGCCACAGAGGGAGGGGGAAGGGACGGCGGATGTGCTGGATTCTGTGACGGAAGATGTGGCTGGCGGAGTTGGAAGTCTTGAAAAGGGTTGGAAGTCAGCGGGAGGTGACGCTTCGTGGGAGTCGGAATTTTTTGGAGGAAGACAGGGGAGTCGCTCCCCCCGCCCCCTCTGGTAAAAGTTCTGCGAGAGATTCGAGACATGAATTCATCCATGAAAGCCGGTTTTTTGTGACTCTGGCGCTTCATGCAGTCACACAGGCGGAACGAAAAAGCGTTCCCCTTGTCGCCGCAGCCTCACTTCGCGTTCCGACCTGAGGGGGAATTATGGTTGCGACGACAGTGTCAGAGGAGTATGCTGGTTCACTGCATTGGAGTTTGCATGGAAAATCTTTCTATGTGATGAATGAGCTCTGTGGGTCGCTGCGTTAAAGTTCCATAAATATGTTGTGCAGTTAAATTATCTAAAGATTTCTTACCTTTCATGGCATCTGTTCAATATATTTAACGCTTCCCTATCGTCAATGGTGCTCTGTGTACATAACCAGAAACATCCTAAATACACATTTAACCTCATTGCTTAACCCAAGGTGAAAAAAATGGGATCGGCTGCAAAATATAGTCGGCAATGATTTTGGCTAATGTAATAAGTCCTCCTGATTGATCTTAATTGAGAACTCATTAATTTAGGTTAACACTATGTTATGTGGAAGTAATGAGCATTGTATTATAAACTCAGCGTCAATGTCCATGGTCCAATACATTTTCAGCTCGAACATGCAAGTTTGATTTCTTTTTTTCTTTTATCAGTTCATATTTTATATCAGAAGTTCATTATTATTGATATTATTCATAATTGAAAAATATTTTGTATCGCACATTTTATGTCCTTGCTTTAGTTTGTAAACACTCTTATGTCCTCTCGTGCAGAGTTGGTAAAATTAAATGCTGAATATTCTTTCCTGGACTTAATAATACATCTCGAAAGAAGAAAAATACCATCTATGCCTCGAGGTGAAACTTTAATGATGAAGATGCCGCTGGTAGTGTGAATAACTATAAAAGTCCAATTGAAATATATTATTTGTCCCCAAATAATTGATCATAGATCATGGTTTCAGAAAAAACATTGAAGTTTTTTCAGTGCTGTATAGTATCGAATATGTTCATTGGTTGAGAAATAGTGGAAAAGCATTTGTGAATTTGGAAAGAATGCTGGGGAGACAATGAGACATGGGAATCTGGAATAGTCTTTCAGAGTCTGACTCATTTCCCCGCTTAAGTGGAATAGTTGACAGAAGAGGGAAACTGGAATCAAGTAAATGGTTGTTGGCCAAAGACCCCAATTAAAAGTCGACAATCTTGAAATGTCCAAATAGCCCAGTTTCAGTCTATTGCAGTTCGTGATCTTTTTCATCCAAGGTGAAATCATAATTCAAACTTTGTAATAAGTGTATAGCTTTATTGGACTTGGCATAATTCGGCTCTGTTCCTTATCAAAACGATTTTCATCGAAACTATTTCTAAATTAAATATTCGTCTTAAAACTATAAAGTTGATAAGTGAAACTAAATACTTGTTAATGAGGGTTCTGCTGTTCTTCGTTTTCCTCGAGTTGGTTCGTATTATTGTTTAAGCATGCTTCTGATTCGTAGCGTATGTCATTCAATATTAATGCGCTAGGTTCCTTAGACGCTAGGTTCTGAGAGGCGATGAATTTGTGAGGAACATAATTGAAGGTAAGTATGGGGTATAAGTCCCCAAAGGAAGATTCAGGAATTATTTCATGGATCAAATAAAGAAGACTACATAGGAAGAGATACCAGGAGGTAAGGGAACTGGCATTAGATAGGGAAGGTTGGAGGGCTGCAGTCAACCAATCTTAGGATTGAGCGACCAATGATGATGAGGTTCTGAAGGGGATATCCTTGAGTAAGTTATCTTGCAAGACTTAAAATTTCGGGAGTAGGAAAAGCTGCTTGTCGTTCCGAACGATGTCGATCGATATGACGGTCTCACGTGAGGAAACATAAAGATTATTCTACTATGAAAGGCAAGACGAGTATCCGGCTCGGTCGGGGACAAGGTAGAGGTGGGAACGGAATGCAAAGAGGATGAGCTATCTGGAGATAGTTCCGGATATGTGGGCGTGCTATGAGGATTGAATGTCGGTTGTACTTGTGGAGGAAGTGAGGTGGCGACGTAGCGGGCGAGAGGGTGGATTGGACCTTTAGGAGGAAGTCGCAAAGGGGATGGATGTGTGGGAGAGTGTTGCCTTTTGGGATGTGAGTCGCGTGATGGTTTATTTTTTTCAGCGGGGTTGGGTTGACAGGGCAGCTCTCCTTTTTTCTTGCGCCGATTCTTTTGTGGGAGAGTTTCGAGTCAAGAATGGGAACGATTGGTTGCCGCGCCCAGAAGAGAAAAAGAAACCCCTCTGAATTTCCTTTCTCCCCTCCCGTCAATCACATGAGCCTCGGAGAGCGTTCTGGCCCCTGGAACAGAGTGACATCTAAATTCACTCACGCCCCCTCCATTCTTCCCCACCCCCCTCGACCAACGTGCAGATAAAGTAATCGATATCTGGAATGCGAAGATATCTCGTTTCGATTTTTGCTCCCGTTCGCGTCAGCGCTGGGATAGAGTAAAGAGAAATAAATAAATGGATAGGACTGGAGTGAGAGAGAGAAAGAGAGAGATAGCGTCTGCTCTGGAGAGAAAAAATGCTTTGGTGGTCGAAAAGCTTTCGCATGGATTACAGGACGCCGGCATTCAGGAATTTTTCGCGGTATTGTCCCTCTCCGATTGTGCCCCCTGGGTGAACGGGGGAGGAGAGCACTTTTTCTCTAATCAAAATGGGTGGCTTTCATCGAAATTAGTAAGTATTCCGAGAATTGGTTCGCATTATTCGGGACGATGTCGTGCTCTACACCTCCTGCGTCCACGTTTAACCTCGCTTTTGGCATTGAGAATTCATTTCTACAGGTGTATATTGCTACTTAAATCTTGCAGTAAGTAGCAACTGTTTCTTTCAAACCTGTAAATGCGTTACATTTATGTGCCTTACTTTTTACTCGTGTGCCTAAAACTGCCTACAGTCCATATATCATGTTTCGTGCCAAAAAATACACGTTTAATGTATTACACGTAATACATATATCATGTGGGTCATTTATTCACTTAAATGCTCGTGAGTATAACTCGCGCGAAAGTGATTGACACGCCACATTAAAATTGATTTTGTCTCGCGGTAATTATATAATTCAAAGAGTCATTACGTGAGTTTCGTTGTAAGAATATTTCTTATCTCTGTGGAAGTTCTTTAGTTGAATTTTTTTAAATGCCTTTCGTTGAAGACATCAGATTATTCTTTAGTGCACTTTTTTGTAGGATTATATTCTAGTTTAAGGCCTTAGAGTGCATTACTGAGTGTTTTCTGTAGTAAGATTACCTAATTCAGATGAGTTTTCGTCCTCGAAAATTTATGGCAATAAGGTAAATGTGAGAATGCCTTTCTTGCCAGAGACAGGATTGAATTTATTCTTCGGCTGTTTATCGCTTTAATGGAAAAGAATTTCTTACGTTTACCCTTTGTGCAAGTAGTTTTGATGTGTAAGTGGAAACTTGGCTTGATTCTGCATGAAGCCTCTAACATCAGCGATTGTAAAACGCTTGTTATTTTCCGCCATCGTGTTTTGTTAGAGAATAGTTTGACTTGAATCTATGCATGCATCATGCATCTATTCCCTTTCGAGGGCATTTTGTGTTCCTTTGCATCGCGGTCTCATTTTTTCCAGTTTTCCGCCATCGTGCAGTCCGCTTGAACAATGGTAGTGGCTCTCATAATGACGAGGCCGAGCTGGAGTACCAATTCGAAAGTATACTTCTTTTTCCATCCACTTCTCTTTGGAATGTATAAGCTTGAATAGCCGATCTCGGCTTCCCATTGGATCGCATTGAATGAATCAAAAGGATACAAAATAGGAATTTGACCCCGATATCGACCGTAAGGTCCTCTAACCTCGATCATTAGCACTGACCTCCCGGCTGTGGGAGATCTTGCACCCTCGGTTGCCCACACTCCACAAACTGTATATCACGTCGCGCCATTGGGTCGCGGAATGAAACCATGAAAACCCCTTGAGATTGCGCATAATGATTGTAACAGGTGTTCCAGTGTTAGCGATGTCGCTGTATCACGTTTATATGGGTAATATGTCTGCTATCCGATGGCTTCCCATTCAAAGCCGCTCCTGTAAGGTTTCTGAGCCATCGACTAATTATTTCCCTCGCATCAATTCCCTTGCCCCATAGAGCGCGGGCTTTTCATGCATCAAATACTGATGTGATATATTTTCTCTCGCGCTCATACAATTTCCTTATATTTACTTTACTTCGTAATATGGTGAATAACACCAATTTACTTCGTAATATGGTGAAATTAAACGAAAGTTTATCATTGAAAATTGGAACTATATTTCATTCACATTCTTGGATAAAGGCAGTGCATACAACTGCAGACATCATCATCCTTCTTGTTTTTTTATTCTCACCTTTTTTCCCGTTTACCGCCGAGAACACAGAGGGAATGGTGAATTTACAGCTGAGAGAATATTTGCTTACTCTATACTTAAAGCCAGTAGGAAAAATATAGCCGTCAGGGTTTTGATAGAAAGTGGCAGATTCTGTGGTAAAGCTTCGTAACGCTGTGATGCATGTCTACATTGGTGGGCTCAGTTCATTTGTAGGGCTACGAAGGGAAGCCTCATCGAAGAAAAATGCTGAAACTTGTAAAATATTTTCTTAAGCTGACGCAAAAAATGTCTCTCCTCTACGAGGGAAGTGTGATCCAAAACTACTTGTTCACCGTCGCACAATACTTTTTCCTTGTTGTATATTAAGTACAGTGTTATTTATAACAGCTTTATTTTTCTTTTGGCATCTTTCCAAGTATTGCTTCTTAGTTGCTACGTTATAAAACATCGTATATGTTTTTTAGAGATAGTTGGATTTGGATTAGAATAGGCTCTAGGTTTTTTAACCTTCCTTTGCAGCCAGATGTGAAAGCTTCAAAAATTCTTTGTATTCAGTAACTTCCGTTGCCAGATATAATTTTGTGCATTTGAATAATTATTTTATTAGTGTTCTAGGGATTTTATGCACCTTGACAATCTTTAATTAGTTTCTGCTGGAAAGTATATTCTTAAGTAACATCACTCTATTACTATTACTATTACTCTATGGTAACATGTAGCCCATATCAAAATGAGTTGGTTACAGTGTTTACCGAGAAATATGTCATAATAGGATTTTTTGCCATGAAAATCTTTTAATGATGCGAGAATTTAGTGCGATAAAGCAAACATGTGCGTGAGGTTATCCGATTAAACTTAATGCCAATCAGAAACTTTTAATGATGTAATTGCCTAATATCTTAATTATCTCGGGTAATAGAGAAAGTAATATTAAATTTAAAAATATATTGACCATCCAAGCTATAATTATAATGAAAATGACGCTATTGCATACATTTTATATCATTCCTTTGTAAACAAATTAAACCTGTGTCTGCTAACGATAAATGTCGGTGCTGATTATGAAAATAACAGTAAAAGAGAATATTATCCTGGTTTTCATGAAAAGACCTCTGAGTCTTTATTCTGCATATTAATGCACTCTTGTAATTTATTACCATTTATGTCATGTGCTTTATCAACCTCCTTGTATTACGCTCTTTCTTCTTTCCACGCATGAGGTTTTAACTAGTCAAAGATTCCTGAGTTCCTCTACTAAGTTAACCGGGGTATATTCCTTAGTCAAATTTTAAATTTAATTTAATGAAATTCACAGCTTAGTCTACGCTTTACTAAAATTAAAATGTCAAAGTAAATATTATTTAATATATATTGGTTAAATTCAATTTGTAGATGAACACCCAGGTATGTTTTCTATATAAAAATTAAGCTTTTAAAGTTGGGTTTAAGGTTTTCTTTAACAGTGTTCTTTAGAAGTGAATCGTCCTGAAGAAGAACACAATATTCGCAGTCGTGTTCTAGATAAATATTTCTATCAAGAATTGTTCAATTGCATAAGGGTAGGGTTGTTTTTCTTCTCAGTAATGATTGAAAAATTCCATTTCAAATCACTCTAATTCCGTAAATGATAAGTCTGACTGGACTCTATTTGAATAATGTATGGTAAATTCCATTACTAAGAATTCACTTGTCATTGCCCCTTTTTTAATGTACACTTGCCTGATGTGACAACAATGAGAAAATGACGTCAAACCTGAAGCTTCCCTGAGAATATACGCTATATAATTTTCAATGATAAGATGGTACAAATCTACTTGCATTATACAGAATGCGCTCACAATGCAAGTTCCGTGTGGTTGCAAAAAAGCAAGCGTATAGACATATTTACTATCAAACTATTCTGCAACCATGAAGCTCTTTTTGTACGTAGTTTTCACCATGTTCTAGGCTCTAATCATAGTGGAGCACGAACTGTTGCATGGTCACTTCATAAAATGTGTGTGTTGTCAACCATATGACAAAACTTGTTTCCAATCGTAGTCGCCATAATGAAACGAATCACAGATCTTAGTTCAAAAGGGCGGAATTTACAACTTTTCCGTACATTTTTATCGTGCATGGCGGACCATATTCGGCTCTCAAGCCTCACTTACTAGCCTCAAAATGGCGTCAGTGCCTTCCAATCGAATCAGCATTGCGCATGCACCGAACTGCGATTTCAATGCTGCCGCGGCAAGGAAATCAGAACGGAAATTTACGTCCCAAGTATTTCGGTACACAGTTCACCTCGTTTACTTCCTTTAAACGACGTAGTCAGTGGAGAAGAGGTCTACGTTCTCCCCAAGACTAATTTTTAATTCATCATTAAAAAGAGAAAGAATTATCTGTTTCTTTTAAAAATCAGAAAATTTCTGTTTCTTTTAAATAAAAAATGTCTAATCTATTTACGCTTCCATTAGAAACTTTTGAATAAATGTGTTTTTAATTTTTAAAAGCATGAAAACCACTTAAATTTGTATTCTTTCTTTGGAAAGGGAAGCTAAAATTTTTTAACTTTGGTTTTTACGCCTCAGTTGCACATTACACACTGAGTAGCCGAAACATGCCAAATTTCACCTAGCTGTAAACATTTTTGAACGAAAAAGCAGTATTTATAGTCCTGCTATTATACTTCTTCCTTAAATGTTCCCTGAAAGCAATTATAATCCAATCATCTTGTCTTCTTCAGCCCTTTCTGTTCCCGCTTTCATTCTCCAGTTCGTTTACCCAGTTCCATGTTGCCTTTTCAGGCAGTCCTTTCACAGCCGCCTCTATTCTTGAACTCCTTTTCGTAAGAATTCCACTTCTCCATCTTCTTGAGCCGGCTCCCATTTCTTTTCCAGTGACCTTTTACCCGTCATCCTTTTCGTTTTGGCACTCTTATAGGCCGGTTTCAAGGCCACTCTCGTATAAGCCATGCCCGAGTCTCCTTTTTTCTTGAATGAATCACATGACCTCTCACACAGAAAGCAAATAGTTTGTACATGTTGTGCCGTTAAGGAAGCTTGTAATTTTTATTGGTAATGGAAAATAATATTTTAAAGGGGCAGGAGCGGCTCGCGTTTTTCCACTCGAGGTTCTAACACACAGACCCGCTGAGGACATTCTCGTTTTCTTTAGAAAGCAGGGGCTTCCCTGGAGAGGGCGGAAAAATAAAATTAAATCAGTTATTGCAAGGGTTGTCTAGATTATTACTTTCATGAATATTGGTTGGCTGTTCCTAAAGTGAGAGTTTGAGATGGAAATATCGAGGGACAATGTTGGTGAAGGCGTGAAATCAATGCCTATTAGCCTGATGACTATTTGACTCCAAATATCCATGTTGATACTCAAATTTTGTTTTAAAAAGTTATTTTAATCGTTTAATATCCGCATAAAATTTTACGGCTGCGCTTCTGGCTAAAAATGTCTCATCTATATTTTCTTGAAAGCTCACAGATGCTTAGCTTGTATCATACTTGGCTACTCGCGGATGCCTATGTCTGCTTGGCCTCTTATTTGTATTTTCGCCAAACATTTGAATCATCTTTCCGGAAATAGCGAAGCGTTAAAGGTGTTATTTCTTTAAATTTCCCGCGCAGTGATTGCAATCAATGAGGAAGGCATGGGTTAATTTTTACCAAGTGTTTGATCTATTTGAGTAACAGTAGAGTAAAAAAAAGCCTCCTTCACTCTTAACCACTTACCAGGAATGTCAGAGGCCTCTATTACCGTCCAACTTTTCATGTATATTCACGCCTTTATTTTTTTAATTGAATCGAAACTGTAGACTTAGTGATGTAATTTTTAAATTCTATGATGATCTTTGGATTGAGTGGTTTACAGAAATTAATTTAAAAATAATGCTCACCTTATAATATAAATTGAGTCTATAATGTTTGAAAGTGTTTTACTTAATATTTCCTTTTGTAAAATGTGCAGGCATATAAAATCTACTGATTATACATTCTGCCCATTGGTAGAAATAAGTATATCATCATTTTATTCTGGGTTCGCGTCGGTGTTATTCCTAAATATTGCTAACATAAGCAGTCAGTGTTTATTAGACATTTTATCATTTTTATTTTTCCATTTTCAGAGTTGTTTTGTTGTATGCTTTTTAGTCACCCATAGAATTAATTGTAAAATTAAGCTTGGCAATTTTAGTCCATTGCTATGGCTTTGGTTTTGAAGCTTTTGGTTTATTATAATTATTGAAATCAAGGATTTTTTTTGTAGTTACGGGGTAGTAGAACTCAAAATTGATTATGAAAGAGAATGTCTTTGTAACTCAATTTATCAAGACATACTGCGTATATTAAGAAAATCCTAGTTCAATTTTTTGACAGATTAATAATTTTTCCGTTTCAATCTTTGCACAACCATTTATTGCTATGCTTAATGTGCTATTTGGAATTATTAGAAGAATTTGGGTTTAACATAACTTAAGTAGTCGGTTTTTTTCAAAGGAAATGACTTGGAATGTACTAAGCAATATAAAATATTATTTTTCAAAAAAAATAAAGGATATTCAAACAATAAGTAATTAAAGGTTCATTAATGTGCGTTTCTCTCTCATATGACATACAGTGATTAGAACCTACTAGTGAATGTCGTCTCTGTCGTTAAATGTTTATATCATTTGATGGCTTTAATGGTGTCCGTTTAAATGGTTGCTGAAGTCTAATAAAATTGACAGAGGAATAATGTTTCTTCTCTTGATCACTATTATATCACTTTATTGTGTCTTCATTTACCTATTTCGACCGTAACTCTGTGTCATCAACCCTCGGAAATACGCAGCACAAGCTCTATTCAGCGTCCTAAATGTAACTTGCAAATATCTACTCTAGCTCGCTGCATCTGTGTGTTTGTGCGCGTCACTAATGCAATTTCGGTAACAAGTTCGCTGGCATGTATTCGTTGCTTTGGAGAACATTCGGTAAGGCTCGTGAGGCTGTCTCCTGCGAAACAGAGAACACGAGGTGGTGCTGCAGAACGCGCCGTCATTCGGCGCTTTGAATTGGCTGGCCCGACTCTTGTGAGATTACGCCTCAATGTGCGTTGAAGGGTGTAGAGTCAATTTGGAATATTAGCCTGTAAGCATTCTCCCTCACTATCCTGAGATCAGGCCTCACGGTAATATTCCTCGCGTTAATTTCTAAGTCGTTTCGTAAGAATAATTTCCGCGGTCATCTTCTTGGAATGACGAATCCCTCTGTGTTCAATTTGTGCCATTTAGGAATGATAAAATATCTTTTTTATCCGTTCTAATGTTTTTTCATCTATACTCGAAGCCTTTATACTAGAATCAATAATTTTAGGGCTCATGAGCAGAATTTTTGGAATGTCTTTTTGTTCATTTCGTGTAAAATGCTGTAGTTGTAACAGAGAGCGTAATCAGGATGTTTGACCCCAAATGGTCTTTCTAGCGAGTATTCCCTGCAGGATGTTTTCTTCATTGCGGAAAATCCAATCTTAAGTTGCTTAGCATGTCCATGGCTATTAATCTTGTATTTTTTGAAAGGTTTTTAGCTTATAAGTCGCTGAAGCTCGCGAAACATAATATGTATATGGGGGACCTATCTTTATTGGGAAGTTAAAAGAGCTCCTTTTGCCTGCATGATATTTTCGATTCCCATGTAAGGAATAGTTTTTGTTCCATTTCTTCAGTTCTTCTGACATCTAGCGTTAGAAATTATTTTCATATATATAGGTAATTTTATTGCTACTTTATTTTTCTTTTGAGAAATTAGTTTATCTTCTATTCAGCTCTTGCCCACTACGGTAGTCAGGACGGTAACTTGCCGGTTTGGTAACGGAGAGACGTTTGGCATCGACTTCAGTCTTGCGTATTAAATTACACCCATCTTATGTATGAAAGAGTTTCAGGTGTAACTTTGTGGGAATATTCAATATCCATACTGGTAAGAATGAAAAGACGATAGTAAATTTCCAACTGCTTTTATAAGCACCGACCATGGTTGCGACACTTAATATCATCCTCAAGGTGAGCTTGACCTTGAGAATGACGTAAAGTTTCGAAATCATGGTCGGTGTTTATTAAAACAGTGTAAACATTTACTATTGTTGTTTCATTCTTACCAGTATGGATGCATCCGTCTTTGCAGTAAAGTTTTTTTCTGAGGTTTCAATGTGACTGTACTGATTGACCTGTATAACACATTTGGAGATATCGCTAATAGTCATGATAGCAACAGTAATGACATATAAATGCTACTACTGTTCTATATGCTCAAATTTAAAATACTTGACTTAAATGAGGACTCTGATGGATTCATTATAGGGGCAGTTTCATTTACGAATCAATGAGATGATTTATAATGCATAATGGTCTCTTTTAGGAATGCATGAAAGTGTCTCTAACCAAGTCAGACCAAAAGATTTCCTAGAAAGGCTTTTCAACGCTGGTTTTCCGCGTTGATATAAAACCCTGAAAATAAATAGACTTTTAGGGAGGAATTGAATGGGCTTCTGATACAAAAGTCTTCAAAATCCTGTGTTAAAATATCCTTCTTTCGATCTAGTTCAATTTGGGTAATCGTCGTTCGGTTACCGGAAACGAGGTGGGAAAAAAATTCCTCGCTCTTCAGGAAAGAAATTTATGGTGATTTGAAAAGCGAAGGGTGAAAAAATGTGGGGAAAAATATCGTATTTACAGGAGAAATGTTCAAACATTGTGTTCGCAATGTGATGCAAGAACACGAAGTAATTGCCTTGATGCTGAAATCGCGTCGGCTGCTAAACGGAGAAGGGATAATCAAACGAACCGCCGTAAAAATCAAGCCTTAGTAAGCGGGATATATCGAAACTTGTTTAGCTTGAGAGAAAAAAAAGGAATGAGTAAGCGCTCGCGAGGAAAAACCTGCGCGTGGGATCTAGTATGGTAAAAAATGAAATGTAAATAAAGGATACAATGGGTGTCTATTTTTCTTCACACTTCCCCAACGGGTAGTGCCATGGCTGCTCCCAAGAACGGCTATCGTTTCGTGTTCCCTCTCTATATTGGACGCTTATATAGTGTAAATATTGTAGGTGATGGGGATTTTTTATACATTTCGTCCGAGTAAATTTAGGTGGCACTTATGTCGGCGTGCGTGGAAAATTAGTATCCTTTTTTTCGGTAAATCGAGGAAGGAGAGGGAATCTCTTCCAATCACCACTCGCATATAGCCCGTGTGGCGAAAGCCCATTTTCCAGAAAACGGTCCATGTTGAGCACCCCATGCCTTCCCACTTTTCCGTCTCTCCTCCTCCCGGATACGGGAGTTATCCGAAACACATGCTATGCCAGCTCGTGGAGTCAGCCGGACGGTATGGCGCGCGCATGGTCCTTTTGAGCTTGATCACCGCCGATGGTATAATTGGTTTTAGATGTGCACACAGCGACGATGATTTGTCGACCACAGAGCCGGCTTTGCCGCAGACATGACTGAGTTTCGTGTCCATACATGCTCTCGTACAATAGCCAGATGCGAGAAGGAATAATTTTGCATTAACGTATCTGCGTCTGTGTAAAAAGCTTACCTACTGCTCTAATATTTAATTTTGATTTAGAATTTTTTTGTCGAATTCCTTGCCGATTTTAAACAAAAAAGTGTTTTTGTGTACATGGAAGCAGAATATGAGATGCATAAATTCAAATTTTCATCCAATCTTTAATTTTGTTAATTTCCCAAATTATGAATGACGGGAAATATATTGGAAATAATAAAAAAACTACGATGCTTCATGTTTATGCGATTTCTCCGGCATGTATTAGTACGGGATGTTGTAAGGACTGCAAATACTCGTAGAGGCGAGCTTTTGGCTGCCTTAAATAAGCTATTTTTTACTTTCCATTGTTTAAATCTCACTACAACTCACCAGCTCAACTAGAATTACGTATTACTATTTTAAATCTCTAAAAATATTGCCTCATTTATTGTCTAGTAGATTTGAAATAGCTTAATGTGAGGATGTCTTAGTTTCGTGATATTTTTGATATTTTTTACACCTCCAGCCATTAAATACCACTTTTGGCGTTGGCAATAAACTTTGTGACGGAAATATACATTAAATATTTTCGCCTGAAAATTTCTCGCCCGTCGGAACCGCGATATATTTTAGATTAAGCCCTAACTATTCATGGCTTTACGTTGAACAAAGGATCTGCCGTGAAAACCATCTCTTTTCAGAGCAAAATATGTCAATGTGCGTGAATAGAAAATGTTATTAACGATCACATTGTGTCATAAACTTGCTTCGCACGCTGTGTGGATGATACTATGTTGCCTTAATTCATCTATGTGTTCTCTTTCTTCTTTGCAGGTAAGTTGCGAGTGACTCGTGGAGCTGAGTTATGGGTTTCTTGGCTGAGGAGCGAGGTGCCGGGATCTGCGGCGATGCTTATCTGTTCGAGGCGTCATCGCCCAGCCATCCGTTAAAAGACATCAGGCGATGCTCTTAAGTCTTTGTCAACACCGGCGGGAGGAGTTGTCGAGCCAAAGTGTAAGCCGCCCCTGACTGGTTCACTGATATTCTTCGGCTCAACTACTTTTTGAACACGCGAGGTATTACGTAAGGTAACTTGTTTTCGTTTTGATTAATCGCTTTAGATTACTCTGGCCATTAGTTTGGGTCCTTTTGATATTATATCACGCGATTGAAAGTTACACTGATACTTTTGCTTCTTCAAGCAATAAGAGTAATTTAACGAAAATACGAATGCTGTTTTTTCCTTTCGATTTCGTTTTGGATATCTTCTTTTTATTTTTAAGCACAGTTTAATTGGTGAAAGCACTCGGCGTACATTCGGAGAGACCGTTTGAGCCGTGCTCTAGTCTAGATGATGGTTGTTGAATTCACTTTTTGCAATTATGACGCATAAAAAATAAAGAAATATTACTTCGTATACTACAAACGGCTCAACAATATGAGCTTTTGATTATCTAGAAACGTTTGTGAATCGCTTGGTTACCTGACATAGCGACGAAACATAGGAGGATGTGTGTGAAACATGCGGAGTATTGTTCTTTGGATTTGGTGTCGGTTTAGTCCATGGGTGAGCAAGCTTCTTGTGGGTGCGTGTCAGAATTGGAAGATCTCTTACACAGTAATTTTCCTCACGCTAACCTAAATTTTTTGAGGATTTATTTTTTGAGATCTTGGTATTTTATTTGTAAGTGATTATATGTATCATTATAACTAACTGAATAAGAGAATGAGACCAAACTAAACAACTCATATCCCCCTTTGCGCGCAGCGGTTTTCTTAGCCCTAATGAGAAATGTTGTTTCTTTTCGGAAGTAGGCCGGCTTTTTTTACCTTGGAACTGCCCCCGCCGCTAAAATGTGCCCCCTAAAAAATCCCCTTAAAATAAATTTAGCAAGGACTTGTTTCGTGTGCCAAAAGCACGTCACCGACGCCACTCGTTTGACATGCGTATCTATGGTCTAGTCGAACAATTTCTCTTTATTGAAAATGTTTCAAATTTGACCGACTTTTACTTTTTTCTGGGAAAATTAGCTCATAAATATAGTCAGAAACCTATTTTATAGCAGAAGACTTTGATTATTTCGTTGTAGGGCTGTGAGCATTTCCTTTTCGGTATTTACCCGTACTATGCCAAATATACCGAGGATTTTTTACGTATTTACTTCTCATCAGACTAATGGATTACAGAAAGTATAGCCCTCTCCACGAATCGAAGTATTGCTCCAGGATGCTTCGTAATAATCTACATTGCTTGTTCAGGCTTTCGTTTCCTCGGTAGTATGCCGTCACGACCTTACTTGGGATTATTATACAGACTCGTGTGCAATTAGCTAAAATGTAAATAAGGAACGGAAATTTCCCTGAAGAGCCCACACGAGTGAATACCGCCCGGATTCAGTACTCCCAAGTGGCGCTTTACGAGCTGAATTGCTCCTCAACGCTGCTTTACTCCCTACACGTTTCCGTGTAACGGCTAGGCAGAATGGTCCCCGAGCATACAGAGATCAATGTCTATCCCTTACGCGCCGTTTATCAGCTGGGTGTTGTGAGGGCTGTGCGCAGCTATTGCCTTCATAAGTCATCTCCTTATGGCGAACGGAGTGCTCTAACCTACTTGGGTATGCATGAAATGTGAAACGTTTTCCCGTACTCCGCGAGATTTTTCACCTCGAGAGTCTCGCACCTTGCTCGTCTCATCTAAGTTTCTGTAATGCCCCTGGATCACACTTTTCCTCTTGGAGCATTTGCCTTATTTCCTGCATCTTTTTTTTCAATAATAAATTGTCTTAGCCCATCAGATGATATCAATGTGTAATAGACCTCTCCTCAGCAATAGGACGTTTTATTTTTTAATAATGACTGACATTATTTGACACTTAAATATGAAAATCAGTGCCACTACATTTTTAAGAAAATATCGCGATATCTTTAGTTGAAATGTAGAAAAAGTGTTTTAAGAAATTTTCATTTTTCATTATTCAAATGTGAATTTCCGATCACGTAATCATTTATTTGTCCGAGAAAGTAATCATTCCTAAAATCATTAGTGAATCGGTAATATATGAATTTACCTTTGAAAAACAATGGTGTTTTAATATAATTGGATAATTAAATCAAAAGGAGAGAGAGATGGGAAATGAATTTCTTAGCATATGCCGATCATAATTTATCCATTAGTAATTGTTATTTTTTGCTCGCTTCAACGTGTATACGAGATAAAATATTCTGTTGTAAAATATTTGAGCTTGGAATAGCTTTTGTTATCCACATATGGTGTCTAATGTATACGCTTATTTATGTTGATCAATCCATAAAATTTGTTGGAGCATTCTCGAGTAATATAGCCGTCGTCCCTAATTTATTCTTAGTATTAATTCTTAATCTCTCCTAGACAACATATATTCAGTTGACATGATCAATATCGGGCGCATATTTCATAGGGCCACTATTCATTGCTTATCGTTGTGCATACCTCTTCCAAATTCAGCCACTCTCATCATGTCCTTTTTAATTATTGCCCAAGGTGTCGACATGTATCCCCTTTTCTTATCAGTGTCTTTTTTTCTTGTAGACATGTTTTGGAAAGAAATCCTTAATAGCTGGATGGCCGGAAATATCCCTAGCCTCATCCATATGAACTTTAGGTGATTTCCACTTGGTTTTTTTGAAGTACCAAATGATTAAATGGTGAATCTTAGGATGGCATGTAAAATGAATCGAGGGCTATTTTTTGTTCTTTAGGTTACCTTGACATCAGTGGAGCGCTTTATGACTTTCGCAGTTGCAAGGAGTTGTTTTCGAGGGTGTCAATATTTCTAAGGATACTTCTTCTTCCTTTGGTATTTAATAAACGCTGAAATTTACACATTGACTTCATCAGGGGCGCAAATACTTGTGATTTCTGGTCGCAAGTGTAATTGATAGGAGACGCATAGCGAGCATCATTTATTAGATTTTGAAGCACAAGTGTTGTATTATGAATAAAGTGTGGTATTGGATGTTCTTGAACGCTACATTGTAACTTACATGTCTTATGCGTGCATGATAATGAATTTCATTAATAATCATTGCCAAATGTGCAGGTGGAAGACTAGGAAACGATTTTACTTTGAAAATCACATCATTGTCGAATGTGCAGGTGGAAGACAAGGAAACAATTTCACTGGTTGAAAGGGATAGAGATGTATGTTCATAAAATTGTTAATTTCTAATCGAAACGTTAATCATGATATGCATTTTATTGTAACATAGGATTTCTGATATTTATGAAATTGAGCTGCAAAAATGAACCAAAAAAGGGTTAGTTGAAGGGAAACTTGAGGTATTCCTTTTGTTTAGAACTAAAAGTACATTCATGGCTAGTCATGAAATTCATGTCATGAGTGCATAAAAGTCGATTAGTAACTGAATTAAGTGCTTGAGAAGTAGGCCTGTTTGCTTTTCATGTGTAATATAGTAATGGAATGCAAAAAGAGGGAAACCATATCGCAAAAGTCGGCTAAAAGTAGAATAATTAAAAATATCCTATAAGGAGGTACATTAAAGCAATGAAGGTAACTGTTTTACTACGGCCTATGCGATCAGGATTAAACATATAAGTGATTAAGTATAAATTAATGGTCAGAATTGTAAGTTGGCATAAGGAATCAGAGAACATTAATCAGAACAAAAAGCGAAATGTTATCTCTTGTTGGTATAAAATGGAAATTATTGTGGTAAATTAGCAAGAAAGCTGGTTTATTAAATGCAGGACGAGTAAATATCGTGTAATGTTCATTTGCATAATTGGTAGAGTGATTTAATATATATCTATTTGTTATTTAAAGTGACATTAAGCTTTTTTTATTGTGTCACCGCTGTGGAAAGTGCTGAGAGCTGAAGGGCGAAATTAATTTCATACTTCAAACAGAAATATACGGTGAAAGGAAGTTCTGAGAAGTCCCAGACGAGGTGAGATTGCTCGTCGTGAAACGTTCAGAAGCAAGTGTGTGCATAAGGTGGAATACCTATCACGATGATGAAATAAAACCGAGCTTTGGTGTTCATTTAATTACTCTCCTGGTTGTTTTAATTAAAAAATTTGCATAATTGTCTGCACGGAAATCCCTTTAGGATCGCGGGGTTGAAGCTAAAAATTCAAGGCTGGGTATCAGTCACGCCAAGTTCACGCACGGATTCGTAAAACGTTTGGAGAAACTCCTTTGAGTGAGCCTCACGGAGTAGCTGGTAACCTTGGATTTGAATCATATTATGTCGGAATGCTAAAATGAAGAGAGAGACCCGCGGGGGGTGGAATAAAATTCCTAAAAATATTCGAACAACCTTGAGAGAAAACTCCCCTATTATTTAAATGACGAATGTTTGACGACACTGTTTACCTTTGTTTTGCATTTTTCAATGGAACAATTCACGCATCCGCGGAAATTTTGTAAAGTGGTGGGAATAGTAGGAAGGACATACAGGTGCAAAGACTATTTTATTGGAAGAAATTTTATTGGGCAAGACAGTAATTACTCAAGAAAGTTTTTTGGGATTTCGAGGCTAAGACAAAAAAAATACTAAAATATCGTGGGAAATATTTTGATTGAGGGAGTACTAAATTTTAAACAACTTCACTCCTCAGGATATTTTAATATTACAATGCGCTATAGCTCGGAGTCATCCTCTTACGGGGTATGCGGTAATAGTTGATCGAGGGAGTAGGGGTTGAAGGGATTTCGAAGCATGGGCGTTATTGATAGAGGAATACTTTTGAGAACGAAACAGGAAGTAAAATTGTTATCAAAACCTAGGTGGCATTAAAGTAGTCATAATGTGGATAGAGCGTAGAAGAATAATAAGATAATTTTAGTAAGATATTTCTCCGTTTATAATAGATATATCCCAGACTCATTTTAATAACTAGGTAGTTTTGATAAGGTTGAGGTGAATACGATGGTGCTAATGCAGCAAAAGTTTTGTTGACGTTACTACAAGTTTCAATAGCCGGTAAAGTGTATACGTGAATCTTCGGAATAATTTATTAGTCTCACGCCGCACGCAGAAAACGCCATCTTAATGTTATTGCGACGTTTATAACATATGTGATGGTATTTAATAAATTTATTTTGTGAATATAATTTAAAAACATTAAAAATGCTAAGTGATTCACTTCTGTTACCTTCTGTGCAACAGAATATCCTCATTTTTTTATTGTATCACTCTGGAGCACGCAGCCGTAATCCCTTGGAAACCGGCATCTATTATGTGGTAACTAAATCGAATAGGGGTGGTACTTGTGGGTGATATTTTGATGTTATTAGAAGTAAGAAACTTAAATATGTATTATAATACAAGATTAAACATAATAATCTTGTATTATATATAATAATATAGGAATATAATGCAATAACCACTGTAGACCTGGCATGCTAACTTTGATGCAAATTATGATCTTACATTCGTTCTGGGTTACTTGTCCGATCTTGATGTGTCATCTAATCTCTTCTGGTGGTGCAGAAAATGACTTGTGATTGTAAAAATGTATCATCTCTTGTATAGTATTAATTTTTGTCTAGCATTTGGATGCATCCACCGGTGATGCGTGAGAATTACCAAAACAAAAGCACAGGAGTGAGATCTCTGTCACTTCTTTGAGAAAATTGGTGCAGTGGTTGATGGTTTTAATTTAATTATTGGCTCCCATAAATTTACTCTGATGTTTCCTGCGGAAATATCGAATTCTCAGGGTTTTAATTGCCTCGCACTTAACCGGAGCGCAAACTTAAAATTGATTTACCGCGTGGGAAGGGTGTCATCCTATCCGAGCACTCGAGGGAAAAATGACTTATTTTTCCGTTACTGTTACTTACTTAAATCATCCTCCCGTGAGGCACGAGGGACCTGCGTGGAGATGATCGCCTGGTACTTGTGACTCACGAATCTCGGCTGAAAACGAGGAATCTAACTACGTCCCAGTTTATATTTGCCTAAAGGAAAATGTTTTTTTTCTACCTCCACCTCTCTCTTTTCAATTTTTTCACGCAGGCCTGGTAATGTGAAACCTTCCTCCCATCACCGCCTGCCGCAAGGCCTTCCCACTCCCGGCCCCTCACTTCACGCCACCACTCACGCCTTTGTATTCAACGCGGTGTCACGTGCTGAGATCCACAACCCAGCCATGCAGCCACCACGTCTTGCCGCGTCTCCTCCTCTCCCTCATCTTCGCGCGGTTGCCCCGCCAAATCCCCGTTGCTCCCACCAGCCACCTCCCTCCGCTCTTCCCCCCATCCCAGCCCTTATCCACCTCGAAGCAACCCGCGGCTTCGCTCAAAGGATCAGCGCAGTGCGATGGTGCTCGCATGACTCCGCAAATCGGATCGCTAAAGAGACTCCACCTATCACCTAACCTCCACTCACCTCCTCTCCTCTCAGTCAGCCTCCTCCTCTTCCGCAGGTATTCGTCTCTCCACCACCTACGATCCTCGATCGTAAGCCCCTGCTCGATCTATACGACGCGGTTTCAAGTTGCGCCCTCGATGTTCTTGAAATTCCTTGTGAACGGTGGCTTGGGGTAAAAATTTTAGTGTGAATGTTTTACGTGTTGGAATATTCTTATAATAATTAATCAATCGTAGTATTATTCTGGATGATGGGATGTTTTTGGATGATGCAGTAGCAGGATAATGCAGTATTCAGAAGTACTTCGAAAATGCTGCAATTCCACTCTTGTAAGGATTTGCTTTTTCATTTACTCACCAATCAAATATTTTCTGGCTTCTTGAGTGTAGAAATTTCTCACACCATTGTAACAATCAAATCAATACATTTGTTACTGCGCGAATATTTCACTGAGTAGTTAAGGTACTGCTACTGAAGAAATTATGGTATATTGAAGTATTGTATTGTAATATCGTCGTTTTCCGCACTTTCCGCACGGTGAAAATTTGCTCTTTGTACCTTAGCCAAGAATGCGCATTGTCAGTGTCTGCCTTGGTAATATTTTTACTCAAATCAATCGTTCCAAGTGTCAGGTAATTTTTGGCTTGATTTCGAATGATTAGTATGTACGTTTGAAACTGATTATAGCTACTCGGCTATTTTGAAATACTGAAATGTACCAAAAGGGAGCGACTAAAAATTTCGTCTGAGTCAAAGGTTTACTTTCCACTGTTTTCTACGCATCGCAAAGTTTCCATTTCATTAGAAAATGATGAATGGAATGTAAACTCATCCAAATATTGTACATTCATTGTAAAAGTCTTACCGATTTGGAAATATGTATGCATTTATTCAGTACTAGTGGGAGGTATTCGTTGAAATTCAATGGATGTGAAAAACATTGAACTCATTTTGAAAGAAAACCGCTAATCCTGATGAATTCTGTCAGCGTGGTCATTTAAGGAGTTCTCAACCTATCTTGTACGTTGTGTTTGTTGTAGTGGACACGCTGACCGTTTTCCGGGTGCACGTTGAGATGAGTGACTGTTGGTCCTCTTTCATACACGGGAAACCCAAAAATGAGGAACACAACCTCAGTACTACTTAATAGCACCCAGGTTGATAGATGGTCACCTCGTCCATCCGGTTCTCTTGAGCCGCCTTCTGCTTGAATTAACAACTTGATCGCTTCCCTCGTGTACAAAAATACATTTGCATTCAATGACCAAATTGAGTTGCGCAATTCATCGTTGATATGTGCTTTGAGTATCTTAATCAGGATCGGAGAGTAGGGTACAATCCAGCAGTTGACAACGTCAAAAGGAGCTTTTACAGCAGCAGCCATGTTTATTTGACCTATGAACTCTCCGTCTCCCGGACTGTGCCTTCGGTGTAAAGGGTAGCCATAATCATTGGTTTCGGTTGCTAAATCAAAAATCTATGGTGAATCTTAGTGTAAATGGCAATCTTCATGCACGGATGTCCTTCATTGAGTTGAATTTCCCGTTCTTCTTTCAGGTAAGAAGCATGTACTGATATTATAATTTCCGCCATCTTCAAACAAATTGAAGTTTCGAGGCAGATGGGTTTATATTTGAACCAGATTTATAGCTGGTTACCCGTCCGTAGGTTGGATCAGGATGAGATTTGTAGCATATTTGAACATGGAAAAACATTTTTCAAACAAAACATTTTTCTGAAACAAACGAAATCAAAAGAATTTTTATTGATGTTGAATAAACTGTGTAAGTATCACAATAATTTCATCACTGTTTGTAGTCCCGTGCATTTCAAAATCGTCGTAAGAAAATCAAATCCCCATCCACCTTGTTCGTCATCCTAACAGAGTTCATACTTCTTCCTTAATTTTTTCACAGACCCTGTCTTGCCAATAATCCCCTAATTTCTAATACTTCACTGTCTTTTACCAGACAGATGATTTATTTGCCTCAAATTACAGTAGTTGAAGATTGAGTATCTAAAGAAGTGTAGACATATTGTAATCTGATGTTGCCAATGTTATATGTGTTGTTTTGAGCACGTCGCTGCTTATTTTATTGATAGAAAGGGTGCAAAAAATTTAAAATAAGCCACCTTGGTACTTCATGTTCTAAACTTCAGCGTTTGTGCTGAGCTTGTTTCTTTGACTCGCAACTTAAGGCGTTCCCAACACTTGCTAAATTAATGCTTACCCTCCAAATATTTCTTTTACTTCGAACACCTTTGAGCATTTTAATCTTTCTCTACAAGTGAATGTAATACATCTACATCTACATCTACGTCATACCCTGCAAGCCACCCAAAGGGTGTGTGGCAGGGGGTGCTTTCGCACCAGGCATGCATGAATGATATGGTAGAACACCGACATTACATTAAAAACCCGCGTACCACACATGCAAAGCGCCAATTACAAATCTAATACCCAAGAAACATTGTATCTCCAATCGTTCTAACATGCAAGGGATACAAAGACTACTACTACAGATTCAAAATATCATGCATAAATAAGAACATCATTATTTACATCATGCATAAATAAGAAAGAGGAGAATATAATGAGAAAGATTAACTGCCTGCCTATTGTCAATACTCGAACTATTCATGACGACGATCACAGCTGTTATGGTCCCGAATGGTACGCGGAAAAAATGACATTTTATACCTATCGGTTCTACAATCTAGCTCTCTAATTTTATTGGCGCGATCTAATCTGCCGTAGTACGAAGGGGTTAATAGTATGTTTTTTACGTCGTCAGTAAAATGATTTTCCTGAAATTTATTTAGGAGGTTAAGCCTATAATTTAATCTACGCTGTGATAGCGATTCCCATCCTAATTCTTCTAACAGTCCAGACACACTAGCCAACTTATCGTAGCATCGTTTCACAAACCTAGCTCCTCTTCGCTGTACGCGATCTAACTCTGATATCAAGCCCGTTTCGTATGGATCCCATACACTAACAGCATATTCCAGATGAGGCCTAACGATTGAAAAATAACAACGTTCTTTCACTTTCTCATCACATTTTCCGAGTACTCTCTTGATAAAGCCTAGCTTCCTATATGCTTGACCGCATATTTCCCTAATATGTTTTCCCCAAGATAGGTCGTGACTAATTGTGACTCCTAAGTACTTAACAGACTCGGCGTGAATAATTTCTGTATTTTTAATTCTGTATGCCCTAAATGGCCAATTTTTCGTTTTCCAAAAGTTGACTGCTACGCACTTTTTTATGTTTAGTTCCATCTGCCACTTTTCGCACCAAGCATGAATAGCAAGTAGGTCGATTGTTAACGAGTCGCTATCTTCGGAATTGTTAATATCCCTATACACAACCGCGTCGTCTGCGAAGAGTCTAAGCTTACTTTTAACGACGTTACTAATATCATTAATGTACAAGAGAAATAAAAGTGGACCAATTACACTTCCCTGAGGAACACCCGATGTAACGCTAACTGTGTTTGACATGATACCGTCTATGACAACCCTTTGTTCCCGCCCATGTAAGAATTGATTAATCCAACTAATAATGTTTTTATCTATTCCATATGCTTCTAGTTTTGAGAGCAACTTAACGTGAGGTACCTTATCAAAAGCTTTCCTAAAATCGAGGAATATCGCGTCAACTTGGACATTATTTTCACCCGAGAGCAAGATGTCATGAACGAAGAGGGCCAATTGGGTTTCGCAAGATCTACCCTTTCGAAATCCGTGTTGGTTATTTATTAACAATTCCTCCCTATCTAAATGACTCATAATGGAGCTTACGATTATATGTTCAAATACCTTACAGGAAATGGATGTGAGAGAAATAGGCCTATAGTTACTAGGGTCTTCCCTGTCGCCGCTTTTGAATATAGGTGTGACATTTGCTACTCTCCAGTCCTTAGGCACTACATGATCTACTAAAGATTTGGTAAATATTAATTCTAAGTAAGGCGCTATGTCTGATGCCATTGTTTTATATACGCGAGCAGGTATTTGATCTGGACCGGGGGATTTGTTGGGGTTAATATTTTTTAGCTGCTGTTCTATGCCGCGACAATTTATAATAATTTCAGGCATACATGTTTGGGAACGAACTGGCTGCGGATCGAAAAGATGTGGTGTATAAGTACTGAAAATGCTTTTGAAGAATGAGTTTAACGAATTGGCTTTTTGTAGACTGTTGGTTATCTTTTCCCCTTTGATATTCTTAAGCGTGTGTACTGTTGATTTATTTCCTTGAGTGTCCCTAACATACGACCAAAATGCCTTGGGATTATCGTTCAATTGTTTTCCCAGTAATTTACTTTTGAAATCAGCTAACGCCCTTCGGCACGCTTTTTTTGCTAAGAGTTTAGATATTTTGTAATTTTCGGTGACTGTGTATAGTTCTTCGGAGGATTTGTTAATTTTTGCCCTTTTTAACCTAGCATGACATGTTCTTTGGTGCTTTAATGTTTTTCTAACCTCCGCGTTATACCACCTAGGCTCTGCATTGGCTCTTTTCCATTTACTTGGTATGTATTTGCTAACTACTGATCGTGTAACGTTGAGGAAAGTATTCCACAAAACCTCAGTATTACTGTTGATACTTATTTTTTGAAAATTAGTAAATGACTTTTGGAACTCTCGTTTCATACCTTCGTAGTCAGCCTTATTATATAAGTAGATTTTTCTTTGTGGATTATGTTTCTTGATCATGCTCACGGAAAAATTAGCTTTAACTATCTTGTGGTCGCTTATTCCCTTATTCGTACCTATGTTTACAACCATGTGTGGAATATTTGTCGCTAAAAGATCAAGTGTATTTTTCCCTCTAGTTGGAGCAGTGACTAATTGATGTAGTGAGTGAGATGTGAATGTATACAGGAGTGACTCACAAAGGTCTTTGTCTTTCCCCCCAGTGATAAAACTGTACGTGTCCCAGTCTATGGACGGAAGATTGAAATCCCCACCGATTATAATATGACAGTCTTTTTTTTGAGTGGTTAATTTACTGAGTTGACTTTCTAGTTCTAATATTGAGGTTATATGGGTATCTGGTGGTCTGTAATATGCGCACACATAGATTGTTTTTGCTTTAGGATTTTGAATGGAGCACCATACGCTTTCTACCTGGTCGTCGGAAAATGACTCCCTCCTACTAATATAACAATCCTTCACTGCAATAAAAACTCCTCCCCCGGTCCTTTCCACTCTATCTTTTCTATAAACTGTGAAATTTTTTGGGAATACTTCATTATCTGCGATTTCGTTACACAACCAACTTTCCGTCCCTATAATTAAGTCTGCGTCAGTAGTTTCAATTAGATGGTAGAAGTCAGCTACTTTATTCCTTAAGCTACGGCAATTTACTACCACGACAGAAAAGGATTTATCAGTGAGCGTATTCCCGGAATGTGTATTCTCATTACAACTCGCTTTCTTAGGTATATTCAAAGTTACATTACTGCTATTTTTTGAAACTGGCCTCTTACTGTTCTCTTTAGACTTAACACTTTCTTGGATATTTTTTCTATTAAATATTGTTCGCGATGGTACCTGATTCGACCCATTAGCTGACCTACTCTCTGCCCTACCCTCTATCCTAAAAAAGGTCTACAGTGATCGAGTATGCTACTCGCTACACAGCTAGCTGCCTCGGCCGTGTAATGGACACCAGAACGGTTCAGAGGGGTCCGACACGATCGGATTGCCGGCCGAAGGTCGACGAAGGAGGCTCCAATGTCCGTGCAGAAGCGACGCAACCTCTGGTTTATGCCCTCCACTCGGCTCCAAACCAGGGGTCCACGATCGATCCTCGGGACAAGAGTACAAATTGCAAGCGTCATGTCAACCCCTTCGTCGCGACTTACCCGCTTCACTTCGGAGTCCAGTTCCCTGAAGGAACGCAGGATCTCCTCGGATCCACGGTCCATGGCGTCGTTAACGCCGACATGGGCCACAATCTGCAGACTTGAGCACTTCGTGCCCCGGACCGCCGCACCAACCGCCTGCGTCACCTGCGGAACACCGCCACTTGGAATGCACCATGACGTTACACGGTGGCTTATACCCTCATGGCCTGCCCTTTCCCGCAAAGGGACCATAACACGGCGGACGTTACTACTACCTATCACTACAATCCCCCCCTTCCCACTCTGACGACTCTTCCTAGGTGCCGGTCTCGGAGTAGGAGTAGGCACGTCAGGCACCTCGGAATTTCCATCCGAAAGCAACTGGTACCTGTTCGAAACGGGAATGGGAGGTGCCAAAGCATCTCCTGAACCACGCTTCAGAGTGACCTTACCTCCACTCCTCCGAGACACGACCCTCCAGACCTCCTGTTTACGGAGTTGTACTACCCCTTCATCGGAAGACGGACCTTCAGGCAAACTCTCGATCGTCCAGCCACTGTTAGCAATCGAGCGAACTCGTGCAGCCCGTAGGGCGCGGCGAACTTTCGAAGAGCGACCCAAATTTCCATCCACCTTCGGGACGCATACCACTCTTTCAACCTTAGACTGGAGTTCCCGCAGGATTCTCTCCAACTCGGCGATGCGGGCTCGGAGAACCGCACACTCGCCGGCGTTTTTGATCATCCCAACAGGTGACCTATTCGAAGACATCCTAGCACTACTCGCAATGAACTCCCAAGGAAAAAAGCTTAACTACAAAAAGATGGCTATACTCAAAAGAACTGAGCGATCCTAAGCTCGGTCACAATGGGCAAAGTAACAACAATACTTCTACGAAATAACTTTAACACAGACCTCACACCTGGCAAAGAGCTAACTAAAATACGAGATAAATAAGAACACAAACTCTCTAGCACAAAAGGTAACTGACTTTCACTTTTAGGACGCTAAAGATAGGGGAGGAAGGACAGGTGATGTCACGCAAGTGAGCTATGAGGGGTTGAAGCACTGACGAAGCACGCGAGAAAGATCTGTGTTTTTGGATTCACCCTAACTAAATGATATTATATTAAATAAGTGCAAAAGTAGTAATTAAAGAGGCTTTAACTGGCTATATGTATAAATTAGAATATCAGTCGATGGTTTTACAAACGGTCTTAGGTTAGGCTTTAACTGGCTATATGTATAAATTAGAATATCAGTCGATGGTTTTACAAACGGTCTTAGGTAAAGGTTTTTTAATAACGTTATATATACTATATAAAAAAGGGAGATGGAGAGTAAACTATTTAACGACTAGAAAAAAAAACTATCAATCAACAAGAAAAGAAATGTAGTTAACTATTCAGTATCAGTAGACTAGACGTAAAACTAAAAGTTCAAAACAAAAGTTCTAAACTACTAAAGTTAAAACAACTTCACAACTAAAATAAACAAAGAGTTTTCAATAACGATGATAAAAAGAATATTATAGACTCAGTAATAAAATATATGTACTTAAGTAAGAGTTAGGTTATAATAAGTTCTATTCTAATAAGATTCTTTTACTACCTGAACACCAGAATCATAAGCTAACGATATGCAATAACAATTTACGTACAATAGTATGAAAATATACGTGAGGATAAACAACAGAGATAACAAACTACAAAATGAAGATATGATAATAATTTGGCTTCTACTTATCACTACCAGCAAGCACTCTCGACAGACACACTCAGCGCACGAACCGGGATAACACGGCAGTGAAGAGATTCACTCACACACACAAATCACTCTTAACTAACACTAACAGAAGACCTACTATATAACGACCGAATAAGTGAAAAACGATACGATACGTGAATAACTTGGAATATATAACTAGGAGAAATAGAATTCACTACGGCTAATATATATATCACTACACTAAGGTTGCAGCTTCAAGGTACTGAGCAGCAGGTGCACAGCGAGCAGGTAGGCAGCCGGGAACCGGATTAGGGAGCGCTCCGAGAACACGTCCGTACCCTTCAAGAGCAGGCGAGTGAATGATATGAGTAATATAAACTAAATGCGGCTGATGACTCCAATTTTAGTCTTTAGCTTTAGGAGTTCAATATCATTCTGCCGCTCAAATCTATTTTTTCCAAAAATTTCTCGTTTTCAATTTAGGAGGTATAACTGCTTATTCAGCGCGTTTTATTTCCAGGATTGGCCTACTTGACTTCTCTTTATGTCTTCACTCTTATATCGAATATTATTTGGACATGTATTTTCACATTAATCTAGGAATGATGCAATGTGACAAGAAATTTTTAAAATAGGATATGGTCGAGGATACCATTAATTATTGTATTTAGTTCGTTTTCATTGGCTTTTTAACACTGGATCCATGCTTTAACACCGACAGAGTTGTAATACCGTTAACTGTATTTCATGGCCATCCAGACAATGGTATTTCTAAGACCTAGGGAGTTGGAGCTGGCGTATATGTTGCAAGGCTGCCTTGTCTTTTACTATGGGGTTTTTCAAAGAAAACCGTGTATAGATATATTTTTTGATGGAACATGATATTTCTTGTCCATTTATTCTCTCTTCCTAAAGCTACTAAAATCACCGGTCCCACCTGAAGCTTCGAAGCAAAATCACTTGTTCTACAGCTATAAATAATCGTTTTGTTTTGCAACTGTTTTTCCATCCAGTTTTTTTTGAACATTTATAATCCTCAGTAAAAGTGGCAAAGTTAGCAAATTGTATATTATATGTCCCTAACTTGTCGCATGCTGACCAAAAGGAAGTATGTCCGAAATAGACGATTAGGTGAGATACTTCGTTCTACTATTCATTTTGTTGAACTCCTTGTAAATAATTCAGACTAAAATGAACTGCCGTCTGATAATTAGCTAACTATTAAAATCAAGCTTGTTGTACAAGATAAGTAAATTATTGAAAGTGATTATATTTTGTTTAAAAAATGGACCCAAGTGTGATAGCATGTTGAGACAAACTTCAAGTTAGGACCTCCATTTAGTGTTTCACCCGTGGAGAGGTAAAATTTTGAAGTCAGTATTTAGAGTCTCACAATATCTCCAATTTCTTTCTTCCCTCTTATAAGACCTCTGACTTTTTGAGTTATTAGTAAAACTCATGCATGACACAGAAGAAATAGGGTGAATACCGGAGCCTGAGCCTGTCGATAAATGTGTGGCTGAGCCTCGGAGGTTAAATTTGAAACTTCGAAGTTAAAGAAACGTGAAAATGATTAAAGTTAAAAGAGCGAAGGAGTGGTACCATGTCTGCGGTAAAGGAGAAGCAGTGTCTTCAAAAATTGAACGTAGAAGTGCGAGAGTGAAATGTAGAAACTAATGTAAGAGCCTCCGTTCAGTATTTCAGCCTTATAGATGGAAGGAACGTCTTCAGCCGTCTTCGGAAGCTCATAATCTCGCTACCTTTCTGCCCTTCGGCGCAAGTGCGAAACGGCAGGTGATCTTTAAAAGGTCGACGGGATAGGGTTATGTGAGGCGGGACTCAAGGAGGGAGAGATGACTTCCCCTTAACTCTCCTCCCCGTGTCCACCCCCCGTCTTGTCCCGCCTCCCCTATCTCACCCTTTAGCCTTTACACAAACCCCTCGCCCCGAGGGATATCGCCGTGGGCGTGAATATGTATGAAAATTTCATCGCGTTTCTTGCAGCTACTCGGTGACGCGATGCGAGTGAGCTGCCCCCGACTTAAAAACATGGCGATGCCTGATAAACGGGCGGGGCAGTATATCGAGCCGCTGGGCACACACTATTTCGTGGCGCTTTCCCAAATTAGACTAGGTCCTTCGAAAAAGCATCTCTGGCTCTTCTAACGCCATGGTTCTCTGAAACGGTTTCCATTGTAACTCATTTAGTCCCTCTTGTTGCCTAAATGTATAAGTTTTTTCCGTTGAGACGTTTAAATCCAACCATTTGCATCGTAAATTTCCTTAGCTAGTTTTCCTTTTATAAGCGTCCATTCTCTATCTCTTTCACCGATTTTACATTTTATTTAACCTGCCTCTAAACAAATGGGCTCGGTAACTCTTCAGCATCGGCTTTTTTATTCGACTGAATGAATTTTTGGTCAATATTCAAATCAAGTTTTTTTCTAATTTTCCTGCCCGTTTTGTGGCATGTGTATTAGTAACCATTAGCAATAACAGGCTTTTGTAATTACTTTCTCTAAGTACTTAAGTCCATGTTGCTTATTCTTGTAGCTTATATTTTCTTAACCTTCTTAGTTATTTGGTTTCACGACACATTTCTGAAGTATATCCTTCTAACTTTTATAAATTGATTAAAATTTTGCGCCGTTCATTTGACTTCTACCTCCATTTCATTGCATTTACATTTGGCAAGGTATCTGCATATTCTTGAGGACTTATATTTCTCATTAAACTTTCCCATAAAAACTGTAAATACACCTTCACGGTTGTACATATTTTATATGAAATTCGCATTTCTTGTGTCTATCTATTGTGACGATGAGGGTGAAGTATGGAGAGGCCGCATAACTACTCGGCAAATTATTGAGGTTCTCTAAAGCTAAGTACCCTTTCCTAGTAGCAAGAGATTCTCCTAATAAAAGTGTTTCTAAGTCGAATTTTGCTTCTAAGTTTCGCCGAGTCTAAACTAGACTCGGTAGAATTGAGACAAATACCTCGTTCTTGTTTAGAATTTCTCAAATTCTTTGGCACGATGCTGGAACATGAAGCAGCCAACCGATTACTTCCCCCTCTTGAATTTTCTTGAGATCAGCGGTACTTAGCCTCCGCAATGGAAACGAACATTTCCTTAAGCAGATCCTCGTGACCTCCTTCTGGGACGTGCACCTGTAAATCAAGTTTAGATCCACTTGCTGTAGCGCCGTTATTGCCTCTCTATCAAAGAGGAGACTGTTTTTAAGATTTGGCTGTTGACGTAACTCGGTAATTTTTCCGGCCACTCGTCTATCCCTTAATACGTCTTCCCGTGAAGTCTTTCCTCTAACACTTGGATTTACAAGGACGCCCGCACCTCCACCCTATACCTATCCAGCAAATAAATCCCTCTACCTCCTTGCAATGGTCCTTTCTCGCTGCCAGCGTCTTATTCGTTCCACTACTGCCCGCTTCGCTGGAACTAGATTCCGCAACAGCAAGGCGCATTGCCGGTTTTTGGAAAGCGCTACGTGTTTGTCTGATGTTTGTCCTTATTTTTCTCCTCCCTAGTTGACTCTTTCTCCACCGAGCGCCACCATCTCCGTCACACCTTCTCCGACGCAAAACCTTTTGTGTTTTAGCCTGTCTTGTTTTTTTCTGCCTCTTTGAATTCTTTATTTCCAGTCCTCTTCTCTTTCCCGGTCGTCTTCCCCTTTTGATTAAAGTGCGTCTTTTGATGTCTTCCTTTGGCATGGGTTTTGGAATGAAACTCAAGCCGTCGGGGTGGAAGGACAGATCCATCCGCGGTGGATATTTTAGCTCCGGTGCCCATTTTTCCCTCCTCTTTCTCGATAGCCCCTTGAGCGGGCCCAGAAATAACGGGCAAACGGTGGACAAGGCTGAAATAAAAATTAGGTGTAGAAACTATAAATGACTAGTAGTATGTTCTCATGAGCTCTAGTAATTTCTTTGCGGCTCTTTCTTGTTAAACTGAGAGCGTTTGATGAATCGTAATGTTCCATGAAATTAAAAGAAGCCTTCTAGCTGATACAGAAAATTTGTCAATCTTTGTAGGAAGGGCTCATTATGATTTGAGTTTGAATATGCAGTTTTTTCTCCAAATTTCTTTGCTTAGGGTGCGCTTTGATAGTACTAGTAATGCATTAATGATTTGCATTTATTATTAATTGTGGTGAAAGATATCCAAAAACGGAACTTCTCTCTCGAGGATTTTGCTAGCTGCATTGGTAAATTTCCATTTTCTAAGTTTTAAATTACCCTAATTATCAAGAAAATTAATTTACTGTAGCAAAAACTCAAAAACTGTATAATATTCTGCTACTTCTTGAAGAAAAGATATGAGGTATCTCGCGAAATGTCTAATGATCATTTCAATGATCACTAGTTTTTATTTTAAATTCCTCTAAATAGATCAATCTTCTCATTGTCCTGATTAGTAAAAGAAAGAAAGATGTTACACGGGTTTTCCTCCAGAACAACATTTTACCTGCCTAGGAGGGAATAGAAATTGCTGAATGCATGCTATGCGTGGTGAGCCAGTTAGACTTTAGGAATTCAGCAACCCTTCTTGCAAACTGTTGCTGTATTCCAATTTTTATATTTATGGATATATTTTGGATCTTGATACAATACAGCCGTACACCTCAAGTTTCGTTCCATTTTTCGCTTATTGAAACGAAGAATGGTACTTTTAAGGCCTTCTGCATTTCACGCGGGTGAAATATTTGTTGCATTGATTCATTTCCTTCCATGAGAAGTTTTCTTCATAATTTATCTAAGTTCGACTGTTAATCAGAATTAATACTATTTTCTAATATCCTAGGATTTTGAATTCACGAAATTTACTGTCATGTCTAGTTTGACAATAAGATGAATGTAGTTAATTAGCGTTGGATGGACGTGAATTCATCGTGCTCACCCTGATCCTAAAACTTTGAATAGGCAGAGAAGTCCTTATTAGCGGGAATGAACTCAAGACGAGTTCAGAAACATTTAAGGGGACAAGTTTTTGGGGTTCTGAAATTTTTTTTTAGAAAACAAAAAAGCGTTATCGTCATCGTTCCTTCCATCCTCTAAAGTATTCTTCATTTTTTTAATTCCTCAGCTTAGAGAAGGACTCGCCACGTCATAGAGGAGTCGAGAAACGCAGTAATTTAATCCGTACTTATTTTCGGACCCTTTTGCAGCTCACGGCCATTAATGGGGACGAAGTACTCAGCGGGACGGGGAAGAAGTTGGGCGAACTGTGCGGAACGGTCCGCTGGCTGGCGCACTCATTAACCTCAGCCCCATTATCGTGCCCCTTAAAAACCATGAACAACCCCCCTCATACCCTCACTCCCAAAGAGATTCCCAATTTTGCGAGTCCCCTACCACCTCCGTGACTTATTCCTACCCCACGTCTCAGCCAACCCTCCCCCCCGTCCTTGAACACCACACCCAGGAAAACCCCTTCTCCAACTACCACCGAAACCTGCACCTCCCGTTGGCCTTTTATTTTTCCATTCCCATAACACACACACCTTAATTATTTACCAGTGAAAAACATTCAGCCTCCCTCTCATCCCTCCAGAATCATGGGGTTCCCAGGCGTTAAGCTCGTTCCCCATAAAAGGGAGCGTAAAACACGCCGTGCACTAAAAATCTCCGATGCCGCCTGCCCCTTCAATTCCTCGCAAGCTTCCCCTTCAAGCTTTGCCCCTCTAAACCACCTCTCCCCTCTCTCCCTGTTTTGGCACGTCCTTTGACCTCTCGCACCGAGCGACCTCTCCTTGTCCTCCCGCGCGATTGTTGCCGCAGATTGCCTCAAGCCAATTCATGAGTGCACGCCTTTCTACCAGGAAGAGAGAGTAGGCAGTGTTTCCAGGCTCCCCGCTGGATTCCTGGAATTTCATAATTTTTTTTGTTTCTCGTATCTCGGGAAAAGTCGTTCGTAAAGTCGGGTAAATTTCTCCTCGAACCTTATTTGGATGAGTTAAGCGATGGCCAAAATGGGCGCTTCACTAAGACAATGATTTCTTTCTCTGCTTGCGGGTAACTTCGTACTTTTCTCTTTTCCGACAGTCGTTGCTCATCTATATTCCTAAATCGGTAGTGCAGGCATCTAGACTCAGTCAGAGGACATAGAACGGCTCTGGCTTGGAGATTCGGTCAAGGAAATTGTTTGAAATTTCAGAAAGCTTCAAATATGACATGAACAAACATACGATGATGTAAACCTTAAAAAAATTTCCTCAACGTGAGGTCTGACTGAGGCTAGAGGCATGTACTATCAGATTTGACGTTCGAGTAGGTCTCGGCTGTTGTCAGAAGAGAAAAAGTTTGCCCGCGGTCACCTGCGCGCGGCTAAAGCATTCTTTGCCTCCGCAAATAACCTGATACGGCTCCGGCTAATGTGCAAGAGATTTACCAGTCATTCAGTCATTATACTCAAATTTGGTAACTTCTGATTCTTCGCATAAATTATTATGCGTTATTCTTCTACAGGAGGGTTTCTACCGTTTTCCAAGATATGGCACGCCTTGACAAAGTAGCCTGGTTGCTCTTAGATGTACAAAAAATTTACTGCTTAAGTTATTATCACAACTAATGAACAAAAATTAAATAAAAGTCGGGGATGGAAACTTCTAAATGAAATTCGATATCGGCAGAGTAGGTAGGTGGAGGAGCGATGGGTTGTTTAAGAACGTGATAGAGGGGAGGATATTGAGCAGGCGGGGAAGAGGAAGAAACAGAATAGGTTTTATAAACGGGATGAAGAATGGTAGATCGTATGCTAAGTCGAAAAAGAGAGCGAGAATATACTAATATAAATCGAGAGCGAGATATACCGCTAAAAGTGTAGACAACTGGGAGGAGATTCTCTGACATTCGGCAAAAACTACCTTAACCGGTTGAATACCTTTGTAAATATTTAAAGTTGAAACCATTTTCGAGTGGAATTTTAGTCCCAGCGTAGAGTTAGAATTCAAAAGGTGAAAAAATATTGACTTCATTAATGGAATGTAGAGTAGTAAAGAATAGAATACAATACAGTGCCGTGATGTGTAAAATTGTAGAAACCTTTCAAATTTACTATTAAAGGGCAAAATATGTATAATAACGTTATATGTAACAATCATAAATTCGATTATAATATCGGGAGTGGTAAATGAGGGTGCTTACAGTACCGTTCCGAGAACGTTTTCCATGTTAATGCCTGCCCATAAAAATGTTTTTTTCAAAATGTGTGATGTATTACGTATCATTTTTAACTACTGTGTATTAACTGTGGAATGCATGGTGCACGTACTTCTTATGGTCTCTTTGAGCTGAGTTTTCATACTGTACTGCGATATTTTCTTTGCATTATTGAGACCCCAAGTCCCAAGAGACCTGGGACGAACATGCGACTTCTTTGCCGCAATTTTTCCTTTTGAACATCGAGTACACTTCGGCGGTAACCGGCGGCCGCGATAAAAATTCTTACATAGTACTTCTTCGGCCACATTAAAATGCTTGCTTCTTTGGATAATGGACTTTGCAGCCGTATATGTAGCTTAATAGCCTCCCTCGTCAGTATTCCGAAGCCCTCCTCTCCAACAACTCTTGTGTCTCCATCTCCAAAGGGATAAGCAACTCAATCTCCTTTCTCATCCTTTGCTCTTTGAAGCTCTTGCGGACGAGAAGCCAAGGCTCAAAGGTATTATTACAAACTCAGAAAAAATGGAGCATCTCCTTAGATTCCAGTTACCCTAGGTTACTTGACGCACGGGAAACAATAAAATCACAGTCGCTTCATGGCAGTCTCTTACAGCGGACACAGTTCCCCGCTTGGGTGACTCTTTTTCGCCAAGATTACCCTGGATGTAATTAGCTGACATTTTTTAAAAAACTAAGCAAACCGTCCAGGAAGTGGCGAGCAAGCCAACTTCTCGTATGCCTCTACGAAAACTCTCTCGCTGGGACGAAATAATGCATGTTGTTTCAGTAAAAATGGGTATTCGTCGTAATGATGGTAAGGATGTGAATAATCTCGCATAAACTGCCTAAGGATGTTGAGGGCTTCATTGGAAACAGCGATAATCTACTTAGGTTTGACCAACTCTACGGTGATGACATTTAGCCTGATAGGCATTTAGCAGGCCTCTTACAGTAGTCCATATGGAATTCGAGTAAGTCTACATCCACATACGACCCTCCGAGCCGCCGCCTGGGCGTGTGGCAGGTGGTGTTAGGACACCAGCCGTGTAAAGATGTAAGGGATAAGGTTTTTGGAGAGAAACGGTGTCGTGAATTATGAGAGTGTATTTAGAGGAGCTTAGTTTTTTTTGTGGTCGCTTATTGTGCGCGGAAGGAACGAGTTTATGTATCTCTCTGTTCGGCAAAGTATTTCTCTTATTTTGTAGTTTCTTTCAGAACTAGAGATGTAGTGAGGCATCATGATAATACTCTGTGTCACTCTAAATAAAGCACACCAGTTCTGAATTTCTCAAGCAATCTAAGCCTAGTGTGCAGCCTCCGAGTCTCTAGGGGCTCCCACCTTAATTCCTCTAAAAGTTGTGGAACACTACATATTTGGTGGATTATGAGGCATTTTTTACACAGTCATACGGAGTTGCATTCCATTTTTTTATGCAGCCTCTTTCAGGATTGACAGAAAATTTTCGCTACTGCTCATGTTGCATAAGAGCAAATATTGAGTCCTTAAAACAAGCGCTAACACAGTCCGTTGAAATGTCAGAAAGTTGGCTACCCTAATATTTTGCAGTAATACCTTTTGCCTTTATACCTTAACCTTTCTAGAAATATGAACATAAAACTCTATACTCATGCTCATTCTATTTTATTAAGTCTCTCGGATTTCCTTCGCTTAAGTATGCATTCTGGTTCTATCATCCATGAGGATAAGTATTGCATAAAATTTCGAGGTTTCCTGCAGAAAGATATTTTATAAGTGTACAAGGAATGATACTGTAAGGATGATACTAAAGTTTTTCTTGAATTTGAAGTATTTGAGCTCGTCAGCGGTGTTAAAATGGACTAGTGGATTGTGCCGGGAAAGGTCGTGAGTGCCTTGTAATTACTTCGGAATATTATGCCCTTTTATCAGATAAGTAAAACTGTCGAACTGTCTTCATAATTGAAATGTGTCAAGGCTTGTAAAATGGGCTTCTTTTTTTCTTCCGCAATGATTTATCACTTTTTTCAGCCAATGGTTTAGTTCATATTTCAGATAATTATTACCATTGACCATATTTGAGGAGGGGCATGAAGTGGAGCAACGATTATTCTAAGTGCTCAATTCAGTTGTTTATGGGTGTGAGCTCTAAGGAGACTTCATGTTAGCATAAATTTTGCCTGCATTTAGCTAAAATATTTATGATTACCTGAACTTTACAGTTTGATGGGAAGGTGCCGTAACAAGTAGAGCGTGTTATGTTATGTGAAGTGAAATGGAAATAATCATCCACTATAGGTAGGCTACAAGGAAAATTGATGCTTGAAGTTTGAAATAGAATTATATTTATGGATTAATAGTAATGACAATAGAGAATTAGGACAATGAGTTGAACCTAAAGATGAAGCTGTAGCGTTGAAACTAGTTGTACCACTAAATTACTCTATAGTTTTATTCTCATTATTTATTCAATAATGTACTTGCACAAGGGTACTCCTGAAAAGATTGAATTCATTTTGAATTATTTTTATCTTTTTATGGAAATTTGAAGAGGATAGTTGCTTATTTTTTTAATATCTTATCTTCTGGTCTGAGAGAATCAAAATAACATTGTGCATATCTGCTAAAAAACCATTTGAATATGAAAATTGTTCCTTGCGCGTATTCAACTTGCAAGGCGTTATTGATTCCTCAGAATCACTAAAACAGATTCTAGCAGTGCATGCACATCATCATAACTTCAAATATTTATTATCATATTTTATGAGTCCTATCGTTTGACAGACCGCATTCAGTTTTTGCGTTTTTTCGGTTTCCATTTTACGTTATAAATCCTATTTAAACCGGTCGTAAAGTTTTTCAAACCACCCGGAATGCACAATGATCTTTTATCGCTCTGCCGTTCAACAATTATTGTCCATCTATATGCGAAATATGCTTTATCTTTTTCTGCTTAATCATTCCTTGTGCGCTTCGTGGATGGTAGTTCTTACGTAGAAATTAGTCCGTCTAATGGGACGTCGAATTGTGAATCTATTGGTGCCTTTCGTCAAGAGCAGGCTCATTCCGACGCCGGGTTTCTCCCCAATCTATTGCCATTCTCCGTAAGATCCTCCCGCTTTCAACTCACTCACCTCCCCTAATGGCGCAAATGACCTTCGCTGTCGGTCTCTCCCCCAAACAACCAGCCAAACCGTTTCTTTCGACCTTCCTCTCACCACTCCTCTGAAGCCTCCGGAATGAATATTACTCGCGACCCGGCATATTGATTTCTCACGGAGGACGCGCTAACCTACCCGGGAAACTGCTGTCCGGTTGTGGATTAATTTTCGTATGAGTTGCATTTCTGTAGTAAAAAAGCGTGCTCTGCGGGTTGGGTTCCCACCCGGTTACCGCCCTCTTGAACCAAGATCATGGTCGTTTAAATGATAAATTTCGATCGATTGTGTGGAAAGCGGAGCAGTTGGGTTGCCAGGGAAAATACCTGGAAAAGTGAACGGTTGAATTAGTCTCTTTTTTATATTTTTCCAGTCGACCTCGACCGCTACCCAATGCTATCCTATCCTCTTTTGTAGTCCAACCCCGCTCCCGCAAACTCGGTTGTTGACACTTACTTATTAGAGCCTTGGCGGTCGACGAGTTTGCAATCTACATCTACGAAATACCGTGAAATCCACCACTAGGGTGTGTAGCACGGGGTGATTCCACACCAGATATTCCTTATCCCAGCTGAAATCCGAACCGAGCACGTTCCCCCGGAATGACAGGCGCTGGCCAAAAGTAGTCAGGATAGCATTTCTTAGTCAGACCAGAAACTCGGAGTGTGCTACATGGACGAACCTGCTACCATGAAGTACTTTACTCACGGTACGACTACTGGTTATAATTACTGTGACAGATAAATAGTTCTACAAGGTACTAAATCTTGCAAGAGCTATATCATGCCGGAGGTTGCATGCGAGGTTAGTAACTTATTATCATGTTAGGATATTTAGCACAAATGCATAAATCTATTTTACCTAGTCAGGGTCAAAGTTTCCTAGAACTAATTTATCTCAGGTATTACGGTCCCTTATTGAACGTGGAAAAAATGACATTTTAAATCTATCGGTTCTGCCATCTGTTTCCTTATACCTGTGATCTTTCTATCATTAGCTCTAGCAATGTATGTTGAATATATAAAATATCAATAGTTCGGTCCAGTAACAAGAATCTCGTGAAGTCGGGTATCATGGCCAGCCGCTGGTCACTTCATGTAATTTAAGTTTTCGTAATATATCTTATTATTTATGCGTCGTCATAATTCGTCACCACTCCCATTAATTCACTTATTTGCGACAATTTCTATATTTTCTAATAAAGTACTCAAAAATCAAAAGTTGAAGCCGTTTAAGTAACCAACATCTGTATACAAATTGCCAAGCCACAGCTTACATTCGCACCGTGAATTCCCTTCTGTCTTTCATAAAATCGCCGTTAAGCAATCGGATCCAGCCTTGGGTACGATCAGCGTGTCGGAATTTTTTTCCGAGTTGTGAAAAATTATCAGACCGTACTTCCATTATTTTAAGGTTATATTTTATTTTTTTATATTATATATTTTAATATTATATATTTAAAGGTTAAGGTTTTAAGCTGTATGGTGCAATATGAAGTTGCCAGTTCCTGAACCTGAAAAGTTTCCAAAACCCCAGTTAAATGTCACTGCTACTCTGTCCACATTGATTTGGTTCACCTCTATCCATATTATGTCCCTCTTTGGCTTGGCTTTAGTAAAGCCGAATTCCCTCGGTTACTCATTTCCAACAGCTCCTCGTTGTTATCACAGGCTTTGATGGACTCTTTTATTTTGGCCCAACATTAATTTTTCCCCATTTGGCCATTATCGTTCGGGAAAAATCATACTGTAAATCGTGGCTATTTTGTGGCAGCGGTACAACTATGTTCAACGCATATCGCCAACAACACTATTTTTGATTTTACGGGCTTTCACAATTGTCTGAGGTAGTAAATATTTTGGCAGTGAGTTTCCAGAAGCTTCCGCCATTAATTGGTGGCTGTTGAGAATACATGTGAAGAGACTGGATCAGTTTTGTTAAGACATTTTAGGCTATGTGGTCTGAGCGATTTTCAGAGGTGTTGAAACTTTGTACCGTTGAGCGATCAGTACAGATCAGCTTTAAATTTCCAAGTGTATTTATTTTAACGCACAACTTATTATAGCAGTTCAGTGAAAGAAGTGCGTTGGTTCGAAATTATTTGGCTGCATCTTTCAACCATTTTAGCGTAACATGCAAAAGTGTGGTTTAACATTGTGTCAGTATTAGTCCCTGTCACAGAATCGTACCATGATATCTTGTCATCCTCTTTCTTAATTTTAGGGATCCAAATGCCTTGAATAAATAGAAGTAAAATTGTATCGCTTCTATTTTCCAACTTTACAAACTATTGAGCATTATAATGGCGAAAAAGCTTTTTTTTCGACAGACTCAAGCATCTGATTCTTTATGTGAAAGTGTTACAGAGTTTCCTGTGAATGAGGAAACAGGTAACTGTTGGTATGCTTCGCTCTGAATCTGGAGTCAGCGTCATCCTTACGTTGTCTTAGGAAAAATAGGGGTTTATATTTTTGTAGTTCTGAGGTAAATATGATCCTGGAAAGATCACGGAAATCGATCCAAGGAACATGAGTGCAAGTGATCGAGTGATCTAGCAAACACTGGAGAAGCCTCAATTAGATGGACAAATTCTGGTTCGAAGACAAAGAAATAGTGTGCCGAAAGACTAAGAAACAGTACGTAATGCGCTCCAAAACAAGGTGGTAAACTTACTTAAATTGGGCCTAAATTTCATATAATTGTTTTTTTTTGTCCTGAAATAACCAAATGTAAATTTTACGTTGTCAAATATATCATATAATAGACTATAAAGGAGGAAAATCTGAATGTCACAAAGTTGCACTTTAATAAGTGGTAACTTTATGTCAGTTATTATGTGGTATTAATCATCCAAATAATGATTAATGATTAATCTCATAAGTAATTAAAGTACGATTAGTGATTATTTCCAATAGCGTATTTTTTTAAATATTAAATATTCACCTGAAAAGTTTACCAAAACTTAAAAAACTGTCTCAGCCCCGGTTTGTGGCAATACGGCAGAGAGAGGAACAGAACACGATATTTAGTCTTCCTTTCCAAATACGATGTAATTCCCTTTTTTCTGGACGTCCATTTTATTCCTTTAAAATTAAGCAATTTGAATTACACCCTCCTACACAAGACATATGCTGATGTGTTCAGTTAATTATAAAGCTAGCGTCACCCTGTAGAATGACTTACATTAAGCGAATAGTGAGTCTTTAAATGAGATCATCTTTCATCATAGGAGTGAGTAGAAATTTCATCGTTCTTGATTAGGGCACGAAAAAAAGTAGTTTCCAAAGAGGATCGAATCATATATTTTTATCAGTAACATCAGAGAAATCAGGACCATTTAATACTGCGCGACTTCAAGCTCATTACTGGATATTTTACCTAAGATGTAAATTAGTATTTGAATTGGAGGAATAAAATAGGCTGACGCTAATTTCGACTGTGTTGACGAAGCTCCATGAAATATAACATAGGAACATCGTTTGAAAGTATTCCATATATGCTTAAATTGCAAAAAAATTAATTCGTCATCTCTGCTTAATGAACTATTTAATAATATATTTTAAAGAGCAGAGTCCTCTACACTGCGCCAGCTACCGTATTAAAGAGAGATTTATGACGCCATCATGAAAAGGGTGTCCAATTAAAGACTTAACTATTCCGTACTTCAAGGGATATGATCTAATTATGAGAGGTGGATACATCACGATATTTATTTGTGTATTGCGCTGATGAACTATCGCATCTTTGTGCTAAAAATTGTAGGAATCAAATAGCTTTGACGAAGTAGATAGGTCGTTTGTCACAGAACAATATTGGATCCAATTACAGTAGTCTGTAAATTTTCCTTAACATTAAACCGAACTCGGTCAAACCATTATTTTTTGTGTTTATTTTGAAATTGTTGCTGCTATTCCATAAGTAACGAACGAGCAGTGCGCACACATGGAAACGGTATCTTTCTGGGTAGTTGCCTGAAAGTAATTTTTGTAACATTTTTCTTGAATGTCGGTGACACTTCGTAATAGCGCGGAAAGAGCTTAACAGCTTCACTTGAAATAATGGACGCATCCACGCCGGAGGAATTTTTTTGTGCCACTGGACCACCAGCACGAGCTGAAGCCGTTTATGCCCTCCACTTGCTCATACGAGCTCTAAATACTTGAAACTGTGTTTGGTGCCATTACGGTGGAGATTGGATGCGTTTGCAGAATGGCAACGCACCAGATCCGTTACCGCGAATAAGTTTGTTCGCCCGTTAGCCGTATTTTCCAGGCTATTGGGTGGGGGGGGGTACCTTAAACCCGAAACGCAAAAGCTCTTCCCATTTTTATCACCTACCTCAGTGGCTGAAATTAAGGGTGGTGTAGGAAAAACTTCTTTTTTGCTGGACGTAGCAAAAAATACTTTTGCTGATTAATTGGTTAGCTTAATTGGTGCGAAGCAATTAATGGCAAGGAGTTAAAATAGGAGAATTTTAAAACCTTTTTAACGTTAAAAGTTTTAATGAATTTATTATGCCGCTATATTAAATATCTTATATGCATTAGTTAAGTACAACGAGTTTCACCTGTTTATGTTGTTGCATTGAAGGACGGTGTTCCTCTACACAGTTACGTAGCTACAAACGTTGAAACATTTCTATTCGAAGTAATCAAATTTAGAATCAGATAGCGTATTTAAAATAGATGGAAATTTGTATGCAGACATGACATAGATTTTGAGTCTTTGTTGCTGATTTATTGCTCCAACTATTCTGCAAACATTTTTCATTCGTTTGATATAATTTTCAACGTTTGAATAATGTCAATCACAAAATGTATTCCCACGGAGTAACTCTTCTGAAATATTAAGTCACATCTAGGAAGTAGAATACTGGTAGATTTTTGAGAAAGTAGCTTGTAATAATACAGTAAGTCACCTAGGATGGCCGCGTTGTTTGTTTACTCGGTCACCGTGGAAACAAGTGAGGGACGCGCAGGGAGACGAGAGGACGTATGGGAGTGAAGCGGGAACGTTTTTATTTTGATTTGTGTTTGATTTGATTTGAGGGAGTGTTTATTTTGATTTGAGAAGTGAAATAAAGAAATTGTTACAAGCTTAAGCACAAACCTTTGTGGACGATTGAATATAGAAATACCATTTTTATTTCTTATGAATCATATTTATAAACAACGTAAGTAGTGCATAATTGTTCAATATTTATTTTCTGCCTTACGTCATGAAATTTTTATAAATTCTGTTTTTAAGATAAGTATCATATATATATATATATATATATATATATATATATATATATATATATATATATATATATATATGTGTGTGTGTGTGTGTGTGTGTGTGTGTGTCTGTCAATTTTATGTGTTCCTATCCACTTTCTTTCTACCTTTCTGTATAAACATTTATGTATTTGCCGCTGAGCGGTCTGAGTGAATGAACGAACGATTTTAACGAGTTTAAGTTTTGAAGGATTGGCTTATAGTGGGTTGGGAATGGACTCACTCTTTGAGTTCCTACACTATATGCCGAAAGTCTCCCTAGAAGTATGCACTGATGGCTAGAGAGAGGGCTGTAAACTAAATTAAAAATCTAACCAAGGCCTAATTTCCGTCTCCGTGCAGCTGGGAACGACATATCCCCCACGAATTGTCTTTTCTCCTGTTATTACGATATGAATGGTTCTATCTACCTGTTTCTGTATTTACTTTTCACTCCAATTTGTTTTACTCCGCCTGAAATCTCATTACTTAATCACTTTCTGAGAAGGCTTATAATAAATACCATACTTAGGTGAGATTAAGAAATGTATGAGATATTTACAGTGATGTCTGCCTCAGCGGCTACCTCTTAAGTGTAACCTCTATCACCGGCCGATTTTGTTGGCAACGGAAGAAATTTCCGATGCGTATAATTAATGTAAATTTTCCCTCCCTTTAGTGGTCTCCTCCATTAGCGGCAATTTTGGCATGTGTCCGGAGGTGGACGCTCAATTCAGGTTTTGCTGAACCTGTTTTCGAAAATAATCTAAGTTCATCGTATTCTTCCATTTGGTATGTATGCCGTTTTAACGTTCTATTTGTATAACCATTATTCGAGAAAAAGATAAAAGACATTCTAATTCCAATTACTGTAAAAGCAATATGAATATCTTTCTCCGGTTCTGATATAGTTGAACTTTTTTTTAAAATCAGTTATCTAAATATATTTAGCAACAACATGAGTCATTCCGTGTCAAATGATCAAATTACGGGTTATTGACCATTTGTGGAAAAACGCCCATCTTTCGCTCGCCCATATCTACGCGTAATGGCCGTGGAATCAAACGATTGTTAAAAATTTCATCCTTCCTTGATACCTTGCGCCACCCATTTATTAAGATGGTGCATGCGAGTCTTTGAGAATTTTGATTTTCACTCGATCCTAAATATCCTAAGAATTACATCTATATAATGCTAATTATGACCTACAAGAGAGAGTGACACCCTACTTTTTTCAACATAAAGGAAAAAATCCCTTTATTTTTTTCTTTTAGCTTTCCTCATTGGTTTAAATTGCTTTGAAATCCAGCGTATCTTCTTACAAAAAGCTAGCTTAAACTCGATAACGTTGTACGAAGGAGAAATTCTTAGATTTTCAAGTCTTTGTGCTTCAATTATTAAAGAAGAATATTATTAGGTTTTATGCACGTGGCACTAAGACGTTTTCAGAGGGAACAAACGTCTTCGAGCTCAAAATCAGCCAATTAAGGACTACATTTCCTCCCTGGGTAAACTGTTGAAAACGGTAATGCTTACATAATTTTAAGGTTTGAAAAAGTGCAGCAAAAAGTAAGAATTGTGACCTCGAGATTCTTCTCGTAAGGGAAACATCGTAGCGGTAACTTTCTTGATGCTCAGCGCAATTCAGTTATTTTTCTTCATTTATCCATTGGTTGAGCTTTAATGCTATATGAACTATATAAAAGAAAGACTTGCTAACGCAAATAATGTAGTTGAAACTAATCTGTTGAAATTTTTGTCGTACGACCTTTATAGTTTCTCTCAACTTGCGAGAACTTGAAGAAAAATTATCCGTTGACACTCCCGTTTGTGATTGTTCTATTTGCAATTTGAGTCCTCTCGTAGCACTGGAAAATTTGTTTTCGAACTATGTAACTGTTATTAAAATATCTGCTAGTTTAAAGCAATTATTAATGTATATTCCACTATGTTTAAAATAGTACGGTGTTATTATCTATCCTCAGGCATTAGAATTCCGACAAAATCAGAAATTCTCTAAAATTGGCCATTTTTTGATTTGTCTTTTATATCCGTTATGCACGGGGACGTCTGTGGCGTTCTTTCTAGTACGCTTTCACTACACCGTGTGCAAGCATCACTTCTATGCTGCATTCTTTCCAGCTCTAAAAGTTATGCCTTACTTCGAAGTGATTTAGAAATTAGATGCAGGCTCAACATACAATTTCGCTGGGATAATGCATTTAATATTTTACATACAATTTGAGGAGTCACCTAAATGAATTTATTTTATAAATGTACCTTTAATTTTTATAATTTACACCGAGGTATTCAGCCTAAATCCTGGGGAAATATTATACGGAATTTTTTTGACGTTTTCTCTGGCATTCCTTTGCACTTGAATGCTAAAATTAATTCTATTTGAGAGATTCACACCAATCATGCTACTTATTACAAAGAAACGCGGATAAATTTGTAAAAATATGTGATGAAAATAAAAACTCCGTCCGGCTGCCCATTGAAAGGCAAATCTTTGAAAATGGCTAAAGTGGTACCTAAAGCTCTTCGAAGCAATGAGAGGATTTTAATAGCATATTACATAGCCTTTGACGATTATGGATTTCATTTCAACGTCTCTAATTAAATTGGGATCAGATTATAAGTGGGTTAAATTTACCCTTTCGGATACTTTTGGCATTTTCCAAAAAACTCAACGAATAACTAAATTATTGTCCTTAAGGGCTCACTATCATTAATCTTCCTTATTATGCCAAGCGCTTATGGCGAGGTTTTTTCAATATACATTCCTCCGTCGTATAAAAATAAATACATAAAAAAAGTATATCAACTTTGTCTGGTAAAACGCATATTCTCCCTTTTGTTACCTATTCAAAATTGCAACTCCTAATCCTTGTGAATCAACTCTGGAATTGCTTAAAAAGTCCAAGCCCGTTAATGTAATGTACGATAATTACCCATTTCAGTGGATACTTGGACAATTTTTTTTTGGATTGGTGGAGCTTTTGGCTTCATTTCCGCGTCACACCTAAATACAAGGACGGGTGTCCACGTTAGGCTGTGAATTGTGTGGAAAAGTCAGGAGAGGCATTCATTAATATTCCTCCAGAGCCCTCTAAAGAAATGAATTACTTTACTTCTTCATCCAGTCCCTTCGTCTCCCCCTTATCATTTTTCCCATGGCTCTCCACGGTACCCCATCTCCTCCTGCTCGCCCCTTATTTCCTCTCACCCTATCCCTCATCATCTTTTAACTCTCATCCCGCGGTCCATGCGACTCTCACATTATTTATTCAACTGGTCGAGGCATTCCTTCCCTCGCACCCGAACCAGAGGGGGGGAAAGATCGGCGTCAGGCTGGATGGTTGGCGGATGAGGTGGGGTGATTTGGGATGTGCTGGAATGAATGCCGTGGTGGGACTTTTGTAGGATATGGAGAGAGGGGTCAATGGATGAATGGAAATGCGGAAGGGGGAACGTAATGAAGGGCTGGGTTAGCCCAGGTTGGTCACCCCTCCTTCACATCCATGAAAAAATTCAACCCTGTAAGGAAAATGCGGCAATTTTTCATTTCGATTTTGAAGGATTTTTAGCTGTTCCTCCGATGATTGCCTGTGATTTTGGCATGATACTGTTAATTTATTCTTTATTTATATTCTACTTAATCCGTCGTATGATGAATTTTGCTAAAACCTAATTTTATCACCTATAACTTCCTCATTTCCTTTATTTTTTCTTTCGCGCAGTGTACTATTGCATATGGGGGTTAGTCAAATGTGTTAAGAGGTTTTAATAAATTGACTGCCTACTTATGCAAATAGAATATATAATGAAAAATCTATGATTGTTATCGGAACTCTTTTCATTTTGAAATAGCTTTTTGCATTGTACACTTTAACGTGTTTTGCTTTCATGCGCACCTTGCTCAATGTGCCCATGCGCAATAGATAGCAATTAAGCTCTATGCAATAGAAAGTTACACCTTTACCCAACACAGTGATAGAATATGTGAATAGGGATAAGAGTTCCACGTTAAAGGGTATCAAAACAAGGACTTCAGTCTTGCACGCCAGCGCACATTTGAATGAAAACGGAAAAGGTGGCCCAGGTGAAAAATGTGCTGTTTTCTAAATAATAGCTGAGAATTTGCATGGTTCTTTTTCTGTGATTGATGCATCAGGCGAGGGATATTTTTTGTGCAGTTCTCACGCTTTAATATTATACGAGGGCTCAAATTTTCTGTAAAATCTCCACCTTTATTATTCTATCTAAATCTCCGAAGTCAAGCCCGCACGGAACCAGTAGATGCTAAGTTGTGGAATAAAATCTGTTACTTATCTGAAAAACCATTCATTTTGAATTATTGTTCATGATTATTTCGTTTTCATTGACAATTCTTCTACCGTTACATGACAAAGAAGAGGATGATTTCTTCAGTCAATTTTTCGCAGTTATGTAGGAAAAAGCTAATTTTGTCATCGAAGAGCCAGATATATTACCACATGGGATTCTTCTAAATATTTTGAAGTAACGTAAAAAAAGATTGGCTAAGGCTGTGGGCAACCTCGGAAAAAACTTGGTTTTTCCCAAATACGCGGGGGAGTCCGGTGTGTACAGCGGCGCTTCTAATTCCATTATCCACTACGGGCAGATAACCCTACCAATGGGATTATCTAGACCGATCACGTCAGAAAGGGCATGCGAAGATAGTAAATTCTAAACTTTAAGAGGAAATTTATGCCTTTTCGCTCAATTAGGCATTCATTTGAAAGGTGGTATTTCGAGTGATTCCCTCGAATACCATGAACGAAATATCTCCGGCATTATAAGTCAATATTTCAGCCCAAGTAAGGATATGAAATAATGGTAACATAGACAGTATGTTCTAAGGAGCATTATGTTGCGAAGTTTCCGGCTGGTAGTCGGCGTCGAATGCCGTCACCCTTCTCTTAGTAATGGCACGCAAGACGATTGTCGCGTAGAAATTTCTCCTCGCGAAGAAAATTGAAAACTTGATTTCCATAATAAGTATCGCATTGGTCAGCTGTATGTTGTTTGTGCTTAGATTGTGTTGAAAATGGGGAGTTTTCCAGATGTAAGAAAGGCGTTCTATCGGACTTTGGACAGGTTGGTGGTAGTGTATGTTTAGGTGGTGGCAGTAAATTATGTGTCCGATGACGTGGAATACCTGAGAATCAACGTCACATTAGACCTTACGTGAGCTAAACACGCGCAAAAAATTTTCGCGCAGCTGTAAAGTAACAAGGATTATATCAAGCAAATTGTAGATACCTCTTAGGATGAAATAATGAAGAATGAGATGATATTTCGCCTGGTTTATTCCACAGATCAAACACATTGAGATCACTCGGCACCCTACGTGGAAAGATTAATTTCTTCATGGTAGACAAGTTACATTAACGCGTTTTACAGTCTGTTAAGGGGATATAGGGAGTCTAACACAGGTGGTGGAAGGTTGGGACCCGTTGCGACTCGAAGGACACGCTGGGTTTGGATTACGAGATCAGGCAGATTTCACCTGGACACAAACGTTACCATTTTAACCCCCTACTATATCATGAATTGGTAGAAAAGACAAAATAAGGGAAATTTACAGTCCAACTGATATTGGTAAGTATTATTGAATTTGGTAATTTACTCAAATGGTCATCTAAAGTACTCATGCAAAATATTTTGGTGATCCTGACCTTGAACGACGCAGTGTTCACACTTTGATTGCGATAAATTTCTCGGTTTCTGTTACAGAGTGTCATTTATATTCGACGCGTCAGGGTTTAGCAAAGTGGCTACGGTGGGCGGGGAAATGGGTTAAGATCTACTGCCGCTGCGATGACTTACTAGAATGTCTATAGAAGTCCTGTTGTGGTCGGCTCAGGGTTGAATGATGTTTTTCTGCTAATGAATACTTGCGTGTTATTTTAAGTATGTCGTGGTGGATACTTTCCTCGTGATGGAGTGAAGTTTTTCCATGTGTGCAAAATGGTGGATACTTTCTAGGAGTGATATCTTCAAATATTCCGGAGATTCTGCGTGATTTTCTTGTCTTTCCCTCAAGGTATGAATACATATTTAAACGTGCCCATGCATTTACTTCTCTTTCTCTGCCCCATCAGTGTAAGATCTTTCGCTGGCATTCCATTTTGTCGTTCTGAGCCTGATAATCCCGTCAAATTACGCGTGTGCTACCATTAGAGCAGGGAGTAATATTCATTACTCTGGCATCTTGAATCGCTGTTGTCTCTACATCAAATACTCTGTATGCGTTAACTTTACTGTACCCACATATTATACATGGTTTATCAAATGTTGTGCTCCTGAGAATCACAGCTGGGAATTTTGTGAGTTGTCCAAAATCTGCTTAATCCGGAAAATATATTTTGACGGTATGACGGAGCTATTATAATTTTTTGCTCACAAAGACAGGTACAGCTACCTTTACTTGCGATGTATTGAGTGTTTATTTAAAAAATTGTTCTCGCGGAAAGTGGTTTTTACAGTTCTCCTTCGGTGATTTTATACTGTAGGATTTGTTTTGTTTTTTTTGTTTAGTGTTATAGATTTTTAATTTTGAGTTTTGAGTTTTAGAGTTATGTTTAGAGTTTCATTTTTCAATTCCTATTTCTACAGAATAATTGACATTTCTCATTTTGGTTGATTTTAATCTCTCATTGTTTATTTGTTGTATTTGTCAAGACTTTAAGTAATAGTAATGGAAAAGTTTAAGCCAAAGAGATTTTTACGCGATTCTGATTGGTAATTTTCTGCTATATTTTGTATTTGTTTACCAGCATTATAGAAAAGCTACGCACTCTAAAGATTAATTATATCTAAGTCGATCTCTTTTGATGGCAAGACATAGGATTTTTATATTTTCACATAGCCTCCATTGAATTATGTGAATTTAACAGGGAAAAATCATGCACCTGGACTGAGAATCGACCCCAGATTCCTCGATTTTGTGCTGGGTTCGATTCCCAGCCCAGACGAATGATTTTCTTCTGTGAAAATCACACAATCTTGTGATCACAAGCGGGTGACTCCGTTGAAGTTACTGCGTAGCTAGTTCCGTGGTTCTTTGAAGTCTCAATTGAAGCTGTTTATATATGTTTATCTTGTGCGGCTTCAGAGTAGGCTCTCAGTATATCTCATACCCTCTCAATGGGTCGAGGACCTCATCGACCTCGTTTGATGGACACTTAACGACATCCTGTAAATTTGGGAACTCGATTGAATTGTAGGAATGCTTTTTGGCAAAGGGGGAAAGGGTTTTAATCGATACATAAAACACGAGGAAGAATTGCGCAACTTGCAGCCGGGCCGTACCCCAGGTGTCACTCGCGGTTGGGGCACCAAAAGGGTTGGGCAAGGAAGGTTAGTTTTTACGCGGTGGGGGGCGCAGTGTGGGAGAGAACGCTCTCAGCGACTACGGCCCAACTTACTCCCGTGCCTCCAGCCCCAAAAAAAACACTCGCGGCCATCTTCCATCCATCGCCTCTCTCGTTTTTAGCGCCCGCATTCCACCCCGACATTCATCTCTCATTTATTTATTCAACAACCACTCGCAGCAATCCACTCCTGCTTTCGGCGACCAACACCCTACACGCCCCTCTCATTCCACCCGTATGCCCCCCCTCATTCCTCTACGCCCACTACTCGTATAATCCCCACACTTCCTGTTCCAGCATCTTTCCCTCCTATCCGACTGGCCGACCTCTTCATCTGCTCTCCTTATAAACCTTTCACCGGGTGATGCTCGTTTTAAAATGATAGCGCCACGAGTCTGCCACGGGTCTGTTTTGCCTCTCCGCGAGTGCGCATGTGCTCGTGAAGAGACCAGAGCTGCACTTGCGAGTCCGCACTTTCGTTATCGTTCTAGAACCGCAATTATATTTCATTTCTTAACCCTCTATGGACGAGCGAGTCAAATTTGTCACGTTTTAAAATAATTGAAATATCTGCTTTCTAAGAGCCTTTTCCATTTAGTTGCTACGCTATACAGAATTATAGCGCTTTGGATGAAGTGTATAGAAATTTGCGTCTCTTTCGGCGGTTTGTCAAACAGTTTGAATATATGAATGTGTGACGCTATTCATTGACGATGGCGTGCCTGGTGGAGCTCTGAAATAAATAGTTTCAGTTGAAATTTAAAGAAAAAATTGGAAAAGCTAAAAATAGTTACGTTATGAAGGTAGTTTTGAAGTATACCTTGTGTAAATATTATTATGTATTAAGTATAATTTTATGTTAAATATGTGCAATACAAATGCGCCACATTTCAAAATAAATGTTATTATCAAATTAATTGCAATTGCAAGTAGTACTATTTTTTTCATGGTGATGTTTCATAATTCCGTCCGTAGAGTGTATTGGCCGCTTTAACCGGTACATTTTATTGCACAAACAACTGTATCATAGATTGTAAAATAACATGAATGAAAATCGAGCAGGTTCTGTTTCCCGTTCAGTCATTCAGACGATCGCACAATTTGCAGCTTTATACGGTACACTTTTCATCATGAAAAAGTTCATTCATTTGTTTGTGCTATTAAATGTACGGTGTAAAGCGGCCTTTAGACAGAAATTGGCTAGAAAATGACCGTGTCTTTTCTTAGATTTCACATCTGTGACTTGGCAGCAATATTTCATGTTTGGAAAGGAAGGTGAACTTGCTACATTACAATGTTCAGCGTTTATTTCGATGTTTATGATAATTATTTCATTCCATACAAAAGGCCTTAAATAAAGCAAAGAAGTGAGGGCTTTGTTCTTATTTTATGCAATAAAGGCAGAGACTCCAATAGCCTTAAACAATACCTTTCGGGGATAAAAAGGGGTAGAAATGTTGAGAGATCGTACCATATGAACATTCCAACCGTTTCTTTTATTCCGGAAAGGTATTGCTAACGGAATTTTGGAATCACTACCTTTATTACATGAATATTGGCTGGTGATGCTGCGATGGACCGAATTCACCGTCATGAGATATTTTGAAGTTCAGATGATTATATCTGCCGAAAGTACGGTGAAGAAATACGTAGAATTTGCCACGATAAATAATCGAGCTGAAGCTTGAATGGAAATACGGCTTGCCGGGCAATTTCACGGATGCTTACGTGACATCCTAAAGCCAGCGACAAGGCAAAGGTCTGTAGTTCCATTCTCGGTCCAGGCTAATTTTTTCTCGTGGCAATTTGTGAGAATGAAATTGTCCTCTTTCGCATGAAAATTCCTCATTCGATCCAAGTCATGGGTCAATTCAGCCTTCCTTTTGCTCTTGCTAGGTTTTTAATACTTCCTCGTTACATCTTTCTCATCAATCCAGCCTCATCCCTCTCTACTCGAAAGGTTAAAAATAACAACCTTTTTACCAGGTTTTTCTCTCCATTATACCTCTTACAACGACCTCCAGTGGCGAATACGATCGTATTATTTGCTCTGTCCTCCCGATTTTCCGCCCCCAGCTTCGCCTCCTCAAGCGAGTTTCTCAACCTGCCGCCATGTTAAGGCCTTCTTCTTTATTTTGTCTTCTTTATCGTCCGTCGTACTCTCCACATCCACATCCATATCCAAACGTCGCCATCAATATAAATATTTTATGTACAACAAAAAAGAATCCTAGTAGCAAAGGAAAGTTTTGTTCACATATTTTTCCTTTGACGTACTCACCTATGTATAATGAATAAACAGCTACCCAACGCCTCATATTCCTCTTCACGCTTTTAGCTTATGACAAAGGAGGCGCTTATGTATATGATAAAATAATTTTTAAGTGATAATAGGAAGACATTTTTGGGCGCAAAAAAGTTCTTACTTTGTTGATTTTTCGCCGAAATACTCCGTCGCCTACTTATGAGCTGATCACCTCCTGAAAAATACTGGGGTCCGGTATTTGTTGCTTTTCGTAGTTTGAGTCAGTCAAGAGGCTTTATTTTACTGATGTGTAGTTACTGCATCAACATATGTAAGAAAGACTCGGTTAAGACCTCCTCAGCATATGAGTGATGAGCACTAGGCGATAGTGAAATTCTGTGCCGGAGAGCTCATTGTAATTTCCCTGTGCATTGTGGAAATCTAGAAGATTTCACCGAAACTTGATAGAATTTCTGCGCAGATCATTTTATTTTGGGGAATCATTTTAGGAAATTATTTAACCACTCATTTTAAGCATCCTATCTCAAATTCCTCCTACCCCATTCATCCGCACTTCCGTCGTGTGCTCCACAAAGATATGGACTCCACCCCGCAGTCACGGCTTTCGTCCTCACAGACACACGCGGGCAAGACAAGACCAGCCACGTTCCTTTTTTCGTACCGCAACACTTTGCGCCGCGTCTACGGAATGTTTACGACCGCGTTCCAGCGATGGGCTTGAAGAGCGATTTCTTTTTTTTTCGCTCCCTCTGTGCCAACGTTATGGGCCGACTGAATGGAGGTGAGGGGTTTTACGTTTCTCCGCGAGAGAAGCCTCGATTTTGATTGAGCGGTGGCTGGCGGTGGAGTCCGATGCCTCCGTATGTCGTAGAATGCAGTCTGGCGCTTTTTCCGGTTCGACTAATGTCCTTCCTCTATCTGCCTCTCGTCGGACCGCAATTCTGCCGATCGCGCATCGGAATTGTTACATTTCTTTAGCCTCAGTGCATAGCTCCTTTCTCAATTTTTCATCTAAAGGATGGACTGCCTGAGTGAAACTTATCTCAGCATAGGTATCACGCTGCAGTCTGAGAAACTTTTTTCCCGTCGGTGATATGTCATCCAGTATTCACGGTCGCTAGTGATGGTGTAACTTTGATAGTTTAGCGTACATATTGCCCGTGAGTATTGGTGCGGATATCGGATTTGCGTACTCGCATCACTTCCTTTCAATCATTTCTTTGATTGTTTTCGTTTTCGACCTATCCAAAATACTATGCCGTGAATGATAATCCTGTTCCTTCATCCTAGGCTATCACCTACCTCTATCCTCATTTCTTGATCTTAACGTGAACACAGTTACAATACTCGTGGCGGATTCCAACTTACGCTCTAAGGTTTGCCAAGGTGATTATTCAGCAAGGACTCGGCACGGTCGACCTTGGGAAAATCGGTGCATATGGCGTCCAACTCCCTTACAAATCTCAAATTTGAAAATCTCCTATCTGAAAATCTCCTATTTGAAAATTTAAAAGTTTTGTGTAACAAATTACATCACATCGGAGGCTCTGAAATTACCAAAGTTCGCCTAGTAACCCCCAGGGGCTATAAAAATTGAGAAATCAACGCCGTACAACCTCGGAAAGTCCGAGGCGTCATGTGAAGTCACAGCCACTGACAAACCTCAGCTTTTGAATGGCCCAGATTGAAATTTGAGTGGCTGTCACACCAAATTTCTTTTACTATCGTAACTCTGGATATCCGCGACCATACCGAAAAGGCCACTATGTATGGTGTACAACCCACGTACCTACCCCAGCCTGAACATGTGACTTTAGCTTTTAAATGATTCCGAAAAATTCATTTCGATTATTTAGTATTGCGACCATAGTTGTGATTCAATGTGCTTTTATGATGGCAGTCAATTAAAGCAAGTATAGTAACCCTCAAACTAAAATTGAAATAAAAGTAAATATAGCTATTGCTTAATAAATCATAAAGTGTGTTTATTTTCTTTACAACTCCTTGAGCTTGGGTTTAAAGTAATTAATGAGAGTGTTTAAACATTTTGTTTGCTTTTGCTGTCAGGGGTTATTCTGTGCGGCTAATCAATTGGAAGTTATAATCATAATTTTTCAGTATTTGCTGATTAACAATCATAAAATCTCTTTTGTTTAAAGAAACAATTGGATTTAGAACTGCTTGTTCACTGTGGAAATGATACCAAATCACTTGTTGGTTCCATTGTTATTACCTCTTTTACATTTATTATTCTTTCTTTTACGGATACATGCATTCCAATAGCATAGAGCTTTCACGCGAGGGACTTGACCAGTTGAGTTGATACGAAATACTATTGCCTGCTCTCTGTTGGTGTATAACAAGATGAGATTGGGTCGTATGCTAGCAAATGAAATGACCCTGACGTACGTTATCAGCTGCACACACGTCTACGTCCCAGTTATTGTATTCCCGGTGCCAGGAAGGTACTCGGAATTCTGTAAGGGCATCCTATAACAACTGGATTTATGGAAGGCGGTGAGATCTGGATTGAATCATGGAGTGGGAGTTGATAAATTACTTTTATTTTTGCAGAGCTCTACCAATTCAATTCAACAGTCCTAATTATCACTTTTCATGGCTGCTGATTGTAGTTTTGATTACATGAAATGATTATGCTTTTAAAATATTCAGCTTTCCTATTTCTTTGGAGCATTAATCGAGAATTCTGAGGAAGATGAAGTGGTTAGAAATTTTTGTTTTAACCTTCTATCTAGCTGAGTGACCTAGAGGTGACATGTATAAGAGTTTTTTGTCTCTCTGATTAGGTTTTTTTACGTCTATATACCTTTGTGACATCAATTGTACAGATTGGCAACGAAAATATCTCTCATTCGTAACTTTTAGTTCATGATTCTCCCACGAATGGGGTAACAGATGAAATGACCGCTCATGGTGGACGAAAAAAATCGGTGTACAGAGGTTTCAAGGCCTGGCATCATATATGGCCCATCACGGTTCCCACCGCCGCAGCTGATACTAGTCAATGTATACAAATGAAACAATTGAAAAATATGGTGCGAAGTTCATAACCATTGCCTTGAATTATATGCATCAATTAATAGATTATACCAAAGTGAGACCTTCAACTTCTCACTGTATGCGGAAAGTCAACCTTCATACATATGTGCATAGTAAAGGATGGCGTATTGGTGGTATTTTGGTCTGCTGGTGCCGAGTTTGGCGAGCGGGCTTGCTATCCAGTGTTGTTTGTGTTTTGATTAGGGAAGCGTTTACGGAGCGTAATGACCGGAATTCAAGGGAGACTTCGATTTTCCAATATTTATGGTAAATTTGCAAATTAGAGGACGGCGCATCAAAATTCATTGATCACCATCGTGCTCATGTATGTTCGTCGAAATGATTTCTGTTGAAGTTTTTATTTTAGCAAATTTTTCGCACTTTTGCGCCATATTGAATGAACGTTCCAAACTGTTCAATCCATTCCTATTGTATTGTAGTGTCGTCGAGAGTGAGAGTCGAGTGAGGAGGATTGGCACTCTTGAACGAAAAAGATCACGCTAGTGTGTAAAATTCGTTGTTTTATCACGCAGCAGGCACCACCCTTCTCTCCTTAAGGTAGTTTGAGAGGAATATCGTTTTACTTATAAATCAATGAGTTTGGTCTCATTTTAAAGAAAAATATCTAATGACACCAAAAATCCAACCCCTTACCACATTACTTTTGGAGATATTTGCCATAAAATACCAGCCCTTTTATGTTGGAAATGGTACGTGTATGGACTCTAGAGAGTCGGCCCCGGTGGCGGCGGGGTAAAGTCCTCGCCTGCTAACCCGAGGGTCGCGTGTTCGAGTCCCGCCTGGGTAGAATATGCCTAGGACATGGGTGTCTGTGTATGTAAACTGGGTTGGGGGAAGAGGGGACGGTTCTGTCCCATCTAACCCAGGATAAATAAAAATATGAGGAAATATGAGAGAGACATTATTTAGAAAATGAGGTATTTCTAACACTTTGATGTCGTCTAACAACTAACAGTGTGTAGTTTGTTTTCTCATTTATTTTTTTAAAATTAATCATATTGTCACCGTAAATTTTTCGGGATCACGAAAAATCCTCCGTTGCGAAGGGGTTTCAAACGTACTGCGCGAAAAAAGTGAGTCAAGTTAAAGACTTGTTTACATATTTTCATTTAATTACTTACAATTTCTGTCATATTAAACTATATTATTGCACCATTTATAATGTAATATGTAATTGATGTTTCTTACAGCTGGTGAAATTAAAACGTATAATTCAAACATGGTCTCTTTATGACTAGGGAACTATCTCGCTCGGACTACCTTAATAGTAGTATCAAATGGTTCGCACTTTCTCGGCGTGGAATGCTCTCCCTGTGTAAAAACTCGCTCCTGTTTCTCAATTAGTCTCATGCGAAATTGATAAGGTTAGATTTCACCCTAATCTGTTCGTATGAGCTAGACTAAAAAATGGGTCAGGTCCACGGTACTTTTCATGGATTCTTCGTGCGTAAAGCACTCACGTGCACTTTGCTAATTCGCTCATGAGAGACTTAGCAGCGCGTGTTCATACCATTGCGACTAGAGTAGCTCTTCAAATTGGACTGACTAGAGTGGACGATTACCTCTGGCGCGTCGGGAGCGATTTTTTAGTGATGAGTCTCTCTCTAGTACGCTCCATACAGACCATTGCTTCCATCACTGCGCGCTCGTCATTGCGACACTGGCGAGAGCAAACATATTGAGTGAGAATGGGAACGGCAGGGTGATGCAAAGGGATACAGTCGACGGATGTTATGGTACGGTGCGAACGTCGCGTGGGCGAATCGCCCGGCAGCCAATCATGCGTCCGTAAAGATAATGCATTTTCCGCGAGGTTCGATCTTATCCTCGCTTGCGTCCGGGTAGAGTCAGGAGGATTCCACTCACTCCCTGAGCGGAGAAAACAGTGCAGTTGGATGTGGAGGAGGCGGGTTAATGTTTGAAGGGCAGAGAGTAAGGGTTGTATTCGAGGAGCGCACAATTGGAAATTTAACTGGTTCGTCCGAAGGAAAATGGAATACTCTTCAATTTAGCGGGCGCGGAGTTGATTGGAAATATAAAACTCCTCGGAATCACGGCTAGGAGGGAGAAATTCGATTTCATGTCCATGTGATGAAGAGTATGGACAGGCAGCGAGTCCCTTTGTCTCACGATGACTCCTTAGGAAGAGTGCTCTGTAAGTTTTTCTGGTGTTTTTATTGCTTCTGGAGAACACAGCTACGTTATTTTCCTTGCTCAATTGAGCGCTTTGTTGGTAAAATGACGCTAATAACCCAGAGTTGCGCGTGATGCACTTCTTTGGCTTGATCAATTTGGAATGTCGTCCATAGATAGTTGTTAGATTCATATTTTTTTGAGATATCTGCTATGGCTAACAAGTTACGATGAAGGTTAAAAAGATGAACTACCAACATGGTAGAAAGGCAATATCCATTCCTAAGTGATGTGTTTCCAAAATATAAAATTGATAGTTTCCTAAAATATTTGGATTCTACGAGGTCATCTTTATAATTATCTTATGGGCTCATTTTACTCCAATACGGAAGATAAAATCAACAATGATAAGCATTTGATGTTATTCTCAGTAACGTGGAATTTAAACGGAATGTAATAAATAAACATTTAAAATACCGCTAAGTCGTACATGTACAATTGTTAGTCAGTAAATAAGTCGCAAACGTCAGCATTTCATCTTCAGCATCAGTCGTAAACATTTCTTGACATCCACTCTTTGAGTCCCGACTAGCCCCTAGTGATTTTCATCTGTTCGAGCCCCTAAAAAATCCTTTGGGTGGCCGATGTTTTGAAAATGATAATGCAGTAGACCAAGAGGTTACTCGTTGGCTGCGACGGCAAACGAAAAACTTCTATGCAGCAGTTATAAAGGTCTTGCAAAGAGATGGGATTAGTGTGTGAATGTACAGGATGAATATGTAGAAAAGTGAAATTAATTTCAGGAAGTTACTTCGATTATTATTGCCTCTATGCAGTTTTTCGAGTTATTTGTTGACTTACTCTTGTATATTATATCCCGCCATTAATGTCCTTTTTAAAAGTAATTAGCATATTCGAACTATAGTGAAGGAAAAGTCAGAGGAGACAAGGAGATATAACTACGCGAATTCGACCGGTAGCATTTGTTTCCCGAGGACGAGCAGTTCCTCTTTTAAGTTCTCCGGTATGTAGATTGTGAAGGAATTAAAGCAACTTGGATGGATGTTGCAATGCGGTATTTCCTGCCCTTCCCCCGCTCCCGGAACAGCTTTCCCCTGTCTGCAATTTATCACGGCAGAGGAAAAACTCCACCTCATCCGACATTGTGGGTGTAAGACACGTGTCGGTTTTAATGAACAGCCGAAGGCCCGTGAGTAATGAGCGATTGCATGACAATGGGCACGTTGGATGTTTTAGAGCAATAGTATTAATTGCGCACGACGTGGATCCCAGTCGCCAGATTTCCGTGGCCGTGCGACGAGTTTCTCCCCCTTTACTCCCCCTCTCCTCCGCTCATACGTCACCCCGGCGAACACCATTCCTCGAACGCGAATATATTGCCCGGAAAGAGTTGGAGAGAGCTTTGGAGGGAACCGGCGCGTGCCCTTAATAATTCCTTGCCGCTCGTGGGATTGAATTCTAAATGGCGACGAGAGCGCCGCACCCGGCAACTGGAGGAGTAAAAGAGGATGTGGGGAGAGTGGAGTCGGGGGAGGGGGATGGGCAAATGCGATCCAGAGCCATCTTACGGGAGGTGGCTGCAGTTACCCCGCGTGAATTGGTTGGTTGGCGGCCGCCGCCCTTCTGCCGCGGAGGAGCTCTGTGGCTGTCGACGGGGATTGCGGCTCGTGGAGTGGGGTCTTGCACGGAAGGCCGTGCCATGGGTGGGGAATGCAGATGAGCCGAAAGAGATTAATTAAGAGACGTGGGAAAGAGGAAGAAGAGGGGTGGTTTCGTCGGGTGTCGGAGGAGAGCGAGCGGCAAGGAGAGGGGTGCACAGGAATATTTTTACCGCCCCTGGGGAAGAAGGACGTCATCGAGGAGACAGTGAAGGGTGGCTGATGAGCGCGGATGTAGAAGTTGGCGTTGTATTCAAGTATTTTCCTTTTTTTCTTAGACGTCCGTGATGAAAACAGCTTTTTCCTCGAATCTCACTACCATTGGACTGTTTAATTTTTGTTTTAAAGCTGGACGTACCATTGAAAGTGTACACAAAGTTGAGCTATGAGGTATAGGAATAAATTTATGATTGAAATTGGGAATTGCACTCGAATCTCATTTCGAATTTCGAAATATTCTAAGCTTATATCCAGAAATTTTAGTGGTTGCGGTTGTTGGTGTGCCAAAATTTTTCCTCCTTTGGTCATGTGGATAGGATGGATATGAGTGTCTAATAATAAAACAAATTTACATTCGAGTGTGAGTGGTGTGAGAAGAAATGTAGACCTGGAGAATAATATATGACATTGGTGGAAGAGGTTCGAAAGAGAAGACATAATATTCACTCCTCAGTCTCAATAGCAATGAGCAGATGAAGCATTCCATGAATGGAAATAAGAAAGGTTCTGAAAGAATAGAAAAGAATGAAAAAAATTATTCTGATGGTTTCAGTTTTCCAGGCGCATGATAGCATGACTGCCTAAAGATGGTTTAAAAGAGAACTGACATAAAAGCACTTCTGCCTACGTTATGAGAAGACATTTTATGAAACTAATCCTCTATAGGTTGGGAGGATAAGTGCATGATAATGTGAATTGGAAGTGTTCCACTACAAAAATTAGTTTTGGGGCTACATTCATCAAGTTATTTCCACTACCACAGACGCCTAATCATTCCTATGTTACTTTATTCAGCCTCTCATGCTGCCTATCTTTCTCTCCATATTATTCAAAACTCCATTCTCTTCCCCATCTCAACTCTCTCCATATTCTCCCTCTACCTCGGTCTTCGCCATCCAACTTTTATGAATTTCCTGCACCTCTCAATGTTTTCCCTTTTACCCTTCCGAAAGTGGTCGGAAGTTTAGTGTATATGAATGTGCTAATGTATTATTTGTCGTGTTCACATAATGCGCCTATTAGAAATAAGCGTCGAATGGTCGTATTTTATTCCGAAGTAATAATAAAACAGTTGTTTACAGTTCCATTAATTCGTGTTAATGCCTTTCAGTTTTTTCAGCCTTTTACCTTCTTTTTTTGGCCATGGGATAATTGCCTAGCATTGCATCGATCTTAGTTCTGCCCCACTGCGCCATCTGCATTCTCATCATTCTATCATTCTCTATTCTCTTTCTCCCAGCAGCTTTTTTAAAAAGCAGTTCAAATTCTTTAAAAAAACTTCTGTTGGTTGTTTTCCGCAATACCTATGTGATTTCCCATAAATGCATCCTTTTCTGGCATTCCATATGACCGAATATATTTCCTTCTCCAGGTCACTGTTGGATATTTTTTAAAGCCACCAATTTAAATTTAGTTATTAATCCATAAAAGTTGCGTAAAAACATACATCCATATATACATACCCATCACGCCGTTCCCATCCGGGGTAGGCACAGTCAAAATGTTTCACTCATGAATTCATAATTGTACACCTAACTCTGCTTCAATAATTTCCTCCATACTGGCCTATCCTTGCAAACCTCTTTTGCCTCATTTACCCCCATACACTGTTTCATACACGCCCTCCTGTTTTTAAAACTCCTAATATTCCTCCTCCTAAGAATTTCCTCAACCACATTCAACCACAACTTTCTCGGCCTACCTCTACCTCTCACACCATTCGCTCTACTCTCATATATCTGTTTCGTTATTCGACTCTCATCCATTCTCTCAACATGCCCAAACCAACGAAGCACACTCCTTTCATACACGTCCATTACTGGAGCATTTAACCCGCATTCATTCATGACCCTATCCATCCTACTTCTGCCACAAATACTCCTCAGATAAATCATACCCACGGCGTTTAGTCTACTCTTATGTCCATCCTGACATACCCATGTTTCACTACCATATAGAAAAGTGGGAAGAAGTACACTTTTGTACACGGCAATTTTCGCTTCCTTAGACAAGCACTCATTCCTTGATATGTTCCACATGTGACCTACCACTTTCCTTCCAGCATTCGCACGTCTCTTTATCTCCTCATCTATTCTTCCATCTTTCGCATACATCTTACCTAAGTACACAAAATCATCCACCTGCTCAATTACTTCACCATTCGCCCTCATCGTACAGTTATTCTCCCCTTACTCCTTATCAAAAACTACTACTTAAGTCTTGTACGCATTTACCTTCAATTCCATTCTCTCCGTTGATTCACAAAACTTATCTAGGAGCCTCTGTAATCCCTGTTGACTGTCTGAGATCAAAGCAGCACCATCCGCATATAGAAGAACTGGCACGTTAACATTTCCAATCAAAATACCGTCGATTTCACTACATGCGTCTCTAACACATTCATCCATAAATAGATTAAACAGCCATGGAGACATTACGCATCCTTGCTTTACACCCCGATTTATTACAAACCAATCACTCAGAGCCCCGTTAACTCTAACACATGCATTACTATAGTCATACATCGCCATCATAACATTCAATAACTGCCCATTCACTCCACAGTCTCTCATAACCTTCCAAAACTTCTTTCTATTTACTCTGTCATGTGCCTTCTCTAAATCGACAAACGCAGAGTACACTTTCTTTCGGACACTCATACATTTTTCTATCTCTTGTTGATATGCAAAAAGCTGGTCACAGCATCCTCTTCCAGGCATAAACACACACTGCACACCCCATATTCTGTCGGAAGTAATATTCCTCACTCTTTCGATTAATATTTTAATGAACACGGGATACTCAATAAACTAATGGCCCGATAATTATTACATTCGGTCTTTCCTCCCTTCCCTTTGTACAAAGGAACGATGATAGCATTCTTCCAATCCGCTGGAACAACAGAAACCTGTAAGCATACATTTTATAGTTCACGCAGCCTACAAATTAGTAATTCACACCCACACCTCAACATTTTACTAGATATCCCATCTATGCCTGCAGCCTTCCAATTTTTCAATATTCTCACAGCCCATGTGACCTCCTTCTCACTGATATCCTTTTCCATCATCAGATGCTCACATACGACTTCACAAGGCTCATCCTCAACGCCTGCAATATTATTGTACAATTCTTCAAAATACTCCCTCCAGCAGCCTCTGATATTGCTCTTGTCCCACATGATCTCTCCACTTTGGATCTTTACCGCATTCATTCCCCTACCTTCACCAATCTTAGCCCTTTTTACCCACTTCCAAAACAGCTTTTTATTACCTTCAAAATCACTCTGCATTTTGTTAGCTTCATCCAAACGCATTCTTTCTTTGCTCTCTTTCACATCGATTTTGCATTCATTCTTTTTCTTTCTGTAAATCTCACATGCCTTAGTACGCTCTTCCTCAGATTTGGCAGCAATCATACCCTTGTACGCCTCTTTCTTTTCTCTGACTATTTGCGTAATTTAATACCTTACTTCCTTTCTTCTGCTTTTGACTCAAGACTACACAGGTTGCGAAAGAAAAAACTAATCCTAAATTGAGGGGGGAAAAATGATATTTGATGGATGTTTTTTTCAAGGTTAATGAAAGTTTTTAGGTACGAGACATTGTGTCTTATGGATTCCCAGCTCAAAGAAGGAGAAACAGAAGACGCATCAGAAGACAAAGTACTGAGCCATGTGTATTAGTCCTCGATTAAGGAGATAAATATAATCTTGTACATATGACGCCGCAAAAGTTCCGAGAATATACAAGGAAACTTACGAAGGGGAAATGACAACATAAATGTTAGTGATTGTTCGGATTGGTATGCTGCCAGGAATGTGTGAGGTGTAGTAGGAATGAGTCCAGTAGTGCTATTGTGACAGAGAATTTCTCTGAAATTAGTTCTTTCGCTGCGTAATCCGAGCACTTCAATTCAGCAGTATAAAGGTAAAAACCGTAATAATAGTTTTGACTAGAGTAAGAGTAGACTTGAGGAATAGACGACTAAAACACTCCTTCATGAAATAGACTTTACGTGTTGGGTAAATTACGGCGGGATGGAATCAGCTGATACAGGCAGAAGAGATCGACAACTTTCGATGTCGTACATTGGTTCTGCTTCTGAAACAGAATGACTAGGAGTAGTCGAAAAGAATATGATAACTATCAGCGTTCTTACTGGAAGTCAACTCTGAACAAGCTCTAAAAATTATTGGGTAATTTTGAAACTGAAAATAGAATTTAAAAGTGGTCCTTAGGTACTCCAGTCTAATCGAGTGTTGAGCACTATATCCAAAGATATACATATTCCCTCAGTTTCTAGTGAAAAAACTGATCCGACCTGAAGAGATAGTTAACCGTTTATGTAAATGTTGAAAATGACTAGGTATTTCTTTGACAAAAGACTGACAGCTGTATTATATCGATTAATATGTCGTTTACTACACTGAATATGACGCAACCTATATGATACAGATCTCAGAACATGATATCTTTAAAGGCAAGATGCGGTGAGAATAGGGATCAATGTTGACGTATAGGAAAACTGGGAAGATAACTCTCAACCCATTTTCCCGAAGTCAACGTAGAAAAAGGACTTAGGAACAGGTTAGGTATACACCAGTGGGTAAAACAAGAGAAGCAGTATTTGAAATACCAGAGAAAGAATGAGGATAGGAGGATGAAAACGCTGAATAATACCTAGAAGGAGAAAAATAAATATGAATCTTGACGGTGCTGTGGCCGTATCGATGCTAAGATGGAAGGAGTGGAAGAATATTATGTCCATTGAGTCCATAACAGATTACTCTCTTGAGATATTTGAATGTAAATGTAACGTTCAATTCGCAAATAGCTAAACATGAGTACTAATTTGCCAGTGCATAGTGCAATGACGAACGTGTGTAGGAGAACGGAGATTGGTGAAAAGGAGAATGGGGAGAATGAGCTTTAGCTGAGGTGAAATGCTGTGGGTCAGTTTTAAGAAATTTGTAATGAAATGGATTCTTAAGTACTTGCCTTAAAGGATGCGTAGATCCCTAGCCTTAATTACGGAAAATTAAGATTGGATGCCGTAGTCAGAACAATATGAAGCGTAATTGTAGTTTAAAGAGGTATTTAAAGACAAATCAAGGAAACAAATTCACATTTATTTATTACAGACCGCAAAAGAACCGAAAATGATGTGTTGCCACGGGTGAATGAGGTGAAGAATTGTTTATTAGGTTTTGTTTGCATTGACTTATTGCATTCCAGCGCTATAAATAATTTAGTATTTATTGGCTAATCAAAGTTAAAAGGTAGTTATCGATGTTAGACTATCCTTCGTCATGTTTCATCATGACTCTGTCGCTCATCTAGGTGATCATAAACGGTTTCTTTCTCGTAAAACTTCCCACGTTGTGCGCTCATTTGAATTTTTATTTTAGTATTTGACGTGAGGCATTTCCATGCTAACTCAAGGAATGTTTTCATGGAATATGCAAGTATAGCATTAAAAATTAATGAAATTCCTCTCCGTAAAATTCTTCATTTTTTATGTTAAATAATACAGTATCAACAAAATGTTTGTAATTAACTTGAGCCACAGAGGAAACAGTGTCAACCCAGTCTCATCTGCAAAGCATGTACGAAATAATTTTCCTGCTCAAGCCTAAATACTGTATCTCAATGCCATGACTTTTAATTACTGTTTTATTTGTGCAATTAACCGCACGGCCACTTTAAAGATAATTAAAATTCAACTTTGTAAAACTTGCTGGGCCATCTTAGCAGCCATATGTCCGTGGCTTTCGGAGGGTTAATTTTTTTCTTACTTTCATATTAATCCCCTCCACTAACTTCGTCAGGATCGCCAAACTCCCCTAATTAGTTATTTCGAGTTTAATGTTTCCCCCTTAGAATTGAAAACGTCCCTCCTTTGCCCAGTAAATCCTTAATTTTTCGCCAGCATCGCGTACAAGAAATTCGACCGACCAATTTCCTGTCTTCACCGAAGCGGATTTTAAAAAGTTGCCTCCCTTGAGAAAAATTTACCGATAATCTTGAAATTTTTCTCCCTTTAATACGTGATCCATCTCTTTTTGAAGAATTTATCACAGAGGAGATTTCGGGAACACTCCTCATTGATTCATATTCTTTGAAAATGAAAAGCATCGGGAAAAGTGAGGTATTTTGGTTCTGAGAAGTAAATCAGAGACAAAAGCGTACATTAGTGAGATTTCCAGACTAAATTATGATATTATATGGTAAATTATTGCGACGCAACGGAATTCATTGGTTCTTCATTTCTAAGATTGGTTGACTGCAGCCCTCCACCCTTTCATATCTAATGCTAATTCCCTTCCCTACTGGTATCTTTGCCTGTGTTTTTTCCTCGTTATTTGGTCCATGAACTTACTCCTGGGTTTTCCTCTGGGGATTTTTCCCTATATTTTGCCTTCAATATTGTTCTTCACAAACTCATTGTGTCTCAGGATGGGTCCAATCCATCTTGTTCTTATTTTCAGTATTGAGTCCCGTACGATCCTTTCCTCTTCTATTCTACTTCACACTTCATTATTTATTATTTTTTCCGTCCATTTTATCTTCAGCACCCTCCTCCAGCACCAGGTTTCGAAGGCTTCTAGTCTTTTCTGGTTAGCTTTTCCAATGGCTCATGCTTCCCATCCATAGATTGCTGTACTCCACACGAAGGCATTCACATACTGTTCCCTGGTTTGTAGTCCTTTCTTCTTTGAACAGTACGGTTTTCTTTTTCTCATGAACGCATTCTTAGATTGGGCAATTATCCACTTGATGCCAGTTGTGTTTATTCCATCCCACGTGGTAGTACTTCCGAGATAGGTGATGGAATCCAGGTGATGGAATCCACTTGCTCTAAGTTTTCTTCTCTCAGGGTGACTTCTACATTTCGCTACTTCTACTACTTACGATATATATATATATATATATATATATATATATATATATATATATATATATATATATATATATATATATATATATATATATATATATATAAAGCTTCGTCACAGGGTGACACTAAACATAAAACATATAAAATGGAAACTCACGAGTTTAAAATTTTCGGTGGGTCGCCCGCACCTTCATCAGTGATAGAATGAGGATTGAGGAGGAAGAACCATATAGGAGGGGCGGTGAGGGGAAGGAGCAGGTAGGAAGGGTGGGGAAGGGCGGGGAGGGAAGGAGCCAAAGACCTATTCGGGAGAAAGAAACAATGTAGCGAAAAGGGGGGAAAAATTAATGGGAACTGTTGAGGCCAGGTGGACAGAGGGCGTTAAAAAATCGGATGCAACATTGTTCTAAAGTCTTCAGACTAATTATAGTGGCTGTGGGCGGGAGGGAAGCCAGAATGGCTACATTGTAGCAGTCATCAAATCTTACATTGTGGGAGGCAGCATGTGTGGGGACAGAGAAAGAGAAGTTGGTTGAAGAGGGATTGCAAGAAGCACGGTGATTATTAATTCTAATATTGAGGGGGGTACTACAGAGCCCAATGTAAAAAGCTGTACATAATTTACAAATAAGGATATATACTATATTAGTTGTGGCACAGGAAGGGGAGGTAACAGAAGGAAGATAACGATTAACGAATTTTTTGGGTAATTGGTCTGTAATTAGAATTAAACAAGTTTTGCACCTTGGCCGGTTACAACGGGTGGCTGGAGCTTTGGAAATATTCAAAGATTTATGGAGGGGGTTAGTGGCTCTAAATATAGCAGACAGGTTCGGGGGACGTTTGTATACAACAGAGGGACATTTAGGGAATAAATTAGTAGTGGCAGGATTGCTAGAAAGTATTGGGAATAATTCTTTGAGGAGATGTTTTAGGGACTGTACGCCTGGGAAGAAAGTGGTGCAAATAGAAATATTGTTGTACTTAGGACAAGAAGTGGATTTAGGTTGGTACGGTTTTCTAAGGATTTTTTTATTTAAAAGGGATTCAGGGTAGCCCCTGCGAAGAAGAGACTGGTGTAGCTTGGAAAGAAAGCAATCAAGGGACTCCGGGTTGTTACAAATTCGATGACCTCTGATAGAAAGTGAGTATGGGAGGGAACGTTTGGTATGTGCGGGATGACAACTGCTGAAGTGAAGGTATTGCTGTTTATTAGTGGGCTTTATATGAACAGAAGTACTGAATTTACGGTTGGATAAAGCTACGTCGACATCTAGAAAGGTTATATGGGTGGAAGATATAGTAGAGGTAAATGATACAGAAGAGGAGTCATTGAGAGAGGAAATGAAGGAGTTTAGGGAGTCGATGTCATGTGTCCAAAGTAGAAAAATGTCATCTATGTAACGGAGCCACAGAAGGGGTTTAAAAGGGGCTTGGGAGAGGTAATTCTCTTCCAGAAGACCTAGAAAAAGATTGGCATAAGAAGGGCTAAAACGACTTCCCATGGCACAGCCCTTTGTTTGTAGGTAGTGAAGATCGTTGAAGGAGAAAGCATTGTGGGTAAGAATAAATTCAGAAAGTTGTAAGAGGAAGTCGGTACTGGGTATATGAGGAGTGGGGCGTTGGCTGAGAAAATGACGGATGGAACGGAGACCTTCTGAGTGGGGAATGGAAGTGTACAAGGAAGTGACATCTATAGTGGCCATCAAAAGTGGTGTATTATGTGGAAGTTTGACAGTTTTCAAATAATTTAGAAAGTGGTGTGTATCTTTAATAAATGAGGGCAGGGCATGAACGTGAGGCTGCAGATAGTGATCAACAAATGCCGAGATGCGTTCAGTAGGGGAACTGCAGGAGGAAACAATTGGACGGCCGGGGATGTTAGGTTTATGAATTTTAGGAAGGATGTAGAAATGAGGGGTTTTGGGGTGAGGAGCAGAGAGAAGGGAAAGGTCACACTTAGCCAAACCTTCTGTTGGACCTTTTTGGAGAAGGAGCGATGTTAACTTATTAGCAAAATCAAGAGTGGGATCTGAGGGAACAGGCCTGTAGGATGATGTATCTGAAAGTTGCCTTAGGGCTTCGTTTACATAGTCATTGGTGTTAAGGATAACTACCGTGGAACCTTTGTCAGCTTGGGTAATTACTATTTATATATATATATATATATATATATATATATATATATATATATATATATATATATATATATATATATATATTAAAGTTTGCCAGAGGAAGGCAGACGACAAACACAGAAAACAAAAAAATGATGAACACACTTACAAAGTTTCTTGATATTTCGGTGCCACTAGCACCTTGGTCGCAAGAGCGAAGACTCTTGCGACCAAGGTGCTAGTGGCACCGAAATATCAAGAAACTTTGTAAGTGTGTTCATCATTTTTTTGTTTTCTGTGTTTGTCGTCTGCCTTCCTCTGGCAAACTTTTATATATTCGTCACTTAAGTGATCCTAAGTGCATTTATATATATATATATATATATATATATATAATCGTTCACTCATTCACTCAGACCGCACAGCGGCAAATATACTCATATAAATGTTTATACAGAAAGGTAGAAAGAAAGTGGATAGGAACACGTAAAATTTACAAAGACAATGGTGGTGTGAAGATGAAATGATGGCCGATTCCAAGCAGAAAAAATTCGACTGGACCGGGAATCGAACCACGGACCTTTGGATTTCGCGTCCAATGCTCAGACCACCAAGCTACCCAGTCTACTAAGAAACTGCTGGAATCGGCGGGGGGTTTATATGAACAAACACTCCCCAGGGCATGACCCACGAGAGCGGCCAATAGATGGCGCGCGGGCTGCTTATCACCCACCGGCAGAGAAGGAATGACATACACAGAAGACGAAATGAAAGGATAACTCAAGCACACAGACAGTGGTGAAAGATATAGAACAGGCGTTTCGGGGTACGCTAACCCAAGTAGGAAATGACCCGTTTAGGGCATACAATCGTTCACTCATTCACTCAGACCGCACAGCGGCAAATATACTCATATAAATGTTTATACAGAAAGGTAGAAAGAAAGTGGATAGGAACACGTAAAATTTACAAAGACAATGGTGGTGTGAAGATGAAATGATGGCCGATTCCAAGCAGAAAAAATTCGACTGGACCGGGAATCGAACCACGGACCTTTGGATTTCGCGTCCAATGCTCAGACCACCAAGCTACCCAGTCTACTAAGAAACTGCTGGAATCGGCGGGGGGTTTATATGAACAAACACTCCCCAGGGCATGACCCACGAGAGCGGCCAATAGATGGCGCGCGGGCTGCTTTATATATATATATATATATATATATATATATATATATATATATATATATATATATATAAAAAATAACGTGAAATGATATCACTAATGGCATGTTATGGCAGCTTGAGTGACACTTTAGTATAGTTTTGCATTGCATATCGTACGGTATGGATTTTGGTTTAATATGATATCACTAATGACATGTTATGACACCTTGAATGACACTTAAGTATAATTTTGCATCGCATATCGTACGGTATGGATTTTGTTTTAATATGTCAATTTATATCTTACAGTGAAATCGCACAGTGTGGCGTATAGCTTAGTATCACATAAAAAAGCGTTGAAAAGAATTCGAAAATCACATGACACCTTCAAAATTTCAATTTCATTCCACTAAATTGCATATATTAATGCCCCTCTTGCATTGAATCGAAATGTATCACATGTCTCATAAAATCACATTTCGTTGCTTGTCACATGATATCAATCGGCAAATCGTGCACGTGATACTGTAGTGTATTGCGACGGAATGTATCGCACAACCCGAATGACCAATATAGCGAAACGATACCTTCGTCGAATACCACCCTGATGGGGAAATTGGAGGGCGAATGAGGATCAGGGCAATTGCAGTTCAACAGCGGGAAGGATGTGGAAGTGGGTTGGCCAGGGGGCTTTTGTTGAAATGAGCGGAGGGTATGGAGGGACAGGAATCATGCTGAGAGGTATCTCTAGCAAATTTGAAAGGGGGTGGCGTGGGGAAGGGAGGGGTGGGATAGATTTGGAAGCTGAGTGAGAGTTGATGGAGGGGGAAGTCGGAGAGGTCGATCGAAAAGTGACTGGTGTGGGAAGAATGTCGGCTCGTTTGATGAAACGAACACAAGGTTCGAATTAATTGCCTTTCGAATTTTATCAGTTTTGAAACAAGAAGAGTTTTCCCTTCATTTGATTCCCGACCGGGGAAAAATCTTTAATTGGATTATTTTTGGTAATTTGATCCTTCCCTTGGTTTGCTCATGAGACATCGTGTGTTTTTGAAGTTGGAAATTCCCCCGAAGCTAAATGGCCCGAACATATCCTGCCTCAGATTAATTCCTTAACGAAAAGTCGTGAAGATCTCGAAGATAGTGAAGTCATACAATTTAAGTTGTGAACTCCGACGATAGAGGAAGATATCTCAGAAATTAATTTTCGGTTGTATGAACGGGTCAAAATCGTTGAATATTGGATAAAGAATCCTTATAAAACTTCGTTTTCAAGTATCCTCAAAAGAAAATATTGATAGGCCGATCCAATGTTGGAATTTAATTACTGAAGCGAGCATTGTTAGCGGTCAATTAGCTTTGTTTTTAATTTTTCTAAAATTTTATTACAAAAATACGTTGCGTAACCTTTCGTTGCTTTCAAATTTGCCAGTTTTGTTCACTCATTCCGTTTGAGAGAGTCGAGGGAAATCGATGTTATCGAAATAAAGGTATCATTTTGGTTAAAGGCCGTTGCAATTTCACTGTCTTTTATTTCATCACTGATAGTTCATGCCTATGATTTCCTGAAAAAATTCCATCATCACTACGCATATGGTGTCGTGTAGCAGATACAGTTTATTGTTCAAATGATCTGGACGCCTTGCATTAGCTGAGTGATAGATACTAGGATTCTGGAAATAAAGACTCGGGATTTATCTTAATACACGGTTTCTTATTTTGCTAACTCCCGGGAGAAAATTTTTATTCAGATTTTATAACGAGTACGTCATTTGGTTGGTATGTAAATTATCAATATCTTAATTTGATATTTTCCCTCTGCTAATTATTAGTAGTGCATCATTGGAATTTATTGTTTATCTGATGGACTATGAGTAGAAGTATTGCTCCAAATGTTTTATATTTTGTACATGAATGGTGATATCAAGATTTTGAGTATTTTACTAGATACAAACTACTCTAGAAACTACACTTGAAACTACCATCAACTGTTTGTTTATTTATGTTTTCAGTTTACGCTGTTTTTTCTAAAGAGTGATTTTTTTTGACTTCACAATTTATTTTCTCAACAGTATATGTGATATGACACTTCGGTATCGTGTGACTCTACTTTATCGTGAGAGCAATGAGTGTTGTTTTAGGAGTCCTTTTAAACCTGATACATCCCTATAGCGTAGCTTTTATTGGGTCAGGTTATCGAGGTATATGGGTACTACGTCATCATACTGAAGCCTGACAACCGAAATAACAACCATATTATAACCCTGCTTTCTCCTTACTTTGAGAATGCTCTCTACTTCCTTTTTTCTTGTGGATAACACGACAGAAATGACTAATTAGCGGATATAAAGTAAGAATATCAACTATCTGTTTGATATTTAAGGAAAGTAACTCATGAAACATATATTCTCTCTTTAGTGCTACGATTTGTACTCAATTTTACAACAGTCATAATATTTTTTCGTACAAATAATATCCCATTTTATACTGAATGGGTTGGGGTTGCAATGATTCCTTATTCATTATTTTGCGGTTTATGTTTCCAAATGAAATAATATATTGCCATGTTCACGTAAATTTAATACCCAATTTATGAGTACTTATATTTAGCACATGTATCATTATATTTCACGTATTCCTCATGATCATGATCATACTCGATACGATAAAATAAGAGAAATACTCTGCCGAACAGATAGGTACAAATACTCGTTCTTTCCGCACACGATAAGCGACCACAATAAAAAGTGAGCTACTCCAAATACACTCTCATAGGACATGTCACCATTTCACCTCCAAAACTTTCACATCTTTACACGGCTGGTGACCTACCACCCCCTGCCACACGCCCATGCGGCGGCTCGCGGGGGAGTATGTAGATGTATATGTACTCATTTTAATCTAATTAATCACTGCTAGCCTTCGGGGTATCTCACGTGATTTATTTCCCAGATTCCTAAGCAAGCCTTAAGGTACATTTTTAACATTTTCTCCTCATATTGATGAGTAGACACGCTATAGACTCCGTTATAAATGCTTAGGCCATTTGTTCATGTTATGACACGGATTTTAATATAGCGAAATGATTGAGTTTTCTTATTCTTCGTCTTTCATATCATCGTGGTCAATTTTTAAATATGAGGTGATCGTTTTGATTGACGGTTATTTAGGTTTTCGTTAATTCACATATCAAACGTTATAATTTTTATTGTCCTCACTTTATTTACTGATCGATTACCTACTTATTAGTTTAGTTTATCGTAGACTATTATTTTAAGACACTAGTGCTGCTTGGCTTTCTAAATATCCGAGGTATTTTAATACGTGGTTGCTCTGTTAAAGCCTTGTTAAAACAGAATTCCAGTCAACCCATCGTATGGTTTCAATGAGCAATCAATGTGCCTGATGGTACAGAAATGCTGCCGATATTTACCCTCACGCCTGCGCGCCTACGAGGCTAATTCGCGCGAATGTAATTACGCTGGTCCAGGAGTAGTTTTCATCAGTTTCAAGCATTGTTCAGCGGTTCGCCTCTCGGGCTACCGTGATGGAATTCTGATTCACGGGGAAGTTGGCCAAAATCCGACGCTGCCATTGGGAGATTTCGTGCTTGGAGCGACTCATCCGTGTGGCCTCGGGGTCCACAAGGGCGCCGGACCAAGCGCCCTGCGTGATTTGCAAATGACGTAGGGAAATCTGGGGAGGGATTTATGCACTTTGTGCCCGCCGCCGCGAGGGTATAGGGCGCTAGTGACCAAAAACGCGTTAGTGCGCTAGTTCGGGCCCCGGCGAGTGCGGACTCAAAATCCCTAGGGGCGATTGAATGACATCGGTGCAGCCGGCTATCCCCCTAACCCCCTTCCCCAGATACGGTGCCGAAGGCCGATGCATTTGAATTCCATTTATCCCTAGGGAGAAGCGGGACTATTCAGTCTCACCGTGTGCTCTAGGAACCCCTCAGGGTTGGACACTGCTCTTCCTCGGTTTACAGGAGCAACCGAAACTGCTCTTAGTTCGAATTAAGTCTGGGTTAATTCGTAAAAGCCAAATCATTCGCTATCGTGATTATATGGCTGGAAAATTTCCCCAACTCTATTCATACATTGCTTCTTTGGGAATTACAGCTGACTTATTACTTTGAATGCGTTAGTGTGTAATATTTATCCTTATCCAGCGTAAATAATTAAATATATACTTACCAATTAAGCGCTATCATAAACAATGGGCTTTTTAAATGGTGACTATTTCCTCACATCCATATCTTAGCTTTCCCACAATACGTATTCTTAATATTCAGTGAGATAGTAAACTATATTTTTCAGAGAACACAGCCACATTCAGTGATCACTCTAGGATGAGTACTCCAAGGAAATAATTTCTCTTAAATCAAACTAAATCAAGATAATTAGAATATCGATAATATAGAACCATGCGATTCATGAAGAGTTATAATTGCTCAAAGGAAAACCAATATTTTCGTTGGAGGCCAATTGTAAGTTAGTACAATTTGTACACCAGTTCTAACCTAAACCTAAGGCGGTTGATTGAAACTGTGTAAAAGGTAGATAGAACCGGTACTGAATGAGAGTTTTTTAAGGTTTACTAATATGCCGTTAATAATAGTGGTTATTGTTGATAGAGTTGATTTATATTTAGTTGTATTTTAGTTGGCCATAATATTTCGTTTACCATACTGAAACACCTTTGCAGATTCGTGTCATACCCGACAATTTCGAGAGTATCCCAAGTCGAGAGACTTGAATCGAAGTTTGGGTTAACACGCTCATCATTTCGGAGGATCTCAATAAATTTCCCTTATGATCTCAAGACAGAATGATAACAACTCTCAACTGGTGTGCTATCTGGTACGGTGCTATCGAGAGACGTTCCATTGAAAAAACCCAGTATCGAAAGTACGACGACGTTCAGCTGCCGTCTTGGTAAAATTTTTCGTTTAACCTCCTCCTTGAGGAAGCTGCTCCTCAAAATCGCTATCAAATTATATACGAGGCGTTGTTTGCGGCCTCGTTTGGCACGGCCGGAAGGGTACGGAAACCAGGTGGATGGTGGGAACGGTGAACGCAACTGGAATTTTAGTCTAGTTGTCTTCATCGCTTGCCTTCCTTACGATTGCGGCAAACCGTCCTGTGGTCTAGCCTTCTCTGGCGAGACCCCCTTCACCGCTGGGGATGCGGGGTCAGGGATGAGGTGAGAGACTACACCACAACCTTAAGGGCTCTCCACCTTGGTCCCTTTCCTTTCCATAGGGCTAAGACGGTATGGGATGGTGAGAGATAGAGAGTAACTGGGTTTTGAGGGAGGGCAAATGCAGTCTTGTCATTAATCAACCCCTTTCCTGTGCGGTGTAGCACGAGGAGGTCCATTGGTCTCCCCGCGGGCATCGTCATGGCATGGCGGGGCGAGGTTTGCGAGGTCTGCGGCACATATGGCGCCACCTATCCCCTTCCTTGCCAGAACTCCCCCCTCTACCCGCTCCCCGATCCGTCCCCTTCACACCCTCCCCCACATCCGAGTAGCGTGCGGTCTGGCAAAACCTTAAACGTGTCTCGCGGCGTTAAATTATTTCGCGTCATGTTCGGAAAGCTGTGACGCTTTCGCCGCGTGCACGTGGGACGGACACGCTTCCTGACGCCGAGACGTAAAAGCGATTGTGCTGGAGAAATGAGGAGGGGCGGTCGAGTTCTCTCGGGGGAACCGGGCAGTTCTAGTCCACGAGAATGTGAGAGGCTTTTCGATATTTCACCGGACAATAGAAGTCATTTGCTAAAAAGAAGAACATTAATGTGTGTTACGTAGAGGAAAGGGTAAGGGTTTTCTGTTTAAGAATGATTTACTTTCCGATGAAATTAATGCGGAAGTGAGCTAATGGCCAGCTGTTCATGACAGAAATGATTTATTTATCAAAGCTACTATGTGCGCTTAATCTTATGGAAAATATATTTTTAGAACCAATCGTCCTACATTCTGTCCCAAGTTGTAACGAAACCCCTGTCTTCCGAGGAATTAATTGGACGAATCTGTGTCACACAAAGTTCTTGGTTTTAACTGGTGCCGCTTCAGCTCCGACATTGAGTGAAAATGTGCTTTCCAAAAGCATCTAGTTGATATTTTGGTATAAATTTCGATACAGTGCCATGGTGAAAATATTTTGATCATACCAATTTTTCTCACTGTGCTACGCATATTAGTATACCTTTGTAACGTGTGGCTGAAAAAGATCTAAGGATTTCCCGGCGTATGAAGTCGTTGAAGGATATTCGGGTTTCCCACCGGGTCAAACTCTCCATCTCGGCCGACGTTTCGATGAGCGATGCCCTGATGACGATGGACGACTCGCTCATCGAAACGTCGGCCTAGATGAAGAGTTTGACCCGGTGGGAAACCCGAATATCCTTCAACGTGTGGCTGAAACTTTAGCGGAGTATCACGTAGGAAAGTTAAGTAAAATCTGGTTCCTTTTTTATGCATAAACATTTAAACTTAGTGAATTATTCTTTTTTCTTTGAAATTTTTTTAAAAATATGTATTAGCTTATAGTTAAAATACCACTATTAAAATGATTTTTATCAGTTTTTACCCACGTTTATTTGGTTGTTGCTCTGAAATAGCCATTCTTTGTTGTTAGAGTTAAGGTAATTTCGAATTCAATTCCCTATTATAAACTTGCACCTAAATATTTTTGTTCCTCTGAAATTCTTATTACTAATCTTGAGCACCCGTAAGCGATGACCTTACATTGTATTATTTTCCTATCCGCTATTTTGAGGGGTATTGCAAATGACAGCTAGGTTCTATTTTATTTTGTATTGAAAAGAAGATAAGTAAGAACATTTTGATTTTTTACTCTAGATTTATTCTTTGTAATACAATTATGTTTAATTTAACTGTAGATATTAAGAGATAAGATCGGTGTATTAGTCATGGTATCCTGCTTTTTCATGCATGAGTGTGATATAAATCATTCCGTGGTCGCATGGTTAATTGTGTGACTAAGCGTGGAAATAGTAAATTACTATCGTTTATCATTACAAAGACACAGAAAAGTAAGCCCTTGAACATTATTTCCTCTTTGCTCCTGCATTTTTTTACTCTTTCTGAGTCACTTGTTCTGACGACACAAAGACACCAGCCAAGTTCCTTCTCATCCATTTGCTCAAGTCTGGTAAGCAATGATAGAACTCGGGTCTCCAGCTGATCTTTAGACTTCATCCCATCACATATGTTCCCTCTCAAAACGTGTATATGTGTATATCGCCAGTCTCTTTGCAACTCACTCGAGTCCGCGCTCCGCCGTGTGGCTCTTTTCACGTACCTGGGCCACACGCGTCGACAGTTTAATTTCCCCTGCCACGTGATAACTTCCTGTGTGGCTTGGAACGAAGTTTCAGATGAGCTTTTAAGAGGCGTTTGTTTAACACACTTTAACTAAGAGGTCTCGGGCATTCCTCCCGTGACAAGAAGTCGCGCTCTTCCACCCGCCTCCAACCCTCTCAGCACATCCTTGATCTGTTATTTCCGGTCGATTCTATTCCCTTCTCGAGGCGCCTTTCAGATGGCGTCGGTTTCGTAGGCGGCGGAGGTTACGTGACTCATATCTCGCGCAGAAAAAGCTTCTTCGTCAGGACATGCGGTGGGCTGGACTACTCGGGAGTGTGTTGAAATGGAAGTGCAGCGCTTCGTTTCGCTGCCGTTTTTTTTTGCTGAGAGGAACGAGTATGCTGGATGGCTTCGCGCCGTGGAGTAAAGAAGCTGCATTTGCTCGGTTTATTTCCGTGATATGGCTCAGCTGCCGTCGACTGAGACGGCTTAGGGGATAACACACTCACTGACCAGTAATATGTAAGGGACTCGAACATCGGCATCGTGCCATTTTTGGCGGGTTTCTCAGTACTAAGCTAGCTTCTGAATAGTATAAAACTAAATTCAATTTAAAATAAGTAAATAATAACAACGGTTCATCAGCGTTCTGTTTTTTTCCATCAAGTACCATTGCACTAAACCTCTTTTGACAAAATAGGAATCACACTGCCAAAGGGATAGGTGCTAAAATTCCTTCTTTTTACCCACCATTAATGATTAATTCAAAAACAACGTGAGACTAACGTGAGACATATCGTTATCACTCAGTTCACATCTACCCTTGCCACCCTCCTCTCCTTTATCGTCCCCTTCTTCTATGGCTGGTGTCCTGCTTCCACTATCACGCCAGCTACGACATGTCTCTTCGGCGGCTCGCAGGGTAGTACGTTTATATAGATAATTGTTCTTCCGCATTTTCGATGGGAATCAATTAATAATACATATTTCCTGTTTGGTTTATAAGTTACAATACCTGAATAAGAGATTTGCATTAGTGTTAATTCTCTCAAAGCCATCTATTCGTAGTCTCTCACTTTGATAATAAGAGCAGTGGGGGAACTCCCCAGGAACTGGAATTAAAATTTATGAAAATACCCTAAATTTAACTCCTTAACAATACCTTTCTCTCTTTGTTGACATGGAGCATTCTTTGATCACCGTCTGTGATTACCTATTTCGGGATGACTGCATCCCAGAGATATACTTCAAAATTCCATCTACCGATGATCTAGCGATGAAGCTGTTCGTTTTAATGGAGTGTCAATAGAACAAATTTGGAGGGTCAGAGTTTGAACGAAGAATGTAGTACTGTTAGTCTTGGAAGCTGGGGTACTATTGTTACACGGTTAATTTCATCTGTGATATTCAACCCTTGATGGATCGAATACTTCCCCGTGGAATCTGCTGTTAAACGACACTTATAATGGTGATTTATTGAGTCTGACAAATGAAACAGTATGTAAAAATGACATAGTATTGATAATTAAAAGACATCAGCTCTGCATTAAGCAGCAAAATTATGTATCTATAGATTTGTCTGTAGGTAACTAATGATACTTTAAACTTGTACAAAATGTTTTAATTTTTAATTAATTCTCTAAGTTGGACCAAATTTACTCGAGGTAAAGTGATCCTTGTGATTCAGGAATTCTGCTATTCATTAATTGCCTGATAGAATTTAGCTTCACTGGTAAAGGAGTGTTACGACTTAATGGTATTGGCAGTAACTTGGTGGAATTCCTTCATAATGAAATGATGAATAACTTGTTTTTCCACAAAAGATTTATTCTTACGGCCCGAGTTTCATCACTGCACGACATCCTCAAGTACAGAACCGTCACCTGAAGACTACCTTCTCCCCCCCCCCCCGTCTTCTCATTTTTTATTATTTAAGCAATTTTTTTTACAAGCTCTGAGCCTGATGAGTTTTACGGAACCAAGATTCTTAATGCCCTAAATAGTTTGGTATTTCTTGATTTTATTTTCAGGTTTCTTAAGCTGAGGATCCTTCATAATTGGTTTACTTCGTGTCTAATTGCTGACAATGAATCTGAGGCGTAATTGAAATCCTTAATATTTCCCTTCACAAATTCAACAAATTATTCATTGCATTGCGAAAGAGAAATGAATTTGTGGGAGAGCGAATAACTTTTCTCTTCCCGAGGTTTATTCCAGTGACGGATTTTCCTCAACTTAGTATCGTTCATAAATGATTCATGGTTATTCACTAGCGACGCGGGAGACGCCTTGTGCCCCCTTCACTACCACGAAAGAAATCTCCTCTAGATTGATGTGCCTCACGTCAGCTTGCCTCACGCTAAATATCTTTGACTACACTGAAAAATGACGCGGAGCAGTGTAGACGCTTAATTCTCATAAGAAGCTGTTCTCGTGAGGAGGTTGCCATAATTCCTTGAACCACTCTGGCCACGTTGGCTCCGACCGACGTTTATAGCGCACCTTGACTTAAAATTAATCGCCAATATTTATATCCCGCGCAAGCGCTGTCTTTTCTATCGATAAATGCAAGGTGAAAGCCAAGGTGGGGGTCAATATAAGAGCTCTTGACTTACCACTACTAACTCAATAGTCGACAACGTGTGTAATATCCATTATTAAGTGCATTTAACGTGATGGCAAAGACCGAATGGGTTTTTTTCGAGCGTGCGATTGGATGTATTTTTTTCCCCATAAGGTAAGCGGTGAAATTTCATTTGCTGATTGCCTGCGACTTGTAGTGATAAGAGGGCACTTTTATTGCAATAAAATGGAAAACTGTATGCTATACACACGCGATACATTCTCATTAGCAATGCATTCGATGTATTCTCCCTGACGTGTAAATCATTTTCCCTTTTTACAAAGAATAAATAATGAATAAATGGTATCGATGCATAAGCTTAATTGCATATGATTAACTTATACTTTGTTTTCACTTTGCTGCTTCTCATTGGCTATTACTGTACAAGAATATTGATTATTTTCGTCAACATTGCTATTTAAATTTTCTTTTGCGATCTATGCATAAAAAGTTTTCGTTATTATGTCGAAATTTGTAAGTTTTCTATTGCTTAACGTATGTGTGAATTTTTATCCATGCGCATGCTGGCTCAAGAGAAACGTTGCCTTATTCTGTGAATATGTGTTCCCTATTTCCTTTGAGCAATTCTGTAAAATTGGCGAATATCCTAATCCCAACCCTGAGTATCGTGTTTTCGTATTGCCATATTCAATTATGTGTTATGGATTATATGTTAAAATGATGAGAAAGTTATGCATATTAGATATTTTAACAAAGAATACCGCAATTGTTCATTCAAGTCGCAATTGAAATTTTCTCTGCCCAGGCACACAACCTTGCTCCTAATTTTCATTATTTTTCTACCCCCCTTGCTTGTAGTCACTGTGGGTGTGGGCCCCCCATTCGTAAAGAAATGCAGGCTGCGTCGCCAAACCCAGCGTAACTTCGCGGGGACAGATATCATAGAAAACTCAACGCTACGTCTGGCCCCATAATAAAGGAAGATGATCAGTGTCTCCTGTTGTATGATCTGAAGCACAGGCTTTTTTGTCTATAAAAACTTGAGCTACGGTCATGTTTACGACTTCTCCAGCTAGCTCTCCGAAAATGCTTTCCACGAAAACATATCGGGTCACCTTTCGGGTCGCTTTTTTCACTTCCCGGAGCATCTGCTGATTTCGCCATTCTGTTTAAGTCATCGTGGAGGGGCAGGGAGGGAATTGCTTCAGGAAGGGGGATTTTGGGAATTTTCTGAATGTGCAGAAAGAGTATGTGGAAAAGGGTGGTAGGAAAAATGAGAGGCGATGCCAGGAGGAATGAAGTATAAATTGCCGCGAGTGAAGAGAAATAGGCGTCAATGAGATGGGTTGCAGCACTATCTGTATTCGATAGAAATCAAGGTAAAAATAGAGTGTGATGAACACAGATGTCAGAAGAAATATAAAAAAATCGTTGGGAGAGAGACATTGGAAAGAATGTGTGCGGAGAAGAGTAGCACAGGTTAGAATAATTTTAAACGCAAAGATGTTTTGGAGTGGTGTGGGACTTATGAAGGTCAACGGTAGGGACGGGTAGAGGGAGTATAATTGAAGAATTATTCAACAATGATGCCGGCGATTAGGATGAGTTTTGCAAGCTAGAAAATTATGTCAATATGAAAAGGTTAAAGGTAAGAATGAGGTGGTGACGGAATTGAGAATTTTGATAAGTGGGAAGGCTGCAGACGTAGGTGATGTGTCCTGTAAATGTTGAAGATTTTTTTTCTTTTCTTTTATTTTATTTTCGTTCAGAAGGACTTTCGATGACCCCTTTGATGTAATAGAGCTGTACACACAGTTGTAAAGGTATTATAAAATTTCTTTGCCTCGGCCATTTTTTAAAATAAAATAGATATAAAGATAAAAACAGAAATGGTTGCAAATGATTACAAAATAAAGTCATATCCATACATAATATTGATTGTCTCAAGAAAATAACACCCTCATACTGTAGCAATAGACATTATCGTATTCAATAAAAATAATATATCTGTAGAAATAGACTTCATTATATTCAATCAACATTAGGACCAATAATAAATAAGTAAATGAGGAGATCAGTTATAGTATCGAAATTATAATTGTAAAATACTAATTTTGAAATTAACAATAAAAAATAGAGAGATATTAAAAATGATAAAAAAGTACAAGTATATGAAAACACAGAAGTCATTGATATTAACATGAATTAAGTTTGGATGTAAATAACTCATTCACTGCATACTTTATGTTTAAAAGCTCTGTTATTGCGTCGGATTGGAATACTGCAATATTAATTCAATTACACTAAGGGGATTGTGGGCAGACCGAATGCATTTATTAGAAAACAATTATTCTATTTAGTATTCCTGGAAAAGTACCCAGTAAAATAACATTTGAATGAATGAGAAATATATAATTTGGGGTTACAGGGTGGGTTTACGTCTTTGAGGGATATAGTGGTTAGCTGCTAGCACATCACCAAGAGCTAGATTTGTGTGTGGACGTCCGATAGAAATTATGTTTGAATTTATGGATTTTTTGATGGCATTACATAAGGTATGGAAAGTTTTGACTGACAATAGTGTGAATGAGCAGTTATTTAATGTTATGAAGGAGATGTTTTATAGAGTAAGGCAAGTGTGAGATCGTGTCTTGAGTGGCTGGCTGAAATAAAACTGGGAATAAAATAAGGGGGCGTAACGTCAACTCGACTCAACGTTTTTATGGATGGGTTAGTGAAAGACACATATGGCGTAGGTTTAATGGTTGTTGATGCAATTGGGCGAGTTCTATTAGTCACAAATGATGCAGTGGTGCTCTCTGAGCAAATATTGGAAGAATCACAGAGGCTCCTAAAAACTTGTGTAAAGCTGCTATGAGAATAAATGCAGAAAAATCCTTTAAAGACCAAGTTAGTAATATTATATATGAAGTGATGTGAAAGATTGCATAATGAGGTTAAATGATGGAGTAATGAAACAAGCAGACAATTTTGTTGATGTAGAAAACGGTCATTGTAGCAAAGACATACGGAAGAGAATAGCGCTGGCTGAGGCGTTAAGTAATAGAGGGGAGCTGATGACGGGGACATTGCGTAAGGATTAGAAGAAGAGGTTGGTGAAGAGTTTGATATGGAGCGTAGAGTTGTATGGTGCAGGAACGAGAACCCTCAGAAAGGAGGACGAGAATAGGCTACAGGCATTTTAGATGTGGGTGTGAAGAGGGATAAAGAAGTTGAGGTGGACGGAGAGGAAGACTAGCGAGGAAGTGCTTGAGATGGTGGGCGAGGAAAGGAAACTACCATGTGCAATCTGGGATAGGCAGGGTAAATGGCTGAAGGAGGTAATGAAGGGCAATGGGTTGCTCAAGAGTGTGATAGAGGGAAGGATATTGGGCAAGCGGGGAAGGGAAATAAGAGAATAGATAACATGGACAGGAAGAAAGGTAGATCGTATGCTGAGATGAAAAAGGATATACTACAGCGAGATAATGCCCTGAGAGTGTAGGAGGAAATTCTCTTACATTTTACAGAACCTACCATTACCGGTTGAATACTTAAAAAATGATGAATATTTAAGTGAAATGAAAAGAGAGATGAAGTGAGGTTATGCCTGTAGGAAAGTCTTATGTAGTATTTGGAGTAGTTATAAAGTATATATGTATATTTGGAACATATATAAATAAGTACGTGCTTACTTAGGAAAGGTAAATTGCAGTGTGCAGTTTTCCTCTGCTTTCGACGTTATTATGTGGCAGCGAAACGTGTGTTCTCTCTCGTGTGTGAACGTGTGTGATCTCATGTTGAGCATATGATTTGGCTAAATGTAGTGGGAGTGGGGTACTTGAGAGTTTAGTGCGAGCTAAGTGGGAGGGGTCGGGCTTGGAATGAGTGGGTGATGAGCGAATGTGGATTAGATGCTTCATTAATGAACAAATATGTATGATGTGATCTTCGCTGATTTGGCCATGTCGGAAGTTTGGAGGAGAGTCAAATGATGAAGCAAACATATTTAACTGTATCAGGCTGGATTGGTGGAAATTGTCGATATTCATGAAGAATAAAAAACACATGTTAACACACTTCGTGCTAGTCAATTAATCTATGGAAAATTACTATGAATGAAAAATGTTGTTGATCATGAATAATCATATAGAATTGTATTGTTAATGGTTTGAGAGGAAGAGGTAGACCGGTATTGTATCTCTAGGGGGTTATAGAAATTAAGGATTTTATATCTCTCTTTTATAGGTAGTTAATTCTTTATGCGAATACTATTTGGGAAATAGATTTAATTCCTTGTTTCCGTCTTTAATGCTATATATTGGTTCCCTTGTGCTGGTAAATAAGAGGCGTTGCTGAAGCTGCTTTACTTTATCTATTTGTTTGTGAAATGTTTGTGAATTTTCTTTGTGTCTGTTCTTTATTCAAGAGATGAAAATTTCATTCAGCAAAATAATTGAAACTTCCGTGTAAATATTCGGATGATTCATGAGCTGTGCTTCTAAGGCAAAGGAATGCGCATAGTTTGCGATTTTATGGGAAAGACAATGTGTATAGTCATCAAATCATTCATAATAAACATCATTGAAATTGAATTTAATTTCGTGGACATTATCATTTTCTGTATATCCGCTAATGTTGCTATGGATTGTGCTCATTTTGCCGTAAAATTTGCAGGCGACGAATCTGAGTTTCAAAAAGATTTTATATCAGCATATGAGATTTTAAGTTTCTTTTTGTATTGAATACCTAACGCTTTCTCTTTGCTGGATAGCACGTATTAAACGACAATCTATGTCCTGTCGATTTATTTTATTTGCGTCAGTTATTCTGAGTAATTAAATACGATACAGTTCAAGAGATTTTTTATAGCATTTTTTTCTGCATCATAATTTGCGTTTCTACATTGAGCCTTATGAGTATTTTCGGAGAAAGATTATAATCCCTGAAAATTATCAAGAATGATAAGGTTATTTGAGAAAAATTGAAGTAAGTAGTTTATCTATTCAAATATAATACCATGCATTAATACAGCCAAAAAAACACCATACCGTTAATTATATTTTAGTTGGTAAGCTATCCTTGGGGTAAAAAACTAGGAAAGCAGAAAGAACACCTTGTCATATCTTAAGGCGTGGCTGTAGGAAATTGTAGGGTGGCATTGATATTGCGAGTATATATTGTTTATTTTTCGTCCTGGTGACCTCTGACTGTCCGACTCCCAATTACCAAAGTAAGTAAAAATAAAGGTATTTGTGGCAGCGCCATGACAGTTAGGTGAACAATGATTTCGGAACGCTTATAGAGCGGAAATTTCAATGTTCTGTTATAGATGTTTTCCAACTAAAGCCACGAATAGAACAAAATAACCCTGTGTAGATCATTATAGGGCTTCGCACCAAAATTTATCTGCACAAAAAGTTTCATTATCCAATCAAGATCTCAAGTTCAATGCTGACTATTGCATAAACAAAGGATCCTGATGTAGTTTTCACTATTAAGTGGTGGGAAAATGACAATAATATTATGAGTTAGTTGTGGATGGTACTTAGTTATCCAGGGCATAGTTTAGAAGGAAAATCTTGTCAAGAGATACTTTCAAGTAAATATCTCGTGGAACACCCTGATGTAATATACCTCCAGTTATTTCCGGTTAATATCACACGGTGAAATAATATTTTACTGTTTCTTTTGGGTACTCTTTGTCTAATACTCGTAATTGCGTCACTGCGTCATTGAAAAGCCTTGAGAAACATTGCTATGCTTTCTCTCCGATGATCACATGAATTTTCCATGAATATTTCCTCAGGACCACCCCCTGCTTACCATAACTCCCCTCTCGTGGGTCACTCAGCCTAAGGGACCTAACGTGAAAGTTTGTCCATATACGCTCATTACCACTCCCTGATCCCTGTTGGAGGCAACGAAGTCGATGTTTCTCCGCTTTGTCTTACACGCGGTGAAAGTCTTTCTTCCTTGGGTATCCCGTGCCCGGCCTAGGACACCCTGGGCGTCTTAAGGTCCCTCGGAAAACTTTTCCCTATTTTCTTTGCAGAATGGACTGGGTCCTCTCCGGGTTAATGTGTTGTAACACACGGACGTTTATTAAATATTAAGGAGACAGGCGGAGCTTTTTGTAGTCAAATGAGGTTTTCACCCCCATAATTAAATCTCAAATCATTTTGGGAGAAGAATCGCTCAAGTTTTAAGGTACTATAAAGCATATTTGTAGTCATAGCAATGGTTTGTACGTCCCTCAAATTGATTTATTGAATGATCACAGTTTGGAACCGGCCAGGTTTTATTATCTGGCAGATCTTTTTGACCTGACGTAAATTTCTTACTTCACTCTGCGTGAAGAAACAATTTTTCCTACAAATGAGCTCCTAATTAATTCCCATAAACTTATCGCGCGGTATTTTTTCTGTATTTTTTTACCAGCATTTATCCCTTCGAAATGGTCTTGCGAAACCCTTTGAAAGATCTGTGGCACTTCCGGTCAAAGAGATAAATACTCACTTATTCGCGTTAATGACACCTTAAGATCCAAGCTACTGCGGGTCACTGATTGGTGTCTAGGTGTTATACTCCTCTTTCATATTTCTCATTGATTGCCGCCCCTTGGCTTGGTGAAGTGCAATGTTTTATGAAAAGTGAGAGCTTTAAAGGACCCACTCAAAGTTCCGTGTGAAGTTGAGATTTTTAAGCCGGTGGTTTTAACGATGAGGAGAAACTACTGCCAAATCCAGACGGTATTTTAAAAGCAAAATTACCTTGAAAAAACTTAGGAAAAGAAGACTCACTTACTCGTACTCTCAGGGCCATTTATTCCCAAGTTGATTTTTAGCCGCACCAACATATCCTCTCCATCTCCTTCGGTCCATTGCATCCTCCACTGCAGCTCCAACCCTCTCCAAATCTTCACTTGGTTCCACCATCTCTGTCGTGACGTTCTTCGGGGTCGTCTTCCTTCTGGATTTCCTCTCAAAACCTCCTTCATCGTACACCCGTCCTCTTTTCTTAACAAGTGTCCTGCCCATCTCATTCTTCCGCATTTAATCTCTCTTATGATTTTGATATTCCTGTAAAGGTCCCTTTTTTCGTTATTATACTTTTTTCTCCCCCTCCCTGCTATTTTCATCTTTCGCAGCACGTAGTCTTCAAATGCTATTAATTTTTTTCTCCTCCTTATTCAGCTTCCATGTCTCGGATCCTTAGAACAATACTGGGCAGATTATTATTTTATGCGTTCTACTCGTAATTGTTGTTTAATATGACAGGGATTTTGAAGTTAGGAGTATGTGACATTCATGTAAGCATCTATTGGCTAGATTTAATATGTTTTGTATTTAGAAAAGAAGAAATTACCTTAAATAATATAACTACTGCCAATAATGGTGAAAAAAGGTAAATAGGAATTCGCCCATCAATTAGCTTTCTGATTGTATTTGTTCTCCTTTAGCCTTCTTAATGGGGAATGCGGTATAAATGACGGCGAACTTTTAGGAAAATACTAGGAGTATTCTGTTCATAGAATAAGAAAAAATAATTCTCACTAATTGGTTTAAATGTTAAGTTGTAGCGCTGAGATAAGAGTTGTAATTACTTAATTGTCAGCTAACGCGCAAAAAGCACTGATACGAAAATTTGTTATTAAAAATACATTGACTTTGCGTGTGTTTTGGTATTATATCAAAGCAAAGTGCGGGATTCATACGGTTTTCCTGCTGGTGACGTGGTTTAATGCGCGATCACCAGAACCCGGCTTTAAGCATCTTATTCATGCGCGAATAACTTCCATTCACTTTTTTTATTCGTTCCCAATGCATTGTTTATAAATATTTGTGTTTTTATTCATCACCGCCCTTATAAAAATTCCATTAGTCATCGTTGTTGTTAAAAAAACGTCAACGATTTTCCGTCGATATTCTTTTGAAGCTCAAACAAAATAAATAAAAACAAAAGTGACGGAGTGGATCCAGTTATCTCGTTCTGTTTTTTATCTAAAAGGTAATAACATAGAATTTGATGCCCGTGGTGCACGGGCACACAAATCCGATTAGCCATGTAAAAATAATCACTTACGAAGGATGGAGTATGCAAAAAAATAAATAAAACCGCGACACCGAAGCTGCCGCCTCACATCAAAGCGTATAATACCATCGACCGGTTTTCGGACTTGGCAAGTTTCTAGTTTTATCCTGTGTTCATGTTAATGGTGGCGTCGGGCGGGCGAATTGCGATGTTGTGGTGTGAGGAAAGTTTTCGGGTGTGACCTGATGGGGCGTTTAGAAGGGGATGGGCTTTTGTGAGAGAGATGTAGTCGGAAGGTCGGCCAAAGAGGAGCAGGGGAAGTAGCCTCGCTCCGCTGCGAGGTGATACCGAAGCGATGGCGTCCGTGGCCGACCAATGGGTTGACCCCGCAAAAAGCGAAATGCGCTAAGCCAAATGACTCCTCGACGTCGCGGATGAAGTATTAAATTTTAATTCTGGGTCGACGTTTCGGAGCGCAGAGGAAAATTTTCGGGATGGATATAAAAAAAAGTAGCGTTCCGTCATTTTACGTTTGGCACTGGTAATGTCCCGGAGGAAGAGGCCCACCTTTTTCTACCATGATTTCAAGATAAAATATAGCCCAATTTTTCCGTTTTTGCTCGCGCTAATATATATATATATTTATATATATATACATATATATATATATATATATATATATATATATATATATATATATATATATATATATATATATATATATATATATATATATATATATATATACACATTTTCGACTATTTGGTGGACTGCGAGGTATGGCCTAGGGAATTACGATGAACTTTTTTCTATTAGAATAGCGGCAATGCCATTTCGTACTTTACTGAGCCAATCCCTAATCCGTTATTACTAGTTAATTTGTTTTGAAATTTTGAATATCCGTTGTTTTTTTCTGAAAGCCTCTCCAAAAACCCTGTTCCCATTTAGTTTTCATTTTACCCTCCGTACATTGATTCGTTTGATAGTTTACGTATCTGGGATAAATAATCACGCTAAAATGTAGTGTCATTAGGTATTTAAATTTTAAAATGCTAAGCTTATGCCTAGAAATTAGAGTGTACTATATATGCATATATAAATAGATTCAGTAAATGGATATGTGTTCCAATAGGTCTTTGTTAAGTGAGGGTTTTGCATGCTTTAAGTTCTGTCATCGGCCTGCACTTTTGTATTGAACTATCATAATATTGAGATTAACGCAATATATCTGCCCAAACCGAGAGTCGAACCTTCAACCTACATATGCCCTCCCAACTATCTACCATTTTATGTGGGTATGAAAATAGGTTGTATTTGAAACGTGAATGTTAATGCAGATCACCATATTTTTCTTTTTTATGTCGGTAATGGCTTTTGATATGTTGAACTATTTTTCATGCGTCAAAATGCGATGAATCTGAATCACTTCCTGTGAAAGCCACCACACAAATGCCATACCTTTACTGTGGGTGGAGTATACATTCAATCTTCGTATACAGTAAAATATCTTGGAATTGCCTTAACTTCTGATATATCGTGGATAACACATTTACAAAGCATATGCGGCACATCATTAAACAAATATGGTTTTTTTAAGCATATAATAGGAAGGTCCTAGGATGAAAAAGTAAAAGAGAGATGAGATTAATTCTAATCCACGTATCTCCCAGTTTGTGGCGGTCGAAAGCTGCAAAACGCATCAACCTATCAACTTTCCGCTTGTCTTGTTGTCAAAATTACGACGCGAAACGATGGTCCGTCGTGGTCCCTGCCTATTGTTAGTCCGTGACCACCGCTTTACGCTGTGTATTCGAACGCCAGGCCGTAATGCTGATGTGTTTATTTGCGGTTTCATCTCCCATGCGTCGAATTTCCGAACACTCGAGAAGATTATTAAGCTTCGGGTGTCGTGTTTTGGCATGTTAAAGCTACGCGCGTGCTTCCCAAGAGGGATAGAGGCTACAATATTCGTGCGTTGGAGACAGGTTGGTTATTTCGAAATATCGCGGTTATGAGGCCCAAGAGGTATTCACGTCACGACCTCTTTTACGACTGTGTTGAAGCTTAAGAATGCCCCATCAAATTCAGCATTTAGCGGGAAATGCATTCCATTTCGCCTCAATGTCATTGACGTTTTTACTCGTAAGTCTTCCAGTAACTTGCGTTTCTAAATTCTCAAAAATGTGTTCGACTTCATAGCAAACTTAAATTACTCCTAGTCGAAAGAAGCGTTAATCTAAAAAAAAATATTGCACTCGGCTACTACCTGTTAGTTAGCTCTCAGTGATTTATTGCTGATGGCGATATGTATTTCTCGGATATGTATACACTGTAGTGCTGCTTGATGGAGGTATTCATAATACCTGTTCGATATATATTTATTAATTATATGTCAGTGTTAAGGAGGATATAGGATTTGCTTGACCATGCATTGATAATAGGAGTGTTTTCATCAAAACCTATGACGTATTTTACTAAATTGCCCTATAATTTAAAAGCAGTAATTACGTTATAGGCGCAGAACATATGTCCATTATATTTTCCGCTGTTAGGTATAAAATATTTTTTATTTTTCCCAGAGCTTTTATTTAGTCTCTTGTTTCTCAAGCCATTATTTGAGCTATATGCGCTTTTTCCTGTGTCACTTCCGTAGTACATGTTGAACTGTAAAATTTTGAACTACAATTACATTTCAAATGAACGTCTTGGAAAAGCAGGCTCGTTGTGGGAAGTCAAAAGCTGCGATCACGTACTCGCTGGAGTCGGCTGGGTGATACTATGCGGAAAGATGCACTTCGCCTTTCCCTCTTCGCTTCTATTTCACGGACTCCGCCTTAACACCGTTGCACAGTTTGAGGCTTTTAGGACGAGTAAAGCCTTCAGAAGCACGTGCTGCGCCGTGAGAGGTTATTTTCTCAGCACCGCCGTGGCCAGGCGGGAAAGAAATGAATTCCGTAAGGAGACTGGACGGAGCAAGTGTAGTCTATCGTGTGAACTTGACGTGGTAGAGTTGGAAAATTTAATATTGCGCATTGCTGATAGTTAAGGCAAGCATTCCTCGGGACGTATGAAGTGCCTCTGGAGGAATTTAACGCCGGATGTGCGTGCTCAATTTCGCCTTTATCATTGGAATGAAACGTTAGTTTGCTACGCATGAATACTCATTCTGTTGGAAAAAGATTGTGTCGTGAATGTTCTTGCAGTTTACATGTCTTACTTTAAGCATTTTATTTTACTGAAAATGTATAAATTTATACGAAAGGTTGACGTTAGAATTTTGCTGGATGGTAAAATTATGAACTTTTAACAAAAACATTACACTGCTGGCTGCATTCAATTCCTGAGGTGACTTAATGTCTTACCGTTTGAATTATTTTAAATTGTGACGTGTGGCGTTTATGACGGACAGATAATAAGTACATTTTTGCGAGTCTTTGACAAAAGGAATTACAAATTAACGTTCTAAACACCCCTTTAATATATCAATGATAACTTCTTTGACTTATGCCTATATTGTATGGATTTTATGGTTCCATCGTTAACTCTTGTTGTTTTATCTTACCAGTCGTAATAACATCCTTATAGCTCGGATACTTATGTATAAATTTGGCCAGGAAAAATTTTCTGTTCCTTAGGTGAAATTCATCTTTTTGCTCATTCATCAGGAATATCGGGGTTTACGTTCATTTTTCCTGAGGATATTGGAAATTAGGATTATGTGTGTTGATAGGTTGCTTGCAATGTAAAGACCTCCGCTCCCATTATCTATTTACACAAAGTCAAGGAGCCTTAAATGAGAAATATTTACTAAAACATTTCCGATAATCATGGGAAATGGTAGGCTTTTTCCTTAGAGGCCTCTGAAACTGAAAGAAAAATTGTGAAATGTTTTGATTCTAGTTCGAGTAAATTAACGCACGATCATTCCACTGTTTCACTTTGCCTGTCACCAACATTCTTTTCCGATTTCGTATAAACCAATTGCGGCAGTGTAACACTCCTTTTATACCCGAGCCTTCACTTCTTAGTCTCGGCCCGTCTCTTAAGAATGTCATCCCTCAAGAAGTCGAAATAAATGGTGAAGAGGTAGGGAAAGATAGAGAGGGAATAAAGGAAACAAATTCTTGTTCTTCCTTTTTTGATTCTACTCCGTCACGTGGCGGCGATGTATACGTATATTTGGTTTGGGGGAAATGGAACGCCGTGGGGTCTAGGGAGGACTTTGCGACTGACGTACGGGCCTTTTGGCGCTTTATAAGGAGACTACTACGGAGAATAGAAGGAGCAGAGGTCCACATCTTTTTCCCTCTTTCCTCCCCGTCTCTCCCTTGAATGCCTCCTCCTTTCCATCGTCTGCCCTGCCCTCTGCTACTCCGCGGTCGTGAGATACGGTTGCGGGGGGGGGGGGGGGGGCGGGGGGAGGGTGCGGGGGAGGGCAGAGGGCCCTTTTTCCGATGGATTGAGGGAAAGTGTTCCGTGCGGTCCCTCTCCCTTTTTTCCCCTTCCTTACCAGAATCCCACGCTTCCCACAGAAAGAGAAGGGGTTAGGAGTGTTGTTGAGGCGCAGGAGATGAAGGGCAGAAAGCGGTAGATAGGGTGGAAATGCTGGGGAGTTTTGGGGAAAAGGGAGGGATCTTCCTCCCTCTATCGCCTGTCGCCCGGGCGCGAGAATACGGGCATGAGGGGCGGTTTGATAGCGAATGGAATTTTGGCGGTCTCGTGCCTCCTACCGGAAAAATTTCCATCCACATCAAAAGGGGTTCATTTTTTTTATTTAAAGAGGATTTACTGCAGGGGGCGATGCGAAAATGGCCCGAGTGGGCTGGTTATGGGAGGTCATGTTTATGATTGCGCGGCTCTTCGTAGCAGACGGTCGCACCAATGGAAGACAAGTTCCGCGCTACATTGTACTCGGGCTTAGCAAAATTTTTAAGTTGGATTCTCTAAAATGCAGAGATTGAAAATTGCCTCAAATATTTGACATGCTCTGTCCAGTTTATCATCTTCAGGGGTTAGTCACCAATACAAAAACGGGATTGCCGATTTCCTCCATTCCACACTCTTAGGGTTGACCGTTTTATTCTTGCATTTCAACTTCTCTTATAATTTTCCGATCGTATTCCATCCTTTGCCTTCGTTGATATTTTTGTCCATTCATTTTTCTTACCATTATGCAGGAAACTTATGCATCGAAAAAAGTATCCGGTACGTTTTCTTTGTCTTCCTCTATCACTGAGTTTATAAAACAGTATATCCTCCTTCCCTTCGTCGGTCATTTTGCCCATCCATTTAGTGTTCCTTATTCCCGCACCATTTTTCTTTTATCACAACCATAGAACACTTAATATCCCTTGTCTTGCAGCTGGTATCCTCATATTTCAATCTCACGTCGAAGTATGTTCCATGCATATGTTATATTAAGCTCAAGATGTTAAATTCAAAATCCAGCGGTGGCATTCAGGCTGGCAACGAGTCGGCCTCGCAACCGCAATCCGGTGAGTTTGCCATTTTCAATCTCACCACGGAATGTCATGTGGTTTTTGCCTAAAGATAAATTTCATATAGTAAAGTCACCTTCTCAGAAGTACTTGAATCATAAGTCTATAGCTGCCTTTTCAATATCCAATCAATGTTCCATTTCGATCTGTAGTCAAGAATTATTTTAAAATTTGATTTATAACTAAATTTTGTAACTACAGAATTAACTGTATCCAGTTTTGATGATTTTAGTTGAGACTTCTGCTTGGAATAAATGTTATTGGAAAAATGATTACAATGAGCCTTTTTATAAGAGTTGTGTTTGATATGCTTTTCGGTGGTGCATGTCTTTCGAGAATGGGCTCTTCCAATATAATTCCTCCAAAATTGAACTTTTCATTGTAAAGCTGCATATTTCTTAGTTTTTGACTTATTGGGTTCATTGCTCTAACTAATGGAGTACTTCCATTTCATCGTTATTGAAGGTAGTGGGCAGGTTTCTGTGTGAGAGTTATTTTGCTGTATCCTGCTTTTATTTGACGCTACACCAAGGCATGTACTTAAATTAACAGACCTTTTAAAACCTGTCCCATGGAAGGTAAAAACGATATCATTGAAGGGATTTACGTCTTGCTTGGATATATTTTCCGAGGTGGCTTTTAGTTTACTCCTGCATGATGCAATATACCCTAATTAACTTTAAAGAGGAAATAGCAAATTCAAAATGATTGTGACTCCATTAATTCCTGTCTTTCTGAATCCTAGTAATGAAAAGTTCTCTTCAAGATCGATATTTTACTAGCTACTTCAGAGAATGATGGAACTTTTCAACCTATCTAGATACCTACTTATATATATATATATACCTTATACTTATATACCTACTTATATACCTACCTATACTTATATACCTACTTATATACTTATATACCTACGCAAAGTGTTAATGCTAGCATAATCCTCATCCCTATTCAGCTTTTCACGTATCAGCCCTTTGAATTTACGTTTTCCTGCTAAAAGAATTACTGTAGACGTATACTATGTAGTCTTCCGTGAGGTAGCCGCGTTTCTTCTCTCCCTTGCAGACGATGCTCTAGTACTATTGGATTCATACGCTTTTATAGGTGTCTTTTATACTTATTCTTTGAAGTGAGGCGCGGAGACCAGCGTTCCATTCAGCGTCACCTAGATTCAAAAAACCCCCACTGTGAAATCGGGCTAGCATGGAATGCGTATTTAATTTTTCGTCCCCGGTCCTCTTATGTATCTCTTAGCTTCAAGAGTTACGAAAAAATGGAGGTATGGTTAAGGGGTATGCTTGTTAAGTTATTTTTTTTCGTTTTCTATGGAGAGGGGGGAGAGCGATGAGGGAACCTAAGGCCGGTACTCGAGTTTGAGCGGAGAAAGTGAGAGGTAGAGGGTGGAGGCGGGATGCGAAAATAAAATGAGTCGTTGACTCACACTCTAAGGTAGGATACGCTTTACCCTTCCTCCTGCTCAACAATCTTTTGCCCTCCTCCCTCCCCCATGTCCTTTTCCTTCCCCCTCTCACGCTTGGTCTTAAAAGGAAAAGGAGGACGTTTTAATGCAATATAAAAAAGAAGAGGTAAGGCGCCCGTCCCCTCACCCCTCCTCTTCTCGTCACTTCCGTACCTTTTTTGGCAACTTCTTTCTCTTTCTCGCAGTCTTTGACGTGGGGTGTTTTTTTCTAAAGAGGGGGATGGAGGAGGTAAGAGGGGGGAGGAAAATTATAATTATAATATAAGGAAGGAGAGGACTCGTCGCTCCCTCCATCCCCAAAGAAAAAAGGAGTGACCCTTTCATCTTGTCGTTTTTTTATTAAAAATAATAAAAGCAGCCCGGATGCGATATTATTATTATTTATCCTTAATGGGATGAGGCAGCGAGATAAGGCAGGTAGGTGTACGAACGTGTGTGAATGAGTGTGTGAGTAAATTCCATTTTTTTATCCTCCGTCCGGGTAAAAAGGCCGGGGAGTGAGGGTAGCGGGAGTAGTGTGAGCCGTTGGGATTTTAGTGGTGGATCAGAGGTCGGGACGTAAGAGGGGTGTGGAATTACCGAGCCATTCGGGGCTTGCTGCGGGATAGGGCGTAAATAAATGAAAACGCTCAGCTCGCTCGACTTCTTCGGAAACGTGTAATATGTATGTGTGTGTAGTTACGCATGTAAACGCACCTAGCGAGAGCCCGTATTTTTCATTTGACTGGTGTTTGTTTTTCCTTGGGTGATTAAAAAAATAAACTCGCTGGGAAAAAATATAATTATGATACATTGCGCGAAAGGCGCGTTGGGAGCTGGGATTGCAAGGTCGGCAGTGAAAGGATTTTTCCCGTTTATTTATACACACATGCTTGCGTTTTCACCTCCCACCCAGCCCTGCAGAAATGAATTGTTATAATTCGCCCTACGCCCTTCCACGCCCTCCGTGTAATTAGTCGCTTAACCCTTGACTGCGTCGAATGGGGTATTAACTGTAATTTTTATATCGCAGCATAAGGAAACCGAGCGAAGACAATGTTCGTGCGATACAATGGTTGTTTAGATTTTTATTTTCTCCTCTCGCTTTGCGAAGTATAAAGAAAGGGAGAGACCAAGGAGTGTCAAGAAAAAGAAAACGGATCGACTTTTTGGAAAATGCTTGCATTGGAAAACTGTTGCCAGCCACATTTGTGGTGTCTAAACAGACTGTTGAATACGAAGAACTTCAGCGCTCAACGAACCAATATTCTGTTTTAATATTAGAATCGCTAAAACAGATGACTTCATTATTAAAACAGATTTTATACAAGTTTATCGTCCGATGGCTGAAACAAAAGAAGGATGAACTGGCTTGTGTTTCAAAAATCAAATAAATTTTCATGTATGCATTTTGAATGATGAATCAAGAGTTTTTGAGCGTAACATTTTATAAGGGATTCCTATGTACGTAATTTAATATCCTCTTAAATGAACAGTTGGGCTCCACAATGAATCTTGAAATTTTTCTTCATATAAAGTGGATGGCACATGCCCCCCAATAAAATGGATTTAAAAGTCCTTTCTGATACTGAGAGGCAATATTGCTTCATGTGCTCTGTTGTCACAAAAGTAGCAGTAAATAAATGTGCTTCTTCACCTTTTAGCTTGGTAAGTAATAGACATTTAAGTACTCTAGGTATTTGCTGGAGGACTAGGCTAAGATTTTGGGAGAGCCAGGGATATATTTGTTATGCATGGATTTTTGGTATCACATCTTACGCTTTCACTAAATTTTTTTAGATGCGCGCTTGGTCAAACGTTATATATATGATGTGACAACTGTTTTCTCTTACACTATTTAAGGCTTTAAGTGTTGGATAATCTTAATTGATGTCGTGCTTTAGACAGTTAAAGCCAGGTTGGAAATCGAGGGATCCGGGTTCGAATCCCGGTCAAGGCGTATGATTTTTTCTCTGTGGAATTTCGCACAATTGTGCATTGCAGGTGACTCCGTAAAAGTGAACTCCGTGGCTAATCCCGGATAGCTTAAAATCTGTTAATTATATCGTCCGTGAATTTGAGCTAGCTGCATGATTTTAGTTTATTCCTGGACATTTTTAACCTTCAAATTTTGAATATGCTTTAGTAGTTCTAATGTATTATTCATGAATAGCCGTTTTGAAAGCTAAATAATTAAATGACATCAACCAGAACTGTATTCGCGAGAACCTATCAGAAACCAGTATCCCGCCGTAAAAGTGCCGTTATTCATTCAGGCGAGATTTCAGTCGGTGGTGAATTTTGGCTATTCATGACTGCATGGAAGAAAACTACGACGTTCTCTTGGTTAATTCCTGGAAGTGTAGGAGAAATGTACCTGGAAGTGCATACGCAGTGGGATTCGAAATGTTATCAGGGAGGATATTGGAAGGTTTTTTCATCCCCGAGGGGAAGAGAGCTCGAGAAAGTGTTCCAGGAAGACGCAGATTGACGCGGCCAGTTTGTCTTCATAGTTTATGTCGTTTGAGGGAAGGGATAGCTGGGGATGAACCACAGCGGGAATTTATGAGGATGAGCTGAAAGAGGCAGAAGAAAAGGAAATCACGGGTGTGAATCTAGTAAAAGAGCAGCTATGTTTATAAAGATATTTGAGGAATCTATAATTGGCGATATACGAAAACCGTCGCTGTTGAATTAGCCACTGCTGAAGTATTTGTAGCGATGACTGTTGAACTTCTGCCTAACAGCACTTATCTTTCGAAGGTATAAGAAGTGGAATATATCAGGTGATATCTGTACCCTGTGACCTGCTGCTGTTTACTCGGTGACTTATATAAGTCTCATCAAGATTATTTCTTGAGCCCAGAATAATCTTGTTTAAAAATTGGAATTTCCATATATGACGGCAAATATTTTAGAATGTTGGATTAAAAAAAGATGAAGGGCTATACCAGCCTTTCACATAATTTCGTAAAAACATTTCATTTATATAAAGTAAAAAGGACTGCTAATCATTCTGCTGACATCAGCAAATAAATTGAAAGTAATGATAGATCGAAAGGAACGATGGATCGAAAAGAATGAAGGAGCGAAAAGACCGAAAGGAACGAGTGACCGTTGGACCGAAAGGAACGGTCTTTCTATAGAAGTCGGTCTGTTCTGGCCATGGATCCATTCCTTTGGACTCTTTCGCTCGGCCATCTCTAAAACCAATATTTTACGTGATCACCTACCATACGCGAAAAATATTTTCAATTCATTTAGATTATCCTCATTTGTTACTGATAGAGTTCATGGGAATTATCGCTCTCGCATATAGTTCATAGTAGGTTTCAAAATTCCCAAATGCAGCTGTAGCTCAATGTGCTAAAACGACGAATGTATGAAGTTAAAGTAAATTGTTGGCTTAGACGTTACCAATATTTCTTTCGCGTTACGCATATTCGCGTTCCAGATTGGTGGTTGACGACCAATCAATAATAACTGTTTGTTTTCAAAATTGCTGATGTAACGGAAGATAACGATGTATCCTTTTCACAAATCATTTTCGCTTTGAGATTTTATGCCGGTTTGTTTGTGACATTACCGAATGTCGGACTAGAATTAAAATATTTTCAGCATTTCAAATCGATTGGTTTACCAGGCGGAAGACATTCAATTTACCCTTGTATGTTTTTTATTTCCTATAATTAACTCACACGGAGTTTTGTCTCTGTATAAATATTTGCGAAAATATTTAGTATTTTTTGCCGTGGACCAAGCGCCTATATGTAGTGCACCCGCTCAATGCTAGTTTCTCATTCCTCATTCAACTCTATACGTGCAAAAATATGGTGAATATATGATAAATATTTCTGATCTGAAAACGAGAGTAGTTTAATCGTTGACAATAGCTATTGTATACATTTTATTGACGTGGTATACGTGGTCTATTGGAATGTTTCGATCAATGAGAGAGGCTTTGCCCTTTTTGTTGAAGTAATAAATTAATATCTATAGATGTCATTTTAAACTAAGAAAAGGAATAACAACAACAACAAGAGTTGTCATGGAGTTGTTGACGTATCATAAAAAGCTCTCAATTAAAAGAAACTAAAGAGAGGATTTTTCACTGATAAAAACTAAATCTATTTTTACCATAAATGTGTCTGAGTTGAGTCATCCGTTCAAAAACTCAATGCTTCTAATTAACCACATAAGATAGAAATTGCTGGGGAAATAAGAAAAGACTCCAAAAAAGAGTTGCTTTATAGTTTTTATTTCAAGTCGATTCTTTTGCGCTAAAACTGTTCCCAGTTCATCATCGTGTAGAATTCTTCCAGTTTAATAGAAGTAGGTATAAATTTTCAGCCGCCTTATTACCTACCCAGTTATGGAAGGGGAAAACAATCGTAGTAATGACTACCCATTTTCCACAATTAAAATCATCATTCATCTTGTGCTTCTCATTCCATTTATGTCCTAATTTCATCATTTTTTCCTCTCTTCTACGTATGCCAGTCTTCTTCCTTACCATTGTCTTCTATTTACGATCACTTTTCTTTCGTACTCTAGTTGCTTTTTGTGCTTTTTTGTTTACCTCCACAATGTTTTTACTACCTGACTATGCCAGACTCGTACTTGTTTCACTTCCACTAACACCTTCTCCATTCTTTTACTCAACCACATTTAAAAGCCATTCGGACTGTTAACGGAAAATTTCCGTGGTGACCACACCCCCATTCCGGAAACACCATGCTCAATCCTAAATATGTTAATAATATTATCTTTACATCTACATACTACCTTGCGAGCCGATGCATGAGCGTGTGGCAGGGAGTGTAAGGACACAAACCTCGTAAAGATATAAGGGATAAGGTTTTGGGAGATGAAATGCTTCCGTGTATTATGGGAGTGTATTTAGTAGACGTTTTTTTTTATTATGATCGCTTATTATTCGCAGAAAGAATGAGTTTTTGCACCTATTTGTTCGGAAGGTTCTCTCTTATTTTATCGCATCTGTCAGACCTAGAAATGTAGTGAGGCGTCATGATAATATTCTATGTGTCGCTCTGAAAAATATCAGTTCTGGATTTATCAAGCAGCCCAAGCCTAGCATGTAGCCTCCGAGTCTCTGGGGGCTCCCACCTTAATCCCTCTAACAGTTTTGTAACACTATATGTTCGTTCGTAGCAGTTTTTAACGAAGCGTGCTGCTTTTCTTTGTATTTTATTAATCTTTTTGGTTAAGTCTATATGACCAGGGTCCCAAATGCTTGCGTCGTATTCGAGGTGTGGCCTAACCAGAGCGGAGTAGCATCTCTTTGTGACTTTTTCATTTGAGGACCTTCCTGTTATACGTTCAACAAATTCTAGTTTGTTTTTCTTTAAGTATTGTTCTATGCAAAATGAGGTGAGGGACTTGTTTATTTATTAATTACGCCCTAATACACCGCCGAGTATACTTCAGCGAGTTATTTTGAAGCCGGGGAGGGAAGAGGAGAGGTAGGAATGGCTGGGTGTGCTCCAGGGAGTGATCTTGGGTGGGAGGGGCCACAGTGATCCCAAGATCGATATCTATAGCACCCTAATATCCCTGGGCTTGGGAGGATCGCCCTATAAGGTGAGTGGGGGGAGATAAATAGGGAAGATCGAGCAAATCTTTGGGATTGGACCGCGGGAGTAGAAATGGGGAAACTGGGTGCGGGTGTGATGGAAATTGAATGCGGCGTAAAGTGGCTAGTTTCACGGCGCACTCTCCTCGCTCCCGAATTGAATTCCTTCCCTCGAGTCTTCCTCCTTGGGCAAATAAGCTGGAATTAAGACGCTCTTATTCCAGCCTCACCTCCGCCCGTGAGTTGTTCCGTGTGAGCACTCGGGTGGTTCGCGCCCCCAATTGGATACACCGACGCCCGTTAGGTTATTTTCGCCGTCCCAACTCTACTCCTCCCCGCGTGAAGGCTGACGCTCCAGCGAGGGAGAGCCCACAGTGATTTAATGTGGCGGAGTGGCGCCGCTAACGAGGGAGATCCCCCCAAACTTGCCCTGCCCGAAAACCCTCCCCACCTGCAATCCTGCTTCGAACAGAGACAAGGGCGGTTGGTGGGGCACTTTCCTCCGATTTGCAAGGGAAGGGTCCTCTCTGTCCTTTTTAAGGGCATCCCCCTATCTCTCTCCCATGGTAAAGGGCGTTCGTGTTTTATTCACGCTGCAGGCCAAAAATGCTTGAAGCGACCAATACTCCGGTGTACGGGGAAGAATTTATAAATGACAACCAGCCACGGTAACCGCATGCCTCTGCCCAATGAAGGAAAGGAAGGTTCTATATGAAAGGAGTGGAGCTCACCAGGCGCTAAGCGGCTTTTGAATTTCGCGCTTTATTGGTAAATGGAATGGTTTCTGTCTCCCTTTTTCGGTTTTGCAGATTGGGCGTGGTCCAGGAAAATCCCTCAAATTGGAAATTATATGGGAATTTCAATAGTTTTATTGCAACGATATTTGAAAAACAAAATAAAGTTTCCCGATAATTTATCAGAGCATGGGTTAGGTATGTAGCAGTCAAAGTATAGATTCGCATTCATCTTGTCTCATAGCTTTCGTTTTTAATCACAGCCGGAACTAATTTGATCAATATGACTGATGTCATATGCAAGTCATGCATTTTTCACTCTACTTAGTATAGTGGTATGAAGAGCGTAAAGAGTGGAGTCAGTAGTTGTTTGTCTCATTTAATCCTAATGCACATTGAGTTATCCGTAAAATCCATTCTCATTTTGTTGAAAGAGGCTTGTTAGGAGTATTTGTGGTTACAATATTCATGTCTCACCAGGTTCGATGGTCAATGACTATTTATTATTACCTGTCATTAAGAGTATTACCTTTCCGTCTTTGACTTTTTCATATTTATCTTTGATTATTTGCAATTGTTTTACTCGTGTATAATCGTAACTTGCCAAAGCAATATGATTAATTACACAGGCCTGTGAAATTTTTTTTTTCGAGAGCTGTTTTAATTATTCCACGTGATCTTTATGCTATTGGGTGCTCTGAATCCGAAAATGACCTCCGTTTTGTCCTAGGACATCACGTTTTTTGATAATTTAGATAACTATGTTAAAAAGTAATACCTAAAAATAATTGAAAATAGTGTTATAAAATTGATTTTTTATTACAAATTTTTCATGAAAATCATTTTTATAACTGAAATGAGCTCATTAGCACAAGCTAAAATCGATTTTTCTTCCCTGTGAGGCTCCTCTTAGTACATTTACGCTTGTAAGTAGCATCTGGTATGTCTTTCTGAAGTGTCCTACAGTAGTCTGCCATCATTGTTATGCTCCATCTTCCATGATATCTTCTTTCCATCTCTTAAATGTCCTAGTGTAATCGTCTACCTTGCTCTTCTCTAACAGCTTCCAAATTTTCAGAAAAGTTATCAGGGTGGGAATGGAGGAAATTCACTTTTAAACTCACCAGACAACCTAAAGCTTGAAAACCTTTTAGCATTTCTCCGACGATCATTTTGTAGTCAGGATCTATGTTATTGCCTAAATATTTTTCTATGACCTCTTACAATGCAATCCATCCTTCTTTTTGAAAATCCGTCATGGTATTGATAAATTCTTGAACAGCCATAAACCTTCTAATGTCTAGTCCGACGAACACACTTTCCTTTAATTTTGCCTCCGCGAGGCCTGGAAACTTGGTGACCAATTATTTGAAACATTCTCCATCTCTAGGAAGTGATTTTGCGAATTTCTTCATCAATCCCAATTTTATGTGAAGACGTGGTAAAAGAACTTTATGGGGAGGTACCAAAGTTTCACGTAGGACATTTTCTTCGCCAACTGTGAGCACCCTCGGCTGCTAACTCTTCTTGGTCCAGTGATTTTGTCTATCTCGGCTGTCCCATAGACACAGGAAACAAGGATATTTAGTATACCCAACTTTTTTCCCAAGGAGCATGCACAAGACTTTCAAGTCCCCACACACTGCACACTTGCCAACTGTGGTCTTCATATTTAAGTTTAAGAAGAACCAGTTCAAAATTTTTGTACGTTTCCTTGAGGTGTACAAAATGACCTACAGGGATGGAAGAATAAAAACCGCCGTTATGGAGTAAAACTGCTTTGAGACTTCTTTTTAAAGAATCTATAAAAAGACGCCATTGCGTTGCGTCATATTGGATTTTGAATTGACCCATCAAACCTTCGATATCAATGCAATAAACCAACATGTCTTCCTGGGCAAAGTAAGAAACGAACTCCTTTTCACGATGCCTGAACCATGAAAAAGATACTCATGGCACCAATAAATTCCTGCTTTTGATCCTTGATCCGAGTAACTCAGCGGCATCTTTAGGAAGATTTAAGTCTCTCACCAAATCATTCATCTCTTCCTGGGAAAATAATTTTGGCCTGGTATCATTTCCAAGTCAGAACTTGATTCATCATTTGGTTCAGAAATTACTCCACCTTCATCGGAGCTAGTTATCTCTTCCAAGGTAGCAGGAACCTTGGGTACAGGTATATCTGTACCATAAGTTATGGGACGAATTTCTGAGGGAAGGTTGGGGTATGAAATGGAATCCTTCCATTTTGAATTTTAATCTTTCTCTTTGCATGAAAAAAAGTAACAATCGTCACTATGGTTCTTCTGCTCTCGCCATACCATAGGAACACAACGGAATGATTTGTTCTTGCCCTTGAACCAATTCCGGAGGTCGTCAACACACCGTTTGCACACTTTATGAGACTCCCAAGCTTTATCTTGATCTCCTTGAGCTTGCAATATATTGATGCTGGTTTCATTGGCACACCTCGAAAGTTCTTTTCTATGACGGCTATATTTTTTTGGCATATCATTACTTGTATGCACTGATATGAGTTCACTAACAGCAGTTTTGATGCAAAATTTGGTTAAAAAACCCTAAGATAAAAAATACCAAAAAGTGAGAAAAATTTACTTAGTTTGAAGATAATTATGCATTTTTTGGCAAATTCTGACGTCCCTGATTTTTTTCAATATTTTTTCGTTTTCAGCACACCACAATACATGGAAAATAGCTTAAAATAATCAAACAGCTTTATGGTCGTATACCTGTGTTATAATTAACGTGAACGGAAATACGCAAGCCTGTATTCTGCCCATTTGCATTCTCTAGTGGAGAAAATCGATTAAACGATCTTTTTTGTTAATGACAATATTAATTTTTGATTATTTCATCCTCTGCTAAGGAAATGCACTGTATGGTTTTTTCTGTGGCTTTTCATTGGAAATATCGACTAGTAAAGAAGGTGTAAAAAATAATTTTTTACTCCTAAGAATCAGTCGTCAGTTCAGATATGCCCCTTTTTTATCGTTGATACAGAAGGAAAAAGCTATCGCTTTATATATTTCTTATTGTAAATCAAATGGACAAGGCAGAATGAACAGTCTTGCAAGAAATATTTTGATAATTTTTTCTCGTTCTGATGATTGGATTAAGTGCGAGAAGAAATTATATATAAAACTGAAGGTCATCATATAAAAATCTTTGTGATGCAATTGTTCTTAGATTTTCATTGCTGGTGTGTTCAAGACTCACATTAATAGCTATTAATAGCTTTTCTACATCTAAATACTACCCTGCCAGCCACGGCGTGGGCTTGTGGCAGGGAGTGTTAGGACACCATCCGTGCAAAGATGTAAGGGATAAGGTTTTGGGAGGAGAAATGGTGACGCGTATTATGGGAGTGTATATGTATAGTGGACGTCCAATTTTATTGTGATCGCGTATTGTGCGCGGAAAGAACGAGTTTCTCGGGCAATATAACACTTTTAATCGAAAGGTCACCTTTATTTTGGGTTAGAAAATCCCTTACTGAGGAATATTCACGAATCCGCTTGTTCCCTGCAGAACATTCTTTCTCTAACCCTTTCCTCAATTTCTTCCCCTTCTTGTCACCCATTCCACACCTTATGCGACCCTCTGCACCCTGAAGACTAAAGATTCTCCCTTTTCGTTTTCCTGGAGGCACAGTTTTTGCTTACCCACAGAACCTCCGTAGCTTCCTTTCTCTTAACTCTCTAGCAGGGGCGGTGGCTGAATTATTTTGCTCCGATTGCATTCCACAGATTTGCGCCTTAGGCCTTTCCCCGTGAGAGGGGTAGAGCGTCCGGGGTATTAAATCTATGCTCAGGAACAAGAGTGTGTTGCCAGGAATTTATTTTTGCAGAGAGAATAGGAAAGGGGCGTTCCTCAGAGGATTTATGGTCACTTAAAGAATCGCATGAGTAGATTACAAGTCTCAGAGATGCCGGTGTGCTTAGATTGTTCCGCTTTGCTGGATTTTGCAAAGGCTCGGGTGGGAGGGACAAGTCTGGCAGAACTCCTTTGCTCGACTTTCTTCCATGTCTTGAGTTGATAAAAGACCGGATTAATCTCCTACGAGTAGCTTCTCGAAGAAAGTGTATGTGTACACGCTCTGTTTTTTCGAAATTTAGCAGTTTTCTGTATCATTTGGCTTGATGGTGCTAATATTCCGCAGAATACAATAATGTGTTCCATTTACGTAAAAATATAGTCTATTTTTACAAAAAAATTATGCTTGAATAATAGTAGGGGATATTTTACTATTGAATCAAGCTCTGAAATTTACATGGAAGATAGTAATTTGGTTGAGTTGTTGCCTGAATGATTTCATATGCCCCTCTTTAAAAATCTCCATTATATTTAAATTATTGATTTACATTTATTTTTGCATATTCTTGGAAATATTGACGACAAAATGAACCAATTTTGTGTTTGAACATACGTTAACCGCGCGTCTTTTGACACTAGAAACACATTTTACTGGAATTTTGTAATAGCCAAATAATTAATGAATGTGAAGAAAAGTTTTTGCATGAAAAATGAACATTTTATACATGCCGTGCAATGATGTATTCGCTTTTTTTTCGATTGCGCAGAAAAAATAACTCCCAATACTCCTGTGCAATCCTGTGATGCCTTAAAGGTATTTCCTGGTGCCTGTTTTTCCGGCTCCTTTTCATTGTGCTCCTATTTGCAAGTATTCTGCCTAGTATGGACAATTTTTTACCTTGAATGTCTTTCAAGTCGTTTGAAATAATGAAAGGTATTTACCTCCTTTAGGCTACAAAGTAAGCGGAAGTCACTCTATAACGTGTCGTTGAAGTATGAAACAAATATTATGTTTTTTAAAGCAACACGAAAATTTTCTCACGATTTTGTTCTTATGTGCCTCATTCTCTTTCCAGGTATGATAATCCTATTGCTCTATGTAAGATAAGCTGTACAGGTAAAGTGACCTCATCTTATACTTTGTGAGAGAGGATATTTGCTCGATGCTTAGAGTAAATTTTATTTTCGTGCATCTAGATTAAATACAAATAGTGTATCGTGTGTTGGGATAACGTTCATAATTGTGTCTTTTGATATCATTTTGCTTCTCTGAGTAAATTCCTGAATGAATCGACAATTTTCAATGCTTTGAAGACTGAAAGTGACTTTAAATTCCTCTGTTTGTAAATTTACTCGAGTAAAAATGAAGTTCAGTTGAAAATTAGAAGACTTAGGGATACGGCGTACATAAATGTACGTATATGTCCTTATATAAATGTGTAAATAAGTTTCTCGGTTCTAGTTAAATAAAATCGTCAGTTTGAAAGTAATGCTTCGAATCGAGTGAGCCTTCACGTTGGAAATTCGTTTAATTGCAATTTCTACTGTACCTTAAGTAACCAACCTTGAGGTTGAGAATGAAGCTGTCATATCTTCTGCTATCTTCGTTTTCTTAATTTCATTTTTTGAGTTTTTACGTTCTAACTCAAGCTGCCAACAACGATTGCAATTTATGTGCCCGGAATAATGTATGAAAACGCATTCATTGAGTTGAAAATGGTATTATAGTTTTTCAAAATATTCTCCTCATTGATCAACGTACTTTTGCGTACTTTTGATGCTATTTTCATAGCTCTTCTTCAATTTCAATTGAAGCATCTCCAAAACATACATTTTGAACGCATCAACCGTATTTTGTGGCCTCAAAAATGGTGGACCACGTAGTTTATTCTTCACTTAGGGAAACTAGAAGATAACAATAGGCGCCAATTCAGGGCTGTTCGGTAAATGACCCAACAATCGATATTTTTTCAGATCAAATATTGAGTTGTTTTGCACGAGCATGGGTTGTTGCGGTAAAGAATGATTCTGCTTCGCTTGCTGTTTTTTTCCAATTTCGTCAAAAACTTCTGGCAAAAAAATAGTTCGTACTATTCAGAATTGGCCGTTCAATGATCTTTAAGTGGCTCTATAGCCACATGTCGTTTCATCTCCAAATCTGGTGATCATTTGCTGCACATTTTAAATATACTCCCTTATTGTTTTTTTGATAAAGTAAACTGCTGTAGTGAAGGAAACAGAACCAAACTAGTAAAACATTTAATGAAACTATTCTTCCTATGATAAATTACCAGATATGGTTACTTGTTGAGAATTTAGTGGAATAGAATAAGTGTAGTGGTCATTTTCTGCTTGTAGACTTTAGTTTTCTTTACTTACTAATGGAGGCCAGCTTAAAAAAATACATTCTATATTTGTAATGTATTCCCATTCTTTGAAGCTCGCTTCTTCAAAAATACTTAGATCGCTTGATCTTGTTGAAGGTGCTTTCCTGTATTTAGCTGGACAAGCGTGATACGTGGTAAGCTCTTTTTTAGCTCCTATTGAGTTTTGTGTGGAATATCATATTTCATTATTTTCCTTTTTCTGTCTCAGAGACCGGATGACTTTGGGGCAAAGATCGATTTTCCATATAAAATAATTGAGGTTTTTTTTATGGCAACGTGTAGGTACTCGTAACTCAGTAGGCAGGATAAAGCGAGAGCTCCAGCCTGGTAATTAATCATGTAAGAGCAACCTCAATTGTCCGACCGAGTAAGGAGAACTTACGTGACGTTTTCTTCCTGATTAGCAGTCTGCAAACGTTATAGTGTTCATGGTTAAAAGACAAGTGCTGTGTTCAAAGAAGATAAGCCTACAAACAAGAAATCTGTGTGTGATAACATTCGTGAGGAGTGTGGCACTCTAAGAATCGGTATCATGGGCCATTGGAATAGCAGACCAAAACAGGCTAGAAGCATACGAAACCTGATGCTGAAGATAATATATACGGACGAAATAAGAAAAAAGGAGTTTTGAGAAGGGTAGATGAGGAAAGAACCATAAGGAGCATTATATAGAAAAGAAGAAGCAGATGGATTGGACACACCCTGAGACACAATGGGTTTGTGAAGAACATAATTGAAGATAAAATAAAGGGAAAAGTCCCAACTGTAAGACCCAGGAATGAGCTCATGGACCAAATATAAAGGAAAGTACACAGGAAGAGATACCAGTAAGTAAGAGAACTAGCATTAGAAAGGGAAGGATGGAGAGTTTCAGTCAGCCAATCGTAGGACTGAACGACTAATAATGAATAATCTTTTGAGAGTCGCCAAAATAGTCGAAAAGGCCCTGAGGTATGAATAAGTGAACTCTTGAATATCCTAATATTTTTGCTCCATGAAACTTTAGTGGCGATGTTGGCGAGACCGTAAGGAAATCTCAGCTGCAATCCGAACGTAAGAGAGCAGTGCACTTCAGGGCGCGTGGATATTCTTGTGCAATTGTCGAATATCCGCAGTTTGATGGGCGCAATTGAAATCCCATGGGCTCCGGCGATGTCGATTTGTAACCGCAGTCTTCGTTTCGATTTTGAAACTCGGTAAGCCGTCCCACCCACGCCGCTCCTTCTTCCTCCACTTTGACCCAATCGCTTCCTTTCAAAACTCCTCCCGCGAATACCTTTTCAAATCCCTTTGAGAGTTCCATCTCCCTCCCCACTGTCTCAGCACTCCCCCACCAAGGTAACTCGGAAAAACAAATTTCCGATTCGGAAACTAGAAGAGAGCGAAAAAGTTGCCTTTCCCTTCCTCAAAGACACTCACCAGAGGAACCTTTTTTTTTTTTTAATTTTGGGGAATTTTTTTTCCCGCCCTCTGTACCGTAGGAAAACTTTTCTATTCAGGGAATCTACCCCGCATTGCAGTTCTGCTTATCCCTACTTGCGCTTAAAATACGATTGATCTTCTCGTTTAAGATTCCGTTGCAGTGATGGGAGCTTCGGGTAAGTGATTCATAGTGACCGTTGTCTGTTCGTCTGCTCAGTAATATTCCTTAAATATGTCAACTTATCACGCGAAGATCGAGAATATCGCGATCTGTCGAAGCTTTTGTAGTATATTCTTTTTATTCTGATGAACAATTTTTTGGATCGAGCTGGAGTTGAATTCATAAAATGAATACTTTAAGAGCTTACCTATATTTCTGGTAGCGACTCCGCTACCCTCTTCACGAATTCACATTACCCAAAAAGTGCGCGACTTTGTGATCCAGATTTTAGGTTATTTCGTGAAGAAATACTATATTAACACTAATTGTATTTATTATTATTATTGAAGTATTCTACCGAAAAAGGTAGGTTTTAATGCATGTCAGAGAATATTCTTCCGGTTTTCTTCACTCTCTGGGGCCTATCTCCCTCTAGTATATCCTTTTTCGCCGCAGTATACGATCTACCCTTCTTCATCCCGTCCATGAACCCTATTCTCTTTCTTCCCCTTCCCCGCTTACCCAACATTCTTCCCTCTATCACACTCTTTAGCAACCCATCGCCCTCTATAACAGTCTTCAGCCGTCTACCCTGCCTATCCCGGATTTCATGTAGAAGTTTCCTTTCCTCGCCCACCATCTCATGCACTTCCTCGTTAGTCTTCCTCTCCGTCCACTTCATCTACTTTATCCTTCTCCATCATTCTCCACACACACATCTCAATTGCCTACAGCCTATTGTCGTCCTCCTTTCTGAGGGTCCACGTTTCTCCACCTTACAACGCTACGCTCTATATCAAACTAATTGTATTAAAGAGATAAATGTTTGTTTCAGAATTTTAGGTAAACACTTTACGGATTTTAAAGCATTAAAAATTTATTCTGTCCCACTTTCCGAATAATGGAGTTATACAATGCTCATTTTGGGGGAACACCGATATTTAGTGACCGGTAATATTGATTTGTATTTGCTTTTGAACGATTTTTATGATGTTTTTGCTATACATTATCGTGTCTCTACATCTTAAAAGTACGGCTCGTGGTAAAAACTTTAGAAAGAGTTATGTGGTCTAAAATTCCGGTCAAATGACGCTTTATTTCGCTATTTGGAATGACACCACGGTGACAGAGTTGTAATCAAACGTGAATCGAGGGATCGAGTCTTTCACGGACGGTAGGATGAATTTCGCTTAAATTGGCTCCACCAGTGCCGAGCGGCTTTTCATCACGCGAGACCCAAAATGTCTCTCAAATGGCTCTTTCATACATAAACGAAAATGTACAACGCTGTATCTCACTGCAAGACTCATCTTAAGTACATTAATCATACTCGTTGATTTTTATATACGAACATTTCAAAACGTTTTTATATAGGCGTGAAACTCCACTTCAAATTTAGTGCATCATACATTTCTCCCTTTCATACGTTATTGGAAAATTGAGGGTCACTTTGAGGTGCTTTTGAGACCCTGCCTTTCCGCTCCATTTGTATATAAATGGGAAGAATACTAAAATTATGCCAATAATACATCCGCTGCGGGAAGCGTCTCGACTTACGCGTTGCCCTCCAAAAGGATAGGATGTCTCTGTTATTAGCTATCTCTTTAATTTTATCCTCAGTTAAAGTTGGGCACATGATTTTGTTTTAGCAATTAACGTTGCCCTTGATATTTGGGTCTTGTTTCCGTTGTGAGCCACCCTCGAGAATTATGCAAAGGAATTTGCAGAGACAATATTATTTCACTGGTAAAGTTACATTTTATTCTATATAATGTGGTACAGGAACTTGGTTTCGTAAATTAATCACTTTTATTCACGAATTATCTCGGGTAATTTAATACTCTATTTTTACATCTACATACTCATATTTTTGCTGCGGAAAAAAGTCCTCCCACTCAGGGAAACGAAGATACAAAAGGAGCAATGTTCATTGACGAGAAAAAGTAGAATTTATTGACTTTGCTCTTTCCTCACGTATTGGTAATTTAGGTTTAGTCATTGACTCAGTAGTAGTGCCCTCAAATGTATCCATATAGTGGATTTCATTTTAGTTAAAATATATACGCCGTGACGATCCAAAACACGAAATCCTAAGGAAGAAGTCATATTTCTACATTCCTTTAATTTTGTAGAGTCAAATTGATAATGATGCCCAGGTTTTCTGGCCATCAGAATTCAGAAACAGGTAGTTTTAATACTGATTGTTCCCTCTGTGTTATTTACAATATTGTGTCAGTATTGGTTATATGTTATTGGAAGAAAACATTTGCTTCCATGTGCTGATGAATTAGTTGTTAATCTTTTTTTGGGATTTGCTGAGCCCAAATATTTGTGTTGGATTCAGTCCTCCAGTATGTTAATGCGACAATAGCGTTAATCTCAGCAAGAGTTAAAGTTATTCAATCCAGTGACTGTTAATTTAGTATCTACCCGATCGTAAATTCAACTACACTTTAAGTGGTATTTTATTGTACGAACGAGGATGTGCTTTTATTAGGGGTAACTTTTTTTTCCTCTGAAAAGAAAAACCCTTTGGCTGATTATCCAACACCAAAATATTACTTGGTGTTTGCTGCGCTTTCTCTGCACTCCTGAGAAATTTCGTCATCACAGTGATCCCGCTTGATGTCAAACTCCTGTAAGAGACCTTTACTTTACATAGGCGGCGCCGTAAAGGTTTTGCTGTGCTAAATCCGCCCTGACCTTTGTCCTCGGAGCGCTTGTGAACGCGCTACCCACGATGCTAACCCCGCCTTACATACCTAGCAAATGATAATGAATGGGTATTCATCCTAAGGTACAGCAACTTATAAATCTGTTCTCTTGTTCACCCAGGCTATTGGTCCATATTTTCATTCATTACACCTCTACCTTTACCCTGAAAGTATTTCCTTACATTTATTCAGAAATCACACTCCTGTATTATCCTCTATTTAAAATTGTGACCGTATGTGGCAGTCGAATTTCAGAGAACATCTTACAATGGCACCATTGGAATTGTATTTTTCTCATCAAATGCAATTTTCAAATCAAATGTATGCCCGTTTAACGCAGAAAAATTTCGAGCTAGTACTACACATTTTTAGCGGAGTTGCGTTAGCTGGATCCCACAAATCCAGAATCATATCTTCAAAAATTGGAAATGCGGCGCATTTATAAATTAATTATTAATGCTTGTGTTTACCTGTTAAAATGGCCGCTGCCATTCTGTCTCTAAGTATCATCTTATTTATTTCTGAAACGTAAAATATTTTAAGTGCATTTTTTTTCTTAGCTATAGGTATATTGCGTAACAAAAGAATAAAAAAGATACAAAGGGCTTAAATAAGATATGAGAAATAAGATAATTGTTAGAATTGATAAGTTTAGAGCAGACACATATGCTGCATTGGTCGGACGGTTAATAGTGTTTTTTTTAGTTTTATTTCAATGTAGTAGTCATATGAGTACATTGTGTTGCGAGCGCGTTATAGTTGCGAATTGCCCACGCGGGCGGTATTGGGCGCATGAGTGAAGCAATTAAGGTCAGCGGCCCGAGTAGCGCTATTTGCAACTATACTGCATGAGTTGCACTCGCATTTAATTATTAGCATCAGGAAATCATAACAATACATGCGCATATATTGATATAAATATTGGTCTGTAATAAGATAAGTCGTAAAACACCCGACGGCTATTTCTCTTTGGTAGCCATTACTCAGGTACCCTTGGAAATATGCTATCGTTGGAATTAGGGAAAAATTGATGCCTGTGTATTTGAAAACGTATTTTTCTCGCAAAAACAAACTGTTTGACAACATATATTGAATATATTTAAGACTTCATTCTTTTTGTCGTTCGGTAGTGAAATTTGAACCCTATATATTGATTGCCAAGAATATAAAATGCAAAGAAGTAACCCCTGCATTGATTACCATGCATATTATTATGAAGAAAATTGGGGTTCGCTTTGGCAACCTGGAGGCCGTTGGTTCAATGGATTCCTCTAACCACCCAGACCTGTAATACCGACTTTCAGAAGAAAGGGTTAGATATTTTTGGGGAAAATATGTCCATACCTATGTACAAAGGTAAGAAGGATGCAATTTAGCGTGCGTTTTTATCATAAGCGCTCTCGCTTACATGTGTAGGGAAATAATGCACGTGGTGCATAATTGATCACTTTACATAGAGTAAAACCCCACGCAACATGATATTTTCCTTGCATGTATGATAAAAAAGTATACTCCAAGCTATCAGTGGAAATTTCTCATTCTTTTCTTAGGGTATTATCGCCATTCTGCTTTTCAGTGAGCTGGTGAAGGCTACCCCACTTTCATGCACCATTAAGTAGTGGCTCAATTTTATCAAAAGCTCCTCTCACGTCGGAGAAGGAAAGACATAACCTTCGGAGTGGCGGCGAATCTCGGGAGCTCGAGTGGCAGTCCCGATCACATAACTCCTCGTGCCTTAAATACCATGCCCGCGTCCGCAGCCACTCTCCCTCTCGGCTCTCATGTTAAGGGAGGCCTGCTGGCAGATTTTCCTCTCTCCCACTTTACTCATCTCTCCCACCAGGCATTCCCTCCTTTTACCCTCCTCCACCCCTCGTCCCCGCATTGCCACTACACCGACACCCCCGTGCTACCCATCTTCATTGCGCTTCTTCCCTCGCCCGCCCGTCTAACAGGCCTCCAATCACTTCGTGCCAGCACTCCGCCCCAATCGCTCTTAACCGAGCCCTACTCCAAAATCCCTACCCCATGGTTTTCCCCACCCCTTAGTCTCCCTTCTCCTGCTCCGCCGTTTCCCTCTATCTTTTTCGGTAATTACTTCATAGGTATTTACTAGAGAATGCCTATATTGCTCTATTCCTCGAAGTTAATCTCGCAGCGTGATACCCTTCCATTGAAATCAGCCAATTGTGATTATCGATTACATTTGCGTCAATTGAGTCATTACCCAAGGCACACATGCATTGGATTTTTTTGGAGGAAACAAATAAGTGATGATGATGAGGCCAGTAGGAAGTCTAATGGTAATAAATAATAGAATGTTTCATGAGAAATGAAGACAATGATAAATAATGGGATTACTAATTAGTATCACGGAAGGTTGAAAACCATAGGCTAAAGATACCTATTTAGGTTCTTGAAAATAATTATGTAGTTGAAGAGTATAATGAATTAGCAGTGAATTGTATATCAAAGGAAGTCACTACTCTAATGTCGACTGTTATAGCCTGCTGCGTTCCAGAAATAAGAATGATCATAGTATTAAGCCAAGCATTAATCGCCTACTGTTGTGCATCTATTACAAAATTAATGTTTTTTTATCTTTTTTCGGAAGAATGAACACCATTTACACTTGTTTTTACAAGTATTACTTTGAAAAGTGAAAACAAATGTGAAAATATACATTAACTATATACTTCCTCAGTTGAAATAATGAAAGTAATAAACCTCAGTATTCTACCTTTCCTGCCGCAGTCTCTTGAATAAGTTGAGGCTTCATCCCTACGTCAGCATTAAAATAGTGTTGAGCATCAATGGGCTATGTGGCCAGCGGTATCCGATTTCGGCTGGAAGGATTTATAAGAATGGTTTTAACTTGAAGCAACATGCGTATTTATTTTTGAGATTAAAACGACCAGCACCCAAGAATATGTTAAGTTATTGTTTTAAATTATTGTTGCCGTCCCACATTTTCTCGTGCGCTATATCTTTCATTTTCCGATTATGACTTCCTCTCAGTCACTTGGTCCACGTAATTACACTCTTTTTCGTCACTTCTAATCCACATTCCTCGTTTTCTCGGAGGAAAAAATATAAAAAAACCTGCCGCCTGCAACTTACTATCATCGCAGAAATTGCGAGATAACTACACTTGCTACCCTCTTTCCAATTTTTCCTCGCCCTTTCTGCGCTGCACAAGCCAAATTTCTATTTCTTTGATCGTTGGATGCAAACTATGAGTTAGGTATGCCTTTCATAAAAATTTGCCGGGGACGGCGCGAAATTGATATCGTTCCGTAGAAGGTCTCCTGTCTCAAGTGTGGTATTTTCATAGGGTCGGCAATAATGCTCCTTATCATGAAAAGTGATGGGAAAAAAACCTATTTCCCGTAAAACGATTGCCGTCTTTGATCTTACCGAGATGCTACAGGGAAAACTTCCCGGAAAATCTTATCAGTAAATCACGGTAAAGGAGGTTTACTAGTCTCGTATTACATCTTTGTATGCATTAAGAGAGCAGCCTAGTAATATCCATACGCTCCAGATACATTAATAAAACTTTTGTTCTTCATAGATCCTTCCTGGAAAAAATGTCATCCATTGAAACTTATGCCTCAGCATTATCTCTTTTATACGTCATGAGTTTATTAATATTATTAAGTAGAAGATACTTATCCCAGGGTCTATTTTGTTGTGTTGGATAGGCTTCTGTGTATCGATGACCCCTAGAGCTGAACTGGCGAGAGAAGTGGTCCTGGTGGTGCCACCCATGCCAGGTTGGTCGAAGGTTTCGAGACAGACGAATGGTAGCCCGCGCATCGTCTGTTCCTCAGTTAGGCGGCTGAAAAAGGCAACTGACCCCAGTGGGGCGACCTCTCACGTAAAAAAATACTATTGAGAGTGCAATAGTTAACTGACTCAAATAAATACCTTGAAATCATACACAGTACTTATACGGAAAGAAGAAATTTGAAAAGTTGTACCGTGAGATTTCAAGCTAAATATTTCCGGCAGAAATTTTGGCAATAATCTTATAGAGAATGTTGTTTAGAGTTTGTACGTTTTCAAATTTGATTTCGAAGGAGGGGTAAAGCTGCTTGCATGTCATATCTTTTCGTCCTCTCACTCTTCTCTCACACTTTTCCTTTCAGCCTTACACTGTAAACTTGCTTGTGCTACCTCTTCAAGAAAAGTATTACTTGTAAATTACGAGTCCTGCTAAGGGGGTGATAGTTGTGTCCTGTCTACTATTTGGTGGAATTATTGACCCGTAAGAATCACACCGATTTGAAAACCTTTTTCTGAGAGTGATAACCTTGCGTTGATTTTAAATAGGTATCTTTTCCTCTGTGGACGATGTTACAAAGTTCTGTATATCCTTAACTCACTCCCTACTCAGCCACCCTCGGTAAGTTGAGTCAATTGAGCTAGTTTTTTCGTGTACACGTCTAAGAAATCACATTCTACCGTCCGCTCCACATTTACTTGGCCTTACAAGCTCTCATGGAGAATCGTTTCTTGTGAAAATCTCAGCAAGGCTGGAGTTGGGCCTACTTACCTCTATCCCGGGGCAGATTGGCCCACTGTTCGGGACAGGTTGGACCACTGTTCGGGACAGGTTGGCCTATTTCATGGCTTTAATTTACTGATGACTGAAAGAGTGAACAAAAAGAGACATGCAATTACCAAACATTAACTTTATTTCATATAAACAAAGGAATAGTAAAAAATAACCATTCATTTACATTTTACTACCAATATAGTAGACTATTTACTTATAGATTATATGTATTTACATTTATAGATATTTATACCTCATGACACCTGGTGCCTATGCTAGGCCCCGTTTCAATTAGGTCCTTTTCGCTGCACTCTCGTACCGACGCCACAGCCTCCATCTCCTCCTTGGCCAACATCCCCTCTCAATAATCTGATCCCCTCGACCCACGTCCCTCGATCCCCTCCGACCACTTTCCTTCTCCTACTCACCGTCCTCCTCTCCAAACCCCACCCCTAGTTCCCCCATGCACCCTCAACCATTCGTTCGAAGGCAAACCCCATCCATTTATTTCTCCTTTCCGCTTTTTCTCTCAACGAACTGGCCATGCTCCCCATCCTCCTCCCTCCCCCATCAATCCTGAAGCTGAGAGCTTTCGCAGTCTTCGTTTTCTGGCGCGCGCGCCGAAGGGAACGAAGATGGGGAGGAATGCTGAGTGTAGGAAGAAGCGTAAGGGAGCGGCCTTTGAAAGTAATTTCGTCTAGTTTCCGTCACCTATTATCCACGAATAAAATATGAGGTAGGGGAGGTCTTCGTGCAATTTTTTCCATAGTTTGCGGAAAAAGTATGTTGGGATTGAACACTTCATTTATTTATTACGTTTTGGTTTTTAAGGAAACAAATCAGTCAAAATACTTTTGGTATTTTTAACTCTGATACGACATACTTGAAGCCAATTGATGACAAAGGTATTAACTTTTAGGAATACTACCAAGAGTTTTTAGGTAATAAAGGTATAATGCTAGCTAGTATTGCTAGATGCCATGATCTCAAAATAAAAGATGTTGTTCACTTTCCACAGAGTTTTGTTTAACCCGACCAAGGTTTCGACGTAAGCTATTTCATTTTCAATGTGACATAGCTTGAGAATGATTTTCAAGGTGGCATACCTTGAAAAAGAGCATAGCTTATGTCGAAACCTTGGTCGGGTTGAATAAAACTGTGGAAAGTGAACAAAATCTGATATTGTGAGATATTGGCATCTGTACTCCATTCCCACAAAATGCCGCCTGATACGCTATACTTCATTAGTATAGCTAGCCTTGAGAATGATATGTGAACATCGAAACTGGCAAGATAGAAATAAATACTGCATGGATTTTTATCGAACATTGACTATGATTAAGGAACTAATCTCGATATTATTACCTGAAATTGATTTCAAATACCTATCCAATGCTTGGAATATGGCAAATTTCTTTTCGTGAAATTGAGGAACTATTAAAAATGTCTTACCTCCGGAATTCATGTCAGAATATGAAATCCTGTAGGTTACGAATATAAATTGTGTGATTTATTGCCATGATGCGATTAATATAGCAGACAAGCAATTCTGTTCATGTTTTCTCTGGTTTTGAAATGATGACATTAACACAATTGGTTTCAAATTCGTAGCATGTGGAATATTAGAGTGGGCTTTCCTCTTCCACTTGCCGCGTTCCTTCCCCGCTCCCGAAGCAGGTCTGCGTGCATGGAGCTTGAAGTATCGCCCAAGGATGTGGGGTTGAGGCCAATTCGTTCGATTGGCTAGACGGTGGGAGGGGAATGAGGATTGAGGGTTCTCCAAATCGAACTCCTCGAAGGAGTTCTCGATTGGAGGAGTGGAGCGCGTGCCGAACCACCGACTTGATCCCGGAGAGTGATTCCCGTCTCGAGAGACGGATGCCGTCCTTCAGCGGTTTGCCCTCTCATTGGATGAGATTGGTGGGCGAGCGAGTCGGGGGAGGAAATCTTTTGAAAAGACTTCCGTTCCAAAACATAACCGCAGTCATTGCGAATGTCATTGACCCTCCCCGTGGATAATTGGGGTAAGCAAAATGGCTCGAATGAGACTTCTTACTGACGTAACAGCACCCGAGTTGTGAAAAGTGCCTTTGTTCATCTAATGAAAACCCCTTTCAAGTTACTGCAAATGCTACTCTATAGACCAAGGTATTGTTGAAAAAAATACCCTTTAGCATTCCATTATCTTGTTTTTCTGGACAATTATCCAACTCTAAAATCGTGGTATTGAGAGGAATATATGTATATAACAGTGCTTAGTTTATCTATATCTCGAGGCCTTTTGGAGTTACACTGTAAATAGAAAACCTCGGTGAGTACATGTTTCATGTACTCGATCACCAATGGCCTCAAAAGAAGACCTAAACATGACAATGGTTTTTAGAATAAATTGGCTACACAATTAAAGGGGTCTGAAACATATATCTTATGGATTGAGGATGATTATATAATGGAGATGATAACGTACACAATGTATGAAAACGAAGTTACAGAAAAAACATTTTCGCTGAGAAAATGTAAGAATTAAAGCTGTGAATTAGATGGGAGTGAGGCCAGGTGAGATGTGTATAGAGCTGCATAAAGGCATTATTTGCTGCGTAGGAGCTTAGCATCTGTAACTGCATTCAGGAATATTAGTCTATTTAATGTGCTTTAATTTTATGCTTTATGCGTATGTGATTTATATTTTCGATGTTACTGAGAACAAACGCCGTGAGACTGAATGACTCAACAAGATATTTGCTTTTCTTACTTTCTTTTACTTTCTTTTAATAGGATGTGGTATCAACCTTCTTAAGTCTTCATCACCATCATTGGTCGTTCAATCCTAAGATTGGTAACTACAGCCCTCCACCCTTCCCTATCTAATGCTAGTTTCCTTACCTCCTGGTATCTCTTCCTAAGTACTTATCTCTTTATTTGGTGCATGAACTTATCCCTGGGTCTTCCTCTGGGGACTTTTACCTCTATTTCATCTTCCTCACAAACACATTGTGTCTCAGGGTATGTCCAGCCCATTTCGTTCTTCTTTTCTGTATGTTGTTCCAAATGGTCCTTTCCTCATCTACTCTTCTGTACACTTCATCATTGTATATTTTGTTGGTCCGTTTTATCTTCAGCACCAGGTTTATCTTAAGTCTTGTGCTTATTTTAATGCTATAAAATTCTAGTAATATATTCCGGTTGACTGCAATCTTCTTAATACTAGTTATGGCGAGATATTAAAGTCTTATTATCATAGCTGACATTTACCCTGATTCGGAAAGCGATTAAAATTGAATCCACAGTGAGTTGCGATTAAAATTAATTCGTGTGTGAGAGTAAACCATTGGAATGATCTTTCTGAATTGAACATCATTTAAATATTCTTTGTCATATACCTCTTCTAATACTGTATTTATGGTATCTTTTAAAGGTGCAAGAGGGTCGCTTATCATATGACATATCATATTCCCTCTGTGGATAGAAGACTGACTTATAGTAACTGCTAGTTGTTGGCTTTTGAAGTCCTTGCCAGTATCCAATGGAACAAAATTATTTGTCTTGCTGCAGATAAGAATTTTAAGTTTTTTTTAGATTGTTGGAGATTTAAATTTAAGATTTTGAAATTAGCACAGATCAGAGCGCGTGGGCGGACTTAAACGCGCAAGAATAATGTAGAATACAACGATATGCCCGGGCGAAACGATTGTCTACCTGGTTCATTGGGGATACTGTTGGTGTGCTTCAGTCAAGGCTGAATGCTTAATGTAGTTATCTAATCCGTTTAAAATGACTGTGTGGCGGCGTAAGCTTCCCGGCACGGATTAATTAATATATTTACCATTTCCATGTTTGACGTGTTTTCGGAAAATCATCACAAAAACAATTGCATATGTGATTCTCGAAGATCTATCATTGTTTTGCGCACATCAAATCTGCTACCAATTTGTTTTAAGTGTGTTATCAAGTGCGCAGGGTGTGTAGTGAATCGAAGGAAAGTGTGTTGTTATGTTGCAAATAAAGCCCGGAACGGAAGTTTATGAAAAGCACCTAACATTATGTTACGTGAGGCTTGGAATTCGTTGAAATGATGGCAGGCTTATTTTATTTGTAGCTTATTTACGAATGGAAATACATTCAGCTGTAATAATTTGGCAGCGTTGAATGTTTCCGTATTCTTATTGTTTTGCGCTTCTCTCTAGAGTATGCTTTACTTTTATGGGAAACGTAATAATAATCCGCGTTACGTTATGTAATAACAATATAAGTTAACAATCATTTCATCGCTAATATTACGTCGGATAGTGGAGGCTGTTTCATCTTGAGCGAGGTGAGTGTGGATCTTCGAAAACCAACGGCCTAAGGAAATGAAATGCCGGTGGCCCACCATTACGGATGTTCCCCAGAGCAATCCAGGAAGTTATGGCACGGAACGTTAGGGACTAAATTACTTTAAATTTAGAGTTAATGTCTGATTAAATTCCTCAAGATATCTTGAGCTACTAGTTACTCGAGGGAAAGGGAATTACTTAAATGTACTGTAAACTGGTTCTATGCCCTTTTCATTGTCCTATTAAAATATTTCTCACTACATTTTATAAACTGAAGTCCAAGAGGCACAATTTAACTCGTGGGTAAATAGCAGTTCATAAATCTGGAATGTTTTTACGATTTTTTAGACCTTTATGCAAGTTTTGTTTCTCAAATGTATGCACATGCATATTCAACCACAAATATTTTAATAATTGGTTAAAAATTTGCTGAATTTTACTTCCAATGATTCACTTTTTTTGATAAGTAAGCTTATTTATGGACCATAAATGATTAATATGTTTTTGAGTGTTATCCCAGCCGTACAATTGAAGGTGTGATAACAAAGGTTGAAATCATTGCCTCCTGACGAAGTCATAAAAACATAGTTTCCTTTCAATATTTTCTCAGATAATACTATACAGTATTTGTTAATTCAGTAATTTTCATTATAAATTTAATTCCATATTACAGTATAATTTATATCCTATGTGAGTTTTTCTCTGAATTTTCTGGTAAACCAGAAGTATGCGATAAATCAAGAATTTGTAATGTTTACTTAAACTTTAGCATTCTCCTTTCTTACTTGGTACGCTGAGTGTCGATTCATCGATAAAGAGAAAACATGACCATTCTAAATACTCAAAAATTCATATTTGTATCGTATAATTGTATTAAATCTTTTTAATGATATTTTTATTTACCTAGTTTATTGAAATATGTAGATTTTATTCTCATCATTTAACAAAAGACTTTCATATTTATTTTACCTAAGCTGAGAAACTTGAGCATGGTTACGTGCGTATATTTGGTCAAGTCTATCGAATACGCTGACACAGTATTATGGCTTCCTTTTTGAGCTGAATATTACTAAAAATGGACATGTCGATTGAGTTTCATCTGGTAGACAAGAGTTGTAACGCGACACCGAGCGGCCCATGATTCTATTTCACGGAACCACATTCCATCAATCGCAATGCATTTTATAAAGACCCATGACCGGGTGACCCGGTAGGTTCCCTTGCCATCTTATTTTTCGCCTCACGTCGCAAATTTGGCCTTCAAATGTTTCCCCGTGTTATTCCCCCAGCACACGCTCCCTCCTACATTCCATTACGTCCTTCCTCTGAAGTCCCTTTTCCTCCAAGAATCCCCTCCTCCTCTGTGACCTTCCTTTCATTTTCTCAGTCCTAACCTTACGCCATCTTTCGTCACCCTCTGCTTTATCCTCCCTACAGAGATGCCAATTGCTCTTCCTAAATTCCTTTCCCTTGACAACTCTTTTGAAAAGTCGAAAGCGTGCTGGGACTAGACCTCCAAGATTATTTTATTTGCCTTTAGAAAATGTTGTCCGATGTCTATCCCAATGACTATGAGAGGAGCAGTTAATAACTTAAAGCGGTTTTAACATCATCATTTAGCTTACCATCTCAATAGTGGCTATTAATCTTTTCAAATAGTGCAACTAGGATCATTTCCGATTATATCTCTTCAGCGCAGAAGTTAAAAACGGTTAGAGCTCAATAGCGTCTATCATTAGATAATGCTTCAATATTGAAATTCCCTCTTTGTCTGCGTTTCCATTTAAAACACAAAATAGAGTTGAGTAGGATTTTTTAAAGTACCACCCATCAACATACCAGTAAGATTGCATTTCAACTGTTTATCCTCAAAATTGGTATTTTTATAGGAAAGTTTTAACTGAGTTATTTAGGAAGAATCGCTCCGTACTTAAGCGACCAAATTGATTACAGTAAAATTTACTAGCTATCTCCGAAAACTCGTTTAAAATGACTTAACTTCTCTGAGACTCAATGATGTTTCAGATATATTGCTGGAGAGCAAATTATGTAGACCTTTTTAACCAAATGTTGGCGATTGGGGTATTATTTGGTCACGTCAACTACAAACTAATCTTATCTGCTCCCTTTTTGTTATTTGTTAAATATTTAATTATCCCTGCACGTGTAGAGTCTCTTAGTTATTGTGATTACTATTGACTTGAATATTTAAAGCTATTTTAATAGACTCTTTGATGAACTCCCTGGCACCACGCAGACTACAGAACCCAGTTGAGAATTCAAAACGATTTCGTGAGAAAATTCGACAGCTACGGATTTTCTCCTTTATTGCAATCCGTAGTTTTCCTTTTCTTCCGGCCAATCACGAGTCTGGGCGAAACGAGTTGGTGTTTTGCCATTACCAAAGCTCTCCATCGATTTCGGTAGAAAATTGCTTTATTTGATGGGTGAATGGTTGGGAAAGAAACATGTTCCAAGTACGCTCACACGGACTCAGAATCCGAATATATATTTATCCGCGGAGGCCCGTCCGAAGAAAAATCATCCTCTGACCCCGGGCTAACCAATAAGGGCTCATCAATGAGTCTATCGCGTTCGTGACCGGATCGCGTGGTTTATTCCCGCGCATCGTACGTTCCTCGATCTCTCCCTGTTGTGAACCGCTGGAAGTCTTTCGGTTAGCAGTCTGTCCATTCCCCCTTTCCTCAACCCTTCGTCCGCGTGCTCACGTCGTCGCGGTCTCGCTCGGGCACTTAATCTTGCGCCCTTTATCTTTCGTGGGAGCCCTTGACGCGACCCTCTTTCGGCTCTCCTCCAGAGCAACACCCTGGCCACTCGTTCGCCCCTCCCGGTTCCACTGTTCCTTCGACCGCCTGGCCAACCCAATACTCCATCGCCACTTCAGGGCACATAGCCATTCCACTCTTCCTCACTCATACTTTCTCCCCTCCCCACATCCTCCTCGCTCCTATAGTTCCGATTCCGCTCGCCGAGAGAGCAGCACTCACTTCTCTCCCTCCTCCAAATGCAATCCCGCCCACCCATGCTACGGCCGCCGCCTCCGGTTCCTCTCCACTTTCCTCGGGCCCGTCCACCTACGTGTTTTTGAATATTAATGTTTCCTTTTTCCACCCGAAATTATGTATTTTGCGCGGTCACTGACACAGACTAAGGGAAGAGAGGTATAGAGCGGGGAACGTCCGAAAACCTCCTATCTCACGGTCTAGATAATAAACCCGTTCATCCATCACGGCTCCAGCCTCCGTATCACTCTGCCACTTCTACCGTTATCCTTCGTATAGTTTAGTATGACTATCACCTTTGCGATGAGTGATGTCCTCTCATATTCCTCACGGTATTAATTTATGCGATATAGCTGTACGGTTCATTTCTCCGGGTTTTTCTATCTTTGTGTTCGACGATCATGACCATTTACTTCCTTGTATAAAAATGTCGTTTTTAGTCCTTAAGATCCAGAGACGATATTCCTAGATCTGGATTTTAATATCGTGAATGGAGATTGAATTTATTTAAATATTCAGCTGATTATTTTCTTCATCATATTGTTGTTATATAGTTTTCTTTATTATTTCTTATTGCTCATTGTTGAAAGTCTGGAAAGTTGGATTAAAAATATATGACAGTGTGTAATTCATGTCTGTAATGAGCCTAACATCTATTTTATCCGAATAATGCGAGGAAAGCATTTTTAAGCTACCTGAAGTTATTTGAATTGATGACATTCTTGAAGAAGGTTATAACTTTAACTTTGACAGCACTGTATTTGCCAGGTCAAAATATATTTTTATAGCGAAATTAGATCATTTATAGCTCTATTATTTTCAAGTTCATTTCATATTTCATGTCTTCTATTTTAGATTACTTTTTCTACTCTAGAATTTCCTATTCTGAAAATCACTCAATCGAATCTTAATATTTTTACCTCCACCAGCGGAACGGAAATATATATCTAGAAACTAATTTCTTTTCGCGATAATTCTCTCAAAAACATGGTATACCATGAGTCGGGAACTAATTTTATTCGCATGGGGGTAGCTCATTTTATCTAACCATTGGGGGTAAGCCGGTTATACATTTTGAGAGTACTGTTCTTATTTGCATGGACTTTTTAATAAGGCTACTGGAATGTTAAAATATTGTTTTCGGATGTTTTAGGATAACTCTCTCGAGGTTTTAGCTCAGCATGAGTCTGGCACTAATGTCATTCGACCTGGGATAGTACTTTATATCAAAGCTCGATGCACCTCCTGGAATAAAGTTTGTAGAAGACTATCATGATGTGTATAGACCTTTATAATGAGGCAATTGGAACGTAAAAATATTGTTCAAGTATGGCTTTTACATCGTACCGTCAGTTTCTGTCCATTTATTGTATGTATTATTGGCCAAATCGTGAGCGTTAAGGGTCATGCTCTGCTCTTGGCACAATCGCTGTATTTCCTTTGTAGCGTCACCCCTCTCGGCGGTGGAGGGTGGCTTATTCAGTCAGCCACGAACGTAGCGATACCATATTCAAGAGGGCCAATTGAAACAAGTCCCCCTCCAGTTTGTTTCCCCTGCCATTTGGGAGATTTCTCGGCGTGTTTGCACGGAGCATGCATTGCGCCAACAGATGCGTAAACAAATGCGCCTTTAACATTTTATCGCGCAAACACGCGAAATTCGCGAATGTATGAACACGTGTCCGCAGAATAACGTGTCCGCTCTTTTTACTATTGAGCATTTTCACCGTATTTTCCCTTACCTTCTGCATGACCTTCTGCATGACTGAATGTTTCGTGCTACAGGCGATTAAACTATGGATGCATAAAGCGGACAGCTCGCGTTGTAGAATGATTGAATGTTTCTTGCCTATCTACCGGTGTTTATAATATAAAAAAAAAGATTTATTCCCAACACCATTCGTCTACAGGCGTTTATTTATTCGTCCAAAGCTGCTTAGTTCTTTCAACCTTTTACAATTTACTCTAGTTTTACGATTACTCCCCTGAATTCAGGTATATGTTGGTTCCGGCAGCCAAGAAAGGATGAGTTGAACCCTTATCGACTCCCTCATTGTAATTTTGCTTAAAATACTGCTAGCAGTTAATGTTATGGCACTGAACAATTTCAACCAGGGAGAGAACAGGTGATTATCTCTGTTTAAATAAAAATGCTGTCACGTATCAAAGCTTAAGAATCAATTGGTTATGGGACCTTCGATATATTATGGCTGTGAATAGATGAGGAGGGTAGTTTGCTCCTTTACATACAGAACAAAATCCCTTAAAAATAATCAAAATAATGAGTTAAGAGGGTACTTATGTTGTAATCAAGCGGCTAGCTGAAGGGAAAAAAGATTAGAGACTTGCATAAACCAAATGCCGTGATTGGTGGCCGCTAATGAAGTCACTGCTTGAATAACAAATTTGTTGTTACTTCTCATACATTGCTGTGATATATGTAATTTATATTCTGATTACATTCATGGGATAAATCGATGTGATTTCGCGACTATTCTTACACTTAGTTTTTCTGTTCTGGTTATCTGTAAAAGCAGTTTATTCTACTATTGATTGCGTTATTTCAGGGTGTCAGATTTTTCTGACAGCTTGCGCTATATTTTTATCTCTTTTCGTTCATGTCTTAATGGTGATCTCCTTGATCCCTTTGCTTTTTGTAATCTTATCATTAAAGAAATGCGCTTATGTCGCTTAAGGGTAGGTTTAAATAGATGGGATGGATGGAAGAGAGATCTTTTTTTCCAGACCAAGGCCTTTATTCCCTATCGCAAAATTTTCCATCCTTTCAGTTGGACTACCTCCCTTCTCCCCGTCTTAAAAGCGTTTCCTCTTTCCTCCTCCTACCCTATGCCATGGTCACCCCTCATCACCTGTTTCAATTACCTCTCTCTCTGCCTCATTGCAATCTTCTCTCTCTCTCTTCAACCACCAAGTGTTTCCCCGTTCCTCTTGCCTAAACTCCTGCAGTCCATTCTTGTCCTCCGTCGTCAGAGTACTGGATTTTGTGCCAGATAGCGCCTTTTTTTATTAAATTTTATCTAAAATTCTTAGTTTTTTATTTAACTTCTTTTCTTCCTTAAGTCATTATTTTTTTAATTTGCTGCGAGCGTGCTATATCTTCATATTTTATGTAAGATACGTCCATTAGTCCAAATTCTGATGAGAACCAAGTATCCTATCTACCTAATTATTTAGTCGCCTTGCTCTGTCTAGTGATTGTAAGGAAAATAAATCTTTGTGGAATATTACTAAGTGTTTTAAATTCTCCCACGATATGTTATTCCACCAAGTAGAGCCGTCAACAGTTGAAATACCGCCTTCCTTCCTTTGTCGACCCTTTGAAGCCACAATGTTCTATCTTAATTTTGTATCCAGGCTCTGTGGTTGCCTTTTATCGGAAGAGTGCTGCTACATAAAGCGAGACAGTCACTCTTTCTTTTACTGTCTCCTATTTTGCGGTTACCATTCGAAAGACGAGAGTGGCCAAACGTCGTGAGTTCCCTCCGATTGAGAACGGTGAAGGAGTTTTTTTCCGATGTCGAATTCCTTCAATCAATCTCCCATTCATTTGCCGTTTGGCGGGGTCAATGTTTGCCTGCCGTTTCCGGTGCATTAACTTGATTTGATTTCCAGCCAAGGATGTCATGTGGATGTTCAATGTTCTCAGATGTCAAATCAATTGACTTGTCACGAGTCATTTTCTACGGTTTATGAGTGGAGTCCTTGTTTGATTTAGAAATGAGCCTATTCCTGTGCTCAATATAAATACAAAAATGTTTGTTAGAAACAAAATAAATTGATGCACAGATTGATTGTTGTTCTGAAGGAGCAAATTTTCTCGCAAAGCTTCGACTGTCATTCTTTCCATGTTGAAAAGAAAAGTCTAATTTTTCTTTATTGGAAAGGGCAATGTCATTTTAGCCTAAATTTGTACCTTTTTTAACTTTAAGAGTTAAGCACTTTATTATTTCCTCCTGTAAAATTAGGATCTACTGATCGGTTAAAAAATTTTACTTCTACTATAATTCCCTCAGATATAGCTGATTTTCGTAGTTTGGCCCCTAGTTTTGGTATATCTTATTCGAATAAAGTGTTAACGACTGTACAACTCATTGAATACTTGGGCAGTATTATCACTGATATTAAAGGTAAATCCGGACAGGACACTGAGGCCAGAATACACAAACATAATTCCCTACATGCATATGCATAAACAGAATAATACTTCAAATAATGAACCCTCTATCCACAAATAACGAACTAATACTCTTTGAAATCAAATTCTGACATTATTATTCTAAAATATGACAAAACTTATAGCACTGCAATACTTAGCAGGGAGGAGTACAATAGAAAAATGAAAGAACAGCTTTCGGACAATGGAACTTAAAAACCAACCAATGTAAATAACAATCCTACTTTTTCTCTGTAAACTAATACAAACAATATAGTTAAATGGCTTATTAGGGAAAAGAAAATTGCCATTATTACTTAAAATGAGCTGTGCAAATCTAAAAACATAGCACCACAATTATATCCGGGAACTCCTTAAGACCAGTTGTTAATTGTATAAACAGCCAAAATTATGAATGTGCCGAGTGTTTATTGAAAATATTATCGTACATTATCTCAAGAAATATAGTATCAAAGATTCATTTTATTAATAAAGAAAAAAAGTTACCAACAAATTTCAAGTTAATTTCTTTTGATGTTAAATCTCATTTTATTAACAAACCGCTGGATCTCATGAGATGGCGATGGTGTGATGTTGGTCTTCAATATTCATAGTCTTAATGATAGGTAAATTCCTATGCCGCAATTGTGTTAATACGTAAGAAAAGACCTGTCTGTGAATTTCTTTTTTCTTGTTGTAAAGCCCTGAGGATGCCATTAAATTTGGCTAAACGTTGGCTATGAGTAAATGCAAAAAGAACCACTTATTCAAGAATCATGTTATCTAAATTTTTACCTTCCAGGGTCTTACGTACCAGCATGGGATTTTTTTTAAATATGTGTAATTTATCTTATGGTTAAGTTTGAGTTTTTTCCTCTCCATGAAAACATGTAGCATAGTACCTGTCAAATAGAAAGATGTTAGCTCTGTTTTATTCCTCTTCTTGGCATCTTAAGTGCGGCCTTTTTTTTGCTTACGCACGGTATATTGTTTTTCTGTCAATGAGGTTTTTACCTCCTGGGCCTTGCGGTTAGAAGCTGAAGGAGATGAGCGAAACCGCCTCCACTAATTGTCTGGTGAACACATTTTTAGGCCATGAGTGAGTGTGTGCAGTTATGTAATATGATTTATATCTGAACCTGATTCCTTATCGTGTTCATTACAATGAAACGCTGTGTTTAAGCCATTCGTTCCGAATCTCTTCCCAGCCCGCACCCTTCAAACCCCAGCCGAAGATGGCGTTTCTTATATCCTGCATCCCCCACAAACACACAAATCCGATCCCGGGGGAAGTTTTGGCTGTCACCGCCAGGCCGCAGCACCTGTCCTCGCCGTTCCACGCCTTGGTAAGCCCTCGGCTCAATGGCCCAGGCGGAAATAATTACGTATTCCGCCCTTTGCCCTTTCATCCCACGCTCTCAGGGCACCTTAACCCCTTACGCCTCCCCGCGGTCCTTCCTACCTGCCAAGAGAGAGCCTTTCTCCTTTATTCCTTGAGCGCCTGCCTCCATTTATACTCTTACCTGCACGACCTCCTCTTCACCTTTTTCCTCTTCTTACTTACTCCTTACAGTCCTTCCACTGGCTCAACTGACTGTACGGCGCCCCCTGTTTCCAAGACCCCTCTTTCGGCTCCTGAAACTTTTTGCTCGTTAAATAATACGGCATCAAGTCGCATCAAATCTTTTTTTTGTCTCTATCCCTCTTTTAGAAGATAATATGGCATTTAAGGCCTTAAAGTGAGATGCTATAGTTGCCTAGAGACGTTTTCGGCGCATCCAAATTTTAAAATGTTTGACGCCTCTATCCCTCCTACAATATGATATGTCAGGACCATATATGCTGCCATTTTTGTATTAAATTCCAATCCCGTCTGATTGGGCTTTTCCCGACCCGCTGAAACAAAAATACGTAATATTTTACGCTTCATCTGTTTGGAAAATTACTTTTTTGAAGGTGTAACCTGTATTTAACTTTGAAAAAATAATCGGAGTAACACTTTGTGTTCCAGCACTTCCAATTTGTTTACCAATTGCGTTTTTGTCAATGTGTATAATAATTCATTTCAATTTTAAAATAATGAAAAAATGTTGCCCTTTTGTTGATAAAGCTTTGAAGTTGAATGCTGTTTTTATATATTAATTTCAATTATTTGTTTATGAATTTATAAAAAGACTATTATAACCTGGATTTACATTTTTATATTTTCTAAATGTGTTTTTGGGAATAAGGGTGAGGCTATGGGATATTGTATAAGTATTTTCAAAGAGAAGGGGCTGAATGAGGAGACCTCTTCATTGGAAATAAATTGTCAGAAAATTTGGTACTCTGCGTTAATTCGTATGGTTCTGATGATTAGGTTCTAAGAGGGTGATTGTACTGAGAAGAATTTTAAGATGCATGTATGTACAGTATAGAAAAGATAGTCGTCTAATGGAAGGTAGAGGAATTTGTATTAAAATGGTTTAGGAGATCTCTGGAGCTAAAGGATGAAAGATTAGAATACCCAGGACATTTTTTTGCTTAAAAGAGTATATATAGTAAGATTTTAGAACAGTATAACTGCAATATAGTGGATCATATCAAGCTAGTGTAGATATCGAAGGAAGTGAATTGTATATCAGCCATCAAAACGTGCCTAGTCCGAGATAATGCGGCTTTATATTCGCCAAATCAGTAGCTCGAAATCCTTGTTTTTCAGTTATTCATACTGTTGAATCTTACGTCTTTAAAAATGCTTTTAATAATCTTAATGAGATCATTAAGAAATTTATATGCTAACTTGCGAGCAGCCTCTTAAGTGGATGGCAAAGAGTGGTAGGTCCCGCAACCTCTAAATTATCCAGCACCAGCTATATAAGGTTGAGAGGATGGAATGTTCACTGTGCAATGCTGTGTGTATACAGTGAACATTCCACCAACATGGACTTCAGCAGTACACAGAAAATGTGCACTGCTGAAGTCCATGTAAAATTTGCGCCCTAGTGCCTCGCTCTACTTATATTGTACCCTTTAATGATGTTTTTCATGAAAAAATGTCAATTTAACAATGGCAATGTCTTTTCGCTGGCTCATATCTCTCTTATTCTGTCGTTCGTATCGGCTGTAGCGAGTTTAATAATATCTTCAGCGTCATTCTGATCCTGATGTAGTTTTCTCAAGTTGTGTTTGCCTACCGTGTTGTATTCAAGTTTCGAGCGGCCCTTATTTTTGTTATTCCATCAATCTTTCCTTTTTTGTCCTATCCCTCTATATTTTCATTCCATTTTTCCTTACATTTTTGTCTTTCCATTCCTTTGTTTTGCAGCACTCACGTGTAACAACCAAGAATATTAACCTATCCTGTATGTTTGAGCAGGTTTTGAAATCATCACACTGTCTTCCTAAATCACTTTTTCTCACCCTGGAATTTGTACTTTCAATCAATTCTTCCGCAAAGGCATAGAAATGTTCCTTGGTATAAATTCTTATTCATTCAAACATCACCAATACCTTATGCTGGATAAAATAAACAATTGGTTATCTCGCATAGATTAATTTTCTGGCGCGGCGCGATTTACCATACTGTGGCATAATCGTTTGAATAATTATTTTTTTATTCAGCACGAATATAGACAACTTCCACCAAGTACAGCCTGATACAGTTAAATTTATTTCTGTTGCTCTTTGAAAACCATGGGCTGAAGCCGTACTCAATCTCTTTTCCCACCGTTCTATATATCTCTCTTTCATCTCATCCGCGTTCGCTTTTAATTCTTTGTTCATTGTCTTACATATCACTCGATGGTGTTCTCTGCCTTTAGTGGAAAAGTAACTGCCTAATTAATGTGGTCGTCAGGAACACCATATTCTGTTACGGTTCTCTCATCTCATCGTAGTAAGTTACATGTTATCTAATCAATGTAAGGTAATCATCATTTTGCTAGTAATATTTGCCTTGCTAATGATTTCTCGTATGAGGAGTTCCTATCCAGAACCTGTGGCTCAGGTAGCGATCATGCTTGCTCAAACATCCATAGCTAATTTTCTCTGTCCACACGCATTATCTAATATCCGTTGAGGAGATATTATCCCTGCTGTTTTAATGCTATGTGAGGATGACCTGAAGATAATGACTGTATTAGAAGCTGTATGTTTTTTCAGAGTGACATTTTTTGTGTCTCATCTGTAAAAAACAAAGATTGAATTGATGCCCCGTTGGAATTATTTAAATTTGAGCGTGAAAAAGAAACAAGGAAATTATTTGTGAGAAAATTCATAATTTATAGCTGCAGTAAGCCTCACAGAGGGATGTATTTTTAGCTTATTAGTTTGCAATTTAGTTACCATCGTGCATGTGGATATTGTAGTAGAAATGAGTATCGGATTTAAATCTTTTTCGTTTGGATATATATCAATTTTTACCTTGTTTTTATTTTTAACTTCCCATAATGGTTTCGAGATGTAATAAATGTAAGGATAATTTCATGCTAATTCAATTTCAGCCTAACATTCTTTGACGAGCAAATTTACAAATCTCCAGGGTGCCTTTGTGTTAAACATTTTTTTAAAAATACACCTGCGAAAGTCAGAGTTAATTACTATTACTGATCACTGTGTTGTAATTTAATGTATATACACTAGTTCCGCCTTATACTTGCGAATCATCCGCAACTTAACAACAGTTAAATTTAAAACGCCATCTTTATTCTCGATTACAATGAAGAGAGATTTAACAAAATAAATCATATTTTGTTTTGTTTTTCCCATAATTGTTTCAGTAAATTTAAACCAAAAGGTGCCATTCTAAACTTGATTGAATCCTAGGTTGATTCCTGCAGACATAACTACTTTAGTTATGCTACTTAAAGATTTTATCTGTGGGATAACGCTCATGAGAAGCTCTCAAAAGACCTCGTGAGTATTAAATTTCAATGTATGAAGATCTATTCGTCTCAATGTGGCATTTTAGTTATCTAATTACTTACTAGCTGGTTAGAAATTCACAGAGAGGTATGAAATAATTATTTTTCGAACATTAAAGCATTTGAAATCAAAGAGCGATTCAAATGGTAAGGTAAACAAGATGCTTATATTATAAATAATTATTTGCACACAATATTTTAATAATATATGGGAAATTGATCTTAATATTTTTATCATTTACTTTATTCGTAGCATAGTGTTTCAAAAGAACATATGAAGAAATCCCGTTTATTCATCATTTAGTGCCATTAATTGTGGACATGATTCTAAAGCTTATCAGAGATATTTTGTATGTACCTATTATTTTGCTGTAAATTCAAGGCATTGTCCCCTTAGTCTTGGTGAATTTTTTTCCAAAAATCATAATGAATGAATAATTTCTGTAGTAAAATCAATTTAAAAGCAATACTTTCTTAAATCGGTTTGATATCGGATTAAATAAATCCTCGCTTTGTACATTTCACACTTTTCCGGTGATAGACGAGTCTTTGTGTCTATGTTTGGGAAAGGTTGGTTTTTTAAGATTACTGAATGGAAATGGAAGGGCTCGTCAACTGGACGTAGGTCACGATATCACCAAATTGAGCTTTAAACATTATTGACACATAGTAGTGCATTCCAATCATAAATAAGACCATTCACTAGATAAAAATTATTCTTTACTACTTTTACTTTATCGTTCTGCTTAATAAAATCCAATTTATTGCCTTTACTCTGGACGTACAAAATTCCAGGTTCGAATTCACTTCTGTGGTCACACACTAATAAATATTTGGCTATCATGGGTGAAACGTCACCAGTTTGAAACCAATGTCTTAATTGTTCCGGAAGGAAAGAGAATATCGTCTCTGCTGCTCAGTTCCGGTTTCCTCGTGAATGCTTGGAAAGAGTGACTTCGCTATCAGCTGCCATGTTCAGCAAGGCTTTGTGAGAGAGAGATGATTGGTAGGAGCAAACATATGCTCCTTGTGATGTACTTCGAGCTTCTCCTCCGAGAACACACGGTCGGATAAATTCTTTAGCTTGGGATATAAAATTGGCATCAATAGAACTGATTTCACTGACACTCATCACACCAACTACATCTTCAGCACCAGCCCATGGAGACTATTGGATAACTTACGAAAGTAAAAACTATTGACAGATATTTTTATACAGTTCTAAACCTCCAGTTATAGAAGAATCAATGAAAAGAATTGGCAAGGCCTAATTGTGAATAATTCATTTAATGAGAAATGTAATCGCAAATATCAAGCCTGTTCATTCTGTATCCATAGCTTCTTGACCGTCGCCACTGCCATTCCTGCTGCTCTTTTAAACGTCCCGTACTTAGGTGTCACACTTAATTTCATGCATTTAGAGTTAAAGTAGATGTCTTACTCAGATTAGAACCATAGTTGATGGTATAAAAGGAATAAAATTTACTACGAAGAAGGACAATATCGAAGTTGAATGCAAGATTATCGGATCAAAGTATAGGTATCCGAAGTAAAAATAAAAAAAACTTTTAATACAATTATAAGAAGCATTAACGCATACAGGATTCATATGTGGCTGATTAAGGAATAAACCAATGCTTCTGTTGCACTGGTGGATTACTGGAGACGATTTCCTGGGATTTTATGACGGGAAATAATTACCAATGGCAGAATAAAAAATGTAATGTGCGTCAAACACGCAATGAGCGATACTATTAAACAAATTAGTTTGTGTGGTATAAACACCTAAAACGTATGACAAACGATAGATTACATAATTCATTTTTACATGGAATACACTGGGTAGAGATGAAGGAAGGCCGAGAATGAGTTGGAGAGATAGAGAATGCAAACATAGAAAAGTAGTTACCAGAATGCATGTGAATACATGGAGAGAAATGGCAGTTAGACATCGGATTACGTTTAAAAACCTATGGTATATGAATAAATGTTTGTTTATTACTCCGGTAAAGAATGCATACTACAAAATACATTTAATTAAATGTGGAGTAACTTTAGTAATATATATTTATAACTTCTTCCTATGGTAATATATATTAATAACTTCTTTATTCAATATTTTACGAAATCCTCCGAATTATTGTAGACCTCGTTACGTCACTAGCATTTCGAATACAAGAGTAACTTGTGTAGTAATATCAGGTCGGCCTCATCTTTTTATTTCGTTGTGGATACTTATCATAGTCCTATTCCTAACCCATGTCGCCGACATTACTAAAAATGCTGTACTGGTATACGTGGAATATGACCGCGATGCAATTGCATGTTTAGTTTTCTCGATTGTTTAACTGTAATGGAGAAACCAGGTGAAACTCGAGGAAATAGAGGTATGGTTGAACATCCAAATATAATTGCCAGAGATAAATTTGGTTCAGTTATAGGTTCAGAGTAGGCGATATGAGGTGATATGACGAATAGTATGAAGACATGAGACGGAGATTCGTCAAGGCGGCATTTTCGATGCCAGGAAAGTACCTTTGGAGATAAATGACAACCATCACTGTATTTCAATTATAGATAGATCTTCTATAAAATTATCCAAACAAACGTGTGTCCTTGCGGACCATTAACTCATAAATAATAAAAGTTTTTATTTTAAAAATGCCAAATTTATTGACTTTGAATCGTGCTTGCAAAAAAGTCTGTTCAAAGAAATAGTGCAGATCAAAAAAAACACAAACGCTCGTAATGGGAGAACTAACATTCACAAGCTTAGTAGTATTTATATCAGTTCGATAGAATGAACCCTCATTGAATTGGTTTTTTTAGTTTAAAAAAACAAATATAATCAATGCTAATGTTAACTTTCATTTTATATTATCTTATGTATTGATATTTCTGAATTATTAATTTTATCTCTATATATTTATTTATTTATATTTTAATGCAAAATTTGTAAATGGTTTATGTTAATTTAATTTTTGGTTGTTTACATATTTCTATACTGTTTGAAATTATTTACTTTGTAATTGCTCAATATTAAGCTCAATGGTAGAAAAACTTTCGATTGCTCAACTTTTTTAAAAACATTTGTATAATTACCTTGGTGTAAGTCTCTTTGTTTTTGTTGAAAAGCCCTGAGGATGGCAATTTACTTGAAAAAACGATGGCTGTAAGTTAAAAATATTTTTGACGAAATGTTCAAGAACCTTATATATATATATATTTGACAACTATCGTTTTAAGCATAGCGCTCCAAGGTTACAACTCCTGTACAATAAAACTTTGCTAAAGGCCGGCAAAATGATAATTAGGAAAATTGGGCGGCTCGCGAAAGAGAAATAAAGGTGAATTGAGTGGTCTTGGCACGCTTTACTTGTAATAAAAGTCGATGTCGACATGTAAGTAATTATTCAAGGGAAAATGAAAATTAGAGTATTAAAGTGAAGAATGATTGCTAAGTTATCATTGCTTGGAGCGATAAGCTGTTGAAGTTGTAATTCTTAGATACTAAATAAATTGATTTAACCTCTCTGTGCCCATCTTAGTCCACGGGAAACCAAGGCATACTATCACCAACCGCTATCCGAATTTTTACACACCTTCCAATCTTTCGGTCTCCTGTATCTGGCCTTAGATGTGCCTCCTTGATTCGCCGGGTAAAAGGTAATCCAATTGTTCCCCATTCCAATCACTTGCCCATCGTTTTATCTCCCACCAGCTGGTTAGTGATAACACCGTCTGCCATTTTCATTTCTCCCGTCCACAAGACCACCAAACGAGTTTGAATCTCTTTTCATCTGAAAGAGACTCCCTTCTCTTTCATGTACCCGTGTTCTCCCTTCTCCAGGTGTAACATTAATCATTTCTCCGAGTCATCTTTGAAACTCTAAAACTTAGAAAGTCTCCTAGTGAACCAATCTGGTTAATGAGGCGTGAACATGGCATTCTAGTTGGGCATGGTGTGGACTTGATGATGACTAGGATCGGAGTACATCTTTCCACCCCTTTGCGTACTCAAATGCTCCGATCTTTGATCAATGTTTTTTCGGTTTCATGGAGGACATAGTGACATTTTGATGCGGTCCATGGATTAAATCATAGTAATTGAAAAAGTAAGTATGAGAAAATACTAGTTTTAGTAAACAAACGGATTTCAGGCGGTATTGAAAAAAAAGTCTGTGAAATTCCTCTCCATAGATGTAATTGTTTTGGAAAAATGTGAATATTTTGTTCTATTGTTATTTATTCTATTCTTCAAATATGAACTATGTACCTACGTCTTAGGTTATTATGACTTAGAATTCATTCAGACATTTAATCTCCAGAATACTAATTTGATTAAAAGTATAATCGTTTGATAAATTAAAAAAGTAGCTTACAAGGCTATATTGAGCGATGCATAATTATTCTAACGAAGTATCAAGGGCAGTAGGCCACACATTTATATACTTACCGGGATATAGTTTATCAAGAGCGATGAATCCAGCTGATTTTTTACGACAGATATACTCCATGCGTCGTTATCTGTCGTCTATAGGAACACGGTCTTATTCGTTTGCATAGTATTTGCTCTGTAGAATATTTTCTCATAGTATTCGGAGATGACTCAACCTACCCAAAATGGTTTACATATTGTGGTAATCGTCTTCTTCCTGGACTGTTTTTCAACTTTCTTACATATGTGTACAACGTCTTTCTGCACCCGTTGAAATGTTATCCTGCCAGAATACTTATTCGGCTAGCTTAACAGTCTGTCCCCCTAATAAATGTACGGGTATTTCATCATTTGTTTTCTAAGTCTTCTTTTCTTACGTTTTTTCTTTATCCTTCAGTACGTGCGTTTTCCAAAAGTCCAGTGTCTATTCTTGTAATTGTCAAAATCGTGATATAGTCTTGTTTTATTTTCATTTTCACCCCTTTTCTTTGTTCCTATCGTTAGTTTCCTCCTTTCTGTAGGAACTACTTCGTTGCTTTTTTTACAATCCAGTATTTCCGGTCGTTGATGACGTAGATCATTGATTGCGTTAGCACATTATAATATTTTCCTCCGTTTTCCTACCCTATGAAGGTTAAAAATTTATCATGGATGAAATCGATTTAGGCTCCATCTAATCAAGTGAATATTTAACATCTTTGTTGCTATGATAATGAATTGTCATCGGCTGACTTGTTGCACCTCATATTCATTTGTCGATTTCTCCGAGTTCTTTTCAGTGAAGCTCTCCATCTTTTGGGATTTTTCACGCCAGTTTTCAGGTTGACTACCCCAGGTCTTTATTACTTTTGAAAGCTGACCATTAGTTGCTGATTGGAGTGTCAACAAAATTGGGAACTACTTCGATAACCAGCCAATGAATACAGACCCAGAAAAGCACGAAAAATGGAAATTAGACTATCAGGATTGTTCAAAAATCGGCTATAAAATACGCATAAATACCGTGGGAAAAAATTAAATCCTTCTGAAATGGGGAGAATACTTAAGTGGCATATTTTGGTGGACAGCACTTCTCCAAAGTTACGTGGTTTGATTCCCGCACATGGTGGATTTTTACTTTGGTGGATTTTACTTAAATTTCTACGCCTATGTAGCTTCAGGAAATAAATTTCGTTAGTGTACGTGCAATAAGTTAGGTGCGAAATTCTCAATTTCTTACGAAAACTTTACTGGCGTATTTTGGCGGACATTAGCATGCTTCTTCAAAGTCTCGAGGTTCAATTACTGCTCATGGTGGATATTTATTTTACAATATTTCTTCGTTGATATACCTTCCGGCCATTACTTTCGACAGAGCATCCTGCAATAAATAAAGTGCAAAATTCCCAATTTCCTATGAAAAAAACGGACGGTTGAGGAATGTCTGTGCCCGCCAATCTCCGCCATCTCACGTAGGGCAAGGAAACAAAGGCGCTGCGAGGATCGAGGCGGAGGGTGGAATGTGTGGAGGCATGGTGGGAAACAGGAAGTCTGGCAGGCGTGAGTGACACTCGGAACGTGGAGGTCAGGGCTGCTCGCTTGAGATGCGCACGTGTATACCTCTATATGCGTCTTATATTCCCCTCCCCTCCGACTTGCGAGCCGATAACTATTTCCAAATAAAAAAATAAAATAATAGATAGAGAGAAATGAAACTGAAAAAAATAATAAAAAATCCCAATCGAAAGCGCTCCGCGATCCCAGGCTTCGGAATGCTCCGGAAAGATGACAGTCGGATGTGAGATGGAGATTTATATTTTTTTAATCGCGGGGCGCGTTCCGTTTGTGTGAGGGTAAACAAACGCAAAGCGAAAAGGGGGAAGGAGAGTGTGGGAGGTGAGGTTTGGCGGAGTATGGCGGCGGCCGTTCGTTAGTGAGGACGAATTCGATTCAGATTGGGGTCGATCTGTGTGGCAGCTAGCGACGCGAGCGGCTGTGAGCGCCATTCCAGAGATAGAGTTCGCGTGGGTTTTCGGTTTTGGCGTTCCTCTTTTTTTTCGTTTTGTTTGTCCCTATTTTTTATTTTTCCGCTTTTGCCTCGTTTAATGGAGAATTATTCTTTCAGCTTATCGCTCTTTCTCGTTGTATGCACAGGGTGGCTTGCGTATTAAGTTGTATTCTCCAGTTTTTGATATGACGCCTCCTCCATTTCGTGAAAAATTGCTTCCTCCGTTTGTAGAGAATGGATCGCTTTGGTTTTGGTCCTTTTGCTCAAATCCCATGAAAGAACTCTCGCACCTTTGTTCATCAATTCATCTATGATTCGTTTTCATCGCAGTTGGTTGGTGGATTGATTACTAACTTATTTTCTACCGTGTTCACCAGCACTTTAGACTTAGTGATCTGAAGCCTCTGCTTGGTAAATAACTTTCCTATACAGATACAAATGGCTTTATGGCGAGCAATATTTGTTAACATTCAAAATATTGCCTTATGTACGTAATTTTTTTTGCGAAAACAAAAACTATCGGAGTGAGAAATGGAAGGAGCATGGCTACGCTCTCTTGATGCTGTAACACGGCAATAATGAGTTATAAAAAGAATTTATCTATTTCCATATCAATTAATATCAGCTAGAATATTTTAGTGGAGGTATTGCAAGGTGCAAATGCATTACTATTTTTGAAACAATTTAGGCGACCAAAATGTTCGCACTAAACACCCAAGACAATGCATGAGCCATAAAATTAAAGATTCTTAAATATGTGAAAAATTCTGTATGCATATATCGTACTCAGTATTTTTCTACAATAATAGATAACAATTGAGTGAGCGTTTTATCTAACACGAAATTAATATGCGCCAAATTTACCTTCTGTTACAGGTTCTGAATGCATTTGTGAATAAAAGGCATTAGGATAAAATATTGCATAAATAAGTACATAGATTAGTCCATTTGTAAATCATCGGTTTGGCGCAATAGTTAACTGAAATTTTCGCTAGAATGCGGCCTAATTTCTGTTGTCATTTAACCATTCTTATCTTCCTAACCCAGTTTTTTTATGTCATAGTATAAAAATAACAGAAGAAGTTGTTGAGAAATTAACTTTTAAAATTTGTTTGAAGACAATAAATTTATACGATAAAATATAGCACTAATGCTGGTATAGAACTAGAGGACAGAAGACTTGCATTCGTGAACGTTCAATGGGGAAGAGCAGTGTTTGAATGGTCATTGTAAAGTTGCGATAATAGTAGTGGCCCCACATAAAATTGAGGGAAATAAAATCAAATTATTGTAGTATGCTCTGGGTGTCTTATTTGACTGGTTCCATGGTTGATGGATCGCTTCATAGAGCCAATAAATGACCAACGGTTTGTGAGTACTGCTGAATTATGAGCATAGTAGAGAGTACGAGAATGAGTAATAATATTTGTAGATATATGTGGTACAATTTTAGGGGTAAATGTGTGAACTAAAATAAATGAAAAGAAACTAAACTATACAGCAAATTTTCACGTTGATAATAGGTAAAGATGATTTTATGAAATACTTTTATGAAAAATAGGCGATAAAAACGAATACTCCCGAGGGAGAGATATTGAGGAAAAGGCACGCGAAATGGAAATACAACAGAGAAGGAATCGGAGCGATACTCCTCACCGTGGGAAACTTCGCATATGGTGGCAGACAACCTGAAATCCAATAGGTCACGTCACACTTCTCCCCGGAAAATGGGAGACCTACACCGTTGATGCCGAAACACTAGTGGGAGTTCTGAGCTTGAAAGATAACCCGATCTCAAATTCGTGTGTCTGCGTGTATCCATGTATACGCGCACCGGAGTGATTTCCAGGTAGAATTGGAAAAGCTTAAGAAACTTGACAACGTACTGTATTGGAGTTTAATGGTTCCCAGTAATGGTTCATAATGGACGTAGAGATCACCCAATTACCGTCTCTTTCTCAGTAATTCCTTTCAGTATGCATTTATTTCAATTAAACTTAGCCTTAAAGATGTGGTCTGTGTTTATTTGATCCAAAATAATTGGAAGTCTTATTTCTTAACTGAAGTCACTAATTGTTTGACGCAAGGCTGTATTAGTCGTGATAAGTACGTTTTGAGACTCATGACTCCTTCGTCGATAGGTATTTAGCCCTTGAAGTTAAGAGTTAAGGGGAAAATATTTGTTCGATATTGGTTTTATTTTTGTTTATTATATTTTTTTAATAGTCATATTGACTTTTAATTACTATATTCAAAGTTTCTACTGGAAATTTGGATCGAATTATCACAATTTCCGTCTGTTGCATTATGATACACAATCATCGCCTTACTTAGAATCATCTCATTTCTTTTGGCCTAAAATTATCCGCTGAATGGACCCTACTTTTTAGTTGACAAATTTGTTATTGTTGAAAGAGAATTTTACTCATTTTATTCCTCTCCGTTCAAAAATAATTATTCCTTGGCTTAAGACTCCTTCCTTTCTATATCATGTTCCCCGTCTCAATTTTTTTTACTTTGGTGAATATTTCCATTAAACGCAAATTTACAGTTCAGATCTTTTGCGTTGAAATGAACAAATATTTCAATAGTATCATCTAAAACCATGTTTTCTATCTTATGAACTGTGTTATGTTTCTCGCTAAATAAAAGTTAAGTTTGATGGATAATGATATTTCTTATAAAATATTTTGTTTTGCTTCCTGGGTGGAAATTCTATATATGTAATTAGTAAAATTTTCTAAGCCGAGTTTTTTAACGTATTGAACTAATTATTTTATTACTCCGGAACCTCTCCGCTATCTATTATTTTCTCCTACAGAAGTTTTACTCCTCTAGCTTACTTGTGTTCTTTTTAAATGAGATAATTTTAAATTCCATTCATGCATTTTCTATTCCCTTACAAGTGGTGTTACAAAATGACTACATTTTGAATCGTAATAGTGATATGGTGAATAGCTTTTGTGTCTATAAAGGCGCATAAAACGATGACGGAGATCCGTTTCTAAGCATTGGGTAATTGTATTTGTCACAAATGATAATTGCCATAATATTGGCACCGCCTCTAAATTTCTTTTATTTGTTTTTGTTCACCCTACCTTAATTCGATAGCGAGGTCGTTTTCTCTCTCTCTATCTCTCTCTCTCCGTTTTTTAATCCAATGAAATATATACATTACGTGGGAATCATCCTCTCATACCCTCCTTTGCATTGGCCCGGAGGTATTCTCTCCATTTCGCGGAATTAAAGATTACATTCGTTCGTTGCCACGGAAACAAAATCGTCTCCTCTTTCCACATCCACCACTCTAAACATCGCTATGTTTTTATTTTACTGTGCGACCGTTTTACCAGCGTTTTATATTATCATTTTCCCCGAGGCGTGACCTCCTGAACGTACATAGACAACCATTTTTTGGGTATGGATTCAGGTGGATGCGCCATCTGTCCAAGAATAGTCGGACAAAATTCCCGGAAAACCGCCGCTTGCCTCGTTGCAATTTTCCCGTGCCTGAAAGGTTTTTGACCTCAGTGTCCCTTCTCTAATTGCACCCCCTCGTCGGCCGGCGACTATTCTTTGTTCCCGAAACTTCTCCCTCTTCCATTTCATCCTAAACCTGGCCATCCTTCTAGCGTCCCGTTCGCTTACCCTCTAGCTCCCCTACCCACCATTACCGTTCCCTCGCAGTGGCCTCGCTCCAAACGTCAATATCCCAACTTTTATGCCCTGATTTTCTATTCTGCGATGGGGTTTCCGAGAATTCAGACCGAGACAAGGCAGCTATGATAGCCATCGGGGGAAAAATCCACTGTTAGTTGGAGCAATTTGGTGGGCTACGATTGTGGGCTCAGATGCTGTTTCCCTTGATGCCTATCTATAGGGAGAGACAAGGACTGGTTTACAGGATATATTTGCCTAATTCCGGTCTGCCTTCATGGACTATAGGGTGGACTTTTGATCGGAGGTGTGTGCGCTGGAATAGTAAGATTGCGACGTAGCGTCGCAAATTCTCTCCATGGGTCTGGCGTCCTCATTCAAGTAGTACCCCTATTGTTCCTCTTCAAGAGAGGAGGCAAGTTGCATTATTTTTCTTTCCAGAGTAATATATCCCGTCGAGAATGTTAATAAGGCCTTTATCTCACGGCCTTAAGTTTTTCTCCAAGTAGTTTCACCCCTCCTCAAGAATTTTTTTGAAGTGCACTCTAAATAAGCCCAGCTAAAGGGTTGTTGGATTTGCTGTTGAATTTTGATAAACTTGAGCGAAATGAACGAATTTATTTATTTTGATTGAAGTGCATCGTACGTGTCTACAGCGCAATCATCACCGAGGTTTTTGAACTTGCCAGGGTTCAAAGCAAAAATATATTTCAGAAGACGGCAATTTCACAATTATTTATCTCTTCACTATGCTCATTGATTGAGCTGCATATTTAACAAATTAGAAATTGGAATTAAATCGAGAAAAATGCTTCAAACACCTGCTGATTAGAGTACTACAATGGAATTTGGGAGATAAATTTTACCTTTGCATCATTAAACTATTTTACATCTGATCAAAAATCGATTGGTGCTAAATCTTGCCACTAAACCTTTGTTTCTAGCCTAATACCTCCAGATAAATTTGCTGTTTCACAGAGGTTGGCATCTATCAATTTTCTCACGCACGATGTGTTCGATGGCGGGTTATGAGGTCTGACTCTGTCAAATGAGTTGGACGCCGTCATGTGAACTAGGAATTTGGTAAAATGATTTTTATGGATTAGGTTTTTTTATTCGGTAAAGTTTATACATTTCCACGGCATGATTTACCGATACAATACCGCGCTTAAATTTTTGAAAAACGCCGTACATACTAAGTGCTTTCGTCGAAGAAATTGGCGGAAATATAGGGTTGGATGTCATTAAAGCTACAGTAGAGGTAGGTAATTCGTCTAGATTTTGAATTGTTTAGTTGAATCTTGAAGATTTGAAACATATAGAATAAAGTGTGTTGCAATGTGTCATCAAAACGTGTGGTGATGGTTATTTGTTACGTATTTCACTGTGCCATTAGAGATTGGGCTTAGGAACGAAGGACTGAATGTGAGTGGGGTAATGTGAATTGAGTTCCATCGTTAAAATAGTGAATAAATATTTCTTAACATATATGGTAAGTACTGAAATGTCTATTTTGGGGCCTAGGATATACCCACCCTTGATTTTCATTAATTGATGGAAGTCAAAAGGTTTGAAAATTTCTCAGCATTATATATCTAGATGTCTAAGCCTTGTTATTTAGAAACATGTGATTAGTAGTTTTGACCTTGCTTTTGTACCCATTTAGATGAAGCGAAATAAATTTAAGATATAGCGATCTGAGTCGCACTATATTCCTGTGAAATAAATAGCTTCGTTTCACGTCTATTAGTATAGTTGACGAAATGGAAAAGGGACATTTTGCTATGTGACGGCAGAGAGATGGCGGTATTTACTTGTATTCGTACAAATACGAACCGATTGTGCGATATTTATTCGAAGCAAATAGTCGGAGTCTTTGTCTGGCGGTGTGAAAGAGAGTAAGAAGGGGATCAGGACCGTCGTTGTAGTGCCAAGCGATTTCGATAAGGGACGTCGAAAAAGCGATTTCTAGGTCTCGGCTTAGTACGGAATGGTCGTTCGTAGTTTGCACTTAATGTCCAGCCGAGGACGGAGGTTAGGCAGGGGGAAGAGTTTGGGGGAGGGAAGATAAGTCGTACGACCTGGAAATAGTCGACTCAAATAGCAGGGCAGGGGATGTTAAGGGCCTCTCTCACGGAACAAAAAAAAAGAATGGCGGCTCGATCGAATCGAAACGTTCGCATGGCAGAATGGAATCAGTCTGAGTGGAAATGGGTTTGGAGCAGAGGTGATTTTTCCCCTTTACTTGAAACGCACAACTACTGTAAAAGATCTGTGTGTTTTTAAAATAACGTTTCGATTGATATTTAATTTGGCATTCATTGAACACAGAAATTCTTTCCCATTGGAAACAGTTGATTTAAGGATGTTTAAATTCGATGCACCATTGTCAAGATCATATATTCTTATTACGTAGTTAAAAGATCAGAAGCCTGTAAACATAACATTTTCCGTGGCCAAAAAATGAGATCGTATCCTTATTCAATGTTAAAATATTTTCCTAAGGAAAAGATTACAATAGTCGTTACATAATTTTCTGCACTTTTAGGCTTTACGCCTCTTATTCTAAATAGTTACACACGTTATCATTCATCGAAGGTCACAGTCACAAATCGAAGGTTTCCGGCTTAAATTCGTTGAAATTATGTACCTCATTCGATAGATACGTACGGTTTTTCCGCACTCTTGACTTCTTGACTTAGAATTTAATTTACACTAAAAAATTCATTAATTGATGGTTGTTATTTTTATATCCTTCTGCTAAAAAGGGCACATAGCGTAGGGTGGTTAAAAATGTCAAGTGAGTTTTGGTCAGTGTGGAGGAAGAGGTAAAAAGTTCTTCACCAAGAAAAGAGTTCTTCACCAAGTTTTCTCTTGCGACAGATTTAAACAGGTGTCACGAAACGTATCCATCTGCAATTTGATCTCATTTTTGATAAATAAATTCCGAAAAATAAGTGCGTCCGAATTTTTACAATTTACTGATTAATGGTTCGACTCCGAGTTTACGGTCTCGTTTTGTCACCCTTGTTGGTGCTGTTATGATAGCAGTGTCATGCATTAGTTTTACGCGATTAATGATGTTGTTATAGACTCTGTTCATAATTACTTGACACTTGTTCCGCTCAATTATATTTATTCTTCTGTGTTATCTTGCAAGGTGCTAATAATGAGGGATGGCTTGACGGAAGTAGACTTGGATTAATTGTAAAATAATTCTTAATCAACCGCTAGTTTTGTGAGGGAACACGAGTTTTTTTAAACTTGGGTTACCTTCTGCTTATCTTCTTTATAGCTAAAATGTCACACGTGTTTCACTCTCTGTCCTGATTACGAATAGTTTTCCTATGCCTTCATCATTCAATAAATATTTTCGTTTTGCCTAATGAGGTCTTCCTGTGGATCAGGGGCTTAATGAAGGATGACGCATTGCTGTTTTACTTGAAATTCTTCGATAAAGCTGATGTCATCATTAGCTCTGATGGCGAAATTTGTGTTGGGCTTTGTTGAGTCAATTTTCTAGTAGGCTACCACATCTAACGTGATGTTTTGCCCGTAATCACCAAATGGTATATCATTAATTTATATTGTCTTCTCCAAGAACCCTGCTTCATAATCATTTATTAATTTCCCATTCATTTTTCTGTCGCTGATGTATTTTTTCTTTTATTTATAATCTCTATTAGTAACATTTTAGCGTATTTTGGATAAGAGCTAACGAGGTAGATGCAGCATCGTTCTCTCATCGCATATGCTGACATACCCAGAGTTCTTTAAGGAATATTAGATTAATTTCTCTGGTCAAGTACTTCCTGGGCGTGTTTCCTGTCGATGGGAGGCCTGAAACTAGACGCCGCGGCATCCGGCGCGCCGGTCCATCTCCGTCGTCCAAACCAATCCTGGTACTCCTCGTCTCTCTCTCTGTTTCTTGTTTACTTATTTCTACGGTAGTGCTGGGCTTATTTAATTAATTTCACGTGGATGTTGTAATCGCGGGTTTCAATCTGGTTAAAATAGGTTTGTATTGTACATTGTTAATTTATCTCCATTATTAATTTTTTATTTAAAAAAACCTCTTATCTTACGCGACATCACTTCGAAGCTCTGCACTTCTACTCTTGTTTTAATAATCGGTAAAATATTTTCAATATCCTTGTTATCCCCGCTTGTCGAATCTTAAATACCTTTCAAACATTCCAATACCGCTGCCATCAATTTTCCTTGGCACACTATAATACTGAATACTATATTTTTGTCTTTCCATAACATCCCTAGAATCTCTTCTTATTTTATCTTCTCTTGAGTCTCTACATCATCTAGCTGGCAGTGTACTCTAAGCTAGTAATGCTAAGGGAAATGTTGCAAACTTTTTTCTCCGTATCTGTGAGTATGCCCGATATTATTTATAAGGAATCTTGGTATCTATCTTTCTTGGCCATGTATATCACCCATTTAGGAGTGTAAAACTCGGAGGCATAATGTAAGCTAAGCTTAACGAGGCGTACGTGGCTGCGCTCACTTTCCTTATCCATTGCACAGAATACACGGTGCATTTCGTTCAGGAAACCTTGTCTAGTTTCCTTGACCACATTTCTCCCGGATGTGTTTCCCCCCACAAGAGGCCTCAGAACACACGCCTTCCTTCATCGTCCTCGGCAGTTGTGGTACACTTTCTCTCTCCGTTTCTCGCTTTCTCCTCCCAACACCTGCTGACTCGGAAGGGCTCTCCATCACCACCGACCGGCTTCCCCGTCCCTCACCACACTCCTCCACTTGCCTTAACAAAACTCACTCTCTCTCTCACTCCCTTAGACACCAGCAACCACGCCCACTCCCACCCTCTCGGAAAGCTCCGCCTTCAAGAGGTCCTTTGCAGGAAACTCGGGAGAGAGCTCCGGAAAGGCGCGAGCCCCCTTTTCACAGAATCCCTCTCCATCTCTCTCCGTATCCCAACCAACGGCCGGCCTTGAAGCCCGTCCTCCATTCATTCGGCCCGCGTCCGAGGCTGCATTGAACGCAGGCGAGTCTCGGCTCTCGCGTCGTAGATATATCCATTTTACCACCGGTCATTAAAGCTCCACCACGTTGCACTTTCATATCCCCTCTACTGATGGACGTAACAGGGGCGAAATGCTGCTTTGCTCGATGGAAGTAAGGCTCTGCTATCAGCACTGGTCTTCGGAACGAGGAGTGCATGGCAAAATTGGACCATTTCATTATCATATAGTGGCGTGGGATCGCGGTGGAAAGTGGAATTGCAGCATCATTGAAAGATTTCAGTTTTAAAAAAATCAACGATGAAACGATGAGATATATATGATACCTTTCGTGGTTTTATTTTATGTGTTAAATTCGTGGCGAAACTGATTTTTTCCAATATTTCGCCAGTATTTTCCATTCTTTGTTAACTTTTCAGTAAAAGTCAACTTTTTCCCTAGAGACGGGTTAAAATTGGTAGGTGAATATAGGAAAATTGTCTTTTAAGGTTTCTTTTGAGATGAGCCAAAGGATACGGGTCGTAGGCATGATGTAGATATGCTGCTAATGAATATGTCTCATTATATAAAATATTAATCATTCGCTGAATGACATCTGGTGTATTTTTTCTGCCTTTTGTTATCTTGTCAAATCTCCTATTTTCCTACAGCGTATATTTGTATACTGTTCATATTTTGGTATTATCTATAAAAGTATTTATATCAGTCTCCTTATGAGGTTATTTTAAATGGAATTAATAAGTAAATTATCTTTTAGATCTATTCTCTATGGATTTGTTATTCAGTCCAGAAAGTTACTAAAAGATTAATCGGAATCATTATGTCAACTGACAAGCTATTTTATAGGAATCGTATTCTACTTATGTTATATTTGAATGGATTATTATCTCATATGCCAGTGAATTCGTTTGGTAAACATTGAAATTTGGCATTCACTACAACGCAATTGGTCACCCTGACAGGTCCATGTCGATACCATTTCTTGGAAAGGGCACTTATTTTCCTGTCACTATATTAATTTGTCATTTATATGCAGCGTCCCTGACAAAAGAAAACTGATGTCAAATATTACTGCTTGAAAAATTTGAAAGTAAATAGAAGTTCATTTTATTTTACGATATCCTCAGGTGATGGTTTCATTAAATTTCAGTTATTCCCGTCAAAAATTTAATTGGAGTATGCCATTTATAAAATTAAACCTGTTCGCTGGTGTAGTTCGATCTTCCATTTTCTGATATGACCTCTTCCAGAGATAGAAGCCCGGTCTTAATAACCCATCCATTCTCGTATATGACTCTCGTATCTTTTGACACTTCCATAACCTCAACTACCAACTCCATGATTCCCCTTCTCTCTTCATCCCCCGCTCTCTTCTCCCTTTAACCCTCACTCCCTTTCCAGTGATAATAAAGACGGCGAATTAATCAATCGATTCCTTCCTCTCTTGGATCCCATGTCTACACTTTTCATTAACTTTTTCCGCCGAAGCCCTAGGGCTGAGGGCACCCAGTCCTACTTTTCCGCAAGAACTCCTATCGACCCTTCGACCATTTTCTTCTTCTATCTCTTCTCGGCCTTATTCCGTTTCTTCTTTTTATTTGTTTGGATTAATTTCAGCGAATTCCACGGACCCTCTCTTTCCCGATAACCTTTCTCCGACCGACCCAATGTCATTTCATTTTCTTTTCCTTCGCTCTCATTATTCTTACTCGTCTAGATCAGCTGGCGTCGAAAGAGATTCCTTTACCCAACCGTCTTGTTCTTTTTATTCCGATATAACTTTGCTCTTCAACTTCCAGATACGATCATGTAATTTAATTTCCTTCGATTCACCTCTTCCCAAGTGCCGTTTTCTACTCAATGAGGCTTCTTTACTCCTTATTCTTACTCTAATATCTCCTAGAGTTAAACGTGGTAAGTGTAATACTTCTCAACGGAGAACTTTAATTCATATTTCATTAATTTAATAACTTGTGCTTAATACATTACGATGCATCTAATGACACGATCGCTTTCCGTTTGATGAATAGTGGATTGGTTATCTTAATTAATTAGTGCTTCGCTTACCCACCGACGGAGGCAATAGTCGCAAAGTGCCTAATGCCAGAAAAAATTTCGAATTACATCTGTGAAAAAAGCAATATTTTCGTGGATTTATTTGATTGCTTGGTAGTTTGAGTTCTTTCTTCTCCTTTCTCGTCCCTCTCTCTAAATTCATTTCGTTTTAATCGTAATATATTATTTCAAGAGCGGCGGGCAATTTCAAAAGGTGAAGTAAATCCTCCAGTTAGTGAGCTTACGCTAAGTAGGTGAACTTTAAATTATTCCATTTTAAGTCCCTTTCACCTGAACTCTTAATTTCTTGTCGCCAGGGAAAGTAAAAGGGTGATAGAAATCGTCTCTAAAAATGAATCTTACTTAAGTCTCCCAGGTTCTTTATCCTAATTTTCCTGGCATATAAATCGTGTCGCTCGCTATCTCGGAGTATTAATTAATTTAATAGGCTTTACTACTTTTATACCATGCGAAAATAATGGAAAAGTGAGATGTAAATTATTATTTCATAGCGTCGACTGTTCCTTAGATTGCATGTTTTTGTTAAGCTTAGACTTTCTAAAAATTTGTCCCATTTCCGATCAAATTTTTGTTTCGTGCAGGAATTTTAATATCTTTCTTAGCTAATAATGTGAATGACAAGTATGATTACCTTTTTTATTTTTAGAATTCATGTTCTTGATACAGTCTAGTTTCACTAGACTGTGCTCTAGAACTAGTTTAGAGATTTATATGCGTAAATGATTTCAGCTACATAAATTTCTCTTTTTAAGTTTACGGATGTATGTTATTAAAGAGGCATTGTTACGCATGGCGGAAAATTAGCAAATTGATTTCATCTATAAATTTCATAACATTGGAACAGACATAGAGTTTGAGTTCAATGGCGAATATCTTTATTTGTTCGTGTTTTCTGGAAAACACTAAAAATGAGTTCACATCTTCCTCAGGCTTATTTTAGTGTATATCTAGTATATATATAATGTTTAAGGTCTATTTCAGAACGATATGAGTTATATGCTAGCACAGGATTGCTTTAGCCCATTGATGACCTTGACATTATTGACGACTCTGTATTCATGCACAAGAATGAGAAGATGCAATTTATTTTACGAACTCTTGAAGCGCATGGATTGAATAGGTCATGAAAATTCCCCGCTGTTGCTCGAATCTTTTTTAAGAGTAAGGTCGCAAAAAGAATTGTTTTACTTGGCCCATTGGGCTTCCACTGTGGTCTGCACCGGTTAGAATGTAAATAGGTACACTGTTGACCTCATCATCATATGCAGTCATTAATCTGAACACTAGGTTGTCGCAGCTGTCTGCTTCACATTCATCAAATCTATCAAATATTTATTCATAAGTATTTATTTATATGTACCTCATAATTTTTCAAAGGGTACTTCATCCTTAGCCTTCCTCTATTATGCTTTCAGTTTATTACTCAATCCAGTTGTGTGGTGAGGCTGTTCTATCGCAGAATATGTGCGGTACGTTTCATCATTGTTACTTAAAAGTGTGTGAATTAACCATATTTTCTTCCCCGCCTTACATGATACTTCTTCATTGGTGGCAATCCCATTGCACGTGCGATCTTCCAACTTATATTGCATCCAATCTCCTCATTTATCGTTGCAAGAATCATCCATAATTAACTAAGACGTATGAGTATAACCTCAATATATGGTGCACTGCCAACCTACTATCGCTTAGTCTTCTTACTTCATCGCTTAGTACTTTTTAATCTCTTCTCAGAAGATTTTTATTTCTCTATCTCAAAATCTTATGAATAATTCGTGTTGACCCTAAATTGGACCCGATAGAACCACTCTACTTCCTTGTCACTTATTAGATACCTGTTCTTCTTGATTACTTCGATTCTCAGTACCCCAGTAAGGGTAAACCCTTCACTGCCTTAAACTCTATCCTTTGCGTAATCTTTGCATGATCTAGTAATGTTATACGTCATGAGTTTAAAGACTTTATAACTCACCAAGTGACTTAACCTTTCCTCCTAAAAATGGGTATTATTAGAGTTTTACATTATGAAAACCATTGGACCAGGAGGAGGATTGGGATAACGGCCTCACGGCTGCAAGGTCCTAGGGCCCCCAAAATGGGTGTCCTCTTTATTCCAGTAATAAATACATTGGAATCAGTGTAGGTTCTTTTTGCCTTCTTAAATTACTAAAATTTAGGGTGCAAAATTTCGCTGTCGTAAGAAATGGTCAAAAGAATGAAGTATTTAAGTTTGTCAATCGACATTGTCTCACAGTTCGCTATTCCATGGAAACCTGAGCAATGGATGTGAACGGGAAATTTTGACGGAGCGTTTACGGCTTTTCTTACATCACAAAACGAGCTACTTATTTATCTTGTATTATAGCAGTTTAAAATATTTTCTCGAAGTGACCAATACTTTTGAATTTGGGTATTTAAGGGTTTAAGAATACGAGGAATCTGTTGGGCCTAGTTTAATTGCAATGCGCTGATATTGGCTTAGAAATTACCAATAGAACAAGGATTATGAGAACGAGATTATTATAACCACGGGCTGAAATATATAATTTCTAATAATGAAACCCGTGTGTAGCACGAAATTTTCCCACTGACATGGAGGTTTTCCTCGTCAATTTTTCATGAGATATGTACTATATTTATATTAATAAACTAATATATAATACTTTTATGAAGTATTACCTCATCTCACATGTAAATGACGACTGCTTTAAATTCCATTGAGGCGCTGAATATTAATCTCTTACGAATATAGCCGTAAGTATATCCAGGAGTGTGAGCAAAAATAAAATGAAAAAGCAGAACAGATGGTGGCTTCTGTTACTTTCCGTGAAATAGAAAACAAATGTAGTTTCAGTTTATATTTGGCTTCAGAATGGAGCGGCATTTTCAGGGAAACAAATTGGACCGTAATTTTGTAATCTTTTGTTTTCGAGAAGAAATTATTTCATTCATTGTTAATCGTATATATTGTTTATAATTAAATATAAATACAAGTAATAATATTGAATTACATGTTAAAAATTTCCATTTGATTTCCAAATTAATTATTACATCAGTGTACGGAGAAAATCTCGATCCTCCGGCACTCCCTAGGAAAATAAAGGATATAATTCCGAAATCAGTGTCTACGTAAAAGCTTTCGAGAATAGCAAAAAAATGTCGTTGACAAAGTCATCGTTATAGTCGTGCGCCTTATGTGACCTATATATTGTCATCCCCTATTTGGCTCTATAGTTTTTATAAAAGAGAAGTCATTTTGTTGAAATTGAATATGCAGCGCGACGGCCGCATCGGAGTTTCACCGTCAAAGTTTCACAACGGCAGTTTATCCGGGGAGTTTTTGTTATTTGCCACAGTTTTGGAGATAAGCGCGGCGTTAAAACGGGCCCTCCCACCCCCGAGCCGGTTGCAATTCGCTCCGAATAATATCGTTCACCCTCATCATCCGTCCTTTTCCTTGCTTCAACCCCTTTTCTCTCTCTGCTTTCCCCTGACCGTGATTCTTTTGGCTCACCCAATTCCCCGCCTCCAAAAAGCCTTCTCTTATGCCTCCATCCTCCCTCGATATTCTCTCACCTCTTCTCGCACTCCGAAGTTAAGCTGCTTGCTATCTCTCCTCCTTCTCTCTCCCCCCTGCGAATGTTCCCTCAATACGAATTGGACGTATCGACCCCCAAACCCTTTCGGACAGCCCGAGTAATTGAAAGCATTAAGGGTGGGGAGCGTCTTAGACAGAGTCGACATCTCGGCCATCGGTCACGGACGATGCCGGCGACGCCGAGGGACCCACGGCCCGGCTCCGGGTCTGGGGAGAGCTGGGGGGGATATCTTCCTCCGTTTCCACAAAATTCGCCCATTCTTCGCCTCCTCTTCACCCCCCCCCCTTCACGAACCCATCCCTGCATTGGCCTCCTTTTTCAGTACCCATCCCCCCGACCTCCCACGCCCCAACTCTACCCCTTTACGTAGCCCTTTGGCCCCCATTCCTTTCCATCCTTAACCGACCTCTTCTCATTCCGATCCACATCTTAATATCCGTCCACTTTCTCATAACCATCTCCACCTTTCCCAGAAATGCTCGCGCCTCATCTTTCCGCGTGCCTGAAATATGGCATCAGTCGCCTGAGTCATTTCCCAACCCCGTCAAGTTGGATTTACTTTAAGATTATCTCGTATTCTTTTCACGGTGTTGTAATTACGTTCATTTTCGTATCCTCAGAGCGTTTTCTTTGTTAAACTCTTCAACTGTCCGTGAGTACATTTACCTTTCAAGTCACTGGTGTCATCTCTTTTTTCACATTGTCTAAGGTGATCTTTTCCCATTTTTTAAAGATCCACGCCTCTTTTATTGAGCCTAAACTCTTTTCATATATTCTATATTTAAATTTTAAAAATGATCAAGTACTTTTGCTCACAATTTTTAGCTGATTCTACGTCCGCAGTTATCAATGTGTCTTTACCCTAGATAGTTTATGAGAAATTTACTTGCGGTATATCCCCAACATCCAGTTATATATATTTAATTTTATGGAATTCTGAGAAAAATGAAAATTGAGCAGTCCACACACTTTTTGCCAATGTATAGATATGCAATGCGGACGGAATCCGAAGAAACATGGACCACATGTTGAGGCAATCCACCTCGAATGATTTTTCCCTGTGTTATTCCATCCTCGCTGTTTTGTATTGTATATTGCTTGTCTGCATCAGTGGTAAACGCTTTTTTTATATTTCAATAATAATTTGGTATAGAAGTGGTCAATTCTATTTTATTGGGAATTTCTATTTTTAGTATTAACGTTTTCCGGCTGATTGATTCTTGAGTATGTACGTATTGTTTATATCAGAATATTTAGAAGCATTGTGAATATTATAACCAGTTGGCGAGTCATTGAAATATTGATTTAGCTATATAAATCATGTTACAAATGAATGAATCTTTGATGTGTTATGGAAGGATTCTGCTATAATTTAAACAATAAAAATGAGGGTGAGAACGTTATATAATAAGTTCACAGTGAAAATTTATTTTTTGTACCCTGTCTGAAACAGCATTTAGGTGCTTCATAAACATTTTTACTATTTCTTCTTTGAGGTAGCTATAAGCAAGCACTTAGGGAATCAAAAATTACAAGCCTTACCTTTGGCCGAGCTGCTAAAATAAGTAACTTTTATGCTTTACATAGCTGAGCTTTAGCAGGCATTATTTTGCTTGAGTTTTAACAGTTGATTTTTTATTTTTAATTTTTAAAGAATGCAAAAATTCAATATGTTCAGGCATGGAATCAAATGAACTGAAATCAGGATGATGAATTCAATGCTTTTTTCAATTGTTTTGAAAATCGGGCTGTAGTTTTGCAATAGACGAGGCTGACACAAACGTTTTGGATTTTTTATTCTTGTAAACCTTCCCGTTTTTCATTTGGACTTGAACTCTCTACAACTATTTATTCTTGGATTGCGATCAAATGGTTTCGTGCAGGCTGCTGAGTTTTCCGATACAGTTCAGAAGAGAGAATTAAGCGAGGTCAAACCAAGAGTTGCCGAGACTGCATTCTTAAATAGCGAAACCGATAGTAAACTTAATGCGAGTTGTGTTTTTGCGACCTTCCTCTCCTTCAGCGACTTGGATGGCGCTATGAGATACGTGTTTTTTTTCCTCCCGCTCGCGTCAGTGGTCATTGGGGCAGCAGACGGTGTCGCTTGGATTTCCCCCGCAAGAGTGCACTAGTTTGTTCCCGGGGTGAGTTTGATTCCACCTCCTTTTATTTTTCCCCGAAATTGGCCAGATATTGGACGCGCACAGTTTGCCCCCGCGACCAGCTGAGCGATAGAAGTGGAGTGGACGACGAGAAAATTAAGGCTCTCACCCGAGGGAGATAGCACGACCCGATGTGACATGGAGAGAGTGAGTGAGGAGCCTTTGAATTTGGACTCATATTCGAAAGAATTAAAAGGCAAAAATCTGGAGTAATTCTGGAAGAATCACTTTATTTGTACTAAAGAATAGATAGTGAATACTGGTACCGCGGTTCCTTTGCCTCACTTTACGTTTTCGGTCGTGGGAGAGCTTTAGTTATAACAAATTTGGTTGTTAATGAGATTTATTTCTTCTCCAGGATTGTGAGTAAACTTTTCCATGATGTTGAAGGACTGTAATAGTGCCTTATTTTCTGTTACTTGTTTTTTTATGTCTGTTCGCGTTGTTTCAAAAAATCAGGGAGGGTGACGTTTTATTCATGCTTATTGGATTTACCTCTGATTTTATTCCATTGTATTATCGTCTGCGAGCTATTAGTTTTTTATTCTTAATGAATATAATCGAATTTTTTTCGAGTTTACAGAAATCGAGTCTACAGAAGCAAAAAGAAATTTTCTCAGATACGTCTTGATGTAGTAAATTCAAGTTGTAAAGAGAACACAATGCGAATAATGTTATTCCTAAGTCAGAATCGAGATTAGGGCACAGCCTTCGAACTTCATAGTTTCCTTGGTTTCTTGATCTCTTACATACTTTTCAGAACCTTTGTGCACCTATTTCTCTCATATAGTACAAAACTGCCTAAGCCTGCCTCACAAGTGTTATGAGAATTATGGCTTTGGCCTTTTCCCTAACATATATGACGGCATTTATCTACTTTCCTAGAATTTCTTCGCCTTGTATGGGGAAGTCGTAATTCCATTTTTACTGTCATCTTTTTCACTTCATTTCCAAACATTCATAGGTCGTTCATATCGACCTTATGTCGGGCCAGGCTTTCCTTGAGCTTTACTGTCATGAAAATGATACACTTATTTTTAATGAAAATTGTTTACTTTTACTCTTTCAGAAGCCTGACCAGGATAGAGTCGTTGGGCCATCTATCTCAGCAATTGATCGGCAAAAAAATTTTCTTCAGCCATGCGGCTAACTAATATGGGTGAATGGCCATTCGAGGATAGACTATTAATCATTCTTCTTTATTACTTGCGGGAATATACCTGGTTAATACTCCAAAGTGAGGCTTGAAATCTTTTTATTCACAATCCAGCGTTTTTATTCAATTTACTACTTATTAAAAAATAGAGTAAAAGAAAACTGTGGAGGAACATGTTTAACCCTTATACATTAAGAGCTACCATTGATTGGAAAGTTAGAATGTTTTGCGTGTAACGTATCCGTTTTTTAATAGATTTTACTATCATAGGTTTTAAATCCATATTTACGTCTCCTGAATTTGCGACGGCAAGAAAAACGGTCGTTATGCTCCATCTACTCTTTTCCTCCATTTAAACACTTGTTTTCCTATTCCATGTTATTTTTCCAGCTCGGAGGATTAAAATATTCCAGACATCTGTGCGGAATACGTTATTTTCTTAAATCTCCCAAAACAGTCTCGCTCTAATTTGAGGATCTCCGACAAGTATTATTTATTTTTTTTGCGGACCGAAAAATTAATAAATTCCATCCATTTCCCTAGTGTTTATTTCCCTTCATTTTCCCTCTCTTCGCCCTGACGGGGCCTGTTCCCCGCGGAATGTCCCCCATTGTCCAACCCCTCGTCTGCATCAGCGTCCTCGCGCAACAACCCTCTCCTTTTACCCTGCCGAGGGCGGCTCAACTTCCAGTGTCACCCTGTCCCGCGAGGGGAGAGGTTGGGGTTGAGGGCGTGGGATGAGAGGGGTGCATGGTGAGGGGGGAATATGCAGGGGGGAGGGGTTCAAACATGCGCCCGTGGATGGCCCTTGACCCTCCATTAATCACCACCGCAGGGCTCTCTTCCACTCGTTCCCACCTTTTTTTCCTCCTCACCCTCCCTCCCGCATTTATTCCTTCACTCCCCCTCTCTTGCTCTCTCTTCTCTATATCTTTTCCTTCACGTCCAACGCTGGGTTTTGTGTGTGTGTTAGTACGTATGCGATTGTGTTTTCGGGCATTTGTGCGCTCCCCGAACGTCCATCCATCTTTTCGTTCCTTTCTTTCTTTTGTGCGTCCGCCAGGAAAACCGAGTGGGTTGGGAATAGGGACGACACCTTGTTTTCCTTTGTGGACGAAAAAAAAATAAAAACGCAGCCGAATATGGAATGTGTGTATTCTTTCATCAGCTGAATCGAAATTCCTGGAATGTTGAGGCTAGCGGAATATATGGATGCGTTGGGAACCTTTCCTTTAATGTACTTTCGCCTGTTGTGCTCTAATATGCCGCCTTTAATACTAGGGGTGGTTTAGTAAGTAGGTTTGAAGAAATTTATCTAAATTAAAATAGAAGTATTTTTGAGTCCTTGATGTTGCCTAACTTATTTGATGAATTCAGGATTGAATTGAGGGAACAGTGGCTTTCTAACAAAAAGTGATTGGCCTAGTAACTTTAACGCTATTGTATACGATACTTAGTCGTTGAATATCTTGTATCCTACCTTAAAGAGGCAGATATCTTAGCGCTATTCAATATTGTACTGATTGAAATTTCTTCACAACTTTTTCATTCAAAGTTAATATAAATTCCAAGTGTATGTACGCCTTTTACTTTCATTGAATAATGATCCGTTCCGTACCTTAGAGACGAAGTGATATATTAGGAACATGGTAGGTTAATAGGAATCTGGCAACTGCCAACGTTGATAGAATATAAAATTATTTTAACAAGCCGCTTTTCCTATCATAGCATATGCGTCTATTTTTCAGTTAGTCTGACTGTTCCATGTTAGTTTTTACGCAAGGTGATCTAGCAAAAAGTATTTTTAGAGAGCTAAGGATTAATTTAAAAAATGATGAGATACTGGAATGTGTATCTTAAGATAGGAAGTGATAATTCAGTATTTAGAAGAATAATTTTAAGTCGACTAAGCGATAAGAGGGGTGAAAACATTTGATGCTACCAAAAATCATATCAGAGTAGTTGTAGTGCTTCTTATTATGCTGAAGATATTGTTCCATTTCTTCATTTAGGTTTGTCCACCGAACATACCACAGCGTTATTAGCCGAACTATTCTCGCTTACTCTTCATTTTATCATTTTGTTACCTGTTTCTTCTTGTGCTTTATGGAAAATGTAACCATGGAAAACCTCATGTTAAACATCTTTAATCAGCTGGTTTGAAGCATGGAAAGGAATTGAACAGTAAAACTTGACAACTACTGATGCTGGAAATATTTTCCGGTCTTATGTTTAAAAAATGAAATAAAGGTTCCCTTACTACAAGAGAGGGAAGTTATACGCTAGAATTAATGGAGCTTTCCAGGCGTTCCTAAATAGAATGACAGTCGCCAAATGAAATCAAATATGACCAACGAAGCCCCTACCCTATCCACACAGCATGGGTGACGTGTAGGTTGCATACGCACACAGGTTGTGTTCGGAATGGGAGAAGATATATTTGGCTATTTTTCAGTATGACTTCCCAGGTATTGCTTATGACAATTTCCCTTCGATCGAGATGGCCTAAAACCTTAGTGGTACATCAGAAAGATAGCGATCTTAAATGAAACGTTGTAGGGAAGATGCTTTGGATTCGTCATTAAGTGGACATAATTATAAATTTTCTGTAGAATTCAACTTTTTTACTGTTAGAGAGTTCATATTTTAACTTTTGAAGTTGCAATGATCGACTTTCAAGTGAAAAATTACTATAACTTATAGAATCTCTAGAAGATAATATTTTTATTTGTAAAATGAGTCATTCGTTTAAATAATAAACCCGTCTCACTTATTCAACTGGAGTCAGGATAGTTTGAAAATTAAAGATGTTGACCCCAAACCGGTAATAACAACGGGACTAATACTCTCTGGGAATTATATTAATCTTACGTAAATGATTGCAAATCCTTGTAATTAGAAAATAATAAATTGTACAATACATTTATTTCTTCTTCAATGCATCAAGATTGACAATTAACCAGGTCTTTCCTTCGAACTGTTAAGGAACCATTAAGGTTATACCCTGGAGAATAGTGTGCGCACGAATATATTAATTAATTTTGTAGGTTGAAATTATTGAAGTTAAATTAGAATTCATTTGATCCGTGCTTAAATAAAAAGGGGTAAGTGAATAAAAAACAGAATGCAGATCTTAATAATCAAAGATGGAAAGGAATGAAAAAGAATGCATAGGTTGGTTGTAGTGAAATTATATGACCAAATACGCATTTTTCCCAGTACCCTAAATTTTGCTAAATTATATTGACGACCCGTATGCTATAACCTCAACAGGCTCATCATTTTCCATAATTTAAAAGTTTTATCTTGTGTCATATGCTGAAGAGAAGATATTTATGTATATCTTTTGTTAATTACTGCATATATACAGCGGTATTAGCAGTTTTGAGTTAAGGAAACGGGAGTATATATTAATTTACTATTTTATTTTTAGTGTTTATTATTTTAAGAAAGGGTCATTTTATACACCCGTTGCCGTCTTGCAATGAGATCATCCAGCTTTAACTCACCAAACCGTTTATGGTATTTTTTTTTATTTTACAGCAGCTAATGCTGGGGCTGGAGCAAAATCTAAAGGGCTTGGGCGTCTGAGAATGGAAATTATGTTTATTATTTTTTTCTGATTACGGAGAGCTTAAACCTCCTCTGAATTCTTAATTCCATCTCTTGGCGTATCTTTTCGATTGGTCACTCTTTCTCTCTCTCCAATTCCATGGCTTGTTTTCGTCTCCCCTCGTGCTCCCTTCTTGGTAGACTCAGCCAAATGCCTAATCTCGAACTGCAATCACTCCCTTCTCTTCCTCCAAGGAACAACGAAACCCCGTTAGTTATTATCATTTCCTTTGACTTGTTTTAACTTCTTCCTTAAGTTTCACTCCAGCATTAATCCTCTGACAATTTTCCACTTCTCAGATCCCCAATTCTTTCCTTCTTTCTCTCCCCAGATATTTATGTCCCTTGTTTTCCTTATCTCTCGTTCTCTCTCATCCCCCTTTGTCCTCCTCCTAGTCTCTCTTGTTTCCGTCTCTTCCATTCTACGACGCACTCAGACTCATTGATTTATCTCACGTCCTGTTTTGCGCTCTCCCTTCCGCTATAGGCTCCGAGATTTACGCCATCCTTCCCGTGATTCAGCCATCCCTTTCCTCTCCGAATACCTCCCATCCATAATCATTAGTCCTAGGTTACATCCTGTTCTGCTGACATACACGTTTTGTCCTAGCATCGAGTTCATTCTTCGAAAAAGCTCTCCTCGAATTCTTACATCTGGCCTACTTACAAATGTGCTCTGACAGCTTAGTTCCTATTAAGTTGTATTTTAGCCTCATGGTATTTCTCATTAATAAAAAATGTTTCAAAAATAAACTGAATCAATCACGCTCTAGGATGGAATATAATGCAAGTTCATAAAATTTTAGAAACATATTTTGCTTTAAACCGCTGGACATCATCTACTTTGAAAGCCCTAACACCGGATATGTCTTGTTGGTCTGTTGAATGTAGTGATTTGTATTTAGGCATGAATATTCAGCTCACCGGCACCGTATATTTGTGTCTGGTTAACAGATGGGAATCACAGTCAATCCATCCCTTATTTTTCGATCAGTATGGTTGCTGATACTCTGGAGTTCTTGAGGGAAATCTTTGCATGTTTTACAAGGTCAATGATAAGATTTCTGTTTTGCTTTCATCCTTTGAAACAGTACAGGAGTTGTTATTAGCTAAAGAATATGCTTAGAGATATTTAAGATGCTTTAATATGGAAGTATATGTTAATAGCCCAATAAAAGCATACCATAACTGGTTGGTGACAAATGATAACACCTGATTTCCTCACTTCTAATACTGTTCATGAGCATATGTGACATGTTTGCTCACAGAAAAACTGATGAAAATATCCATTAATAGTGATTTGTCATACGAAACAGAAATAATATTTTTCCCATGTTTTTAGTCTCACCGGTCTAAGTTTCAACTGATGGTCGTTATTTTTAGCCTCATAGGTAGAAAAAATATATTTGGTTGGTCATAAATAGTTCCATTTTCCAGTATTGAATCTCGAGGACAAGCAAATACAAATACATGAGAAACTTAGGCGCTTTAAGAGATCGGAGTTGTCATATAAAAAGCGGAATAAAATTTGACATCGTGGATGAAGTAATTACCATTCCTCCTATGAAGTATTTTTTTGTGTGATATATGAACATACGTTCATGTTACAGTCAATGCTTTTCAATTGTTATATTTATTTTCTAGATTTTCCTGTGGTAGATTTGTTTATGCTCTGCGTTGTGTATCTTATAATGGATTCTCCAAAAAAAGTCATGAGACTTATTTCGTTGAATTTGTTGACAGAAACAGAGAGACACAAGCAGAAATACAAAAAGAATTGCTGTTTCATGATGACACATTCTCAACTGACGACGATTTGAATTCATTTACAATTATTATTACCCAAATTTCTCGTGAAATTAGGACCTAAGGAATCTTTTCATGTTTGTGATAGTTATTTTAGACGCCAATTTTTTGTGGATATGGACATGAAGCGGAACCTTATTAATAATTATTTTAGTTTTTTATAGTTCTATTTTAGAATTTTTTGGCGCTCTCTTTCTTTAACTACAAAATACTTCCTTTGCGATAGTGCCGCAAGTGTTTGGTTACTCTAAATTATATTTCATGCGCAAAATAAACTACTTATTACGGCGGATTTGGTTCAATGACCTAATTGGGAGGTTTTGGAGGCTATATGCAAGGCTAAGTTTTATGAAAAAATTATATCACTTAAGTTTATGGATGATACATATAGTATTTATTTGAGCTACGCCATAAATCTCGAAAACCTTTAAAAGTTACAAAATGAGAGTTATCCTACCCGAGCGCAGAAATTGTATGGGTATTGGGAGCATTTACTCTGAATTTCTATAAAAATTCCTTTTACCAATAGTTATCTTATATAAAAGTCAATTTGTTGTTCACAGAAATTCCTTCATTCGCGCCAGTAAAGACGAACCTCAAAATCAGAGTGACGTAAACATTCTCCATTAACATACAATGTACTTTCTCTTTTAATTGTTTCCCTCTTTCATGCCTAGTATAACATCCCTTGCCACGTCCCTGTTTTCGCTCGCAAACATGGTATGTAGTACATTCTTAAAATTTACACAGTTATCCCATAAAAAATATATATATTAGAGTGTTGCTCCATATTTCAGTGTTTCACAAATTTCGGTACTTAAAATGAAAGGTAAGGTCAAGTATTGTCATTTCGACGTCCTAAGTTGGCACTATGAAGATATATTTTGAACTTTATGTTACTCATTAATCTCAGAATTTCTTCGAAAACATTACAAAATTATTATTCAAGAAGTGTTAACTCAGGTATAGGCTCCGTATTATTTCTCAAGTAATCACTGGAATATATTTTAATCATAAATTAGAGTTCTGACTTCTATGTTATTTTGATCTTTAAAATATTGAATACATTAGTATGTAATTTTCAAGTAAAAGCAGAGATATATTTTTAATAGAGGTGTATAGGAATGGTCGCGCGAAGACCTACTCTTTCAACACTCTCGACAGTACATCCTCTTTTGCCGGACGCAGCGCGGATATTAAAGAAAGCGACGGTCACCGCTCGGCTATCGCAGACGCGGCAATGGTGGTCCGCGAGCTTTTTCGCCCGGCGCCTTCCTCGTCCATCACGGCCGCTCTCGAGTTGCCCGCGCGGGCAGCGACGGCGTCGTCGGTGAGGTAATTGATGTTAAGCGATGCGGTCGGTCGTCTGCTCACACACACAGCGAGCGGTCTAATATGCCCAGTCGCGGAAGTAATAGATTCCGCATTTAGCCTCGCCGACGGAACGGTCTCACGCGTCCGTTGTAGGGTAGTGAGCGGGTCGCGGGAGAGGGAAAGCGTGGAGCTATCTGGGGGGGAGGAGAGCAGTAGCGTCGATGTGAGTGCACGGTGATGCGCGGGAAGAGATACTACCTACTTCGTCGTGTGCCTCGAGATTCATTAATCACTTGCTCATCCGAGCGGCGACAATGGGAAACGCCTGCTCGGTGAACACCTCATACTCTTGCCTCGCTCTTTCATGTAATCTTTTCCCCATCTTTAACCCTTCTCGCGCGATATGTCGATGTTGCTTCTTTGAATGTCTTTTTTCTCCTTCTCTTTCTTTTTCGTTTCCACATAGCCTTCTCCTGCCACTCTACTCCTCTTCAAACTGTGTTGCCGAAAATTATTGATGATCGAGTCCGTTTTTCGAGAAACGGGAACAATACGTGCGTTCAAACCTCTCCGACCGCAGCAGTTTTGACAACCGTGTTATTATTGGCATCTGTGGTCTGGGCTTCTTGTGATCAGCGAGACAAGTTATCAAACTTCTTCTGATGCCGTAATTGCTTGATGGGGTGCCCGATCGTGGCGAAGACATCGAACTATATATTTGTTTTATTCCAGTCAATTATTCGTAATGATTAATGTACAATATTTCCCTCCGCGTTTTTTACGCTGTGAATAGAGTTATTTAGTAAATGATGCTTCTCTTTAATATTATAAACCTCGATTTGCGACATTGGGATCAATATCAATTTGGAGTAACCATTGACTAATGTGGTATTGTTTTCCTTTTCTGAGAGCAGGCAAGCAGCATGTGTACATCATGTTGAGCTGCCACTTACTTTCACAATTTTTTCAATACCATGTGTTACATTTTTTATTTAGACAAAAATTAGTTTGAACCAGACATTAGGCTAAAGAATGAAATTTTAAAAAAATGTATGGCATTTGTAGAAAAAGTATTTACTTTTCGCATTTACGATCTATGAACTTCTGTTTGATTAGACTAATATAGACTGTTTGATGGTTTTGCAATATTAAATTATTTTTTATGTTTTCTTTCTCACCAAACTAATGCTTCGCTGAGCTACTCCGATTAAGCGACCCGTAAGGATGAGTATTCTCTATGACAGTAATTTTTTTTGGCCTGGAACAACACATTAGTATCATTGAAAACCAGATAAAACATAACTCCACCTAAAAATGTATACATTCAGTTCTTTACCGGTACTATTTAAGTTTTATTTTAATATCAGTATGTATCCACTTGTAGCAAGCTACGCACGTTCATGAGACCCAATATGCATAATTTTGTCACAGGTGGCATTTGGTTCAGTCCAATACCACCGAGCACTTGACGGAGAGTCGGGTCGCGATATAACCCATGCTCGGATGACCCTGGACCGGCGCCAGAATTCTCATGAATCTCCCTCAACAGTTAATGCATTTATTTTCGATGCCATCGAGATTAATCGCTTCGTCCCGTGGTGGAAAGAAATAGGACCACTCCGAGCTCCTCCCTTCCCCTCTATCTCTCTCGCCGGACATTTTGCATCCCGGGGCCTTGAGTGTACACAGAGCGGGAGGAAGGGTAGTGGTGTCCTGCCGCTTGGACGGTCTGTGAGTGAGGGAGTGCGCCATCCATCTCGCTTTCATTCCTCGCCTCTGACGATGACCAACACCCAATCCCACTTCCCACACCTCAGCGAGCCTTCTCTAACAACCCTTCGCGCCCCTCTCCTTCAGTGTCACTTTCTCGCTCCGTTCTCTTTTATTCCCATTCCCCTCTCCGTCCCTTCATGAATCGTAACGAATGTATACACCAACGAAACAGATTGTCCACAGGTATATGATGACAATATATTTTTTCTTTATTTCTCACCAGTCAGCATCGAAAATTAATCATTCAAGCTATTTTGCTTATAGCGTTAAAAGTTAACCAGGCAGGAATTGTTGTTCTTTTATCAGTTACTGAAATTTTATGAGTTACTCGTTCTCTGACCCTTTGAAAATGGTTATAAAGTTTTCTTTGGCAATGACTGTTGTATAATACATCTAAGTATCACATACTCTACTTTCGTAAATATTTTCTACCACATTTTTGGACCAAATAATTTTGATTTTGCGCATAACTTTGTGACTTTTGGTTACAGGTTTGATTAAAGGTTCTAATTTTTTTCTGGAAATGTGGTAAAGATTACATAGCTATATAAAATGTGGGGAAGAACTATTTAGTTCGTACAAGAATATCTTCAGTAATCTACGTCTTCTCTTCATGCCGTACAGTTTTTAGTTTTTCTCAATGAATCGATGAATGATTTTTTCCATCTATAGCTCTTTCCTCCGACCGTATTGTTATGATATCAATTTTTATAAATTTAGTGTCCATGACATTGCGGCAATTGCAGTTTAAAATAGATAACGTCCTCCTCTCTGTTTACGTACGAAGAGATTACCTTTTTTAATTTTTTGCACTGACAATGATTAAACAAAAGTGATTCATTACGAGTCAATTTAATAAAAAAGGTATTTTTTTAGATAGTACTTTGGCCTCTCGTAGATTATTTTAGATCTTATAGATTATTTTAGAAACTATATTCATCAGCTAACACATCTATTTGTACGTATATAAAATATCCAATTGGCATGAGTAGAATTTTTCACTTATTTATTTGAACGGTGGTACTTTTTACTTAGATGAATGGTAAAGTTCTTAGAGGTGCATTTTTCTGTGTAGTACAGCAAGCCATTTATGCACTTGAATTAAAATCAAAGCCTATTGCATTAATATGAATCTATATTAATGGAAATCACATTTTATGACTAATGAATTGTCATTGCCATTTATGACTAATGAGCTCATAGTTGGTATCGTCTAATGATACATCTTATTATCAACAATATAGGGGCGGGGTGGGATAACAGTTTCGAGAAATGATTTTGTAACTTTTCAATTAAGTTAATAAAACATATTATATTGACCGCTTTAGTTTTTTTCCTAGTCGGAATCTGAAAGCTTTGGAGCCAGCTTTTTTTTGCTGTAGGTATGTAGTAGCCGGCTGCCAGGGCTAATAGGAGTGTGTTGATGGCCCCTAAAAATTCAACACCACATTCATCCATCTTCACAATCCTTTTTTCCTCGCCTCACTGTCCCATCGGACCGTTTCGTTTATCCACTTCTCCTCTCAATTTCTCAGCGTTCCCTTTTCTCCCCACCTGTCTCCCACTCTGTCCACCTCGCGCTCCCCAGTCATTCGGTCTTTTACTAGACCCTCCCTCCTCCCCCTTTGCAAGTACCTTTCCCTGATCCCAGAGAGCTCTAGCCGTTCCTTTCGGCGCGGCGTGGGAGTTTGGGCGATATTCCATACGCCGGGGAATACGACGTTCCCCCACTTCCTGCCTTAACAGTCTCCCCATCCGCCTTCGTAGTACCCGTGACGGATCTTCACCACCACAGTCCTTTGGGTGTGATTAATGAATCGATGTCCCTAGTTTTGGCCGTGAGCCCCTCCCCGCCCCAGCACATAACCAACCCACCCACTCGGTCGCATTGGGACACACACACACAACAGTGGGGAGGCTTTTAGGATTCTCCGTCCACCATCCCTCCTCCCCCCCCGTGTGGAATACCCATTATTGTCGCCATCCCCAGCGCCTAGCTAGCAGTACCGCTACTTTCGTTCCTATTGTGCCTTTACTGAGTCTCTATCTTTTTCTCTCTAACAATTCCAGCAGCGGAGCAAATGGAATTTTCTCGTGCATTAAAAGAGCCCAAATAGTTTTCGTGCTTTTGTCGCCCCCCCATCGTCTGCTGGGAGTGTCGTTGTTTTTTATTATTTTTCTAATTTTTTTTCGTCTGCCAAGTTTACCGTTTTCTCGGTCTTCGTCCTCTTTGTTCGCGATGCAGCAGTCATTCCGCTCAGTTAATTTCATGCGAAGTCTTCGTAAGGTTCTGGTTCCTTTGCGCGGGTTCCCCCTCCTCGTTGGATAAGCGGAATTCTCACATCGCAACCAGAAGTAGTCAAGACTGCTCGCTGTCCCACATTCCGGTCCTTCCTTATTACCCGTGGTCTACTTAGGGACGTAGCTTTTTTTGAAAAATAATGTTTTTTTTCTGAGTTAATGTTTTGAGTAGATTGGACGCTATGTACCCGTAATCAGTTAATGCCTCATAATTAGGTACATATACACTGTTTTTATGTCTGGTTACAATATTATGCATCGTTTTATAGAAATGCATGTTTTTTACGCATCTTTATTGTTGCCAAGTTATGGTTGGTCTATACTGTTCCCTTTTGGCCGGCATGAGTATCATAAAAAACCTGATGTTTGGCCTAAATTATTAAGGCATATGAGACCGCCTTTATCCTTAGAATAATTTGATTGTTCATTAGATGTTTAATGTTTAGTTACAATTAATTGCATGAAATTGCAAATGCATGATAATATTGAGTTAAATCTCAGCTGCTAGACAGCCATTCATTTATTCAATATTTCGAATACATCAGTACTCCTGAAGTAACTGACGTCATTTATTGAGGTGACATAGATATGAGCTTCAATGAATTTTTTCCAAAACATCATGGAAAGCAAAAATGAAAGCTAAATTCCCTTTTATCACCGACTGGGTTAAAAAAGTACCCTTAGGTTAGAGGTTATTATTTGTCAGCTGAAGCTTCTTCTTATTTCTCCCTGGCTTGATACATATGATTTTCTGCATAGACAATGGAGCCGAAACACTATAGCTCTGCATCCTCGGCGAAATAGGTTTGATGAAGGACAAGGTTTTTATATCCAAGTAGCCAAAATTTTGAAAATTGTACTTTTTGTTTCTACCGGATATATCATATTATTTAAAAACTCAGAACGTATCCGAGAAAATAAGCGCCGTCGTCAGGTATAGACTTGAGATAATGGTAAGTCGAAGAGAATTAGGAAACTAGCCGTTTTTCGGTATTTTGTAATTAAAATAGGTTACTCATGCATTTTTCGGCAATTTATTACGTTCGCTGGTCGTGTAGTGGCAAAAGAAATATTCGAACATTTTGTTACTGAGACAATGTCCCTTATTTTTTATGTGAATGATTGAATCTTTTTATATAGAAAGGAAGCATTTTCTTGACATTTAAATCATGCTTGCTTCCTTTGTGATTGACTTTCACCTCATTTCACCTGATTGCGTGGTAACTTGATGCTTTTACTGGTTGCATGAGTTGACTGACCTCTTCATTTTGGCGTCTTATTCCGAGGGCTTGGGTGCCAATCTCTACCACGGCCCAGATCATTCATTATAGTTCCTTAAGTTGGTGTCTCGTGGGCGATACTCCGTTTGTTGAATGAGACATTTAACGACCAAAGGTGACTTTCGTTAAAATAAATAAATCGACTTGTGCTGGGTTCCTTACGCTTCTTTCCAAGAGCTCGCAATAACTCTTCTCTAACCACCCACCCACCTATTCTTCGTGTTGCGAATGATCTTAGGTGTCGGTTGTCTCTCCAAATGACCCGCTAGCTCTGCCTTTGCATAAAGTAGTATCGATTGTGAATCGGAGGGACCTACGTCATGCGAAATGTAAACTAATATTTTACCTAGTTTCCGTCGCCTGTCTGGGAATTAAATTTTATACGAGCCAATATATTCTTTTTCTTCATTGTATTGTACTAGTGTTGAAAATTTGAGTAGAAGTCCTTCTCTATTCTTACTTCAGATACGATGATACGCTGAAAATTTCATCGGATTTTCATTCACTGATATGGTTAAGCCTAAGTTATGCCGATTATGGTGTATTGGTTCGTGTGAAATTTGTGCATCTTCAGTGAAATTGAGCTTCACTGAAGTTTATTCTGCAAAGTGCTAGGATTTCTTATTCAATGAGACTCTTGCATTGATAGCAGGCTGATTTTGAGTATTTATTCCAGGCAAATGTACAGCGTCAAATCGTACTTTTAATTAACCTGAGAAAATATTTGCTCAGTAATATCACAACTCTGAGCGCTCCTCAAATTACCATATTGCTTTGGTTCAACATTTAACATTTAATAGGATACATCTGTAAAACATTTATGCTGCACCTTAGATATGAATTCGTATGTAATTCCCTTTAGTACCTCAGAGTCTCAGCGATTACATAGAAGTAAGTTGCAATTCTGAGCAAAAATTAGGACTACTATTAAGCTCGAATTATCTTTATAAGCTCCTATAAATTCCCGTTCGAGAAATTCACTTTGCTCTGTCGTTATTTATTCCGTTTCATCTCACTCATTAACCCTAAATTCATATTTCCTTATCATGCTTTCTACTTTTGCTTACTAACCTCTTAACATTCCAGCATTTAGTAATTTCAGAAATCCTTGTAGCTTAGTTTCTCATAGCACCAGCTTCTAAGACGAGATCCTATGATTAGATTCAAGGTTTTATTCATGACCAATATGTAAGAAATGGCCTACATTCCCGATAATATGGAAGGGACGTAGGACTTTTTGCATAACCTTCAAAGTTGTTTGAGTTAGTTTTCATATTTTGCTCAATCAAATTGGAGATAAATTTGTTTTATATAGGTAGTCATTATTAAAATGCCTGTACTACAATAAGTCCGCAGAGTTTGCAGGATGAGAAGGCAAATGCACGTTATTTGTAAAATGCAGGCGTACCGTGATATGTCGGTAGTGATATGGCACTGAAACTTGAATTGTTAAGGGAAAATAAAGAGGCCATGATTGTGTCCTTGCTCATTTCCATAGATTTTATATTTTTTAAGCGTTTATTATTATTTTATTTCTAAGGTTGTTAAATAACGTGATTTATTAAGTGAGAATACACAGGTCATGATCATGTCTCCTCGCTCAATTTACTATCGTATGTCTTAATTTCGTTGTAATCACAGTTTTAATATCATAAGAGACTTATGGTGGTAATATGCGCCTTTTTATTTTTATGAGACATTTTCCAACATAATAATCTTCTTTCTACAAAAAATGGCGGTTACAATCTCGTTGTTTACCTGAAAAATTACCTAAATCTGCCGGAAGATATAAAACCTTAAATTACTATAATTATTTAAAAAACTGGAGATAAATGAATTTTTTATCCTTGTAAGACATTTGCCGTTCTAGCTGTGTCAATGAAGAAAGTATCACTGACGATCTTTTGCTGCTGCTATTGCAGAAGTAATAGACCACCCATTTGGTTTTCTCCGTACGGGTAGTCATTGCAAGAACGGGAATAACTGAGCCTGATCAGTGATACAAAATAACTAGTGTAGTACATTACGTTAGTTATGGTTTTAACGATGCTTTCATCGATGATATACATATACATATGAAGTACCTTCCTTACGCATCCTCTCCAGTGCTTAGGTAGAATTCACGTAATCATTCCCAGCTCCTAACACAGCAATCTTTGGTCAGCCGTGTTTTGAAGACAGTCCTCTCCCTCCTTTCTAGATCTCTCTTACCGCTGAGCTCTGCTGCCTAAAGGTTGTTTGTAATCTCTAGACGCATTTGTTGTAATGTGCTGCCCCCTTCAAGATTATCTTCGAACTTCATTTACTTTGCATGAAATCATAAAATCATCAACAGTTATGAAAATCTTCCCTTTTGGGCATACGAAATCATAAATTAAATAAAAAAATCGTAGATAAGGTTGGGCAAATAAATAAAAGCAGCTAATATGACGAAATTTAATACTAAATGCGTAAGCAATACACATCCTTCAACTTCAACTCCACAAGCCTTCAACTGTGTTAATATGCATATATGTGCGAGCTTAATGGATAAAAATGGAGTGTACATTCGAAAATTCAAGGCTGATCACAAGACTTCATCACAACTTTAATCTTTTTTTATAATTTAAGCGTGTATTGATCCTCTCTTTAATACTCATTCAAATTTATTTATTTAAATGAAGGAGAAAAATCGAACGAGGAAATGATCACAGTGGTAAATAAATGAATTTACGTTGTCACGATAATCTGGTTCCGTTTCACGTCGTTTTGGTTAACGTCGCACATCATCAGCAGGCATCTCCGACTTTAATCGGGGACTTACTGTACATAATATTTTTCTTTATAGCTTCCTAGCTTTCTCAAGTAGAAAAGAGGAGAAAATTCATGGTCTCATTCTAAGGCAATGCATCTATTTTAGGGGGAAGATTTTTTTTTGATGCATTACTCACTTCCGAATAAGGAATGCTAGTAAACCGTTGCAGTCTATTTACCGACGATATTTACGAGCTTGAAACTCGCGCCCCATGCACTTTGATATTCAGTCTTAATGGCAGTCGCAACTCACGCGAGTGCAGAAGTAGTTTTCCGGCTTAAGAAGATGTGGGTATGTAAAAAAAAAGGGTGGGGGGTTTCGGGCGAAAATGGGAGCAGACTGCACTCATTAATTGATTCCCAGGACCCAGGAAAGCGCTTAATAAGGTGGCTTTCACATCTGAAGAGTCAGGATTTCATTTCCGCCTGAAATACAGTTTTAATTTCGGAAACGGAACTGGTGGCTTCAGGTCGGATTTGGAGGGAGGAATTAGGGTAGTACAAGGAACCATAGTGTGGGTGGGTATAAAGACGTCTCGTTTCAGAGAAATGAAAAGTTTGGGCCCAGGTCTTAATATACATTGGCTAAACAAGTCTTTTTTCCGGCCTTCCTCTGGAAAACGCTTTAAATGGAGTTTGGAGAATTCTTTGAGTTATTGCCACAAATAACAAAGGAAACACGTTATTCATAGTGCCTCTGTGACAGAAAGGAAAGCCAGTGTCTGTGAAAGGTCATATTTTTGGAATTAATATCTTTGAGGAGGATGGCATCAGTAGGAGTAGTATGAACTTAAAAGAACTTTCTCTTTCTGTAGTTGGTGAATTTCTATGAATATAATGTCGTCGAAACGCGCTAGAATAGTCCTACTTTATCTCTGGGGATATGTGATTGAGAATATTATGCAAAAATATACAGGGGAAGTTCAATGATAAAATTTACATGAAAGTTTGCTGCCTCGCATTTTGGGTTTGCACTTGTTCTCAAACAACTGATTTATTGTGCGGTCTATCAATTGACTATGATATTTTCTGGAGCACTGAACTATGTTCATCGATTCTTATTGTGTGTCATAGTCTTTATTGCTTCAACTACATTGTATTAATTACTTCTAAATACCCGTATAGTATTCTTAATGGTCTAGGACTGAAATAAATTGTGATTTTTAATGCAATAAATTTTTCATTATACCTAATATTTCATATAGATATTAAGCTACTTTAAGGCTGTTGCAATAAAAATGCATATAGATTTAGCCTTTCAAAAACTGACGTTTTGTTGCGCTAATTCAGTGGGAAATACTTTCTCAGTCTAGTATTGTGTTGGGAAATTCATTTTGTCATTCTACTTTTTATACACCTATTTTAAGTTAAGCATTCAAATTTGTACCTCTGTATATTGTATGTCAACCAATCCCGGAAATACGTCGCCGAGCTTAAGTAAGCGTTTTTTTTTAATATTTGTCTTAGTTTTCCATCTTAGTCGCTTCTTCTTCGAAGGAAGTTGCGTCGCCTTACTATCTGCCGTGGCTTATTTCTAAGGAGTTTGGCTAATGCATTGCGCTAAGGGACCGGGGACATTCCCTCAAGCCCTGCAAAAGCTGTGAGAAAAATAGAAAACTCGCGGATCAGTTAAGGAGCCTGAGAAAACTTGAAGATAGTGTAGGGAAGGATTTGGCAGCGGAGTTGAGTTTGTACTGGGTCTTGAACCTTTACATTTGCCTTCAACATGTATTTTTCGATTTATAGCTGAGAAAATCACAAGGGTCCTTGAGGAATCTATAGCACGGGGTTCTAAGGGAAGTGGAGAGTGTCATTTTTGCAGTCCAATAAAAATACACGGTGAGAATCGCGGGCGACTCCTTTTCATGCAGTTTGTATTCTTTGCACTTGACTGTGGAAGCGTACTATAGCGAGAGAAAGCAGAACTGTGGCTGAAAGGAAAGGTGCTCTCCACCTAAAGTTAAAAAACTCTGGTGTTATAGGAGGCGAACAGTTGTTTAGAAATTCATTATATGCATAGGGTATGGCGGTAGTCATCCCGGGGTGAGATTGGTGAAATACATTATATACAAACAAAGTGAATTGTAATGCAGTCTATATAATTACTTTAAGGCTGTCAATTTGAGTTGAATATGCAGAGCCTGTGAGAAAGAACCTTTTATGGGTAATGAACAGCAAATAAAGAGAAAATCATTAAAAAATTCTGTATATTTTTGAAATTAGTAAGAATTAAAGTTTTTCGCACATATATTAAATTAATGTATTACATTATTACTAAATCCCTATGTAACATATTGTATTTAGTGCGTACTTCAAGAATACCTTATAATGGTTTTCAAGTTTGGGAAACTTGATGAAATTCTTTAGGATGCGAGTGACGTCAAACTCACAAAAAGCGCATAAAATCGTCATTTTATACGTGACCACTTTGAAGACACGTCTAACTCAATACCATCTAATATAAGAGCTTCTTTTTTAATACCCAATCAACGCGGTTTTATAAAAACAAGTGGTCCTCTGAATTACCTGGTTATCTTTTGCTTTTAAGGCGTTTTTCATAATGTGAGGGTGAATATGTGATCATTAATTGGTTAAACTTGTTACTAAAAATGAAGTGATACTAATGTCCACTTAAGCTGTAATAAATCAAATAATATTTAGTTTTTTTTTCGCCGATTTTACTTGTAATGTTCCAGTCGAGCAATTTATTATGACATATCATGAACTAATCATAATCTAAATTGTACCACTCTACCGTCAGATATTGCAAAACGGCGTTTGGTTTTAGTGAAAATTTCAAAGGTACTTTTTCCGTCTTCGGTGTTCATTACTTCCCTCAGTTAAAGGCGCATCAAATAATTGTGATTTGTTATTTGACTACTGCGACAGGAAATCTTTTAAACCTCGGCTGGAATTCTGAAGACGAGTATGGATCTAGTTTTCTTCAGTGTGGTAATACCCCACGCGGCACTCGCAGTACAGTGGCGTTCCTGCTTTTTTAACCTGATTTTGTGTCATTTCTGCTCTCGCGTCGAGTTTGACGGGAAGAATTTGAGTGTTTTCAGATTTAGTTTTCGAATCTCATAGCATTGTTGCCGTGGAGGAATAACAACAATCCCGGAGCGTTGCGATGGATTGGAGGAAAAAAATTAAGAGGATGTGATCCCAGTTTCGCAATCCTCTCTCTCTCTAAGCGACCCTCCTAATCCGAAAATAACGCTCACAAATTCCTTAAAATTTTAATTCGATTAGGTTTGACGAAAAGATTATTCTGAGGAAATACCTCTCGTAACTCAAATTATCTCTTCGCTTGGCTGGGCTCGCGTTTCTAAAGCGCGTGTATAAAGGGGGCGTTTTGAGAAAGGGGATAGGATCTCTGGCGTGGGCAGGGGGCGATCTTTGGTTAGGGTTCAGAAGGGGGAAGGGATATGAATGGTGAGCAGGGGAGACCCTGAGCGTAGGACACGGACCGGTTAGGGTCTTGAGTTTTTTGGGACGATGGCGACGGATGTGGAGGTAGGGGTAGCGCCGTTCAATTGAAACGTGTTTGATTTGGACAGACGGCCAAGGAAGAATGAGATCGGAGGAGGGGATTCTGGGAAATATACGTGGAGGAAAGGGCCCTGGAGGTGCGTGGGTTTTTGGTCGGGGTTTAGAGGAGCGGGTGAGGGTGGTGGAAGAGGGGTGCTGGGTAGGTGGAGTCCATTGGGTAGGGTATTTTTCCGCGGAGCCGGATGATGAGGGTGAGGGTTTCTGGTTCCGTGAAGGGAGGAAAGGGAATTTCTGCGAGAGAGAGGGAGAGAGACTAGGTCGTCAAACAGGAGCTATGGCGAGAGAAAAATACGACGGCTTTGACCAACTTAACCTCCTCTTCCCAGTACCTTCATCCTTCGACTTCTCTTTTCAAACATTTTATCAAATGTTCACCATGATTTTTTTTTATTTCAAGGAAAGAATGTAGGCATTACAATTTTGTAGCCTCCTTTTTAGTGATTTATTCTTCTTTAAAGATTTCTCGAACCGCAAAATAGCTTTCCTTTTGAATACATTCATGCGAGATGTCTGTGGTATGGATAAGAAAGGTTATCAATCTCCTCATCTTCCTCTGAGTTTTAAATGGGTTTTTGAGAAAGCGATTATTTTGCTTTATACGGTAGATAATTTTTCCTTTACAATCCGTATAGCAGACCAATGTCCAAAAGAGAAAGTTTTCGTTGAACTATTGTCTCTTGTCTATTGAACTATTGTCTTTTGTTCGTAACAAATGTAATGGATTATTTTTATCGGTAAAATAATTCATGCAAAAGTTAATCAGAGAAACCAATCAGAGTAAAAACAAGCTTACGTATGCATGGTGTTCATCTCCATAGAAATATCTCCTTTCATTAAAAAAATACGGTTCTCGTTTTTGATATTAGATGTTTTCTTATATTTTCTTCTTATGTGAGGGACTTTATGTGCTGATCGAAAGTCAAAGTAAATAAGTAAATGTTTGCCTGACTAGTTCGTATAACTACAGTATATGAATTGATGCTTAAACTATGAAGTCGGACCATAAAAGGTAGATTGACGAAAGTGTATGTATAGATTGACTACATTCGGTTCTGGAGGTATTATTAGTGCTCATTATTGTTATTTTAGAATCTTTTTCTACTTAACCCAGGTTTAAGTACTCGTCCTTGTCATGTATGGCAGAACTTTATATCTTATACCTTTTCGCTCATTTTAACTGCTGAGCGTATGCACACATGCCTAATATTCCATAAAATAACGGCTCTCAAATATGTAATGGCTATTAGTGATAGCTTTTTTATCAATAATTAGCAGAGATTTTAGGCTCAACTGTATACATGTAGTTTAAGTGATTATAGAATTGGTCTTTTAGGGTCTATTTTCGATGTGACGCCTGTATAATGATGATTTAGCCCCCTATTTGCACTGTTACGTCCAGGAAAGTAATAAATCCAGTTACCGAATTTTTTCATTCTTCTATTTTTATATTTTCTACTGGGCTACGTGGTTTGGATTCACGGCTGTTCAAGTATAATTTTATTTCTGTTTCCATTTTTACTTTCTGGAAATTCATGAATCACTTTTCTACCCTCTTTTTCATTAACTTATAGGCTCAATACTTGTTTTTTTTACGAAATTTACAAGTAGAAATTCTACATATAAGCACTTTGTGTGTTGGTTTTATAATTTTTACCTTTATAGGTCTGACGGAACATAAATGTAATATAAGTTCAAATAAAATAAATTTAAAAAAATATCCCTTCAGTGATGTGTGAAATAGAATAATGTTTAATATGTAAATAATAGTGTGTATTGTTGTAAAGAATCCCTTCTGTAATGTGTCGACTTTTGAAAGAGAATAAAACAAATATTATATTAATATGGTGAACTATCTCCTATAATTTTTAATAATATGTCATGCTTACCTTTTGTGGTCATTGTGGTCAAAGTTGGCATGCTAAAATCAAGTCTTCTCGCTGGAATATTTTCTCAATGATTTGCACGATTTTATAATTCCCACAGACTGGTAACTTCCGCTCTGATAAATACCTCACAGTCGCAATAACATAGCACTTCATTTTACTTGATATTTCTCATCTTTTACCCTGGTGTCAACCCCTTTTTATTCAGGACCGGAAGGAATTTCCCTTCTTTTCGCAGTTCCATACGTCACAATCCCTTCAGGGGTGCGTCAATACCCCATCCCTTTTATTCCGCGGCAGAGGTCCCAATCCTCCTTAAGATATTCTTCACACGTTCATCTTAGTATTCAGAGCCCATTCAACGCATTCTTTCACCGTCCGATCCGAATGCCATCTTGTATTCTGGTCTGCAAACATCAATTGTAATCCACCCAAGAGACAGAGGGAGAAAAAAGATAGAAAGGCATTGCGCGAATAACTAAATAACGTGGTCATGTTAAATTCGTTTGGTGGCAGATATTTAAACAGTTTCCTTGACGGTTTCCCATTGAATTCCCTAGATTCAAGGGTTTTTAATTATTTTTCCTCGCTGGTTTCAACGCTGGCAGTTTTAACAATTGTCGTTCTGCACTGAGATGAAAGAAAAGCTAGATTCATCATCATTAATACTTCAGCCGACGGTACAAACATATTCGCGCTTTTTTTTTGCAGTGACTAGTTCTCTGGTTACTGACGCTCTAATTTCTTGCTGTACACTCTCTGAGGCTATATTCATTCCTCCAGGACCCATCCCTTAATGCTTTTCAGTCTGGTTTTCTGTTTTTTACACCTGAAGCAGCCTTAATGAGCATCATAGCAAAATCATTAAAATAAAGTTACAACCATCGATTTAATATGTAATAGGTTATCATTTTTACCTATCTCATATTATGCACATGTATATATTACGATCTCATACACAAAGATATAAACGACATAACTTGGTTTAAAAGACAAATAAAACCTTTTTTACTGAGGAAAATGATTAATGCGTGTCTGAATTTATCTATAATAAAATATAACCTTGGCATGTTAAGTAAGACCTTTGTGAGTGAAACATAACATATGTATAATACCACTTGTGTTAATGTAAATATGAAAAACTGGGTTATTTCTCTATATATGTGTATGTTTTTTACTAATTTATGTATACTTTCTACTAACGTGTTCGTTGCCTAAGGCATATGATATGAAAATATTGCTAAAAAATCGCCTGTTCAAAGTCAAAAAAATACTTGGATTTCCACTTATTCAGGAGATTGGGTTTGGCATGTGGTTGATAATTGGCATGTGATGGAGTCAATGCTGGCCGGAATAATCATTATTTGGATATTGCTGTAATAGCATGGATAATTTGCTCAACTTGAAAAAGAATTTCCTAATCAAAACATAAAGTTGATGTCGATAACACATGGTTGCATCCGGAGCGAACATACGAAATGGAATGATTTGGAAAAGGACCATCGAATTCAGTGGACGATTCATATACTCTAGTCTTAAGAAAATATTTAAACATAGCAGGTGAAATTGCCACGAGATAAATTCGGCGTGGGTCGGGATTCGAACCAGGGACTTTGGTTTGCTGGACCAATGCGCAGACCACAATACTATCACTACCATTACGCTACCCAGACTGCCGAAAGCATGAATAGCGTAGAAGGTAGTGATAGTATTTTCCTCACGGCAATTTCCTATTCTTGAGTAAATCGTAGTAGAATAATGGAAGCAATACGATGTGGACACTGAAAGAGTGACCATCATCATGTTTACTTAGTCTTAGATTAACTGGCTTCAATCCTTCGTTCTATTCCTGTCATCTGCTAACTCCTTTATATCCTTATAGCACTTATTTTTCGTATCTCATTTTAGAAAGCCTACGTATTAGCCTTTTGGCCTTCCGTGTGGGGCTTTCACCTTTATTTCCCCTTCTTCTATGCACTTCTCGAATTAGTTTTGTTTCTCTAAGGGTATTTCCTGATGCTGATCCCTTTATTTTTCTTCCATTCTATTCTTCTGTACAGGTTGTTGTTTCTTATCTTGCCTCTATATGCCCGTTTAAAGGTTTTCAAGGTCTTACTTTCCTATTTCTGTTTTATGTGAACTCAGCAGTTGTTTTTTCACCAATGACGCCTTCATGGCTGGAGCTATTCGTAGCTTCATTAAATTTAATGATAGCATTTACAATACCACATATTTAAAAAACACACAACTCGGATTTCAACGCTTAAGTGTGATCTTCGGGTCTTCACCTTCGTCGTCTTCACCTGATGATGACGCTTAAGCGTTGAAACCCGGGTCGTGTGTTTTTCAATATTATGTGTAGTAAGTGTTATCAATATTTTTAAATATGGAATACCACAACGTTACAAAGGGACTTGTATAATTTATCCGCAGCTCGGTGTCCGTGGAAAGTATTCCATCCCATGTCGTGCACATTTAAAGATTAGCGAAAGATTTGACTTACTCAAGCACTGCTCCTTCCAGCTCAATTTCTACCTGTAGCTTCTTTTTCCACGAGTCAAGATTTTCAATCACTCATATGATTTCTTCCCGCTAATAATCATAATGTGTGTCTGTGGTACTCTATCCCTTGAAGTGAAGATTACTTGCTGTTGTTATGACTTCTTTGCTATGACCGTGATTCCATCATCAAAACAAAGCTAGATGATCTCTTCTTTAATCACTCTTATTCCTTTCCCATAACGTGAATATTTTATAGTTCTTATTACCACGTATATGATGAAACTTTTTGGTTAACGCTTGCATTCTCATCTTACTTCTTTGCTTAACCTTCAGTTTTCTTCCATCCTTCCTTTTCACCATGGTGGCCTGTTCTCTTTTAGGTTGTTGTATTATGGTTATGTGATTTAATCATTTATAATATTTCCGGCAAGTAGTGCATCGTATTCAATTCTAAGTTTCGGAATGCCCTCTCCAGCTCCGAGTCAACGAATAACAATGCGTTTAGCGGTTGGTTGAAATGAACAATATTTTGTATGAAAATTTGTTGACAGAGTATGGCCTTTTTGGTTTTGGTTCTTCCTAAATCCGTTGTATTTGGCTGAGAATCTCCCAGGTTTCCTTGTATACCTCGGTATATAATAATAAGGTGCAGAAAAATATTCCGAGGTGGAAGGACTCAGAAGATACAAAAGGAGTAATGAACAGCACTGGATATTAGAAAATAAAAAGAAAGGTGCCGCAGAAGGTGAAGAAGATGGTAGTTAAAGATGGAAATAATAATTAATTCGGGATAAGTTAAGGAATAAGAAATATTTTTGTCAGCGAATGAAGTATAAATATTAGGTATTAGGGGAATAAGGATAAAGCGCTCGTATTTTCTTCATTCATTCTGCCATTCTGCATTTAATTGGCCTTGCTTGACACTTGGAGTCCCCGTGATCAAGAAGAAAGGAAATAGTCTGCCCCGAGTCTATCTCACTCGGAAATTTGCTTTAGTAATTACTTTGGATTATGCGTTTAAGTATTCAGTTCACCCAAAAATACCCAGTTGAATTTGTCCCGTTTTCCGAACCCTTGGTGGTATTAAATTTGGTTTGATTTTGAGAATTTAGTTCTTATTTCGTTAAACATTTAACCGTTTATAAATATCCATTTTTAATTTTCTTTTTATGTTTTGTGGTATCGGCAATTGCTAGTTAGTTTCTTGTCGTAATTCGGTGATTTTCCTCGTGTATACTTCCTTTTGCTCAAATTAAAACCGCGCTGGTGATTGCGTTCCAACTTAAATCCTTGAAAGCCATTCATTTTCATGCACAGAATGGCCTAATTTTAAATTCATCTTTCACAATTTTTTTGCTATTTCAATCCCGGAATCAAGATAATGGGTGATATTATGACAGACTTATCTAAAAATTGTTATATGCTTTATCTAATGAATGGATTCCATAGGATATAACCGTAATATCTCCTCCTAATCAATGAAAGAGTTAATTTAAATAATTTAAAAAGCTTGATAGTAGTATCCCAAAGATTGGTGAGTATGGAAAAGTATTATGTATTCTGGTGCCGTTAGTTAATATGTAATAAATTGAATGAAGTCTTAATAAGCACACGTTTCGCGCCCTAAAATCGTATTTCTGAAAGGAGTCAGAGCAGCATTTTCCTCCGAGTTAGCGGGAAATTGGGCACTCACGTAACTGAAAGAATCGGTAGAATAATTTTGTAGCTGTAGTGCCTCTTAATTGAGATTTTCACCTGCTGCCTCGTGAAATGCTTTAGAAAAAATATATTTCAAGCAACCAATGCCGCGAGCGGGAGAATATATAAAATATTTATATCCGCATTCTCGGAAATTAAAATTTAAGGGAAAACGGGCAAATATTTTGTATAAATCCAAATAACGACACAATGGGCATTCAGGTCAACTTCTATTGTTATGTTTCCCGTGTGAGACTATATTTTTGAATCACCACTAAGTCTAATTTACAACCTAAAAGGGTCTATTATTGAGTGCTCTCTCTCTCAACCTGGTGGCTCTTATGTTATGTCTGTTTCGGAATGCGGAAGTCATTTACAATTTTTGCACCATCAATTTAGTCATTTACAGTTTTTTCCACCTCGGAAATAAGTGGAATAAATTACTATAAAATTTCAGGAAAAGCTGATACATGCTAGAAATAGATGATGAAGCACGATGTCTGTTCGATTCTGAAAACATTATTTGGTTCGTCATATTGTAGCCTTTAAGTAATAGGGAAAATATAACACTCTAATTGTCTACGTGCTATGGACTACCGCGTGTATGAAGCGTGTATTTTCAAATGAAATTTAATATTGCTGATTTTATTTAGGGCTGATCCCCCATACAATTTGAAGTTTTCCCACTGTAATAGTGTTAAAATGCTTCGCTGTTGAATCAATCCCGTCCTTGAAGGGGGAGTGCGATTCTCGAGGAAAATGAATGTCATGCATAATAAAAAAATATTTACCGGTCAGTCTACTTGGGTTGCATTTTTGATAAATGTAGAGGTAGCAGTTTTAAAGTGAATCATGTTGGCAAAGAAAGTATTCATTGGCTAGTGATAAATCAAAACAAGATCCCGGAAAACTGTTCTTAAGAGGTTGAAAAAGCGTTTCATAATCAGCATTACTTTACAAGGAAACAAAATTTGAAACCTTATGGGAGAGAGATGAGAGCTTGCGAACTTTGGCGATGCGGGTTTGCCGAAAGGTTAGTAAAATTTCTTGGACGGAAGGGAAGACAAATGGATCACTTTGAATGGTTGGAAAAAACGGAATTTGGTAGAGGAGGAAAAGAAGATTCACCTCAGTAGAATATTCTGTGTAATTAGAGGAAAGGGATGTTGTAGACCTTTATTGAAGGCAAACTGCTGGAACATCCTGGGAAAGTATAGGAACAGTCGTAACTTAGGTGTGATATTGATGTACAAAACTCTTATGTTCATAAGTATTAAAAATTAGGATGAAGTGAAAGTGATTTTTTGATGGAGTCATGAAGGAAATGGACTATTGCAACCTACCTCAGTAGTTAAAACACTGCATACAAATGATAGGGTAGTGTCTTCTTTCTTTCTACGTATTTCACCGCTATTTGATTTTATCTGCCCGTTAAAGATGTTTAATGGTGTTTTTTGCATTGTGGAAACCTAAAATATCGAATTGGTGGAAATCCCTTTGAGATTGTTGCGGAAGTAAATAAGAAAAAAATCCAAACGTTTTCAGTGCGAAGAATCTTTTTTATGGGTAGTGGAGAAGAAGAACATTGATTTTGATAGGAAGTGTGGCATGAAAACGAGGAAATTGAAAGCAGAATGGCGCAGGAAGGTAATAAGCCGTAAGGTAGCACAAGAGCGACTAGAGGAAATTGAGTTGTGATGAAGAACTCCAGGAAATGGAGATGGTCAGCCGAAGGAGCACCGTTATGAAAGAAATTCTTATTTTTAAACGGATAAACGTGATTTTTTCCCTCAAAAGTGTTATTTTCGCGTATTAATGTGTTGTATGTACAGGCTGGCTAACGGTGTTGGAAACTGCAAAAATCAGGAGGTTTCAAGTAACCCTCATTAATCATTACGACTACTATTTTTGAGTTTCGGAAACATATTACGACTCCCTTTTCGTGCATTTTCCTAGGAGTGCGTCAGATAATTTTAGTTTCTTTCCTATAATTGTCCTTTTTCATTTACGTACGATTTCGTTAGACTTTAAGGGAAGAGTTTTAATGAATTTCGTTGGAGGAAGCGTAACAGAGGGGAACGTGATTTTCTGAATAAGTATACCTTTTTCTTTAACAAACTTACTGATGATTATCAAAGATTAGGGCCAGTGATTTATTAAGGAATACTAACAATTGACATATTCTTTGTATACATTTATCCAATGTTCTCCTTTGACAGTGCCCTTGGAAAGTAATTTATACATTTTTGGGGGTAACTAGACATTTTATGTCCCTTACCGTAGTATTTCTTGGCATATGCCAATGAAAAGACACTAATTTTGGCGTAGCCCATACCGTTCAACTGTACTTAATTGTCGCAGGACTAAGATGCCACATTACAGCTGAGCATTGGAATTGGAAATTTGAGATTCCCAAAACTACGCATAATATAAATAACTTAATTAGAAACTGCGATACGTCTTCTCGCAACGATCTACGTCTCAAAGTTTTGCGGTCATAATTTTTAAATTGCAACTCCTCAGTATAGACTGCAACTAGAATTGCTTATTCAGACCCTAGAGTTTTGGAATTTCTTTTCTCTTTGTATAATTCATTTTGTGGCTTTTACACTGGTACTGATGTTGACACCAAGGTGCTCATCACATCAGTGTTACGGTGTTTGGAATTATGTCTGGAGCTTCGGTTGCTTTTGGCAGTTTTTCGAAGAGCCGAGAGCCAGAGATATATACTAATTATGTAACGGACGTTAATTGGCGTGTCCTTTGGAAGGCTATGATAATTTGCTAAAATAAATGTTGGAGATCATACCCTATATTTTTAAAATTAGCGTAATGCTTGGCCGCTATGAATAATATGATTTGCTCTATTTTTATGAGCGTTGTACGTTTTCATGACCACTGCATTGTTCCACATGCCAATTTAAATATGCTTTGGAGTCAGTAACGATACAATTATTCAGTGTTCCCTTTAGTATTGAGACAATTCGAATAACCGTGTACTTTGCATAAAATATTTGAATTGAATGTGCCGGTACCTTCCAAAATTATGAGATGGAAATCACGTCGAAGTCCTATTTGAAATGAAAACCGTGAGCACAATATCCTTCTTCCACTCCGTTACTGCATTCACGTTTTATTAACCCTTGGCCAGGAGACGCTTTTCCTGTTGTCTTTATTGTGTTGCGCTCAACTCTCCGATTCTCAACAGACTAACCCATTTTATTCTTTCCATCCCTCCCTCCCTTGCAGCTGCATCCCTGCAGAGGGACACTGGCAAGTCTAAGGAGACTGCGGCCGCCAATTCCCTGGAGCCGGCGACGTCCTCTTCGGCCTCGGTCACCGTCACGAGCAGCGTGAGGACCACCGGTGGGGTGCCTGGCTTCGACAAGGTGGCCTCCAAGAACGTGACCGCCCTCCTCGGGAAAACGGCGTACCTGAACTGCCGGGTTAAGAATCTCGGAAACAAAACGGTGAGTGGTGGCAAACCTGCCAAACCTTGATTATTTTTAATGTTATTTGTGTATTCAATTCCAATGAATTCTCTTGATCCCAAAATGTGCCATGAAACAGGTCTTCGTTATTTTAGCAAATACATTGTGCACAAGACCTATAGAGACATTGTTTGAAAAAGAGGGGTATTTGGGGTGTAGATCGAGTCATAAATTAAACTGTGCGATTTTTTTTATTTTTCTCAATTATTAGGAAAACATACTTATTACTTCCCGTAATATCCTTTCTAAATTCCTTTCACGAAGTCTAACAAGAATCTTAGAAAAAAGATGGTGAGTGGTGACAAACCTGCTAATCCTTGACTATTATAATGTTAATTGAGCATGGAATTCTGTGAATTTAGTTTCATTAAAAAGGAAGAAATGTTAGTCAACTACTACTCTACCATTTGAGATATTTGCCAAAATATAGAAGTCATATTTCATGGGAAATTTTAAGAAAGTGCCATCTAGAGAGACATTTTTTGGAAAAGAGCGGGTTTTGGGGTGCAGGTCGCGTCAGAAATTAAATGATGCGAATTTTTTTATTCTCCTCAAAAATTAGGAAAATAAACTTATTAATTACCGTAATATCCTTTCTCGATTTCCTAAAACACCCTCTGTTTCGAAAGAGCATACAGCCTACCGAGTGAGATAAGGGAGTCCTTTAGTAGCATCAAATATTAATTAAGTTAACGACTGAGTACAATGATAAATACTATGTTTTTCGGCACAGATATATTATAATATTTACTTTATGCTGTATACTAGTCCCTTAATTTTTAAATTGAATAATAATATAGTCCCATTTATTACTCTTGAGAATAACTACTGTCCAACGACCTTAATTCTACGAAATGATATATAATTTCTGTCATTTAATTCCATGGAGTAATTCAATCCTTGCCAAATGCAATTCCATTGGGTTATTCCGTCACCGTATCATTTAAGATTCACGTGAAGCTGAAACTTATAGTGCTCAGCAAATGGCGAAGGTGAAGAAAATTTACCCTCAAAATGATGTTGAAGAAAAAAATCACCTCGTAATTTTGAATACTTTTTTAGAGTTCCAACTGTGATGGTGATGTGGCATCGAGTCCAGAAAACTATCTTCATTAGTGTTGAAATTTTGCTAAGTGATTCAAAGTGATTAATTTTCCAACTAAGTTCACTAAGTTACTTCGCCCACTATTATGTTAACTTACCAGGAAATGTTAACATATTTGCTTAGGCAATTTAAAGGTCACTCCTTATTTTATGTGGAAAAAAATCCCATTTAAAACCCACGGTTCGGCAGTCTATTTGCTTTATATATACTCAACGGTATCTGGCCAGATACTGTGGGACATATTCGTGAATTTAAAAGAAAAACTTTATAATGCCCACTCGGTTATTCATTTGTACAAGGCGTTTCGACGCTTATGGCGTCATCACCAGGTACAATGGTATCATACAACAGGTACATTATCAGCATTGTACCTGATGATTACGCTCTAAGCGTCAAATTGCGTTGTACAAGTAAATAACCGAGTGGACCTTACAAAGTTTTTTCTTTTAAAATTGATTTGGTTTAGATCGTTTTGCCATAGATAGTTAATACCGTAGTAGGTTGCCTCTAGCAACATCTACTTGGAACTTGCACGAAAGATTAAACAATATTTTCCCCTTAGATCGCATATGTATTCCCTCACTAATTCTTTTAATAACTAGGTAACCGTACTAATTTTATCGAAATAACTTTTAACAACTTTTGCTGCTCTCTGCTGTGTTTCATCTAGTTCTGAGTATAGTCCTAATGTCTGCATTATAAACAATGTGAGCTCTCACGACAGACCAATAACATAATTTTCCTAGTTTTCTTGTTATAAATCCCAATTCTCTATTTGTCTTTATGCATTATTCCCGTGTGTGCTTCCCTCAGGTCACATAAGTCTTAACTAATAATAATTAAAACCGTTAAATTTGACCGCCGGAATTAGTTAAATATTGCGTGCAAAGCCTGTCAAATACCTTAACCTTATACATATGTGTGGTATTGACTGTTCTAGTTTATTTTAGTCTCCCTAAGGGATTTTATAGTGAGTTGAAGCTTAGTGATTGTATCACTTTCTTATGGGGACATCTTCATCCCTGAAGCAAAATTATTGCCAAATATTTAGTTGTTAGAAATTGTTTTCAACTAATATGCATAAACATAAAGGAAATAAATGAAATAATTTACCTATATAATATTTATTTTACTTTATTTCCTTCAAATACGTTATACTGTTAAAGTAATTTTTTTTATACTTCATTGATTTCTAGAGCCATTCTTGCTCTTAGAATAAAAAAAATGATGCACATAGCCGGACGATATTTATGCTATTGACTGTAACTTGTAACTTATAGAACTGACTACACCTGCTCAGGGAAAACTTATCTTTAAATGGCAAACAGTTTAAAATATTTCTTAGAGTGGAATACTTGTGTAATTTACATTTACCCGATATTCTTGGGAAAATTAAATTAGTCATCAAAAATAACTCATCAAAAATTATGATTGGAGTATTACCAATAATTTTTTCTGTTAGGAGGTGCTTTTTTGTCTTTGCGACGAATGGGTCTTAATATACAACATCAAGTAATAAGCCTACTCCAATAGTTTAAATTGGCATGGATCATGATTTTTCCCTCAATTCTGAAGGCTCTAAGAGGTTCAAAGGATGTCGATAACGAACGTTGTGTATCCACTGAAGCGCTTCATTGCTTGCCATTGTGATAATGACTATGATTCAGTTCAGACAATATGGAGAATTGGGAAAAGGCACCTTTTGCGCAGTTAGTAGTTGGCATGCCCCGCGTCGAGTATTTTAACGTTTCGGTAAGTCTCTGCTAAGTACCATTTTAATCCAGAGAGATTCCCGAGGGACGCATACTCCCCAGACCGCAAAACCGGAGTCTCTGAACTGCGGCGAGGAAAATCCCCATATAGACAGACTTATGACGCGGCTCTCGCAGAGGGAGAGAATAAGAGCTTCAGAATTTCAAGGAGAAACTTGTGCCAAACAGCTGCTCCTGTTTCCTCGTGAATCCAAGCGCACGGTGCTACTTCTCTTAATTGTACGCTGTTGAAAATTGCGTCTTTCTTTAAAAGTTTCTTGATTAGATGTTTCCGCTGTCCCATGCCCTATTTCTTGGCATGCGGATAACGTGGCGATGGTTGAGAAGCAGTGATGATCTCCCATTTATTTAGCTGGAGTCTGAATATCTTTTATGCATTTAATTTCCGTCCATTAAGTCCACTAATAAATTGGGTGAAGTTTAATCATTTCTCAGTGGATTCAGGTCATATTTTAATCCAATTATGAAAGACAAAGTGGAAATGTTCATTAGGGCACTACCTTTGAAATTTTCTAAGTTACGAGAGTGAACCCATTACATTAAATACGGTCGTGGGACATCTTGATTGGATTAATCATCTCTCATCCTATTGCAATTAAAAATGGTAAATAATTAAAGGCTTATTGCCAGTTGCAGGAACGATACATGTGCATTATGTAAAGTTTTGGGACCCATAAGCCATAGCAACCATTCAATAAGTGTTGTAGAAACATTCGATAAATTTATAGCTTATTTTCATAACTTATTGAATGGAATGGGGATTAATAGCTTTCATAGTTTCATAACTAATGGGATGCCGTTCTGAGTTCCAGATATAGCCAAGATGACGGATGCGCAATGAACCGCTTGGAGACTTAAGTACTCGATAAAAGAGTCGTTTTTAAATGACCGGTCTGTTTACTGTTACTGACTAATTATTATGTGCATTAGCAGTTACTCATAGACTAAACTTTCATAATTTTTTTCCGGCGATGGAAGATTAGATCGAATATTCGAAGCTATTGACCATAGGTAAATTAGTTATGCAACTAGCAGATATGTTCCTGCGACCTGAATATTTTATGAGATCTTTAACTTTATGGATCTAATAACTATTGATTCCATAACTGAATTTGCAACCGGTCATTAGTGTCGGTTTTATAATTCCTGGTTCCCAGTGGCGGTCATTGGCTTAGCTTATCGGTTAACTTGATGGTAAGTGAGAGTATAGTTTTCGGATATTTATTAAGATTTTCAGTTTCTTGAGGCCATCATTATTGGTTTGATCGATGGAATTGCATACGAGCATATCATATTTGATTCGTTTTATATTCTGGTAACGTATTTATCCGGAGAATCAAAAACCGGGCCTAGATTTGTAGAGTTTTATTTCACATTAGGAAATTCAAGTTTAGCTCATAGTATTTACATATTCAGAAATTATCAGAAGATTAATTCCCTCCTATTTTCATTGATTTACTTGCCAGTGATGCAAAATGTCGCATCGAATGTTGCATTAATTGTGGTAAGATGAAACATTGCAATTTTTAATTCCAACGTAGGACAGGTTGACCCGTTGAAGCCGATGCCTTTTTCGCATAAATTAATCCGTTATTTACCCTCTTGACTAACATGGGGGGTAACGAGATTACCCCAGGTAAAATTTTTAATCGCAGAACCTTTGAATATTCGAATTTTGGTATTTTACTGCTTCCTAGTAATCATTCTTTTAGAACCTAATGATTTAGAATGATTTTATAACCTTTCTTACAAATTGTTCGGGGAAAATTCCTTTGGAGTAACCAGATTGGTGAAGAAAGTAACTACATATGCATATCTACATCTACATATTACCCTGCGAGCCGCCGCATGGGCGTATGAAAGGTAGTGTTAGGCCACCAGGCGTGTAAAGAAGCAGTTTCGTAAGTAAATCCATTGAAAGTAGTTTTAAGATACGTTCAGTACAATTTATGTAATTTTGTATCATTCTCTGTTTCCAGAAAGTGGGTAAATTAATTTTTGAATATTTTTGAGTATTTGTATTGGTATAATTCTGGGTTATTGTATCGATGTTTTCATAATAGAATTTATATTATTTTTATATATCTTTTAAATGAAATATTCTTTATTCCTGAAATTAGTATTCTAAATCTGTAATAGAGGTGTTAGGGTTCGTATAATCTTGGAATCCATCATCAATACGGAATAGTATAATTTTTACACTATATATTAATTAATGGAGTAACCAAATTTCCCCTCATGGAGGGAAAAGGTGTCAAATACCTTGGTAGTCTGAGGGTTAAACTTCTTTTTGTCTTTAATAAAGTATTGATCTATTCGAGGAAGAGCAAAGTTCGGGAAAATATCAACATTTTTGAGGAATTGAGCAGAATCAGGAAGCGTCGACTTAATTTCCCAGTCTTCTGGGCTCCCCTCTTTTTCATCCCAAAATCTCCCATCTCCCCCCAATCATTCCTCTTGTGTGCATTACCCCCTGTTTTCCCCCAGCTAACTCAACCTCCGTCTGGTCTCCTCCTCTTCCCTGCCATCCGAGTCAATTCCAAGGCGTACCCTCCCTCTTACAGCCCACCTCCTCATCAATTCTCTCTCTCTCCTGTCCCTTATCTCAGTCCTAACACCTGCTTCCCTAATCTTTCCTCTGCGTTACACACATGCAACCTCGGCGTGGCCCAAGCCCCTACCCTTAGACCCACGCCCTCGCACATCCCCCTGACAACACCCAAATTCTCTCCACCACTGCACCGTCTTTATCTCCCGAGGAGATCTCCTTTCACCTTCCGTCCAAGCATCAGCCTTGATTCTTTTTTTGTGCTGAATATCTCTTCTTCCAACCTTCTCCGGGGACTCTTTCCTCTGCCTTTTTTTTTCTCGCTTAAACCGTCGCCACCGTTGCTGCGCTCCCCTCCCCCCGTCTCATTCCCGCGTTAACCTAATCCAATCTCCCCCTTAACTGCAGAGTCATTCATTTTGTGAAGCCTTCCCCCCTTTTACTTCCATTTTCTCCCTTAATTTACAATCCTCTCATCCCTGAATGCCGTCGTATTGCTGTCCTCTGACTTCATTCCCGTCCGAAGGATCTCCTTTTTTCTGGCAATTGTGGAAATTTTATTTTGAGTGACATGCAATATTTCCAATTATGTGTCCCGTATTATTTCCGTAGGAAACTGTGGGGATATTTTAATTAGCGTAGTTTCTCGTCTACCTCACATTGACAGTGAAAATATGGTGTACACGAATACCGATTATGTATATATAGTGCTCCATATAAATAAATTGGTAGCTTACTTAAACGCCTATACAATATAAGTATTTACTTTCCTCTGCACTAGGATACTTTATACTACTTCACCAAATAAAGCCTTCAAAGGAATATATTTATCGCTGATGAGCAAATTTTTTGCTACATGTTGTTCCTGCCTTATGGCTGGTTGCAATAACAATTATTCATGGAATCAATAGATACAAGATCCATAAAAATATAGATCTCATAGAAATATAACGTTAATAGCTTCGAATATTCGATCAAATCATCCACCAGAGGATAACGTTAATGAAAGTTTAGCTTGTGAATAGTTGCTAATGCACATAGTAATTAGTCATTAAGAGTAAACAAACTTGTCATTCGTCTCAAAACAACTCTTTTATCTAGTTATTAAATCTCCAAGCGGTTCCTTGTGCATCCGACATCTTGGCTACATCTGGAACTCAATAGGACATTACTTATGTAACTAGTACATTTACCGTATGTTTCTGCAACACTTATTGAATGGTTGCCATGCTCTCACTTACCGTCAAGTTAACAGATAAGCTAAGCCAATGACCGCCACTGTTAACCAGGAATTAAAAAACCGACACTAATGGCCGGTTGCAAATTTAATTATGGAATCAATAGTTATTAGATCCATAAAGTAACAGATCTCATTAAAATATTCAGGTCGCAGGAACATATCTGCTAGTTGCATAACTAATTTACCTATGGTCAATAGCTTCGAATATTCGATCTAATCTTCCATCGCCGGAAAAAAATTATGAAAGTTTAGTCTATGAGTAACTGCTAATGCACATAATAATTAGTCAGTAACAGTAAACAGACCGGTCATTTAAAAACGACTCTTTTATCGAGTACTTAAGTCTCCAAGCGGTTCATTGCGCATCCGTCATCTTGGCTATATCTGGAACTCAGAACGGCATGCCATAAGTTGTGAAATCGATAAACTTATCCAATGTTTCCACAACACTTATTGAATGGTTGCCATGGCTTTTGGGCCCTATAACTTTATAGAATGCAGATGTGTCGTTCCTGCTACTGGCCATTGAAGAAGGACCTTGATTTCTTGTGTGTGTCCCCTATGAAATTTTTACGTTGAGGAATTTCTCATAGTTTTCATTGACGAGATTCCTTTATTAATCCATAAAATCGTTCATAAGGGAGAGCAATTTATTTGTAAATTTAATTCTTTTGATACATGAGCCAATTCTGAACCAAAGTTTAATTCGTTGAAATGATGAACTCCCAAGGAATAACCACCATCATTTTGAACTGTGACCTCTCTTTAACTGCAAATGAATATTCTAAACAGCAAAAATTAACTCTAGGTCAGGCTGAAATGTATTGTTAATGCTATATCGTAACAGGCCATATGTGAATTATCTTGCTCCAGATCCTTCCTGTGTTCTTTCCGTACAAAAAAACTTTTAACGGGAGTTGATACCGAGAGCAAGTTTTGCACTCGGAGGGGCTAGGAGAGATCCCATGGACTGTCTATGCATCGATTTCCTCATTCATGATAAACTGTTTTCCGATTGAAATCATTTATAGAAGTTATACCTTACCTCAATAATTGCCTTCGATGAATATGGGAGGGTATTGTGGATTTTATGACTACATCTTAAGCCTCGACCCTTGAGCTAATCAATAAACTCATTGGCACAATACGAATTTATGCACCATTAATGTAAATTACATTAGTGCTTACGATAACAAGGTAATTTTTGTTGAGTTTCGATTTTGTCTCAGTATTATATCTGGGCAAATTTTAGATGCATCGCTGCAAATTAGGATTTAATTCAATTACATTCAATTAATCCTTGGTGCATCTCAACATATCCACGTCACAATCTGGGAACTGCTTAACATGTGTTCTCTGAAGTATGGTGATATATTTATCCGTGATGAAACTTATTGGAGTAATTTATGATCATGTTGCTTACACCATAAACATTTCATCCGTGTAAACACTTTAACACATTTCAACTTGTAAAGAAATATTTGTATTCTGTCATTCTCTTCTTTCGATTAAGCAGTAAATATGAGTACGGGAAAAAAGTAATTTTTAGTCATAAAAAAGTGTTTTGTAAATATTCTTTAAATGTGTAAGATTCACTTTTGACTATACTTTTATTGATTTTGGAATGTAAAATATACTTATGCTACAAATAATGAATGAACTTTACATAAAATTTAACCAACACAAAATTCTTTTGGAAAACATGGGATGAGAAACACGTGAAATTAGTTTGAAAAATCGTGTAGTGGTTTTCTCACATGTTTAATGGACAATTGTATTCACTGAAACCTTATAATTTCCTTTCAACCTTAAAAACCTCTCAACGTCTTCTTTTGTCGTAGCTATCGCATTCATGAACCATGAATAAAATCAACTAAACTATTATGTAAAATATCTTATTTTTCATAGAGGATCGTTCGTATTTTATTTTCTATACTTATTGACTTGATACCTGTTTCTGTGACATTTATAATAGATGCGCGTTACTGCGCTCATTTGAGCCCCGTAATAACAACAGAGTATGTTATAGTATAGTTATGTATGGTATGTTAAATAGTAGTTAAGTAGTATGTTAAACTATCATAATTTTTTGCAATTACTCTTCTCGAACTATCTTCAACGAACTAAGTCCATTGACCGCAGCATTAGGATGTAAGGACCTTAAAAGACTGCTTAGGTAGAGCTATAAAGTAATACGAGATTCTAATGATTGAGGTTTGTTTGTGTTGCATAGCTAAATATATTATTTCCGATGTTTGACATAGCATAACTCTGGAAAATAAATGTTTCCCTATCATATTTGGAAATTTGATGAATATCGCAAAAATATACTCCTAACACACATCCCAATCCTTGCTTAGAACATTTCTTCTAACAGGAAATATTTTAAAATTAAATTATCATAAATGAGCTCCTCGATTTAGCATCAAGGAAATATTCAATGCGTGCTTGTTTAGGAATAAAATGTCACTTCTTTGTTTTGATGTAATCAAAATATTTTGAATTTCTCGGAAATAATTTTCATATTTGTGTTATCTTGGAAGAGGAAAACATTTCGGTGCATGAATAATTTTAGCCGTCAAATTATTATTCGGAACCAACGGCAGGAATTTCAAAGTAATGGTGGCTCAAAGCATGCCTAACGCAAATAAGAAGCGTTAAAAACAATTTGGTGATGATTAAGGCTTTATATAGTTTAATAAAAGCATGCCGAATGATTACAAAGTTGGAATTCTCCGCTAATGTATTTTATTAGAAGATGACTTGAGGAATTGATGTTAATCATATGTAGTGTGACCTAATTATAAGCTCTAATGATTCATTAACTTCGAGTTAGCATTATTTGGGGATACAGTTGCTGTAAATTCCCTTCACCCTGCTTACTTAAGGAATAATCTTTTGTGATTGTGATTTGAACACGCTACATTCTTTAGGATTAATATAATGTGTATGAATTAATTTAAATTTGAGGTAAAATGGTGAAATGAAATAACCTCTATCTTATGGCCGGAAAAATTGATGAATAAAATCAAATTTACTAGCTTGCCAACCTTTACTTTATGTTTACTAATTCTCCGCAATGCTTGGGCAATTCCCAGCTGTGTGGGGCGGTAACCCAGTAACTCTCCTCTCGCAGAGATAGCATTCGCTTTATCGATCTGTCCAACCGGTCATGAGATAGCGGGAGCCAACCTCACTCAAGGAGCAACTGGAAAAGCGGGAGGTGCGCTGAATGCCTACACTAGAAGGAGATAAAAAAGGGAGGGGAATAATGAGATTCGAGTAAGTCAGCCAACTGTCCCCGTCTGTGTGGCATCATCTCATCTGTAACTTCCTTTACTCCCCGTCGAGACAGAAACTGCCATCCTTACGAATCAAAGAAATGTAAGGAAGAAGCCCAAGGTTATGTACAAGTGCGATTTACGTGTCGCTCGAAGAGTTCAAGGTTAACGCTACCGTGTTTGCGCAATTTAATGCTGCAGCGGAGTATAAACACATGCATCAATGCATGTTTTTCCATGTGAGCCTGAAAACTCGTCGATCCGGCTTTAGCACACATTAAATATTTCATGAGGTTCCTCCGTTCTCGAGCGGTTGATTTGTTTCGCCAATCTATTTTTTTCATGCTTCATCCCCTTTGGGTTGGCGGGCTTGTTCAATAAACAAAAAACTGAAAAAAAACAGTCACACAGATATACGAGGAATGGTTGGGGATCTCGTACGCGCCGCACCTGTTTCGAAATGTATTCCGCGCCTTTATCGCCTCGGGTACAATCAAGACAAAGGTATTATTATTTTTTAAACAAACACATTTTTTCAAAAGAGTTGTGTTCCGGAGTTTCCGGCCTGTCATTCATCGGAATATGTGCATGGTAGCGTCCCAACTTTTTCAAAATGAAGGTAACAAAGGTTGGGATGACAATTACTTCGCATACATTTCAAGCAGAATAATAAATTTTAATCTCATGTATACTTTTACTGTACATTCAGGTGTCCAATATGTGTACATCACGCTTCTGTCCCGATGAATGAAAGCTTTAAATTAAATTTTCCTTGAAGTTTTAATTATAAAAAAATTGATGCGAAAAAGATCTAATTCATTTATGTCAAAGGAGAAAATTTCTTTCTATACTTTTTTTCATATTGCTCAACGTTTTTCCATAGCTGAAGATTATCTGAGAAGCGGAGAAGTCAATCAAAGTAGTACATTATTTTAGCTGCTCTAGTTTACAAGTTGAAAGTTTTATTTGACACAAAACCCATCTATATTGTCTGAATTGTAAGACTTCATCTGTATTTCAGAAGCATGCGATAATTCAATACAATTTTAACGTATTTTTTCCGTTTTAATTGCCATTATTTCTTCACATTGTAAAAATGTTGTTTTCTGGTCTTTTTGCGTAAATATGTTCATCCAAATGCCAAAAGTAATTACGAAATCGAGTATGACAACGGTGATGCCAAGTTTTCAGGATTTTTCGATTTTCATTTATTCATGGATTCACCTTCGGAATGAAGAAGCCAAATATTTTGTGGAATAATTTTTATTATTCTCATAAATCTCAGTGTCTTAAATGCAAAATGTTTTCCTATACCAGTTGTTAGTTTTCTGGCTGGTTTTCATCAGTGAGTTTTAATCTACGTGGTCTTAAACTTCGCGTCATATAGGTATGTAGAGAATTTGTCCGTAGTGTTCCTGCGAATGGAAGTTGTAAACAGCTTAATTGATAACTTGTCTCAAAATCCTTTCCTCTTTTTTAATCTTTTTCTTCAGTATTTGTCTGAGTACATGTTTAACCATCAATTATAAATGTAATACAAATGAAGACGCGCATTTTGTGAAGCGAATTATGAAGATCATTCTGGGTTTTCCTTTTTTTAAGACCAAAATGTTTGTTGGCACATATTCTTAGAGGTGTTTAAAATTTAAATTCCTTGAAGATCCATGAAATCTAGAGGTGGAATCAGTCAAAATAGAGTTTAACTAAATTTTCAATGAATATTATTTGTCAAAATAATATTCTCATTGTCCCTCGGAAATGCATCTGTTCTGAATTTATCAGCGTCTAGCCTCCGAGTCTCTAGTGGCTCCCAACGTAATTTCTCTAATTCACGAGAATTTGAGGAACTGAATAAGCTCATCTCTGTATATTTTTTCGAATACTTTCAACCCTAGTTGTTCCCTCAAACGAGAAGATATTGTACTGAAGAGTGTACATGAGAATAGGAACGGTTACTATTGAGCTGTCTCATGGTGTCAAACCCGACAATTATGATCACTAGCCGCGGGAGATCCGTTATGTTAAATTTCCTATGGCGTTGACTGAAGTGTGATAAGCACTTCAAGATAAGCTCTTCTCACTCCAAATGTATGCATTAGATTGGGGCAGTGATATTTAGGCCGTAAGAGGTTCTAAACTTGGTGGATTGAGGAACCCTCCTGTATAGCCGCATTCACGAAGGTTCTCAATCATAATTGAATAGCCAAATTAAAGAATTCGATACAAACATTCTGTCCCCGTGCGTATTTATCTTTTGTTTAAAATTTAACATACTAACCTGTGAGGCGTCGTATGGGCGTTTGGCAGAGGATGTTAGGACTCCAGCCGTGTAAAGGTATAAAGGATTTTGGGAGTTGAAATCGTGAAATATATTATGGGTGTATTTTCAGTGGAGCTCCGGTTTTATTATTCACTGATATAAATAATGAATGAAAGTGCCTGCTTACGCTTCCTTCTGAAACGTGGTATGTGACTCTAACCATATCAGAGCTAATACCATCCATAACTACTCTTGGCGATCACTTAGAAATAACTATATCCAATTCACTATTTATTTGTTAACCTCGCAAGATTGCAACTCATGTACGAGTTTTTTGTGTGAAACCTTGTCGAATTCTTTCTTTATATCGAGGCAAATCTCGTCAACCTGTTTTTTTGATTCGGCTGATTTTAGAATGTCATAAAGGAAGAGCGTAAGTTGTATTTCGCGCGATCTATCATTCCGGAAGACATACTGACTTCCATGTAAGAAGTGTCGATTATCCACGAATGTCATGATATTGCAAGAATGTGTTCGAAAGTCATGCATATAAGCGCTGTAAACTATATAGGCGGGTAATTTCCTTGGTTATGTATGTTTTCTTTTAAATTGGTGTGGCGCTGGGTATTTTCCACGATTGGGGTACCTTGACTTCGAATTCGCCAAATTTAATTTCTAGGAATTAAGCAATTGGTGGCGCTAACTCCTTGAGCACGCGTGCAGATCTGGGCAGGCAGGTTCTAGGCCTGGGGTTGTGTTACTTTTCATTGAACGCATTTGTTTAGTCATTCCATCACGTTGAAATATTATGCCAGCATCGGTTCATGAATGATAGGAATGTCTGAATTATATATTATTTCGTCCTTAATGGAAACAAACAGTAGTGGTTCAATAGGTTGGCTTTGTCGGTACTGTTAGTAACTGCTCTGCCGTGTTTACCAAAGGAGACTCTACCATCGATTATTTTACCTGGAGCTCCTTTACGTAAGGTTAGAATGACTTGGGGTGTACATCTGATAATTCACCTAGGATTTTTTTCTTGAAGTTCCGTAGGGTAGTGCGCATTATTTGCTTCGTTTTTGGACGTTGTGCAACGTAAGTTTCCCTCGCCGCAAGGTCCGTTGTTGTGCTACCTGACATAATAGAATTTTTATATAGGTTGTGTAGTTGTCTCCGATTTCTGAGCCCCCACCTTACGTCGTGGTTATAAGAACGATGTTTTTTACTCTCATGTTTGAATTTGTGTGATTTTCATCCATTCTTTCACGCAGAACTTCCACAAATATTTCTTCACGGTACTTCGGTGCTCTTGTCATTTGTTGTCGCAACAATGTCCGTTGATGAAGTTTCTAACGTCTCGAAATTTGATGAAATTACTGAAAAAGTAGATTTTGCATTTAGGTTTTACAGTGTACATTGTTGTTTTCAAGTCTGCAGTTTTCAAGTCTACTGTTGTTTTGAAGGTCGTAACAATTACTGTATCATCACTAATTCCTTCGAAAATAACGATATGTTTAACCATTGCATGTTGACTGATAGCTAACAGGTCGTATAATTGATTTCCTGTCGTAGGTTTGTATTTGAGTTAGAAAGCGGTTTGAAAATGTATTAAGTGAGGCCTCGCTTATATCACGATTCTTTGAACTTGTTTCAACACTAAAAGCTATCCAATTTATGGCCAGGAGGTTGAAGTCTCCACGTCTTCATCATGCTTTTGTTAGTCCTTGAGGTAAATGATGATATTTGAGTTTCTAATTGATACAAAACGTCTATTTTGGAATCTGGAGGTCTAGAAAATGAAAAAATATGTATATTTCTTTTATTTCGTTGTTTAATGGTACACCACACGCTCTCTATTTTTTAATGTATGCGTGGTAATATTCAAATATGATATAACTGCTAAAAATAATCCGCCGCCAGTTCTATTTGGTCTAACTTGTCTAAAAATTTTATATCCTGGTGGGAAAACTTCGTTATCGCTAATATCCTCGGCAAGCAAGCTCTCTGCTCTAATTACTGTATCTGCATTTTAATATATGTACTCAACTTCGGCTTTTTTGTTCTTTACGCTACTGTAGTTTTCTATTGATTAATATCATATTAAGCTTGATGCCAACCGGCTATTTGTTTTCTATGATTCTGTTTTCTTTCTTTTTAGGACCCGTTTAGCAGTTATTTTAGCCCTGTGAGTTAAAATTATTTATTTGGGCCTCCCCATTGTTTTTTTGCAATACAGATCTACGCTACGCTGATGAACTTGGAGGCTGTAGTCACGTCTATGTTTCCAAACGTCAATCCCACTTTGTGACCAAATCTTTACCATAAAAAAATCATACAGTGCTCGAAAATCCTACGAACATCTTAAAACGTACGGTTAATTTTTTTCAGAAATCCATGCAGTATACACAATCGAGATTACGAGATTCGCGGATGAAACATTCACGCCGTTTTTCAGTTAAAATATGAATGGTGCAAAAACACAGATGCCAGTGAAAGCGGGGACGAATATGCGAACGGTATGGTTACGCGTCACGAACTCGTCAGAGCAAGGAATTGGAGTCGGTGCTGGAAACAAGTCCCCGCCAATGCCCTGACATCCAGCAAGAGTGCTGTTATTTTGAATCAGCGCTTATCTTTGCCTTTTTTTTCTCTCTCTTCATATGTATATTTCTGCCTGTATGTCTCCACATTCCCCCTCGTCTCCTTCGCTCCCACCGCTATATTCCGCTCCTTCCTCCTCTTTTTCCAAGCCCACTCCATTCAGCTACGCAGCACCTGCTGCGTGAAATACGCCCTGCCCGTCCAATACGAATCCCGGCTTCCACATATTCTCATCCCTGTCCCCTCCCTCCTTCCCATTCCACTCTGCGAAACGGAACACCCTCCTATTCGTCCATGCATCCTAAAAATCCCCTGGTTTTTTCCCCACGCATCCCGCCCTGCCTCCTGCTCGCTCCTCTACCTCCTCACCTCTCCTACCGGCAGCGGTCCCTCGCGTCAGATCTCATTCACACGACACCCGCGTATCCCACGGCTCTCAATACCACGCACGACGTCCATTCCTGTGGTCACGGAATACACGGAGATATGACTGTAACCTTATTAGGTACGCCGATGTGCCCGTTGTAGTTCTCCTTTTCACTATCTTTTTCCCCGCTAGGGCTACGCTTGAGTCCTTTTACGGTCCCGCATCGACAACTGCATAGATTTTGATCTCCAGCTTGCGTTTCTACTCTGGTATGCCATTTTTTTGCTGAGAGAATGTCTCCAGCTGGCACGAGCGGAATTGAGCTCGGCTTGAAGCCACATGGTGCGTTGCTAAGTTGCTTATTGTCTTTATACCGTAGTGCTTTGTATGTATCGGGGTATAGAACGGTCTTACTGAACTCAGTACAGGAGGATATTCCTTCCGTTTTGTTCCATTTTTTTTTGTTTTTTATCCTCCAACCTAACATTTTAGAATTATTTTACGTTGTACCGTAGTAATAATGTAGCAACCAGCTGTAGGAGGTTATTGTATATTTCTTCATTCCTCTGACTGCTCCATTTTATTAAATGACTGTGTTATTTCAGTATAAAGCCGCATGATGCGTATTTCGTACGTAGCAAACCACTGTGATGGCAGCAGGAGTGGAAACTCCATGATTAATGTTGAGGGGAAAATAGAGAACCCAGGAAGAAAACGTTTAAAGATATGAAGACATGATATGGCTTGTCAATCGTTGTCTAGTCCGTAGGTTTAAATTTGCTGTGGACCTTAAAACTACATTTTTTATTTCTATTCTCTTCTTTTTAAGTTATTTTTTCCTAATATTAAAGTTTAGTCATTATTTTATGGGAAGTACTGGAACCGCATATTGAGAGAGAGAAGTACAATTAATATTAATTTCCTCCTGGTTCCTGTGTTGTTTCACATGCATCGTGAAAGACGATATATGTCGTACAACAGCAGAAACTTCCACTCATATAGAATTTAAGAGAAACAGTTTTTTAAACAATATTTTTCCCCAAAAATCAAATCCGTCTCTTCTTTCCTGTTTTTTTAAAACTACTCAGTTTTTAGTATTCTCACAGAGAATTGCAGTGTATTGTTATTCCTCAGGATCATGGGAGGATTAAACTTGATCACTCACCGGGAGTACTTCAGCCAATATGCTTCCTCGATCTGATAGGATTGTCGCCTGCAGGGAGAAACACACTTAAACCAATTAAATTACCCAGCGCTTCCCTCCGCTTGGTCCGCAGTAGCTATTATTGGAAGTCTGCATCTGAAGCTTATTCCAATAGCGACGATGCTACTATTATTTGCTGATATAAAAAAAATATCTCGCAATTGGATTGAGTAGCCCTTCGCATTTGTGAAATAATCTCCTCGTATCTTCGTTTCAAATCTCTAATACTGTTTGCTTTATATATTAGTTACGTTGTGACACTCTTTACCTATATTTTTGTAAATGAAGCCACTCGTACTCCTTTAATATATGTATATGTTTTGTGATGGATTTTCTGAAAAATTGCGGTTTAGATGTTCGTATTACACTCAGTAGAATGCCAGGAATAAAAATAACTCAAGTTTTTGCTTTGAATCATCAAAATCGTACCCCTTTACCTTATTTTATAGTTTAACAGGTGCGGTTAAAATCCCATCGGTCGTGACCTTCATTAAAATAAACATAGATTTCGAGAAGTTTCTTGTGGTTCTTGTAGAAAAAGACTTCTTTTAAGTGACGGTTTCGAAATAAGTGCACAGTTTATGCCTCACTGTATTGATCGTTGACGCAAAACGGGTCTTCTCTCATCGTGAGCATCATCTCATAAAATAGTCAAACATAGGCTCATTATTATCAGAGACGCTATGGCTAATTTCTAATTCCATAAAGTTACATAACATGGAACTCATCAATGAAAACATACCAAAATGATCCTCAGTCAATCTCATCGTTATGGAAGTTGCTGTTGCTGTTATTTATATATTCCAAAAGAGTTCCTACATAGGCCGCGCCAATTTCTATCAGACGATGGAAAATATTTACTCCCTCTACTTAAGCTTTAAGGGAGAAAATGGCTCTCATGTCGGTGACTATGCTTTTCTCTTCTTCCCTATATTGGTTGTATGCTTTCATATCCACCAACGCTCAAATTCCTTTCTCTCCTCGGCTTCCTATAGATGATGGCGTATTGATATCGAAAATGCAACAGCTGGCCAAATGCGAATTTGCCACAAGATATCATGGAACTAGGAGGGAATGTGTGCAAGGCTTGTCCCTTTTATGCGAGGAAGTCGTATTGGGCGAAAACTAGCCCTTGCGGTGAGACCACAACTGCATAACAATGATTTTCTCACTTGGCTTATCCCTGTTTTCCAACTCCTGAAATTATTGTTTGCGCATTTGAGTTTCACAATGGCTACCTAGCTCTACACACCCTATTTTTATTTTCAGTTATACGTATTCCCCGATCTTGATTACGTGAGAATCTTTGGTCATAAAACTCCTCTCGCGGATCTGCCGAAATGTATCATTGTCAATGCGTGTTTAAGTAATCACATACATCCATGTTGCCTACTCTTTCGGGTCAAGCGAAATCCAAAAGGTAGCCGAAAGAAAAGGTAGCCGAATCGTGAAGCAGACACCAGCGGTATTAACAGTGGGGTATTCCTCTGAAACAGTTAAGGTAGTTGAAAAAATCAATTTCCAGATGTGCATGTAATTTTCTGCCCTACTGAAATAAGGTTTCGCTATCTCAGCTTAGAACATACCCATTACTTATATTTCTTAAACGTATCCTCAGTATACCTTAAATGACGTGGGATAAACATTATTGTCTACTTCAGGCTACTACTGATCAATTAATTAAACAATAAAAAAATGACTCGGGGCTATTTCTATCACTATTTACGGGGTTATTCTGATTACACGAGGGGCTATTTCGATCATCGCTCTGGTCATTATTCCAAAACATTAAATTATTATAGCCTGATTTCTATGTGTGATCTATGTGGGGTTTATTCTATTTGTCAGATGGTTCTGAACTACAAAGGGAAAGATAAATATAGCAAATGGAAGGAAGAAGATATGGAAAAGGCTATAAATAGCGTCAGTGAAGGGTTGCATAGCGTCCGAGGGGCTTCAGAGATGTACAGTGTACCCTGTGCAACACTTCATGGAAGAATAAAGGAAAGTAAGGACAATAAACTAGGAAAACCTTTACATAAGAAAAAAAATCGGTCATCCAACGGTGCTGAAAGAAAAAGAAGAAAAGCAGCTGGTTGAGAGGCTAATAAGGCTTTCAAGGTGTGGATTTGGGTTTACACCTAATTTAGTTCGTCGAGCTGTTTTCCAGTATGCTGAGGAGAGACATATGAAACATCCGTGGAAAAAAGAAGGAAAAGCCGGCCCCTACTGGTTCAGTGTATTCACCCAGATTTATCCCTTAGAAAACCTGAGAATTTGTCTCAAGTACGTGCTGAGGGGTTAAATAAGAAAGCAGTAGGTGGCTTTTTTATTTTATGTGAGGAGGTTTACTATGAAAATGATATGATATACCAAACCAACCTTGTTTTTGACATGGATGAAACGGGTTTCCCGCTCAACAATAAGCCGTCAAAAATTGTCATTGAGAAAGGTACAAAGGAGATTAACATTAACTAGTGTAGAGAGAGGAGAAAATGTTACGGTGATCGCTTGTTGCAGTGCTATCTAGTGGGGCTTATATTCCTCCGATGGTGATCTTCAAAGGTGGTCGGCACAGATCTGTGTAAGCGGAGAGCATGCCACAAGGTACGATTGTCACAATGACGGAGACTGGCTACACAAACGAAGACCTTTTCTTGACGTGGCTGCAACATTTTCATCGGTAACGCCCGCGCGGTAAATGTATTATGATACTTGATGGTCATGCGTCACATCATTCATTGTCTAGCCTGGAATACTTCTTCCAAAACGACATTGAAATCATTCCTTTATCTCCTCAAGCCACACATCTGTTATAGCCTCTAGACCGAACAGTTTTCAAACCACTCAAGACTTTCTACAATCAGAGTACCACTATGTACATACATACGCAACAACCCAAGAAACTCCATAACAAAGTTTAATTTTGGCAAGCTTTTTAAAAATGCGTGTAATAACACTGCGACTGTTGGGAATGTAGTTAAAGGGACATTATAAAGGGAGTTATGCACAAGAATCTTTTCCTTTGAATCCTAATGTCATTCCTGAAGAAAAGTTCGTACTTTCAAAAGTTTTTGAAACCGAAAATTTACAGGCTGAGGAATCTGATTAAACTCTTAACCCTTCATTAAAAAACCCACCTGTACTTCTGGATGAGCCCATTTCCTAATTTGAAAGAAATGAATTCACATCGCAGACAGGTCAATCAAATGAAAGGGCTCACGAATCAATTTTTGCGAGCTCAATTCTAACACTGAAGAGGACCAAGAAGAGGAGGAAATGCCGCTTGCGCCAAAAAGCTAAGGTTTTGGCGTCACCTGAAAAAATCGCCACCACAGCCGCTAAAAGGAAGCTTAATATGGAGAACAATCAAAGAAATTTTAGGAATACGAAGCGTAACATTAATAACCGAAAAAAGAGATCAGATGATCAAGAGAACAGTTAGTCCAAAACAGACAGCTGCGGATTTTGTGGCCCTGGTTATAAATCAAAGGAGTCATTAAAAAAAGGGTGACTGAATTAGTTGACAAAAATGTAGTGCGTGGAATCATGGAATTTGTGTTGGTGCCAAGGGGAAGAAGCAATTTGTTTGTGAAATATGCATCTAAATTGGATTTTCAATCAAGTTAGATGGTGAAAATAAACGATATTCAAAACGCTGACTCCTATAAGTTTTATTTCTTATTTTTAATGATTTTTTGGACATAGTTATATACCTGTCGTTACAAATGTTTATTAATACTAAAACAACGTAATTACGAGCTCTATCAACGTGCTGTAATGCCCATTAAAGACGTATTAGTGATGACAGTTCGAAGGCTTTTGTAGCGAGGATAATCTGCTTCTGTCTCTTTCGGTAGCAGCTCAGCGTGGCACTTCGTCTACTGAGCTTTAACGGTCATACAGGATGCTTTCTCATGATAGATACCCTAATAATGCACACTGTAATAGCTAAAGAAGCTTGGACGACAAAACGCCACACGCAGCTACCAAGAAAAGAGACTGGAACAGGTATTGGTGATGTTTCTGTGGTAAGAGAACTTTTTTTCTAATTCATTACCTATGCAAAACAAATATTTTGAGATTAATCAAACAAAATAATTAACGCCATTTTGAGTTAATTTACTCTCAACTGTTTTCTTCTCAAGCCAAATAATAAATATATGATAAAATATTTGACTATGTATAGTATCTCATATGAATGTAATTGTGACGGAATAATTGCATGAACTAGTGGAAAAAATCTGTAGCAGTGAAATCCCTAATATCCCACCTTTCCTCGGGCATAGAATCTATTATCGTTTAGGTTTACAGCTGGAATGTTACACTTCAATTCAATCCTTGATTTGGTATTATGTACGTTATATAATTTGAACCGCACATAAATGATGTATATGTATTTCTTTTTTGCTGGCGTTAAAACAAAATGACGAAAGAAAAATCCAACGTATAGTATCTCATATACTCCCTCTCTAGTAGCGTCTATCGCCAAAAATTAGAGATTGTTGTGTTTTGCTCTTGCTTCTGATATCGAATTCTGCCGAACGTTTCGGACGAGGATATCCGTCCCGATGTTATCCAAAGACAATATCCATTGTTTTCCATGTTCTGGTTCCCCTACTTCCATGGTCTGAGACAATTGCCCTAGCACAATAGGTTCGAGCAGTGTTGCACAGATGGTTTGAAAAGCATTCGTGCCCCTAAAACAGGCTGTTTTAGCGTGTTTTCTGTTCCCACTTTCTTTTGAAATTGCCAGCATCTGGCTCAACATACGGCTTTTATTTATCCCTTGCTCCTGCTTGCCGTCATGTTATTGCCTCATATTCTTGTGGGTATTATGCTTTCTCATCGCAAATCCAGGGTTGCCTGGCATGTGCGATTTCTTTTCAAAGCATCTTTAGATTGCCTCTCTGAGGAAGACAATTTTAAAAATTAATCGTGGTTTTTATCTTCTTGAACATTTTGCGTGCTTGTTTCTGTGTGTTTGTAAAATGTGTTGAGAAGTTTTTAATCCTCATCGTTCTTAAATCATAGTGAAAAACGCAAATTTATCTACTTATGTGCCTGGACTAAAATAAGAAGAAAGATTATTGGAAGAACTAATCGGGATTAACGGAACTTGCATTCGATGGTGAAGGATATGGGGCTGCAGACAACCAATCTTAGAAGTTAATGACAATTTATCACGTGCACTATATACTTCATTATTTATATGATTTGTTGAGGCTCACTGTTCATAAATATGATGATCAATTCATCTCGTTATTATTTTGAAGAAGCAGAAAGGTTAGGGGTAATGGAGACATAAGTCATTCATTCCATAGCGCATACCTTCCGTAAAATGCATGTTGAGACAGTTAAAAACATCAATTGGTTGAAATCCCTGTAATTTTAAGCAAAATTTAATAAATAAACGTAAACACTGACTTTGACAGTGATACCAGGAGACTATTCATTCGATTTTCATTTGATGAGTTACATGTATCTTTCTTTAGCTCCCAATTTTCCTCAGTTTAGTTTGTAGATTCAGCTAAATCAGCCGTCGCTTTGAATTGAATGAGAGAAATAGTCAGTCCCCGATGTTAATTGTTTTTGATTATTTACCATCAATTTATGTTTTTAAATGAAATTAAATTGCGTTCTGTCGATATATTATCGTAATCCTCTAAGATTGGTTATCATAGAAATTATGTGTGTATTGAATCACGTAGTTATTGAAAGAAAGAAAACTATTACCGGCTCCATTATTTCTTCTTTTGCTTATGCTTCGTGATTTGATCTCTTTATAAGCTTATTTTTTTAGCCAGTTACAGTTAAGTTTTCGGATTAGAAATATGATCAGTTATTTTAATGGCATGGAAGTCTTCTTGACTCACGGGTAAAAAAATTATTTTCAGTTTCATTTACTATTGAACTTAAAATTTAACGTTCGTCTTCCATCGTCTTAATTTCGTTAAAGGCATTTTTAAAAATTTCCGCTTATTACCTTTAGAAAGAAGGCTTTTTTCCTCGTTTTCTCATAGCCATGAAACCGTTAAGTAGATCTATTACCACTTGGAGCCCATTGGGCGCTCTCAGCGGTGAACGAATCCGGGTTACCTCCCCGGAGAGGGAGAACATATGGACGGTAGAATGCTCCTCCCTCAACGGCCTCTCTGTTCTGAGCATCCTTCATCCCGTTTCCTTCCTTCACCTTTACCCCTTTTGTTTTCCATGTTATTCCAGTCATCCACCTAGATTCGAGTTTTATTCGAAAATTAAGGCTGATTTTATTCAGTAATATAATGTTAAATTACCTTGAGTTGCTCTGAAATATTTCTTTCGTTATTCGATGGAGTCTATAGGTGGAAGCACGCAGTTTTAACCTTAGCAGTCTTCAGATCTTGGATTAGCTTACCATCACACGTCACTCCGTTCTCATATGAGTTGGTAAATGTCTTATTGCTCTAATTGACCAATTGAAGGTAAGCGTCACTCCACTTTTATCCCATAAATAAATGGCAGGCCAGAGGAAGACCCAGAAATAAGTTTATGGACTAAATCAGGAGGAAGGTACTTAGGAAGATATACCAGAAGATAAGGAAACTAGCATTAGATAGGGAAGGGTGAAGTGCTGCAGTCAACCAATCTTAGTATTGAACGACCAATCGTCATAGTCAGAGACCATATCAAGTTTAACCAAATGCAGTAGGCGTAACATGGCAATTGCAAGGTTAGCCGTTTAAGCATGATCTTTTGCATTAAATTAAAATTTTCTTCTGGGAATGATCACCTCCTCAGAATCAACCTTTAGTTGTAATTAAAAATTGAGCTTCTCAGACCAGGAACGGTAAAGATATACCGTCTTCCTCGTCTCATCTCGACTAGAACGTGAGTATTCCGGACGCTTAGGAAGATTTTATCAGCGAAATATAAATTTTCAATGTAAAGTCGTACCCTTCCTCAACAACTGCTGTGAGCAAATAGAGTAAAAGATAATTAAATGAATATATTGATTGCTGCTAGAGACTTAAAAGCTGGGTTCACGTTAAGCTTAGATTAGGTGACAGATTCCAATCACACGACCTCCATCGTGGCAGGGATAAATTTCAACGGGTAATTTCTGTAATACTGTTTGAAGTAATAAAATAAAGGAAGATAACACTTTTCTAAGGACAAAACTTCTCGCTTTGCACCTGCCAATAATGACTAGCCCCTAGTCACTAGCTGAACAATTGAGTAATATATAACTTTAACAGTCTCTCTACGAATATCTTTTCTTTATATTAAATCCTTTCCATTGCCAGTGTCCTAGCTCACCAGATCACAGGCTAGCGTGGTGGCTCGTATACTTGTATTTACATGTAGATGGTAAAGATTGTCAGTAAATTCCATTGAATATATACGTTTCTCTGGAGCACGGCATTATGCTCTTGCATGAAACTAATCAGAAAGGTAGCTATTCAAAATTAGCGTCAGGCATAATCGTTTCGGTATGTTGAGTGGAAACTTTCGTTAAGTATAATGAAATTCTCCTTTCACATTAATTTCAGAGTCGCTTTGAACGTAAGTCCTCTCGTGTACAAAAGGAGTATATCAGATAACAGCCATAGTGCTCTAAATTTCATTCGCACCGTGGAACTAATTTTTATTGGAATATATCGAAGAAGTTTTGCTCTAGGATACACTGCTTAAAGTTTTGCTAGACCTCTTCGATTGTTTGCAATGAAACGTGGATTGGTCGTTCAGATGTCCCATTCGAAGCCTTTATTCTTTTTTTCATTCCTTAATGGGTGGTAAATTTCTTCTCATTTTTCTCTCCCCCATCCTGAGGTATTGTTTCTCTCATGTGAAAGACTTCGTGCTGTTGTTAAAGTGTGTCGTTCCTGCTGGCAGCATTTTTTCCCTGGGCATCATGAATTCCCTTTGTACAGCGCATACGGCAATTAGCCCTCAATTGGACGGGTCAATTACGCGTTTCCGTTATATAGAGGGACCTTGTCATCCTTCGATCGCGGGTGTATTTTGATGAAACTATTGATTCACTTTTTTCCTTATGATGCAACTTCACAGTGTGCACGGCATTCATGCATTCCGCTCCTCCGAAATTGGAATCGCTGGGTCGTGCTAGGAAATGGGCCGTGTTTTCGACTGATACGAGTGGGTGTAGTTATAAAAATCTGCCCAGGATTCATTTGCAGGGTTTTATAGTGCTGCGTTCGGCTCTTCCAGTCCTTCGAATTGATCGTTAAAAATGCACAATCGAGACCAGGAGGATTTGACGGAAGAAATAATGCTGGCGAAAGAAATGTTGATGTAATGACGGCAAGGTTCAATTATTTGTCTGGAAACGACTATCTAATGGCCCAACGAGAATACGAGCTTTTATGCCTTTTTGTAGAAATCCTAAAATCTGCTTAACGACAAAATTTCGTGTCATCCAAGACTATTAACCTACTTAATAATTATTGGCATTAATTCCGAAAATCAAGGTTTCTCTATTATCGAACTATCTTAACTTCAAGAGGCCACTTGTATTTCCATGAAAACTTGCTGATATTAAAACTAACGATTCAAATTTATTGCCGTATTAGAAGTTTAAATACCATTTATACCTGATTCATTTATATAATTTGATAATAATTCTTATCTATAATCACTAATAAATCTGCCTTAGTTCATCCTGGCCCTGAAAGTACCTGTATCTGAAGAAGCTCTGCATTGTTCTCTGCTAATTTATAAATATGACGTGATGCTCCACGATGTTTTCTGTTTTCATTCTCTAGACTTCATTTCATTCAATATGGACTGTTATATGTTTGCGTGACAATATCCGGGATCAAACTCAGTTTGGCTTTGAGTCCTTTCTAGTTCAAACTTATCATGTTCATCCGAATGTTAAAAAAACTTTTTATCCTAATATAATGATATCATAATATAAAATTATTTCAGAAAACTGTAATTTTTCAAATATTTCTCTGCATATGCTGAGTTGTGTAGGAAGACACCAAAACTGACAACTCTTGCAACAACAATAGGTTCCGACGCACCTCTAAATAACATTTTGTGGGAATAGTTCAATGGAGTAACTCTCCGAATCTTTTATTGTCTTATTTTAAATATGGTTTTTCGTCAGTCATTTCATAATTTAAAATAAGCACCCTCGCAACGTATGCATTTAAAAGTGAACGCACGCGTTGTACGTAGCCATTCTTCAATATGCCTCTGAATTTGAGATTAGAATTCTACAATTTCGTAAGCGTGGCAATCCTACCTTTTTCAAGGGGAGTTCTACCTTAGCAGCCCGAACTCAATTTTAAATTTCCGAAACTCTTCAAACATACCTCCGGGATATATTTCACCGGCCGATTTTTTCAAAAAGAGCAGAGGGGCTTTCTGAAAAATGAAAAGTAATTCCCGCTTCTTTTAATGAAATTCGTTAGCAATTAAAATTGGAACATTCTCCATTCCTTTTGATCCTTTGACTGGCACCGTCTCCATTCTTAACGTGAGTTGCGAAGCCTTTAATTGATTTCTGGAATACTTCTCGTTTTATTCTAGATTCATTGCGGCAGCTTCAAATAATATTAAACGTTTAATCATTGAGTAATGTACAATGAGTGCCTAAAATTAGTAGATTATGTCTAATCATTTTTTTTAGGATGTGATATTTGTTTAGAAATCTAATGGTTTGACGTAAGTCTATCAATGATATTCTTTACGTTTAGGAGATAAATTGTAAATGAAATCAATACTTTACCTACAGCGTGGCTCGTTTTTGGCTGAATTATTCTTTCCTATGAAGACGGTATTATCTTAGCTCACAAAGTTCAAGATGGGTATTTTTTTCTTTCTTTATCTTTATATTTTTTGATACAATAGAAGCTTATTTTTCTGTGATGTGCATTTTTTTCCCATGCTAACTATTGTATTTTTTCTCCTACATTTTCAAAATAATGTTCTATTGAGTTTGAGTATTTTATAAATATTTTATGCGCGAATTCTGTTGTATGCTGAGCGCACGTTTTGAGTGGTTCTTAAGGAGCGCAAAAAGTGGATTACGAGAGTTATGTTTCAAACCATAAAAATCACCGAATTGGGAAAAGTTGATATTTAAGGGGATAGTGCCTTTTTGCTTAATACTGTAATTTATACTTTGTGATTTGAACTTCGTTTCGCTATCCTTACATTTCTGCATTTTTTAGCACGAAAGCAGATACCAAATATGGGCTTTATTTCTTGGAGTAGAAATATATTAAAACTTTTTGCCCAGCATTAGATAGGTAGGATTGGAAGGCATTTGATATCTTATAATCCTCCTCATCCCTTTTTGAAGCTTGACTTTTTTCACGCGGCACTCAACAAAGCGTATTTCTTTCCCCATCTCCGAATGCTTGATAAATTATTCTCCGAGACACCCTGAACCCTTGATTCCTCCGGCTCGAAATCACGCGAACTCGTATAATCCGAGACATAAAATGGATGGGGAGACGAAATGGCACGAGGGCCTTATTTATGAACAAACTCTTGTTGTATATACGTGTGTGTATGTGGGTGTGGGTATAAGTGAGCGTGGGTCTCTGTGATCCTGGAGGCTGAAGGGGAAGCGTCGCTGCCAACTTGGTAGGATTGGAAGGAGCTGTCCAGGAAGGGAAATTCGGGAGCAGAAGGAAGCGAGGGACCGGTTGGGAAGAATTCGTGCGCAAACCTAAGAAAGGGAAAGGAGAGGGGGTTGCGGAGAGGCTGGAAAGACGGGGATGGGTGGAAAAAAATGTGGAAATTCTCGGAGAGGTCCAAAAATTGGAGGAAATGTCTTAATTAAGGAAAGATCGTGGGCGGTCCGAGAAACGACAGAGGCGAGGTTTATGTATATAACTAGATTCTACGCATATATATGTATACATATGAGTGCACATGGGTCCATGTAAAACCCCCGAAGAATGATTAAATTCCCGAATTTATCTGCATATTGCATGAGAATTCGTTAGGCTTATTTAGCGATTCTTCTGGGAGGACCAATGGCGAATGTAAAGAGGCGTGAGGGAAGAAGGAGATGGTGAAACATCGGGGGTAAGGCAAAAGGATCTTGGAAATGAGGCGTAGAGTTAGATGAGCGGCATCCGTGCGAGACTGCGCGCTCCGTGTAAACATCTATCATGGCTTTCCAAGCGCTGAATTTATGTGCCGCTATTTTATCTTTCTCCCAATGAAAACACGCTCGCTATTTTTCCGCACGTTCATTACAGACGCGACTCGAGTTCCGATGTAGTGCTTCATCTTCTAGTTCTTCGCATGCAGAGGAGCTGTAAATCTATAGCTGCGCCAAGTGTGGGGGAAACCAATGAAAAGTGCGTACTGATTGTTCCCTATTCGAGGCCTTTTTCGAAGCTAGTGTCGTTTATAAACTTCGTGTTTTATTACAGCTTCCTTATAAGATACCTTAAATATCACCTCCTACTGAAAGCAGACTAAAATTAATGAAGGAGTTCAATGAACAAATATTTTGCAGAAAATTACGTTCAAGCCGTGATTAATAAGTGATTCAAGTTTTCGCAGTTTCATCAAGTCATTTCAAAAACAAATATTTATTTCTTCCCTAGATAGAAGATATTTCAAGTTCTTTCGTTTTTGACAGCCATGTTTTCTGAATTGTTAGTTAAACAAAAATCTCCATATCATTTTATATTCCGTATTTGTAATATAATCAATGTCAACATCGTTCCGAGTTCTCTTTTTTATGTGTCTCTAACAGCTTTGATCGTCAAAGTCCTCCTGTTCAAGCCCTTTTGTGTGCATCAATGTCGTTTTCTCTTCGTCATTCCATTTTCTTTGGTACATATCTCTCAAGGAAATGATGTGCTTCACCATTTTCTGAAGATCGTGCTTATAATAATGATTATGGATTGAAAAACGGCTTTAGCCGATGAAAAAAAACTTTTGATGAGACGTTTAATATTATTACAGCAAAGTTTCCTGTAGTTTGATACCAATATAAGATGCAACGTGGGGTATGTTTTTACTCTAAGCATATAAATTGCGCTATTTTTTAATATAATGAGTAGTATTTACGATGAAATTTTGTAATCCGTGGATTTTCATACGACATCACGGGTTATCGATGTGCAGTAGGCAATCACGGATGTTTCTCAGGGATCTGAGGAACATTTTTTTCTGTTTTAGCGTAGCTGCTTTCTAAATTTCTTTTTTGCAATAAGACATTGAGTTCACCTTTAGAGTGGTTGTGTACGAAGTATAATAATTAGTACCTCTTTAGTTATCCAGTAGATTTTATCCTTGAAATGGACGCCTTATCAATTTGCTAAACCTTGTAATTAAATCTGCCTCCCAGGATAGTAAACCGTTTTTAATTAAAAATCGTAATGGACCCGCTTCGGTGCTTCGATACAGCGGGGTTCGATTGACTGTTGGAGGGCTCTAGAGCCTCGAAGAAATCTGTGCCTCTCGAGGTCGAAGTTCGAGAATTGAAGCGCTCCTTGAATAATCGCTTGCTGCCCGCCGTGCAAAGCGTCGTCACTGCGAGGGACGCATTACGGGTCCGAGAAGAAAAATAAAAATAGTCCCCATGTTGATGCAGGAAATACTACGGGGATAGGGCGTCACTGAAGAACGGAGAGCACGATGCGCAATGCAGCTTGCTAGGATCCCTAAGGCCAGCCGGATCCCTATGTATTATATGTGTGTGTATGTATATAAATGTATGTATACATATGTATTCCTTTCCTCTACACCGCCCTCTGGGGTCCCAAAGCGACCTCACCCCCTTTTCTCCCCAGTATGCCCACCCCTGAGCCAAACACTTCACCTATGTCACAAGGAATGCGAAATGAGGCGAGAGGACAGGGGGTTCTTCTTCGGAGAGGAGAAAGAGAGACGTGAAGTGGAAGGACCTTTCCTTTCGTCTTGGAGACAGCAAAGGGAGAAAAGGTCTCGTCTTTGGATTGTGGCAACGGCAGCAGCCTACCCCTAGCCTCTCTCTACTTCCCCTTCTTCCATCCCATGGAAACAAAAATCCAACCGGGCCGATGAGTCGTGGTTCTGGGGAGAAGTGGATCCGGATTGAGATGAATGGGAGCTTGAGGTAGGCGTATGTGTAGGAAGAGGATAGAGAGATAGAGTGAGAGGGCTGCGGCTAAAGGGGGCGTGTCCACGGAGAAATGCTCTTGGCGGGCGAATGGAAAAAAAGATTAAATACAACCACCTGCACGTTCCTCCACACTTGACAATGAACGGGGCAGAGCCTCTTTGGTGGTGTTGTGATTTTCAGCACCTCGCTGTTTCTTTTTTTGTAGGAATGATATGCCTTCTTAGCGGATAAATGTGCTGTTACTGGTCAAAGGAGAAGAAATTTGACTTCGGGTTGACTCTAGATGAAAAGATAAGAATAGAATGTATTTTCAGTGCGTTTTTTATGTATGAAGATACGACAGATATCAGCTTGTACATTGTTTGATAGATGAATATATATCTATTTTTTCCACTGGTAGAGTAGTCACATTGGGGAAGGTGAATGAGAAATCAATTCCCCTTTTCCCATTTATTTATCTTTTTAGTTTACCCATTATGGGAATTTGCGAGGGTGGCTTCCTTGCCACTAACGTGTTATTGTGCTTCTTAAATACTTCTTGACATCTAAATCAGTAAAATACTCATTATTTTCTAATTTCTATACTCTAGCCTCTGTAAAAACTGATGATATATGTCTGAAATGCTCAGAATTCGTACGATAATGTCGTGCACACATTATTACAAATCCCGATGGCGTACGGCAACAAAACTGTATCCCCTTTGAGTCCACCTGCTAGGGAAGAGATACTAAAAAATGTAATCTTCTACCAATAATTTATATACTCCTGACTTGAACGAGCCGATGGCCAATATAGCAATTCAACGTGATGGAATACTCAACCAACTGCGTTCGATTAAAAGTAACAAGTCCCCAGGTCCAGAAGGAATACCTGCACGCGTGCTCAAGGAGTTAGCGCCACAGATTACACCATTCATAAAAATTATAGTTAGCAATTCATTATCCGAAGGCAAGGTGCCCCAAGACTGGAAAATATCCAACGTCACTCCGATTTTTAGAAAAGGAAATAGAAGTGTCCCAGGAAATTACCGCCCTATATCGTTAGCATCAATTTTATGCAAGATCCTCGAACACATTTTCGTTAGCAATATTGTGGCATTTCTGGATAATCGTAACTTCTTACATAGCAATCAGCATGGATTCCGTAAGATATCCTAAAATCATGTGAATCGTAAAAGCAAGTCGACGCGATATTCCTTGATTTCAAGAAGACATTCGACAAGGTTCCTCACAAAAAGCTCGTATATAAATTACAATCATGCGGAGTTAATAGAAAAATAGTGAATTGGATAAGGGACATTCTCAGTGATTGAAAATAAAAAATAGTTATTGATGGTTTTAGCTCTGATATGGTCGAAGTCACATCCGGTGTTCCTCAAGGAAGTGTGTTCGGCTCTTTTTTATTCATTATTTTTATTAATGACCTAAGGTCTAGAGTTAGCAGTAAATTAAGATTATTTGCAGACGGTACAGTTATCTACCGTGAAATAAGCGAAGACGCGGACTTTGAAGCTCTGTCATCGGATCTTAACAACGTTCATACGTAGTGTCAGGAGTGGGGGTTAGACTTTAATATCAACAAATGCACCGCAGTTTACTTCTTGCAAAAGTTATCACAAAGATGCCATACCTATACTCTGGGTGGAGTAAACATAAAATCTTCAGATACAGTAAAATATCTTGGAATTACCTAAACTTCTGATATATCGTGAGGATTACACATACAAAGCATATGTGACACAGCATTAAATAAACTAGGTTTTGTTAAACGTATAATTGGAAGATCCTCGGGTGAAATAGTCAAAGAGAGAAAATATGCTAATTCGCTCTGGTTAGGCCTCACCTCGAATACTCCGCGAGCTTTTGGGACTCTGGTCATAAAGATTTAACAAAAAAATTAATTAAATACAAGGGAAAGTAGAGCGCTTCGTTTAAACTGCTACGAGCGTACATATGGTGTCTCACAACTTTAAGAGGGATTGAGGTGAGAGCCCCTAGAGACTCAGAGTCTACACACTAGGCTTAGTTTGCTTGAACTCAGCTTCAGAACTGATATTTTTCAGAGCGACACAAAGGTCTGACAGATGCGATAAAATAAGAGAGATACTCTGCCGAACAGATAGTTTAGAAAAACTTTCTTTCCGCGCACGATAAGTGACCACAATAAAAACTGATCTCTACTACATACACTCTCATAATCACGTCACCATTTCACCTCCCAAAAAGTTACATCCTTACACGGCTGATGACCTAACACCCTGTTACATGCCCATGCGGCGGCTCGCAGGGTCTTATGTAGATTTAGAATAAAATACCATAGAATGCTGTTAGTTTAGATGCTTGTCCCATAAATGGAGCTCTTCGGTTAAAATTTTTTCTAGCATATAAAGACTGACTCATACCTTTTACAAAATGTCATTCTGCTATTTTACTAATATGTACGATGGACATGTGTTCTAAGTGAATGTTTTTCATCACTTTCGTCCTTTCCTAATGTTGTTTTATCACGTTAATCAACATCTCTTGATAATCTCCTCCAACTTACTACTACCTACTTGGACTTCCTTTCATTCCGACTTCATGGGTACAATTTCAATGATCACATTCATGGTTATTTCTATTTAAGAGTGTAATTGAGTTTAGAGGTTGATTTTCGGTCGCTAATGTATTGTAATATTTCATCAAATCAGAGAAGTCCATCACCAGTTCTAACTCCAGATGTCGAGTCTTATGATTCATTTTCTCCGCTCATGTCTTTATCTCTATTGCTTAGGGTCCGTTTTGGCGGTCGATCTTCCGTTCGCTTCTGTGTAGGACATTTGTTGGGGTCAAATCACTATCCTCCATGTCATTTTTCACCAATCTCTATCTTTTTCCTCTTCCTCTGTTTCCTAAGAGGCATCTCATTTTTAGTGTACTTCGAAATCAATAAAAATGTACAACAAACCATATCGGCCCACTCTGGCTAATTTCTTATGAGATCGGTGCAACTTTTTAACTCCCTTGTAAGAGGGGATATCATGAAGAAGCGTGGAAGGGGAAGGAAGAGGATAGGAGTTGTGAACGAAATAATAAGAGAAAGACGATATGACGAATTTTAGAGAGATTCAATGGCGGATTACCAATGGGAGGGCAAACGGAACGATGTGTCATAAATAAAGACGCAGCAATAAGTATTGTCTACAAACAACCTATCAGCTGGTACAAATACTCAATAGAATAAATTGAATGATTATACTTAATATATTCTTTCATTTCCATTTTTCTCTAACTTCTTCGTATCACACATACGTCAAGTTTTTGATAGATACATTTTACCCTTGAGATATGCCACTATTATCGTGATCAGTAAAAAAAAATTCAAACGTACTAATTCTACTGAAGAAAAAAATCCTGATTTACATTCCATCAATCCTAGATTCAATTTCCTTAATTTATGCAGTTTCAATAAGAATTACGGGAGGCGAAGAAACATGTTGGAGGTAGGCGATGAACCGTCGAGATGCAGTGTGCATACTGAGTGTTCGCTTTTAAGTATGAGGAAGAGGTCATGTCGGAGTTTGAAGTCCGATCCAGAGAAGTCTTGGGACTGATGCATCGCCGGGGATAGTGAGGACTGCAGATTGAATTGTAATTGCTCCGCCTGCGCGGTTCCTTTTGATTCGGAATGCACGCCATGGGAATGCTTGGGGAAAGTTGGAAGCTTGGTGGGGCAGGGATTGGGGGAGGGGAGGAATTGAGGGGGATGGGGCTTGTCGCCCGAAAGGAGTGGGAAGCGAGCGAGCTCGTTTAAATTTCACGAGATTTGTATAAATAATTCAGAGAGGAAGGCGCGCGGGCCACGACTCAGAGGAGATGATTCGGGGCGAAGAAGATGTCGTGTTTCCCTCGTGATGCACTTGATTGAATTGATAGTTGTAGCTACAGCGGGCTACTGTGCCCTGGCGGAGAAACCTCTCGTATTTGAACTACTCACACTTATGAGTGGAAATTAATCCTGGGGCTTCTTTTGCAATGATTGACATGTATTCCGCCTAAGGTAGGAAAGATATAATTACGTACTCTGTAATTTTTGCCTGATGAAAATGGACCTTTTACTATTGATTTAGTTCTTCATATTTATGAATAACTGTGGATTGCGAAGCCGATATCACTGAGCGTAGTAATACATCAGCTCAGTATTTGACCTACTTACCTCTATGTTTGTCAAATCCATTTATCAATCGAATGCTTTGCGAATATTTATAATCGATTATATTTCAATCAGTGTTTCTATTTCGTTTCTGCTCCGTGCGCTTTTATCATCCATTTATTCTATTTGTAGGTTTATGCGTAGCGGGAATGATTATCTCTTCAGATTTATCTTTAGAAAATTGCAGAAGTAATCATTTGAATCGTCGCTTTCTCACGATTGCTTTGCAAGGATTATAGTATTTTTAAAGCTCAGTGCCTCTTCGACTCAAATTGATACAAACGTTCCGTTGCCATGCAACGGGTATTGCTTATATTTATCTAACTCCCGATAAATACAGTAAATAAAATAATATTGTTCCTCTACGATACATATTACTCCTTCTCTCTCTACAGTTTTACTCCTGTAAATTGGAATCATTAACCTGTTCTTTAAGAGTAAAAGACACCCTAAAGTGAAACGTCTTGGGACATATATCTACGACCGAAAATCTTGCCAAAGACTATCCGTTACTCCTTCTGAATTCAACTATCGAGTGTCTTCTACTGGAGAAAGAGTGAGTTAAAAGCTCATATATTTCATCGACGGCATTGTTTTCCAGGAATAAATAGACTCGCTGAGGCGCCAACATTTTAAGGAGCGTTTTTTAAAATTATTTTACTGGTGCGCATTTTTCTGAGGCAATGTTGTCTTGTAAATACCAGGTGGTTTGCCCTGTTCTACTTGTTCCAGCCGAGACTCAAGATCATTATTCCAACCACCGGTTTAAAATTTTCAAAGTAAATTGATATGTTCATATACACCACATTGGAATAATTTTGGAAGTGAGGAAAGTTAGATCATCGTCATCGCTGGATCGGCATCATCGTGAACTTACTTCTTACGAAAGATCTTATGGCCAAGCCTATCGGTAAAATTATTGATTTTAAGTTGCACTTAAAAATGGTTGGCATATTTTCCGTAAAATCTGTTCCTCTGCCAAAATTCGAACACGGGCATGATTGTTGGGTTTTCAGTACTGAGTTGGGAGCTTAACGCTATTTCCAGTGTTTTAGTCCAAAAAATGTGGTTACAATACTGTTCCTCATCGGAATCCCGTGGGTATATGAGCAATTTAAATCGTCCTGAAAGTAAGACAAGATTTCATGGTGAGTGTTCAACCCTTTCGGTAGGTTTTGTTTGGTACCTATAAATTGAAGAAAACCCTTCAGAAAATACCGTATTCATCGTCAGGAGCCCATTTCTTCTTCTATATATTCCCTTAAGTACTATATTACCCATCTTATTATCCCATATAACATTTTTAATAGGATAATTTACCCGTATTGGTAAGATTGAACGTACGAGAGTAAAAATCGGGATTTTTAATAGCATAGACCTCTATCTACCCGCGCAACTTCTTTCTTAATGTCAGCGTATGTCCTACCTCTCTTCATTCCGTTCCTTTAACCTATTCCTTTCCTTCCTTCGCCTTCCCCGTTTATTCGACGTCCTCTCCTTTATCACAGCCTTCAGCTAACCCTCGACCACCATCACCTCTTCCAATCACCTACTCTGCCTCCTCCTATTCTCCTCCGAAAGTGTTTTCCCCTCCCCCCTACTATCATTGAATACAACCTATAGTTTTCAGGCATTTCAGGAACTCAATATATTGTCACTTAAACTTGTCCTATTTGCCGTATGTCATCACCAGAGATTTTTTTTTTACTTTTTAATTTATGAATTTTATTTTTCCACTTCGTGATCTTTATTCTATAACTTTCATTACTTTTATTTTCCTATTTCATGTCGTCTATTTTTTTAAATTCGGTCATTGCATGACGCTTTCGCTAAAAGTATGACATTTATTTTACTTTTAAATTTAAACTATTATTATGACCCGTATAGTTATGATAGGGTAAGTGGTTCAAAAGAAAGTACCCAATACTTAATAAATACAGAGGTTTTTTAATCGGATTCTCTACTAATCATTCCCTTCTTTCTCCTCCACCCATCCCCCTCTGCCTCCTACCCAAAGCACCACCCACCAACTCCCGTCCCTTCCCCCTTGCTTCCCCTCTTACGCCTAAGCACCTGGATTTCTGTATAAATACGAATGTAAAAATGATCAATGTAAATGAAGATGTTACTACGTGAAGAAACCCGGGTCGTAAGAAATAAATAAATTTAGTGTACCATTACAAAGTATAATATTTATTTTCATATATGGAGAGGTTCCGTATAGTTAAGCCGGAAGTGATTACTACCATTTTATGACGTTTATTCCGCAAAGTCGCATTTCTTGACTTTTTGGCAAAAACCGGCTATTTCATGATAAAGATCTATCACTTTGACGTTTTTTACTTTTTCCCGTCCATGGTCATCACTATCAGCCCGGTAAATTTGTCTTTAGTTCCGTCACTCTGGTAATCTTCTACCCCCCTCCCCTTTTTGAATATAAGAATTTAATTGAAAAGGTGATTGAACATTCAATGCGATGTAATAAAGAATATACATACACCTTGCGGTAACAGCGTATCTTAGACTGCGCCACCGTAGAGAAGGGAAAGATTTGCTAGCCTGCCTAAACATTTGCCGCATCAGGAATCAGCATGACTTCTGAGTAGTGGCAGAGAAACTAATATTGCGCACCCATACGGCGCCAGGAACATCAGTTTCAGTGAATGGGAATGGACACAAAGGCAAACGCCGCGCCGGTGCAAGGTAGTTGATGAGAGAGGATAAGGGAACGTGGAGAGAGAGAAATCAGGAGACAGAGAAGTTCGCGTGAGACGGTCGGCTCCGAAGTCAAAGGAAAATTATCGGGACGGGAATGGCAAGGAGAAAGAAGAATTATAGTGCTTGTGTCTGACGTCGTCGTGGGAATTACGGAGCAGACGTTGTGGAGTGTGGGTGCCAGTAGAAGAGGCCCCTTTTGCCGTTGTATCCGTTGCGGATTCCGACCTCAGCTCTACATCTCTCGAAACAAAAGAGACCGTAATTGAAATTAATTTCCCTGGAACTCTCGGGCCAGGTCTCGCTAGTCGGTGGAGGATGGAGCAAAAAAGCGTAAAGATGCGGCCATGCACGAATTGAAGTCAAAGATGGGTATATAGCGGGAACCTCAAATCGTACGGGAAGGTTAATATCACAAGGCGGTCGGGCGTCAAAAGGATGTGCAAACATGCAGACCTCAGCTCCTGCAAACTGTTTTGCGATGGAGAAGGAATAAAGAGAATAAGTTTTCCACTCCTGGACTTTTTAACCGCGCTGGCTGTCTTCCGTTTCTGAAAAAGCAAGGCATCTGCACAACGAGGAGTTTAAACCGCGAGTAAAAAAATATGAGATATTACGTGAGCCCTCTCATCGCTAGCTTGTTGAAGCGATTTTATTTAATTTTTTCTTAGTTCTCAGAATCCGCTTGGGAAGCAAAAACCTTTTAGGGTCGCAGAGTAACCTTTCTGCTCCGTATTTAATTCGAGTAAAAATCCGCTTGTTTTGTTAAACTTGTTTGCATCATGAATGCTTAAAAGAGAAAATTAATTGATGCTTCTTCTTTACACGATTATTTTTCCTATAGCATTCCTAGAAAATTTTATAAATTTTTCCCACGTTTCTATGAATCTTGGGATAATATTGGAAATCTAGATTTTCCTTGAGCTTTATTCAATTAGGTCCATGATTTCCTCTATATTGTGGATACTTCTAGTGTTGTTTATTTTTGTAGAAGAGCTTATTGATTTAATTTAATTTTTTTGTTTGCATGTTCCAACTTTAAATTTGAGTTGAAATTGTTAAATTTGCTTGCAGTCTTATTGGAGGGCTTGTCCTATCAGAATGCGAATGCAAAAAAATGAAAGACCGAGGCTTTGTATTGAAAAAGGTCCATCGAGGAACAGAATTTTTGTTTTAATCATCGAGTTTTTTATCCAGCACAGACATTCGTATCATATTGCTTTCTCAATGGGGGCAATGTCACTATGCAGCTATTTGATGCGTTGCAAAAAAATGCCCAATAATTTAGCTTCAAAATGTAAATGTATTCCATAGAATCAAATTAAAATCAGAGTAGAAATTAGATCAATGAGGGTAGAGGAAATTATAGTCTAATGACTTGGGTCTGGGGTTACCCATGATATGGAACATGAGCCTAGGAACATAATTATTGTCTCTCTAAGAAACGCCTCTGAGTCCTTGCTGATTGATAGTCTGATTAGTGGTGATAGTTACACCAGCCGATCAGTACTAAAACAGTCGAGCTGTTGTGATTTCTTGCCTCTCGAATTGGGTAATTCGAATTTATTGAGCTTGACTATAAAGGAAATTATCGGTTTTGCTCTGCTCCGCTAGTCGTTGCCTTAAATAAGAACTGCAGTCGATTTTGAATGATTTGGGAGAAGTTGTGCCGCTAGAAGCTGCGCGTTTGCGAACGGTAGAACTTGTCATTCGCTGTGTAAGTCCTCTTTCAATCTTGTGTCGATCGAAAGTTGGGACCAAGTACTCATCTTTTGGCGGTAGAAATTCCTTCATACAGTTATGTTTCCTAGTTTTCTTCCTCTTTTCCTGGTGAATCCTTAATCAATGAAGTGGTTTCATATTATTTACATAAATATGTCTTCGCTCATTAACTCAATTACTGTCGGCAGAGAAAAGACATGTGCTCCCTTTCTTTGGCGTTACCCTAAGATCTTCGAAGTTATGGAAATCTCTTTGTGGATCGTAATCATGTACCCTAATTTTGAAGGATCATTTCCATAGTCGCATTTGAGCGATCAAATTCCGATTGTTATTGAGTAGTTGATCATAAAGTTTACTTGTCGAGGATGTGGTTAATTTGATGGCTACCTAAACCGCACATTAAACTTTTCTCTTGATATTGTTCATCACCGTAACCCCTCACTGAGAAAATTATCCCGTTCGCAACTTCTTTTCGCCCATGGAATTCAGGACTTAATCACCGTCGACTAGTTTCTGGCGTAAAACTTTTTGAAGTCATTTTTAAGAGGACCTTCCCTAATAATGATCTGATATCATTATTTTCTCTTCGTGAACCCCCTCGTACTTTCGGAACATCAACCATGCTCATGTTCCTAAGTTCTGGCTTTCTATATCCCCGAGGTTCCTTTTTTCAAAATTACGACCATATTCAATCACGTAGCAGATAGAAATCCTTCTGTACGACATCGTTCTTTAGCCTCTTTTTTGATGCTATATTAGATGTTTGTTTTTGTTGTTTTCTGGTTTTTTAGTGACTATAATGGTTTGTTGTCTAATTGTTTAAATTAATTTTTCTTAATGACCATCAGTATTAACGGCCATTTCCTGTTTTTCGTGTCCCTCAAAAAAAGTGATTAATAGAAGAAAGACTGTCTCCAGAGTTCTTGCGGTTTCAAAATTATTTGATCATTGAATTTATTTGTAGTCTAATATTAAATTCATTTGAGCGTTACCTTCTTGTCATTGTCACGAAGGAAAGTGTCATCATTGATTCGTCTCTCTTGCTTTATAGAATTTTTATTACTGTGCACCAGTGCACCAATTCCTTCGGAGACGTGAAAAACCTTGCGGTATTTCGCACTCCTTTACCTCGGTCATATCTTCAGCCAGCAAGTAGCGAGCGCTACGGCATGCATGCACTTCCCACCTGAGAAAATAAAGAATACACTCCCCGGGGAGAAGAGAATTCACACGAAGACAAATTTACGTTTTACGCCGAGAATTTTGCTGTCTTAAATTTATTACTTCCACCGCGGCGGAATTTTGTAACCCAACGCTCTTGCAAAAGGGGTGGGGAGGTTCTGAGAGAGGGGGGTCCCAGGGTGGGATAACAGTGATGTGGATTCTGGAGAAAGGAAGGGGGTACTGGTTGGGCGCCTCAATTGTTAATTACAAAAGAAGCAGCGTCGTCATCTTTATCTCAACGGCGCCCCCGGGCGGCAGAATTAGCAACTTGGCCCGCCTAATGACCTTCAAGCTTTATCCCTCTCCCCCGCCGGCCTACTCGCACCTGCTCCACAAGCGCAGAACGCCTTGGAATACCCTAGTCTTCTTGTCCGTTCTCCAGCTTCGTGCCCTGTTTCAAGCATCCTCCTCGCTTTCTCGTCCTCCTTCCTCATCCTGCTCTTCCCCTTCATCATCCGGGAACCCCTGAGGGGCTAGCAGTGGGGCGAGGAGGAAGTGTCGGCATTAATCCCTAGGCAGTCTTTTGCGTCGAGGATTAAGCGTGGCAAAATTTGCGCAACATTCATTCCCATTATTGATTTTTGACCGTGCAAATGAGCCGAGTTCGTGTGTGAGCAGTACAGGATGTCGCATTTCAATTCGCTGCTAATTACTTCGGATGAAGTCGGTGAAAACAAAATTGGGCGACAGATAAATAGGTGACAAATCGGAAAGAGGTGAATAATATTGAACATTTTTGAAGAGGTCATTCAGTAAAAACGGTCTTTCGAGCTTTCTCATGATACTCTGGAATAATGCACAGGTCCTATTAAGAAAACGTGTTTTATTTAAAAAAAAAATCATGGTAATTGTCGGTCAGACATATTTCGCTACTTCATTCAGAGGACCTTGCAAATAGAAAACCAACAACTTCGTTGCATTGCTCACTTAGTGACATTAAGTCAATATCATTATTTTTGTTTGTACTCAAAGCATAAATTATGCTTCACTTTAGAATTTCCAATTACATGTAAATGTACTGTGTTTGTATAAGCCTTTAAAGTTACGTACTACAGCGTTTTTTTTTACGAACATATGTTCGTTCCGTTCATAATTTCAGGTCTACATGGTACAATCCTGCATCACTTATATTTCTTCCTCTTTTCCTGGCCCGCCTTTCCTGGCCATAGAGGATAATATGAACTCACAATATTGATGTTTTTATAGTCTTGAAATCAACTAATTTCACTGTATATATCTAAGGAGCGTGTTACACTCAAAATCAGAAATACCTTTTTCCTCTCATTTATATGAGACACGGCTTCAGAAGTACTAGGAATGCACTGTTGAAGACCTGGCTTCAAAAATACATAGTCACAATACCCAGAAATGTAGGAATGCTCATTCTAATATTAATCCTTAGGAATGGGAAGTGTTAATAGGCTGTAAGGATAACAGTTGTTATTTATATTTTTCCAATGGTCACTGTCTTGTCTCCGTACGAGTTCAAAAGAGTAAAGAATCCTTGTAATAAAAATGAGCTTTGGGTGTATTAACTTTTGAAAATTTCTGTAAAGGCAGGAAAACTGCTTTTTATGTTAGTTAAAATACATAGTGAATATCCATTGAACGTGTGACCTCTTGTATTATTTGTAGTCATTTTTGCCCTCCCCATTTGTTAGTATTTCCACATTTTATGCGATAGGAGTGAGTAAAATATTTACTTTTACTATCTCTGGTCGCCGTTCATCTGTTTTTATTTTTCGAAGAATGTTATCAGAAAGAGGCAAAGTATACTCTTCGAGGACGCCTGAAAATGATGCACCATACGACTACTATATATCCGATCTGGTGTCCCTTTCTTAGAATACTTTTTCTTATACCATTGAAGAGGAATATTTACCTTGTACTTTGTACATTAAATATTTTGTAACAATATTGTTGGCTTAATGAAGGAGGACTAGAGATGCTAATCCTAATATTTTTATGAAGAATTGCTATCAGTGTTGCTGATGATTTTAATTCGCCTTGACATCGACCCGGACGATTTTTTCGCATTCTTATATTGCTTGAGTAAATCATGTATTACGTCTTGTGGAGCGCTAAGTAGGCCACATTACCAGGTCTCTTATGGGATCCTCTGTTGCAGTACAATTAGAAGAATAAAATTTACGACCGATGAGTTCTTTATCTCTGAATATACGACTCAAATCTCCGCTTTTCTCTCCCTCGTCTCTCTCTTCCCTCGGCCAATTCCGCTCTTTCTTCCGATTATTTCTTTCAGTTTAATTTTCTTTCCTTTTTATCGGAACGGGAAGCAACTTTTAAGGAAATAAGACTAAGTTTCCTTCCATTACTCCGTCTCACTCTACCTCTCCCCTCTACGGAGCCCTTTGGTTCTGGCTCTATTCATTGTTGAGTTTCTATCCTTTCAGGATAGCAAAATACTGATTTCCTTCTCTCTAAGATAGGATATCCTTTCCCTTACCTTCTTTCGTCTTTTCATTCCTTCCTTTTCTCTTATACGCTCCCTCAGTCTCTTCTTTCATGCGTTCACCTCTCGTTGTAAGTTTATATCCTGCTGTGCCTTTAAAACAAAGTGAAGCAAAACGAACGCAGTCCATGCCTCTTAAGACGCTGAAGTATTAATGGTCTTTGTTAAGCGTTCTCTTGTCTCCGTGAAGATTTGGAGTTAGCTGCGAATAATTTAATTACGAAGTTTATTTCGGAATCAAAGCTACGGGTTGGGTTATTAATTTTAGACGAATTGGGATCTTCCTCCTCTTCATAAAAATTTAAAATTGAATTACTCTTTTATAATTGAGGCAGAACTAGCGGAGAAAAAGAATGAATCTCGTTTTAAAGTCTTTTCAAATACATTCAGCCTTCAGGCTTTGTTTTATATTTGTGTCTCCTCATTGCGATCCTTCGGTTTTGGGGATGAAGTGCTGGAAACACATCTCTTGAAAGTTTTCTAATGAGTCTTCTCTTTATTGATGAATAGTTCATTTATTCATTTTCTTATTTTATCTTATCCTTCAACTCTTTCAAATACGCATGTCTGACTCTAAATATGTCCCTAACCATCAACGATAAGCTATGTTTCTCTCATGTTTCATGATCAGACTGGCTCCCATGTTTTGTTATTCTCCCTCATAAGGAAGGAAAAATCCGCTAGTGATGTTCATGTTTATGAACTTGAGTGTTCTGGGAATCAAGCAAGTATACAAATGAACCTTATGATACTGGCTGTAGTTCTGGAATTCGGTGTTGTCAAGAAACTTCATTCTTTAAATCTTCGATTAACTCACATATTTTTATACATAAAGATGATATAATTTAAGTCAATGCTCTTATAGCATTAACCATTATTAATGTATGCATGGAGATTTTATAATAATTCTAACTAATTGATAACACATCAATTTAATTTTAAAATTTATTCACACCACTTGGAATGCCAAGCGCCAAATGTTACCGTACCATTCAATCTCAGTGTTGGGTAATATTCTGCGGTCTTTGTAGGTCAGTCCAATGTTTTTTTTTTTTTAATTTTACCTCAGTAGACCAGACCAAAAATGTGTCACCCTTTCCTTAATGTCCGTTGTTTTCATAGAGGTAGAAAGTAGTCTTGTTTCTCTACTTCCAATAAGTATAGATTCTCTTTGCATCGATTTAAAAATTGCTTAATCTTTCGATTCTACATTCAATATGGCATTTTTGCTTTTATATCTCAAGTAACTACGAAATTCCTTGACCACAGCTACATGCCAAGGTATTACCGCCCTCCTAACAGCTCCGCATAAAAGTTTGAAATTTTCGCGACATTACAAGAAAAAATATTATATCTTCCTTATTTTCTATAACCCCTTTTGAATCAGCTGCTTCTGACCTACTTTGTTAATTATTTCGCATTTTACTTACCTCAAATATATGCAGATATAAGTGGCATCCTCTCAGTCTTTATTGTGTTTACTTTTCCTGCTCAATAATCAAGGATTTTTGATTTTAAAAATATTTGTTTGCTGGTTTACCAATTCCTTACCAGATCGTGTTTAAGGTAATAGTTTATAACTGCTAAAAAGTATTTAAGAACTCTAGGTACCTATTCAAGTCTTAAATAATTGTTTTGTCTATTAAAGAGAATAGCACTCTTTGAAAGAGAACGTCGTATCACGCAGGCGGAGGTAACATGAACATTAAGTTTCCTGACATATTGCTCATTTCTTGTTACGGGGTAATAAATTGCAATGAAAAGAATCTTATTCAGGAGCCAGAAAAATCTCCACGTTTTCTGTTTGTGGATCGAGTTAAGCAAATTATTAAAATTTCACTTGTCATGTTTCACACGATTGAATCGCATTGTATGGGCACTTGAATGTAAAAAATACTGATGTGAATATCAAAGTCAAGTGTCTTATTCCAAGTCGTATTGCATGAACATCGAAACTGAAAACAGCTCTTTTTGCGAGAATAGAAAATATTGGTCTTATGTGCTCGTATATTAAGTCCTAGTACTCTATTCACAAATAAAAATTATTCTTTACTGTGAAAATAATAAATTCATTGATCAAAATTCTTTAATCATAAAAACTTATTTTTCGGTCAGTAATATAAAATTAAAATATAATAAGAGCTCTGTCGTAGTGTTCAGTTTTAGAGAAACAGCTTATTTTAAAGCTGATTCCTATCATGGGTCCTTATCTATAGAGATATGTGTGTGAGAGGCGCGGCAGTATAAATAACATGGGGCTCCAAGGCCTAAAAATGAACCCTATAACAATGAAGATACATTTTATCCAAGAATATGGAACAATATTACCAAATTATTTTTTTCGCTGTACTCCGAGACACTGCTGAGGATTATATTTTTAAGCTTAAAGAGTTATTAGCAAGGGAAATATTTCTTCCTTTTTCGTGCATGACGAGATTGACTTTAATGAAAGGATTATTAAAGACTAAGGAAATAAGCGTCTTCAATGTGGGAGCTTGGCAAAAATGCTCCCTAACGATATTCAATTTTTTTGCCTTATCTTTTAAAAATGCGGAACACTTGGTTTTAATGGTAACGCCTTCATTTAAAGTTTATTTATTGCTGATATTTAATTAAGTATAAGAAACAGGCCCCTGGAAGAGAGAAAGGCATCCTCTGACTTGAGTGAAAATTTACTTTGAATTGCGTCAAGTCTACGATGTCTGGTACAGTTTTACATTTCTTTACATAATTTATAATTGCAATTAAACTACACCCGTTGAAAGAGGGTTGCGATTGAGTTCAATAAATGTTTGACTCATCGATTGCTTTATGACGATGCTCATTCTAATCATACGTTACAATAATCACTAACGCCCCACAACTTTTGTATCTATCCGTATCACCGTACTTGTTACGTTACGTTTTTAATGCGTACACGTCACTCTAAATATTTCATAACGTGGTATTAAATTCATGACTTTTCGCCTTGATCAATAGAATCATACATTTGAATGACATAAATTTGGCCGTTTCCCCACAAATGTTATATTACTTGCGTCGAACGCTGCTTTTATCTGTACGAATTATTTTCCGTGTTTTTTGAAAATTTAGCCGGGAAAATATCGCGCTCGTATCCAAACCCGCTTTTGTAATAATTTACCCAACTATTGAGCCGTGAATTTTCTCTATAGCGAGTTTTAGCTTTGTAAAAAGGAATTCGAGGCATTAAATAGGTTTATTATTTAGAATATAATGGAATAAATTTCTTTTCGAGCTTTTGACTTTCGACGAATTGTTCATTATTGACAAAGAAATGATCTACTGAGTTCAAAGCAGAAATTGGTTTACATGACGTAAGTTAATTAGATATAGGCAATTATCTGTTTATGAAAGCGTTGAAATGAAAAACTAGCCGTGTGGAATATAGAACGGATGAAGAAAAATAAACGTGTTAACACAAGGAAAATTGATCTGCATACAATGGAATTCATATCATTAGAAATCATTCACATGCCATTTAATGTAAAATATTTTACAGTCGATTAAGGCCGACCACATATATAATCAGTATACATCTCAATAAAGTAGCATGTGCACTGCGTGTTCATGGTAGCCAATTAAATTTTCATTTAAGTTTAATCCCAAGTGTTTATTTTTGAAATAGTGTGGTGAAATTTTGGTTGGTAGACATGCATGCGCTGCCACTAAGTCGGTAAACTTAGTTAAAATTACTTATTCCTCGGACGGCGAGAGAGCCTAGAGCCTAGGTAAAACCTAGAACCAACTTTAGACTAAACCAAAGTCGTTCAATATCGATAGTATTCTTCCCTTGATACAGTTCTTGTCAACGCAAACAAGTCCGCCATTAGTGTGCTTGTTTTAGTGTATTCTCAATTAGTATAGAATAGGATGTTCAACGTTTTTGATGATTTTTCAGTGCAGTTGTGTACGAAATGATTGCTAGCGTCGCATATTCGCAAATTTTCTTGGGTGCGCAATGTTGGTAACAGCTCTGAAAGCACATTAATTTTGGTCATGTTGTGAAAATGGTTGCAAAGGCCCATATCGATTGAGCTACGGATATATCGAATCTAACGACCCTGTTTTAAACGAAAGGCCAGTGGGATTCATTGTTGTATATTTTATCCGACGTCCTTGTTCACTAAGGTTTCGCCTCATAGCCCTCAAATGATAATTGGAACTGCATTTTTAAAAATTACCTCTTCTACCGAGATTCAATTTAGGGCCCTAGAGGTGGGACGTCGATACATAATTACAGAAGCCCGGTGCTATTAAATTCACACACAAATCATGAAAAAGCACTTTGTAAGTCCTTAGTGCTTAAAGTTGTAAAAGATATAATTTTCTCTCATTGCAAGGTTGGAAATGTACAAAGATCTAAAACATAGTCAGGACTATTTTTTCGGGTGTAGTCGTTTTTACTATAAAACGTCATTAATTTTCTGGTTAGGTTCAAAAGTTGAACTTTTAGCATGATGGAAGGTCGACATAAGATACTTATAAGTCAATCTTGGTATCTTTCACAATTTTCCTTGGGTTTGTGTCGTCTCACCATACAATTACTGCTCCTTCAATTCAAGTTTCACTTACCTACTATGCAATGTGGTTTTGATGACAGGCATTATTTTGGTAGTTGAGAAAGGGTGGATGGAAACCCAGCATCGCCGTTTGTCTAATCTGAGTGGCTAAAACGGACGTTGCAGTTCACTTTTTGACGTACCATATTACAGATGAAATACTTTATTTTAAATGACATTTCTGCCGTAGACAGGTTAATCATCCATTCCCTTTAATATAGGAAGCCAGTACCTTAGCCTATTTCTAATATTACTAGATGCGATTATGACTCCTCATAGCCCATTTACACATGAAAGAATAGGCTTTCACATAAGGTACTTATGTGAAATGTATGTCGTAAAACTCGGAATGTCGAAATCAAAGATAGTTGAGATGTTACAATAGATGCATGAATTATCCTCTATAGTATACATATCATAGTTAATTGTTAAAACTACGTCTGATGCAACACTTAGGTCACTTAAATGCCTCGTCCTTCCGCCCTCATAACGGCGGCTCTGTTCATCTCGGCCCTTGGACAAAACATGGGACTTACATTAATAAGTGGTCATGGAACCAGGAAATAAATGAACGGAAAGTGGCATTCTTTCACTTGGAGTCTACTGGCTCTGGCCATTCACTTTGCTTCATTTTACCTCTATTTTCAGCTAATGCGATCGTTGTTACCCTGCGCTGCTGCTAGCAGAATGCACCACCATAGGTCGCCGATCTTTCATTGGACCAAATGAACGTTGAACCTCCGTCATCTATCCCTGTCCTTATATTTGATTCACGCAAAATATTCCGTAAATTGCTCGGATGCGCATGCATCTCCTATGTCGCTACTTATTGTTTTAGCATTATTATCACTTGACTTCCTTCCCTCCGTCTGGCCAAAATTCACCAGCACGAAGCATTTGAAAAAGACTGGAGCAGCATTCACTTCTTTTTATATACATTAACTATTTTTCGTAGTCTCCATAATGATTTTCGAGGCAACCAAGTTAAAGCGAGTCGTTCTGAAGTCCTCGGCTAAAATCGTGCTTCCATTCACCCTACGTTAATATTGTCTTGAATATATTATTAAAAATGTCTTTTCCATGCAGAAACTTCAAATGAAGAGACATGGAGAAAAAAATCATTTTTTCTAGCAGATTTGATGTTAATGAGTTTTTAAAAAATGACGGAGCCCATTATTCTTTCATCCTAGCTGTTTCTGTGTCGGCTGATATTTAATAAAAATCTTATGACAAACAGAAGTTCCCTTACAAAGGGGCCTCATTAATCCAAAAAATCCCAGTAAATATTGGGTACATCGGAATAAATCTTTGCTCTATGAACGGAAGAGCATACTCAAAGAAAATGCTGCAACTTTATGGCGTCTGTTCCGAAAATGCGATTGTTTTATTCAATGTAAGCAGTGGCGTTTACGAAGAAATTTAAAATGGTTTAATATTTTCGTGAATTGAAACTAATTTTCCAATCCGGAAAATTAGTTTTAATCTACCGGCGTCAAGAAGCTTGATTTTAGAATATTAACTAGCTATATATATCAGTGAGATGATAAGCAATGCTCAATTAATAAAATACCTGCCTAGTTAGTACTAGGTTAGCATAAGATAAGATAAGATAAATTTATTGCTCCTCTTGAAATACAAGTACAAATAAATTGGAGCTTTAGGCAGCCTCAAAGGTACAAGCACCTGTATCGAGGCTGCCCTCCGTAAATAAATCCATGCAATTGCTGGTTAATGTAATACATAAAAAAATGAATAATACTAATGAGCATAGGCGTTGAAGGTATATTTAAATTGATAATGGATTGGTTAGTTCATTTATTTAGGAAATAGCTTGGTCAAGAGCACTCTAGAAGTGATTTTATATAATTGAGAACAGGAGTTCGGGTAAGGTCTCATGTTGGAAAATGGTGGTAAAAAGAAAAGAAAGGAGAGAGGCAATAATGCCGAAAGGTCTCCTCAGGGGATGCATTGGTCAGGAAAAAGGGCAACGCGTGCGAAAGTAATTGAGAAGGGATTCGTAGGTGGCTCTTTGAGGCCCGATGCGGCTCTGGTCCTTTCCGTCCCCAACCTAGCACCTAATGAAACTATTGAGACATGCTAACTGAGCCTGAGTAGGGCACAAGATAGGGCATTTGCTTTGATGGTTTGTATGTACCTGTTGTACCATGAATAGCACTCTAATGGGAGTGATTCGGTAGACGAGTAATGAACCATATGAAAGGGTGAGAGTTGTAAGGTAACGGAACGTAAACATGGCAATTCGTCGTTTTCGAGGATAGGCCAGGTAGCAACAGTATGAATTGAAACACGGGATGTCTTGTAATTATTAAGAAAACAGTTACATTGAAAGTTTATTTGATTGTTGACTGTTATGCTTTACCAATACTAAGTCCAGTGCTTGGCGCATGCGACTCATATTTTCTATCGATTTCGATGTGTGCCACTCTCGACAGCATTGTTTGATGCTTTTCTAAGCGAGGACATTTCGCTGAGAATTCTAAACACACCTTGAACGATGATAATGTTGCAAAATAATGAAATTAACTGTCAAAATTCCGTCCAGTTACAGTTATCTTTTTTAAATACTTCAGGAGTAACCAATAAAAACGCATTGGAATGTTCCACCCGAAGTTTAGATGACCGAAAGGCTTCAATGTTGGTGTGATGGCCACGTCTCAATTATATGCATGAATAAACAAGCAAATTAAAAAACTAAAAGTAATAGATAAAACACTCAGTAGGAAGAGAGGTGGTGGAAGGGGTTTTAGGGAGGAAATCAATGGTGAGGGAGATGTTATAGGCTAGCCAGATTCGAGGATAGGTCAGGTGGCAATAAATAATGGTGGTAATTCCAAAATAAAAAAGTTGCCGTGAAATTTAATTTGATTTTTAGTTGAACTTGAGGGTTCCTCGTGCAACTCCAGGGTTTCTATTATCGGGTAAGGTTTCTATGACTGAGTAAATAATCTCACCCATCGCTGTTCATATGTACATTGAAATACGCCATTCGGTCTAAAACTACGCGACGCACCGGAAGACCCAGTTATTAAACGATTGCTGTACTTTAACATGCTCATTACAATAGTCGCCTTTGCCTGTTTTCTTTTCTTCAAATACCTAGTTTACAATTATAAATTTCATTATATAATTTATCCATTTGTATATTGCTGTTCACTAACTGTATTCTTTCCTTGAAAACAACTTTTTAATCATCCTGGCGTATCTATTAGACGATTTTTACATTCGTTTTAACTGGTACTTTATTTATGCCCGACCTGAAAAGGGCTTTAAAAATATGTTAGTCTTCATGTATTTCGTCAGTCAGTCAGTCTTTGGTAGACTTTGATTTTAGTTTTAGTATGTAGTGTACGAAAACTTTCAGAACGTCTTACTTCATGTTCGGATCTCGGAGCATGGGCGTTTCCTAATGTTTCGATATGAATGATAACGCTTAAAATGTGGAATATTAAAAGCACCATTTTTATTTCAACTTTCTAATATCAGAGGTTCACAGTACTTGAACACAAAATATTTCTTATGCTTGCTTGAATGATGAAGAGCACCCATTTTCTCTATTCAATTTAGAGAGATGTATGACTCGCAAAGCGTAATGGTGATCGCACAGAAGAACAGCGCACTGATCGGTGTGGGTCCACCGGGTGGACACGGCGTTCCAATTACAATTGCTTTCAAGTCACGGAAGGCATCGTGGTCCCCTGGCGTTTTTCACATCAAAGGGACGAGCGCCACATCCGAAACACAGTGCGTTTCTTGCCCCTTGAGGAAATGGAGTGGGAGAGGCAGTCCGAGAATTCCGTATGCAGAAGGCCGCGTCGCTCGTCCGGGGAGGAAAGGAAAAACAGAAGAGGGAATTGGGCAAAATCTGCTTCTTTGAGAATGGGATTCTTCTTTTTCCCCAAGGACCTTTCTTCTCCCTCGCCGCTCTACTCTCCTCCTCCCCACCGCCTTCCCCGCTTCCTCGCCCGGCCCATGTCCGCAATTCACGCACTCTTTACCCTGAAACCCGTCCCATCTTCCCCTCTCAAGCTAGGATCCGGTTGCCAGGCTCACGGCTGTGCTACCGAACATAAGGTTCTGGCGGGCCATCACATGGCAATACCATTTATTCCTTAGGTTGGTAAACCTATCCACCCCTCTAGGTACGTGTTAATGCATTTCTTTGGGCGAGTCTTATTTAATCCCTTTGTCACAATAAGAAACACATCCTCTTTTAATGCAACGTTAGCGAATTCATGCCCACAAGACTGAAAATAACTTTGAAAAAACTCTTTAAAACCCTCATAGCCCAAGTAAAATTGATTTAAAAGACAGTGTCATTTACAATCTGTATTACAAAACAATGGTCTAGGAAAAAACGCGGTTAGAGATTTTCTTTTAATTTTTGTAAAATACGTTTCCGTATTTTCAATTGCTTCGTGCTTAGTTATCCTTCTGTGGGTATCTGTCCACAAATGTGCCAAAAAATTGTGGTTGTATATCCTTGAAAATGTCTCTCTTGTTTTTTAAGATATTAACTACATTATTTTCGGCTTACGCTACTGCTCTTTGGTGCAGCAGACTTCTAATTAGATGGGCTCCCCGACCGTGTTTTTAGCCATAAGTTATAAAGATAAAGTATTCCCTTTTTATTATTAAATTACGTAGCCTGTCATCTTAATTGAATATAGCTACTGTACAGTGTTCAAGTTCTTAAGAATTTCATGAAATTGCATTTTCTTAGCTGGAATGATATAAAATAGGTATACTCCTCTTATGAGAGAACGCCATATAAGTGCGATTGAATTTCATGAGGAGAATTGTAGACGAGATACTTATATTCCAGGGATGATAATGAAATTCTGAGTTAGATAGGGCCCTCATCCAAGATTGAGTTTTATTGAAAGCATCCAATATGTTTCAAACTTTCTGTATAAATTTTCATGAAAGCTGTTGACCATAAAAAGGGCTCTATTCCACGGTTAATGGCCCTGACTTCCTGCCACATTGCTCCGTCATGTGCATGCAGGTGATGTGGCTGGTGCAGTTGTATATCTGTGATCAAAGGTTAATTGCATCAGTTTAGCATCCTCTTCATCAAAGGCGGCTTAATTAAGATTGGTGTAATGAAATTCAGCTTCTTGTTTTTGGTGAACGCTTCTGTCGTCCACAACTTGCAAAAGCCGAAAGTAGCTTTTTATGTACTTCTGTTTTCCGAATGGCAAAATAAAGAGCTTTTATGGGTCGCCTACTTTTTTCCGAAACTGAAGCTTGTATTTACTGCTTGCCTTGTTGCTCGCGTTGATACATGTTCGAGACAAAGCATCAGAAAAGGCAAACGTTTTGCTATACCTTTTTATAGTATTTGTGTTTTAAATATACGATAGGCTGCATTCTAATGTAACTAAACCGTAACGTTAAAATATGAGCCCGCCATTTTGTTGACTGCTTCAATGAAAGTACCTTGGGGCAATATTTCATGCTCATTGTCCATTTAATAAAATGATATACCTTAAAAATCCTAATGGCATTAGTGGTAAATATTAGATAATAAAAAATGGGTACGACGCGTATCTGTTGCGACGTTTAAATTTTCCTGTTTCAGGCGAATGCTAGTGCTGACGGAAATTGATTTTTCACCCTTAAAATACTTCAGCAGCAGTTTATTTCTTTACTTTCAATTAGTTGCGAATGACTATCATGTTTACTTTGTAGTGAATTGGCGAAAAACATTATAATCTTTTAGGCTGGGCTGTAACTGCATTACAGGAATCAATAATTCAAGCGACGCTGTGCAATGAGTTGTTCTACCGTCTGTTTGTACATAAATTCATCTCATTTTGAAATTATAGATGGAAAAGGAGACTATTTTGTTGCTTTTTCCCCTACAAATCCATCTGAAAACTACTGTTGTACAACCTTATAACTTTTCGCTGTGAAAAAAATTACGTAATTTAGAAATTTAGAAATTTCCATGATGCATTTGACTCTGGCTGTGAATTATAATACAGACGTTTTGAGTAAGTTACTTTAGATCAGGAGAGGCAACGTCTGGGAAGCTGGTTACTTGCTATATATTATTCGAGAATAGGAGGAATTGTGTCGGACGATTGCCCATTAGCCTGACGAAACGCATTAAGAGAACCCCTTTTTCAACTTTTATCAATAGCATTCAAAGTGCAATACTTATTACGTCGTTAGAATGTGATTAGAAATAAATACTTGAGATACTTTTGTTGATAGATAAAACTCAGGAAGTGCATTAAAATATTAAAAACTGTGTTAAAATTTTTCCTGAATGACGCTTTTGTAAATTGAAAATAAAGTACCAGTGGTCGGCACAGCTTATGAAATAGAACGCTAACGTTTCGGGGGAATGGAAAATTTTCTGTCTTATATTTGATAAGGTGTTCGTTAAGTGTATATTTCTCTAACATACTTACCTTTGATGGCGATACATTAGGATTGGGAACTTAACCATCAGAATTTTCCTTTGAAAGTAAAATTTCAGACGTCTCTCGTATTCCAGGATTTCAAATTCAATTCATGTTAGTGCATATGTAGTCATTTAAGCGTCACTCATAGTGTTAGTACTGGAGTTGATCACGTGACTGGGATTAGAAACTGACTGAGGAGAAAAAAGACCCCTAAAATCTGTAAAGAAATATTTCATGGGTATTACACGGTCAGTTTAATATTTTTTTATCGATATCGCTTGTTGTTTTGGTGAGACCATAACACTCGTCAACAGTATCTGACGGATGGCTCGCCATTCCTGAGTGTTTCTAGTCAATAACACTAATCAATGAACATATCACACGCTGCTCTATGGTTTTGGGCTGTTTTTAATTCGTAATTCAACTTGGCTTATATTCACCTACAATAATAAATACCTCTTTTTCAAGATAAAGGTAGCTAATTTCTGTACTTTGCAAGAATATCCGAGTAGTCTTGGACAGATAGCGAGCACGTTTATTGGAGATTGTGGATGCATTAATTACATCTACTCCAATTCAAAATTAAGAATCAGTTGTATGTTTGTCTTGCATTCTATTTTAGGCGGAAGGACATGCAAAATTTCGATCCACATATTAAAGCGTGACAAGGTTTGCATATTTACTAATTTGAATTTTTCCGCGGTCTTAGCTGATTTGAAACGAAACTATAGGTCAACTTTCCTGTACAGACTCACCATGGGATATTGTTGTCATATCCATCGCTATTCCCAAATAATGAGGTACCAGTCAGGTATCAAAATAACATTTTCTCCCATATGGAGGAAAAATAGGTATTGCACCGCTACCTCGCCATTTTCCGTCATATTACCGTTTGGCCGTCTTTAAACAGGCAACGACCCCAGACGTGCACTTCTTTTGCGACGTTCACCCCTTCCTTCCCGGGGTTATCAGAATCGATAAAGATAAGGAGCTATGGCTTTCCGTGGTAACGGGAGCTTAAGGTAGGCCCATGGGGATATGGGGGGAAGAACACCGTTTTCCCGCGAGAAGGCGCGTATTTATAAGCATGTATATTCCTTTCCCTCCCTCTGGAGGTTTTAAGAGCGAAGTGAAAGCATTCCGAGCGTAGGCGGCCTTCAGATTCCGTGAGAGAGAGGTTCGTAAGACTCCGCCCATAAAAGAAACAACGGGCTTGCTATAGCGTCGGTCCCGGAGCCGGAGACACTTATTCCCGCGGGTTTACGCCAAAGCCCATAATCTCCGGAGCTGCCGATGTTTGATGCGTTTTATAAGGAGATGCCTCCTCAACCGATCAATGTCTTCAATCCTTGTAAGGTCATACTACCCCCCATGATCCACTTTCCCTGAAAACCTAGCTCTATTTTATCTTTCACCACTATAAAGTGCGTTATTTCTTTGCCCCGACAATTGAAAGGTAAAAATCCTTCAAGCATTCGAGGGCTCTCGCGCGAATCCTACTGGCTTTGCAGATAAGAGTTTATTGCCGGTAACTCTCGAGGAATCTGTTGGAATAATGTCAAAATTTCAATTATGACTTATTCTAAGTATGACAAGTATGGCAATATTCTATCGTCATGCCTCACATATACTGTTTGTTTTGCATTGTTGCATTTAATAAAACGCTGTCATGTATTTTCATCGTAACAGCAGTCTTCATAACTGTCTTTGCGCGTGCAGTTTCACTCACACATTTCTATTTCTGTCATGTATTCTCTTTCCTCGCATTTATAACACTATCGCCTATAAACCTCGGGATACATATCCTTTTTCTTCGCTCGCACGCAAACTTTTATTTTTCCTTGTCGAGGTTTATTGCTTTTCCGATGGATACATAAAATCAAAGGAAATAAAGAGCATCCTTTCTCTTCCTCCTTTATCTCTGTCTTCCTTCCGTACGCAGCCCTTGATCATTGGCATCTGGTGCTTACATGTGTTTCGTGTGTCCAACTTCTGTCTCTGTATTTATTACCATTTTTCTTCAGAACTCATACCTTAACGCTGCTTCAATCTTTATCCATACTTGGATCTTTCACGAAAGCCAATTACACTAAATACATCTTCCATTTGATTTCTGATATGTTGTAGATGTTAAGTGAATGTTTTTAGCAACAGTTTCGACTATTAGTATAGGAATTGACTGCCAGTGATTGCAGTAAAAGGAGCGTGGCTAATTTACCCTATTCAGGTAGCCTGTTAAAAATAATAATATTTATATAATAATATGAAAAATAATTTCTTGAGGGATTAAATATTCCCTCATTAACAATTTTGCGCTAGTTTGGGAACAGTAAAGCGTAGCGCTAATCATGCCTGACATCGTCATCATAGTTGTTCTACATAAAGTTGGTATACATCTCGAAAAGTTGGTGTATGGATAGTCCCGTCCGTTATTCCTCGTATCGAAGATATTCTAATATAAGCATTGTATCCTTAGCAAATTCTGTGCTTTTTTTCAATATGATTTCCAATTTTAACTCTACGTAACTTTAAATAAAACTCCTCACGTTTACGTGGCTTAAATTTCCATTACTGTGATGAAGCCCGGTGTGAAAACCGTTGGGTCATGCGTTCTCTCAACAATAAATCTCATGCCTACTAACTACTGTTTGATTCACTTTAAAACACTCAAACGCTCAGTTAAGAATATGCTAACGTATTCTCCTCGCGTAGCTAAACCTATCAGGATATAAAAGAATCAGGATTTTGCATTCTTCAATGATTTATGATGATGTATACCAGCGCCACGCGTTTCACTACACTGAGTAATAATCAGTTATATGCACGTGGATATCTTCCTCGCCTTTCACTACCTTTTTGTCTTCTAAAACCGCTCTTGCTTCCTTTTCCGCACCTTGCAAACAACCTCTTTGTAATCACCTTCAACATGAACATAACTCTCTCCAGCAACCTCTCAGTGTGTCTTCTATCCAGTAATGCTACCTATTTCGAATTTTTCTTGTTAACTCCCTCTACTCCCTTACTACACATGACACTATCATTCGCTCACTTCTTTGAGCAATTATCTATTTCTCTTTTCTTTCATATTTAAATTTCAAAGCTACCTATTTCAGAATGGTACAGAGAACATTATCATGACACTTCTCTACCAGTCTAGGTCTGCCAGAAGTGGCAAAATAAGGGGTAAAAATCGTGTTACCGGCAGGAATCCAACCGGAAACTTGCATTGATAATCGTTCCAAAAGCCGCCTTAAGAAGACAACCCTATTGGAAGATCCGATAAAATCTCTGTAGAATTTTTCCTGCTTCATTTGCAGTTATATTCCAACAATAATAACTCTGTTTGGGTACTTAGCAACTTATCTTTCACGAAGCTTTTCATTTGTTTAATGAAATAAAAAATCTCTTGCCATTCAAACATTATAATACAATTTTTCGTATTTTCCAACAGTAACATTTATTAGGCCAATGATGAACAAATTTTGCATGTTTTTTTGGAGTTTTTAAAAAGAATTTTGGAGTTATAAAAGCATTAATAATACCGACGAAACTTTTGATAGTCATATTTGGATGGAAAATTCCCCAATTTCCACCAGCGCTGCATTAAGTACGGTGTTACCGGCTGTCGGTCGAGTTGTATGCATTCATTTGCTATGGTAAATAACTTCTCCGTCGAACCTTGGTGTGAAATTTTTCCACGTCAACGAGCTATCATTTTCTAGGCCAATTTGATCATTCCAACAGACGTAACATATTTTGTCATCAAATGGAAAATTTACATCAGCTAATTAGTTTTTCCAATGGCTGGTGAATTATGATTTATTCATAAAGCTCTATCGATCATGATGTTACTTAACCCATCCCCTCTACTCCCAAATAGGCTCACTAGCCATTCGTGAGTGAAATTGTATCATCATCGTTTGAAATTTTAAATCATTCTAATCTAAATCTAAAACTTCAATGATGCGTACTCCTTTTTCAGTCCTGCTAATGTTGAGTACGTTCATATAGTTGATAAACGTTTTTGGGCCACACACTACTAGAGAATCTTGCGATTCAGTACTACTTCTTTTGTCTGTCGTTGATTAGGTTTGCACGTTTTACACATTGATAATTTAATTCCACATGGATGTTCTAGTAATAGTGTAATGGCTCTGTTAAAAACTCATACAGGATATCAAACTCATGCCTTTATATTATCGATGCCCATGTATCACGAATGTAAGCTGGAACATGACAGGAGCGCAATACGTACTGCCCGCCTGGTCGGAGTGTATAGTTCCTTCGCATTAAAGTCAATTTGCTCTCCATATACTTTAGCTGTATAAATGGAATGAACTCTATCCCACCCTTAATAGTCACCTCAATAACGGTAGTCCAATTCCCAGCGCATATATTTTTCATGTTCTTTATCAACATGTAACCGATTCAGTAACCTAGAGAACCTACTTTTTTGATCTGACGCTTATAGAGAGAAATACTTATACAATATTTATGCATTTCCCAAGCTGGAATAACTTTTATCCCAATCAGCCCCTACACGCTCCCAAAAAAGTAATGTCAGTATATGTTTTCTGCTTGTTTGCCATGATTATAAAAGTATGACGCAATAATTATAAATGCTATTAATGCGGGCATAAATGGAAAACTTCCCATGAATCTAAAACATATATTATGAGTGATAGAACATTGACTCTGAGAAAAGGAATAGTGTTATTACTACAACCTTTCTGTATTAAACGTTTTTATATTGAAAATTTTTATGCATTTATGTAGTCGAGTAGGAGGGACTTAACCGTGATTACGTGTGATTGTTGGCAGTCTAGCTTTCTTTCCAGGGCTCAAAAATCCTGTTCTTTCCTCTTAGTCCTCCACAAAAACTACAAAACCTCTCCCAGGTTGATTTTCCCGCTTTTTCCTTTGGCTGGTAATTTTTACCGTCACGATTAATCTTTAGAGTAACAGTCTGGCAGTGACATGTAGTTATCTGTGTTCTCAAATTACTTTTCTCTTTTCGACCTCGCATTGGCTTTATTCGCCCTAGACAGCGATATTTTAGGGGCTTTATTTATGGATCTCATAGGAAGAAAAAGGTTCATTAGACTAAGCTGTATGCTGGATATTGATATAGATCATTCCGCATCCATCGAATGCTTAATGTTCCCGATCAGTTGTCCGTTCACGTGATGTGTTGTGTCTTCGTTCATTGTAAGAAAAGTCTCTGTATTTCATCATATTTCTTGGTAATTATCTATCTATGTAAATTGTATTTGTCAAAATCGTCCCTCTACTATGATTTTTTTCATCACATTGGGCTTGTCAAAGTTTATTGATAACCGATTTTCATTGTGCTATTTCATTTCGTTTGAATAATTTCTAGTCGATGATCCGTAGTGGTCTGAGAAATAGTGCAATTTAGCGGCTTCATAATGATTTATTAAACGTTATACAACTTTTTTTTAATTCATAGTAAACATTTTTTTATTTCTGTATGATGAAGTAATCGAATTTTCTCGAAAAAGCATTTGTAAATTTAAATATTTTTGGGCATTTTATCATTCTCCCGTTATGAATAGGTCGGGGAAGTTATGAAGCTATAATCACTGCAGAATTTACTGGCAGTACTTGCCAGTAAATACAGTACCTGGCAGTACTTGCCAGTAAATACTGCAGTGATTATAGCTTCAAAAAGGCAACTTCAAAGAGGCCCCTAAGTTTTTAGTTTATTTTATATCAGTTACCTTACGAAGATTCTGACTTCCTTTTACCGTTTCGAACAGAATACAGTTTCCTCTAATGCTTCCTAAGGTGTCAAACTTTTTCCACCATGCCAAGAAAATTATTATTTTTTGTCAATTTTCCTGCCTTATTATGTTTTTAAATTACTTTGAGCTTAAGTGTATGCTGTTAAGAATGTTACGTTTTATTGGTTTAATGCTTAGTTTTTCGATGTTTTTGCAGATTAACAGTTCCATCCTGTTGAATTTCTATGCACTGAGTAAACCTTGTAATACAGTGCTGGAAGTTGAGCTTAGTGCTGGATTTTTCTACAGAAGAGAATCGACTCTTATTCTTACTAATATCTCTCGTTAGGATCCCTATCCCGGTTTAAGAGGCTATGTTCAGGGAACTTCAAGGTGCAGTACTAAGTACCATCAAATGAGACATTCAAATAGGAACACTAAGGCGACATTATTCGAGATGCGACTAATGAAGACGCTGAATTTCTCTTCACTCTCCCTCAGTAACCCAATAAATTCCTCCCATACCATCCTATATAAGTATTTCTGATGGTTAGAATAGTCCTATGTATCTGTGGCCTCCCCAAATGGCAAAACAGCGACCCAATTGGACGATCGGGCATTGAAAAACTAATCTGAAATCTTCTATTATCACACTGCGGTGACTTTTTGAAATTGTGATTGATACCTTTATTGAAAATATTCAAATATGGCGGGTGAACAAGATCTAGTTGCCCCGTATCAACCAAAATTGCCATGGGAAGTAGAAAGCCTGGATAGTGTAGTGGTCTACGCATTTGACCGGCAAACTGAATGTCCGAGGTTCGATACCCGGTCCAGGCTGGATTTTTTCTCATGGCAATTCTTCAAAATATACATATATTATTCGATTTTATGTAATTGTTGATCTCTATGTCGCTAGTTATATGGTAGTTGTTCTTTTCAAACCTATAATTGAAAAAAATATTTTTCCTTTTATATAATTAAACAAGTACAAATCTTTAATAAATATCGTTAGTTGTTAGGAGCTATCAATTGATTTTCATGCACTGTGGGTTTTATTATCCTGAATAAAAGGAATAAATCCATCGAGGAGTTATCTGAACCCTGATCGCATGCCCTCAGAAAGGATTTAGCATGCGTTTCTCTTGCATAAAAATTGCCACCTTAATTGCTCCCGCTGACAATGAGACTCTTTGTTCTTTTCACAGCTACTGGGAAATGTATTAAAGTGGCGAATGAATAACTACCTCAGCTTTTGGCACTTTATGTTATCTCAATAACAAACGATTCGTTTTTAACTTCTCAAACGTATAATGGATGACATAGTCATTTTAACTTTGCGTAGTAAGTCAAGATATCCGTTTTTACTTGAGCAGTGGAACCTCGGAGGGTCCCCCAACTTGAGGTCTCGAGCCCTTTGGTTGATGAGAAGCAGAGATTGGCGAGTGTCCTTTAGGCTGAGTCTCTTCCTCTCCTTGTATGTATCACCTGTCTCTCGCTCCAGCCCTCTAGCATCTCTTCTTACGGAGAGGCCCATCCCTTTACCCTCTCTCTCGAAGCACTTGGAAACATCTCTCCAAGCTCAACCCTTCCCCCACCGTCATGTAAAACTCACCACATTTTCTTATACCCCTTCTTTTTCTACAACTCTTGGCCGCTTTGCTACCACCCCTCGGACCGCGAGCTTGGTCTCTCGACTGCCGAGAATAACGGCACTACCTCACACAAACATCTGAAAACCGCTCTCGCACCCCTTCTCCGTGGCTCCCAGTCTTCGCTTGCCATCACCCCAGTCCCTGTTTTACCCCGCTCTCGAAAAGTGGAGAGACTTTTGTCGTGTGTTTCTTTTCTGCATATTTTTTTGCCTTGTAGGGAAGGTTTAGTTTACACCTACCTCGACGACGTTTCCTTCGCCCTCTCTATCGGCCTACTCCATCTTCTTTCCGTCCGGAGTGTTGGAGCCGCCGTGGTGGTGTCGGACGCTCTCGTTCGCTTTCTCGAGTGTGTATGGTCCCCGTCGCCGTTCTCCGCGACCCTATTTCTTACCCTCGTGCCTCAAGTCCAAGCCTCCCACTCCTCACACGAGCTTCTCCCTCCCAACCGAGCATTCTCCTCTTCCTTCCTCGAACTCCTTCCGTCACCGTTTTTATTTATTCACTTGCATATACAGTCCCGGGTGCAAGAGTTGCCCCTTTTTAATTTTAATTTTTACTATTCCCTCCGCTAGGTCTTGTTCTCTCGCTCCCTCCTCTTTTTTTGGACCTCTCGAGTAGAGTTTCTTCCCTTGTTTCTTCTACCTTGAGAGCTACCACACGTCCCTCCGGACTTGAGGACAGGAGAGAAGCCAGGTTGTTGATTTTAATTTGAGAAGTCTTTTACGTGTTCATTTTCTATAATTAAAGATATGACCTATGGAGCTGTGAGTGAGTCTACCTTGTTTAGGCGCCGTTTCTATCATGGTTTATGGTCGTCCATGAATAATTTTTCTTTGAAGTTCCCATGCATCCGGGTGAGTCGAGGTGTCAGCAAAAAGTACGCTGCACATGCAGGGCAATGCCGGAAAATATCTACAATATTCTGAGATTTTGTATGAATTAAAAGTAAGTAAATCCAGGAATAAGCATCTCATTCTGTCTCGCTTTTGTTATTAACAGTAATTTTTCATCGCAGTAATTATTATTTTAGGTTTAATTTTTCTATCTCATTCCGTCATAGTTTGTTCAATCCTAACATTGGTTGACTGCAGGCATCCACCCTTCCATATCTAATGCTAGATCCCTATGTTCCTGGTAGCTCATCCTATAAAATTTTCCTTTTTAATGGGTCATGAACTAATTACTTGGGTCTTCTTCTAGGATCTTTTCACTCTTATTTCCCTTCAATAATGTTTTTCACAAACCCGTTGTGTCTCAAAGTGTGTCCAATCCATCTGGTTCTTATTCTCTGTATGGTTTTCCATATGGTTCTTTCTTCTTCTACCATTGTGCAACTTCATCATTTCTTATTTTGTCTGTCGATTTTTATCTTCAGCATCCTTCTCCAGCTCCGGGTTTCGAAGGCTCCAAGTATTTTAAGGTCAGCTTACCTAATGTTACGTGCAGATGCAGCCCTACATTCAATCTGGGACATTTCATTCTGCACTGGATTTGAAATATATTATGCTTTATGTTTATGAAAACGAAAGGAAGATATTGATGACCGAAGTCCAAATTTGTATTAAAATTGGAACCTTCCAGTTAGGCCTTTCCTAGTTTTTGTCAAGTTTGCACAACCCACGTCATGGTTGTTGGTTTGAATATTGTGGACCCTAACTTAACTGCCTCAGTATCTGTATTCCTTCCTCATAGAGGGAAAAGTACTTTTAAAATTTCCATCTGCATTTTTATGGGTTACAGTTTTCTACACAATCTCAAAAATACTTTGCTGCATTTGTAAAGTAATTTCATTTTTATAATAATTTAATTAAGTCTGTGATTGATGCAGTAGTGAAGTGAGTGGCTCTACATTGATGAGTGGGAGAGTACAGTTTCATTTTATTTTTATGCTTCTGTTCCAGTGTTCCAGTGTTTTTTTCTTGCATTACGCCTGGTGCGTAAGCAGCAAAATCAATTCCAATGTTGAAGGCTTTATTTCCTTTGAAGGTTCAAAATAGACAGGTGTTCCTCATTCCTTTTGTTCAAGAGCTCCTAAGCCCCCAGAGGGTTCGGATGAAGGCTGTAGCCCTCCATTTTTTCCCTATTCTGTGCTAAATCCAATATCCCGTGTTAGTTCCCTCTGAATTTTTCTCCATTTTCTCTCATCCATTAATCTCTTGAAATACTTGCCACTAAATATTATTACAAATTGGCCGCTTCTCTAAGTGCAGTGCGATCTAATTTTGTATTCTATTCATTATCAAATGTAAGTTACCCACGTCTTTCAAAATGCTGATTACTCAGTATAATAATTGCGTCTTTAAATGCAATATTTTTCCATATTTTTGTTTGCATATTCTCCTTTTTTACCGCAGAAACTTCGTATTCTTGTCTGCCACAATTTACCAAACCTTTTCCAAACGTGTCTAATCATTTGGATTCTTTGCTTAAAAATGCCTTTCTACACACATGCATCTATTGTGTCCCCCGCTACGCTTAACATTTTTTTTATACAAGACATGTTTAAATTTCCTGGAAGTTTCTTGTCCTTTCCTATTGAAGTATCCTTCATTATTCGGGGAATATTACGACAAATATTCCCCAATTATGTTAACGACGAAGTCAAGTACATAATCGATTATACTTTTCGTTATTTTTTGGGTAAGGTTTGTTATTCACATTTAGGTACATTTGATTTCGCAGTCTGTGCAGCGCTAGTATGATAGATGAATAAATGGCTATCTAATTTCAGTGAGTGGATCCCGCAGTTTGAGGAATTTTTACCAAAATTTATATTAGGTGGGAAATATACCAATATTAAATAATGTATCTAGCTTCATGGTTTGAACATTATTTTTATATTTGTTTATTTTCCCAACTTTATTTTTATGGATATACCTGAAATATAGTTGAAAATAAGATGTTTCAACGATTGGGAAGGCCTTGTGACTGATGAATGATTGAAATTAGTGTTATAGAACACGTGATAAATTATATAAATTTTCAGTCGTTTTGAGCTAACGTTTATGCCGATTTCTAAAATTAGAACATCAGTATCAAATGGATTCCGAAGTTATTTCCTTATGGAGATGGTGATTCATGATGTGTATTGCTTTCCTTTCCAATGAAATTGCGTATAAGCTCATGATTTTTAGAAGTACTTATAAATTATATCCTTATTCCATTACTCTTCATGTACGAAGGTTCTTTTTTATGAAAGCACGCACACAATTTCTCCTTGCCAGTATATTGTTCCACCAAAATGTTCATCTATTTTTTGTTGTTTCCCAATTAATGAATGCTAGAACGGAATGGCATAGTTTACTGTTTTGACTGGAAATACATTATATGAAGACATGAGAATAAAAATAACCTGGATGAAATGGTCAAGTCTTGAAAGTTTAAACCCTATACCAGTTGTGGTGGTAAAGTTGGAAATCTGTTTCTTTTTTAGCATAATTTTTTAAAGTGTGCCTTGCATAATGCACCGATTGATATGGCATCATTAAATTTAATGTGGCACATTTAAGTTCATACTTGGTGTTGAAAAGTACACCCCTGCCATACAACTTCGATGTAGCTTTCAGAGTAATTGGTAGATGTAGAGATATACTCAACTTTTATGGAAAGAGTTAAAAAAAATGTTTTTTACCTTTTAATAATTATTAAGGCTGATTGAGGAATTGGCAGTTGAATAACAGTTAAATTTTCCATTGAAAGTTTGAAGACCATTTATTGTAACATGCACCGACCAATCATTGCCAGCAACGGAGATTCTTTCAATTTAAGTTGTAATGATTCAATTTAACACTGACATCGTTGTGATTTTTCACTTCTCCTCATGTGTCGTAGGATTTCAGATTCAACTCTCGCCAATTCAGTTGCGTTCACGCCTTATCTCCAGACCAATTAACGGGCCGAGGGTCTTGATATGCCTGGGCATAAAAATCCTCGTGGTAAAGGGTGGAGTCGCTGAGGGAACGACCCTGAAGTGCCCTGGGAGGAGGCACCGGGACGCAGTCATCTCCTTCACGTCATGTGCCCAATACTGCTCATGGTTCGTCGCCAGTTTAAGTGCTGCGCGACACCCAACATGGGTGCCTGCTGGACACCCGACCGACCGCATAACGACTTCCGAATGTGTGGGCGCTCGGCAGTTTGTGCAGAATTAATGACGGATGCCGGCGCCATTTAGAGGGGGGCTGGTACTTTTCTGGGACTACCCGACGTTTTAGCCGCACGCTTCGTCCTCCACCCACCCATGCCTTCACATTCGCTCCTGTTCTGCCTCACCGCGCTCTCGTAGTGGGGGTCAACTCCCTTGCTAGCTTCTTCAGCATTGGACCCTTTTCCATATCTCACCCGTTGCCACCCGGTGCCGTGCCCTTGAGACAATGGCTCCTTTCCACCCTTCTCCCCTCGAGTTGCCTTTCCATAGTAAAGCCCGGCGCGGCGTTGGGTCCTTCCGTCACACCCACATCCATACGATTCCCGAGAGAATGCGGGCCGTGGTAGGCCAAATACAGCTTGTTCCTTTAATATACGAAAACTGCGCCTCAAAATCTGTGCGTACATCTACATGGGGACGTAAATAAATGAGATCCAGACGGGGTGCCAAGAGGGAGATGTTTTTTTGCCTCGAATGTATCTTAAGATTTGTTTTATCTAATTCATCGATCGCACCTTAAGTTATCATCTCCCAAACCTCCCCTTCGTCCTCGAAAGAGAACAAAGGGAGTTCACATGATTTTTATCTATGTACTCAGAATTTTTTTTCTAGTAATGACGTATTCGTTTTAAAAGAACGACGTTAAGAATGATACAGTTTGACGAAGATGCATTTGTATCTAACTCATGGTTTTACTGTTTTTCTATTGTCAGCAATTGCTATTTTACTGATGCCCACAAGTTTTAATCGACCCACCTCCTTATGTTTAAATCTGTTACCTTTTGGTAAATATAGATGGATGCTTCAAGGTTTGATTACGTGACCCGTTATACCAATGCTCCACTGTAGAATACTAATTTCCTTGTTTAACGCCTGGGCTTTCGTTTTCATCGATAACTATTCCGTGGAAGCACAAGAAATGCAGTGAATTGGGGAGAAGTACTGTAATTTCCCTAGCATTCTTTAAGTTATATTAGCATATTTTCCCAAAAGACGCGGATGCCTTATAACGACTACACGTGCTGTGGAACCTATCAACCAGGATGGTTTACGTGCGGTCTTTTCCCAGGTTTTGGCGTTACCCGTTCAAAAAACAGATTTGATCGAATGATATGAGGTATTTTTTCTATGAAAAACATCAGCAGAGATGTAGCGGCTGTTTAAATGGTGGCTACTTTCGGCCTACACCTGGGTACTTTGTAGGGAATGGTTACTCAAGCAATGATGTAGATAACTCTTCATCGGCATTTCAGGATACATGCTCATTACCATGGTGGTAATAATTAGTATACCAACAGATTTGAAATAGTGAACATAGCTCAGCGATGTTAGCCAGATATCTCTGGTAGGCAAACAAGTATCTTAAGAGGGAAAGGTTGCTCAAACGATAACACAAAAGTCTATTTCTTGGCAGCATAGGTAAATTGCTCATTAACACGTTAAAGTCAATGGCAATATACAGAATTGAGGCTTAAGTGAGTCTAGTTCAACATTGTAACTTTCGTGGTTAAATTCCCTAATTCACCAATCAAGTTCAGCCCTTTCGCAGTAATTAGTTATCTCTACGTTTTTATTGTACCACCACCTCCTTCCTCTGTCTGATGCCCACACGTGAAGCCTCTATCCTACTCACCGTTCTCCATTCGCCCGAAGCTCTCTTTAATCTCTCCATTTTCTCTCGTTCTCATTATCCCTCAATTACCTACCTTTTCTCTCTCGTTCCCCCCTCGCTCGATTACAATCTCTTCCTCGTTTTAACTCTTCTGACACTTTCAACGTTCCCTTTCATTCGCTAAATTTTCCTTTGCGCTTTCTATTTCCTCCACGCAAAATGTGCAAAGCACCCAACTCTTGCGGCTGTAACAAAACATTTTGCCACGAATCTTACCACAATCGAAAGCTACGTCGTTCCGGGACTTGGGAGCCCGTATCCTTTGAAACGCGTTGGGTTTCGGCAGGGTAATGTAATGTGTGAGCCAGTTAGAGATAAGCGTGTTATGCCGGTTGGAGTCTTTGCAACCAAAAGTGTTTCAGAGTTTCTAGGACTCCTATTGGTGAGGATTGCGAATGAGATGATAGTTTAAAGGAGTGAGGTTGGGGTGAAAGGTAAGCACTGAAGTTAATAATACATTCACTTTCTCTTTCCTTCCAAACTTAGGTCATGAAGAAAATGAACAACTTATTAGTTACCTGTGAATTTAAATCAGCTGTTTTGATATTTAATATCAAATTCTTAATTGCGTTAGTAACGAATTATTCATATTTAAAAAGAAACACTTGTACAATTTCCATACTTTTATTTTCGTCACCGACCATGGTTTCAGCACACTTTGCCATTATCAGGGTTAATTATGATGACATTATGTGCTATAACAATGGTCGGTGACGAAAATAAAAGTGTGGAAATGGTACAAGTGTTCATTTTCATATATGGAAATCCATATGTTCCGCAAAGTTTGTGCCAATACGCTCTTTTATGAGCGAAATATTCAGTTTGCGTTCATAATCGTATCATAATATTTCATTCTCCATTCATTGGTGATTAAGGGTATATGTGCTCAGGCAGACTTAGATGGTATTGAAAAATTATCCTTTTCATTGTATGTATTTTAATAACTAACGAAATCGTTTAAATTAATAAAGATTATTTAAAACTGATAGATAGATAGATAGTGTTTGTATGGATATGGGAATTAGTTGCATTAAACGAGCCAGTAGTATTAGGTTGAATATTTCCTTTAAATACGAGATACGCATTAGACAGAATGACCGTCTTTTTGGCAAATATATTTAATATTTCTGATTCATTTCATTGATTATGTGCTCTATTCAAGAGATAGTGGTGTACATCGATTGCATTGATTAAAGAGATTTTCAAAGGGATCGAGAATCGGGGATTGCAATATGAGGAATAAGATAAAGAATGGAGCTGCTACAATTAAAATGCCCAAAACACTTTCGTATCTAGCATAATTAGGACGGGGGTCGATCAGGAAGGAGAAGAATCTAATTAAAGCAAAACTATTTCAAACTTACATGCATGAAAAAATTATTCCAGACCATGAAAATTGCTTCTTCTTCATTCTTCCAATTAATAAGCTAGTTTTTCTAGTGCAGAACTAATTTAAATTACATTTTCGTGAAAGCTTGTACTGAGCTAACCCTACCCTGAAACCTCCTTTGCATCCAACTCATTGCTTACTTTTTATAAATTTACTTATTTTTTATAAATTTTCATAAATTTTATTTTTATATTTACATACATTTACATATGTATACGACTTATTTTTTATAACTTTTTATAAATATTCATTACTTATTTTTATAAATATTCCTTTGTCCTTTGAACTATGTCAACTTTTTGTGTCTTGGGATAAGTTCCTATGTTATCGGCGTTGTTGCTGGGCTTCTTGGGTTTAAATCTGCAGCTGTTGTCTTCTTAAAGCATTTTTTTATTCATTACCTGCATACATATTAGTTCAACTACATATCCATTTCAGCCGCGTTAAGTTCCATGAACTTGTCAGTGGGTTCCACGTATGCATATAAGATTCTACTTCACTTCTTGTTCTGTAAGAAAAAAGAGGCAGGTATTCATAAACATTTTTTAGTCACGTTAAATAAATATTTGGAAGGATTTTAGTGAGAAATATGTATCTACAACAGATGATGGAGGAGATTCCTGCAGACACATGTCTACTACGGAGGAATCTGTGAATAAAAAACTGCAACCACGAGTAATGCATCAAGTATCCGTGATCCTTGCCTCTCGTTTTGAAAGAGCGCATCACATTCCTTTCCTTTAAAACCCCACCGAGAGTCGAGTGCAAAGTTTCATGTAAAACTTTGACATTCCCAGTTTCTTAAAAACTTATTCCATTATAAGGGAGTGAGTAGCAAAGGGAGAGAAAGACAGGGAATATGAGGGGAGGGGAAGTGGAACTTAGAGGGGGTTGGAAAAAAATCTCACAATCTCGGCCGACGACTTTTTCATTCCATTCCTCTCTTTCAAAATGAGGAAAATGTCACAAATCTGGGGGAAAAAAGGTCCCTTGGGATGAAATAACGTGGCTCCTGTCAAGGAAGAGGATTGAAAAATAGAGCAGATGAAGGGCGAAAATAAACAAATGCGAAGCAGAGGGCGATGCAACGTGCGCGGGAAGAAAGTTTCGCGCATTCTGTTGCCGACGCGAACGCGAGAAATGACGACGAAAATACGATATTCTGAAAAGTGATCGAGTGTTAAAGAAGGGGACGCAAAAAACCATGAGGTCACTGAAAGGGGTTAAAAATTCGAGGAATCTGAATTCAAAGTCGTACAGTTTTCTCTTATCTCCGTAATACGACTACGTTTAAAATATGCAATGCCATTGTAGAATGATGCCCAAATCGCATGGATATATTGCAATCATCCATGGAGTATTGGCATAATCCAATTAAAATATCAATTTGAAAGTGTGCTCGCTACTTCATCAAGGTCAACTTGATAGACTTATTGTCCTAAAATGTTGCCTTTTCCGGTATTCTACTGTTGAAGGTAGGTTTTGTTGAATGTCGGAGAATCTCCTCCATGTTTTCCACGCTTTCAGGGGCCTATCTCCCTCTTATATCCCTTTTTTCGCCTCAGCGTACGATCTACCTTTCTTCATCCCGTCCATGAAACCTATTCTCTTCTTCCTCTTCCCTGTTTGCCCAAAATCCTTCCCTCTTTCACACTCTTGAGCAACCCGTTTCCCCATTATTACACTCTTCAGCCACCTACTCTACCGATCCCTAATTTTATTCAAAAGTTTCCTTTCCTCACCCACTATCTCAAGCACTTTCTCGTTAGTTTTCCTTTCCATCCAACTCACCTTCTCCATTCCTCTCCACACCCACATCTCAAATGCCTGGTGCCAATTCTCGTCCTCCTCTCTGAGAGTACACGTATCTGCCCTGTACAACGCTACGCGCTATATCAAGCTCTTCTCTTAACATCCTTACTCAAGTCCCCGTCATCAGCTCCCTTTTATTAATAAACGCCTCCATAGCTAACGCTATTCTCTACCGTATGCCTTTGAAAATGTTGCTTACAGGCAGGCAAATGGTATTGCTGGAAGTTACATAGGCTATTTAAGAAAGAATTCACGGGTACCTTTGCAGGTCTTCTGCAGGGTTTGAATGGTGATAAACAATTACGCATACAGTTGGAGCTTTTTTGTGAAAGTATTAAATTTTTGAAGGGATATATATATCCGAATAATCTTCAAAGGTCGCTAAGCGTAATGGCCCAAGTTCTCAATGAATACAAGATGAAAACGAAAGAGACGAAGTTTAGGCGTAAAGTGGTAATATCTAGCATTAATTTTCACAATATTCTGTAATATCACCACTGAAAGCAAAACAAAACATTAGCATAATAGTCGCTATAGTTGAAATGTTTTGCAAAATGGAACATCATTTGAGATAAAATAGAGGTTTAAGTCCTCAGAGGAAGACCCAGGAATAAATCATTGGAACAAACGAAAAGGAAAGTACATAGGAAGAGATACCAGGAGGTAAAGGAACTAGCCTTAGATCGGGAAGTGTGGAGGGCTGCAGACAATTATTCTTAGGATTGAACATCCAAGGATGATATAAATCCGAAAGTGTGACAGTGGATACAGAGTCAGAGTCCCATTCCGAAATTTGAATTAAATGTACTCATATCCACCAAACCTTCTCCTTGGTTGATGATCCAAGCCTTTAGTCTGTCGGTGAGCAGCAACTGTGTTATAAGTACTCGGCTCTCCAGTTGAATCCAGGCCCCAAATAGAATGCAAGAGGTCCCTGTGATCAATATATCAACGTATTCAATTCGTTCTTGGGCACCCATATGTATGGCTGTTACGCGAGGGCTAGACTCCCCGTTTGCCCTCGTGGCCGGTGAGTAGGTGCTTCATTGCCATTTTCCATTTCCACTCATCGGTGGAGTTATCGACTTGTATCTCTCACTAATAGTAGATGAGTAATCAAGTCCCCAGGTCATATGAGATAGAATTAAAGTTTCAATGAGTGTAAACTGCAACTTGGGCTACTTGATGTGGATTAGAATGGATTTTTTTCCAACCACGGATTCCATATGCTTATTTTTTAAGAAGTGTTTTAAATTAACGTGCATCGACGGCTGAGGTCAGTTCCCTCATAACTTTTGCCTCGTTAAGACAGGGATAACATCGCTCTGAAGACTCCTCCAAATCAAGCCGAGCCAAACGATGCATAACTTCGATGACTGATGGAAAACCAATGTTTCCGTAGAGGCTGGCCGTCGCCCACTTATTGTATATGACATTGATGTAAATCTAATTATAGGGTGCGAATCTTCCACTGTTGAGTTGAAATAACGTGTGAGATAGGCCGCCATAACTTTCTTGTAACCCATCCTAATAACAATCTACATCTACTAATTAGCCTGGAAGGCACCACAAGGGTATTTGGCAGAGGGTGACTTTTCACCAACATGAACTAGAGTGAAGAAATTAACTTTCATCGATATGCACCACGCTATGGGTATGCTACAGATGCTACATAAAGTACTAAACTGATGTAATCTATAATATAACCATGTAAACGTGACACAAGAGTCATTCAGGGAACATGCGAATCATGATGTTAGCACTACTCGGCAGATTTAGAAACATGCATTAAGGGGCATGTGAATAAATCAGCTAAATTACCTGTCATATAACTAACTTTAAAGTTTAGCGCATTGTGGTCATTGGTTATATGCATTTATTGTGGTCACATCGATCGTGCGAAAAACGACATTTTAAACATGTCTGTTCTACATTATATTTCCCTTGTTTTATTCTCATGATATGATCTACTTTAGTATGTTGGATTTCGAAATATTTTGATAAATTCGTCGGAAAATAAATTGATTTTGAATTTATAAAGCAGATTGAGTCTAATTTTTAATCGACGGAAATTTACTTTCACCAACAAGCGCTACACTATAGGTATGCTACAAATTCTACAGAAACTACTGAACTACAACAAAATGTAACTATGTAAACGTGACACAAAGGTCATGCAGTGAACATGCAAACCATGGTATTAGCACTACTCGGCAGATTTAAAAACATGCATGGGGGCAAATAAATAAATCAGCTACACTACCTGTCAACTAACCTACTACAAATGCTAAACGCAGCCATTATGGTCTCTTATCGATTGCGGGAAAAGCGACATTTTAAACCTCTCTGTTCTACAATCTATTTCCCTTATTTTATTTTTATGATCTGATCCACCTTAGTATGTTGGAATCCGCAAAATATTGAAAACTTCGCCTGAAAATAAATCGGTTTTAATAATACATAAATGATTCAGTCTAATTTTTACTCGACGGTGTAAAAGCGATTCCCATCTAAGTTGTTGTAAGAGGTCATTAACTCTAACGAGACTATAATAACGGCCTATTATTGTTGGCTCTTTTTATCACATTTTGAGGACTTATCTACAAATGCTGAAACTGCTTTCACTGGAAAGGTGCCCGTAAACTGGCGCCCTTGCGAACTAATCCCTTCTAATCCCCACCAAGTGGCCAGTCAAAATGGATGAAAACTTTGATTATCTGTCCTATGACCTGACGACTTTATTACCCATTCACCATGATTGAGAGTTGCAAGTAAATAAATCCATCTATGTGTAAACAGCAACGTTCTTCAACCTAGAACTAATGAATGATTTTATAGTATCATTCACGATCAATTGCACATTCATGACTCATTTTGGTCAGTAAAAATACAAAATACTAATACTTAAATAGAAAATTATTTTAAACGTGTTAAGCTTTTCAAATAATGCAAGCCTACTTTGTCTTTTGTTGGCAATTTTAAGTTAATCCTATTTGCCATTTAAAATATTCTGAAAGTGAGGCCTAAGGTGGTCGTGGTGAAATCCTAAGTCATCACTGCTCGGTAAAAATGTGCAATTTTCAACTATATCCTGGTGTTTTCTTCCATAGGCTGGTAAATAAATTTTCCAATAGGGGAATGTGAAAATTTTCACTTGAAGCTGGGCATTCGATTAATATTCAATTTAAACAGCTCGGACGTGATCAAAACCTCTACCTCAGGTTCGAACTGAAGATTTTGTGTACTCCTCTTTCATGGGAACGCGCGTTCTTTCTCGCGATAATGTGGAGTATTATATCCTATCGAGCGCTGAGAGCGTGATGTTGTAATCCTCTTATTCTTAGACTAATAAGGGTTTACAGTGTGTTGTGCACCCTGTTGGTGAGCTAACAAGTGTTTGGTATGGCGAGATTGGACACATAAGTTTACATACCACCGATTTATAACAATTTTTAACGACTCAGAACCATAATTTATAGTATTTTAACCTACAATGTTAACAAAAACTTGCCAAATTTGTTTCATTAGAGGACGAAAGCTATTTATTATTATTTCCCATGATTCTTGCTCACTTTTTCAGCTATTTTACTATGGATATGATTGGTTAGATTTTCATTATTCGTGGGACGCTATAAATATCTGTAGATTGATGATTGCGAAAGCGGTTGTGTTTTGGGGATTTTGAATGGTCTAGAATATGTCCTTCATTTTATTTTATCTATAACATACGCGCTGTGCAAGATCATGTATATAAAGTACCTTTTATACCAATAACATAATAGTATAGATTATATGTTTCTTCTTCTTAGCTTTCATCCCAATTATTTGGGGTTAGCTTTTTGGACTTTCAGCCTCCAGCGTGCTCTATTCAAAGCCTTGTCCTCTTTGGCACCAATCTCCAACATATCCTTCTTCACACACTCCATCTATGTTTTCCTCTGCTCTTCCTTCCCTCAATATTTAGGTTCATTACTCTTTTCCCCAGATATTCACCGTCTCGTCTAACAACATCGCCATACCACCTCAACCTGCACTCTTTCACCTTTTCTGTCATAGGTGCAATCCGCAAACTCCCTCTAATGTGGCCATTCCTAATCCTGTCAGCTCTGGTAATCCCACTCACCCATCTCAACATGCGCATTTCACTTGCACGTAATACTCTCTCATGTGAACTCTTAGTAGCCCAACACTCAGCTCCATAGAGTAACACCGGTCTAATGATGGTCTTGTATATCTGGCCTTTCAACCTAGGTGGCATCCTTCTGTCACAGGTCACACCTGTCACTGACCTCCATTTGTACCAGGCTGCAGATACTCTGTCCTTAATTTCTAGGTCAAGGCCTCCATTCTCTTCCAATACAGCACCCAGGTATCTGAAAGAATCCTTCTTCCCACAGGTGTTCCCGAAATTTAACTGAGCCGGCTTGCGTTTTGCCATCAAACTCACATACCATATACTCCGTCTTGGTCCTACTCACTCTGAGCCCAAACTTGTGCAGTTTCTGAACCCAGGCATCCAGTCTTGCTTGAGCATCCACCCTTGATTCTGCAAAAAGTGCGATGTCATCTGCAAATAACATGCACCATGGTGCTTCATCCTATATATCAGCTGTTATGGCATCAAGGACCAGATTGAATAGGTATGGGATCAGTGCCGATCCCTGGTGTAAACCAACCTGTACTTGAAAGGACCCTGTCTCCCCTGCCACTGATTTTACTCTTGTACTAATTCCATCATGCATATCCTTTATTATTTGGGTGTAACTGACAGGGATATTCTTTTTATGCAGGGCCCACCACAGGACCTCACGTGGTATTCTGTCATAGACCTTTTATAGGTCAATAAATATCAGATGCAGGTCCTTATTTGCTCTGATATACTTTTCCAGAAGCGTTTTAACCCCAAAGATAGCATCCATGGTTGATTTACCTGGCATAAACCCAAACTGATTGTCAGAGATAGTAGACTCCCCTCTTATTCTCATCTCTAAGATCTTCTCCCACCATTTTATAGTATGGCTCATTAGCTTTATACCCTTATAGTTACCATAGACCTGTACATCACCCTTATTCTTGAATATCGGTACCAGATAGCTCTCTCTCCTCTCATCTGGCATCTCTTTTCATTGGCATTATTCGTAGGATGCTATAAAAATCTGCAGATTGATGATTGCGAAAGCGGTTGTTTTTTTGAGATTATGAATGGTCTAGAATATTTCCTTCATTTTATTTTATTTATAACATACGCGCTGTGCAAGATCATGTACATAAAGTACCTTTTATACCAATAACATAATAGTATAGACAATATGTTTCTTCTTTTATAAAAAGCTATATCTAATATATCTAATCTATCTATATCTAATATAAAAAGCTATATATAATATAAGGATAATCCTTAAACGAGTTGAACGAAAGCTGGAAAACACTTTAAGTGAGGACCAATTTGGGTTTAGAAGAGGAGTGGGGACTAGAGAGGCAATACTCTCTTTAAGACTTCTCATTGAAAAACAAATATCTAAAAATAAACAAACTTATGTTGCATTCGTTGATCTTGAGAAAGCATTTGATAATGTTGTATGGCCAAAAATGTTTAGGATTTTGGAAAAAGTTGGACTTAAATACAACGATAGAAGAATAATATTTAAAACATATCAAAATGAAACAGCCTTAATTAGAAATAAGAATAAAGAAGATACAGCTATAATAAGGAGAGGAGTTAGACAAGGCTGTCCTCTATCACCAATAATTTTCAATGCTTACATTCAAGAAGCAATCGATAAAGTAAGGGAAAATGTTGATGTAGGAATCAAAGTTAATGGGAAGAAAATAGATATGTTACGATATGCTGATGATATTGCCATAGTTACAGAAAAGAAAGAAGATTTAAAAACTATACTTAACGAGATGGAAAGAATTCTTAGAGACCAATATGGAATGAGGATAAACAAGCAAAAGACTAAAGTGATGGTATGCGGTGCTCAAGACTGCTGTGAACCTGTAAGGATAAGAATAAATGATGAAGAACTAGGACAAGTTACAGAATACAGCTACTTGGGAAGCAAGATAACAGAAGATGGAAGGAGTAAACGAGAAATTGTGAATAGAATACAACTAGCAAAAATAGCTTTCAATGATAAAAAGACTCTACTGACTTGTAAAAATGTTAGTTTGGAAGTAAGAAAGAGGGTTATGAAAGCTTATGTTTGGAGTGTGGCCCTTTACGGGTGTGAAAGCTGGACTATAGGGAAACATGAAAAGAGCAGATTAGAGGCCCTAGAAATGTGGTGCTATCGAAGGATGCAGAAAATCAGCTGGCGAGACAGAATCACCAATGAGGAAGTGCTGAGAAGAGTAAAAGAAAATAGAAGTCTCTGGAGACAGATACAGACAAGGAGACTTAAACTAATAGGTCACATTCTACGATGCAATGATTTTATAAAATTAATAGCTGAAGGTTTTATTGAGGGGACAAATGGTAGAGGACGTCCTAGATTAAGCTATATGAAGCAGATCATCAATGGCTCTGGAAGCGTCTCATATGGTGAAATGAAGAGAAAAGCTGAGCAAAGAGTGGAATGGCGTGCTATTGCCAACCAACCCATGGGTTGATAACCGAAGAAGAAGGAAGAAAAAGCTTATTTTCCCCTATGGCATACATGTGGCAACACTGTATTCGTTTGCTTTGGAAACTGGAAATTAAACAATTTAAGGAAAGAACTAATTATTGCTAACCTGATATTTCTCTCAAATAATTAACAGCAAAACTTCACTTATGGTACATATACACATTTCATCGTCAGCGATAGCTTTGACTAATTGAATTATGTAATGCTGCTATCTGATATTCTCTCTACCCTCGATAACATGCATCATGAGATGCACCAGAAGTGCATTTTTGAATGAGTTTGTGGATAAGCATTTCAATTGCATTACGACGTGGGGTTTTATTTTACCCTACAATTTATCCTACCAAATACCTATTTACCGCCATGATTCCTATTTCCAGCAATGGAGGGTAAGAAATACTTTTGAATTTTCCAGTTTATTTCTTCCCTTTTTACTGACAGCTATTCTGGATATAAAATAATCATTCTAACGCAAGCTCCACCTTATCACAATTGAAATTCGTATTAAAATATAAATATGCGAACAATAATGTTTGCTGCGTAAAGCCATGAAATCATTCAGTTGAATGCTAAATTTATTGACAGAAGGTCAAACATGGTGCAAAATATGCAGGTCTAAATTGAATATTTCATGTTTTATATTTCCATCTTATTTAGTGTTTCAAACACATAAGCGTAGTTAGCCACGATTATTTATTGCGTACAAAAACATGCTACTAAGGGTCGCGTATCGTGACAGTGGAACATTGTTACTTACTCTGGAAACTTCAGTTAATTTTTTCTGTTTGAGAAAATTCACTTGTACTAAACGTTGTCATTTTTTTCTAATTGCTAAGAGCAAACTGCCGTTTCCAGAGTAATTACCAATGTCTTACTGCCATTATGTCATTTTTAAGGAATAAAGTTATAAATTCCATTTTACATTGGGCAATTAATCTTCCTTTCTCAATCCCCTGAACATCGTTCTAATGACACTTTTATCTTCATAATTTCCGTTTCTTCAATTTTTTTAAGCTTACCATCTTACTTAAAGATTCATAAGCACGCGTCAGCCGTCAGCTCTCATATTATGAATAAATAAACTTGCATGCTTGGGGTCCATAATTAGTCTCTTAGCTGCCGGAAAAATTTTAGATTTTTTCCCGAGAACGTGTTCTCCTCATCTTTCGCCTCTTGTGCCTGATATCATATTGTTTCAAAGACCGGAGCCTCTTTCGCATTCCCGAACGCAAAGTAGTTCCTCATATTCATCAGGACGAATGCGACATCTCTTATTTCGAGCCGTAACTTGATATTGTTTGTGTCTTTCCAGAGCGTTCCTTGGATGTGTCTTTTGAAAGAAAATCATGAATAAATTATATTTTTTATATATCCCTCACCATGACTGAGACATAAGATGGCAAAATTGACGCACGGCTAGGGGCAACAAAATCTGCTGCTAAATGTTGTCTTTGCTTGGTTAGTTATGCTGAAAAATGACATCCTTTTGAATGTCAGTTATTATTTCGTACGATTAAGTCCATTTTTTTATGTGGCGTAATGCAAGCCAGGTTTCTTACATTTGTATCAAAAGTAGAAAACGTATAAAGAAAGCAGACGAAGACATTTTTCTGAAAGCATACCTGCTAATTAGTCAAGAAATACAATACAAAGCAACTGTTGCTATAGGGATGATAATTGGTGTTTTTCAACTCATACTCATGTCCCTTTCTTGGGATCTTTCCTGAAGGCCTGGGAATTAGCATATGATGAGGCAAACAACTTATGGAACTAGTAACGTCCTGATCAGCATGGCATTCAATTTTGGGGTTATCTTCCGCTTATCGTGGTTTATATATAAGAGTAAAAATATTCTCTTGGTTATTAGGACCCCTATCTCCGTACTCGGTACAGTACTCTATCTTAGCATACGCCGACCTCTCGTTATCCCATGAAGTCCATTCCCAGTCTGTCTTTTACCGCTCAAGCAACTTTCTTTCCTCACTTTCCATGGCCCTCTTCGTTCGTTTACCCTTCGTCCTGAGAACTTTTTCCATTGTACTCCTGAATAAATTCTCCAAGACCTGCAGCCTATTCTCTCTTTCTTTTCTAGGTTTCCATGTTTTTGCTCCACGCACTTCGTATTTAACCCTTTTTAAACCTTTCCTTTCCGTTCCTACTCGAACTTCCCGTGATTAGCTGTCTCCAATTGCTTAATGCCCGTGATCAGCCGCCTCCGTTTGCTTAATGCCTCATTCGTTGTTACAAATCTATTGTGGAACTTAAGGAATTAATTAGTTATCTGAGACTCAGAATTCATGTACAGTTCAATTTGCTCTGTGCCCATTTTCTCCAACTTTTTGCTATGCTATTGAATTGAAAAAGTTGCATCAGGTTGTGCGCCACTGCTTGTATAACCTACCTCTCCGCCTGGTATTTTAATGAGGTACTATCGGAATAAAAGTCAACCTATCCGATATATTATTTATCTACATATGCCTTTTGTAGGGATTGGCTATGCCATGCCATAAATAATTTGTAAGAAATGCACATTGTTTATTGAATTCGAGTAATTTTCAGTATTTAACTATTAATTATTAGTTAAGGTACCAATAAAGCAATAAAATAATTATGTTTTGTGTATTTTTATGGAATACTCGAGTAGATTGTCGGTTCAATTTATTTACTAAATCATTTTTAAACGGAAGCTATAAAAATTTAGAGTAGCAATATTAATTTCATTGAGTTTTCGACTTCCTTTCATGCATCTCTTCAAGAAAGAAAATTTTCCTCCGAGAAAAATGCCTATTTTCCATTTACCTGTTTTTCCATTCAAAGTTTACCATGACTGGCTTTGAAGACTCCCCAATCACAAGTTTCGCGGAAATCGTTATTTTATTTTACATTTGTGCATAAAGTTCTTCTCATGGGTGTATAACTAAATGCATTACTCAGAAAATGGCTGTCGTTTCTTGACGCCTTGATACGAAACGTTTTAATGAATCAATGGAGAGTGATTTCTGCATTGTGAAACATTTCCAATAAGCTCCTTGTCAGTGCAATGTGTGTGTGGGTTGGATACAATGCTGCAATAAATCTGGTATTTGAGTCTTATTTTTAAAAATATTTTTGCAACTATTAAAAGAACCGTATGAAAATTGCGACCTTTTTATAGCTAATCTGACCAAACCGAGGCTTGCTTAACTCTTTTGAGACCAGGAAATCTATTAATAACCCACCAACGCGCTCTGTCGGAAAGACCATGGCTAACAGACAGCTCTCGATTCTTCTCAATTTTTTCCAGCGTTTCATTTCTTTAAATTTATCATTTTGAAGTTTTTTGCCCTTACTCGTCGAAAGGATTTCTAAATTTCAAAGAGATTCCCCTCGTATGCAATAGTACTCCACACTAAGTTCTTAGAGCTCTCAGAAAGTCCTTGAAAGCTAGTTGCAGTTTCTTCGTGTTACTCCGCACCGGAGTTTAATCACTGTGTTTATCTTTAGCGTATTCCATCGAAGAAGTTGCATCCCTGAATCCCATCGCATATCCCATCCCATCTTGGCTGAAATTTTCTCAAGATAGAAATATCTGGAACGCAGTATCCTTGAACTGAAAATATCTGCAATGGAAACTCAATATTTGCTCTCGGTAAATTGTTAGATCCATTCCTGGGTTAATTTCTGCGTAAACGACTGGAAGATATCCTCCAGAATCCAAATTTACTAAATTTCCTCCTGCAGACTCGAAGTCATGTACGCCTCGAATCACATACGCATAAATGTTGAAAGTTATAAGCATCGAAAGCTTATTGGGCCTGGTAAAAATAAATGTAAAAAGCATAGATGTTGTGTCCACTCTATGCTAATTTTATTTCGCTATCCCTAGAGTAATCGTCAAAATATGGCCTGTTTCACGTTTCGTATTGATTTTTATTGGGCTTTCATAGGTAGTAAATTATCCGTAGTCACCTCAAAGGAAAAGGATTGAAAATTAATCCGTAGCTACTAAACGAATACCCATTCATGCTTCCTTTTTGCCGACCTTAAGTAATGCTTTGCCCTATCATTGCAAAATTCCCTTCGTTCGAGACTCTACTGAGAGGATTTCATAACGCTTTCTCTTTGATATACGACTCCTTATGACACTCCGCGGTGTTAGTGACAGAGTTAATGCCATGGGGTTCAGTTCTCGCTCTGCAAATGTGCCGCGAGAAATTTTCGCAGAGCGGAACGATGCTCGGTTAAAGTGATTAATTGAACCCAAAACTGTGCTTACGTCTCATTTTGGAAAGGCGTGAATTTCTTGATTAAACAATGCGCTCTCTTAGAGGAAATTTCGCGAGAATTATAAGCTACATTTTTTGGACAAACACTCAACCCGCGGGTGTGTGTGCTCGTCAGTAATTGAGCAATGCTAAGCTATAATTCTAATCATGCCATATCTCTAAGGGCTGCATTTTTCTTATAGCAGGCTAAGATGAACTTTTGGCGCTTCAGGAGGAGTACAGTATCATAAAAGGTGTTTTGTAGTTCAGACTATGGTTACCTCTACTAGAGCCCCTCAAATCGTCCTTTGTACTCGGCTAAGAATAGCCCAAGCTAAGAAGGCGTTCATGGTTAAAAGACAATTGCTGTGCTGGAAGAAGATTGGACTACAAACCAGGAAACAGTATGTGAAAACATTCTTGCGGAGCGTGGCACTCTATGGATCGGAAGCTTATACCATTGAGAAAGCTGACTTGAAAAGACTAGAGGATTTCTAAGCCTGGTGCTGTAGGAGGATGCTGAAGATAAAATGGACGAACAAAATGAGAAATGACGAAGTTTACAGAGGAGAAGAAGAGAAAAGGACCATATAGAATGCCATGCAGATAGGTTGAATCGGATGGAGTGGACTAACCCTGATACACATTGGGTTTGTGAAGAACTTCATCAAAGGTAAAAAGAGAGGGAAAAGTCCCCAGAGGAAGACCCAGGAATAAGTTCGTGGACCAAATAAAGAGGAAAGGACGTAGGAATAGCTACTAGAAATTAAGGGACCTAGCATTAGATGGGGAAGGATGAAGAGCTGCAGTCAACCAATCTTAGGATTTCACGACCAATGGTGATGATTTGGCTATAATCGGTCAGCCGGTTATGAGTCATCTTTCCGACGGAGAAACAAGTGGAGAGCCCGCACCCTTGAGGAGTTATCGGATATCAGAGGCTGAGTATGGCTATACTCGATGACGTTTCGCCGAATATATTTTCTGCTGGTTGTTGCTAAATATCGCCCTTCGTCCTTGTAGCCGAGAAGGTGCTGTCAGTTATAGATTTGTCCTCGGCCTTGCCCCAGTGATATTCGTGGGAATGTGCACTTCAGCTTGTGTGAAAGATTCAAAAATAGACACTATTGAAAAAATTGCGGACAGAAGATGAGACAAACAAGGTTGTGTAATCGTGCCAAATAATCCAATAAGTGTGCGCAATTCCACAGAGAAAAAAATCATCCCCCTTGCCCGGGATTCAAATTGATTTCTTGATTTCCGGCCGATACTTTAACCAGTTAAGCTACTGAGGCGTCCTCTTCCCCTCTGGGTTTCAGTGACTTTTACGGGACCAGTTGATCTCGACTGCCGGGTATACACTGTAACAACCAGTCACTACTGAGCGCTGAGTGCAAAGTGGAACTCCGTGGCTAGTCCCGGATAGCTTTAAAAAATCATTCCAATAAGTAAATGCCTCATGAATGAATACCCAGCAGTGATTTTCTCTACGCAGGAATGTTCTGTCATTTAGCGTAAATGCTCCTAAAACTCTTAATCTTAAGCTTCTATTGTTTACACACTAACTCAAATATACTACTAACTTATTCACGCATAACCTGAACTCCATTTTAAATGTTTAAATATCGCCTATTCTCCTGTAGGTAACACTTTGCCGCTTTGCAGCTCTCCGCATGTGTGTAGTAGCAACTTGGACGGGAATCACTTTCAAACACTTGATTGAAAATTAGACTTAATTTTATGTCACTTTAAAACTGACTTATTTCCAGAAGTAGTTTTCAATACCTTACGAACTTCAATATACTACGGTAGATCAGATCATGATGATTAATAAGGAAAGTAGATTGTAGAACTGAAAGGTTTAAATTGTCGATTTTCCCGCGATCGATAATAGACCGTAATGGCTGCGTTAAGACTTTGAATTAGGCTAGTTGACAGGTTGTGTTGCTGATTAATTCATATGAACCCTATTGCATGTTTCTGAATCTGCTAAGTAGTGCTAACACCATGTTTTGCATGTTCTCTGCAATACTCTTGTGTCACGTTTTCATAGTTACATTATGGGTTATTTTAATAGTTACTGTAGCATTTGTTGTATACCGACAGTGTGGTGCTTGTTGTTGAAAGTAAATTTCTTCACTGTAGTTCATGTTGGTGATAAGTCACCCCCTGTAAAACACCCTTATAGTGGCTTGCAGGGTAATTAGTAGATGTTGATGGAGCCAAGCAAGCTGACTGGACGCATGATTTTAAAGCTATATAACTTTCCATGAAGTATTTTCATGATTGTAAAAAATACCTTCAGTATAATAGTCACACAATGACACTCAATGACACGCAGTCACACAATTGGTCAGAAAAAGACTTTTACGGTAACGTCCGATATAAGAAAAAGAGTGGCTGACTTAATTAATGACACGGAACTGTGCGAAGCCGAGTCACTATGTTCGGGCTTTCCTGGGCCGCAATCAAAGCGGCCTTCGAGTGTGCTTATACTCGCCTGCTGACCGCGGACTTGAGTCGTGTAAAAGGCCGAGTATATCCAGCATCGGTTGACTCTACACTGGAGTGTGTGCATTCGATTAATATGGCATGCAAATGAACGTAGGAAAGTACAGAGGCAGCTTTGCCAGGCTTTAACCCCGACACACTTGGAATCGTCCAGATTCTTTAATTCTGAACTTTTGGAAATTGGAGTAAAAGTGAGGATTGGAGCTAACCATAGTTGATATTTTCTACATATCTTCAACATTTTTTCACATTGAGGTTAAAGGAGCAGTTAGTTATACAAGGCGCTGCTCATATGTTCTCGAAATTCGCGTGTCGATCGTGAGCGACTGCTAATATGGCGAAACGTCGGTAGTTTCCTGTATATTCATCGGTTTTGTATCGGTGAGCAAAGCGGGTTTGTTCGTGGTGGATGTGTTGGTTACTAGTGAGAAAAATTTCATTATGCGTGTTACTTGCATTGCGATTTCAAGACAACATATGTGAGAAAGCTGTGCCTCTACATTTTGTCTTACTCCACACTAGGGAAAAGCATGTCAAAAATGCATAGGCAATCACACACTTGAGGAAATCATAAAAGGACAATGTTTTCGGCCATAATTAGACCTAGGATTGCTCCAAACTCTTCTACCATGGTCTAACACCAGTTAAACGTGATGAACGTTCCTGAAGGTCATCTCCCTGAAAATGTAGCTGCTGTTCAAGCTGCGATAATTGATGATCGATGACGAATAATCCAAGAAGTCAGTAATGTAATGGGACAATCGTATGGTACGTCACATGATATTTTCCGACGAATTAAACATGAGTCGGATTGTGGCCAAGGTCTTGCCGCGGCTTGTATAGGATGACCAGACACGCCGTTGCATAGAAGTCTGCAGGAAGTTTCACGAACAGATTCAATTTGAGCCGGACGTCCCTTTTAAGGTTGTTGCAGGTGATGGTTGGTTCACCGGTGGAATCCCGAAAGTAAAAAGCAATATCTTCTACTAAAAAGTTTATTTCCCCTTGCCCTGGGAAGGCCTGAGAAGTGGTGACCAATTTAGAAGTCCATTTCCTCTTGTTTCACGACCCTGATCGGGTATTTCAGAAAGATATATTCCTCCTGATGCATCCTGTGACAGTAATGTGTTAAAGCGAGGGGAGAAAATTCAGAAAGTGACGCAGGGGAAATTGATTTCCCCTCTGGGCAATGCTAAGCCACATGCTGGTTTCATTGTGCTAAACTTCCTGGTGAAAAACAGCATTCTCACTATTCCTCACCCACCATACTCGCCCGAATTATCCCCGAACAACTTCTTATTCTCTCTCAAGACGAAAATCAAGTCGAATTGCCGAAAATTTGAGAATACTGGGAGAATTGAGAGAAATGGCTAGTGATGTTAAATACACTCTCGTAAAAGAGCCTCCAGGTGTATTCAAGCATTGAAAGATGAAATGGGACCGCTGTATGCATTTAAGGAAACTATTTCGAAGGTGATGGTGGCGAATAAGTTTCAGGTCTGGCAAAATTTAATCTGTACATGATTTTTTTATAAACCTTTGGGTGAAATTTTGTAAATAATACCCTGACAATTTTTTTATATCAGTATTTAAAAATACAGCAAATACATTTTGTTGGGGAATAGATATCTTTTAGGCTCCCTGAGAAAGCTATTTTTTAATCAATTGAAATTAACACTGATTCGGTTGTAGCATTCCAAAACTGAAGTGTGGGTTGATAACACTGGAACATATGAAAAATAAAAAAGGCTGGTTATTTTATTGGCATGTTGTGAATGAATGCGATGATTTCTTTCCAAATTTGCAGAATCACACTTCTCCTTCATTGTTTTTTTCACAAATCTGTATTTTATACATAAATAAACTTGCCATTAAAATAAAAGTGAAATAAAAACAAAAAAAGCGATTTATCCTGTTAGTTCAGTTTATGCTGATTTCTGGTTAGGCATTTTTAGCTTTTGATGATCCGGCTTAATACTTTATTTGCACCGTCAAAGATAAAATCTCATGAGAGGGGCGCAACATCCATGGTCGGTATTGGCTTCTAACCCTTTATGTATTATCTTCCATTCATGTTAACGTGTCCGTTGCAAAGAATATAATTGGCATATTTAGAGATATTTTACTATCTAATTTCATTGATTCTTACCCGCTTTAGTTGTGCATAATCTTATTTGTTCATTCTTACACGTAATATCCTCGGAAACATTGTCCTGACAAAGCAGGGGTATGCAAACACGACTTGAAATGCTGACCGCATTGATGCTTTCTCTGTATAATCAAACGTTCAATCATCCCTGAATTGGAGGAATTCCAGTAACATGCCGAATAATTTTATCTTTTCAGGTGTCATGGGTTCGCCATCGCGACATTCATCTCTTGACGGTGGGCCGTTACACGTACACGAGTGACCAAAGGTTCCGCGCCATCCACCACCCTCATTCTGAAGACTGGACGCTGCAGATCAAGTACCCACAGCACAGGGACTCCGGAATCTACGAGTGCCAGATCAGCACTACACCCCACATGAGCCACTTCATCCATTTGAACGTAGTCGGTAAGTCTTTCGCCTCTTTGTCTTATTTCCCTTTAGCAGCCTCGCCGCCAGCAAACTTTTCGTCCTCTCTCTCCGAGGACACCGAGTTTCAGGCTGCTTCTCTCAGGTCGCCGGCCCGCTAGGAACTGGGTCTCTGCCAAGAAGTCCTCAACTTTTAGTGGCCGCAATGTTTGTCAGTTCTCCCCTCCCAGAATCCATTTAAATCTGCGGCCTGTTCACCGTTACTTGAGGGCGACGCCAAGTGCCCTTATGACGAAAAGATTGTTTTCCTCCAGTGATTGATAATTTGATTCGAACTTAAACGCTTTCCTTTACTAAGATAGCAAATACCTTCGATGCTTGAAAGAGGAGATTGTGAACTAAAGTAGCACAAGAAGGCCAAAAGAGAGGTAATTCGTGAAGGAAACATGTCTCATCATAACTTTAAAGTTACTTTTTCTTCTTTTACGGTTTATATATTTATTCTCTGTCAATTAATAATGTCTGTAATATTATAGGTGTGTGAATTAAAGCCGAAACCTTTTTTCAGTAGATATACGTGATGAATAAGGATAATGAATACATCATATATTTATTTAGTCACTGGAATGATGATGTGGCATGGTATGCTACACAGTCTGCGGTTCATGCGGTGGATATAAATTACCGCGTGAGTTGTAGTTACTTCGGGAATATTTTTAACCATTTGCATTGATTCTCAAAATAATGACATATATGGGAAAAAATAATGGGCAGGTGAGGTACTTATCGGGGTATTTATGTGGCAAATCGTATTATATTTGGTTATTTATCGAAAGTGAAGTTATGTCCCTGATGAGGGTAGAAGTTGACTGGAGTATAGTCCTGCTAGTTGCAAATGCTGTGTCGCCTTGTCTCAGTTACAAAGCACAAGACATCAATTCGAAGGCAAACTCAAAACCTTCTTTCTGTGATGGGATTCGAACCGTGAAAATAGGCCGTTGAGTTTCCAACCTTTGCTGATATGGTCGAACCAAGATACTGGAATTATAGGCAAACGACGAATTTATAGAAAAAACTGGAGTATGAGAGTAATAAATTGTTTACCTTTTCATTTAAAATTATTCCCTGAGAACTATGGATCGATAGAATAGTCTTATATCTGTTTCATGATATTTGAGACATCTCCCATAAAATATTAAAACTCTATTATTTTACTTAAAGCGCGTTTACAACGCATATTTTAACTCTAAATGGCCAATTTTGTTAACCATTAATTTACTTGGTGTTTTCATACTAACGGCAAATTTTTGGAAACATCATTTGATTTGCCCTCTTTGCTTAATATTAAATATCACGGGTAGAGCTAAGCTTTGGTGAGCATTTGGGAAGTAGTGCATGTGAATGAACAACTTATCTTACTAAGGAATGTCGTGCGAATTATTAAGCTCTGTGATGACCAGTTTTCACCAAAGACTGGATGCACTACGCACCATAATAAGGAAAAAGTTAAAAAGTCTTGTTAGAAAACTTTTCTTGAGATGGTGTCAATTTTGCTTACTTAAGTAGGTCACATGTATTACCCTTCCTTTTTTTAAAGAAATGAATAGATCACCATTTCTTTCATAATTCCTTTTCTTGCATCGTCAATAAAGTAGGTCAAAAAACTTTTTATCCCCGAATAATGGCTTCCTTGATTCATTTTGTTTGTCTTCTTGTTGGACTTGAAAGATTAAATGGCCCACTTGATCTTTTTAGCCTCTTGCTCCTTTTGAATGAATCGATAAAAATATATCAAAAAAATCACTCCACTTCCTGAGTGAAGGATATTGATGCCTTTTGGGTCTTGAAAAAAGCTATTGCCGTGAAGATCCCGCGGATACCCAAATGACTGGTTATTCTCTTTTCCGTGTGTAAATAGGGAGCGATTTTGAACACAATCCGGGGAAAAATATCCCGAGATTGGGTTGAGGGGTTTGACTGTATTAATCCTAGTTTTTTGGTAAAGGAATGTTTAACTGAAAAGCATTCGTGATTTAATTTTATGCGCCAAGTCTTGAACCTGCGGCAACGAGTAGATGCAGTTCCAAATTACCTGCAAGGGAAAGAATGCTATACTATTAAGCCCTCCCAGCCTCTACAGATGTTGTCAATGGCAGCATTAAGATTTGTCCCATTTTTTCCGCGAGGAGTCGGGAGAGAAAAGCTGACTGCCACAATTTTCGAAGTTGACGATATGGCGGAGGAAATAGTATTTCTTCATTCCTTCGAAGATTTATGATCTATTAATTTTATTTTTTGGGAAAAGAGCAGAATGATTATTTTGGTGACGCAACGGCCGCTATCCTGAGTTATGATGATCCATCATAACTCATCATTTGAAAAGGAGAGACTTACTTGAAGTCTTGTAACCAATTTGTAACAGTGTGACGCATGGGGTTAAAACATAAGCACAGTAATTATGCTTCCACTAAAATCCTGTTTAAATCTTGAGGTTTAATACTCAACTTAAACGTATGCTATCTGGATGGTTACCCTAAAAATGATGCTACTCAGCTCACCTTCTTGAAATGGAGTCTCATTCACAACAGTTGCATATTTACTAGAAATTATGATTGGATGAGTCGGGTAAGGGTCTTTTTTTCCCTTTAATACTCCGCATTACTCTCTGAATTGCCTTTCATCGCAAAGAAGAGACGTTATTCCCTCCGTTCCGTGAAAAATTTGGGTGTTTCTAGAAAGAAGAAGGTTACAGAAGTTTACAGCAAGACTGCTAATAGGTGATTGAATTAAAAAATATTCGTGGAGCTGAAGCTGAACGATTAGACTATCCTCTGGAAAAATGTTTATCTTTCCCAAAATGTTTTGCATTTTTTCATACATTTAATACTGGTACATTCCAAAGGCTTTTAGTACATGATGGAGAATTCCTGTCAGAATGACCCAAACTACATGTTTAATGAATCTCTCAATGAGTTCCTGTGAATGGCACAGATTAGGCATAGTTACGTTTTTCCCTTTGAGAAATGCTGTTGTTTGTATCTGTTGATGAAATGCTGTTGTATGTTTCTGAGGAGAATCTGGGTCATTTCAACTCTCTTGGAACACCTCAAATATTTGTATCCCTTTTCGTCCTTAAGAGTGTCCCGCTTTTAGCTCCTGGCGTGAGCTGAGGTCTTCAATAATCCATGAAATAACCATAAATAGCCATCTTATAATAACTGAGTTTTCATAATTGGGGAAGGACTCGGGAAAACTGGACAATTTTTGTGGTTAGCATCACAGCCTTGACAGATTACCTTACTTGAAATTTTCGAGTCATGAATTCTGTCGTCGTTGATCACCGAAATATTACTTCCTAATGAGGGGTCCAGGTCCCAGAAAAGCGTACAGATTATAAAGTCAATGATTCTGGGGTTTACTTAATGAAAAACCATTATGAAATATCAAGTTTATTTGGCAATGTTTTCGCACAGTTTTATTTTAGACGACCTTAATTTACCCTATAAACTCCAATACGGCAACCCGGACTCTTTATATCCCGGGATTACACACCATTAATAGAAGAACGAGCGACATAGAGTGAAGAGAATGGGAGATATCATGGTAGGAAATAACTCAATTCTGTGGCTGCTATATTGAGGGATTTTTCTGGAACGAAACATTTGATAGGTAAAGTATTGCTCGCGTGATATATCGCGGAAAAATGTAGCCAGCTCACCTGAGGATGTCGCCTATACGACGAAAACGGTCGTTTAAAACAAAAATGTGTGAAAAAATTAAAAAATCAATTAGATTTTTCGTACAGCTTATATTTGCTGAAAATGCATTGCGGCGTGTTTCTGAATTGCTACCGTTTTCTTTCTGTGGCTCTGGCTCACACTGGCTCATCTTTCTACCCTCTTGGCTACTACTGCAATGAATAATTTAATGGTGCTTTTAAATTTTATATTCCGAGTGTTGTCCCAGAGCAATAAAAACTGTTTCTATTTATATAGCAAATACCGCGCTACAAATGTGGAAAATCATTTTATATCTCCTCTTGTAAATTATAGACCCCTCGCCAAATCACGTCAAATTATCCAGGAATACCTCTCAGTTCAAATGGAGTACAACTGATTTTATATTTCCCTCAGTGTCCTAAACACCACATTTTTTTACTCGAAATAATCGAGTTATATTCGTTATTTGTATTTTTACTTGCTTTTCTATTTGTATTAATGATATTGATTATTGCCTATCTTTTGATTAATTGTTTCATCAGTGTTCTGATTGATAATTAGTTTCCTTCAGAGTCTTGAACATTACATTCTCATATAAGCATATTGAATTATATTTGTAAATTGTTATTATGATAATTTTTATTTCCTAATTTTTGTATCCTTCAGTGTCCTGGCTGAATACTATTTCTGTTTCGGTGTTGTAAACGTGACAATTGTTGTAATTATCTTTACCTTCTAGCTGATTTAGTTACCACAGCTTTGCGTAATTTTTTGTGTTTATGTTTAGTATTAGTTGCCTCATGGTGGCATGTATTTTGAATTTATGTTCCAAGGAACTTTGTTTCCAGAACAATAAAGTTGTTTCTATTCTATTCTAAGTGTCAAAATTTTTACTTTGTTCGTGAACATTATAAGGGAACGGAAGACGTCGGTAGAATCTGGGTAATTACAATATTCCAAGAAATCCATGCTCGTAGAAACAGCAGGTCCTCCCGGCTTTGCCGTAAGACGTCTCTTCGCGTGGGTCGAGTCCTCTCTCTCCCACACATTACCCGTGAATTACAGGCGTCCCCCGCAAGTGTAATGGGAAAAGAGCCGCAGGATCGATTCGGGACCTCAGGCTTCGACTCGGGAAATTGACGGGACTGACTCCTGCCTCACACCCACCGCCACCCACGCCACACCACCCAACCTATCCAACCCTCCCCTCTAATCGAGCAAATTTGAGGTCGGATGTCATTCGTCCAAGGGACACCGTGAGGCGGTAGGTGGCGAGGGGGGAGGGAAAGGGAAGGGTGCCCGAACACAGGGTGGGAGCACGCCCGTTAGGATATGGGGAGGAGGAAATTGGTAGGGGGGTGGAGTGGGGGAGTTATGGTGTAGAGGCAGCAGCGGTGGAAATGAAATGGATTTCGACGTAAGTAATTAAGTTGTCAGTCGCGGCGGCGAAAGTCGTATCGCCGTATTACTGTTAAGGGCGGAGCCGTTCCCCTTCCCCATGGCAGAAGTCCTTCTGGTTATTCCACGTCCCCTCCCTCCCTGTTCCCTTTGCCCCCCTTCAAACCCCCATACAGCTAGCCGGACTCTTTATTTCCCAGGATTACACACCACTAATGGGAGAGCGAGCGAGAGAGAGAGAAGAGAATGAAAGAGGCCATGGTAGAAAATGTCTCTATCCTATGGCGACTATGTTGGTGGACTTTTTTGGGACGGAGGAGTTGATAGGAAAATTATTGCTCGCGTGACATGTTGTGACAAAATGTACCCAGCTTCCTCCTCCAATTTGTAGGGGTAATCTTTTTGGTGGCCATCCAGAGGGCAAGGATTTCGAACAAATTCGATAATAGTTTCATCTGGAATGGATTTATTTCTTGAAAAGTTGCTTTACGTCTATTTAATATAAAATAAAATTAATTGAAACTCAAAAATTAGTTCAAATGAGCAGTCTGGAGATGGCTTTGGTGATTTATTACATTCTACCAACAGCTAACATTTCCATTTGCTCATAAAACTAATCTTTGACATGATTAATAATTTACCTGTGGTAAAATACCTTTAATCTCTCACGATATTTCTTCTCATTGATTTCTTCGTCAATAGTTGTTTTGCAGAAGATTTTGTATCGTGCAAGTATCCAATCGGTTTTAAATTCTACTCGTCGAATACCATAATGCAGCATTTCTCTCCAAATATCTTTGGGTTACTTAAACGGTAACTTTCGCGATTAATCTGATTTTCATCATACCTCTCTGATTTTGTTGCTGTCCAAGCCTTTTTGTTACATATTGTATGCTCTAAATATGTAATATGGAATCGATTCCTTGCCCCCATTTTTGTGTGACTAGCCATATTCCTTGGAAAGAGAACAGCATAGTTTTGTATGCGTTGTGTGAAATAAAAATAATATCGCATGCTATTATCAAATTAATATATTTATATGCTATACTTATAAAATACTCTGGTATTCATGACTCTCGGTTATGAATTCATGTGTATTTTATGCTGAAAACGTAGTGGTAATTTCATGCCCCTTTAAATGTTTTGGAACTCTCTCAGTTTTTCGTTCATTCCGGTTTTAAATATTTCTGAAATACTTGGAACAATGTTTTGTTGTGAATTACTACTTGGTTACATATCCTTATCGCAAGATGTATGTCCAGAAAAATATATTCCTTGGTTGTGATAAGTACTTGTAAAATAATCTGATTAAGAAATGTAAAACCTTAGAACATTCATGTATGCGATGCAAAGGGTAGTTCTTAATACATTAGTATTCAGACTTCTTACCAGAAAGTTGGTTTTCCTAGTAATTCTAGGCCGCAAACGTGTACGATACGGATGAGATTATCCCTAATTATATGTGAATGAAGGGAGTTCGTCTCGCCGGTGCTTAGTACCATGCACTTGCATGCAATAACCTTATCCAGGACGCACGGATGAATAAGATAACTGGATCACGGAATGGCTGTGTTAGTTCGAGGGTTCCACATGCGAATGCCGCGCAATAATGGCTTGCAAAGTTGGTGCTTGGTCGTATTAAGGATTTGAATGTAGGCACCGCACGATTTCCTTGAAACATTAAACCGTTACTACTCCAGAGTAGAGGCACAGTTGGAGAAGAAGAAACGCACTTACTCAGGATGTATTTCATTGTCTATCATTCAAACGATAATCAAAATTACTGGATAATAGATACTCCTTGGTAATGGTGAATCAAATTTTGCTCCACATTTGTTTCTTCCACGATAGAATGCATTTCTATTTATTAAAGGAATCTACCATTCTGATTTCGTTTATCGCATCAAATTTAAAATTCTATTGGCGAAAATTACTAAAATAACGCACGAAAATTTCTTGTCTTCCCAGCATATAATATTATGAAGAGTAACCAAAAAGTGAAATTCGATAAAAATTAGCAATTATTACTGAATAGTTTAGCAATAGTTGTTGATATTGATGGAATGTACTGCGCACAGTGGCTAGAAATATTCAGTAGAACATGGATGTAATTCGTGACGCAAGTCTATATTTGAAACTTGACAAATAAATGAAAATGGTAAATAGACGACTTTTTACGCAGTTAATATCAACTTTAACACGGCGTACATAGGAGTATATTTTTTAGATATTCCTTAAAGTAACTCATCAGGCTTCTGTAATGTAATTTATGTTCTTGTGTCGGATAATGATCCATATCTTTCAAATACTCTTACTTATTTATGTATTCATGTGCCACTATTAGATATGATTTTGTCTTCTGCCTTTCTTGCTACTGCGAACCCTAATAATTATCCGTATATCTAAAATAGGTAATGTGATACATATATGTGAATGACATTGTTGGTATTGTTGCGTATGTTAGTGATTATGGGTGCCCGTGAATGTATATTGGTTTATTACGGTCTATGTCGTCGATTCCAAATCTGTATTTTCCTACGTCATTCCATTGCTCATGCTCTAGACCTCTTTTTATCATCTTTAATTTTATCCCTTCCACCCACGCATACTTTTATGAAATTACGCATGGGAAGCGTAACTCGAAGCGGAAAAAAAACTTGGAACTTCGAGGAAGATCCCTAGGAAAGGATGAAACCTTCGAAATTCGATGCGGGTTGGTAGAGGTCAAGTAGACGGATATTCAACTTATGAATGTACTAGGCTGAGAACCTCCGGAGTCTTAGATGTCATACGCTAACCCAATATTGCTAGAAGACTTCGGATAACAAACGGTTTCAGGTTATCACGAATAATCGGATCATATCTGTGCCACCTATCGTATCACCAGATCTGACAGAAGGGGCGTACTGTGAAAGATACTCTTTCAAAGGAGTAATGTATTATGGTACAATAGTTCAATATTTTCGCGCAGCATTCGTGACAGCAACTAAACAAGAGCAAGATACTGAAAAACTCCAATTATATACATTTCTATAATCTCCTCTATACCTCTTCCAATTCCTTTTTCCGGTTTCCTCCCTTCATCTTGCTAGGTGTTCTTACGCCCTCGGCCATCGGATACTTCTTTCGGTACGGAAGATCGGAAAATATTTATCTGCTCAGAGCGAAACATAAGTGAAAACCCTGCGAATACGACCAAAGAACAGATATGTGGACCAAATCTAGAGGGATGTGGGAATGGAACACTATCAGGGAGGAAGGGAGTCAGTATTGAATTGGAAGGAATGGAAAGCCGCAGTGAGGCAGTCTCGGGAATGAAAAAACATGATGATGGCATACTTATCTCCACTCTCTTCGGAGACGGCACGATTTCTATCGCGAGACTAACGTAACGGAAAAAAAGCGCAGCCCATCGAGAGGCAGGAAATTTCGAAATAATTCAGGCACGCTCCCAGCGAGAAGCATGGAAACTCGACCGAGATCGAAGATGGTGTATGTGGAGAGGGAGGGAGGGATGGAGAATCGGTCTCCAGGAATGAAACGAATGCGGCGACGGGATGACGGAAGGAGTTTTTCCGTTAGGGGGGCTGAACGTGTGGGGAATCCCGCCGCAAATCCGATCCCTACTTCTGTATTATCCCTCTATTTCGTAGCCGGAGCAAGGAGGGACGGGTGTGTAAGGTTAGGAGGAAGGAGTCAGCCAGTGAAGCGGTGGAGATGGCAGGGAAAAAATGGTAATAGCCAAGGAAGTAGTGGGAGTTGATTGGGAGTGGGAGGAAGAAGAGGAGGTTGTTTCGGTTGAGATCTACTTTTAGTAAATGGGTGCCCAGGATGGTTGGTATAGGAAATTGTGATGAATAAAAGGTCTTGGTTCTTAATTCGAGTCCAGATATTTTCTCGGAATTGGCAAAGTAGATTAAAAACAGAACTTGGAGTGGAACCGGGTGTTCTAGGTGAAGTAACCTTCACCAATGCCGTCGAATTGCTGGTGCCCGAGTAACACTGACGAACCCATGTCGACTTTGCAGTCGAATTGGCTTGTATACATGATAGTGTCAGTGGAGTCGATATGGATGGACACCACATATATAAAAAAATTGAACCTCTTGAACAGTTGACAATCACCTCACAATCTTCTTCTCCCCCAAGTTTCTTGTCAATTTATTTACTCTCCTGTTCAGTCTTATTGTATCCAAAATTAAAAATGTATCGAGCCATAGTGGTGTTTTCAGGCAATATGTCAATTCAGGTAATCGCACCAGTTGTTGGGCTGCCCGGCTTCCTTTTTTGTTTCCCGTGCGGGCCACGGAGTAGCAACTGCATCGAAGAGGGTAAAAATCGGTCGACGTGCTAGGAAAAAAGAGAAATTTTATTCCGAATGGCGTACTACGGGAGACTGCTACTATAGAGGTCACGGTGTTAGAAGCAGACTTTTATAGTTATTTTGTTTAGTCATTCCCCTAACTACCTCCATCATATCTTTCCCATCCTTCTCATGATTCCGAATGTTAATACATGACTTGCGGCACTTGTCATGAGTGAAAGTCACTGAGAGAATTACGAAAAGGACATACTTACGTCACCCATCTGGGTACTGGTGGATTTTTCCTTACCCCCCCTCTACTGGCGACCACATCCATCCATCAGCCCGACTCTTTCTTTTTGTTCAATCGCCTTGATGCTCAACCCCGTTCGGAGCTAATCGGGAGAGACAGGCGCCGTCACAGAGTCACAGGTTTGTGCGGTGTACTTGAGACTTCTTGGGAAATGAGGAAAGGGGGGAGAGAAACTTGTAGCCGCTTCGGTATTGCCGTCCCTCAAGGAAAGGTGCTAAAAGGTTTATTTGATTTCAAGAGGTGTGTATTATCCCATCCGACGGGCATAGTGCAGCACGTTCATTGCTCTTTGGACGTTGAAGAGATCCGAATGTAATGTACAAATTACATCTACTATCGGGATTCCATACTGAAATCTAAGAATGAAGAGAGAGTTCTCTAGCCGTAGCATTAACCCAGCGGATGTAAACTCTAATGGCAATTGAGGAAAGAAGGCAGTCCCGTCACGCCTTTTCACAAAATATATCGCTGACGAACGGGTTTCCTGTTATCAGCTTAAGGAGATCTTTGATTTTTTATATTAATCATTAAATAATTTTCTGACTCGCTCATACGATGCATTCACTTGTGCAAGAACGTAGAAAAAATGTTGTGAATAAATTTTCCTTAAAAATTTGAGTAGCGTGAATTTGACTTGGGTTACTACGCAACTTATGCACATAAATAAATATCCCTTATGCTGATGCTAGTATTTGTTCCGATGCATCTTCCTTTATAACCTCAAACATAAATTATCACCGTTATATAAGTTTTGTTCATCAAAATAAGAGACATTAATCGGCCTGACTTTAGGTTTCATTTCTTATTCCAAAATGTAAAATAATACTAACGCGTTTCATATTCAAAAGTAGTAGCTAGCCTCAAAGGTACAAAGGAAAATGCCTTAGAGTACTAAGGATCCAATCACGAATATTCTTGCAAGAGAGGAAAAAAATGTCTTTTTAATATCCAGGACTTTAAGTCGTTCACAAAATATTGCCACACTGTATCTCCACTGCGAGAATAGATCCGCAGAAATTCAGGAAACTCCCGTCTTCCGAAATTATCCACCGTTTCGTGGGATTTGCATGGCAAGTATTTTGGGAGAGGTAATAATAAATGTATTGAAAATAGATAAGAAAAGGATGGAAATTGTGCGACGGAGCGTGGGAAGGGAATTGAAGTGTTGGGGCAAGGAATGACCGAAATTGCGTGGTTTTTGACTTTTGTGCGTCGCCAGGGAAAATAAAATGAAAATATTTTCTCTCCCCACTCCGCCCTTCCCTTTCCTCCTCGCGCCCCGTTATCCCGATGCTGTTGTGGTAACGTATTCAATTTGCTGGTTGCCAACATCCAAGATTGGAATGGTCCCACACACACGCACACAGACGCCCGCTTTCGCCTCCCTCCTCCTCTCTTCATCCCTCTCCACCCACACGTTCAACCCCTCCCCTCTATATTTCCACTGCCCCTCCATTCCCCCCAATCCAACGCCTCCACCTCCTCACCTCCCTGTTCTCTATCCTCTCTCCTCTTTCTCCTCTTCTCTCGGCCATACTTTTCATTCACCCGTTTTTCTTTTCCGTCCGCCAAAGAAAGAAAGCGCTGACCGTGGAAAGAAGCCAATTGGAAGGGGATTGCGGTGGAACTTCAAATGGAGAAAACGGCAAAGTTTTGTGACCGTGATTACTTAATGCCATCAAGGTATTACGGGGAAAGAAATTAGGGTCCATATGTGAATTGTATGCGTGTAAAGATGTAGAGGGTGTAAATGGGGAATCTTTGTTCACGCTCTGAATATTTCCCGACGGGGTGAGATGAGTGATCGTATTAATTGCTAAGATTGCTAGTGATTAGATTATACCTACTATACCGTAGCCCACTTCCTATACGTTTTATCAATAGGAATGGTATTCGCCACTGTAGGGGGGTTAATTCACTGAATCTCATTATTTACAGTATCAACAATAAATAGATCAATACTAAAGGCCCAATTTTTAGGTATAAATTCTTCCCACAACACTTTTTAGGACTGGCAGGAATACCACGACGGTATTCTGACGATTCAGATTCTTATACAGTATGAAATATAATATCAACTCTAGGAAGTTCTATCTCAACAATAGGAGTTATTATATAACTATTCATTATTTGAGAGGCATTAGCAGAACAACGTCAGTAGATCGATTAGATGATACCTACTAGATGCGCGTTCGTTTTTACATGACTTATATCTGATTTAGCAATAGCTTAAATAGATAAAATTCGTCTGTGGATATGGAGAATGGAGAACGGTTTGGGCGTTCGTAAAAATACTGGTGCAAAATAAATGCATACGAACGGTTTTTATTTAGTGATAACATTGTTTGATGTTTTGAAATACCTCATAGTTTTAATTTTTGATAATCACTTGCCCTACTGATCCATTGTAGGCATACCACGACTAAATACTGTGATGTCAGGACTTCTTTGATATGAGCCTACCTGAAGGCTCGCGATGTATTTGAATGAAGCTGTTGGAATGAAAATGTAGATATTGTACCATATATTTCAGCATTTAACTGTAAAAAAACTTGCTTGTTTTTTTACCAGCCGATCTCTGTTAAGTAATGGAGAAACCATAAACTGGAAGGAGGAAGTGTTGAGAACCCAATAGGGTAGCTCGCCATAGTTAATTTGCGTGAGCGTGAAACCGATTAAAGTGAATGAGAAAGGATGAGAGCTGAAATTCTAGATGGGAACGAGGTAGAGGAAGTATGTTGACCTAAATTCTCCAATCACCTGGGTGAAGAGATGATTCTGGGAAGGAAGCTCTATGATATCTGCCCACCGAAACCTATAATTTATCCTGAAGGTCTGAATTTGCCTTTGAAATGCCGCTTCTGAAAGACTTTGCCGCATGATGGGAAATCTGATATCTACTTCCACTTAAATCTACTTCACGCTATTAGAATACCTATGGTAAACCTTGCCGTTTGTGACCCTACTCTAGATCAACAGTATTATGTGACCTACTTGGGAAATACGTTTGTGGATGCGGCCTTGGCTTTTGAATCTAAACTATAGCACGTATCCTTGGGTTTGGGCTTTTGATTGGTTCCGTAGGTAATTAAGTAATGGTTTCTGCAAAAATTTGACCACGAAAAGCATAGCAACGATTCATTTCTAACGTCAATTTCTTCGCGATATTCTTACATGAAAGTATCATACACTTTTTCGAGGTTCAATGATATCTGGTTATATATTATCAAGTCACCCATTTTTTCATGCACTTATTCGATGTAATTATTAACACTCACGTTCTTAGAATTAAGTGAATGCTGCTATATCTTGATGTTTACGAGAAGACATAATAAAACCGAATATTTTGAGTGACTTGTATTAGTTCTACAAAGTTAAGCCGGAAATTTCGATTTCACGGATAATTATTGCTTTAAAACCCACCATGACACAGAAATAAACCTTGATGAAGATACTTTGCCGTACATTTTTCTGGTTCACTAACAGTAGAAAGTAATCGCGTGAACAGCTCCCGTATATTATACAAGTGAAAGCTCGACTCATTTGTGCAACTCTTTTTTGTACTCTCTCTTATCCTAGGTGGCTACCATTTAACTTCCGCTACCAAAATTTCTGATTTATAAATTCAAATTTATGGTCTTCATCGGTGAGTTGCTTTATGGCGTAGCTATAATGTGCTTTTTTACTGATATTTGTGCTTGTCTCCGATTGAATTCCTATAAATTTTATCCTTTTAACTATCGATTCGATTTTTGGATTCAGTATGGAATAGTAATTCTAACAGAACCCCCAAGGCTGTCTTTTCCTGGATGCTATCCCTTTGGCCCCTTAACTTTCTGTACTCCTTTATTATTCCATCTCTTCATCGTCTACAGCCACTCACATCCGTTGGTCATCGCATAACCTTGCTCGTTCCCTATTTCACGTGCTATTCTGTCGCGTAGGTGGGCCATGGTTCCAGCACCGTTTTCCACGCAGAATGAGAGAGGAGCACCCGAACGACATGGCTCTGAAATATAGATCTCATTCCGAATTGCATTCATTCCGGGCGGTTTATCTTTCGACGGGGTCCCCCATTTGAAATATTTACCGGCCACCCGCTTGCATCTCATTCGGCGAGAGGGGCGGACGCCGCCCACCATTGGTCCCCTCCGACACCGACCGCTGCATTCCCTGAATTCATCCCCTCCCGGTGGTAATCATTTAATTATCCACTTCCTTGGGCTTGTAATTGGCCCCGCGGAGTTGCTCGTCGCTTCACGTGTCGCCATTGGAATTTTTTTATGGTCGCGTTCGGAACTCGTGTTAGCATATCGCGGACCGAGTTTCATTCCTGCGCTAATTACTACTGTTTCGGCGTGAGAGGACCCTCAACTGGCCAAGGTCATATCCAGCCGTAATTCAACCGCAGTGCATCATTACCTCACGGTGTTTCCTACCCATGACTTTTGAGATGTCCTTAGTCATGCATCAAATTTAGTGACCTCTTCGGCGTTTTGAAATTTCTATTTGACCGGTGTTACTTATTCCCAGACCTGATTTAGAGTACTTAACTAACCTTAGGCTGCTCTTCTCCTCGTATTTACTTCTTCCATCGCAAGTGAACCTAATTCTCAAATGTCAAAATCCTAACTTTTTCCTGTGTTTTTGCTAGCCTCTGAGTAACTTTATCCCCTTAATTTCACGAACCGTTTTGTTTACGTTGCCACTGAAAAGGTAAAGCTGTTGCTCTGTCTTCTAAACAGGTTTTTTTTAATACAAGTTTCTGCCATCAGCAACAAATAGCATGCTAGTAATTTCTTTTTACACGTCAATTCCTGCAATTTTCTCTTGCGCAAGAAAGTATCATGATACCTTTTTCTGGAATGTTTACCTGAGTTTACGCAACAAAAGTTGATTTTTATAAATAGGTACGAGGTGTGTTGAGATTGATATTATCAATTGTCTTGTACTGCGTAGTGAACTATGCACGGAGGGAGAGTATGGAAACAGACTGTCGGTGAATGGTTTGTTGGTGTGAAAAAGTTTGGTGAGCCTTTAATTGACAGAGATGAAGAAAATCCGAATATATGATTGGCATAGTGGAGTGAAATGAAAGAGAAGAGTTAATTTGAAAATTTGGAAAATTCAGGTTGTGATAATGGAATAGGTAAAAGGAGGTCATGAATTACTGAAGGCAGCCATCGAGAAGAAGAAGGATGACTTTTCAATTCCTTGATGAACAAGGAATGGGAGAAATAGAATAGAGCTTCTAGGGCCTTATTCAGAAAGGACCGTCTCTCGAAAATATTCAGGACATGGCGTCAGAGCTACGAAAAATCTTGCTTTGTTTGTGTATTCATTCGAATTTTTCCAAGTTTTGACTTAAAATTTACGTCCGTCAATGTTTGAAAATCCAGAAACCAACCTACTTAAATCTTGAGTACGCCACCTGGGTTATATGAAGAGAGAGACAAACTGAAGCTGTAGATAGTTCGAAGCATTTTCAGTCTTGACAATACTTGTATTAACATTGAAACTAACCCTAATTTGTTTGCTACCTCTTTTTTAACAATAAAAGCTATATTATTAAATAGAAGTAAGTAAAATCCCCTAGACATGCGTGTACAGGACACCATCCGCCAATGATATTTCGTTCTTCATCTCAGCTAACGCCCTATACTTCTTCCAGTCCGTACGACCTTCTTCTTTCTCCTTCCCCGCTTTCCCAACATCCATCCGTCTATAACTTCCTTAAGTAACCTTTCGCCCCTCATCATCCCCTCCAACCAATGAATGACAAAATAATGATTCACATTTTTCACTATATCATAACTTTGTACCACGTGTGTTTCAGCTGTCACGCAGCCATGTGGTACAAAATGTTTATTATCTGTGGATGGCTTCGTAACAACAGAAACACGTGTTGTTCTAAGTTACTGTAAAATGGACTGTACGAAACCATTGAGGCATTACCTCTTCTTCATCTCATCTAGAAATAAGCTTGTCTTATCCTCCATTACCTGTTGATGGCTGCTTCAATTCAGAAAACCTGACTACTTAACGGAGCTCATTTTATTCACCACGGATATTCGACGAAGAACTCTGCGCACCCCCCCTGACATACTTTATATTCTCACTCACAGAATTACTATACTTCATAACTCCTTCTCGTTTGAAGGCATGATATTCCCTCCCTCAACATATTTCTCAAGCATCATCCAAAAATTCGTTCCGTTCAAAATTATTTCAATATCTCCTCAACTCCATATGCTCAAAGTGTTAATATGTGGTCCTAATGCAGTTTGAGATTGTAGCATAACATTTTAACCGATAAACATTATATTCAAGCTCTGACACATTTTTTATATTTCATGTGAAACTATGTTTGTTTGATATGTTATTTTATTTTTGAGAAGGGCCATTTTTTAGTTAATCGTGCTCTGTATTTCTATGCTTTTTTGAAACTATTTATTAAGGCGTAAATCATGGAATCAAGGCCTAAATCATGTAATTCACAATGAGGTGCTGTCAGTCTTTATTTTGCGTTTTGTTTTGTATTGCCTACTTTAACCTCGGGGTCATGAGATCCCAGTTTCTAAATATAGTTATTATTATTATTTCCAAGTACTATCTAGTTTTGTCAATCGAACATTTTCCACCCTCCTCCACTCCCAAATCTGCAGCCTATTCTCGTCCTTTTTTCTCAAAATCCACAATTTCTGACCCATGAAACGTTAACTTCATACACTCCCACCTCCCACCGACTTTTTCGCCTAGCCTTGCTCTTGGAGAATCTCATGGAAATGTAATTTCAGAGAATTATATTTTCCAGTGCTTATACTTCATACCGAAATGGAGTCATAGCACGCATGTAATTATCACGAAGAACCAAACGTAGTTCTGGAGGTAAGCATGAAGAAGCGATGCCCGGAGCGAGAATGGGAACTTGGTCTTCGCGGTTCAGTGGAATATTGCTCCAAGTATCTCATCGGAAACTTTCTCGTCTTTGTGTTTTGGTTTGCGAGCTTGGATATCTTCTTAACTCAAGTCCTCTATAAATAAACTGGATATATAAAGCCATGCCCTGGAGGCCGTCCTTCGCCCTTTTCGTGCACTCCGCTGTTTCCGTATTCATTTAATTCCGCCTGGTAGGTATGTATACAGAGGATGTCATCCGATAATTTTTATTTTTAATCGGCCCACGGTGAAAGTTTTGTTGAGATGAAGTTTTTTCACTATGTTGACTTGAGGATTTAAAATGATGCGCTTGGGTTGGAACTTGTAAGTCCATTCCTGTGAGATGAGGTTGGCTGAAATTTTGGTTTGGCTGAAATTGTGATTTTTGTTGGAAATTTTTTTCCTCCTGTTCCGCCTCCGGACTAAGTTGAACTATATTTCGTGACCGTCTCACATGTTTTCTAACGTTAAATCCTTAATCTGTTTTACTATTTCCTTGTATATATTATTTCTCCCACCTTACCGTATTATTTTGTAGTCATTCTTCTGCTTATAATTTATTAAGTGCCCCTGTCATAATTATTGTATCGACAAAATTTTGTAAGCATCGAGACAAAAAAGTATCATTTTCTTGGTTTGTAAATGAGTTGCACACATTAGAAATCTCTATATAATTGGTATCCGTAACTTTAAATGCTAGCCCAAATTAGTTATCAATATATTTTATAACCATATTGCCATGGGACTTATGTCAATTAGGCATAATTAAGGTTTTCCTTTGCGATTCCAATGAAATTCATACAAGCCGATTTAGTAGTTATATATTTTTGTGAGGCATAATGAGTGACATTAACCGAAAGATCATTTTTATCAATGCTTTATTTTCAATTTTTCGAAGTATAAGAAGTATTAATAAAACTAAGGTTGATTTTTTACATTTTTGGAAATTGCTTTACTATTAAATATTGAGCGGCAAAACCAAATTACCCTCACTATACCGCGATGTAATAGCGAGGGTTTTAATGTTTTAATAACTCGAATATTCCAGTTCGTTAGTATAAAATTTTAGTAAGGATTTAATTTAAGTTATCCTTAGTTTCGGAAAATGTCATAAAATTGAGGACATGAATGCTATACAGTTATTGTCTTGTAGGTATGTTTATGCGGTAAAGTGTACGCGACCACCTCACTGTAATTGAGTAGCTTAAGGTGCAACTTAAATCCAACGCTCCTCTTCTGTGCATTGGGTTTATTATGATTGGCGAAGTCCAAAAGGTGGCTATTATTGTGCGAAAGGTGTTGCTCTCGTACAAAGAACATTAGCCCATTTTTCTGTTTCGAACGACCGCATCAGTTTTTACTGAAGCGATGAAGTTGAACCTTTTCTGTTTGAAAGCCCCGAGCGACCAATTATATATTATTCTTCATAACTCTTTTCCTCACATTGATAGAGCACTCCCAACTATCAATTTTGGAAGGTCATTTATCAAAGTGAATCATTCGATGTCATTAAACCGTCTGCATTGTGATCTTGGAGAAGGCATGGACGATTAAATGAGTCTATACCGATTTATTACAGCATACTTCTGCCATCGGGACTTTTCTGTGTAGAGTTTTTCATCATAGAGACCTCTGTGTATATTTTATAATAGAAACAACAATTGCACTTTTCCTAAGGATATTTTAATGAGTACGACGAGTTTCACCTCGCAGAGCCGTCCGGTACACCTTGTACCTGATGATGGCTCTGTGGGCTGAAACGTATCGTACTCATTAAAATATCCCGTGGAAAAGTGCGATTGTTGTTTCTGTTTTAATGTGACAATCTTTCTCGATATCTCGCCTGAATCTGTTGAAATCATTGTGTATATTTTGTGTAGCATTAATAATGTTACTCATAAGTTTGCCTTCGTAGGACACGTGCTGATATTCAGTAAGCGTGATGGAATGCACATTGAAGTGCGCTTAATGTATTCGTCCATTGTACTAATCATCTTTTCTCTGCCATCAGTTGCATGCTGAGAACGACCTACCTCTATCTCTCCCTTATCTTTATCTTTTCTTCACTCTTTTGCGGGATAAAACTTTCTTACTTTTTCATTGCCCCCTATTTTCTCCTTTATCTCATGTTCCCGTGGGAAGTATTAGTGAAGTTTTTTCGCAAACTTTATTTTTCGCCTTATATTTCCCGCGAAGGGAAACTTCTCGGGGTTCTTCCAAAGTAAGAGAAGGCTGGATAAAAAAGTCAGCGAAGGGTCAGATATTTCCCAGGCCCCTCAATTGTTTTGTTGTTCTCGTCGCTAGCCGAAACTTCTTCAAAATTCTTTTGGAGGGTTTAAGGAAAAGAAGTGATGTGCTTCTTTTGAATCCGAGGTAATCCCATGAAGTGATGGGCTTATATACTCATGAGATGACTGGGAAAATTTTCAGCTCAAATAATCGCCATGGGGACTTTCAATTCAGGGAGTCTATTCTTGGCCTCGGAGTCCTTACTCTTGTCTCATCTTAGCATTAAAATAGTCCAATATTTTCAGAACATGCCAAATAAATATTTTGCTTGCATATATTGTATAGAAGAACGATATATTCTTTTTTGCTACCTTATGGTCTAGGTTTGTACGTGCATCGTTTTTTTTACTTATTGTTGCATTTAAAAAAGGTGTTCACTACATATTTATACTTTTCTCTTTAATAAATAATTTATGAATAGAATAGTCATTCACCGAGTCAGTGTAGCTTCGGATCCGAATCGGCCAGATTATTATTCAGTTTCAACTAATTCGTATATTTCTCAATTAAAATTAATTTTTCCACCGATCGCAAATGTTGGAGATGATTTATGCGTAAAATCACTGAGTCACTGTGAGAGGAAATACCGTTCCACCATGTTAACAGTTCATTTTGCTGCTCTCAGACCATCATCGGCTGAAGTGACTTACTTGTATGGAATTCCTTTAGCGCTCAAAGCTTTACGTGTAGCGCATTCCTTTCCCGCATGGAGAGAGACCATTCGTTCCGCCACTCCAAAAGGGGGCGAAAAGTACGCGAGCGTTAGGCTTCATTTACCTCACACCTGCATGCATATGCGTGAAAAAAAGACAATCCTTTTCCGTCTATCCACGTTTGCACGCATTTTTTTCCCTCACGCCCCGAACGAACACTCCCACATCTTCCTCTTCATAATTCCGTCTACTTCTGTCGTTACTCTTTCTCTCGATCTCTCGGTCTCTCTACACATCACACCCTCCCTTTGGGGTACGAGGCTCTCCGTGGAATGTATAGTTGGCACGGTCACGGCGAGGATAACCGCAGGCCCAGAATGCCATAAACCATTTTCCCAGGGAAAGACCGTAGAGCCCCCCGTGGGATATTTTCGAGTTCGCTGGGGGAGGGGGGATTCGGTGGCCGCAAAAAATAGTTAAATTCCATCTTCCGTGGAATTTGTCTCGGGGGTGGTCGCGGAAGAGGAGCGAACCATCCGTGGTTGTATTCCCTCCGGCCCGCCTTGAAACTTCCACCAAACAGCCGCGTCGTAGTTCACCCCTTGTGGGCCATGCCGAGGCTTTCTGTTAGTTTTTATTCCTTTTATAGTTCCTGGGGTGTGAATGCCTTATGTCAAACTTTCCAAGTATTGAGGAAGTCCATTGAAACCCTAACTTGTATTTGCAGCTTCGATACTGGGAACGGGGAATAATAATACTTTGATGCACCAGTACGCAACGATCGTCAATTCGTTCATCATAAGAATACCGGGAAGCTCTGATAAAGGGATTGGTGAGATTTCATTGCAGTTCATAGAATTCATCGCAAAATAGGACAATTTTAAAAATAACGTCTTTATTAACTCGACTATTTCTTGAGGCCGAGTTAACAGTGGCAGTACTTAAAATATCTGGCCAATAGGACGTACAGTTATCGAAAAAAAAGTGTTAAAAAATGAAATACATATAGATGACCTCGAATATTCTCATGTGACCGAGTTTTTATGCTACGTGTCCTTTAGATGCATAAATCACTCCTGAAGTTACAGAAATTGGTAACAATAACATGTGCGAGAATTTAGTCATTTTGTCAGACCGTGATAAATTTATTGATGCACACCAGTATAAATTATAATCATTATAGATTCTAGTATTAAAGGCGAAGTCTTTTAGTTTAATTACAGTATGAGGGATAGCAGTAGCGATAACAAGTAAGGATGCTCGGCAATGATTTAATCACTTTTAAACTACTCAAAGAGCAGTGTAATGTATTCCTCAAGGTGCGAATCACCTCTGTTCTCATATTATATTTTGTTTTCTCGCCTCTTTATTAGGTTTTGACGGCGCCAGTCTTGCTTTTTGTTACTTGTTATGACTCTTTTTAGAGCGTAAGAGGTGCGATTTCTCTCTGTACACTTTCCGACTATCTGGGAAGGCGAATGAAATTTGAGCTATTCATAGCCGCCTCAGCACATACGGAAAATGAAAGCCCTTCGATGCTCGGTAAGTGGGGAGTAAGTTAATCCACTTTGAACCTTGCCAGAATTGTGTTTGTTGAAGAATGGGGAAGATTTGGAAAGATTAGAGCGTTGAATTTTGCTTGAAAGAATTAATGCCAAAGCATGAACTTCCTCATTGTGCTTCACAAGTGCCCAATTCTTTATATATTCGCATGTTTCATTTATGTAATCGTAAGATGCTTAGGTGATCTGCAAGATAGACCTTTGCATCGAAGTTGTATAGTTGATGAATTGTTTTATGATGAGAATTTTTATAATCAATACGTGATGTTTCGTATTTATTATTTCATTCTCTGGAACATTGTTACATTACCTAGGTATTTCTTCTTAAATGCAGGTATCATCATTTCAGTTTTACTAAATGATAGATACACTTCACATCGCGAGGATGAGTCTAAATATTTATCTATTCATAATTTGTTTTTTAAATACCCTCCAGTTCTTGTCATTTGTGGTCTAGTTAATAAAATTAAAATTGTTCGTTATTTTATCTCTATACAAAGGGAAAATGAAGTGCTGAATGTCTCGATAGATGTACGACATCTTATGTTAAATTTTGCTCGATTATCAATTTATACTGTCATGAGGTCTTGTGAATTGTTTTTTTATGAAACCAATGAAACTCTGGAAGCTCATTCTTTAGTAAGGAATTAGTTTATTCAAATGCATGTAAATTTAGTAGTTTTATCGTATATTCTATAATATATTTGCTGGGGTGATAAATTTAAGTAAAAGTGATAATTTCCTCCGTCACGACTCGGTTATTCGACTAAATTTAGTGCATGAATGTTTTATAATTTTTTTAGCGATGAGTTTTCCACACTGATGTCCTACAGGAACGATACATATGTATCCCATAAAGTTATTGGACCCATAAGCCATGGTAACCATTTAATAAGTGTTGCAGAAACTTTCTATAAATTTGTTGGTTTCATGACTTATGACATTGGAGTTTTGATCCATAATTAGCCAAGATGGTAGATGCGCAATTACCACTTGGAGACTCAATAGCTACATGAAAGAGTTGTTTTGAGACAAATGACTTGTTTTGAGACAGTTAATTTACTCTTACTGACTAATTATTATGTGCAATAGCAATTATTCACAGGCTACCTTTTCGTAAATTTTATCCGGCGGTGGATGATTAGTCGAATATTCGAAGATAGTGACTATTGGTAAATAAGTTATGTAACTAATAGATGTGTTCCTGCGACCGGAATATTTTTATCAGATCTGTAACTTTAGGGATCTCGTAACTATTGATTCCATAACTTAATGTTTTCGTAACCGGCTGTTAATAAGTTAATGAACGGTCTTTAATGTAGAGCATGCAGATAACTGCAGTCTGATGGAAATGTATATACTACTTCAGATAGAAGTCGGTGATATAAACGTCTGTTAGCGATTGTTCACTTTGAGTGTCCACTGGAGCTTCTCCGTTGCATTGTTCAGTTGACTAACCCGCTCGAATGGCTCAAGCGAAAGATATCCATTTCTTTGCGCGATGAAACCTCAGAAGTTTTCTACTTTGTCCACCGAGAACCCACCCTCCTATTTCTGCATTTTCTTCGCTCGATGGGCGTTTAACTGGATTTGAAGATTTAAGAAGTTGCTCCCCCAAGAGAGGAAGGGAGGAAGGCCCTCGACGTGCGTTAAGCACATTCGAGCGAGCAATTATTCAAGGTGAGGAGGAGCAGCGGCCATTGTCTGGTCGAGTGGCCAGGAGTAAGGGTTCCAACTCCCTCCTACGCCGCGCCCCTTGAAGCCGCAACAAGCGGACGCCGCAGTCTTTTTTTCTCCCGTCCCATCATCTGGAGCATTAACACTTTCGTATGGAGCCTTTGGTGATTTCAGGGCGAGGCAGTAGTGTGCGTCTCTTCGGATCCGCCCAATGGGTTTGGCGAGTGGGGAATGTTGGGCAGGGGGTGCTGGACAAAAGGGACGCGCCCCTCCTTCCGTCCATCCAAGCGGAAACCGAAGCCGGCTTCTATCTTCCAAAAGGCTTACTCCCGTTAAAGATCCTTTTTCCGTTTAACTGTCATTCTATTCTTTCGCTCAAACGCGCCTGGAAAGCTGATGTGATCATCGCAAAGTTGCTGTATCGCTTATAAGTCCGTAATTACATGCAAGATGCATTAAGCGTATATTTTTTGATAATAACATGGATAATAGCAGGTTTAATTTAACGAGTTATCACAATGATTGTAACAAGTATGTGTCAGCCAAAAAACGTATTTATTTTTAGCTAGGCTAGTCACTGCCGTAGTTAGTTTGAAAATTATCCGTTGCTAACGAACATGGCCTTAAGAATTCTTCCTCAGTCTCACATGCGTTTGAGGGAAAGATGGCGGATAAAATATTTTTACTGTTAGCGAGTATACCTCAGAATATTATCACGTCAATCAATATTTACTTTCTTTAAATAATGTACTCCAAATGTTCATGTACAAGTAAGGAGTTTAGGCAATTTCTATTCAATTTGGAAGCCTCGATACATAAAAGGAAACGAAATGTCCCAGAAATGATGTTGAGGAACTGTATTGGTCAAAAATACTAAAAAATAATGTCCAAGGGACGCTTAGATTAATTAATAGTTACTCATTCAGAGAAAATCACTCTGTTTTCAAGGGAAAAATGGATATTCTCTGAAGGTTGCCTACAATATTTAAAACTAAATGGAAGCAGTGAAACTCACTGGCCAGTTTTCCTACCTCCTATATTCTATAAACAGCTAACTGCGAAAGAGATGAATGACATTTCTGTAGAATTGACTTATTGATATATTTTTTACAGCTTTGGAACAGTCAATTTACTCTCAAATGCAGGAAATAGGTTCTTATTATGGGCCTTTACGTAGTGATTTTCAGGCAGGGTTTTTCATTCAGACGAATGTCATATAACATGTCAGCATGCGCAATGTTTAATGGTGAACGCTGGAAGTGGAACTTATTCAGTCTCTTCCACCCACAGTAATAAAGCTTTATTGGGCTAGTCAGCTAGAGGATTACAGTCATTGTTGGACGTACGACCGAGTCGCATTATGGAATGTCATGCCAATAAACCATTAATTAACGAAAGTGATGAGATTATTGAGGATTGCTTTGTATGTGGGAGCTGGTGGTAGAGATCGTGTAATTTCCCGAGTAAAAGGGCTAAAAGCAACAAGATTAGTTGGAAAATGCATCGTTAAACGATTGAAGTACCAGTGGAAAATATGTCCGACGGAGTGGACGTAATCGAAAAGCTGCATATAATGAAGACCTTTGTGAAATGCAAACAGTAGTATTTTACAAATGTCCGGCCTCTGTTACAGTATAATGAGGGTTAACAGTAGGTATGTAGCATAAAACTATTTTAGGGTAGACGTAATATTTTGGGTATAGAAAAAAAGAAAGAAAGGATATTATGGCCTGGCAAAATAATGGAAAAATTTTCTTTGGTAAGTACTTATTGATTCAACACAAGAAAGCACGCGTTGATCATGCCCTAATGATGGACTGATAGGGCTCAAAGGCTGTAATGGAAAAAACAATTGAGTTCGCATTTAGTGACTAAAATGACAGCCTATTGACAAATTTTAAGCTATCCGGGACTAGCCACGGAGTTTCACTTTTACGGAGTCACCCGCAATGCACAAATGTGCGAATTTCCACAGAGAAAAAATCCCGGTCAAGGCGGATGATTTTTTCTCTGTGGAAATTCGCACATGACAGCCTATTATTAATTGCTATAAGTTTATAAATAGGTTTAGTGTCCACATTTTAAAATTTAAACCTAAAAGAGAACTAACTTTAAAATATGTGCAAAGCTGTAGGCATTGGTCTTCGGGTAATGGTCATTATATTGCAAAATATTTTCACGACTTAAAAGTGCTGTATTTACTGTCTTGAGATATAATTGCTGCTCTGGCGTAGTTAAGCTGCTCAAATGTCTCCTAGCATGTTTTCTTTATTTATTAATCCTTTCCAATTACACTCAAAACTCTTTAGCGCGTATCATAGTCGATACTCATTTGATTTGGCTGGTATTTGATGTAAATGTTTGTGAAATATTTACTTACATATATGAGTAAAAATAATTATGAATAACTAAGCTATGAAATACTCTGCATACTTCCGTGATTTCCCGGGGTGTAAATCATGTTTTTATTTAATATTCTAGAGTTCCTTGTAATTTCCTCCTCTCCATATTTTCCTTCCGGAAATTGCTAGTTCCGTGTGGAGCTATTCCTCGAAAACCATCTATTAAATCAAGCCCTCGCCTGCTAAACCGAGGGTCGCGGGTTCCAGTCCCGCCTGGGTGGGTTTTTCACCACCCAGAGCATGGATGTATGTCAAGTTCTTTCGGTCCGGATCCTATAAAACCTGATAACAGGCTCGTCTGATCCAAGAGCTTATCGGGATTCCGGGGACATACGGGCCAACAGAATCGTCCGGCAAGCAAAAAAATGCCATTTCGTAAGTAATGCATTTTAAATAACGGTTAGTAGGAGTAGCAACTACTTTTCGTGGAATTTCGTTTCGCTGAATCCATATTCCAAATTATAATTTTGAGGTCAACTCCGAAAGTACTAAGTTTACATTACTTTTATCACAAAAATTCGTTCTTCTCAACGCTAAGCCTTTCAAAAATAGTTTGAAAGGTCTAGTTGGTTATTAACCAGCCTAGAGGGTACTTTTCACGATTAATATCACCCTTATATTTTACGTACTTCTACCACCCTCTCTTCTCTTCTGTAATATATCATCATAGCCAAATATTCGCAATATCTTTTATCGTCTTTCTTTCTAGCATTGTGATGTCTCTAAATTTCCATTCTGTTTTCATTTGAATTCATTCATGAATTTTCTCACCTCCTTTATCATTTTAACTCTTCATTTGTCTTTCTCTCCAACCAGCTTACCAAAATCTAATCTCTCTACACCGTTTCCACAAACACCTCTAGTTTGCGCTCCTCCTCTTTCTGCGGAGATTAACTTTCTGAACCATATAACTCTGAAGTCCTCTATAAACAATTATCCGGTTTATCTCTGTGTTAGCATTTCTGGGTTCCCTTCGCTGATTTCTCTTTTAAAAAAATGGAGTCATTTTTTTTGACGAGTGAGATTTTTTTTCTGTAGCCACGTACATTAGTTGAAATTATTCTACCTCGTTTTATCATTGCTTTCACGCGCCGCTACCTGTACTTACGTACGTCTCCTATTATACTCTTTTCTACCTCATTGAGGTACGCCCGTGGTATTTTGTTTCCCCTCCATGTAAAAACATTAATTTACCTTTGCCGTCCTCGCTACCCGTTGTCAATTCCTCGACTAGCATTCGTTGCCAATTCAATTCCTCAGCGTGGATGCTTCGTTGGGGAGTTCTTTTTTTTTCATGCGGCCCCCTGCATTCGTTTAAATTTTTCTTTCTCTTACAAGAAATTCTCATCACATTAGCTGGCACCCCTCCTGCTAGGGTTTCTAGTAAATGAAATTCATGCCCAAGGACCTCACCTTTTCGCTTGTTCTACTGTGAACAGGAGCGTTCATGGTTGGTCCGTCAGTTTCACCCACGGACTCGTTGTAAACGTTGAGATAAACCATTTGAACCCCGAGGATATTTTGTGTGGAATGAAGTAAAAGCTATTTTAATTTGCGTCCCTTAGTAATTGATGTCCTATGTCTGATGACGTCATCCACACCTTACCTTTCATTACTCACGGCTTTCATTTGAATATTATTTTCAATTACTAGAGCTTTAAGATTCTAAACTTGCAAAAAATAAGAAAAATCTCGTTTACTTCTGTCTTCCGAAAATATCATTTTCAAGTAAAATATATTTTCACATTAATGAATTTTCCAGGGAATTAAATGATGAGACCTTTGATAGACCGTCCCATCATTTTTGTTTTTTAGCTATGTTTTATATCCTTTGATTGAAGTGCAGTAATTTATTTTTTGCCTCCCTTAATTTTAGTAATATGGAATGACTCTAGTAGTTGACAACCTATGAAAGGCCAAGTCTACTACTCTTTTCTTAACCCTCGTTTCACTTTTTCTGCTATCGTTTTTCATGTGCTCTTGAAGTATTTCTATCTTTCTTGGTACAGACTGAGAAACAGCCTACTATGACGGAGACAACTGTTACCTCAACCTTCAATGTTTGGGTGATTATTGAAAGGCATAAAATGTTAACTAAAAATCCATTTATTTTATTTTCTAGAACATCAGTGAATTGTGCGTTCACTGTTTCATATGAATGGAATTAGAACTTGCGTAAATTCAAAAGTGAGAATGTTCAAAACGATTGGGAAACTAGCATTTTCTTATGAAATATGAATGCTTCTTGTGCAAAATAATGTTCATAGGATGGGAATTCTTCCGGGTAGTTGAAGGGCAATCAAATTTGCATGTGCGAAATGTATTTTTATTCGTTGCACTCGGCTCGATCTTGTATATGTGATTGTTCATTTCGCGTGGTGTTACTTCATTTTGTAGTTGAAACAACCATTATTATTGAATGGTATAAAATACTAACCTAATGCCATTTATTTCATAGTCTAGAAAATCAGTTAATTTCGTGTTCCCTGTTTTATGTGGACGGAATTCGAACTTGCGTAGAGTTAAAAGTGAGAATATTTAAAACGTGCAGGAAACTAGCATTTTCATCTTAAATATAAATGCCTCTAGGTTGAAACAATGTTCACAGGAAGAAGATTCTCCCTGACAGTCGAATGGCGATCAAATATAAATGCGTGAAACATATTTGATTCGTTGTACTTAGCTCGATCTAGGAAATGTGATTGTTCAATTCGTGAGGCGTTGCCTCATTTCGCAAGTGGAACTCAGGGAGAGCGAATTGACTTAAATTTTCGAAGCACATTGACCGTTGAGTGCCGGTAACGCGACGCACACGAAAAGGTGGCATTTAGTTTATTGCTTTTGGCCTGTGCAATGGTGAAGAAAACCTCCTTAAAGACGAGCGCACTTCACCCACGCCAACCGCCGTTCCCCACTTGCGTCCCCGCCTCCCCGCTATGCAATATATTTCGCTTAGATGCCGCCTTTTTTTCCGCACCGCCGTCTCCATTCCCTCTCGTCCGTCCACCGCCCGCCCTCTCCCGGCAGCCGCCTCCTCTTCCGTGTCCTTCCTCCCTCCCCTCCTCCGGCCACCCTACTCCCCTCTTTGGGAAGATGAACTTGCCCCATTCATTTTTTCCGCCACCCCTCCCCCCCCCCCGCCCCTGCGAAAGAGTTAGGGTATCCCACCCTTTCTCGAGCGGCATTCCCACCGAACCCCAACCCCTTGCCTCGCCCATTCCCAGCTTCAATACGCCGCCCCACCCCCTCCTCCTCTTCCTCAATTTTTTTCTCTTCGTCCCCTTCCCGGTCCTCTCCTTAGCGATAGAGACCCTTTGCCTTCTACTGTCCCAACTCCTCTTTCGCCGCCGCGGCAAATGAAATGGAGTTTCTTCCGATGTTGCGTCGTGATTTGGCGTACCGTAAGGTGGTGGTAGAAGGAGTTGGGTGTCGGGTTTCTTAGGAGGCCGCCCCCCCGGGGCAATGTGCAACGGGGACGCTCTAGTAAGGGCGGGAGAGAGGATGGGCAGGAAAGTTGTTGAGAGGACTTGGGCGGAGACTCTGGAAGAGAGAGAGACTAAATGAAGGTTGGAGTTTTGTGGACAGCAAGGAAAAATTAGTCCGTGTGCTTGGCGTGAAATGAAGAGGATTGGGGGGAAACTACGCCCGATGTCATTTAATTTTGGCGTTTTCCTTGATTGCAAGTTCCCGAGAAGATTGTTTTCTCGGAATCGGTTACCAGTGCTCGGCGGGTTTTAATGCCTTTATTATATTCCACGGCTTGTATGTCCCACTTCGATATTGGAAATTCTAAGGAGTGAAATATTTTGTCCGCGGCGACTTGTTTTCTTTTATTTCGAGGCATTGATTGATGTTGCCATGATTTGACCGATTCCACGGTAAGAAAATGGATCAACTGCTTTAAAGACGTAAGTTTTTCTTCTGCAGTAAACATTCTTTTGTTCTATTTTGAACATTTACACGACTTGAATTTTTTTAAATATTCATTGTCCTTGTCGTCACAAGCTCGGGGTTTTATTTCACTCTCCATCACGAGGAAACATCTTTTTTATTTTCAGAAAGGAAATGCTTTTTTTGACTATTTTGATTGAGAGTACTATAGAATACCAATGTACTCAGGATGCAAAATTATAGTTGCTTGTGTGACTGAACTAACAAATGCAATATATTCACGAGAGCATTTTAGTGCGTGTTTGAAATAACCAATTATGCATAAAGTTACATAGGTTCTCCGGTATTTCCGCGAAGTTCACATACTTGCTTATTTAAAGATACATTGTAGCTATAAGAAAACAAAATGCTTCCTACGGGTAAATCCTGGGGGAAACATTAAGTATAGTGGAAACCAGGGAACAATAACGAGTTTGGGCCCGGCCATCTTTGTAATTGACCCGAAATGGAAGCTGCTACTAATTGCTCCATTGTCATAGCCATGAGAATAGAAATTCGCCCTATCTCAGAATACACAAGGTAGGATTTAGCGGAGGAAACGTGCAAGTTAAAATGGCATTGTGAGTAGGGACACGCGAAAGAGCTTAAGAGCTCCGGAGCGACGTCTAGTTGCCGTGAGTTTGCGAATTGTAGGAAAGGAGTCGGTGAGTGTGGAAATGGTTAAGTCAGTGTGGGTGCGGCAGACGAGCAACTCGGAAAGTGGCTGGATTCCCTGGGTCTCTGCGCTCTGAGCCGGTCCTGGAAGTCAACGAGGGGCGTGGAAGAGCGGAGGACGAGGGAAAGATTCGAAAACTCGAAAGAGACACTATACACAGCCAGTGTTAACGTCTACAGACTTCACTCAATATTTCTGCAGGGGAATTGTTTTCCGCATTATGAAAATGGACAATTTTCCAGGGCTGAGTTTCATCAAGCATTCAAACCGTTCGCGGAATAAGACCGAACTGTCACATTTCAAGTTAGGAGGAGAATGATAAAAATATCGGGAACAAAATTTCATCGAGTTTGAGTGGTGAAGACTCTGAATGTAAAGGGTGACGTATAGCTAAATAAAGGAGGGAAGAAGAAAATAATGGAATATTCTTGGGAAGAGCGCCGTCTCGCTTCTCTGAAGGAAAATATCATTCATGCCACTTTCTCTCTTTTTCTGGGGTTTTTCTTTCTTCTCATACATTTTTTATCTCTATTTCGGGGCTCTTTTGCGGGTCTGTATCTCCAATAACTTGATCTTTTTCTTCCATTCATGCTTTCTTTACTCTTCCTGGAATTTATTCGCATTTTTTTTCCTTTTTGCATTTTCCATACGCATTTTGTCATTTCATCTTTCGGGATAAGTTCAAGACTATATCCTTGCCATTTGAAATATTAAAAAGTATCTTATGTAAAATTGTATCTATTCATGGGTAGTTTATCGGAGGTTTCTTGTTCTTGATGCTTAAACCTCTGAAGATAAAAAACACACAGAAGACTCAACATTAGGTATAAAAGTTTAGGAACATTTCACTGGTTCAGAAGTTGTTTATAGACCAGAGAAAAATAAGTATTCAGTGTAGAAAAATAAAATATTTTTCAGTGGAAATAGGTTTTCATTTTTCAATGCATGTTCATTTGTCATTTAATGAAGTATTTTAATTTCTCAACGATTTTCATGGGTTAAGGTAACATCATACGATCTAACAATGTACGTCAGGAAAAATTAGCCAATATTACTTAAACCCTGAAATTGTGAAACTACCGGAAAGTAAAAGGGGATGGGTTTTGACTTCTATCCCTAAAAAATACTGTTGTAAACAAATATCCAATTGAATATCCTTAAGTGATTACCTAATTCTAATATATTACCAAAATAATCCTAGCCTCAAATCAAATCAGTGATGGACATTGTATTTCCCTAGACATTAAGATGAATGTGAATTTTGGCATTTATGAGCTAGGAAAGGATTTTAAAAAACTTAGCTTATATAAGCCAGCATATTTTGTATTCATTTCCAACATATTTCGGTGTTATCTGGTTGGCTAGATTGAATCCTACAGGTAAATAGCGAGATAAAATATATTACAACCCATCCTTGTAAGTCTTTTTTGGAAGCCTGTATCCTTCTCACATGTTTATCGACGCAAGTAAGGACTGGATGTTGATTGGTCGCGTAATTGTTTGGTGGTGTGAGCCAGGTACTGCGTCAAATGAAGATGTAACAATCGCTGAGGTTATTGAGGCAAACTAGGAGAGGAAGCGGGAGGAAATGTGAATGGAACGGGAATGTGGGAATATTTCTGTCTGTAAGCGGAATACGTTCGCAGCAATCCAAAGATTGGGAAGGAAGACGACCTCATCCTTTCGGGCCGGTCACGGGTGCTTGTCGGGAAGGTAGAAGACCCCAGTCACCGAGTGTGATACGTTCTACGGTTGGCAAGGAGCCAGAATTATTCTCAAATCGAGTTCTCATTTGGGCAACCTCATTTTCTGTGCTAGAATATTTGTAATATATGTAACCGGTGCACATTTGAAGCAAAATTTTCATGCCATTGGGAATTACACCAAGGATGTCAGTTGGTCTTCAGTAATGAAGACCTCCGCTCTTGATATGCATGAAGCCAAGAGTCAAACTTTGCATTTATTTTAGGGAACTCATCGTAAATTTTATGGAAAGGAAACACATCCAGCGTTAACTGTAGAATGTGCTTCCTTACTCCTACTCCAAATTGAAGGTTTCTAATTTAGTCGGGTAACAAATATTAGTCGAGGAGAGCGCAGAGCAAAAGACTTTATTAGAGCAAGTGGGTTATTTACGTTTGATATAAAGAGTTAGAGATCTCGTTTTTGACTAAGTTTTATTTACAATCCTATTCAAATTTACGCTAGTGTGCCATTTAATATACATCTTAAATAAATCTGATTTGAAATGTCCTCCTATAGAGTTACGAAAATTGTTTTTTTCGTTAACTCTCCATTCTTAATGTTCAACTCTCCACTTATAAGATTAAAACAATAACTACGAATCCGTGCAAAACTTCTCATTGACTTATTTTTACTGGCCACATTTTACATATTCCACCCCACAGAATTGATGAAAATTCAAGTAAATCGCCTAACACAAAAAAATTCTTGCTCTGAAAAAGAAAGGACGATCTCCTTGCAGCTCAGCTCTTCGTCAAATGTTTGCATAATTACATTACCTTCCGTTCGGGGGCATTTTCTATTTTTTTTAACAATGCTGAATATTCCAAACCAACTTCCCTCAGCCAGTAACACGTTAAAGTCTCTTCGTATCCTTTTTATTCCCTTCTCCCTCTCCTTCGACCTTTAGAAACCGTTTCATATTCAGTCCCACCCCCACATCCCTTCTCGCCCTAATTTCTTACTCTCCGAAATCCATCAGCCGGCAATCGTTTGTATTCGCTCTCTCTTCTTACTTCAAGAGGCCGGCAATACTCATCTATTTCACTTCAATGCCAGAATTGTTTCCGCTCCTCGGATATACTTCCTGCCCATGGTTGCGGCGGACATAGGCGACTAGTCTCTCGAGCCTTTCCTGCTAAGTCCCAAAATTACGACGGGTCAGTGGAGGAGATTTTAGGATTATAGACCCAAAGTCGTGCGCAGTAGTGAACTGGAATGCAGAAAGTTTTAAATAAACTTATTAAGATCTCTGGTGCGATCGCTGAATGATGAGTGATATTTCCTCTTCTCTCAGTTTTAATAGCTACTGTATCAAGGAATTGGTTTTTTGGAAGACAGCTGATAACCATGGTAATTTGCATCATCTCCGCTGGTGGGATAGCTAAGAAAGTAAAGGAAATAGAAGATGGATGAATAACCCTGACCCGTTAGCAGATTCCTATCTAAAGGCATCTAGGGGTTCACAATTTAAAGATTCCATCTGCCGCACGAAATAAGAGCAAAGATGTTGACTTTAAAAGATTTACAACATGATATATATTCTAAAAATCTTTCATTTCTTTATTATTTTTCCCGGTTACAGCATTAACTTGTCATCCAGCTATTCCATGCTCATGTTATGCTTGCAATGTTTTTAAATTATAAATACTATTTTGAGAAATGTGGTAAATGCAGACCTGATGCCCTTGAATTTAAACAGTTCTCATGGGCTGTGAAGAAGGAGAATGGATTGAGAAGAAGAAGAAGGAATAAGCGAGAGGCTCATTAAAAAGTCATTCGTACAGCAATTGCATTAAAGATCCATCATATGAATTAGTGGCCGGCAATATTCACCTTAATTTTCATGGCGCATATATGTATTTAAGTTTTTTGGTCTATGTACACCTTTGCGAACACAAAAACGCCAAGGTAAGAAATAACTCGCCGGGAAGTTTTGCTTCGCCTTCTATACTGACATTATTTACGTTTTAAGGTAGTTTGAGCGAGATAGTTCCCTAGTCATAATAGAGACCATATTCGAATTTTAAGTTTTTATTTCACCAGCTCTAGGGCACATGAATTAATCATTGCATTATTGATGGAGCAACAATATAGTTTTATTCGACAGAAATTTTAGACTATTAAATGAAAATATATAAATAAGTCTTTAACTTGACTCATTTTCTTCATGTGGTACGTTTAAAACTCTTCAAAACGGAAGGTTATTTTGTGATATCGAAGAAGTTACTGTGGTGTCAATATGATTAATTTTCAAAATAGTTGATGAAACATGCATAATACACACAATTCATTTTTGACGAGAGCCAGGTGTTATAAATTCCTCATTTTTTAAAAAATTCTCCCTCAAGTGCATATACGTTCCATTTCCCATGTAAAATGGCTGATATTTTTCGTCAAAAATCTCGGAAATAAGTTCGGTAAGGGGCTGATATTTTGGTATATTTGGGAGAGTGAGATATTTATCTTTCAGATGAGACAAAATTCATTGATTTATAGGTGAAATGATATTTTGCTCAAACTTGCATAACAGCATCAAAATATAGAAATCCATTAAAAAAAGGAGTTTCGATTGATGAAAATTCCAATATCGTCAACATGCATGTGAAATCGGACTACATCTGAGGATTACAATTTTTAATAACTAGATAACAAATTGAATCCCATATTCCGTCGTTTCTCTTATTCGGGTAGCTATTAAAAATGTGTCGTTCATGGTGACGTATTTTGGAGAAAGGTCCGTTCTAACCGTCCGACATTCAGTTTGTTTCTCTCTCAATTCCAGATGACTGAGAAACACGTGACAATATTCTCTACTATAAGAGCATTTAATCAACTCGGGGATCAGTCTAGCGGTTACATGACCGATTTGACTCTATTTTTCCGGTAAAGGAATGGGACTGTGAGAATGCCGGAGAAAATAATGCGTGTAACGAGAATGCATCGTAGTTTGGAAGTCGCAGTGTTTTTTGTGTCACCAGGTGAGGCATTATTCTTTTCTTCCCCGTTCCAAACCATGGATCTCGTACTAATTACTCAACTTTCTTTCATTTCCTCGGCTGCAGTATAGTTTGACGAGACTCTGTGATAAATTAGTTCTTCTTTCATTGCTTTCTGATCCCCTCACCTTCCGTATTCACCGTAATGCACTATTTAGACAGTCCAAGTTATTCGTAAATCAGGCGAACGATTGGAATAGAAGTAAAGAAGGCTTATCAAGTTGAAAATAAGTGTTTCACTGACTACAACTGAATTCTTTAAATCGAGGACGACGTTTTTGTACTGCATGACTTTTCTTTGAAATAAAAATATTCACCAAACGCTTTTCAACGAGCTATACTTTAAAATGGAGCAAAGCTTTGAGACGTAAGTTGTGTATCATGTTTGGCATTTGTAATTCTTGGGTCTATTTTTTCCTTATAAGTATTTTTGAATTTTTGAACTAATTAATTACTTTGCGAATGGTGATCATTGGCTTATGTTTAAGTACTATACTATATCAAAAGACAAATTAAATTTATTTAAGTATCAACGTCTTTTCATATTCACTGATACGACAGTTATGTGCTGTTTTACTCTGTTTTTTTGAGTTATCGAAATATTACAGTTCATTTTCATGGTTTAATCCTTTACCGAATTAGGCCTTATAAAAAACTATTAACCTATAATCTATAAAATATATTTAACTGTCATTTATCTATAGTTGGAAATTTTCCGGGGTATTAAGTTTGCAGGTTCTACGCAACGATTTAGGCTTGTTTCGTGAGTTGCCGAATTACGGTGTGGCCACTTTGAGCCTCAAAAATAGCTCTAGCGCGACTCATTGATGAGCGCGCTGTAATCAAGCATAGACTGATTCCATTAGTTGCCCGCCGTTTCTGGGAATAAAGATTCACGGTCGCATCCGTTCGCGTTACCGGATACGACGTCACGTAACAGTCGCATCTTCATATTGTGTGGCCCAACACTAATTTCAGCTCATTGCTTTACCATCTTTCACCATTTTTCCTGCCACACCCTTTCCCCCGACCTCACCCTTTCCGCATCATCTCGAAACCACCGCACATGCACGCGAAAACTATCAACGCTATCCTTATGCTTCCCTTTGGATGCTAACATCTCATTGGGGCGGGCCCCCACTCTCATTCGCTTGGCCATGGATTCGGCTGGCAGGGCGCTGCGAAAGAAATCTGGGTCACTGAATCGCGCAAATGCATTCACTGATGAAGCAGCAAGCAAGCCCACACAGCACAGCGGGAAGAGGAGGGCGAGGCAAGAAAATGGGGTGGTGGTGAGGGAGGTGGAGGCATTAGAGGCTAAAATGGAGCGGGCGTAGGAAATTGGAAGAGGGCGTTATGGAGGGAGGGGAAGAAAGATGGCGTCGGGAGACGTATAGGCGGGGAGGGCAAAGGCATCAGGGGAATGTGCAAGTATCACGGTAATGGCGATGCCGATTTCCTCCCATATCCCGTGACCCTCCTTTCCTCACCCCTTCAGCTGTCCAAAGACAATAGGAAAAGTTCGCTCCCGGAATTTTATCTATTTTTTTCATAATTTTTGCTATCGCGCAAAATGCTCATTTCTTCAAGGTTTGTCCTCGTCTATTCCCCCGGCGTCGATCGGCCCCATATGTGTTTTCGTCTTCGCCGTACTCCTCACTGTCCTCTCGCGGAGAAAATCTCCGGACATTTCGGCGCCAACACATTCTTCCGATGCCCGCCTCTCTTTCGGAGAACGGACTTGGCCAGACGTGACGTCTGAGTCTCAGATGAGATTGTCTTTCAGCAACAGGCCGTAAATAAAACGAAACTAATCTACCGGGGAAAAAGCAGTCGCTCTCGTGATTTTCTTACGGATAGAGAGAATAGGAATAGAACGCACTGATGACCACGTCGTACAAAATTGGTTGTGGACATCAATTACTATATCACCATTAATTTTCTTTTATTATCGTCTTTCAGTTTTAAGATTGGTTAAATGCAGTCACACATCTCTTCTATGCCGTTCGAAGTCCTTTACTTCCACAAACGTCCCTCTTAAGTAGTGTAGTACAATATCCCTTCGGTTTTCCTTTTGGAAATCATCCCCCAGTTTTTGCCTCTGGAGATAAATTGTTGAAGTACGTAGAATCCATCTAATAATGGTCTGTATTTTCATGTAATACAGACCATGCATTGTTAGATATTTTCTATTGTACTCGTGTGTAGGGAAATTTCTTTGAAGAAAATTTGAAACCTGATTTCAGTCCTTAAGTAAGCGCTATGAAACAGCGGTATCACAAATATTTAACTAAAATGAATGTGAATATGTATAATTTATAATTTTTTCGTAGGAATATCGTGTATGATTGGTCATGTGAATGAAGTCTAATTTGGAAATTTTAATGATAGATCGAACAACATGACTGATTCACTTTTAACGTCGCTTTTATTCTTTTCTTCTGGATGAGCACTGAATGATTGATGGAGGAAGGTATCCAAAATGTCAGTTATCACAATTCTCACTCTTGTTTTCAAAATATTATTCATGAATGCACTTAATAGTTATTATATTAAAAGGCTACTACTAAGCAGCAGTGGCACATATTGGTCTAGATATTGATAAACGGAGATAAGGATGTTTCAAAATGCATTTTAAAAGTACTTGTACCGGGATATGTCTTAGAGGAACTGTTGGGAAGAAATAAATCGCCTTAAAGGACATGGCATTTTCCTCGATTTCATCCTAGATCACAGCGCTGTGTGACTCTTATATTGATTAAATTTTGTTCAATATGATTTCGAATCCTCTGCAAACGGCGAGTCTCTGGTAGCGGTCCGTCGACCTCATACTATTACAGCGTTCTCTCTTTTTTCCATCTCACTCTGCAACGTATCCGCCCTCAATTCCCGCGTGTAGAGCAGAGCGCGGATTGAGAGAAATATCTTCCGGAGCCAGGAGATTACTTTAAAAGAGTGAGAGGACGGTGATCAATTGTAATCGAAGGGCGCCAACCTCCTGCCTCTTAAACAGAAGACCCCACGAAGCGAATACCCTCGCGTCTGGCCTCTGATGCTCATCGCAGACGCGGACGAGGAAGGAACGAATCATTGTTGTCGAATCCTTATATGGATCGTGCCCTGGTTCTTTCCACATTCTTCAGTTGGTGAATGGGAATGTGAGAGGGGGGATGTTTCATCTCTCATTAAGCAGCAACTGAAAACACAGATGCCGCCCGAAAGGGGTCGCAACTCGATTTCAACCCGGAAAGTGGATAAGCGTGGGAGGGTAATGTCCTGTTGATGTCGCTGGATGTTAACTCGTGTGCCCCAATGCTCTACTTCTTCGATCTTTGGAGTCGCAGTCGGTGGACCTTCCAGTATTCTCGTTGGCGGATGTATTATCACTCCATCTAAATGATTTGCTAGTTCCTCCCAGAGGCACGTGTTGCCGAAATTTGTACCATCTTAATTGTGACGAATATACTTACTGGAGCAACTTCATGAAAAGCTTGATAAAATCTTTCATTATCTTAATTATAGATTGAAACATTTAGTAATTTCTACGTGTGGTTTTTATTTTCACGACCTGATGTCGCACAGCGACGAAACCTAATTCGTGAAAATAAAGTCTCATGCAGGAAAAACAAAGTGTTTCAATCTGTAATCATGAAGTTATTCCTCAAATTTACGCCTAAAACTATCACTTTCATTATCCTAGATGCGACTGCAATAAAACAAATAGGTGTATTAGAGCTTGACAGTTTAGCACTTGAATCTTTCATTGCGGTATTATGCACGACTTAACCGTTGGTCTTGTCAGACAGTCCACCTTACTCTTCGATCACACAATACAGCCTCTTTTTTGCCGATGTAATGGCTCACTAGAAGCTTGTTTGAAGGCCACGAACCATATAGTCCTCCCACGAAACGCACACTCCAAACTGAACAACAAATAATGATGTCTGGACCATAAGTCAAGTACGTTTGTACTTGAACAGCACGTGTGAAATTTGAAAGGAGCTAATTTGGTCTTCGATATTAATTTGGATCGATACAGCGAGTAGATGCTTTACTGTTGAGGCGAAGTATTAGGGTTCGAACCACAACTCTGGAGGAAATGCGTCATTGATTGCTTTGAAGATATTACATTCGCATCAGGGCTCCCTTCGCCGGCTGAGACAGGTAGCCGTGGACCCCTATTCGTATTTCTGTGATAGCAAGGTCCAATATGTCGTCAAAGACTCAATCGTTTCAATATATATATATATATATATATATATATATATATATATATATATATATATATATATATATATATATATATATATATATATATATATATATATATATATATATATATACGATGTGGATAGGATGGAGGAGATAGACTCACAAAAAAGAGACGATCACACTTACATCGCTAGCTTTCGGAACTAGTCCGTCTTCAAGGCCTTGAAGACGGACTAGTTCCGAAAGCTAGCGATGTAAGTGTGATCGTCTCTTTTTTTGTGTGTCTATCTCCTCCATCCTATCCACATCGTGTGTTCATCGCCGCATGGCTGACTCCAATCCATCAACGTATTTATATATATATATACATATATATATTTACAATTAAAGAGGAAACTTACAGGGGGGTAAAAAGACGAAAGTAAAGAGAAAGTCTTACTTAGAGACGTTTCGGGTGTTAGCCCTTCCTCAGTCACAGAGAGAAATGTATATATATATTTATTTATTTATATATCAGTTTTTTGCCTTACTTAACTTTTTGCAGATTCTCAGAGTTTTCATATTCCATATCCCCTAGGTGGTTTTAACTTAAACAATTCTTGCTCAATTCTGCTCCTCTCATTCTATGCCATTGTACTTATGATATCCCCATCAGAAAGAGTACGTCTGGTTCCGTTCCCATCGAAATATAGACTCAAATGAGATAAAAAAGAAAACTGCCTATGAGGTCTTAAAACAAGGGATGTGCTGGAGTTCCTTTTTAGTTTTACCAAGGTTAAGACTTTAAGCTCTCACAATATTTCTTTTTCCCTTCTTTATGGTAAGTAGTTTACCTGCCTATCGATGGAAATGAGAACACCAATGAGGTAACTTAAACGACTGATTTCACTATTTAAGTATGAGAGGTGAATATATCTCGCCCGTCGATTCCATCTCCAGATAGAAACGAGTTATGAGTGGAAGAATTGATATTTGTTGCTGTTCAATTTTGGGTAAGAGGCACAGAGTTACAAGCCCGTTGATAAAATAATTACTTGAAACTATAGAGAGAGTATGAAAGACAACTTTTTATGATAAAAAATTACAGCAATTATTCCTTTGCATCCAGAGAATCCTAAAACTTTGATCATTGAGGTATTGGTTAGGTTTTGGACTTACGACCTATGAGTATCAGAATGGTTAAAATGATTCTATATTCATTTACTCGTGTTATTTATAAAATATTTATCTCATAATCCTCCATCCTTATTGGATTGTCTTCAAATCTCATGTAAAAAATAACTCTTGTTCATTTTATCCCATCGGTCGATTCCCTAGCGTTAACTGTGGATGAACGAGAAAAGCTGAATAAAGCCTCCCCGCTTCTCCCCCTCCCCCCACCAAGTGACTAGTTCGAATAATACACTTGAGTTACGGCGTCCAAGTAACTTTTTTGCCTTTTCGTTGCGAGTATTTAAAAAAAGTAAAGGTCACGCTACAATGAATATAAAATATAAAAGACATTGATGAAAAATTATGCAACCTTCCCGAGAAAAGTAGACAAGAGTGATAGTCTGGAGAGAGCGTAGCATTGTTCACAACGAAAATATGAGAGTTTGTTTGGAGGAGTGAATGTTTACCATGTCGCCTGATATGAATGCCTTAATGTCCACTTTCCGATGGGACATAAATTTTACGCAGGACAAAAAAATGGCACCGATATATTTCATTCAATTTAACAAAAGAACACTTTTCATTCCAGGAAAAAATTAGACCTATCCTTTAGCTGAAAAAATGAGTTGAGGTCACTGAGAGCTCCCTCCATATCTGTTGTGATGTCAAAATCCCCCGATATGAGGTGCAATGCCTATAAAATATTAAAACAGCAAAAGCTCTGTCGTTCTCGGCTTGCAAGATCTACGACAGCTTGTGGGCTGCTGAATACGTAATAAAATACTGGTTTCATAAATTCCATTTTCTGCGCAGTCGAGTCTCATATTCGCTGCGCTGTGTTGAAGTAAAAGGATAATGTTAGCATGTTGAAAGCCGTAGGTCAAATCTCTCGTTACTATGGAATTGAAAACATTTCGAGCAAAAGATACTGCGGTTATTCTTTGATCGCAATGGTTGCCAAATTTAGGATCTCCTACATTAAAACTGAGCTATTTATGAGTTGCCTTTAATCATAAAATGAGTATTGGAAAGTTTATAAAGTATTTTTGGCCCGACTGGATCGTTGGGGGAAGCTTCTACATTACAATTTTTTCTGAGTGAGTTGTAGTTTTTTGGTTTAAATCGTGTGAAAAATGTCTCTGCAAATTACCACTCCTCAAATATCAGTGAAAAAATTTGCGGAAAGAGTCGCAATACAAATATAAAATTGACAAAATATACCGTAATTAACGATATGGAGTATTGAAATCTCGCTAATGATGATCCAGCACATTGCTGGATTTCCTCGTTGATGTTTTAGTTCTCGTCAACGGCTATGGTCATTGTTTAATACTTTCATTCATATACGCGGAAATTTTGTAGGAAATTATATTTGACTGTGCGTCATGCATTTGCTTTCATTATTTCCTTTTTGATTAAGGGTCTTAGATTGGGAAATGCGATATCTAAACGATCTTCCTCGTTGATCACATTTGTGAAATTCCTGGTAACTTCTATAAATATTAGTTGCTTTCGGTACCCGCGATTAATCATTATATATTATTTTGTTTCTAGGGGCCAAAATTTAACTACTACAAGTTGGAATTGAAGGGCTTACAATATTTTTTAATGTGAAATTTCTTTACATTCAAGTATGCATGCGGATTCCATCTCTTTAAATCTATTTTTGGTAAGTCTTCAATTTTGCTTTTGTTTGGTTTCTATTTTGCTTTGCTTTACAACTGTAAGAAGCTACCATATTAATAGTCGATCGCTTTTTATGGCTCATTTCGTATGCTGCCAAAATTTTTGTGCTACACTTTTTGTGCAGTCACTTTGGGTTACTCATCTTCCATTCGCTGTAAATTTCTGTACTCTTATCTCACCAGTCGTCTTTTTCGTCTTAACTTACGCTAATTATATCTTATACTTTTACTCAAAAAACGATGTTGGGTGAAATGTCTTGATTTTGCTTGCTTTTTTTTGGCAAAGACGGAAATAACAGAAGTTTTATCGTTAGACTTTCGTTAGAGAAGCTATCGTTTAGACTTAACTGATATTTTCGCGGCCCTAAGGTCTAAGTTAAGTCGAAAACTCACTTTTTCCTTCACACCGAGGTACTGGGATATAGTGTGACATTCCGTACTCATTAGATCATGGACCAAAGTGAAATACTTTTGCGGTTTCCTGTCGCGATTTGCTGACGTAGCGGATACTTTTGCGTGGCTAAGGTTCAAAACTTACCAACTTCTTGTGAGTGTAACAGGGACCACTGTTAGGAGTAGGAATGTTTTCATTTCCAACTCTCCTCGAAGTTCCTGCGGTTCCTTGGACGACGATCGGATTAAAACGCGCTCCATTTTTCCTTCTCGCATTGGTGGGCGCACGTTCCCCTCGGGGTGGTCCTACTAAGCACCTCGAAGACAAGAAGACCTTCCGCCCTTCTTCTTGCGGAAAATGAGAATGCCACCCCTAACTAGTGAGGCCGCGGCGGCAGTGAGGACCGGGTGGATGTGATGGCGGTGCGGGGTGGGGCGATGGGACATATTAATGGCCGGGTCCCTCGGGGTTGCTCCCGCGCTCGCACACGCCGGCTGCGGCACCAGAGCTGGCTGACGTGTCACTTGTGAGAGGGAGTGAGTCGAAGTCCCTTGGAAAATGGAGATTTATTTGGGAAAATTATTGACGTCGGAATATAGTGTAAGGCTTGTAGCGTATTCCAAAGGATTTTTCTGATGATTACATCCCACTGTACCAGGTAGTTTTCTTCACCTATCATTAGCTTCATCATTATTCGCCTAAACTGAGATAGAAATTTTTTTTCGGTCAAGTTAGGGTTCTCAATGTAGTAGAAAATGATATTTTGGATTTCATCTACACACTGAGACGAATGCAACGCATGTAGGACTTTAAAGATGATCTTTTCAAAGAAAGACTAAAACCAAAAGCGAAAGGCCTAAATTACAACATCATATCTGACACTTGCCTTTGTCCATTGTGGAGGGAACTGGCAAAGGTACCATACATCTATTCTATAAACAGGTATTTAAAATAATTTAATCGTAAATTAAGATCATTTATGGAGCATCATCAAAGTGAGTTTCGATCAATAAAATTACCTTAACGTATATTTTCTTTTAATTTTGAATAAACAACAACGTAAGCCATAAGATTTAGTTCATGCCTAAGTATATCTGTATGCGTGTCATCAGGTTCTGCCTGGTGTTGGCAAAATACTTTATGTAGTAATATAGCGTAATAAGTACTAAAACTTGAGTGTCTACTATATTGCAGCTAAAATCGTTTAGTGTTACAAGGCATAGTAATTTCAATGAATATTCAGAATCAATGAATATTCGGAACCTGCTCTAAGTAATTTAACCATAAATTATATAACATTTTAACTATAACCATAAAAAGTCCTCAAGGTACTTACGGTGCATACTTTCTTATTGGGCTATGCAAGTAGGAATTCAAAGTTTGAAATTGTTTTTACTCGGCATTTTATGATAGTCTTTGATATTCTGTCAGAATCCCTAGTTACTCGGGGTGTTGGACATAATTTCAGATCCTTGGTTGTTTCATTGTCATGCAATGATCAATTTCAACTATTAAAGGCGCTAAGTGATATGAAAAAATATCCCATAGACGATATCATTCTTTAAAAAAGGCAGTACCCAAGGAATGCCTACGAGAAATGTCAGTTAGTTAACCGACAAAGAAGCACTGGTAGCATTCCGTTCCCATCGAGAGGCTTAAAAATTTTAAGTTCGTGCCATTTTACTAGAGATATGAAAGATGATTTTGTCTGGTAAAACATGGCCTAAAACATTCGTTCCCTATTTTCCTCCTACGATTTCAAGAGTGCTCGTGCGATTTTTGAGACGCAGTATTTTTTCTTTAATTTGAAGAGTGAAATTAAAGCCATTCATCAGTTCGCCATGAATATTTCATTCGACCTTGTGCCACCTCCGAGGCTCTCCAAATTAATTTCGCGAGTACATCGGGCGCGGGCAGCGTACGAGCTCCAGGTGGAAGCGGTGGGAATAAAATAATCAGCCGAGGCGAGTCTGGGGTTGACGAATGCGGCCTTATAAAATCAGCGTGTCCTATCTCTGGAACCTTCGCTTCGCCTGAACTATCCGATTCCCTAGCCACCCGAGGGCGACACTGCAATGTAATGACGACAGCCGCGGAGAGAGGAACGAAAAATCTATCAGTTACAACCGTGGACGAGAGGGAGAAGAGGAGCAAGCTCATCATAGAGAGATATTATGTTTTCGTCGAGGGTATTATTTTTTTTCTCGCCCGTTTCCCCAAATCTCTTCTGAATTTTTTAATATTTTTATTTTCAAGACGCGGAATGTTGCCGGAGGTTTTGGGTGGTATGGGTTTGGGAAGAGCTCCGCTTTTCTTTATCTTTTTCTTCTTCTCCTCCTCTGCTAGGCGTCGGAATGTGGGAAATTCGGATGGCACGTTCAGTGCAGGCGTCTGTGGTGGCAGTTCCTAGTGGGAGGGTGGGGCCGAGGTTTCGTAATGTAACCTGTGGGAGACATGCTGAGAAGGGGGGTTCGGGGGAGGGGGGGGGACACGTCGCCGGCAGCGCCTCCCCCCTCGACAAACGACCGCTCCGTGAACCACTCCCGGGCTCCCTCTTCTCCCCTTTAAATGCTGACCCGCCCCTTCCGCCCTCCGTTCACTCCACTCAGGGTCTAAACTTGAAAAAGAAATCTAAACCCCACTCGAAATGCTGACCTGTCCCTTCCAGCGTCCATTCGTACCACTCAGGGGCTAATACAGGCTAGGGAACGAACCTCTTACTTTTACCGCGTTTTTCCTTCCCATCTTCTCCTTTAGGGTTAAAGTTGGGACTTTCCTGAAATCAAAACCGGGAAGCCTTTTTTCGTTATAATTTTCCAGATTCCCCGAAGTCATTGTTTTCTTAACTGTCAATTCACAGAATGGCCATCAGTTATTGATCGTTCAATTCTAAGATTGGTCGGATCCCTCTTTATTTGGTCTATGAACATATTCCTGGGTCTTCCTCTGGGGACTTTTTCCTCTATTTTGCCTTCAATTGTGTTCATACTCTATGGTTTCAGGGCTGATGAAGTGGAAACGGAACATAAATGCAGTATGAAAAAAAACTTCCACTGTGATAGTAGAATTAGCGCAGTAGTAATCACAGTGGAAGTTGCTAATTTTTTCATACTGCAGTTCAATTATGTTTTTCACAAACTATTGTATCTCAGAGTGTGTCCAATCTATCTGGTTCGTCATTTCTGTATGGTTTCCCATATAATCCTTTCCTCTTCTACTCTTCTGTATACTTCATTTCTAATTTTGTCGATTTCAATGGACGTTTCAGGACGTACGAAGTTGGTACCTCCTGTAAAAGGTATACTCAAAATAAAGTAAGGAGTGTCAGAAGTCCTAAAAGAGAGGGAGTTCGGCAATAATTTCCAAACTCTATAGTAACTCAAACTTAAACTCGGAACGCTAAATTGGGTCGCATCTGTTATGAAAGAGTCGTTTTCGCGTGATTTATAATATACTTGAGCTTGTGCGGTGTAAGGTACGTTGTTTTTCAGAAAACTTAGAATTGAATCTAGTATGGAATGTAGCGTTGCATTGTGAATAAACATAGTCTGCGATTGAAGAGTTTAAGGAAAGGTTGCGGGCTATCAGGATGCGGTTGATAAGGAGAAAATAAACAGTGCGATGGAAGGAAAAGAAGTTGAACGATGACAGCCTCGGAATGGAGATTGAGGAAAGGAAAATACGCGAGAAAATCTGGAGAAGGCATTGCGGGTGGTTGGAACAGGTAATGCCAGGCAAGGGATGTCTATCCCGCCATAGAAGGGAGAATGTTGGCTGAGCGAGGGTGGGGAGGAAAGACAATAGGCTTAGTGGAAGGGATGAAGAGAGGTAGGTGTGCTGCGCTGAGAAATGAATAAGTATAATGCGCGAAAGTCCTTTCGCCGTAAAAGATAATTTTCTGACTTCTGTCTTAGAATTCTGACTGCTATCTTATGCCTACCTTTAGGGGTAGATCATTTGTTCATATTGATGCCTTCATCATCGTTGTTCAATCCTAAGATTGGTTGACTACAGCTCTCCACCCTTCCCTATCTAATGCTAGTTCCCTTACCTCCTGGAATCTCTTCCTGTGTAAATTCTTCTTTATTTGGTCCATGAATTTATTCCTGGGTCTTCCTCCGGGGACTTTTTCCTTTATTTTGCCTTCAGTTATTTTCTTTACCAATCCATTGTGTCTCAGGGTGTGTCCAATCCATCTTATTCTTCTTTTCTGTATGGTGTTCCATATGGTCATTTCCTCTTCTAAGCTTCTGTACACTTCATCATTTCTTATTTTTTCCATCCATTTTATCTATAGCATCCTCCTCCAGGACTATGTATCAATGGCTACCAGTCTATTCTGGTCAGCTTTTCCAATGGTCCTTGCTTCCGATCCATAGAGATCTACGGCCCACACGAATGTTTTCACATGATGTGTAAGAATGATGTTTATGTTTCACAATGTGTTGAAAGCACAAATGTATTCATATCGATGTGTAAGAGCGATTTTTCCATTTTCTCGACAAATTCTTTCTCTTCATTTGAGCTCAGGAAACCTGGGACTTAATGCTCCGATACCCTTGGGGTAACATCCTTGACTGATAATCTGATGGTCGTGGGATTGAGTCCACCGTGGGAGACCCTTTTTTTACCCTTCAAGGCATGGGCTATTTTGTCCGTTTGTTGTTGCTGGGTTATATTCCCTACTTTCAAGGCTTTATCAGCTGCTTTTGGCATTGTGAAAAATTTACGGGCACGGAAACTGAATTTTCATTAACGGCTGGGAAGGAATTACCTGCAGAAAATTTACTCCTCTATTATATCTTCCGCTTCTTGATTTACTCATCAAATTTTCACCGTCCCTTCCTTTTCTTCTTTCCCAAGATATTTTCACCTGGTGATCAGCTTCCTATTTTATTTTTGTCATTAAAACTACCGGTAAAGGTTTCAATTCATTATGAATACTACTTAAAATGGTATCCATGTGCACAACCTGATTGGTTTAGTAATTGGAGCATTTCATTGAGTAAACGGCAAGCAGTAGAGCTTTTCTCCACTGTCTATTCGGCTTAAAAACTGATTTGCATCTCATCCAAGATTTTTATGGAAACGAGATAATTGAACATAGGTCTAATATAACTTTCATATTTTTCCATTGATACTGATCTTGTTAATGAATGGTAATACTTTGCCCATAAAAATGCACTTACATGTCTGATGAATCCGCATTTTTTGGGCTCCTGAAGTGAGTTAAAGCATAGTGGTATAATTTTGTCACATTTATATACTTTTAAATATTTTATTATCATTGTCATTGTGTAAATATAACAACAAGTTATGGCGAATTTTATTGATTCAAATGCTGTTGTTCTGGAGGCCGTTAAATTTTACGCATATATACGCTTCTCATCATTTGTCGGTAAAATATTTTGAAGGCTGATATATTTATTTATTTATTTGGAAAGACGCTAGTTTTTTACGCAAGTTTTTGCTTTTTTAATTGAAGTACTCGGGAATTTTTCATGTTAGGGCATGGAAATTTTTGCGTATTTTGAGTGATGACACAGCATAATTTTGGAACTAAGGCCACCCTGACTTTTCCCTTATTGACGGTGGGTAAATGCTTCTTTTTATGAGATCTTATTACTTGAGTATAAACGTAACTATGAAAATATATTGTTCGATTAATGAAAGAATAATGGAATCTTTGGAAGAAAAGGCTGATTTTTTTCATTTAAAGTAACTTAAAAGAATCAGACAATGGCCGTCTATTAATGCCTGTTTTTTGTTACCCAGCCTAGGAAGGATAACATGAAATTTTGTCTCACCACAGGTGTGTTACTGCTTCCCATTTTTACTGCGGTATCTCTCAGTTCCTCCCAAGCTTGAAGAACTATAAACCAAACTTATGACGGTCGGAAATTAGTTTTTGGTATCTTTTTATTGAATTTTAATCTTCTTTGAAAATAGACTTTTGCATTAGGACAAACTTAATACAACGGATCAATAACTACATTTACTTACTACCCTGCAAGCCACCACAAAATGTTTGGCAGGGGGTGAATTATCACCATCATGAACTACAGTGAAGAAATTTACTTTCACCAACAAGCGCTACACTATAGGTATGCTACAAATTCTACAGAAACTACTGAACTACAGCAAAATGTAACTATGTAAACGTGACACAAAGGTCATGCAGTGAACATGCAAACCATGGTATTAGCACTACTCGGCAGATTTAAAAACATGCATGGGGGCTTATGAATAAATCAGCTACACTACCTGTCAACTAACCTACTACAAATTTAAACGCAGCCATTATGGTCTCTTATCGATTGCGGGAAAAGCGACATTTTAAACTTCTCTGTTCTACAATATATTTCCCTTGTTTTATTTTGATGATCTGATCCACCTTAGTATGTTGGCATTCGTTAGATATTGAAAACTTCATCTGAAAATATATCGGTTTTGATAATACATAAATGATTCAGTCTAATTTTTACTCAACGGTGTGAAAGCGATTCCCATCTAAGTCGTTGCAAGAGGTCAGTGTCACTAACGAGACTATCATAACTACATTTCGTAGTTTATTCCGTATTTTATTCAATTTTACAAATCCCTTGTGTTTATAAAAAGCATCAGGTTTTTTAGGGCTTATCTTGCGAGTTTCTCCCTTCCATCTTTAGTTACATAGAAGTCCCACATAACTGTTTACTTTCGATGCGTTCTCCCTTTGAAAATTAGTTATGTACCTTGGGCATATTCTAGTCAATTCTCTACTGTGGATCTCTATGTTTCATTGCGTTCTCTTTAGACCCCTGGCGCATCCTCAAAACGTTCGCACACCGCAGAATAAAGCGTCCTCTTGCGTGGTAGCGTCCCCCTCCGCCTGCTCGGCCCAGAAATCGAAGCTTATTACGAGGGGCCTCGTCCGCTCACTAATTGCGGCGAGATAGCAGGCCGCGGCGGCCGAGCGCATTTCCACGACTGTCCGCAGAGGTGGCTCTGGCGTCGCTTCAATTATTGCCGCATCTCCTCTAAATGACTGAAACCGGAATGATTTTGATTGCTTGGCGCCCTGTTTACCAAATGCGGTCTCTTCGTCGTGTTGCCAGGGCTTCGCCTTTGGGTGTCCTTTCAGAAATGCGAGGGACCCGGTCAAGCACGCGCTCCAATCACAGCTCAGCGTGTAGAGGGAATGGTTGTCCGTACTAAGCACACTAGAACACTCCGAGCATGTGTCTGGTGGACGTATTATGATTTCTGCCGGGGCCGAATCAGTCTCTCGCCCATTCCTCTACTACTATACTGCCATCTAGTAAACATAAATTTTAGGATTGAAGATATTGAAAGCAACTCCGTAACTTCATTATTGAAACCTAAACCTTAAAATTATTATTTAATTATGACTTATTCGGAAATTGAAAAGAATCATTATCATTGGTCGTTCAATCCTAGGATTGGTAGACTGCAGCCCTCCACAATCCCCTATCTAATGCTAGCTCCTTTACCTCCTGGTATCTCTTCCTATGTTATTTCCTCTTTATTTGGTCCATAAACTTAGTCCTTGGTCTTCCTCTGGGGACTTTTCCCTCTCTTTTGCCTTATTCTTTACTAGGATGTAGCCATTGTAGAGCAGAAAATTCTTTCATTGCTCGTTCAATCCAAATATTACTTGACTGAAACCCCCTATACCGGGGGTGGCGAACCTATGGCGCGCGGAGCAATTATTTCGGCACGCGGAGGTGGGAGGGCGTTAAGGGATACCTCTATCTCATTCGATGGGTTGGCACGCGATTCGAGCGAGTATACTCTTATTTCATTAACTTTGGCACTCGATCGCCAAGAGGTTCACCACCCCCGCCCTATACTTTAATAAACCATGCTACTTCCCCAATTTCTGGTATTTATTCCTGAGTACTACCCCTATGTGTTGATTTTATCTATGTAATTATTCCACTGACTCCCTTTTGGGACTCTATCCTCTTTCTACCATTTGTCGTTCCATTTGTCGGTTGACTGCAGTCCTCCACCCTTCTCTTTCTAATGCTAGTTCCCTCACCTCCTGGTATATCTTCCTATGTGCTTTCCTCTTTATTTGGCCCATGAACTTATTCCTGGGTCTTCCTCTGGGAACTTTCCCCTCTATTTTACATTCAATTATGTTCTTTACAAATTCATTGTCTCTCAGGGTGTGTCCAATCCATCTGGTTCTTCTTTTTCCTAAGGTGCTCTATATGGTCCTTCTCTCTTCTACTCTTCTGTACACTTCATCATTTTTTATTTTTTCCGTCAATTTTATCTGAACACCTTAGTTATTATCTCATCAGTAATTTCAAATTTTGAATTTAGAAATATTTGCTAAAAATGAGAGCCAATTCTTTCCCGGCGAATAATATCTTAGATAACGCAGCGGGTTGACATTTACATATTTCCAGCGTCTCGGTAAGCAAGATACTTGACGAAGTATTGGTAATATGGAAACGTTAGCCCAGTGTGTTACCTGAGAAGAGTTTGCTAATGCAGTGAAACATATTAATCGACCACTGACGGCTCCGCTGAAGAATGGTCGTGAAGAAGGGTGGTCGTTCGACCGGGGTTCAGTTTCTAGGAGTACATGTTATGAAAATGAACGGGCGGCTGATTGAAAAAAATTGAAAAAATCTTGAAGCATCGGTTTTGTAAAAACCTTTAGAGATGGCATTTATTTCCTCATAATTTAGTTGCTCCTGGAAAATTTCAATGCATAAGAATATTAAGTGCATTGAAACCTGAATTAAGAGACCACCGATGGTTTTTCCGATTTATGGTTGTTGTGAGGAGTGATCGACTGTTAGAAGTGGTCATTAAGAGGTGTTTCACTGTAGTTTCTAAAAAACCTCAAAAATTTTGCATTTAATCATCCCCGTCTTAGTATTGCCTATCATTATTTTCTTTTGATGGGTGTCGGATTTTTATCAAGGGTAAATATTAGTGCTAAGTGTTACCTGATTATCCTTTTTCGTAATCATCAGCCTTTTTCAGCGATGGAGAATTTAAAAGTTATATCTTGTGATTGATACATGGAAACAAAGCATGCTGTTCACCTAAAACTCAAACCTTAATACGTAGTTAGCGCAGCGTTTTAATTTGACACAGTTTATGTACCATATAGCATCGTGTGTTCAACGGCCTCTCGCTTTCTCTCTCTTGTTGAAATTTATCATCTACAGTATTCATTGTATCGTGAAAATTTCCCCTGCCGAATAGTACATATCAATTGGGTTGTCTAAGAGCGTAATCACCTTTCAAAATTAAATTTTGGTAGCTATCAGAATGGAAATATCCTTTGAGGGTTTACATATTTAGCTCGTGTCATGATATACCAGCGTGTTTTGTATTTTTTCATAATATGGCAGGTTTCTTCTAATCATTAGGTACGTTTGGAAGAGCTCGACCTGTTTTTTTACCCTTGAGTAGATAATGTGAATTCGCTAATTTTCTAGTATGCCTAATATGTGCAATTTATTACAACTTCAAAAATACAGTTTGATTGCATTTTGGGCCACTTGGCAATAAATAATATCGTATTATCTCTACATCTCGTCCATGCTGTATTTGAGTTACACGGTTTTTTTATTCGCCGTTATGCCTCAATGCTAATAATTAATCTGTGGCAATGTCGTTTCATAATATCTTCAGGTAAAGTTGGTGGTTTCCGGCGATACTTTGTGGAATTTTCTAAACATTTTAACTGAATAGGGTAAACTTTTTTTTCCACGTCATGATGACGTTAATCGTCGAAACTATGGTCGTAAGTCATTAAATTCATTGTGGAAAATTCATTCAAACTCGTCTAATTCACTATTCATTCAAAATCGTCAGGTATATCTATTCTATTTTAACGCCAAGGATCTTCCACTGTGAGGAACTAAGCCAAAAGTTATCTCTGCATTCAAGAAAACAATAATTCGTCAACACAACCTTCAAGTGTAGCCTTGTATGGTATATGCTATGAGAAGAAGCTGCCATGAACGTCCACTTCCTATCACTTCCCCAGCTTCAAAGCGTGATGATGATGGCATTAGTACGCAGTCGTTATGACCTTTCGTGTCATGGGCGTGGCAGAGTCATTTGCCTTTAAAATCTGCGTCTGCGTTGTTTTGGTAACTCCTAGTCAACTGAAGGGTTTTGAAAGCAGATGGCTTAGAATCGCATTGGCTTACGTGTGGTATATGCCTTCAGGGTTTATTATTTCGTTCGATGGGATATCCTCCGGTTATGAGCTCAGTTGATTGACGTACTGTGGAAAGTCTCTTGCCCCCACGAAATTTTATGATAACACTTCAAATGATAGAATTCTAAAAGACCATGAATCGTTCAAAAATCAAATTAAATGGTTTATTCTCCATGTAGTGCGCCGAGACTACTAATAATGCAGTTTGTCCCTGAGGTATTGACGCGACTGACTGTTTAATTTGCTTTGGGTGTATAAATTGCGCCATATGGACCTCAAATTTCTTCGTCTACCTGACGTATGTATTTTTTCTTAGGCTAGCTTTAGCCAAACCTCATGGCTATGGTACTCTTCAAGGTTGAATTCGGTTACATAATGGTAATATTACCTATAACGTTTGGTTACGAGTAGAATCCTTGATGCAGCTGGAGATATTTAAATTTGATGATGTGCTAGTGAACGATGACTACAGAAGGTAGAATATGAAATATAGCCCTCTTCATCTACTACACCCATTGGCGCTAAGAGTGGACAAGTATGGATAAAAGGTCTCCAAAGGTAATTTGCCTCGGCTCCTATCTATGGCAATAGTTTCCTTTTTACAACTGTAGCTTCACATGTTAATTTTTCTTTGTAAATCTGAAATCGAAGTAGAAGTTGGTCAAATTTCAGTGTAAACTGAGTATGGTTTCCAGCAATCGATTCTAAGTATACCCCACTGTGGATATTTGTGAGTGGCATACCTTCTTGAAAAAAGTAGGAAATTTTAATCCACACCGAAATGTGTATCGAGTACGATGAATTTTGATTGCAATGCATATCTTACCTGATGCTTATATATCAGATTCGGTAGTAGTCGAATGAAGACTTTACAGTCTTTCTGTAGGAAATGTAATAATATGTAGTCCGTTACTATGTCTTTAAAGGTCGTAGGTACTATACCTCTATTTAATTAAGAATCCAATTTATCGTGGGCTGAATTATAAGTAAAGATTCTCTGGTCAATGTAAGAAACATTAAAAATTATCTCTAATCCCTATTAAGTCTGTCCTACTTTAAGGATGGATCTTGTAACACTAAGTACATTTCCTCTCTAACAGATGGAGATTTATTCCTTAGATATTCAATCGCGGAATCAGGTTTGTATCAGATTATACCGAAACCGCTCCTACCACACACATCGATAAGAATAAGTGACTTGTCGATGAGATAAGCGATAGTGAAGACAAGAGTGTTTGCCGCTAAGTAACGCAGATTAGCAAGCCTCCAAGGTCTCCATTTAGGCGTCCTATCACCTACCTTCAATGGTGTTTTCACATCTTCTGTCCCGCGAACTCTACAGACGGATCCCATGGAAATTTCTGCAAACATCTGATAAGGATAGGGGCTATCCGACGAGGTCTAAATCTTTTTGCATGACGTCCAAAGGTTGCGAGGAACGTCGTGGGGACGGGGTCAGACCGCTATTGAAGGGGGTGGGGGCGCCGTGGATGATATGGGAAGGGGGTAGTGAATGGCGTCACTGGGGAGGCATATCCGAGGAGAGAGGCCCGGTATCCTGGGGCAAATTGCATCGTTGTCGTGTCGGGATGACCCCTCTCTCTCTCTCTCTCTGGTGTGAGGGGTGGCGGCAGCAGATAATATCAGAGAGGCGAGTGGACGAATTGGCAACCGCGTCTCTGTCTGTCTGTCCCCCCCTCGGAGTAGGTACCCCACGGGGAAATTTCTGGAATTGGCGTCTCATATGCGCTTAATAAGTTGCACTGACGCTCTTGATATTCACCGGCGACAACGCTGCGCTCTTCCGTCGGGGGTGAATGCACCTGTCCGAATCGCGTGACCTTTGTCCCGGAGGCAACCATATTTTGAGCCGTTCTGTCAAAGTTTTTAGGTCGGTGGGGTGCTTTTAAAGATAAGCACGTTCATACGTACCTATTGCGGTGCATGCAGACTAATACATACCCTCACACTTCTATGAGTAAAATGAACGTGAAAAAAGGTAGGAAATATATTATCATATCAGTTATCAATTCGAAGATAGACGTTCTGCCACTCTCTACCTCATTCCTATCTCAAATAACAGTTTATTTTCCTTCATCGGATCTCATTTGATATCCCTTATAGTATGCCTATGTCTCTCATCCTTGATTTTCCTCAGAAATTCTTTCCGATCCACCTTGCTCCACTTCTTTGTGTTTGATTCAAGAGTTTCCTCTTCCATACCTAATGGCAATATTTTATTTTTTTTTCATATTTAGGTAGTCTAATTTAACTTTTTAGGCATTTAGAATTTTTGCGTGCTTGTTAGTCTCAAAATAAATTTAGTTAACTCCGGAATGTTAGGGAAACAGTTTATGCTATTCCAACTTATTTTTGTTGTATAATAAACTGTAATTATTTTTTAACAATCGTATTCCCATAGAATTTTTATTTCATGGCTAGATAATCTTTGCTATTTCATAGAGCTTTGTTTTCTTAAAACAGATTGAAACCTGTAAATTACCTTTTTCTTTCAGACGAATATTCATCAGCCGCCAGCAAACGGAACTTAAAACTTATCTATTTGTTTGTCTTGGATTTATTTATTATTCGAATGAACGTTCAGCTTTTAATAACACTGGTAGCGATATTTCAGTGACTATACATAATACGAGATAAGAGAAATGTTAATTTAACCGTCGTGGGGTTTGGCTTTGAATTTGCGATTGAGTCTGCTCGAATGATTTTACTCCGGCTTGGCACGAAATGCAGTCATTTTTGAACAAGAATAGGTTTTTCTTTTGAGCAAGGAATTTAGATATTCCGCTTTGTTAATTATTATTTCCGTGGATCACTGTATAACATTAATCAATTTATGAAGTGTTTATTTCATTATCGGGAATAAATCCTGATTTATTCTTATCAGTATTACAGTAACCAATGGTGGTGTACCACGTACCCTCGGACTCTATTCCGGTAATAAATATTCTATTTAAGTATTAAATTTTTAATTTCTTAGTTCGTCGATTAAATAACGCTCATAACTTGGTCTATTCGACTTTTATTGAACACAGGAGTGAATATATTATTGTTTATGGTCATGGTGAATTTGCTGATTTGTATCAGTATCAAAGCCATTGTATGGCGTACTCATCATTATCATCCCCATCATTGTATGATAAATGATTTTTTTCTCTTCTTGTTTCCATAATTTAATCCTTCTTAAGGACGAAGAACATTTTGACTGTAGAAGTAAAAGTACATTATATTGAAGACTTATTAGGGTTATAGTGGGTGCACTTTGATCTCGGTTTATTTGATTGAAAATTCTATTACATTGTCTTTCGTATGAAGATTTTTATAGTAGTACAAAAAACCGCCCGTATGAAAGTTTGGATTCAAATCCGTGGCCATCAAAATATCAGATGAGCACGTAACCATCACGGCTACTGTTGCTGGTGTTAATATTGATAGCCAAAGTCCATATATATCGAGTCTACTGTCATATAAGTTTGGTTGCTCAACTATCATCAATTTTTTCAACGTGGCCTGTGTATACTCTTGGCTCTATCTCTTATCTCACCTCAACGGAATCAAAAAATTGATCTGCGGATAAAAAATGAATTATCAACTAATTTTAAACTAATATTACTGTTTTAAATCTCAAATCACGTTTACAATGCCATTACAGAGCAATTATTTGCATATATTTATTTATTTGGTAGTTTATGACCATTACCATAAGAGCGTTGAATCCAGTCTGTCAATGTTAGTGTCGGAGTGTAATTATTGAGCCAACATTTGGGCAATATCTACTTCCCAATTATATCCAGTCACATTCATCTTGGTTTGAGAATAAAACTGGAATTGTGGTGAAAGCTGTACGATTTAAAGCAACGGAGGTTAAAAACGAGACCGAATATAGAGATAAATAGATGAGCTGATGTAGTGACAAATTACTTGAGGTGGAAAATTTGAATTTTGGCACTACCACAAGATGCTACAGTGCTTGCGATGTCCGGTGCGAATGATAGAGGATGTCACGGTAAACTGTGCTGAACGTCGTTGGTCATTGTTCGCTCCCGTTGTTGCAAATCGAGAGGGAGGGATGCGAAGATGTTTGCGAGAGGAAATGGGAATGGGTATAAGGGGGGGAGGGACCCAGGGTGGGAGCGCTCAAATGCTTGAATGACAATGGCTGCCCTTATCGGCGTCGGGAGGTTTGGATGATTAGGACGTCGCAGACCCAAGCCCGCACCCACCTTTCTCTCACACTCGGCCGCCGGGACCGCAATTGCCGGCGAAAATCTTTTGTGCTCCCCGGTGCCCTGAGCCCATCTCACTTCGTGCTGGTAGGTTGGAAAGGATAGGGTCGGAATTCCTTTGGACCCTGGCTCGTTTGTTTTTACGCCTTCAGTGTGCCAGGGGAACTGGTGTTTGGGAGGAGGATAGGGCTCCGCGCCCACTTTCGGTACCCTCACCCATCATCCCCCCACGGAACGGTCCTCCACTCCTATTGCTTCGGAAGGGCTCGGTTTAAGGGTCACCCATGGGGCCTTATGGGTAAAGTTTCAAACGCGAAACGTGGTCACGTCAGCCTCCCATCTGCGCAGCCCGATGAGAGGCCCCAGTGGGTGGTTAATAATAGCCGCGAGCTCGGGAGTCGGGAAAGAGTAAGTAATCTTGGGATCAAATGGATTTCCAAGTTATGATACAAATTTCCTTTAGTATATCCACTCCGCATACAGTTCCTCTTAAGTACCCGGAAACGCCATCATTTTTGGCTTTCAAAAGTTCTCAGGGGCCAATTTGAGCTATGCAGAGCAGAAATAAAACAGGAAAAAGAATGAAGAACTTGACAGAGCCTGGATTAGAAGCTCTGAATATCGGTTTGAATAAAATTAGTCTTTTTTTATCCCAGTTTGATTTCTCTTTCACAAACCATGAAAAAATTTTTAGTGAGAATGAGTGCGCCGTTAAAAGGAGTGGAGCAGTTGGCCATAAAATTTCGGTAAGGAAATGCGCGACCTTAATGAATATAACCAGGAGATGCCGTTTTTCCTCAATCCACGATCTTTGTAATTGGTTATATGTAATGCTCTTCCAATCGCCTTGTCTTTTGTTTTTGTACCGCCAGTATTGATTTTTCGTCTATGAATTGTCTTCCAAGGATTCCATTTTCCTAGGTTATAGACATTTTAAAAGTATTTTTTGCAGCACCTATCCCAATGATAAGTTATTAGCACATTGATACACGAAACCGGGTGTATCAGTATATGTAATTCAGCAATTTCCAAATTTTCAATTCATGTTAGAGTGGGGAATTTATGGTGTCGCAGCTCTCATGAGATATGAAGTTATGATGAAATTTAATGAGACCCGTAGCTGGTAAATGTGTGTGATATTCTCACATATAAGGATTAATAGAAACCCCATGGCTATTCTCACATGTAAGGATTATTAGAAACCCCATGGATCACTCAGATTTTGTGAAATTTGCACTACATACGCACCTGGTGAGGTAAACCTGGATTTCTTATTTACAATGACCTTCAATATGACAATCGCCAAACTTATAATCGCATATCAATCGTTAATATATGCGCTGTAACTGTTTTCATGTACGAAAGCCTTTTCAACTTTGATAGAAATGAACCACGTAAGTAACAAACATCGATTTTGTATCGATAAAAGTTAATTACGATTCCATTTTAATGGTTGCAATGGCAGGCACTTTCTCAATTATTCATGCAGTGTCTCAGGAAACAAACACGTAAAAATCATTTGATACTCTAGAAAAAGTATAGGTTAGTAGATTATATGATATTTTAATTAGCGTTAATTTCGCAGTGGTAGGCCAACTTCCTTTATGGTTCATCAAAATCTGAACATCAATTGAGGAATATACCATGAAATTTCCACGAGAAAAATTCGGTCTGGACCAGGAATCGAATCACAGACCTTTGGTTTGCCGGATCATTGCGCATGCCACTACACTATTCTGACTTATTAAATCTCTTGGCAATTTCGGTGACTACAAGGGAACTAGATCTTAGATGTTCAATTATTTTCACATGGCCAAGCACGGCAAAAGTGCTGGTGAGGTATACTGTCACTTGGGCGTGGCTTCTTCGGAACCCTCTTCTCCTCAGCGTGGCCATCTTTGATGATCCGCAAGGGCCTAAGATCTAGTTCCCTTCTATCCACCAAAATTGCCTCGAGAATTAGGAAGCCTGGATATATGTTTTGTGCATTGTTTCCTCAAACTAAAGGACCGCGGTTCGATTCCCGAGCCAGGTCGAATTTTTCTCGTGGCAATTTCACTTGCTATGTTTTAATATTTTTAGAAATATACAAGCCTTCTTAGCCGTTTACTGAACCCATTTTCCCAATGAAGATAGGTGCCAGTTGCACCCCTAATACCTCCTGAGCCCGAATGTATTGTTCAATCACCGGTTGTATAAGTAGTTAACGCAAGTTAAAAGAATAAGGTGGATAAAATTACGCTGCACTTCCACGCCAGACCTTAATCGCACCACCGTGCTGTCGCTATTTAACAAAATCATAACCTCCCATATCTTACTCAGACTATATGCAGCAATATTAATCTATTTATTTTTCATCTGTTAATACTCTACCTTATTTAAAAATAGCAGTTGAAATGAGGTTTAATGTGAGATCAGTGTGATTTTTCCTTTGCCTTCATTCGTAACGAAATAAATCCACAAAGTCGGATCTGACGCAGGTAATTAGGATTAACGCAATTCCTCGTCTCATTTCTCAGCAATTCGTAATTGTTTAATTTCTTCTTACTTTATGGGGGTGGATTTATCTTGAATAATTCAGCAATTATTCAAGATTTTATTTCATTTGATGTGAGAAATTACACTCTTTAATTCAGCTCGTGACAACAATCCAATTAATAGAATCAATAAACTTAAAACATATAAATAAACAGTATGCTCGTAAATGTTTCTAGGGTCTGACACCTTGTAAGATAATTGGAATTCGTCAGCGTTTCAATGGTTGACTCAACCATCATCATCAGGATAAAATGTCGAACGAGGATAACGACGGTTATACATAGCCGTAGATGCCCCATTGTTGTGGGAGCCGTTACAAATTCTTTGAATTTCATGAATTACCGCTCTCCAAGTCTTACTTTAGTTGAAGCCATTGTCTCTATATTCATGTTATTTTGTTCCTATTTTTAACAATATGTTGCTAATCAAACTCTTATACATGTAACAAATAACGTAAAATGGCGTTCTGTCATTGCACAAGAATTTTGCTTCCAGAAATTTTATACCTGTTTCAGAATAATGTAAGATAAATTCGTTATTGATGCTCGTAATTTAAAATGTTATGCCTGTTTTCGGATTATTTACGATGTACCGATGGATGTCATAAGAAGGTGGAGTTCATCTCCAAAACAACTACTCGGCTATGTATGCGCGTATCCAGTTCGGTTGGACTGTCGGTTTCTTGATCGTTAATATTCACTCTTCCACGAGCGGAGGGCTAAAGGAATGGTTAAGTGTGAGGAGGCGGGTTAAGGGAGGACAAAGCTCTTCCTTATGTCGCGAGAATGTTACGATAATACCCGCGGAGGCGAGAATCGTTCGGCTCTCGCCTTGAGTGGGGTCGGAGGGAAGAGAGAAAAAGCGTCTTCACGAACTTTACGAACCTTAACGACGTATTCGGTGCGGGGAGGCAGGGAAGAAATCTGGTTTTCCCCAATTCCATTAAGGAGTGCGTCTTGTGGAATGCGGCTCTTCTCCCTGGAGACTGCGGAAAGGGAAGAGAGAAGTAAAGCAAGGGAAATGGAACGGGCGACTGGTTCGAGAGGCTGGTGGTGGAATGGGTGGTTAAGGGGAAAGATACGCCTTCTAAAAAGGGAATGCAGGAACGCAAGGTCGACTCAAGGGAAGAGTGGAGTGAGGGTAAGAGGGTAGCAAAGACCATGGAGGGAGAAATGGGGAGAAGTACGAGACCGCGGACGCTGTGTTTATTTTGTGAAATATCCCTTTAAAATATCTCCTGAAGTTATGCACACAAGATTATTTATGCTTCGGCCATATTTGTTCATCGAGAAAAACGACTTCTATCTTTGCCTCGCCGAGTTTTAATTGGAAAGGCAAACTCGATTAAACAAACAGTGTGAGTTGAACAAAATACGCATTCAGTGCTAAAATATTTAACTGCTTCCCGTAGCAAATTTAAAAGTTGACTTAACTCTAATAAAGTGTTCATTTCAGTTTAGATATCGTACATATATATTTACGCGTTTGTTTTTTTAACTGAAGCATCAGTAGAAGTATCATAGTTATCTCCAAAAGAGAGTTGGTTCTTATATTGAGCGTTGAGGAAAAGATCAAGCTTAAAGTTTTAAGACAATAATTTAGGTTATGCAATTGTTTTAGTGAGCCTTTGAGCCAGTTTTGGTGCATCACGTGTCTGAAGTTTTAAACTAATAGTATTTTACAAACTTTACTTGTTGCTAGTAATTTAATAGTATGTTATGAATCTTCATGACTGCAATTGAAACTGCATACTTAATATTAGCACTAAAGTCAAACATGACGGCATTCGACTTAATGCATAGGAAGAAAATATATTCGCATAATTCGTGAGTTGTACTTCTTTGATAATCACCTTATATTTTGGGAAATGTATAATTTCCTTTTGTAGAAACCGTTATGATAATATTCATCACATGCTCAGAATTTATTTGTAAATCCTATTTTCAATTACTCTCACATTTGTTGAAAACATAATGATGTTGCCTGTAATGCCATATGGAATACTTTGAACCAAAATGATATTTTTGTCTTCCTGCTTGTTTCATAATCTTTCATCCAACTGAATTTCAAATCTTCACTTAAGAAGCGTGCTTTACTCATAAATTCTACCATCACACACGGCGGATTTTAATTAAAAGAATAGAAATATATTTATGATTAACTTATGGTCAGTCTCAGGAACGACACATATGTATTCCATAGAGTTATAGAGCGTCGCAGAAACATTCGAGAAATTTATTGTTTAAACGAATGGCTTAATAACTTATGGAATGGAGTTCCATAAGTACCAAGATGGCGGAAGCGCAATGAACCGATTCGAGACTTAAAAAAGAGTTTTTTTTAGACGAACGACCCGTGTGTTTTCTATGACTAAATCATTATCATGTGTATTAGCAATTACACGTAGGATAAACCACATAACTTTTATCTGGCAAAGGAGATTAGATGAAACATTGGAAGCAATTAACTATTGGTGAATAAGTTCTGACTTTGGTAGATGTGTTCCTGCAACCTTTAATGAGGTCCATAACTTAATGAATCATACAACAATTGATTCCATAACTAAACGTTCTTGCAACCGGCCATTGTAGATGTATTTTATAATGCAAAAAGTTGTAAACTTGGTAATATGCGTCTCTTGGCAATATTTTTACCATGGAAACATATGTAACTATATACTACCCATCTTAGTTTTTGAATCTCACATCTCCTATTCGGGCAGATTTTTATTAGTCGAATTTTTTACGAGTCGCACGTATGTCGGAAAACTGATGAGACAAATTTCCTAAGGGTCAGTTGAGAGGAGTCGTTCATTATTTTGCGTGTAGAATATGCAATTTCGAGGTGGAGTTGACTAGATGACTAGACTAGTTGACTAGAAGAAACCTTTAAATTACCACCGTCTGACTGCATATCTTTTAATCTTTTATCCATATCAATTCTAGGTCTCCATCTAAGAGACGTACTTTTATAAAAATACTTTTCTTATTATAAATGCCACTTAGCGTGTCCAATTGATTCATTATAGGCCTTTATTTTCACTACATGTTCATACAAGCCTTGACTCCAACAATGCGGCCGGTCGTCAAGGGAACGGCTTACCAAAAACGTGTGATTTTAGGTACCTCTGCCTTGACTATGTGAGTCAAATCAAATACTAAGTTACACAATCTTATTTAATAAATTTTTTAAAAACCTGCATTCACCGATAGCATGGGTCACCTTTTGAAATAAAATTAAATTGCAACATTTGGAGATTGTTTCACGAATATATTTTTTATGATTGTGTTTTTCCAGCCACAGGAGCCGCCTGCAGCGCCATTTACATGAATCTACCGCATTTTGACTTTGATTATGGCTGTTATTCCTAATAACTTAAAAAAATAAATGGGAAGATGCCTATATTTTCTTTTTATACAATTTTCCAGAACTTTTCCCTTCTTAGGAATAGTTTTAAGTAAAAGCTTGAATGTGCTTTCTTGTTCAAATCAAGTTTTTCTGCTGTAATCAGAGCAATCTCCATGTGAGCCCATGTTAAAATCTCCACTTTTAAGGGTGAATTACAGTAAAAACTAGCCTGGAAACCATATTTCTTTATCCCACTCCATAATACGTACTTCAAAGATGTTCAAGTCTTCAGAAAAGTCGAATGTGTGTATTGAGTAAGAATTTTCTCTTCACTGCCGTCATTTGTTTGACGAGGGAGGAACATATTCTTCCGAAAGAAAATAAAGAGATTACTTCAGCTTTTGATTTTTTAATTTTAAATTTACCTGAATTATTCACAAATTTTTTGGGACATTTTGACCGTATTTACTAAAAAGCCGACTAAAATATGGTCAAACGCGAATGTCTCAGCAAAAAAATATATATTATTTTTCTAACTCCATATGGAGCATAGCATTGAATGGAGCAGAAACGTGTACCCTCAGAAAGAAGGACGAGAATAGACTGCAGGAATTTGAGATGTGGGTGTGGAGAAGGATGCAGAAGAAGAGGGGGACGGAAAAGGAATAACGAGGAAGTGCGTGAGATGGTGGGCGAGTATAGGAAACTTCTTAATGAAATCCGGCATTGGTGTAGTAGGTGGCTGGAGGATATAATAAGGGGCGATGTGTTGCTCAAGAGGGAAGGATGTTGGGCAAGCAGGGAAGGGGAAGAAAGAGAATAAATTTCATGGACATGACGAAGAAGGGTAGATCGTGTGCTGAGGCGAAAAAGGATACACTAGAGCGAGATAGACCCCTGAAAGTGTAGAAAACCGGGAGGAGATTCTCTGACATCTAACAAAACCTACCTTGACCAGTAGAACACTTAAAAAGAGAAATTAAAGCAAATGAAACGAATGAAATTCAATTTATTTTACGACACTATAACTATCTATGGAATGGTATTAAGGGTATGGTATGGTGGCATAGAGTACTTTAAGTGGTTTTGTAAACATACATTAAGATAAAAGTTATTCTGCATTCAAGTAGAATAATAATCATGTTGAACAGTTAAAATGGGAAAATCAATTTGAGGAACCCATTGCATCCCTCATGCGCTTGAGTAAGCCGTGTCTGCCGCATTCATCTTTCAATATTTGGGTCACTATGGAGAATGCTTTTCTATTTCCCTGTATACTGTAATTAAATGCCGGTAAAACCGTCTGTCCAGCTACAATCACGTCTCCATGGAGGTGTGCGAAAATAACGCGGGAAGTGAGGTGCGTGTGAATGACGAGAATTTTAATATAAATTCCTTTTACGGAGTGTAATTGTCTCTCGGATCAATAATACATACATGCCTCACTATTCGGACAGAAAACTCGATTTGAGTGGAGATATTTTTATTCTTCTCCCAAACGACCTGCTTTCGGGAATGCGCTCTCTGTAATCCTGAGGTGCATTTATTCGGTACATACATACGCGAAACGTCTCTTTTGCTATTAAAACTATCAAGGAACGATGCACCGTAAGTTTTACTGATGTTTTAAACTGAAAACATCAGGAGTTTTATTTAGTAATATGATAATTTCGTGGATTAAGTCATGTTAAATAAAAAAAGGTACCTGTACTGATTCATTGCTGAAAGGCAGACGAAATCGTTAATTTGCAAAATATTCTCATTTAGCGCAATCATCCCCTGTTCTGTCTACTTACAAGTTTTGAATGTATTTCTGAATCCATATCATTTACATTATTCCTCCCTTTTTTATTATCGTTCATTTCATCCTTGACAATTTAGGCATAATATCTCGCGCATGGCTTCCATTGTAACGTTTATGACTTTCGAAATTGAGAAATATGCTAAATAGATACAGCATGACCCATTTGTTTTTCCACAAGGTTTTGCGCCGTATTATCTGCCAAGTTCCCTTTCAGCTCTCTCTTTATCTTACTCTCTCTCTCTCTCTCTCTCTCTATATATATATATATATATATATATATATATATATATATATATATATATATATATATATACATATATATATATATATATATATATATAATACACAATGGAAAACTTCGCCAAATGGCCACAAACACAATTAAAGAGGAAACTTACAGGGGGTAAAAAGACGAAAGTAAAGAGGGAGTCTTACTTAGAGACGTTTCGGGTGTTATCCCTTCTTCAGTCACACAGAGAATCAGTAAGTAAGACTCTCTCTTTACTTTCGTCTTTTTACCCCCTGTAAGTTTCCTCTTTATATATATATATATATATATATAGAGAGAGAGAGAGAGAGAATAAGATAAAGAGTGAGCTGAAAGGGAACAGGCAAAATATATATATATCTGAACATTTATGTGTGTGTATATATATATATATATATATATATATATATATATATATATATATATATATATATATATATATATATATATATATATATATATATATATATATATATATATATATATATATAAATCTTCGTCACAGGGTGACACTAAATATAAAACATAAAAAAGCAAACTCACGAGTTTAAAATTTTCGGTGGGTCGCCCGCACCTTCGTCAGTGATAGAATGTCAGTGACGAAGGTGCGGGCGACCCACCGAAAATTTTAAACTCGTGAGTTTGCTTTTTTATGTTTTATGTTTAGTGTCACCCTGTGACGAAGATTTATATTGTTTGCCACGTTCGTGGAATCTTCGCAAGAACTTTATATATATATATATATATATATATATATATATATATATATGTTCGTATATATATATATATATATATATTTATATATATATATATATCTGGATCTGGGATTGTCCCAACCTGGGCTCAAATTATGTGCAGGAGATGACTGTTCTATGATTTTGCGGGGTACATACCCGCTTCCAAATTGTTTTTTGTTTTCTTTTTCAAAAAGATCTTAGCTGGTTTCCATATGGTTTATTTTAATATTACTCGTAGCGAGCTCTGTTTAATTTGATTTATGAGACACCGAGATGCACGTGGCTTCCTAATTACGTTTACTCCGTTTTTCAACTTTGATACTTCGCTGTCGAGTTCGAGGAGAAATTTGTTGTTGTACAGTCAACAAAGTTATCTAAGAGCTACTTACGGGCAAATTTTTATTAGGCGCTCTGTTATTTTCGTATCTTTCGTCGTTATTTAAAAAAATATCTCTCTTATTTTCTTATTAAGGGTCCAGACTTAATTTTCTGCAATCATACAATGTGTAAGAAATGCATATCTTATCTTTGGCGTCATCCTTCATCTACCAGTGTTGACTTCTTATCCTAGGAATAGTTTCTCTGAAATTTATTGTTCTGAGATGCAATAGTGCAAAATACTATGCTCCACTCAGTTCTGGGATGAGAACCTAAATCCCTCGTATTATAATTTCTACTAACCAAAAGTTGGCTTTACACGAAGTATTATATTATGGTTGGCCTTTGCCTCAAAGTTTATAGCTCCGCAAAATTACAAATTTAGCTTCTCATTTTTCCTACGGAATTCCTCCATACTTGCTTTTCAATTAATTCTTTCGTAGTCTTCGTTCACACCATCGTCCATACTTCAACGTAGGCACATCAATCAATCTGTCCTGTCCATTTTCATTGTATTTGCAAATCCTGCGTGCAGGAACCTTCGAAATACGCATTGCAACCAGTAGAATAGGGTTAAAATTACTATGTGACTATTCATTCAGTTATTGGTTTTTCAATCCTAGGATTGGTTGACTGCAGCCTTCCACTCTTCCCTTTCCAATTCAAGCTCCCTTACCCCTGGTATCTCTTTCTATATACTTTCCTGTTTATTTGGTCCATGAACTTATTCCCTGGAGACTTTTCTCATTATTTTGCCTTCAATTATGTTCCATTATGCTAAAATGTTCTAATATAGTGACTATAAGTTTTGTGTTTTCTTATATTTTCAGAGGTGATCGTGAAAATTAATACTATGTATTACGATACTCCTAAACGCGACTTTCAGGGGGCTAGTACATTCAGTGTTGTCAAAATACTTTCATCTGTGACCCTTACTTACTTTTCAGCCCTTTTATAATTTCACTCTCGGTGAACGTTTTATCAGCTCTTCAAAGCTTCGCCACGAGGTGCCTGCACTCATTCAATTAAGTTGATTTCGTTTCCTTTGTTCTTACTTTGAGGAAGATACTTAAATATGAAAGTGGCAGCTCAAAGTTCACTGAGATTGCTTTGAGATTTATATGAAGGATATCTTAAGGATAAGAGATGGGCCCTAATTTAATGGTGAAAGTGCAAGATTAAATAAAAATACAAAAACATTATTTTGTTTCTGCTCCTCATCTTATTTGTTTTCAGACAGGTCACGCTATATATTCCCTAGTCTAATTCCCGAGTCTAATTAACTATGTATGTGAAAGTGAACTGCAGCGACTGACACTTCATTTTAATTACCACATTCATAAAGTCTACCGGGCATATCATAAAACGTTTGCAATTTAAAATTTTTTGAATGTATGTAAATGCTCACAGGCTTTGGTGGAAAAGAACGTTGGGTATATCTAATTGCTGGCCAAAGATTTATCACGGTTAAATGAAATCACACGTAGGTCTGGCGCGGCAGATACGAACATGAATGATAAAATTTCTTTTTCGTTTGAACGCAGCTCTTTTGTTTCCGAACCTGCTCTTAGGTCTTAAATCCGGGACTTTGGCCTATTCCTTGCGTAAAAATTGGTTAAACTTAAATTAAACTTGCACCTCTGGGATAGTAGGGGTGTATTCATTGAAAATATTCTGAATTACTCAATGAGGGTATTCTACAACTGCTTACATGATTTTTATGTTACCCACATGCATACCCTGCTATTTTTTGGAACAATTTTCTTTTCCAATTGAAATAGAAATACCAAATGTTCACCGTTTTGATGACGTTAAAGGTGCATAATTCTAAATCGAGATATACATGAATAACCTCTTATTTGTACCAAGCCTACACTTAAAGAAGCACCTCTGTGTTACGCGGGAGGTAGGAATATGGATTTGGTGCGATGGCTTCCGCGGTGCTGTGATGATTAGGGCAGCATTCTTCTGGGGTTTTTCACCGCGCTATTGTTTTTAAAGACAACAGTTTCGCCTGCCTTCCAGCAGGCGTCTTCAGGTCGAAGTGATGATGCCGGAGATTGGATACCTTTGATAGCCTCCCGAATAATTCTCGGGAAGTATCGAGATTCTCTGGCGATTACGGTGGCCTCTTCCAATTTGACGGAGTGTCCCGGTTTGGAGTGGATGTGTTCTGCCACGGCGGAGAGGTGGAATTGCTTGTTCTTCATCGCTCGTCCGTGTTCTTGTAGTCGGCAGTTTACGGATCTCCCCGTCTGCCCGATATAAGCCATGCCGCAGTAGCAGTCAATCTTGTATACTCCCTCGTATGAGTGAGGAGAGATCCGATCTTTGGGTCTCGGAAGTATGTCACCCGTATTTTTTACGCAGTTAAAGCGAGTAACCACGTCATACTTTTTCAAAAGCTGGGCAATCTTGTCCATGGTCCCAGCCACGTAGGGATTTGTAGCGTAGGCTGTAGGTTTCGGTTCATCTGCCGCGTCTGATGGTTTATCCTTGGTTTTTTCTCCATCTTCGCGGCCCTTTTAAGGACCCTGTCTTTGCGGTATCCATTCTTCCTTAGAGCGATCATCAGGTGCTGCTTCTCAGGAGGTCGGGAAGAAATTTCCGTGTCGGAAATAGCAAATGCCCTGTGAGTCACAGTGGAGATGACGGCTGCCTTTTGGCTCGGGTGGTGGTGGGAAGATGCGTGTAAGTCGCGATGAGTATGGGTCGCTTTCCTGTAGACTCCGTGCCCTATCTTGCCGTCAAATTTCTTGGTAACCATGACAACAAGAAATTAAAGTTGGCCGTCCTTTTCTATTTCCATTGTAGACAGGATTGCATGGTGGAGGTTTTTGAGGTACTGGAGGAACAAGGAGAGTTCTTGTTTTCCATGTGGCCAGATAACAAAGGAATTATTCATCAAAATTACCCGTTTCTTTTTCACGCAGCCTACTATTCCCCTGGGGAGGTGCGGACAAACTTACTATGTTGAATGGAATATTCTAATTCAAATTTAAATCCTTCTTATCATTTAATTGACTATATCTCTTGTGCTTGATCTTTTAAGAAGTTTTTTGACTCCATATGAATACGGATTTTGTACCAAAATCAATAATTTCCATGTAATACTCGTTTATATCGAAGTATGCTTTTAACCATGTCACAAAAAATTCATTAACGGCCGGTTTTTACTTATGATTATCTATTATTATAGTGTGGCGATTATGAAATTTTTCGTCAATGTATGGTTTATGAGAACGTGGTATTTCATCAATTGATAAGTAAGTTTTTTATGAGAAATGCTCCTGCTGTTGTAATAAATATTTTTAAGGCCGAATAAGGAAGATACAACCGCCACTAAATCTATAATTTTATCATATTGTTGGTAAAAAAGTAACTTTTTTGCCTTTATCAGCCTTCAAACTTCCTCGCCTTTGAATATAAAACGTCCGGAAAGCCCACTTTTTACCAAACTTAATCTTTCCTTCAACCTACTACTTGCTCGCCGCATTTGTCGCTCTCATCACATAACGCGGGCTATCTACTCCTCCCCATATTCATACATCAAAACACTCACTCTGGTCGCATCTTCTATGCATGAAGTCTACGTTTACACACCATTAACCCGGATTCTGCTCTCCATAGATTAAACTGTGAGTCGCTGGGGCTTCATAAAGAACTAGAGAAAAGAACGGAAGATAATTTTCCAGCGCAAAAAGAAACTGAAGCTCACGATCACTCTTGAAATATTTCATCTTTGCATTTACTGAACATAGGAATGTTAAACAAGGCTAAATCACGTTTAAAACTTAGTGCATGCAGGGAAATAAATCTTCTAATGTTCTCTAAACTTGCGGGGTTTTAGGCATCTCAATGCGTACGTACGGTATGGTGGTTTCTGCACGCTGTTTAGCTACGGATTAATTCTTTACCATCATCCTTGGTAACTGCTTTCTGATATGGATGAATTATCTCTTTGCTGAGCAGTTGTTAAGTTACCATGCATAGTCAGCAAACGTGTAACGAAGTGTATTTCAGTTATGGCGCAAAAGGTATTCTCTGATTTTCATTAACAAAAATGTGAAGCTTATGCAAGAAAACTACTGCAATTCCCATAGTATCATGGCGTTTGTCTTGAAATAGATGCATTTATCATAGTTCCTCTGGAAAATACGACTCGTCAAATAGAGGGCGAATGAACTATCTTATGGCATCACTGCCGCAATAATCAATCTCGTTTTATGACAGATAATTAAATAATAAGAGCTGCAGGCAATTCAACCATGTGCTGGTGCTTATCTGTGTAAACATGCATTATGATCTGGAAGGCATGTTCTATAAAATAAATGACTTCCTCTGTCTCTACGCCCACCCGAAGAAATGGCCGTCTCTACCCGCACTCTCCGCTTCTTTAGCAGTATAATGTGATTAATTCATCAAGATATTTCTAACAAATGGATCTGATCTGAATACTACTGATAATGTCATATTGAATGCATACTGTTATTGGTCGTTCAATCCTGAAATTTGTTGACTGCATCCCTCCATCCATCCCTATCCAAACATAGCCCCCATACTTTCTGATAGGTCTTTTTTTTTAATTTTTTTTTGAACATGGTAATTCAATTTTCCTTTATTGCATTTTTTTAATCAGGACCTTCTAAGCCACATGGCTTGTCAGAAGGTTCCATAGTATTCATACCAGCGGCATGTTACATAGTGGAAAATAATATTAACATACATAAAACAGAACTCAAAACACATCTCATTGGAGAAGAAAAAAAAAGAAAAACTTAAAAAACCTGTAACATGAATACATTTGCCATAGTATAACATAATATTGCAATGATATAAGTAAAAAAAATTCACAAATGATCACAGAAATGTAACATATTCATAAATATAGTGCTTAGTTTTAAGGGATTACAGATTCACAATATCATTAATTAACCACTCCTTGATACTTTTTTTAATTTCTGCCATTTTTTTTAAATTTCTCAATTGCTTGGGCATACAATTAAAAGTATATGGTATAATATATGTAGGCAACCTTTTTCCATATAAATTTTGATAATTATAAGTTATCAGCATATGAGTATTTCTTTTAGACATACAATGTGTATTCTTACAGGGAACTTGGTATTCTTTCTTAAAATAATTTTCCACAATGATTAACCATTAAATAATTTATCTACAGTTAAAACATTATATTTTACACAAAGTGATTTCAGGTCAGTGTTACCACAATATGAGAACCCATCCAAAGCAATTGATTTTAAAATTCTTTTTTGGAATACATATCTTCCTCTTAATTTTGCCTGTATATTTTTCCCTTGACATCTATCATGGGACTTTTTCGTCCATATTTGATTCAAATATATCCTTCACAAACCCATTCCGTCTGTTGGTCCATGGTTCTGATCTACTCTAATCTTGCACTTTCTCCTAGTTCGTAGTCCTAATTTTTTTCAACACAGTAGTTGCCTTATCATCATGAACGTATTCTAAGCGTGGGAAATTCTACGCTTGATATACGTTGTAATTCTTCCACCCCATGTGATGGCACTCCACAATAGGCGAAGGAACCGACTTGACCTAACTTCTCTTCTCCCAATGTGACTTCTACATTCAACTTCTCACCTCCACGTTCTGGAAGATTTGCCTTCATTACACTTATTTCAAAGTATTTTCTTATTAAACTTGTCAGATGGCGTTCAAGATCTTTGAAAATCATTGCAAATTCCGGATGTAAGTGCAATATCCTCTCCGAAGCTAAGAATGTCTCTTACCCGCTAATCTTAAAACCGTTCAGTTCCGTTTCTTGTGTTTCTCTTATTGCTTCCTCCTGGTATATGTTTAATAATGCTGAAAACAGATTCCATCTTGGTCTGAATCCTTTGCTAATTCTAACGTCTTTTTGTAGTCCGTCTCCAATTCTCTATATGACGACTTATTATATGTACATTATTTTTATCAAGCAATCAACCGGGAAGTGTAAGTTGAAATGGAAATAAAATCCTCTATATTTTTACAAATGAAGGCCCCAATTGATCTATAACGTTTCTCTCATCATGTCAGAGTACGTCCTAGCCTTCTTCATTCCGACCATGAATCCAACTCTTTTTTCCCCTCTCCGCTTGCCCTGCATGTTTCTTTCATGGCCTCGAGTGACCCTTCGACCCTCATTGCCTTTCCTAACTTCCTACTTTGCCTCCTTCTAATCTCATTCAGAATCTCTCTTTCTCACCAACCAATTACTTCCTCATTTTTATTCCTTTCCATCCTCCACCTCTCCTCCATCCTTCTCCACACCAAACTCGTCCTTGTATCCTCTGACGACTATGTTGCACAAGGATCCCTTGTGATGACGACCGCGAAGGCCTTACCTTCACCAAAACCGGGAAAGACTTCCTAGTGAACGGCGTTCTGTAGTTTCCATGATTCAATTATCTTTGAACGACTTCCATTTTCGGAGAAACTTAACTGTTGGGTGACTTTTCCTTTGCCAATGTGACTTTCTTTCGTGATCTACTGTTTGTGGCTCCTGCGCTTTAGGCCATCTATGGTTGGATCTACCTGGAGCAACGATAATTGTTCCCGCCAGTTAGGCTCTAGAGGTCATTGAAACGCGCTAGCCCGTTACCGTTTCAAGATAGTCTAAGGTAAGGTCTATCTGTCTTTGACCTCCCTTGTTCCCCTGTTCTTCCTAAATCCAAAATGATTTTCCGAGAGGTTGTCTTCAATTTTCCTTTATATCCTTCGGCTTTATTCTTACCTTAGTATTTTTGACGCATGTAAAACCAGACTATTTTGGTGTTAATTACATTTCTTAGTCGTTGTCTTTTCCAGTTTCGTATTCATTAAACAACATTGAAAATCCTCCAGTAGTCCGACCCAACGATATTCTGTCCGGTCCTGTAGTCACACCGGATCAATTATCGTTGTTGAGGGAATGCATTGAGATGCGTGTGGGCGGCGTTATTTATCTCTCATTTTGTTTTCTCAACCACGATACTCTTTTTACTGCAACTAGATATTTTCCATTTTATCACCTATTGGTTTTCATCAATTTATGCCTATCATAGCTAATCTTCCTCTTCGCTTGTATCCAAGTATAGTGTAACCCATTCTTACTTTCATTTTTTTATATTTACCATCCATTCCGTTGTTAATTTTTCCAGGAATTTCATCAAAGAGAGTATTGTTTAAAAGTCTTCAATTTACTCACTACTAAAATTTACAGAGCCCATTCGTATGATGAATTTATTTTATTATGGATAGTATTTCTACGCTAAGCGTATTCAATTCAATGTTTCCCTTTCCCTTTTCCAAAGAACTGGGAGTGGTTTTTTACTACACTTCGTTCGTACTTGGTATTGTTGAGGAAAGTGAAGGTAAAAGTTTAAGCTTTGGGATGTTACGAGATGTTTATCCCAGAAAGTTTTGGCAGCCATGACTAGCTTGTTCGTCACCTATGAACCTTTTTAAGGTGTTTCAATGAAGCTTCCTTGAAAAATAGTATCCAGGAAACGAACTTTTTTTAGACCAACTTTAAAAAATAAGCGGCAAGAAGGCAAGACATTAGCCCAGGGGAGATCTGTATGTAGAGAAACTAAAAAATTGGTTTTATATGACATTTCGCAGACAACTCATCTCTATCAAAGAAAAAACCATCCCCTCTGCGTAAATTATACTCATAAAATAGCTAATATTGTCGAGGAAGTCTTTAAATACATAAGTTTATTGATAAGTCGATGTAAACTGAATACTTAAAATTCTTAATTTTTAATTTTAAAATGGAAAAATGATATTGAAATTTTAAAAATTATTTGAACTTCACTAAAGATAATTAATAGGCAAAAAAAGGATTCGAGAATACAAAGATCCAGGAAATAGTTAATATGCCGCATGAGCACAAACTAAAAGTGAGGAGACCCATATGTAAATTTCTCTTCAGGTGTAAGCTGATCATAAATGTATCAGAACCCGATCCCTACTTGAATGTCTTGTGGAGGACACTTCAAGAACAGTACTTCGTCTGTCGGATGAGACGTTAAACCGTGGTCCCCTTGGCGCCTTTCGCTGAGAGCAGGCTAATGCAGACGCCGGGTTTGTATACACTCTTTCTCCCTCACCTGTCCCATAAGGCGCAGATGATCTTAGCTGTCGGTCACCTCCCTAAAATCCAATCCCAATCCATAAATATATTAGAGATGATTTGGCCTCAGGCTGACTTATAGGTCACAAGTCCTACAAATCCTTCCCTTTCAAATTCTGCAAGTCCTTCTGCGTCGCCTGAATGTAAATAATTTTTCTTTATGTTCTCAAAAGGTGTATTTTCCTCACATGGTTTCTATTTGTTAATTGCGTGTCTCTCCATACCACGAAAATCAAGACACAGACTGGGACGCATTTATCAGTGACCGTTTTGGGGCGCTGGTTATATGTAGGCGAAGGAATGAAATCTCTTGAAGGGGTGAAGTCATTCCACCATAAAGGAGTAACCAAGGAATACGCGGCTTATGAGATTTAAGGTCGCGGATGCGCGCCGAGGAGGCGTCAGAGCGAAAGCGGGAAACGAACCCGCGGAACGGGCGAACTTATTCTCCTTCGCCCTCTACGCTCTGCGAGACATGAGGATGGCACCCCTCCTCCCGTATCAGAACGACCTTCGACTCGGCTGAAGAAGATAGTAGTAGTAAGTAAGTAGTAGGGTGTTCCTCGCTGATCGCAGTTGAGCGTAGACGGGAGAGAGAGAATATATAGGAATGTCCTTGGCAGACGACCTGGAACTCTCCGAAAACATCCCCCTCCCTTCGTTTTTGAAGATCCTCTCCGCTGGCAAGGCAAGAGGGAATCTTAGATGCCTGCCTCCTTGATAACGGGACCGTGTCTCGAAGTGAGGAGCATGGAGTGAACGCATCTGAATGGTGAGGAGAAGGGGAGTTATACGAAGACGTTGTAAATGGGACGAAGGCGAAGTATTCTCGCTAATTGAAACCGAGTTATGCCCCGCCCGGTGCCCATTTTGGTAATTACCGCCTCCACCCGAGCACCTCACCTCAGCAACATCCCTCTCTCTGTGTCTACATCTCACAGTTCTGCCTCTCATCTTTGTGCTAATGCACTCAGGGATTCCTTTGCCTTTGTGTCGCCGCACTCGCGCCGGGGTTTGTCGCAGCCATTCCGCGCTCACGACAATGTGATAGCGCGATAGGCATCCCTGTTGGGGTGCGTGAGAGTTGATTCTCAGCCGATTTTTCAGTCGTCTGAATCATGCATGAGGAAGCGACAGTGGTCTCGGTTTACCTAATCCGGGTTTAATGGGCTTGATACGCGAAAATGGCGATCCGCGTCGCGTCATGGGTTGGCTGGCTGGCGTCGAATGCCGTTCCTCATCGCTGGTCGTGCCCAGCCGTGCATCCGGAGGAACATTAAGTCTGTTCTGATTAAAATTCCTTGACGCTCGAACGACTGTAACAGGCTGAGATGGATTCTCCTGCGCAATCTCGCAATCCCTCGCAACATCTGTAACTAGGCTCCGCCCGTTCCAAGTGTTCCAATGAATGAAAAAAGCGTTCTTAGTATTAGCGTGGTAGTACCTACTTCAGTTTAACGTTCTTCGACGGAGATGGTCATTTCGCAGTTATTGTCTGCGAGTTGCAAATACGAGGCAACAGAGCTCTGAACGGAGAGGAGGATCACCTCTCCGATTTTGAGGCGAGCCCAATGAAGTTTACCTTGGATTATTGAGCGGCAACCTGTGTTTCAATCTTACTAGACCTTTTCCCAAAACAGTTATTATTTTAGGGAAACAATATCTTCAAAAATGTAAAAGTCCTATCGCCAAAGCGTCTTCGATAAATATTTGTATTAGAGAAGATATAGGTTATATTTCCACATTCCTCGGCAATCAAATCATTTTCGAATGTTAATATATGCTATGTTTGATTAGCGGATTTATACGTAATTGATCGAAGTTTGCTGCGTCTTGTAGTACTCTCTGATTACTTGGAGAAAAACCCAATCATTCTTAATCTTATGCTTCTTATGAGCTTCTCCAAGGATTTCATAATTAACGAATTAAATGAATTCTATTAATAAAGCACCCTATGCTACAGACATAAATAAGTCGTAGGATAGCCTTTCGTTGGGTAATTATGATAAAAAGTTTGTTTCCATTTTTCTCTGTGATAAAATACCTCCGTGTTTTTGAAGAGATGCTCAATATTGAGCACACATGGCGGATTTTAGGAGGTGTTCCATTTAATGCAACATGATGAAGAACTTTCTAGTGTTCGCCAGGAAACTTTTTCCTGCTGCTTAGTCATGTCCCGGCATAACACTAAATTATCAGGTTATGCATATATTCAGCATACTTGATCTCCCAAGCAATATCAGTGTTATACTTATGTATCAAGTACATTTGATTGGTCTTGTTGACTTGAACGATGGATGGACCTGATGAGCGATTAGGCATGGGCCCACAATACGGCGACGTTCAATTATTTTCGCTCCAACTTGAGGCTCAAACAGTTTCTAGTAAATAATATTTTGGCTGCTATCTTAACTGAGGCGATCCCAGTCTAGCCTAGGCACAACCAGCTCTGATCTTATTTCAACGATTAAGTCACTTGAGAAGAGACGGCATGGATATTGAAGGAACCTTACCTTTATTTTTACTTTGAGTGTTCAGATACGTCATTCATCATAAGAGATCCTCCGCTCGGTCATTTAGGTATATTTATTCTTGTATATGGGACGCTAATTGCTTATGTATTTATTTCACTGTACCAGAATTATTGATTGGCCATACGCAAGTAAATTCTTAGCTTGAATACCATGGAATCTGGGTAAAAAAATGGTAAAAAGCAAGTAAAACTCGAGGTTTATTTATGAATCACTTTTTGGGAGTTGCGGTGTGCTTAATAAAAACAAATTTAGCTTACGCTGTGGTTTATATCTTTCATTTGACTTTCCCTTAAAAACAGTCAAAATATAGATTGTTAACAAGATTATAGCTGCATTTGTAAGCGTTAAAACTAATGATAAATTTCGCCTAAGTTTTATTGCTTTGTAATTTCATTCATGCCATGCTTTACTGAATTGTGGCTGTTTATCTTAAAATTTTTTTTAAATTTTTAACCTATCTTCAAATTTATCCTTTAATTGTGTTCAAATTACTAGCGTTTAACCGCTATGGCTTCTCACGAGTTCCTTTACCCTTTAACCACTCAGTCACGAGGTGGATATTTTCTCTCCTGCCTTCATTTATTTCGAGGCTATTGTGCTTAACTCGCTGCCTCATGCCTTGGCCGTCCCCTTTACTCCCCTCCGTCTCGCATCAAGCCGCGAATCGGAACGTTCAATAATAGCCACCTAATGTACCGACTATGGACCCCGCTTTCTTTTCTCCTTCCTGTCGAGAAAGGACTACGAGCGTATTTTTCTCTTGCATGCTTTCTTTTCTCTCTCCAGGAGAGAGAATTACGTAGAGGTGCATGGGATGCGTTGTCTGCTTCGCCTCTTACGGAACTCTATGGAGGGTATGTTGTATTCAAGAAGAAAAAAACCCGCCCCCTACAATGCCCCGCTTTTTGGCCGACATATTAGTGGATGGGAAAAATTTTATCGGCTCTGCGTTTCCTTCGGCTAACGCCTTCCTCATTTTAATGATCTCTGTTTTTTTATTTCCCTTTCGTTTTTCTATACCCATGGATCTCTCCCTGTCTGCGATAAAATTCAATCTTTCTTCTCGTAATTACGATGAATTGCCTCGTTGATGAGGATTCTCATATATTTTTCCAAATGAACTTGTACGCCGGATTATGTATTGTGATGACTGATGGCGGAGAGTGTGCGCACAGGAATTACCTCAGCATGAAGATGGACTCATTATCTATTATTTTCTAAAATGGTGAATTGACGCTTGCACCTTTTTCACTAAATTTACCTATCTCTTTTTTCCCTGACAATATTCCGTCGGGATTTTCTGCCCAACAGTTTTCATGGACAATTATGAAGAGACCCTTTGTCATTGCTTATTGAGTGGGAACGTTCTCAAATAGGGTTTATTTTTAGCTTAAAGCCAACTTCAATAGAAGGCGCGTGTCACTCGGATGTTGTAAAAATCTTTTTGGTAGCTTGTTAAGTTGACTTTGAAACTTCATATTTCCGCTATTTTGTCGATCCGGATTGAACTTTGATGAAAAAATCTGTCGTGAAGATTACAAACAGGACTGTGCAAAACGTCAAAGCTTAGTCTACTTGAAATACCCATGACCACTCCAGATAACTTGAATGGATTGATTGCCTCCATGGTTGTAAATGAAAGAAAAAATTTTGGATCCAGACTAAATGACGTATTTTATTGTTCAGAAGTCACTTTGAAATTGCTTTACACCTTTTTTTCATGTCGAAGGGATTTCAAGGCTGAATTGCTGACTTTAAGTTTCTACCTTGTACTAATGACATAAATCATTAGACGAGCAACCATATCCGAGGGTAATCAAACAAGCGATCCATAGGACCCCATACCAACGTGCTAGTATAGCCCTTGCGGTCATCTGCAGCTCTATATTTGTGAAGGAAAATGAATACAAAGAAAAAATGCATCATCAGCCGCATGCGCGATGTGATTGATGATGGCCAAAATCAGCACGTACGTACGTACTTGTATGATATACAGGAATTTTTGGAAGGCTTGTTACTATATTTGCGTGGGTGTTACTCACCGAAAACATATTACTCAGCAATTTTAACATCGAGATTTAAAAGAAGTCCTCTCCATCGGAGAGACAGGGTACTGAGTATTGAACTAGTACGCTGAGAGTTCATATTGAGTGAGATTACATTTTTCCACGTGATCCTCGTCCCTCCACGCTGTCCTCTATACTGTGGCATGCATATGCTTAAATCAGCTTTCAAATAAATGGCATATACACTTCAGGGAGAGGCTCTTCGTCCATTAACACATATCTTTTATCAATGCCACCAAATAATACGAAAGACATCGAATTTTTCTTCTTCCGACACATCTTAAAAAGTCTTTTATGTCCACCCTCCCTCCGAGAAGTAGTCATTGTATACAGATTCAAAATACCTTAATTATGCTATTTTATATTTCTCCATGCCTAGTTATTCTCATAGAAAATCAGTGTATGTTGCAATAATTACACCATGAATTGGCTGAGATAATATTTGTCGTATGATACCTTTTCCAAAATATATACCCACGTTGGTTGTGTTTACTACGTCGTAGGCTTGTATTATGGGATGATATTAAATTGAGGCTGGGAAATTAATCACAGATTTAACTAATAAGTTAGATATACAATCATAAGTTCTATAATTTCATAATTGGTTAGATATAGAATAGAATAAGCAATAAGTGTTAAGTATGACTTTTTATCGGACATGGAAAAAGAACGGGGGAGTGGATTGAGGACTTGAGAAGTTTGAATGAAAATTCAATTCATGCATGTTAATGTTATTACTTATCACAAATAAGCACTTGTATACCACTAATTTAAAATACATAATATTGTTACATTTTCGTTACCGTAGTCCACCTCTCCCTTTCTCTCAATTATTAAAACCTTATATATTTTGCATGTTCGGGGTGGGTAATGAGTGACGGTAATAGAGGAGCGTTTTTCCAATTTTAAAATGGAATTAAAGTATTTAGAACATTTGCCCGAAATTTGTTTCATATACGCATACACAATGCAATTTTCAGGAAGATTATCTTCAATGCAATAAAGCCATCAAGAGTGGAAAGATATATTCCAAGCTTATTTCATGTTTCGTTTTCACTGATTTTAATATAAAGAAGCTGTACTTATTGCCTCTCGTTAGTATTTTCCCAAGTGACACCCATTTTTGACTCGAAAATGTGATAAGTAATAGTTTTATTAATATATTTTGAAATTTTCCCTCAAATTCTGTAGAAAAAACATCGACTCCTTTTCCTTTCACCGAGTCTTAAATTAATTCCCCGGTGGATGAGGCTACCTTCCAGCGTGAAATGCTCTCTTTCCCTGAAGAATGCCTGCCCATAACATCTTTTGCATTTCATTTTCACGAATGTAAAAGCATTAGACTTCTTATCAATGTCAATTTTAATATTTTACTATGGGAAAATTATCATTCAAGGAAATACCACTTGAGAATACTTGATGCGAAATTCTTCCGTTTTCAAACTTTTCTAATTCACCTTAATAAATGCAGATAGCATTAAAAAGCAACCCAGAAAGCTCATTTTTTTGTTTTTTTTTTCAGGCAGTTCTCTATCTCTCACAACTGGGGAAATTCATTTTCTGATGGGATCGTTCGCATACAGTTTGCTGCTTTGATTTATTGACGCCTCTAGAAAAGAGAATAAAGGAAAATTCCCTGAAGGATAAGTTCGGAAACAACGAGATTGACTCGAGGGATGATTGCGAAAGTTAAAATTTCTGCGAGGAAAAAAATATAATAAACCGATGTAAAGGCGATGCTTGTCTTCCATGCCCTGCGGTTTCTCTCCCATCTCCTCCGCCTACCTTTGTCCTCTCTCCATTTCTGCCTTGCTCACCTCGCCAACCCACCTCCTTCCTTCCTTTTCTCACAAAACATTTTCACCTTCTTTGCTGGCATTTCCTTTCTTCCTCGCAGAGTGGTGATTTATTACTTTAGCACTGATGCCTCCCAGGCCTTGTTGCTATTCATTCCAATGTTTATTTTCAACTTCGTGGTGCCTGTATAGTTCCATTTTGACCTCCCGAGCCCTCGTCCAAATTTTCATTTACCTGTTTCTGTGATTACATTTCAAATACAGATTTAGGGCCCTCATTTACTATGGGTTGTTATTGGTGTTTTAATAATTCTTGATCCGTTTTTCGATGCCCAATAACTTTACCCTTAGGATTTGGGATACTCTTTAAATAAGCTAATTGTGCCTGTATGTGCTCCTTCACTTTAATTACTCGACTAACTGGTTAAAATTTATGGTGTGATTTTTTTATATTCTCTATATTTACTCACGGTTATGAGACCCGCATGGGTAATATGTCTACCTAGTTTACCCATGGGTAATATAGCTACCTAGAACGTCTTCATAGTGAGAGCTCAAATAAGTAATACTACTCCTCCTGCTCCTTGCTTGTAATTTTCTTTCCCTATATCCATGTAGATGCGCAATTATGTGTCTCTTAATCTTGGGCAATAGTAGTGTGAGCGGTAATATTTTCGCTGCTTATATATTACGTGAGGAGTCTTTAAAAGGTGAAAAGATAATTTTAAGAGAAAAAATATGGTAAGTTTATTTTGGTACAGCGCGTTTGTTACTTCAAGCGTCATCATTAGTTGCTATGACTTTGTGTTTCAGAGGATTGTATAATGCTGTCCTTTGTGAAAGAAATTCATTGTACCTGATGATGACGCTTTAAGCGTTAAAACGCGTTGTACAAATAAATGACCGAGTAGATAATATTGCAAAGTTTTTCCTTTTAAAATTCACAATGATGACTCACAATATCTCGCTGGATACCGTTGAATATATGTGAAAGAAGAACTATGGAAAGATATAAATGTACAATTGCGGAAGTGTTTTCACCATATTTCTGCAAACATCTCGCCTGATTACATGCTTTCTACGGAATGTAAAGGAAACATACATCAGACTTTCTTTTTCTACACTTTTAATTTTAAAAACTGTGTGATGACGTGATTGAAGCTTGTTATTACAAATATCTCCGTAGAACCTCTTCAAATGGGGTGGTAAAATTTTATAAGCTTCGTAAGCATCAGTCGACATGAGCCCATCTACGTGTAGCATCTTCAATTACGGGCTATTGTTATGTTTTGTCGGATAGCTTGTGAACACACGCCGAGTAATTGGGTCTCGCAGAAAAACTTACTTGAATACTTGAAGGACTTTATCTCCTGGAATAGCTCATTTTGTTTCTTGTACTTCACTTTTTCCATGGAATCACTTAATTTTCTACAATTGTGTGGTTTTATCCCCAAAATCCGCTTGTTTAATCAATATTGCCCTGGGATCGATATAATTAAATGCATGCGGTAACTAACTCCCCATTTCACTTGTTAATTGGTGTATAACTCAGTGCCTGCGACGATGAAGTTAGAGAAATCAGCTACTTCTCCATTGTTAAACCCCACTTAGAATACGCTGCCAGTGTTTGGGATCCTCATGAGGTAGGCTTAAAAACAGAGTTATAACGCGAAAAGAGAAGATCAGCTAGATACGTGAAAGGCCGTTATGATAGTCTCGTTAATGTTACTGACGTCTTGCAAAAACTAGGCTGGGAATCGCTTTCAGACCTTCGATTGAAAATTAAACCCAATCATTTACATTAATTCAAAACCGATTTATTTTCAGAAAAAGTTTTCAATATCTTACAAACTCTTACATAATATGGTAGATCAGATCATGAGAATAAAATAATGAAAATAGATTGTAGAACAGAAAGGTTTTAAAATGTCACTTTTCTTGCGACTTATAAGAGACCATAATTGCTGCGTTGAGACTTTGAAGTGGGTTAGTTGTCAGGCTGTTTAGCTGATTAATTCATATACACCCTAAAGCATTTTTCTAATCCTACCGAGTAGTGATAGCACCATATTTTGTATATTCCCTGCATGACTCTTGTGTCACGTTTTCATAGTTACATTATGGATTTCTTAAATAGTTTTGTAGCTATTATAGTATACTGATAGCGCGGTGCTTGTTGGTAAAAGTAAATTTTTTCACTGTAATACATGTTGGTGATAAGTCACCCCCTTTCAAACACCCTTGTCGTGGTTTGCAGGGTAATAAGTAGATGTATATGCCATCGTTATTCCATCACCTAGACATTTTGCCCTAATTCCGCCATCGATTATCCATCAGTTCCAATTGTTTCTTACCTCCTAAGTATTTTTTTTCCGTTTAAAAACATTCCAAAATCGTAAACCGTGACCCCAACGCAAATTACCGTTGAGAACACCCTTTTGTTCCCCTTATGCGTCAACTCGGCGCTGTGTCAAGGTTTAGTTGTTTTTATTTTCTCTTCGCATTTCTTCGCTCATCTATCTCTCGGCTGTTATCCCTTCACCCGATCCTCCTTCTTTAAACTCCATTATTCAAGATTTAACTCGGGCTATCACTCTCGGGGAATTCATTCCTCTCTCTCTCTCCCTGTCTTTCCTTCTCTCTCTAACTGTCGGCCTATTTTTAATTTTTTAATCCTCCGCGTTCGTGGGGCGGGAAGTGGATTTGAAGCGGTACAGAGGCGCTAAAGGTTTTTTCAAACATTATCTCAACCCCAACAGGCTTAACTAGCATCCATACCAATTCGCCAACCAAGCGTGCCTCCTAAAGGTACTCAGCTAGTCCTCGGAATTTGCGATAAAAATAAATCATTGATAAGTCATTCAGGCGAAAGTGGTGAAGCTACACAATAGTGTAAAGGTTAACATGGGACGGTATGTCCACCATTTTCGCTGAAACTAAGGTTTCAAAAATTATCTCAACCCCAACAGGCCTAACTAGCATCCATACCGATTCGTGTACTCCCTTATGCGTGCCTCTTTAAGGTATCTGTTGAACTATTTCTCGGAATATGCGATGAAAATGAAAAATAGAACGCATATAAGTCATTCAGGCGAAATGTGGTAAAGCTACTCATTAGTTCAAAGGTTAACACGAAGCAGTGTGTCATTCATTTTCGCTCAAACGAAGTTTTGACCACGATTCTCATGAATTCTCATGGATTCTCAAGGTGAATGAATAAATGAATTATTTCATAACTTTTCTTTAGAAACTAATGGCTCTTATAAAATCATCTTCCCGTAAAAATATCATTGGTTAAGTATACAAATAAGGTCGTAATTTTCTATTAAAAAGATGCAAATAAAAGAAATAGGTAACCTTAGGCTTTATGGTGAGTAACATTCGGAATATACGGGATATTGAAAGTTTTCTGGTTACGTTACCGATTTGTAGTTTATGCACAAAAAAATGATTTTTTTATCTTTCTGCTGCGTTTGAGCATATTGCATGTATATTCTCCACATGGAAATAGCAGCATGATGAATCGGCTTCGGTTCCACCGGCAGTAGTTTCATACATTTATTACGTGTTATTATTATTTGAATTACTGGTATGAGGAGATAAATCTGTCTTTAATTTCTAATTCTAAGTAAATGATTACTATAATGTGTAATGATGGTCATATTTCTTATCTAAAATTTCCTAAACATGTTTTATGGTGAGCTTTTTTATTTCTTCGTAATAATCCCGGCTCAGTTCTTCATACAAGTTAAATATTTTGGAGCATCTTTAAGGCAGTTCCTCTATTTTAAAAAATTTAACTAAATTTGGCAACTTGCAAGTTCGTCCGAAATATCATTGTTGAAACAAATTTTGATTGCAAAGCTTATATTAGTTGTGTATATTCTTTATTCAAATAATTCTACATTTTCGAATACTGTACGGTAACTTGCGTGGGTTTTTAGTTCGTGAAGTTACGAGATAACTTATTGTTGTATTCTGCTCTTGAGGATACAAAAAAGAAATAAAAGCTACTTATCAGCTTCTCTTTTTTCTTAGTTGGAGATAAAAAAAAATTGACGCATATTTCTGGTGAAACTCAATTCATTTTTGTTTATGAGGAAGTTTTAAGTTTGTAATTAGTGATAATGAATCACCGGTGAAAAAATCAGCCAAGGTTTTCGTACTGCGAATATTCTCTGAATTCTTTTCAGTGGTATAAATTACTGAGCAGGATTGATGGAAAGTTCGTCGAAAAGCTCTAAATATACTTTTCTCTTAAATATTTTGCACGTGGCCATTGTATTGGAAAATGTGGAAATTTTCTCACTCAATCTTATAAATTCAACTGTATATGGAGAGAAAACACTGGTCAACTTGTTCCCTAATGATTAAAGTTACAGCGAAAATCTGACAAATAGGGAGCAAAAATAGTGATACATTATAAGCGATGTTTTTTTAAGATTTCTATGCAAATGGATTCCCTGTTAGGTATAGATTTACTCCCGCAGGTGTGAACTAAACGTCAAGATAACTGATCAGCTTTAAGACTAACCCTATATTCAAATTTAGAACTAAATGATCATATTTTAATATCTTGGATAAATGTGAAACACTTTCAGCGTTACCTTAATCCCATTTACCCTATTTTTCTACTTGTTTTGATGCTGCTTTGATGAGGTTCTTCTTTTTATCATCACAGCTTTCCGAAGGAGTTATCGGAAATTGTCTCCTTACTAATCTCCATATTTAATGTTTATTTTTCTTTTTCAGCTATCTTTCTTCTTTGGTTCACTTCTATTGAGAGCCTTAAATAACCCTGCAAAATTTACATTGAACAGTGCTAAAGACAATTTCCTTTTGGGTATAACACCATAATTAACTTGAAATGAATTTTCTTTTCTTTTTAGAGAATTAATGCTAGTTTCTTATATTTCTACTTATTTTTAAATGTTAGTCACTGAACGTATTTCTATCAACGCGTCAGGGCCTGAACTGTGTAATGGATAAAAAATTATTACATTATCTAAATATTTACTGACACATTCAATGGGAATGATAATCTAGTATTCATTTAGCGGGCTGAAAATAACGCGTAGATTTAAATTTTCAGTTTATTTTCCAAGTGTTTGTTAAGGTTTATCTCACCTTTAGTTACGGGACAGAATACTGTCAGAAGTGTCACAACAACGGACACGGTCGGTCGTTGGGTGAAACCCACTGACTTGAAGATAGAATGAGAGGACAAGTGAGCGTCGGGCTAATAAGTAGTTTGAGAAAGGACAGATGGGTTAATTTTGACGGGACTCAACTATCCTGGCTTACCTCTGGCGGTAAAGCTGGCCTCGAGGCTCTGCAATGACGGCTTAAGGGTGGAAGGGGATGTTTAACGGAATGGAATTAAGAACGATGGGGGTCCCGGCCTGGATTTGACTTAATCCATGGCTGCTTCGGATGTCAGATAGACGGGGATCAGTAACGGGTGCCGACATGTGAGCAGGTGGAATTAAATTGTGATATTCGACGTCGGATTAACGAGAATCAATCGCGAGATCCATGAAATGAACCTCGCAGAGAATCGTATGGTGTCGATGGAGAGTTATTTCCACATCTACGTGTACAATATACTCTGTGAGCTAGCTCAGGGGTGTGCAGAAGAGGGTGTTAGGGCAACGGCCTAGGAAAGGGACAGATAAATTTTGTTTCAGGTAGATATGGAAAATTTAGTCTTCTCTTCCTCCTATTCCCTGTTCACAGTTATACAACCTATGGCAGTAACAAAGTCCATAAAAACATGATGAAATATGATCTTTAGACCACTTTTTGAGTCATTTTCAAGGGAAAAAGTGCTTTTCATCAATTTAATAGGATTAACGAAGATACATTTTTTATTACACGTTATGTACCCTATGTGATCCGAGTAATTGTTCATTTTCGTAATTTGATAAGCGAAAATAGCTAATTCGATAAATATATCAGTAGTAGTAATGATTATTAAGAATATTTGGCTTGTATCCTGAAAGAAAAACCGCTCCCAAAAAGAGGGAAATAAAAAAACCTGTGATAAAAACTACAGAGGCGCTTATGATTACCCTGGAATATTACTATTGCCAGAACAAAAACTACATGTGTATTTTATAATTATTTATTAAAGCATAATTTTTAGGTTCAACATGTAGTCTCTGAGCCTCTATCGACTCCCAGCCTTGACATCCCGTCAGCTGGTTACACTCTCTGCTCGCTTGTAACAGTTCCAAACAAAGCTTGCAGTTTTCCTTTTCGTTCATTGTTTATAATAGGAATTAAATCTATCCTTGAAGGCTTCCACTTACTTGTCAATTATTGTAGCATAACCAGAAAGTAATTATATACCTCTTTCATATTTTCTCATAAGGGTAATTGTACAATTGTTGATAGACCGTAATTTATTTCATGCGGCTCTATAAAACTAATCTGTTGTCTAAAGCATGAGGTCACTTGCTAGTTGTTCATATGTTCCTTTGTCCTTTGGAGTGAAGCCTACTGTTCAGTGACAAGGGAAAATATTATATTCTCGGCTCAACATTTTGGAATGATTTACTTTTTGACCACACTCGTAGGGACGTAGTTAGATTGTCTTTCGTTAATGCGTATTTCAATTGGGTCAAGGTCTGGGTTCTCGCCGCTTCGACCATAATATTGTCATTCTGATATTTTTAGACATGTCGTTTGTTAAATAGCTAATTTTTTTCAGGTATAATTTGTAATCCAGTAATTAGAGGCGAAGTCTATCAATCTACGGAGTAGTTTGATGGAAATTTGAATATTTTCCAAATCGTGATAAACCGTTCAATTATCATCATCATCATCTGGTGTTCTGCCTGCTGGCAGGTCCCGTACACCACTGTCGTCTCCATCCGCTTCTGTCCCGAGCTTCCTTCTTTGCTTCATCATAGCTGATGTTCTTCACCTGATCCACCAATTTAATTCTTCTCCTTCCTCTCTTTTTCTTTTCTTCAGTTGAACCCTCAAGTGCCACAGTTATTATACTTTTCCCTCTCATCACATGGCCCAACCAGTTTCCTTTCCTTTTCCTTATTTCCTTTAGGAGCAATCTTCCTTCTTTTACTGAATTAATTTCAATATCTATTTATAATATGAAGCTAGCTAGCGCAGGTGGCAACTTCTAGTCGTACAAAATACCTCACATTCGGAATTATGAAATGAACTGGTCTCTTTCTTGGCTGAGTAACATGCATCTTAGTGACGCTGTAGTTAACAGTCTCTTGATTTTTTATGGTATACATAACGTTATTGGCTTTCATCACTGGCTCTTTACCATTTACTAAAATCGTAATCTACTCTGAGGTAGTATCATAATATTTTTATATGTTTCATGTCACTTTTTAATCGCTAAAATAGAAGTGTAAACTGTATAGAAACAAATAGATATTTAATTTTAACTGAAATGAAATTGCAGAGGTTTAGTAATTAAATAAAGGGCTTCAGGAGAAAATCATACGACGATATGTCATAAATATCTTTGGCTAACTAATACTGGTAATTAGTCAGAATATCCGGGTGTCACATCAGTCCGGGACATTGCAATAAATAAATAATGCGTCTGTGCACGAATAATCCATCGTCATTTTGTATTAAAATTTGTGCCTGCTCGCTGTTTATTTTTAGTCTCAAGCTATTTAATTATAACTCATTAGTAAGAACTGAAGTTGCTCTTAATTCCCACAGGACGGTTAAGTTAACTATGACATTTGCAGCTACATTTACAGAGTCATGGCCATATCGGATATTTGGTAATAATTCTATTGTGTAAGCTACCCTTACTTGTATTTATTAATGGATTAAATTGATTGGAGGCTATGGACATGTATTTATGCGAGATTCAAAGGGTATGAATGTGCCAATTTCACTGGAACTCATAAATATTGGCTTATATGATTAATGAAACTGTATGTACGTATAATTGGGTCAAGCTTGGTTAGTAAATGTAATTTCTATTTTTGTAGCTCGTATCTATTTCCATTTAATGTCAAACACGGTTGATAATGGCTTTCCTAGCATTGTATTAATACTTTTTTACAATTTCGCTCATTATTCCGTGTTTGACTCTATTTTTTTCTCTCGGTCAGAATCCCATTTTCTATTTTTGAGTGCATCTAGGTTTTCATCGTGAATTATGCTTAGCAGAAATGGCTAAGAATTCATTCAGTTATGATGGAATGGTCAAATATCCTTCCTCGCAAGCCTTTTCTTTGCTTTTGAAAATAAACCTATTTACATTCAGATTCAACGTCTTAATTTTTATGACGAGAGCAGCGCATTCAAAACGGTTTAAATAGATAACAGGATAATGTCTCAGTCATTTTCCTGAAGTACCCTTGTATTTTTTACTCCGCTTTGCATTCGTTTTTCGTCTCTTCCGCTCCATTCATTGCTCCATGAGATCCATCTCTTTTTGGGTTCCTAGTATTTGCCCGTCTAAAGTTTTCTTGTAGCAAGGAGCCTGTTATTCTGCACATCCCGTGAAGTTCAGCCGGAAAATTTTTCGAAACAGTGAATGTGTTTGGGACTCGGGAAGAAATGGATGCTCTCTCCGTTAAGAGAAGCAGCTTCTTAGTCGTTACTCCTTCCGAGATGTATTTTATGCGCAAAAAGAAGAAGCCTGAATGTTTAGCGTGAGGCTGTGAGATGACAAATGGCGAGGATAACGCATTGAAACCCTTTCTGAAACATTGTAACGCCTAGCATCTTATATTCAAGCGAGCGTTCTGAAGGAGACCGCTAAGTTTTTATTTTCAGGGAAAATGTTATCTGATGATATTTTAGATGAAAAATGCCTCCGATGATTTAGGGAAGGACACTTTTAAGCAAAAGATTGGCCACTTAAAGTTGCTCTTCTATTCCCATCTTCATCGGTAGTGGGAACAATTCTAAATTTTAGTCTAAGGTAGTTTGCAAGCAATCAACTATAAAACCCTATTGGAAACTAAAATTACGCCAAATATATGTCAGATTCTTTGCATTTATGCATCTTAAGGTTACAACTTCCTGGGAACGATGGGACTTATGAATTATCTAATATTTTGATATACTCCTACAAAACATGCGAGATTAAAGAGGTATGGATTTATCAATTTTACTTGAACTAGTAAAATTTTGGCTCATATGATTAATAAATCGGTATGTATGAATAATTCGTTTATTCATTCTATTTGATTCGATTGATACTAGGTCTAACAGAAGCAATAAAATAAGAGAGATATATACGATATATAAATAAGAGAGATATCCGAACAGATAGGTACAAAAACTCGCTCTTTCCACGCACCATGAGCGACCACAATAAAATATGAGCTCCACTAAATACACTCCCATAATACACGTCACCATTTCACTTCCCAATTCCTTACACCTTTACACGGCTGGTGATCTAACATCCCCTTGTACATGCCCATGATGCGGCTAGGAGGGTAGCATGTCGATGTAGGTGTAGAAGTTTCCGTTCGAATCTCCCGCTGATCATGCTGAGAACTATTTTTCCGGGTGGCTCTGGTGACGGTAGGATAAGAACCATGACTGATGACAAAGAGGTATTTCAACTAAATCTCACCATGGTGGGTGGAGGCACTGGGATAGATACACACTCAATGTAGGCACTGACCAATGTAGGCAATTATCATTGACCAGATCAGTAGAGTGCCTCCATTTTTGTATTAAACTTCCCGTAATTGAAAGCAGAGCTTTTAAAAATCTAAATCCAAGTAATTAGGTGCTTGAAAACATTAGTGAACTTGGGTAATAAGTCGCGTAGTTTTAGTATTTTTACAGGTAGATAACTAATTTTTAAATATAAATATATGGCAACTAATTAAAATGTTTTTTCTGCTTATTACATACATACATGTCAATCACACCGTTCCCTTCTGGGGTAGGCACAGTCACAAAGTTTCACTCATAAATTCATATTTGTACACCTAACTTGGCATCAATAATTTCCTCCATACTGACCTACCCTTGAAAACTTCTTTTGCCTCATTTACCCCCATACACTGCTTCATACACGCTTTCGATCGGTCGTCTATATTTTCCTTTCTATCTGTTAACATATCTAGTCTATAGCTTGATTCTACATCTTTTTACGTACATGGGCGCCTCTAGTTAATGTGTATGTCGTCATAAACGTCATATACTATAGATTATAGATGTGGCTCGTTTTTTGTTTCCTGAACTCATTATGAGAAGATACCGCATTTTAAAATTATTTTATAGCTAATTTTTAGGTAAGGGTACGCTCAGTAAAATAGATGTAAGTATTCAATTAAGAAATTATGTGTAGTTACAGATATAAAACTAGCACAATAGAATTAATAACAGTCCCATCCTATTGTTATAGTATTGAAATATTGTGAAGTGATTTCTTATAAGATGACTTATCTTTGAGTGCATGCTGTGTTAATATTTTTCGTCGTAATCTAACAAGTGTATTAATGTTACAGACTAAGAAGAGCAATGGAGTGATGAGAATGTGTATTTTACTATTCAATTTGAATAGAGGTCTGTTTGGGATAAATATCGATGAGAAGCCTGAAAGTAGACGTAATTTTTACAGTTGACATATTCTATAATTATATCTAAATGAGGTGACATTCCCCTTGACACATTGCCTTTTCAATCACTTTCAAATAGGGTGGGTCGAGTGAGCGGTCAAAGACCTCATCGAGGCTAATCTATTTTGCTGGCCAACAGGAGGCAAAGAGAGTACCTTAGCACTTCCTGCACTCAGTCTTACAGCCATTAATGCTGTCCAACGGTAGACTTCCCTGTTTTCTTTGGAAGCACGAACTACTTACACGTAAATTGAGCCAGAACTACGTAGCCCATGGATCTGGTTGCCATTGTGCGAGTGAACTTTCGTGACGAGTGTTGAAAGGAAATCAAATAAGAAACACGGGAGCTTTTTTAACGACAAAATGGGTGCTAGGCAGTAAAGAAACAAACAGGGCCTTGACAGAAAATTAGATCGGCGAAAGAACACGATGCAAAATAAAAAAACATCAGAAACTAATGAACATTATATGTCGCTGAACTGTCAGAAGGATTTTTTTTTAAATACACAGAGATTATTTCAATATGTTATTACCTTATTCAACTGTCTTGGATAATACTGAAATAAACAAACAGAAAAACAGCCTTATTGATAAAAACTGAACGGTTTTTCAATATTCCCAGCAGCTAGCCCAGTAGTAAACTTGTACACATGTATTATCCCCGTCGACACCGGCCGTGAGACAACAAAATCGAAAATTTAAACGAGAGAAGAAATTCCCTTAAGGTACATACTGTTAGGCCTCCGATGGATTCTTCGTATTCCAAGTCCAAATTGTAAACATTTACTTTGTTGGCACAAAGAGCGATACCTAGCTTACGTAGGTAAATAACTTTATCTTGCTGTGGATGTTAAGTCGACTTCAAGAGCGATAAGAATCGCTAAATTTTCAACGGCCCAGAAATCCTAATTCGCGCAATTTATTTCCCGTCCATTTGACATCGATGTGTCCTTTGTCCCCGTTCCCTCTATCTTTTTTCCTCAGCATTTCTCTCGATTCCCCGGGGCATCCACTCGAAAAGAGATCACACAGTAGCAAGTGTTTCAACTCGGGCAGTTTAAAACGAGGCGATATCGAATTTTCGGCGAGCCCCCCGACTCACCTGACTGTTTTCGAGTGATCCATCTCGCGTTTGTTCCGTTTCCTTCCGTTTCCTCTCTCTTCTCTCTCGGCGGTATCGGGAGCACTGCAGTCGATCCTCCCGTCGCGTGCACTGTGACTATGAACCCATTTCATTCCTACCTACCTCGCACCGCTTACCATTTGCGCGCTCCTTCACCTTATGCGGATGATTTGACCGCCCGCGAATCCGGCAGTCGTAGGAAGGAGATCGCGGCGCCGCTCAAGCGCCAACCACATCGCCAGGATCTTCAAAACGGACACGAGTGTTTGAGTACTTTAAGTTAAATGGGATTTCATATGTGACTGAGAGCGGAGGAATACCTATACTATGGAAAGTCCACCTTGGACGTCTAATCTGAAGGACTATTTGATGCCTGTTCATGTATATGTATTTCTACTAGTGATATCACCACAACACACGCTGGCCCGAAGTGAAAAGGGGAACGTAACAATGGAAATCTGTCGCTTCCGCTATATTCTGTCAAAAATACTAGTTTTTCTAAATTAGGCCATACTCTGCCTGAGAGTAATGGTAGAGAAAACAATGCACGTGAACAAGCCATTATATGTCGAATTCCTGCACGTGGAAAAAACCTTCGACAATGTTGAGTGGTACAAGATGTTCAGGCCGCTGGAAAAACGGATTGGATTGGAATGAATTACGACGACAGAAGAATAATCTACCAACTATACAGGAAGCAAGTCGTCACAATGCGAATGAGAGACGGAAGTCAGATAGAAGTTAAAATTAATAAAGGAGTAAGACAAATATGCAACCTCTCACCAGCACTGCTCAACATGTACTTGGAAGAGGCCATAAGACGAAGACAAGATATTGGACGCAATGGGATAAAGATAAACGGAAAAAAGAAATAAACATGCTCCGCTTCGAAGATGACATTGTAGTCATAGCTGTAAGTCGTGATGATCTTCAAAGGTCACTAATCGTAATGGACCAAGAATACAGCATGAAAACCCAAGAAGTTTTCCAAGAAAACAACGTGAAAATAAATTAGACGAAGTCTACAATTCTAGTACGCGAAAGTGAGAAGCTGAATGTAGAAGTCACCCTGCGAGGAGAGAAATTTGAGCGAGTGGATTCGTTCTCATATCTCAGAAGCACCATCACGTGGGACAAAAAAGGACAACGGGCATCATGCGGAGAATAGACCAAGCTAAGAAGGTGTTCATGGGAAAAAGACAACTGCTGTGCTCAAAGAAGATAGGACTACAAACCTACATGTGAAAAAATTCGTGTGAAGCGTTTTGTTCTATGCATCGGAAGCATCAACCATCGGAAAAGCTGACCAGAAAATAATTGAAGCCTTCAAAACCTGGTGCTGGAGGAGGATTCTGAAGATAAAATGGCCAGAAAAAATAAGAAATTATGAAAAGTACAGAAGAGTAGAAGAGGTAAGGGGCATATGGACCACGATACAGAAAAGAAGAATAATATAGATTGGACCCACCCTGAGACACAATGGATTTGTGAAGAACATAATTGAAGGCAAAATAGTGGGGAAAGCCCCCAGAGGAATACCAAGGAATAAGTTGATGGACCAAATAAAGATAAATGTACTTAGGAAGAGATACCAGCAGGTAAGGGAACTAGCATTAGATAGGGAAGGGTGGAGGGTTGCATCAACCACTCTTAGGAATGAACATCCAATGAACTAAATAACTAAGTTCTATATTTATAATACTCAACGCTTCTGACTTTAAAAAGCGCACGCAGATGACTCAAAAGATTGTCCACCCAATTCTACACAGCGGTCTGTTTCCGGTGATTGTAATGAAAATTTGTTGGCGGCATTCGCACTCTCTGCATTCCTTTCCTCTCGGCGACAGTTATCAAGAAAAAAATTAGCCTACTATCCCGCTTCTTTCCATGTCAAATGGTTTGGCAGCAACCAGTTGTGAGCAATATTTCCCCGCTGAGCTCACGTGAAGGTATTGTCAGAGACCAAATCCTGGAAACAAGCACGGGTGACTGACTGCTTTGCATATGTAATATATTTGGTGTTCAGATTTTATCAGCGTGGTAAACAGTAATGGAATGTATTGTTTATTACGCAAGAGTTAGCACATAACCATCACTGACTCTACTGTGCTTTGTAGGTGTTAAACTACTGGTTTACCTGTCATCTGTGCATAATTTAATATGAGAATATAGTAACGCAAAAGACAATTGAAAATCGCTTTTAATACTTGTTGAGTATCTACATTCAACTCTTCCATTTCAAAGTCTTTCTCCTCATGCAATTTTATCTCACTAACGTCTCTATCCACAAACAAATATAGGCTGAAACGTGTAAAACATTGATACCTCATAGAAATTGAGCTTAATGTAGTTAGTAGCAGAGCAGGCCATCGCATTCAATTCAATCGTAAGTAGTTAACATGCGATTTAGTTGTGCACAGAGGGAGATTTACCGCTGAAAACTTCCCTCGCCAGCTCTGGCACGAATAATGTCACTGTACTCAGTGTGTATGGATGACAATTACATCGGAACAACTTCCAAAATAAAATCTAAGTTTCACAAACTTGTCAACATGTTCCACCAACGAAAAGCGCAATTATAATCAGCAGCAGCTTCATCCCAGCAGTTTCTCACTGCACACATTTTCTGATGCTTTTTTCTCGATTTATTGAACAATCATTATAATTTTCCTTTTCATAGAATTGCTCAGCTTTTTATTTACGTCATTTTCTTTATTTTATCAAACATCTATTCATTTTTATCTAGACCTCACTTCCTGTTGTTTATGTGCCCTCAGATTGAAATTTTTGGACACTCCCACTTTATTAATATTATTACCGCATTACTATTTTAAGTATATGCAGAAAACATATTATGCTGATTATAGTGAGCGCATGGGTACTTCAAGTGATACGTTCTTTCATTGCTCTAACACTCACTTCTCTATCAAATGAAGTTTACGTGGATGTTTCGTACAGTATATCAAGGAATGAACGTAGCTGGTACTGGCCTCTACTATTTATTTCTATTCTTCTTGTTTAAATAACCCTGTGAGTATACTTTGAATTACAGATGACGTCGTAGTATGATACCTGCCTCAATCCGAGATATATGGTGTAAGGTTAGTGGATATAAATGTGGCACGTTTCACGAGTACTTAATTAGCAAACAGCTACTGACCTAGTCGAATAATTATTGTACTTGGCGGGGTCGCGTAACTGTGGTGACTGGAGTACTGATTTTCAATCTACCAAGGTCTTACTAGTCTACCACCGAAGTCTAGTTGTGGAGATTTTGCATTGGTATCGCTATTTTATACTTAGTTGTCATCAGTAGAGCTATTATAGTGTAGTACTTTTCCCATCGGATGACATGAAATCTTCTGGTCGTCTTGGCACTTTTTTTGCTTTCAGAGGAGAAGCAGGTTCCAATGCCGAGCCTCCATTCCAATTCACGCTGCAAAAACAGTCCTGCGTAAGCCAAGCTGCGTATATGAAAATACATTTTAACCCTTAACCAGTGGCGTGCATTTCTTGTCGCGCAACCAGTGACGTGCGGTCTGGGAGACAATATTATCTCTTGTTTATCATCGTCTCCATCAAGAACTACTTCGCCGATTTCTCCCTTGAAAATTCGACGTCTCGCATTTAGTTTGATGAATTTCTTATAAATTTTCAATTAGGTAAAGACCTATTTTGGGGGATTGAAGCAAGTCGACTGGTATTATGGATTTTATCAAGTGATTTGCGTCAGCTATTAAGCTTTCACCAATTTAAGAAAACTTATAGCAAGGGCACTGCGTAAGGTGTACATAAAAAGATTGGTGGAGAGTCTATCATGAAGAGTTCCCTTGTATAGTGCAGAAACCTTGATTCTGAGGAATGAGGTTGGGGATGGTCTGAAAGCGTTTGCGATGAGGCAATGGAGAAGAATGTATGTTGTGCTGTAGAAGGAAAGGGATATGGATGCGAAAATGCTCGGCTTGCTGGAGTAATGAGAGGAAAATGATCCCGGAGATTAGGAAGAGGCTGAGTATGCGGTTTAATCGTGAAGTAAGGTGATGGTGATTTAGGAGGCAGTCATAAAATGGAGGATATTGGGTTAGTGGAGATCACTAAGAAAGGGAAAAGATTTATGGACAGGATGGAGAGATGAAGGATGTTTTCCGAGGTGAAGAATAAAATCTTGTCAAGAGATAGGAGCCAGCGGCAGTGAAAGATAGCAGAGGTAACCCCGTAGAAAATATAAATCCTACCATAACATGCAGACTATTTCTAATAATAATGAAGCATTTCGTCATGAATTTATCACAAAGGCACTCAGTACGATTATAGCAATAACGCAGGGACGTAGTGAAAGTAAAACTATTCTAATCTGCTTTGGAAAACACTCTTTTCAGTGCGGATTTATTTACCTGAGGGTATTCTCTTGGTCAAAGAGTACTTAAAAATAAATTTAAAAGTAACTATTCAAGGAAAATATCTCTGAAAAATCCGAAGATTCCTGCGATATAGAGTGGAGTTTATGTATGATGCAGAAATGAAAAATTTGCAATTATCCACAGAAATAAATTTTACTACGACTATTTTTCGATGTTTTAACATCATCATCACCTAGGTCGCAGTAAAATTTATTTCTGTGGATGATAGCAAAAAAAATTCATTGCTACATCTCTGGAAAAAGTTAGAATGCTTGCAAGCGATACGTCTCCTCCGATAGTTCAGTCCAAACCGATGATGGAGAGGCCGAATGAGATTCACTGGTAGATGGCGGGAGCATTACAAGAGGCATCTTTTACCATTAAAAGCTCGACTCACGCTGTGAGTCCTCAGTCCTTAGAAGGGACGCACCCATTACTCACAAATGTGACCGTGCCGCAATGTAAGGGTCAACCCTCCCCTGCGACTCACTCACAATCTCCGCCCCGTGCGACCATGAGAGACTCCAAGGCTTCTTCTCCGGCCGCACCTACCGACAAAGGCCAGTAGGGTGCCCTCACCCGAAACAAGAGACGCGCTGGAAAGCGTACGAATTTGAGTCGAACGCATGTGCGGGGATTAATTCCCTGCCCGCCCCTTTCGCACGCAATCGATATCTGCTCAGGGGGCCGCACTCGACGCGAGAAGGGTCGCGGCGTGCGTGCGGTGGAGGTCACGGGGTCACGGCGGGCGGCAGGGCAGGGCACATACACCCGCCCCTCAAATCCCCTCCTCTCTCTCTCTCCGGGGTCAGCCCGATGACGCCCGCGAACTCCTTTTGGCCAGCTCGGCGTGGGCGACCAATGCCTCTGTGTAGGCGAGTTTGCGTACTCCCCCTCGTCCTCTCCCTTCTCTCTCAGGAATTATTTCGGTGCGATAAATTTTGTAGCCGAAATAATTAAAACGGGAAAGGTGCGCTCAGGGGAACAGAAACTAATTCGTTCCTGTGTCCTAAATAATAGGACTCCGTTCGGATTCGGCGGCTCGCGACGTCCTTGTGGAGGTGATAGGCAATATCCACGTGGCTTGAAATGTGTTCTTTGACGGTTGAATCATACTGTCCAACTTGAAGCGGTAAGAATTTATTAGGAAGTGCAGACCTGAAGTAAATATATCCAAGTGTGAGATGGTAAAACTAGTAAGCAGCTGCACGTATCGCCTTAAAAATGACGCTAAATAATCAGAGACTAATTTGTTTTTTTATTTAGTGTGCACTTGTAATTCTATGACCGAGGTATCTCTTATGTATCCATAAATCCTCAACTGTTTTATCATTATAGTGCAAAGAAAATGTATGTACCATAGTACGAAGGAGATGTAAGCTTAAATTACGGCAAAAGCCGAAATACTTTTTTACATAGAAACGGTAGTTCTTCAAGAAATATTTGTGAAAGCTGCTTCATAAACGATACTTTGAGACTCCATGTAAATCTCACAACTATTAGGTTAAATCATGATAATTGCAATAAATCAATAAATAATATTAGGAGAATGGATACTCTTTCAAACCTCACATTTAATGTTTGTAGTCTCTGCTCTACTATCTTGAGTATGTGATCCCTCCAATAAATGTAAAATTGTTCTTATCCTTTAGTTTGGATAACTAAAAAGCCTTTTTATGTACGCGTTTACAGATCGGATCTCTAGACAGCATCATTCGCTCTCTGGGTGAGACGTGCTGAGCGGCCCTCATACGAGTTTTTACGTTGAAATCTCCAAGTTGTTAATTGGCGAGCCAAGCAATAGTAATGTAATATCTCTGGCGGAGAAAGTAGAAGAATCTATAGCCTATATCAAGCCTAGCTTTATAGCTGCTGATAATTCCTTACGTGCTGTATCCCCCTGTACTACGTTACGCGATTATCTATCCTGGGGAAACCTTAAGCATGTAAAGGTCAAAAGGTCGAGCCGGAATTCGCCAGTTATATCGCAAGAGATGACCAATATCTTCAAAGTTGCGATATTTAATTGGGTTGGTGCGCACAAAAGTGGTGCCAATTCTTAGCTGTGACAATAATTCATATATTTTTTGCATTTTCCATACTTTCAAGTTATCGGATGTTCCTAGAATTATAATTTTGGAGTAAGTATAACATTTCATCTTAGATCCTAGTCAGATTTTGATCGCATGGGCGAAACCACTTTTCATTGTATGCTTTTTACTGACTGTCAAAAAAATGGTTAATTCATTTTAGGATCCATCGGTTAAAATCTCCATATTCAGGCTACAAATCTTAATTAATTGAAAATGTTTTTGGACATTATGGGGTTCTAGATTTTTTTAGATAGTTTTTCTCTCATCCTTCGTCATTGTAAGTCATGACATGTACAGAGTCGCACATACTGATTATGTTATTCTCTTTCGGGGTAGACAAGTTTGAGAAAGTAGATGCTGTCGTTAGCCCTTGAAAATTGTAAATAAGATTGGATTGAATTTTGGGGAGACGACCGACAGCTAAGGTTATTTGCGCCATTGAGGATAGGGAAGAGTGGATAGAAACCCGGCGTCGGCATTAGCCTGCTCTTAACGAAAGGCGCCAAGGGGACCACGGTTTAACGTCTCATCCAACAGACGGAGTACTGTACCTAAAGTGCCCTCCACAAGACACTCAAGTAGGGATCGGGTTTCCCCTGAAAAACATCCTCCTCTGCAGGGATAAACTAAATGATTTCTTCAATAATTTTTAAAGGGGTTCAGTTTTCTGAAAGGTACGTGGTAGGCAGTAAGAAATTTATTATATCAAGCATTCAATGCACAGACTATGAACCTAAATTGTTTCAAACCAGTTACCAATGATATTTACTTGTGTGAATAATCACATTGCTGTTACAATTGGTGACACTTCAGTGCCAATACTCTTTCTGTTGACAGAATGTTTCAGACTGGCTTCCTGCTCAATTGAATTTGAAGCTCAAATTTCCTACTCAAATGTTTGATATCATCTGTGTTGGAGTAAGCTGATGCTTATTTGGGTGTCAGTTACTCATTAGTAGAATTTTATGGTCTTTTCCACCATTATCGGGCAAAACGAGTTATGATATTACTTATCATGTAGTAGCCGATTTTTCTAATACGAGGTACACATCCTTTGAGGTACATATCCACAATATTTATGGCTTTGGGGACAAACGAATTAAGGACTGATTTAAAATGCCAGAATACATTTATTTGATCTTTAAGAATACATGTGAGTACTAGATAATGCGTGTGCGATATCAAATAAAAAATTGGAAATAAAATTGAAATATTAAGAGTATGTAAATTCAAATAATACTTTTTCTATTAACTAGACGACATTAGGCGTGACTTGAAGAACTTAGCACTAGTATCCATATGGCTAAAAATACTGTGTACTTTTCTACAGTTATTTAATTAATGCGACCTGTTTCACAGTTTTACCACAGCGTCAGGTACGGTCATTGATGTGTATGGAGAGGGCACTTGTTATGCTGGCCAATACTATAAGCGAAAGCCAGCTTGCTATCTTCGTTGACAGTCACTTTCATAAAGAGCTTGCGGGCTAACGCATTTGTTTTGCAATTTTTCTGTTTTTCATCAACAACTTTCCAGAAATCAGCATGCACTTTCTTATTTAATGTAGCTTTTCCTCACTTATTTTGTTAATTTATTAAAATGACAAATGATTCAACTTCCCGATGAAAACTATTGTAAAATCGAGTAGAAACCATAGCAATAAGCACCTAATATATGTTTCAAGAGTTGATTGCCTTAAATTTTCAACAATTGGTTGATATTCGTGTTCTACATCCGCTAATTCATCCATTCCGTCACATGCTATCCATAGAAAAGTAGAGAAAGAGCAGGGTTAAACAATATGGTTGTTATTTCGGTTGTCAGGCTTCAGTTTGATGACGTAGTACCCTCTCTGTATGTCTCAATGGCTACAAATTCTGTTATAATATTTATTCACCAACTGATTACAGATTGAAACACTTGATTTTATTTCCACGACCTAGGTTTCGCCGCTGTGCGACATCATCAGGTATTCACTTGATACGTCACTTGTGCGACATCGCCCGATGATTTAGCACAGCGACGAAAACTGAAAATAATGAGCTCATGTGGAAATTACAAAGTGTCCATTAGATTAGAAAACCATCATATTTACTAACTGTGGTGATAGTAACGTGATGTTGGAGGGTATGGAGAACTAAATTCTTAGTCTATGCTTCCCTGCCTTCTCTCCCAAAAGTTAGTTTTTCTTTATAAGGTATTCTAAAGTACCCTTTGCAACATGTATACTAATACTTCTTAACTTTTACTTTTCTTCGTTTCAGAGGAATAAAGTAGCTGAAACTGTGGCATATTAAAAAGATACCGAATATATACAAACGAGAGAGAAACTTGAATGTTCTTTAAGATTTTCACCAGTAAAATATTGCCGTGGTTAACTTTGCCGGGTGAGAAAAATTATTCTCCTCCGTTCGTATCCTCTCCCTCCTGCTCGATTTCCTATTCCGGGATTATGAAAAAGTTAATGAAGTGACTGTATGGTCGGTATTTTCTCTGCATTTGGAAGTCTCGACTCAGCGTTTCGGGGAGTCTACATTGTGTACACTAGTGGTGGTGCGCTTTCGGCTCCCTGCTTCATTCCCCGCTGCTGTATGGTGCGCATCATATGGGATGGGGTTTGCTGATGGGCGGGGTTAGTCACTCAAGGGAATAAGGCGAGAATGTAAGCGGGTGGTTCGGTGGGAGGACCGTGGTGAAATTTCTGCGAGGCGACGGGGATTAAAGCGAATGGCGAGAGTTAATTATGTCCTTTCACCAAGTGGCCTGTCTGATGATGAATCGCCCATAATTATGGCGAAAGCATTTGAAACGTGATCCATTATTTTTTTAGAAGGATGTATTTTGCGTTGCGAATTATTCATTCAGTCTATAGAGCAAGTGTATGGTGTTCAAATGGCATCTTTTTGATTTGATTTTAATGAGATCATATAAGTGATTGAGTGACAGCCAAAAAAGTGAACCATGAATTATTAGATTTGGGTTTATTGATGCGGAAAATTGCAAACTTGATTCTAATTAATGTAATTCTGCATCAAAAAATATAGGTTTGGCGTTTTAACTATGCAAAAAATTAACTATAGCATTAAAAATGAAATTACGTCCAAGATTATTCCCAGTTATATCATACCTATTCACTTTTATTTCGTAGCACAAGCATATGAGATGCTGTAAAAATGCACTAATTTCATCTTATTGCTATATTTAGTAATATTCATGCAAATATAATAAAATGTCTATACTCAGTTCCAAAGGTGCCTTAGCATTAAAAAGCCTCATATGCTGTGCCGACATTTAGAAAGCTTACTTCTAACCGTAAAAGGTCAGTCGTAGTTAATTGACTCCAATGTATTGTTTTGAAGTTCATTTGAATTTAATTTATTGCTCAAACACTGTCTAAAAAGGTATTATTGCTGAATATGACTACTTACCGCAACATATTTGATGCCGTCAAATGTGCGACCATGAGAGAACTGTATATTTTTAGGAGCAGTTAAGCTTCTTGCCGTCATGATAAGCTCGAAAAGCATCTGTCATAACGCAGAAAAGGAATTTCAGGTTTATTATTGTTTGGCTTGCATTAAGTTTGTGTTTTAGTGTGTGAGTGTTATTTTGATGCATTTTAATTTTCCCCTTGGGATGTACTTAAAAGGAATGATAAATGAAATTTCTGTTTTGTCAACTGTATTTCCATTTAATTGAAATTAGCCGTTGAATGAAATTTCGCCATCATTCCTAAAAACATCCTATGTTATTGATGTGGCAATGCATTGAATATTTCAAAAGCGGTACCGTTTATACCTACTCGACATATCTCTACGGGTAGACTAATTACCATAGCTGTCACAAAATATAACTTAAATTAGAGTGGCTGCAAATTTTTTGCAAGAATTTGCACCAAATATTATATATAAAATCACTACTGTATTTTGCTTTACGGTATCCTTAATCACTCTTCTATGTATTTTAAATCAATTTAGTTTCAGAAAGACGTATTCTAGCATGAGGATCGTCCTTTTATTTTGAAACGCATTGAATAATGGTGGAAAGTCTTCATGAGCTACTTGAGGCAGTGCGTAATTTATAGCAATTTTAGCATTTAACGAAAGCACGCTCTCTCCCTCTCTTAAATGTGAGTACATATGTTTCAGTTCGTTACCCTGATTTCGTATTTTTCTGTGCTCCGTAATCTACGGCCCAGCGGTTTTCAGACGTAAACTCGGGTGGAATTACGTGTTTGGTAGCATTGTTTAAATCCATCCTGTTGGCGTTTGCGGTTCGGAATTAGAACGATTAGAAACGTTAAAATGCTTACCTCATTGCGTGTAAAAAGCCCTATTATTATCGGCTATGAGACTGAGTTCTCCAATATTTTTTCTTATGAAAAATGAATTCAATTTGGAGCGCCTGATAATGATAGACTAAAGAATAGGAGTTACGTGGCAGACGTGTAATTTGTCTCCGAGAATCACAGCATATCAATAGTGTAGATAGAATAGTGTAATTTTTCTCCAAGAAACTTTGACTGAAAAACTATTCCACACCATTCCAAGTGCGGAGCATTGTTGATGTGCTGTGAAAGAATCATATTTGATAGGCAAGACTTGTTTAAAATGTGTGTCATTTTAATAAGCATGTAGTGGTGGCCCTGCAGAGGAGGATGTTTTTCAATCCTAATCAATCCAATCAAAAGCCCAATATCCACGTGAATGTCTTGTGGAGGGCACTTCAAGTGCAGTACTCCGTCTGTCGGATGAGACGTTAAACCGTGGCCCCCTTGGCGCCTTTCGTTAAGAGCAGGCTGATGCCGGCGTCGGGTTTCTATCCACCCTTCCTCACTAACCTGTCCGCTATGGCGTAAATGACATTAGCGCCTCCCTAAATATCCATCCATCCGTGTAGTGGTGGTGTGTTAAACTTTATTTTAAAACAAGCTGTGCCCCTTACTTATAAGCTACTAAAGTTGCTTCCTGATTATCAGTTCGAAATTCACTTCAGTTGTTAAGGAACTATATAAATGGCAAATTTAACGAAGCTAGAATCTCTCTCGCTTCCAGAACCAGCATTAAACCAGTCTTTTTTCATTAGGTTTTTAGCCGTTCCATTTACACCCCGATGAAGGTACAGTGGAAATAGCGTTCATTGGATATCTCCAAATTACATCATGGAGTTTGCGGTACGAATGAGTTTGCCAACGGTTTTCTGAGTTATTAATGAAAGGAGAGTTGACTCTCATGAAGGAGGACGAACGTTAGTGCGCAGGAAGTGGAGGGAAAATGGGTTTGGAACAAGACACCCAATAAAGAAAAGCCTCATGCAAACGGCCAAAGTTTCCCATAATTTTTTAAACCTTGCGAATTTCCCTCTCCAAATTAGCGTGTAAATGTTTTCCACAACCGTAGTCAGCATCACATTCTTTCCGTCCTTCCAAATTAAAGGTAGGAATCATCGTAATTGCCTGAGAACCATTGTCAAGATGTTTTATTTTGGCGTTGAGAATGAAGGTTGAAAGATAGTGGATGAAGGCGCGCAGAAGATTGGAGTAAGAATGATGGACAGGTGGGGACTCGCAAATCAGTACTAGGCACGCTATGGAAAGAAGGAGGAGGTTACTAGAGGAATCAAGTGTAGGGGCAGCAGATGGGTGGAGCATTTAATTGGGGAAATAGAATACGGGAAGCCCTCTATATGTGGAAACATTTGGAAAGCAAGGTAGAAGGAGGAAATGAAGAGAGGTCAGAGTGGGATGCATGTTGGATAATCATGGATATCGTGCAAGGAACAGTACTTGAAAAATGGGAACGGGTAGAAAAAGTTCACTCAAACCTGACAATTTTCAATGAAGTTGCATTTTTGGTGTTCTCCGTCGTTTGTCTGGAAGTTAATGCGGTTTCTGTCCTTTGTTACTCAGGCGCACTCTTTTGATTTTGAATTACATAAGTGATTTAAAAGAAACAGGTGTTCTCGATTGGCACCGTGAATTTAACATATGAAAATACTTGAATTCTTGCACATGGCTCCTAAATGCATAAAATTAAAATCCTAAAAAATAATCGGTTGTTTAATATGAATTGACCAGCCGTGGGTTTGAATCATAGTCCAGTTTACTTAATTTCTTTCACGGTTTTAATCTCTTCTTTGTTAGCATCCTTCTAACTGATCATGGGAGTTGATGGTCGGTTTAATTGGACAATACCAACAACTGGCATATTTTCGCTCCTCTATAAGATAGAATTTTAGGATGGAATCCATTTTAAGATAGGGCTATTACATCATATGCATTCAATTTTGCTGGTTATAGAGATAGATTGCAGGACGGTTTAAAAAAAAATGCCATTATTTCCGCTTGCAGGTAGGGACCACAATAGTAATGATTTATGCCGTTAGTGATGTAGTAATGTGATTGTTATACGCTTTTCTTCTTGCTATTTACATTTTCAGTTTTTTCACAGTATGCTAATTATTTCTGCTTTATGTGCCTCTAATTTTATCATTATTTCATCATAGTGCAGCAAACTACCAAAGAATCACATTAAGAACCCGAATTCACATCACACTGCCACTGCAATTCTGTCATCATCTTCCCGACCATACATGACTACCTGGCATTACAAACACCATCAAGCACCACTCCCCAGCCTCTATTCATCGCACCGATGTCTATATGACCTGCCATGCAAAATACATGTCCCCACAAACATCCAAATGTCCCTGCTTGAAGATAACTGAACGTCACAAAGTACACTTTTTTATTTTTTAATAATTAATATTTTTTTAAATAAATTATACATAATACAATACAATACAATGCAATAAGATTTTACTGTAGTTCATTACAAGAAAAAAAGGTATACCTTAAACTAACAGACAAGAACAAAGAATAAGAAACTTATACGAAAAAGGAAAAAAAGAAACTTGAAACATGAAAAAGGGGAAAATACACTTTATGAAGGCATGAATGTTAAACGTAATTTCGAGTTATAATTTTTGGTCCTGCTAAGCCGTAGGCTTGTCAGCAGGTGCCAATATATATATATATCTTATTGAGTGATCGGATACTCTGTTCGCTCATTCAATGGAAAAATTTAACAACATTTTGGATATTTTACAATATTGAACATTATTTTCTTAACATAAAATTTACACAAAACCAAAAAAGAGCCATGATATGTCTTTCAACAAAATTGCGAACACAACATAGTACACAATACAAAGTTACATTTAAATAAGATCATATCAAACAGTACACAGGGGGATAACGTTTTCGAATCATGAGGCTGTTCAGTTACGTGACAATTGTTTTTGATTACGAAATTGCAAACACAACGTAGTATACAATAGAAATTACATATAAAGAAGATTATAGCAACAGTACACAGGGAAATAACGTTTACGAATAATGTGAGTTCGAGATCTTAATGTGATTCTTTGGTAATTTTCAGTGTTGTTTTATTTGATATACCATTTTTAAAATTTTATATATATTGGGTTGTTCTGAGATGCGTTGTACGTGTTTTTTTGTAGCCCTGATGATGGAATGAATTACGTTCCGAAGCGTTGGTCAAGAATTGTTGTCTTATTACTTGTACGACCTTTACTCGAGAGAATATCCTATATAATATTGATTGTAATTATTTATTTGTTTTATATACATTTGACAGTGTTGTATAAATCGTTACCAAAGATGTATCTATCAGTGGTACTAATGATATGTAATTTTCATACATTATTTCTTGTATTGAATTATCAATTCTGAATCCTTTGCCTTTTAAACCCTCAATAATGTATACTTACGGGGTGAAATCCGCCCGGACAGCAATTAAATATTATGCTAGGTGTGACATGCGTGCCCATTTCTGCTAGTGATTGCTGATCTAGCCACTTCATCTACCCGATCTCATTCTCTAGTTAAACCTAAACGTTTTAGGAATCCAACCACACTACAATGTACTCAGAAAACTCACCTAAAGGTTAAGAGCGTGTAAGACTGACTCTCGCTATTAATGGGTTAGTTTCTTGTCCCTTCAAATTCCTTTTCTCCCCTGTAATCCTTGCAGACAGAGCTTCTCAGCCTTACCTTTCTGATCGATGAAGGTGCGGTGGCTAAACTACTGGCTGGACTGCTGCTTCCTTTCTCTCATGCCGTTCTTTGTCTGCTCCCTCTATTCCATCTCACTCGCTTCTTCCACATCCTCCTCTTCTGCTTCCCACGTATCCTCTTCCCCGTCTTTCTTCCTCTTTCATCCCATCACATCCTTCCCTCATCCCTCACCCTCTGACTCCACCTCTTCCTCTCATGTGTACCTATCCATTATTAACTGCCCGAGGTTTTCCCGGAGTTCCACACCCTCGGCATCACTCTTATTCGTTGGTTTGGTCCGAGATGACTGATTCTATGGAAAACTTCGACTCTAGCAATTCCGATCGAGTTCGGCAGCGGTAATCCGTTAGAACTTGTGTATAGTTCTGAGTTTTCTTGCAAGAATACTTTCTACATCTCACTTTCGAGAAATTTTGGGATGTATCGTTACCGAATTCCAAGAAATGTTGGTCAGTAGAAGGAGAAAATTCATCCATTTGGCACATAATGATATTTTTAAGCACAGTGATCAGTGAGAGTTTCCCACATCATAATCCATTACCGACCATTTTTACAGCTATTATCGCAGTTTTCAAGGTATAGTTTGGAATTAAAGAATGCCATAACCGAGAGAAAGGGTGGTAAAATGGTTTGGTCTGGGTTAAATTCTTTATTCTACAGCTAAAAGTGCCTGGAAATGGCAATGAACCGCTGAAATCATGGTCGGTATTAAATGAGAGAGTGCATCGGCACAAACTTTGTGGAACCTATGGATTTCCATGTTTGAAAATAAACACTTGTACAATATCCAAACTTTAATTTTCGTCACCGACAATGGTTTCATCACATTATGCCATCATCAGGGTACATTACTCCAAATATCTATGTAAGGAATTCCTCCCCTTTTCCTTCTCTTCTCCATCCTACTCTGTATGTGTATAAAAGGCTGAGATATTTAGAGTAATGTACCCTGATGTGGGCATGATGTGCTGAAACCATGTTCAGTGACGAAAATAAAAGTGTAAAAATTGTACGAGTGTCGGTATTAAAGTTAAGTTTGGAAATTCTAAGCCATCAATTTCATTATAAAAATGACTTATTTCTACAACTTTTGGCGAGATATTGTCTTACATTTTATTATTTAAATGTTTGGAAATACCTAAAATGTATCAGAAGCCTAGCCATAGTATAATTTTTTACCAGAACCGGAGCGAAGCTTTGTGGATCAGATGGATAGAGGTGCTGTAGTTACACAGGAAATTCTAAACTCTTCTTGCTTAATTTAACGTCAACCTTTTAGAGGAGCTTCTAGACTCCTTTGAGAACTCCGTCCCTCTGTAATAGCCTGCATCCCAACCACGTTACCTCACCGGTGGCCTCACTTTCCCATCGCCTTTGCTGCGAATTAACAGCCACCGTTAAAGTCATTATCGCTAATGAACTATGAAACTCCCTCAAAAGGATTATGTCGGAGACTCTTGTAAAATGCAATTTCTCAATCTCGATAACCAGTCACACCAAAATATCGCGAATTTATTAAACCTAGTTTTTAAGATGGGTTTTACGCGGCTATGCCAGAATGCCCGATACGGTTTTTCCATGAAAAAAGAATATTTAGTCCCATTCGTGTTTTGTAGGGTCATGTCTCGTGGTGACTTATCGTTTATCCTGAACTAATGAATGTGATGATTTAGGAGTGATATTGATTATATATATTAATGACTTTAGTGGAAATAAGAATAAATGGTGCAATATAGCTTCTTGGAAACTCTTTTCAATCGACTATATTTGGCAGTGGAGTGTAATTGTCTGCTCGAATAAAAAATTATTACCTTTATTATTTTAATTGTAGTCTGAACTGTTTAATTTATTTTTTCGTCGCTTTCCTTTGCTATCATGTGTCTTACTCCCTTTTAGTAACGAAAACTTTTTTTTATGTGTGTAAAGAGCATGATGAAAAAATAGATATCGATTTCAGTTTGGCTCCAGGTAGGCTGTACTTAAATTTGTGTCAGAGATTTAGGAAATCGTCAGAATTCGATTTGGTCTATAGGAAAGTTGTTTTGCTATCTACACTAAGTTAAGTGATATTGATTTATAATTTAAGTCATATTATAGCAGCAAATATTTTTCTTTGTTTTTCTCATTGTGTAAATAATATCTGGTATATTCGTGTGGATTGAGAATTGGTATGAATAAAGTGAAAGTCAACATGAATGGAAGTCATTTGAATTCCATGTCAGATTTTGAAGATTAAAAGTAAATAAAGTAGATTGTGGTATAACTTTGGTATTTTACCAATTTTTGCCAGAAAAAACGGCTAAAGAGTAAAATTATAGTTGGAGTAAGTAGTTTTGTGATACAATGAGTCATAAAAGCAGTTAAACATAGAAAAGGGTGAAGATTGCCAAAACAAATGCAAATTACGAATCGAGACAGGATAGGACGTATTTTTGCGGGAAAAAAAGTTGCGGAAAACAATTTGAAATGAAGTTGATTCGGATAGAAAAGACGTGATGATTAAATAAAAAATTTGATGAAGGTGGGAAATAAAGATTGTTAAATAGACAAAAATGTGACTATATAAATAATCAAACAGCATAACGCAGCAGTAACTTAGGATGAAACCATGACTCACAATAATTTTCATGTTTGTTTTCAACGCGCGTACCTGAAATAGACGACAGGGAATAATGCAATCATATTGGTTGAACTGACTAACGAAAAAGTGATTGAGATGGTGGGAGAGGAAAGAAAACTTCTGAATGAAATTCGAGATTGACGGAGTAGATGGCTGGAGGATGTAACAAGGGGCGAGAGTTATCTCAAGAATGTGATAGAGGGAAGGATATTTAGCAATCGGGGAAGAGGAAGAAAGAGGATAAGTTTCATGGACAGGATGAAGAAGGATAGATCGTATGCTGAGACGATAAAGGGTACTAGGGCAAGACAGACCCCTGAAAAAGTAGGAAATGGGAGGAGGTTCTCTGGCATTCAATAAAACCTACCTTAACCGTATATATTTTTTTTAATTGGTTGAACTTTCTTCGGCCAAAAGCAAGAAATTAAACCCATTTCGCGATTTTTTTCATGGTTTTAGTGATTATATTTTATGTTTTCATTATTTGATTCTAAAAATTGTGTTGAGGGACTGAAGAACTGATTTCAAGGTACAGCTATCTTTTTGGTTAATTTTAATGTATTCATTATAAAACGTTGGTTTAGTCCGCAATTGAATTCCTCTTGAGTGCCTCTTAAGGGAGGAAGGAGTGTACAAATAAAAGGCTCTGAAGGGAATAGTATTCGGTCCAGCTATCGTCGTTTTTCCTCGGTGGCTCTCACTCTCGATTCGCATGCCTAATTTTCCGAGTCACGGCTCAATAAATATTTTCCCAACTCCAATGTTACATGCATGCTTGCTTTCTTTTTGTTTGACTGTATTTCCGGGTCAGTGAATGTTAAGAGCTATTATTTGCATGACGGAACCTCTTCTACTGAACAATTATGTTTTTTTAGTGACTTCGTCGAGCTGCGCCCTTTAATGACCAATATAAAGTACCCCGCGTCGTCTATAATTGATAACGTGAATGCATTACCGTTAAAGATTATTTAAAGTGAGGAGTAATTCTCTTTCATCAAAATGTCTACTTGTAATGCGATGTAGTTTTAAACAACGATTAACCATGTTATGTTTGTAATGTTTTATCCATTGTCCGTTTAACACCATAAAATAATCTTAAATAAAAAGTGTTTTTGTGATTTTGCAGTTGGAATACATTTTCTGGTTTCTGGCTGGTCAACTCCTGCCTAATATGTTCTTGAGTGCAAGATAGTTCTTGAGTCTAAGTCTACATAATTTCCTCGGGTTTCTTTTCTGCAATAAATCTGTTAAATTGATAATGTTGCAGTGATAATTTAATCCATTAATTTAGCCCATTTACTTAAGAATTCAGTATCTTGGCTAATGTCGTCATCCATTGAAATGAAAGGAAATAAAGCCTCTGAATCATTAGCCGCACGAAGTACTGTACTTAATTGAGCCTTCTGTAGAGTATGGAACCAGTAAGGTGCTATAAGTTTTGAACTCTGACGGACAAAAGTTGATTCTTTTAAAGTCCATGTATCATCTATACCACTGATGAGTAATGTATGCGTACGATTTTTTTATTAGGATGTAATTCCATAGCGGACTTCACATAGCTCAAGAACTCATATCATATTTCGTACTCATGCAGGTGAATGAGTTGAAGCCTTTATCTAGATGCATCCATCTTTATTATCCATCGCATGATGATGTGTAATTCAGCCCCATCCATGGAAATACGTGATACTTGCTTCATAATTACTCAATATTGAAATTAAGGTATGCATTCAAATTATATAAAGCAAACCAAATTCTAATGACGGGCCTTCATCTCCCCACTCGACTGTCACTCTCTCTTCATGGCTCTTCCTGCCGTAACCTATTCCTCATTCGGTGAGCCGCGTAAACTTTTAAATTGCCCTTTTCATTCCATTGAGGAATGTCAGCAGAGTGATTTACACGTAGGATATCCTCCCTTCAGCTGACGTTCGCCCTCCGTCGACAGTAGCAAAAATCCCCCGTGCATACTCAAGCCGTCAACGCCCACTTTATGAACGCCTCTGACGGAGGAGTTCACGGAATCCCCGTTGTATTAGAGTGACGAAACTTAAGTCCCAGCAGGGGTTCTACTTTTCCCGAAAAGAAACCCCTTGGGCGTCTGGGCTCAGACTGATTTCCAGCAGCTCACTTCCTTGCTAAGCAAGAATATTCATTAGATAACGGCTTAGCAATTTATCAGTACTAAGTAGCGGGTGATATACTGTAACATCTTTGTTCTTAGGGTCATCTAAATAGCCTAATTTGTCATCTACAGCACTGAGCTGTCCTTTACGGTGAACATAGTTAAAGTTTTTGGAATATTTTGATGCCAGAAGGCTAATTATAGTGAAGTACTTGTTTTTGATTAAAAAAACCCTAGGATGGATAAAGTGTGATATTATCCTAATAGAAATTGTTTAGGTAGCCTTAGTTATTTTTTAGATTTTCCTATGTAAATGCATCGTTGTCTATTGTTCAGCTTCTCAATGATGAGACTGCGTCAAACTTGGTGGGCACCTTTAAAACAAGTCCAGGTGCAATGGAAGTATTTTTACGTGAAAGTCAGCGTTATAGTCATACTTCACATCTAAAGTGGGTAACTTGTTCTTAACGCGGAATATACCTGGTAAAAGGTGAGAATAGTAGTACACGTCAGGCAGTTTTGCTAATTTCCATTGCATTGAATTGGCTGTAAAAATGTTAGTTTTTCGACTACGGCGTCGAAAAAAGTTATTCTTTAGTATCAAATGAATTTCGCTTTACTGCCCTATTATCCATGCATATATTGTTCTTGTAATTGTGTTTGTAATGTCGTCGTTTTTTATTAAATGAATTCTGATTGTTGCCCTATTTCATATACATATATTGTTGTTTTAATTATATGAACTCGGGATCAAACAACTGCTTTACAATTATCACGTCATTTCGTCAATTTAATGAAAAGTATAATTTTATTCGTTCTTTAAATAGCGGCAATGTAAATGCCTCTCTCTCACCTATAAGTTTATTGCATCACAAATCTATCTATTGTCTTGGTTAGAGGGTATAAATACTGCTGCAATCGGTATCTCGGTCCTAACAAAAAATATTCTTTGAATAAATACATACTGGTCTAAATCCCAAGAGTTTTGCGCCCTACCTTTCCCATTCAGTGGCAAAGGCACAATGTAAATGTAAGGATAGGTACATTTTAAACAGAATAAACGAAAAGTTGGTATTTGTGGCGACTCACCTAGTCAAGAGCCAGCTTCCTTATTAAGTACGTCAAGGAGCCATGATGCTGTCACTCTTGGAGGAAGTTATGTGAGGCTGTGGGAAAAGTGAAAACATATCAGGGGAGGCAGCCGTAAAATTTAAGAGAAGTGGAGAATTTAAGTAAACAGGGAAAGCGATGTTGTCCCGGAGATGGAGAGAAAGAGAGCCGACGAGCGCAGACGGCAAACAAACAGAATCAGAGTCCCTCAGCCCTCTCCCTTTGCCTCTTCCATTGCTTTCGCTCCTCTTCAGTCTCTTCCTTCATTCTACTCCTCTTTTCACCTCCTTTTCTACAGTTACTTTTCCAAGGATTTTCCGAAGCCATTCCTCGCCGGTTTCATTCCTCTCGCCTCTCTGTCATTTCCATCAAACCCTTTCATCATTCCTCGCTGCCATCAAAGGACTCATTTGATTCAGGATCCCCATTGTTGCGAGGGATAGTCGGGCCGGTGTGGTGTGGATGAATTTGAGAAGGCAGCTGAGGATCCGCCTGTTTCCTCTGGGCTTTTCGGTGTAGTAGAGGAGGGCACAATTCTGCTTCAAAACAGGATTGGAAACTGCATGTTTTGTTGTTGTTCCACGGAAGCAAATATGCCCATAGCAATAAAAGTTCCCTCCCCCACCCGGTCCCAAATTGGGTGTAGTGGTAATGATTTCTTCATTAATTAACAATGCCATTGAAGTGACTCGTTTCGTTTCGCTGGCGCTGAGAAGAGAAAGTCTCAAAAGAAAAGGTTGGTAGGATTGAGGAAGTCGGAAGAGAATGGCTCGAAATGGATTCTTGCCGTTCGGCGAAAGATTTCAAACGCGCTCCTCTCAATGGTATTTTCAGAGAATGGTTTGATGGTAGCTCGCTGGTTTTTGTTATTTTGTCATTTTTAATTGTCATGTCAAGATACATGTAATCTACTTGTTTGTGATTTTAAGCTACATACAGCGCCAGAAATTTCAGAATAGCAAAATTATCTAATTTTTGGGTGCTAGTAAGTTTCTATTAGATGAACAATCCTCCATCATTTATTTAAGTACCTATTACCTACCACAATTCTAGCTTAAGTTTGCTATTTACATATGTTAATCCATCATTACGCGGTGCATTTTCAAGCCTGTAGTCATAGTTATTATTTCAATTAATGCATCTTTTTTTTTTTTTTTTTTTTGATTGACGTAAACTTAAAGCCTTATAAACCGTATTTTCCCCCTCAAGTGTATTGTCAAAATTTGTATATATTATTGGATTATACGGCACTCAATTAGATAAAAAATCGACCGTTTAGCCCTAATATTCACCTGATAGTTAAATCTCGAAAGAGCAATCCTTCTTCTTGTACTCTTTGTTGTCTCTATTTATGGTAGAATCAGCCGATACATGTTCAATAGGCTAAAGGTCATGACACTACCCTATATTATACTTTTATGGTAATGACACCAAGTCCAAGTCCAACGAGGTCCAAATACGCAAGCTTGTGTCACGAGGCCAAATTGTTACCGTCGTGGCTACAGCAGATAGATTCTTAGACAAATATTATGATATCGTCGCTATATTTAGCGCTTCAAGGTCAGAACCAGACATTTAGGGGTCCCTGGTGAAGCGGATTTTAACTCAGGTACATACATATCCGCTGCAAATATGAATTTAGAAGTCGATTTACCCTTGGGATACCTACCTGAACCTCTTTTTTAGGGTCCAGGGGCATAGAAATGTGTACATTTTCACAATTCATGTGACTTCTGTAAGTCCTCCCATTTCATAAAACCGGAAGAAGTATGTACCGTTAAAGAAACGGAATTTGTTCCTCGCAGCTGAGTGGGTGGCGTCGCAGGGTTTCGTCGTGCCTACCCTCGCCATTTCTGGTCCTTATAGACGGCTTAAGTCCGACCATTTCCTCTCTTCTCCTTGGTCGCTTGAAAATTCTCCCTGGCAGTGAGAGGGAGAGAGAGAGAGGTGCTGCACCCATCTTCCGAGAACTTATGCGCCGCGGGAAATCCCTTGTCCCTCCCCAATGTTTTCTATAAATGTCTTCCCCGCTCTCCAGGTGTTCGTTCCACTCGCCATACCCGGCTTCAACTGTGCTATTACAGTCCCTAGCAAAGAGAGGACCTCTCACGTTCGGGCAGGAAGAGTGCCGGGCCATTTCCGTTCCTTCCCCCAACTGCGGCGAGAACTTTTAATTGAATATTACAATTTGAATGAAGGACTTTAATTTACAATTTCCGTCCGTCCCCCTAAAAGCACTTCCGTAGGCAAAGGGCGGATTGGAGTGGAGCCCCTCCAATGACGTTCTCTCTGGATCGTATTAGCTCTGGCGTTCTGTATGATACTTTCCATTTTCAAGCCCTCGAAGAAGCGCGGGAAGAATTCTTTTTTAACTAAGAGGTTCTCCCATTTGAAACCTGAATTCGACCCTCTGGAATAAATTCAGAATTCTAATATGATTGGGGAATATTTTGAAGGTCATGACATTACCAGAAAAATTTTTGTCACTCTTTCCCTTGATCCTGAAAAAAATGCTAGAATAACTAGTAATTCTTGTTACTGCGCAGACGTATACAGTGATAGCTTACTTGCTTTTGGTTTATAACGCTTTTAAGGGAAAAATTAACTGTTCTTTTACAAAAACCTTTCCTTCTTACATCACATGATTGTGATATCGTCAAAGATGGTTTGCTGAAGATCTTACTCGGAATTCATTTATTGCTTTGCACTCCCGCTACTTTTTAAATCAAACTTCTATGCTCGAGAAAGTTTTCGCTATCTTATCCTCTTTCCCTATTTATGTATGATTTTGTCACGTTGAGAATTTATTTTACAAGATCGTGTTCCCCCGTTTAAATTCGTTTTAATAAGGTAACAACTTCCTGAATACGTGTATATTTAGCGTAAGTACAATAAATATATTTATAAATTGTTCCCATCGACGAAGTTTGCATTTCAGTTCACTCGGACAACTTCCTCGAATAATATCGCTTCTATCCTTAGATAAAAATAATCCGGAAAAAAATGTCCAAACTGTGCTACGTCTTGATGATTTCGAATAAAAGCTTTTCCGAAACGCTAAGGATGAGACGAAGCGATACAATTCGCCGAAGCAATCCACTTCTAAACATCCGCCCTTGGGAGAAAAGTTTCCCTCCGCCAGATTTCGTATTGAAATGGAAAGATTCCTCCACTCAGAGAAAAGAAGTTTATATGCGGAAAAGGTGGACCACTCTTCGTGAAGCGCGTAGTCGAAATCGAAGCTGTGAAGAGGAAGGAGGCGATTAAAATGCTTGAATTATTGATGACGGAAAATGAAAGTGGTGGAGAGAAGATGGGAGAGAAGACCGCTCGGAAGAGTAATTTTGCTTGGGATTGCCTCCCCCACGCCTCATCCCCTTCAAGAGCCGAGTTCAATGGAATCTCCGCTTCATCAGAGATTTATAGGCGTCGGTTCACATTCCAGACAACGTGTGCCTTTTCTATTCCTCCAGTGCTATTATTTCCGTTTCCTGCGACGCATTGATTTGTATCTACCCTCTCCAACACCATCCCCGTCTCCTTCTCACACTAGCATTCCCAAGTCCTTCCTTCACTTGGCTTCTTACTACTTTCTTCTTTATTTTATTCTCCTTCTCTCCGTCTCTCTTCCCGGGGTTCTAAGAATCAATTGGTCTACGCCTCTGAGTTTCCATCTTACGTTTCCAGTTCGCCCCTCCTCGCTCGGCATACATTCACCCCCTCGATCTCGATAAATTGTTCCAGCACATTCCAGGAGCCTCATGGACTGCGCTCGAAAACCTAGGTCAGCTTATCCTTTCTCCCTCCGCCCATTCATTCATACTCCCTCATTCTGTCTTTCTTCTCGTTCATTGCCCTTCTTAGAGTGGCTATTCAGGGTGTAGGGCGATAATGAGCATCCCTTTCGTTTTCCTTTTTTCATTTGTCATCCTCCTCCATTTTCACCTCCTTTCATTCTTTCGGACTGGCTCGTTGTAGCATGTATCAGTCTTTCGTCAATGCCACTCGCTCCAGATTCCTCCCCGATACGAGGCATAATGTTCCTCCGACTGTTCTGTTTATAGTCGACAGTATCTTTTAGAAATGAGTAGACGTGACTTTGTTTCAATTTAGAGCTTGATAGAGCATTTTTGAGTAAACGAGCATGACTGCTGCTATCACTGAAAGGTCAAAAATATAATTTCAAATTAAATGATCCTGATATCCGAAATTACGTAAATCGTCCATTTACGGCCTGAAAGCTGAAGAAATTCTATGCCGCACTAAAACTCTGAACGTAACCAGCTCAAAATGAATGAACTCATCTATTTTTTTGTGCAATTATTCTTCTCAGATCTGGTAGTGCAGGTTCTTGTTTTCTTAATGCTTTCAGAAAAGGACCATTTGAATATATGAATTACAATGTATGAAATATAGTAATTAGACCGTTTAAATTTTTTTCCTTCAATTTACAAATTTTTTGCGTATTTCAAATTTAATATATTGGTAGATCTTAGAGGACGCTCTAATAATAGTTGATATTCGGCTGGCGTTGCGTTTTAGGAGACATTTTAACCCATGGATCTATATTTGTAGCTTGCATTAAGATATTTGCTTGATTTTAAAAACGTAAACCTAGGTTTTCGTATTCATGATTGATTCATTGGTAAAAAAATGGCATGCATTCATGTGCCATCACTTCAGGTATCATGATTGATCTGTTGTCATTTAGGGAATAATAAGTTAAGCTCACTTTCTACGGCTAAACGCTTCCATTCAATCATCCTATACTCTTCGCTGATAGCATCCCTTCGAAGTATAGACCCCGCATGAGTGAACCATTGAGTAATGAAACGTTCTCCACTCAAGGACACATAAGTTGATACTATCATCTTATTCAACTCACCTGTTACGGGAAGAGAATTTTGGCGTTCTACCGACCAAGTTACTCACCGGAGCTAAACGATTGTAGTTAATCGTCAACAGTTGTTGTGACAATTTGAAACACACATTTGGATTGCTTAGTGACCCAGTATCTCAGTTCCAGGGATAAAGGTGAAATTGAGTCGATATAATTGGTGATACCGTAGGAACCTCCCATTCTTTGATATCTTAAAAAATGCATAGTCGTGCGTTAAATTATTACTGTTTCTTTTAATATCTAAAATATTCGATCTGTACGATTTTGGTCTTCGAAATGCCCAAACATTCTGTTGCGATTTGTCTGAGTGATTTTTATTTCTTAATATATTTTCCTGCTGGTGAATATTCTCAATTCTCACTCTCCGATACGTTCTAACCGTCTGTGAATTTACAACTCCTGCCCTACTTCATGCATAGCTTTTAAAACATCTTCATTCTCAATTTTCAAACTATTTTTGTTATTGCCTATGACGCTTTCACTTCCGTATACATTTTTCAATTTAGCTTACCGAAATAATTTTTTGTGTCTAGGCTATTTTGTAAATATTGATTTTTAAAATGTGTATATTTGTGTAAATATATCATGTGTTCATACCAGCGGTTTATATTCCAACAGAAATCCTTACTTTAAAGTTAACCCAACTGAAAAACGGAGCTGGAAAACCGAACCCTGTGCTGATGTAGCTCGAATTTGGAAATAAATTACTCTTTTATCACTTGATCACCTCCGATTCTTCTACAATTGACCGTTTGAAAGAAAATACTGAAAACGTGACTACAGGCGAAAGTTTTGGAGCAAGAGTGGCATGAAAATATTTCGCTTTCCGTATTACTCATTTAGGCCAAGTACTTATCGTGGGTGAAGAGAGGGTGCAGTTCTCCGACACGAGACAGCTTTAAGAAATAAGCTTAGTTATTTTCGTCATTGGTTGCCATTGGTTGGAGCATAAGGTTGTACCAGCCGTCGTGTGACTTTTTACGTACATCTGAGCCGGAAACAAATATCTAAATTAATTTTACATTGTGTTATGAATAAACAGCTTATAATACAAATATGCATCACTTAGCTTATTCAGAGAACATAGTCTTTATGCTTTTCACTATGTTACAAAGTTCTACCTGTAAAAATATTTACTGTTCACTGTATTCTCCCCCAATTGCTGCACTGCCCAGCACATTTTAACATGTGAACATTCAAGTGTTTCGTTTACGTATATATTTCTTCATTTATTTTAGTTTTGAGGATATCAGAATCACTGGAATAGAAGTGGTGAAATGAATCTGGAAAATCGATGTATAGATGGGACAAATGTGTTTTTCATACGTCCAAAATTTACTTTCATTAATTCAGAGTTATTTCCATAAGGATTGTTCTTATTGATCATTTTGAAATAAGAGCGTGCATTTATCTTAACATTTACGAGGATTTTCATTAATTATATCTCTGTCGAGCTCAGGGGAAAGCCATTCAAGTTGATACCTCACATTGGTCCATGTATCATTCCCATTAAATTTATGAATAATCTGTTGAGTATAATTGTGGTAATGAAGTGGGAAGTTAATGGACGTAAATACCGCCAATCGTTTTTCATTATGCGCTGTGTGCGAGTGAAAATCTCAGAACAACAATAAGACGGGACTGAGTAAACGAATATATGAAAACATCCGTCTTGAGGAGGGAAAATTCCCTCAGAGGATTTCGCGTGCAAAACAGGAAGAGGAGACTCGAGAAGAGGGTTCATAACTAAATGAGTGCCGTTTTAAACGCAAATTTCTCTTGATTTCCGAATGTAAATATTTACCAAGGGGAGAGACAGAATAAGACGCTCGCGCACACCGAAAATCCGAGTTCATTTGTTTTTATTTCCCTCCGACCCTCCCCCACTCCTCCGGTGATGGCTGCAGAACCCCGGCGCGGAGGCAGTGGCAACCAGATAAGAATTCTGTAATGGCCCTCCGCTTCCCTCTCTCCCTTCCCCCAACCCGGTTCGACCTCCCACCGCAGACCATACACCCCTCCCCTCTCTCCCATGGCTCCACCACCTTCCCCACAAGTTTTGGCGGGAGAGGGCAAGGCAGCCGGGATTTTCCTCCGGAGGAAATCAGATGGGCCTGGCGATGGGGGAGAAGAGACGGGCGAGTCTGGGGAAAAAGGGTTCGGGGGTGGTTGAAGGGGTTGGCATAGCCTTGCCATCCAGCCTCTTTCAGTTTCTTCTTTCTTCGCTACTGGGTGTCTCCGGAGAGGAGTACGCACTCTGGGATGCGGTTGCAGAGTAAGGGGGGAAGGAAAAGATTGGGTCGGTTTGGGTTGAAGGAAGAGGGCCAGGGCCGTCCCTTGCCGCGTTACTCTTGCTCTCCTCCTTCCTCCAGGGCCCTGCCCCTCTACCCTTCATCCCGTACAGCCGCTCCACCCGGACCTTAACCGCCCTCCACCCCATCCTGCCCCAAGGGCTGGACCTGCCCTCCTCCTTCCACAAGCCGCCCAACCCGCTATCCCTTCTCTTATCTCAATCTACTTAATTTGTTTCTTTATTTACCAACTCTTAACCCACTAACTTCGTCCCTTACCCCATTCCACCATCGTCCTACCAAGGAAGCGTTCCGTTTTTATTCATTTATTTGTCTGCTATTTTTTCGGCTTATTTTATTTTTATTGGATGCGTGCCAATTCTCGTTCCGTCCGACTCATTGACGATTTCGGTCGTTTCGTGGCAGCGAGGGAAATTTTTTCTTCGCAAATGTATCAAGGGATTTTATGGCTTCCATGTAATTTATTACTTGTGGTTAAACGTTTTCTTTTCATCCCAGTCTATGGAAGAAAGGGCGAGACGATCTCATGTTCAGAGAGTTGTGCTTGAAATCATGCCCTACTTGAAGTTCAGCTACCCCAGAAATTTGATGACGGCTGAAAAAGTAAAATGAGCACCATGTGCTAATGTGCCATCAGATTGCTCCAGAAGTTTAGAGGGCCGCGGCAACAAATCTCACTGCCACTACAAATATTCTTAGTCTCCGAATGGCATGGTGTTCAGAAATAATATTCAGGATTACATTAGACAGAAATTGATTTATAGTGGCTCTCAATAAATATTTACGAAAAGCTAGGCCTCTTCGATTGGTTTTATCTCCGCAAGGCATCTGAGAGAATCACAAGCATATTTTTACCGCTATAGCGAATATAGTGAATCAATAAAACATTATTTTCTGTTTTTTTATCATGGTAAAATTGAAGCATAGGCGCCGTGAATAATTATTTATAAAATTCTTGTCTTCTCCTAATAGTCCAGTTTTTGGTGTCACTCCAGGTACGTAGATGGTCATAAATTACGTGTATAAATTCGTTTGCATATCTTTTCGACAAATATTTCTGTTTTCAGGTATAAATGAGGACCGACTAAGGATGATGTAACTTTCGTGTGTAAGGTTCCTTATTTCCATTAACTAGTTGTCATTGATCTTTAAAGTTGGCTTGAATTTTTCTATACACTCTTAGGTATATACTATTTTGAAGTTACTAATATATTTTCTTGGTGGCTTGAACCGAATAGGCGATAAAAAATGGACAGTGACCAGAAGGTCAGCCTAATACCCTTCATTCTAAACATTTTTCTTTTATGCAATTCCTTCACGTCTGATAAATTAACCATTCCAGTAATGTGAGAAAGTCAACACGACAAAAATAATTTTCCTGTGATTTTTTTTCTATGGTTCTCTAAGCGCTCGGCTCATAACTTTGGGGGTAGGGGTTTGAATTTAATCTTAGCTAAGTAGTGTTTTTCGCCAGTAAATTCTCGCATTCGTAGTGTACCCAACGGATTAGTTTTTCATGTTAATGTCACGGATAGGTCCGCAGTGGCTATCACATTTTTAATTTTAGGATTTAAAGTGGCTCTCTCATTCTCCAAAACAAAACAGATTGTCCTACTTGGGCGTATATTGCTTGTATATGTATGATATTTTAAGATACTTTAGCAGGGGGAGAACGTCATGCGTAAAATTCTACTTGGTTACATCTATTTCTATGTTGTATTTTTTGTTTTAGCAACGGTTGTCAATGATTTAGCGCAGAACAATGAACCCTTAAGGAAGTTCTACCGCGACTGTGTAGGTCAAAAAAATTGAGGTGTATGGAAAGGGCACTATGTCATCAAACTGCAGCCTGACAACTGAGTTAACAACCATATTGTTTAACCCTGCTCTCTCCTAACTTTCCGATTAATAGCACATCGGATTGGACGAATTAGTGGATGTAAAGTAAGACTATCAACCATCTATTTGAAATTTAAGGTACATAACTTTTGAAACACATATTGGCTGCGTAGGGCCATGGATTGCATTCGATTTTACATAAGTTTTCATAGGGAATGCGGATGATTTTTAATTTGAATAAATAAATAATAAAAGCAAGGAGAACTCACTTAAAATAAGTAAGTGTGTGCTGATTTCTAGAAATTATCAATGGAATACATCGTAAAATTGCAAAATTTAAGCGTTAGCCCTCAAGCCCATTAGAAAAATGAGGGTCAACGATGATGGCGGACTTCCTTCAGCTTAGCATTGGCCAGCACCACAAGTACCCTCTCCATATACCTCCATGGTGACCATGAATGTGATATTCCATCTTTTTTTAACGTAAACACAAAAATACCTATTATATGTTTCAAATATACGTTTAATTTTTCTCCAGATGCAGCGCCATTTCTATAGAATACTGTATCTCACTTTAACTCCGTTTTTCTTTGTAATTTTCGAATTTATTGTTTTCTATGCATTAATAAAAATATTTTCCATTGGCAAAATTTACAATATTTTGTATAATTTTGTTAAAATTGGTATGATTTTTAAATTATGTTCAAGGTAAATCCCCAATTTTCTTTTCTTTTATTTTTTTGTAATATCTTTATTTCCAGCGTTTAATGTCACAGGATGATGTAACATATTGACCGAATTGGGTATTAACTGTGAAGAGTCGGCAACTGTAATGCAGGACAGTTGGTCCAATGGGGTGCCTATGTTCGTAATATTCTTCTTCTTGGTTTTGTGTATTTGAAGTTATGGATCCAGAAATAAAATTATTCTTATTAATATTTGCTATAAACTCAAAAAAAATAAGATGGTTAGATGCTTGTATTTCTTTTTCAATCAATTTTTTGGGAGATTTTGCTTCCTATAAACAGTTTTTTGTGTAAATTTAATGTATTAGAAGAGTGAATAGTATTTTCCCTCATGTTTATCTCATGCTCCCAACAAACATAATGTATTTTCGATTTGCGGTAAGTTACCAAGAAATGGTATTTGTTGATAATATCAATAGCGAAAGTTGACATAAGTATTCAGAAATTGAGTAAAATGATATTGAGGACTTTTCATGATGGAACCTCCCTAAGCAACGAAACCCATAATGGTTGGTTTGTTATTTAGGGAGGCGACCGTCAACTGAAGCCATTTGGGGAATGGAGTAAGTTGGTTAGGTCTGTAAGGAAGAAGGTTCATCGGGGAATTGAGGAAAGGTGGAGAGAAACCCGGAGTCGGCTATGTATATCCTGCCCAGAACGAAATACGCCAAGAGGACCTCGGTTTAACGTCTCATACGAGAGATGGAGTAGTGAATTTTAAGTGCCCTCCTAAGAACAAGACACCCAATTAGGGATATGGTGTCCTTAGAAAAATATACCTCCGCCCGGATTTGTACCCTGGGCATCGGTATGGTAGGCCAGTACTCGAGTCACCACACCAACTCGATCCCCAAGATCATAATAATTTAATAGTAAATTGCTGTATAAATGTACGTAGTTTTCTATTTCTAATCACTGTATATTATCAAATTGAATTGCTTTTTATAATTTTCTAATCGATATATTTCTCTTGCAGGTAAGTGCCTCGGAAATCATCTTGGTTTGACTTTTTTGGTGGGAAAAATACGTAAGTAATCATTTCACTTGTTTTCATCGTCATCTTTAGTCGATCAATCCGAAGATTGGTTGACTTAAGGTAACCATTCTACCCAATCCTAATCCTAACTCGGCTATTTTCACCAACTCCTAAGCGTAATTATGTTTTCTTTGCTTTAGTTGATATTCTTTCACTTTTTGAGAGTATGTTATTACATACAGGGAACATTATGACCGCCACTATGGAGGGCAGGAGTAAACAAAATGATTTAACTTTGTCAATGCACGGTAATAGTTTGACATTGGACAATGAGTAAACTCCAGGCACGTTATTTATCGGACCTTTTGTCCTCTGCGTGATATTATTTCCTATATCCTTAAAGCATCACCACTCTTCGGTACGTGGTCGTAGCAAGAAGCAGAAAAGGGCCTTTTTTCTTGAAGGACTTATCGTTGAGTCACAACCAGTGCGACTTACGGTATTAAAAGACATCTCGGACTCCCAAGATTTTTGCTCCCCTTGCTTTTTTTCATTGCTAACGGTCCTTCTGTGGCCGTTAACTGCCGCTTTAGTTGCCGGCAAAAGCCACCAGCATCTATAGTGCGTGCTTAGTTCCTCATTGTCTTCCAAGTGGGAGCCTTCTTATAAGAGATTTCTCGTCCACTTCTTTTCGTTTATTTTTCCCGTCTCTTCCTGATTCCCTCTTCTAATGTCGTCGACAATTTCCTCCGAAGTTTTCCCACCCGCCGATAGAGGCGCTCGCTTCATTTCCGCCCTTCAACGCTTGGATTTTTCCGGTCCTTCTCAGCGGAGAATGGCTCTTTATTTTTATTTGTGGAGGTCGCTGAAAGTTTTATCGTGCTTGAAGTGTGATATGATTGCATTGAAGTCACGTAAAGCCGACCTTGATCTCGAGAAACGACGAGAAACCCATAATTATGTGAATTATGTTTTCTGTGTAAGTTGGAAAAAACGCTCTGTTATTCAAGTTAAGACGTTGTAGAAATCAGTGCGGCAGACTATACTTCTTCCAGTTGCGGCTCATAATTGAATCGCCGGCCCCCGATATAAAAAGAACCCTGATGTGAATATTCTCATGGTACCATAAATATTGTTGTAATTAAAACTGTAGCTTTTCGCAATCTCCTTGTATTGGCCTTGCTTTCGCAAATTACTGCAACTTTCATTGATTAGCCTCACTTATCAATGTAATAGTTTTGGACGAAGCTAATGAAAACATTTTATTGCCATTGGATTTGGATTCTTAATCCGTATAGTGCTTTATTTCATCCATCCTTTTTGAGTGCTTACGTTTTTACATTTTCGTTAGATATTCGTTTTTCGCTAATATGTACGAAATGAAATTGTAGTCAATAAAATGCTTTTATGTGCGTTTTATGACCATTTCCTTTTTAACATTGCAATATTTACGGATGTATCGTCATCATAATTGAAATATCCGTTTTATTACCACGGTTTATGTGTGCTATGTTTGTGGCATCTACTAAACACGAATTCCTTTGGCAGTTGCTAGCTGACCGTTAATGCTCGTTGTCAACTGATAACCTAGATCATACGTTAGCATAGGTTTCTCAGCGTCTACACAGTCTGGTTTTCATAGAGAACGTTGTTGAACTCATGTCTATCATCCATAAATCAATTTTGTGTCATAAGTGGGATAAAAGTTTGACCAGAGTACACTCATAATAACGTATTGGCTTGCATTAAAAGTGTCATTGAGACATGGTTTATACAGCTGTTACTTTAATTTATCCTTAAAATTAGTAGAACCATAATGATGCGCTCAATACAATCAAATATTATAAGGCCAGTGATGAAGCATCCCTCTGTCACGCCTCTGTAATAACTCGCAGAGGATAAATTTGATGCCCATTACTTTTCCATGTCTTTTCGTCCTGCTGCCCACCATTTGTTCACAATGCTTCAAGATTAGGGAAAAACCTTTCGCTATCGTTTGTAGTTGTAAAAACCGATTCCAAGTACAACTTGTTATTTTGAAAACCTGAAAGTTGATTTTTTTGGCGGATATGGAATGCATATAGAACGTAAGGAGACGAATCATTTTAGCTCTTGTACTTGAATTCTCTCATATTACTGCTTTTTTGAGGATGGAGTTACGTGTTGTACATAAAAATGGTGTATTAAGCAAATTAATATTTCTGAACATGTGAGCTAGATGGCATGAAAGAAGGAATTATTGAAAACTTGAGTTTTTATTTTTCGCTACCTAAGGGTTCTGTACAAAAGGAACTCGGCAAAATTCGAAGCATATGTGTGAAGAAGTATTTGGTGCCCGATGAGGTGAAATTCTAAGAATCTACCCTTTTTACAAACTGTTGTAATAAATTTACCGATATTTATTCATAGAGAATTCGAACCAGCCAAGCAAAATGTTTCCGCAACTGAGTTAAACCTTAGTCTCAAGTAGAATTTTGTCTGTGGAACAGGATTTACCCCCTATGGAAGTATTTAAAAAAATAGTTCAAATTATTAAAACATAAATTGGCAGAATTATGAATATATATTATGGATTTGGATGTTTGGCATTGTTGCCTAGGCTACGTGTTGCCTAAATTTCCACGTTTAGTTCACCCAGTCCTTGGCGCCACTTCGATTAGTGTCTTTTCTGTTGTTATTGTAAATAGACGTAGTTAATTGTTGCTAACGTGAGACTGTGGTGAATATTCAATAACGATCGATGAGATATGAATTGATTGATGATTAGAATATATCTTGCTATATTTGTTATCTAAAATTTACTTTTTAAATGCTAGAGAGGAAATATCTATTACAAGAAATGTATAAAAGGTTTATAAAACGTTCATCGTGTGCCAATTACGATGTTTGTCAGAATCCGATTATAATTGGAATATAATGAGCCTGTTTTGCCTAAATAAAGAATTCAGAATGCCTTGTTTGAACAGAACTTGCTTCGTACCCGGCTGCAAAACAGGGTATGCGTCTACGAGGACCCAAAATAGGAGACTTGGATTGAAAAATAAGAATCTGTTCAAGGCGGCGGCAAGTGCATTCCTTTTGATCTACACTGCAATGATGGCCATTGGGAATACTTATAAAGTCACCTCGCATTATTATTAAATTTCCGTATAGCCTTATTCACGAAGTTCTAAGACGTTAATTGTGCATTTGTGTAATTAAATTTGTAGAGGAATTAAATATACCTGTAGACCGGACGATGTTAAAAAGTGTATAATTACGTCCCGCGTGTATTGCTACATTTTTTATCCACTACATCATGATTACTTGTAAGTAAAAGTCAATTTATATTCATGGGAAAACCGGTAAGACGTGTTTATTTACAATCTGTCGACTGTATTTACATTTGAACTTACGTCTTTCATCACTAGACGGCACCGCTTTAGAAAAAGTTGATTGTTTACAGAATTCTAGACAACAGTTTTTGGCAACGAGATACCAATCCATAATATATATAGTCATGGGCAGGATACTGTGTAGATAAATGTGGCAGTTTGACAGTGCTCAGTTTTACAGAGAACGTTGGTAGTGGACTTAATCATTGCCGTACTATTTGTTTGGTAAAAAAGTATTTTTTAAAAGCTTGATTTATGCGTTGTGATTATTCGCCTTCGATGACAGCCGTTCTAAGCGTGGGATATGAATGAGCTCACAACATTTGAAAAAGTATTTCCTGCGCAAATGCGCGTTCATTCTTCCTTTTTTTCCTTGAATAATGTTATTTTGATAATTTTTCATCCAGCGATAATTTCGGGACGATATTTCCGTGACGATCTTGACTCAAATGTCACATCCGCGAATTGATTCGTCAATAAACCTCGGCGATTTTGATCATTTGTATTTTGTGTATTAACCGATGGCGAGCTGTAATACCCCACTTACGAGACACTTTTGTCAAAAAAAAACGGTAATAGGTGAAAAAGTGAAAGATCTGGTTAGGCCCCAACTTAACCCCGCGGTGGGCACTTAAGGTAGATTGAGCGAGATAATTCCCTAATCATAATGGAGACCTTATTCGAATTATACGGTTTAATTTTAGCAGCTATAAGAAGTATGAATTAAATACTAAATATTTAATATTGAAATAATATACTTGTATATGACTTAAAATATAGGTAATCAAATAATGGTCTTTGATTTGACTCACTTTATTCACGCGGTACGTTCAAAACTCCTTCATAACGGGTTTTTTGTGGTTCTGAAAAAGTTACTGCGGTGACAATATGATTTATTTTCAATAATAGTCAATAAAACTGAAAACTAATCACTGTTATTTTGTTAACTAGATCAAGATGTTAGAAATGCTTCATTTTTTTAAATGAGGTCTCTCAGGAGAGCTTATCCTACCATTTCCCATGTAAAAGAGCTGGAGTTATTTGTAAAAAATCTCGGAATGTAGTTCGGTGAGGGGCTGATATTTTGGTATCTTTGGAAGAGTAAGTTATTTTTCGTTAAAATGAAACCAAATTAATTGATTTATAGGTGAAATGATATTTCACTCAAGCTACCTAATTTTTCTTTTTTATGGAATGGCTATCGGGTCAATTTCAGGTTTAGGTGGAGAACATCATTTTAACGTCACTCTATATTTCTGAAACAGATACCGATAGGTATAGATATTCCTGTGTCCGTGTACCATCAGTGAAACTATGACACTCCGCTAGCATCCAGTTTAACTTTTTACTCTTTCATTCTGTTAATTTTGCCTACTACATCCGCTTTTCATGGATTCCTAGCACCATGTACTTCAATCCCCTGTAGCGGCTTGCCAAGGAGCAGGCCTCGGTTGGTCCTTTGGTTGTTTATTCTATTCCTCAATGAAGAAGATGAATAATTTTTAATTATATATAATTTATCTCCGGAAAAACAGACATGGAAGTAATAAGAAAACTGCAGGGTTTAAGCGATACATTTATTTTTCTGTAATTGATTCTGTAGTGAAAATCGTTTTTATATTTATTGAAGAGCACCTGTAGGGAACGCTGAATGCATTTTTATTAGCTGTACTTATTTGTAAATGTAATTTCATTCGTGCTAAATGAGGCGTCAATCTCGTCTTATGTACTTATTTACTCCCTTACCGCCGCCGTAAATCTCTACAAAATTTTTTCCCTCTCGGATGTCTCTAATTTATCTTCATCGCTTTCTTTGGGCCGACAGATAGACGTCCCAAATCGCGAGGAATTAACGTACGGAAAAAAATCTTCTTTCGGTGTCATCCTGCCTTTCCTACCGGTATTCGCCATCCCAATAAAAAACTTATGAGATGACAAGCTGACGAGCAAACATCGTCTATTCGCTTCGACCTGCCGTGAGTTTTTGAGTGACGTATGCCAACACGCTTACGTATCCAGAACCGAAATCAAAACTCCGGAAGCTAAAGAACGGAAGTGGCGAATAACCTAGGTTCATTTCCCTCGTCTGGTCTATCTTATTTTATTGATTTATAGCAATATTCATATTTATGTAAAGGTTTTCTGCCTAGTTTATTGGGGAAGGTATTGTGTGATAGACTCTCTTTAAAATTGAAATAGTTTTCAGTTCATCGTTTACGACTTTAATCTCTGAAAAAGTTGAATTAAACTATGGTGGACAAGCTTTAATTGCATGATATCTACTCTAGCATTCCCAGAGCTATGCAATATGTATTAAAAGTATAAAAAAGACTAAAAATTCATTTACCTAAGTAGGTTGGATTACAGGAATAACTTTCATATGAATGCTGGCTCACAATTCACCTTCGGAACTTATCGGAAGATGACATTTTTGCTCTGCTTTGCATTTTGTATTGACACTGAACTTACGTACTCACACCTCAAGCCCTAAAATGAAAACTTTACGTTTACTCAGTTTACAACTACTATAATATGCATCGTAGATTCGCCTGCTGTAGAATTTTTCATGCACACTACACGCGCTCTTATTTAGAAAAAGCTTTAGTTTGCCTACCTAAATTTTCAAGTCTGCTGATATAATGTAACCTTAACCTTGTTGCAAATAGACATTTTCAATCTATATTCATGTGTCATTCTATAAAAAATATCGTTGGTGTATCAGATGGTATTTTTGCTCTGATTATTAAGACTGAACTCACTTAAATCTCAAAGCTAAAAATGATAACTTTGTGTTTACTGTGTTTACAGATGTTACAATATGCATATTAGATTCTTCCGCTGTTGAATTTTTCTCTGAAAATAGGTACATCAACTTTTATTTAGGAAAAGCTTCAGTTTACCCACCTAAAATTTCAACTCTGCTGTTATATAATGTAGCCTTAACCTTGTATAAAATAAAAATGTTCAAGCCGTATTCATGGGTCGTTCATGAAAAATTATCGTTGATACATTAGATGACATGTTTGGTCTGGTTATTAAGGCTGAACTCCCTATAGCCTCAAACCTTATAATGGTAACGTTGTGTTTGCTCTGTTCACAGATGTTACAGAATGCATCGTAGATTCCCCTGCTATTGAATTTTTCCCCGGAAATTCCCCAACCTTTTTTTAGAAAAAACTTCAGTTTGCCTACCTAAATTTTTAAGTCTGCTGATATAATGCAGCCGTGACCTTGTTGCAAATAAAAATGTTCAAGTCGTATTCGTTTGTCGTAGTACAAAAATGATGGTTGGTATAAAATTTATCAAATCCTACTCCTACTCCACCGCTCTATGGTCTCTCATATTTTCATTATACCCTCCTCTTTATCGCATAAAATTTCCGCGGGCATTTAAGTGTAATTGTTATAAGGTTTCGCTAAGGTTGGTACCGCATTAAGTCTAATGAGAAGTTTGCTTGAAATCGGCTGGTCCAGGGTATTGTTGGTTATTGCGTTCAAGAATGAATATTTCATGCATTTCCCTACGAAATTCCGCTCCCTACCGTAGAGGCATATAATTAAAGGTGCTAGAGTGCACTTGCTATCCGAAACGAAGTTGAGAGAATTTAATTTTCAGTATTCTCATCAGTAATATGTCTTACTTAATAGATATAGCCGTAAATGAGGTGAAAGATTTAGGAACAGATTCGATAAATTATACTCGTATGGTATGTCATTTATTTAAAGAGTAGTCAGGGTTCTCTCGGTAAGGACAATTAACTACCTCAGCCTAAAAACTCTGAATGATCGTGAATACCACAAATATTTTCCAGTAGGATCGCAGTTACCATTTTCAGAGAAGAAATTGTGGCTGGAAAAGTCCTCCCTCAGCCATCGCTGGGGATAAAGGATTTATAATGGCGAATAAGGTTTTACGTGAGGACGGTTAGGGTGCGCTGGGCGAGTATCGAGGAGGAGAAAGCGGAAGGGAGTAGGGAGAATCGGCGTTGCGGCGAGCCGGAAAGCCGACCAGAGTTCTCTCGGTGTCGTTCCGGGAGGGAAGAGTATATCGTTCGATACTTTGAATGGCTCGTCATATCGCCGCCCGACTCAATTTACGCCCATCCATGGTGATTTCTCTCCTAATTTTTCCGCCTGCATTTACATTTTTCTTCCTTTTTTCTCGTTTTCTGGCGGAAAAGTAAGCTAACGTCCGGTTTGGGAGTGTAATTCGCGAAGCTTTATTTTCTCCTCCTCTCCCGCCACCCCCTCGTGGATGGGCCCGTGGTTGAGTTTCAGCAAGGGGCGTGGGGGTAGGGGTGTAGCAGAATTTTTCGCTGAATGTGTCCTCGCGTGATTAATGCCCGGGGGATTTTTTTGTTTTTGTTTCAGGAATGCGAAGAGAGATAAGATCCCCGCACACAGTTCGCTCCCGAAGCACAAAGACCTGCGGAGAGTCCGTCCGAGCCGGGCTATTTTTCGTTTGATTTTTGCATTGTCCCCCTAGCAGTCCCGGCTCTGGTTTATTGCCTGCGAGGAAAAAAAATAACTAGAGGAAAAAATAGGACGCGAAGGAGATTAATACCATTATTCGGCACTATTAATCTCTCGCCGCTAGTCTGAGCGGCCGGCTCCCACGGTATAGGACAGATATCCATCGCGTCCGGTGGTGTTCTCAAAAATTTTGGTGGATCCGCTTTTCCCCCTTTCCGTCTAAAAATCGTGTTTTTCCGCCAATCGTGCGGCGTTTTGCAATAAAGGTGACTTTATCTAAAAGGCGGCCTTGTATCGGAAGTGCATGGAGTCGGGAGTTTTGGTGGTTTTAAAATTCACGTTTCGATGTTGGGATTGGAGGACGGTGCAGTGAACATCAGCCCAGTCATTCATCGTGTGTCACGGTTATTGGGTCCCTATTCATTTCTGGTCCTATGGTATTTCCCTTGTTAAGTGTCCTATGTTGAATATCCGTGTAAATATCCCACTTGTGTGCTTTACTGCTGCATATTAGACATTTTCAGCCAGGAATTTTAGGGGAGAATAAATTCTTTAAATTTTTAATGACATACTAGGGGCCTCCCTTAACTTTAAGTTATGAAATCTGTTCATCCTTTTGTATGTAAATGATGACTATCTCAATATAAGACTTCCAGCTAGTTTTCATCCCATCAACATTTCTCCCAGTTAACCATTACGGGATAATCTGGCGATGTTATTTGATCCAATCCTATTTACAATGAAGGCGGTTTTCAAATATTTTAGGTTTATTTTAACTATATTTTCTAATACTAAGGCTACGTGTCGCTTTTACAGTGTGAATAGTAAAATCTTCTATCCATGTTCCCAATTCAAAAAAATTATAAATTTATCTCCTGGCTATGGATTGAAATACTATTATTTTAACATTTTTAATTAGCTTTAATGGTTTGCCAGATATTTTTAGGATTGTATTCGATAAACAGAAAACTTATCGCGAACTCTCATTCTGGAGCAGGGATTTCTCTGATGAATTCTGACTTTGCAATATACTATCTAATGCTCTTCCTAATTTTGAAAGGAGTGTAGAGTGTGAGAATAGCAATACTGTAACAAATATAAAGACAACAAAGCACTAATTCATTGCTGCTGCTAAAAAAGTTGTAACAAAAATAAATAAAACTGCTGCTGGAAGGACGCTACTGATTTTGAGGGGATATTTTGCTTTAATGGGGTACCTAAGATAATTAAGGCAGTCATATTAATTAAGACTACTAGTCTGATGTTATTGTAATTTTGGGGTGATTTTGTATTTGCTGAGGAGGACATTTTTATAATGATGTGCAGTTGGACTTATAAAAAGTTTAATTCAATTCTGTAGTCTCTCCAGCTTTCATCTAAAAATTTGAATTTTTAGTCCAACTGAGTTTTATTTAAACAGGTCAGATTTTGCGGTCAGCTATTGAATGCTATCAATGGATATGATATCGGTAAAAAAAAGTGGTCGGGCGATCCCCGCAAATCCTTTTGTTGACCCAATCCGCTCTCTGTTTGGCTTTTGATCACTTGCGATCCCGCTGGCGAGGGAAGTCGTAGGTGACAATCCGGGCGGAAAAATACGTTTTTGCAAAGGTCAGCATTAACCACTGGTTTGCTTGCGTGGCATTTCAGGGAGGAAAGATCTTTTACTAGCCAATAATACTGAAATTGACCTGAGAGAATACATTCAGTGGACCGGGATACACATTAATAAATCAGTCATGTGGTTCTTTCACGGAGAAAAAAAATTTTCTCGGAATAAATTCCCAGTCGTCTCCTCGACTTTTTATCTCGATGGTTGGGTCTTCTCAGCCCTCCCTCGACCCCCCCGTTTAATTTTCTTAATTCTATTGCAGAGCTCGCGCGACTTTTTCAAGGGAAAAAATGAAGATTTTTCTTCATTTCCGCCACGCCTGTTCCTCGCTTGAGCGAGCAAAAACAACACGCTAGCGAGTCTACTTTTCCGCGAGTTCAGGAAAAATAGTTTGGCCGGACGAACGGAAAACGTTTGTGAAAATGCGATAATCACGCCGGTGCGACAACGGGAAAAGTTTTGATGCGGAAACAAGCGAGGAAGTGGGGGAGTGGTGGCGGGAGGTTGTTGGAGGGTGGGTAAGGGAAGAAAACAAACAAAAGAGGTAGTGGTTAGGCAGGCCGTCGCCACCGGAGACAAAAGCCCATCAAAAGGGCGAAATAGCCTCCCCCAACATTGTTTAATGCTCCTCGGCGGGCGTAGCGGAAGGTAAAGTAGGCAAGGTTGGGTGGGTGGTTTTATATGCCTCTTTGAGAGCATCGTACAAAGCTTTCGTTAAACAGATAAACCGTGCGCTTTTTTATAAACTGGTCTCGTGTGTGCTCCATCTCAAAACTCCCGCAATGGGCTCTTAAAACTTAAGTGGTTTCCAGGAGGAGCAGAGTGAGAGCGGTAGCGATAGATGCCGGCCGTGAGGTCGCTGCTGAAGGAGAGGATAATGGAGGAAAGGAGGAAGTGCAAAGTTGAGAACGGATAGTAAAGAGACGACCAAAAGGGTTAGGTTAGGCCAACGCCACAGGGATGACCGAGGTCCCGTACTGACGACCAGAATAACGTTACCACCGAGACCATGTCCGCGACCGTACACCGATAACCACATCCGCGGATATCTGACGAAGCGTATGGTACTGGCATTGTCACTCGGCGTTACCGTCGAACCGCATCAGCGCTCTGTGAGAGCCAATTTTTATTTTGGACCTTCAACCTGCTGGAGGTTCACGGATGTACTCAAAGCCTTTTAAAACGTCCCCCTTATCTTCATGGCACAGGCCAGCACCGCTACGGGATAAGTAATAGATTTTTAATGTATGAAAGAATTAGCGTAAATTATTAGCCATTCATCTAAATTCTGAATAAAGAATATATTTCATATTTAATTTCAAGCCTCATTGTCAGCCGTCATCAATGCGGAAAAAGGCTTGTTTCTATTCTTCAAATCACTATTCTTTAGGTTAACCACTTTTTCAAGCCTCATTGTCAGCCGTCATCAATGCGGAGAAAGGCTTGTTTTTATTCTTCAAATCAATATTCTTTCAGTTAACCACTTTTTCTATTAAAATTCTTAAATTTAGCGTTGCTCACGTACATAGCGTTCCATGTCGTATTCTTCTCAATAAACGTTCTCAAGATTCGAAATTCTATTTCGAAAGATGTCTTAAATTTTGGCTATTTGATTTCGAAATATAATTTTAAACATTGAAATTCAAAATATTATCTTGAGTATGGGAATAAGTTTACAATCTACCGTTTCGTATTACTCAAATGGTCCAAGAATATTCCTCAGAAACTAATTTCTCAGGTTGTTAATATCCTTTGCCGTGCGATGTTATATATCTCATGCCAAAGTTTCTTCTTCACTGGCTTCTACCTATCGGAAATGCTTAATCTTTCATCCCCTTTAACGTCCTCTTCTTTTATTTACCACCTTCAACTGTAAATTCTTCTTCTACTTGCTGGTTACGATTCATTTGGCGTAATTACAAACTGCTTTAAAGTGGAATATCTGTATAATTTTTACGCGGTATCTATTGCCTTCACATATAATAATAATGTGAGAAAATTTTCTTTTTATTTTAATTCAGATCTTAGATGAATTCCGGCATAAACAAATATAAATAAAATAGATTAAAAAAGGTGTAATAAGAAAGGAGGTAGGTCATATATCATCACCATTGTTCATTCAATCCTAAGATTGGTTGACTGCAGCCCTTCACTCTTCCCTATCTAATGAAAAATGATAGAATTGAGATAGCTTAGTGTTAGGAAGAAGAACAAAAAATTATTTTAGAATTTACTGATAAGGAAATCGTAGGGATGGTAAAGGATGAATACTGCAAATTTTTTGGCTTCGTACGAACACCAATTCTAGAACACACGGCCATAAAGCATTAGTTACTGACCAATTAAAAATCTAGGTTGAAAAAATGTTGTAAACGAAGAAACAATAAAAATAAAACCTTAGCAACAAATTCGTATGCAGTACTAGTACTATCGTACTAATTTGGCATTATTAAATCTATATGTATTAAATATGAATTGTTTAACTGTCATGATGAACAGACAACATCTGCTTCACCACAAACACTCGCCTGAAAGCATTCGCTTTGCCTAGGAAAGAGGGAGGGCGAGGATTTATATATATCAGCTATCTGCTTAATAATCATTAGAGGAATCTTAGACAATACTTGTGTAGCAGAAGAGACAGAAAAGTACATCATGCATTAATGACAGTAGATGTAAATGCACGCTTGAGAACCCAGCTTGCACCCAGCTTGAGAATGAGTTCCGTTTTACTGGATTTAACTGGGAAGAAAAACTACCGGAAAAAATATAATAATGAAGAAAGGCTTCTCGGGATTCCTTCCGGGTTGGAAAGCCCATGATCAACGTTTGGATATGTAGTTTTTCGATTGAAATTTTTTATCAAAAATATAATACCTTATTACTTTCCACAAGTCATTCACCATTTCAGCAAATTACAATTTCTTTGTTCGCAAATTTGTAAAGCTTTAGGCAGCCTCTTAGAACAATTGTGTTGGGGCTACATTCTTAAAAAGAGGGCATTGCTCCACATAGCTTCAAAGGAAAACAATACTATTAACACAATTTAAAAAGTTGAATATATAACCATTTTTATGTAACGTTTAAAAAGTTTATCCAATCCTGAAAGTACCATAAGTTTAAATGTTGCAATTTCAAACCTTAAAACTCACCGATAATATGTGTGGAACGATTGGCATTATCCGTATATTAATCCATACATTACCCTGCGTGCTTGTGACACCCCTGGGTAATATTTGCGTGATTCAGCCGTATTACTCCCTTTCTCTCTCTCTCTCTCTCTCACTCCCTCTCTCTCTATCTCTCTCTCCGTCCTCCGCTTTCTCCGTAACCTGATGTGATGAGCGCCTCATTGTCTTATCGCGGAATATTACAGCCTGGGGAGCAATTCCAATCATGGAGACTGTTTATGTGTGCTCCCGTAATGGCTAAATCCTCGTCGCGCGAACGCTCGCTAAATCACATGCCTCGCGTGCTGTCGCTGGAGGTTAGAAAGATACAATCCTTTGGTGTCTTCAATGCACGGATAAGCTTGCACCAAAATGCTGAAATATTGAAGCCATATTTTTTTACATGAAGCAGGCTTCAGGAGACGTTTCTTAGTTATGTAATCATTTAAGACAAAATGGTTAGTTATTTAGGGTGGCGACCGACAGATGTGCCTAAAGAAATGTGCTGGAGCATTGGTTGTGGAGGTTTCGACAATACTTTTTAGACGATACTTGTGTAGCTGGTTCGACGGAAAGAAGTTATTGAGGAATGAGGAAGGGTGGTCAGAAACCTGGCGTTGGCATTGACCTAATGCTAACGAGAGGTACCACCGTAACTACTGTTAAATGTCCTATCCGATGGATGGGTCACGATGTCTCCACACAGTACTCAAAGACGAGGGATCGAGTATTGACTGAAAAATATCTCTTCGACCTCTTAGTTCGAACCCTAGTTATCGGGATGGGAAGCCGTTGCAATTCCATCCGATTTTGACACGACTACAGCATAAATTCTTGTTTCAAATGGTTTTGTAAATCATCAAATCCTTGCTAACTCTGTCTTGGTGGTTGAAACACCCTTTGTTGCGGTATAATTTCCAAGGCTATGTTCAGTCTAAGGTAGTGCGAGCGAGATAGATCCCTAATCATAATCGAGACCATATTTGATGTATAAGTTTTAATTTCACCAGTTGTAAGGCGCACGAATTAAATATTGCATTATTAATGGTGCAATAAAATAGTTTTACATGACAGAAATTGTAAGATATCTAAATAAGTCTTTAACTTGACTCATTTTTTTCACGCGGTACGTTTGAAACTCCATCAAAACGGAAGGTTTAATGTGATTCCGAAGAATTTACTGTGGTAATAATATGATTTTACTATCAAAAATAGTTGAGAAAACACAAACTACACACTGCTGGTTTTTTGACGAGATCTAAGTGTAGGAAATGCCTATTTTTAATATAAGGTCGCTCGTGAGTTCATACACGTACCATTTCCCGTATAACAGGGTGGGTATTTTTTGGCAAATAGCTCAGAAAGTAATGTAGTAAGGGGCTGCATTTTTGGTGTCAATGGAAGGGTGAGATATTTTTCATTAAAATGAGACCAAATTCATTGATTTCTAGGTAAAATTATACTTCGCTCAAACTACCTTAAGTTATTTATTTAGGCACTTTTATTATTGTCTGGTTAATAAAACATGAAAAATTACTTAGCCATTACGTATATTTCGTGTTTTGCGAGAGTTAGGGTTTTTGTGTAATAGATCAAATTCTGGCCACTTGACATGAACAAATACGGTTGGGAGAACGTATTAACGTTAGCCTTGATGCAGAGAAAATATTTGACCAGTGATTATAAAACCAGGCATTGATGTAGTTGATTACGGATTGAAAAGCGCCATTAAGCGTCCTATCTTTTCCTCTGTATCTCAATCTCTTCTTTTTAGTCCATGTCATTATCTCACCATCCTGCAGATATCAAGTGCTTTTACTGAACACTAGTATGGAATTCAAGGAAGACACATTTAGTAGTTTAATTGGTCGATGTTTCATGCGAATTAAATTGGTACTTCAATCTAACCATAACGCTCCATGAGGAAGTAACGTGAAGTTCAAAGCGACTTTTGTTCATACGGTATGTAAGCTAATCGATCTCCGTAGCTTTTTTTATGACTTTATTGATTGCCCCAACAGTTTTTCTCGTCTCCTCACTTCAAGCTCACCGCTCTTTTGAGTGGTAATTAATCGGCTCTCCTCTTAGAACTTAGAGAAAAGAGGCAAGCGATATTTTTTGTCTCGTGCAACATTGTGCCAGTGCATATGCTGACCCCGAGCGCTGGTTTTTCTTGCAACCTCGCGGTGAATGGCCAGAATACAACCGGCGATAGGCAGAATAAGGTCACGGAGACTTGGCGAACGTGGGCGGGGAAAAATCACCGGGCATGAAAAACCGCGAACTCAAAAAGACCTTAGGGGCCGCGGTCGCTTAAAAATGCAGAAATGCCAAGCTGTGACAGGGCTGAGCGCGAAAACCTTGGCGGAAAAAACTTGCCGAAGGAGGCGGACTCGGAAAAAATGGTGTGTGAGTGAATTACCTGCCATTGAACTGGGAAAAGGGAAGTTTTGTTGTGGGGAAAGGGAGCTGAGGGAATGTGAAAGGGATAAAGACTTGGTTTTGAGCGCTTTCGCTAAAGATCTGAGTTTTCCCTCGGGAAATATTAATTGGAGGAAATTAAGAAACGATTGTTGAGCCGTGTGGATTGCGAGGATTTCCCATAATAAGCTCGGAATAGCGAAGCAGCGAATGGGCGAGGCAGGGGTGCCGTGTGAACACTTTAACGTTAGCTTTAATGTGGATGTTCTATTCACTATCCCGCGTCTTAGGACTCGGTAGATCGATTGGTGACTACTTTAAGCATTCATGTGGCAACTATTGACATATACTCCCCGTATACCGTTATCTAACGGGGTAAATATGTACGAATAAGTGATAATCATTAATGGTGGGCTCAGGAAACGCTGTTATAGTGGTTTAGTCCGCGTTTTATTGATTTTGTCCTCGTCCCGAACCTTGTATATCCATTTTCGTTGATTGACTTGCTATTTATGTGAGTGACCGACGATTAAGGTCATTTGGACGATTAACAAGGGGTGTTTTGGTTCGTAATGGATGGATTGACGGGAAAATGGAGAAACAGTGGAAAGAAACCCTGTGTTAGCTTTTGCTTGATGTTAGCGAACGATGCATGAAGTGGATCATGGTTTAATATCCCTTCCGAAAGACAGAAAACTGAAATTGAAGTTCTCTCCACATGGCATTCAATTAGGTATCGAGATTCCTCGTCAGTATTTTCTACACTGCGTTCGTTAGACTCGCAAGTTGGGAGGAGAGTACTCATGACACGATGACATACCAATCTTTTACGTTTGAATTATATCTAAAAGTTACTACGCATTTTATTTCCTGATCCGCAGGCCTCTAATATATCGTCATATAAAAGTTAAGTTTCTTCCTCTTTACTCGTGATATCGCAGATTTTCATGATAAATCTCTAATCCTTATGTCTATTGAGTAAGTCTATGTATGGATAATATTTTATTGCCTAATCAATACGAAACGAACTTCGCCATCGCTTTTTTCCTCGCCAATTCACTTTTCACTGTCAAATAATTAATAATTATTAAAGAAATCACATTTAGGGTTATTTTCTCATTGCAGTCGAAGATTTTTGGTGGCAGTGATTTATTATCTAATGAGCAATTTTAATGACTGTAGTTTCATAATAAAAATTTGTTCCATACTCTAAAAAGATTGGACAGCGGTACCAAAGAGATAGTTGAAGAAAGTGATGAAGGAAACGGAAATGGTGACTGTGAAAAAGTTATAAAATAAATGGTTACAGGGGATAACATGTGGAAGATAAACGTAATAATCTTTAGAACTACCAAACTTTTCGAAGAAGTGTATTGAAATTACCTCAAATGGGGTTTATGAGACATGACTGTCCATTTACCTTTAGGGTGATTTGAAATACACCGAAAAATGATCACGACTTGTAAAATCGCCGAAGTCTTACCGGTCATACCATTACATGCGGCAGGGATTTTGTTGCGACAATTAGCCTGATTTAAAAGCAACCTGAATTACTTTATGTGGAATTGGACGTTAAAATTCCTTCAAATGTATTTTTTTTAATTATTGATATAGGTTACTTTCACTCGGCCCTTTTACTCTAGTGCCCATTCCCTGCCTCACTTCCTCCTGTAGTACTCAACGCTCAACACTTCCCTCTGAATAGCGGAAATATCGCCGGTACTTCCGACAATAACTGCCGGCTGCGACCCCTGGGTGGTGGGGGGGGGGGGAGAGGGCAGAGGGGCGAGGGATGAAGATTTTTAGGAGAACGCCGTTCATGGGAGAGCAGCGATGAGTCCACGGATGCGAGAAATGAAAAGCGGAAGTTGGAATTTGGGGGAGGGAGGGGTTAATAGCGTAAAGAGTGGCGTTGGCCAGTGGAAGGGAGGATTGAGGGAGAAAAGGGAAGTTGGGAAAGTGTTAAGGTGGGACGGAGTGCGGGTGGCAAGGGAGATCCCTTGGCTCTGTTGGGGAGGTTTTTTTAAAAGGGTGTGGGGCAGAGTTCCCTCTTCTCGTGCCTCCTACCCGCGCCCTCCCGAACGGAGGGTCATGAATGGGGCCTTTGCGAATGCGGTCGATAAAGCGAATGGAGAGAGGGGATGTTCGGGAACTCTTCACGACCTTTCCACCTTGTGCTTTGTGCTTCCCCTCCCCTTGTTCCAAGTGCCCGCCCCCACCCTTCTTATTACTCCACTTACATTTCCAGTTGTCTATTCCTGTCACCCCCTCTCCACATTCCGATTAATTCTTTCGTGCCCGCGGACTTCGAATGCCAAAGATATTATTACGACGGCACCACACATAGAGATGCGATCGGTCACGTGTTATTCCTAATTGATTTTCATGGCAATAATCAATGAAAAACAAAAATAGCGTTTTTGTGACAGTGACGTCGATTATATAAAATGAACGTCGTCAAAGTAAAAGACGGCGTAGGAATGAAGCGGCTAGCTGATAGAAGAGAGGATTGAAGAGCTGAAGCAGACCAATCTTCGGATTGATGCCTGTTAATGATGAGAGGTCTTCGAATAGAATCTTAACAACGTCAAAATGTGGTGTCATGGTTGGGGGCTAGAACTTATTCTTAGGAAATACACTGTAGTAAAACTCTCAAGTATCAGACCAATGTTTTCTCTATGAAGTTTGAGAAGTAAATTATAACGTTTCAGGTAAATTCAAAGGCGCGGCAATATCCTTAACTTCAGATTTAGTATAACATATAGGAATCATTTACGGTCGTACACTAAAGGATTTGGGATTTATAAAGTAAATGGTCGGAAGGACCTTACATGAGGAAGTAAAACAGTGATGCCTCTTTATCGTTCTATAAACCATATTGCAACTTTTTTCCGAGGATATAGGATCCAGTACAGAAATATTAACTCACGAAAGAAACGAAAAGCAGTGTCCACACGCTTCCTAAAAAACTGCTGCGAGTGATCAGCTTCAATAGCAGAGTTAATGAAAGAACAAGGTTGGCTGGCACTTGATACTAAACAAGATTTCGGGACAATTCCAGATTAGGCGATTCGTTGATTCCAAGACACGAAGGACATTATAATTATGCCTAATTCATTGGTTGTTCAATCGTAAGATTGGTTGACTGCAGCCCTCCACCCTTCCTCATCCTATGCTAGTTCCCTTACCTCCTGGTGACTCTTCTATGAACCTTCCTATGAACCTTCCTCTTTATTTGGTCCATGAACTTATTCCTGGGTCTTCCTCTGGGGAATTTTCCCTCCATTTTACCTTCAAATATGCTCTTCACAAACCCATGGTGTCTCACGGTGTGTCCAATACATCTTCTTTTCTGTATTGTGTTACATATGGTCCTTTCCTCTTCTACACCTCCGTTCACTTAATCATTTCTTTAACGCCTAATCATATCTCTGTAAGTGTAAATGAGAGATTTGCACTGCCTCATTCATAGATTGTAATATCCCTACTCCTGTAGTACCATGAATTATACAAAATTATGCAATAGAAAATTGAAAATCTCCTAAGGGAGGCATCTATATGACCAGCTCCACAGGAAAAATTAAGATACAATCTTAAAGACCTGAGCAGAGGAAAATATTATTATTAAAGGAGTTATTATGGAAAAAGGGAGCTCAGAGCCCTGCACCGAGCCAATCCTAGGATGGAAGGAATGATGTGAATCCCCATTTTATTCCTCCACGTAGCTTTTCCCCCCCCTCTATCTACAGACTTCCATGATGTTTAAAGCCGTTTTGGTAGGATTAAAATATGCTTGGAACACGCCTCTAGCTCTTCCAAATTTACATTTGAAATCTTTTCCTTCAAGCCGTCTTGCCGGCAAATGGTCTTACGGCACCCTAAGCTATTTATGTGAAAAGATGGGCTGAAATAGTTTTAGCATACGACTGCATGCGGAAGGACGGCAGGTCACATGAAAATTCAATACCCTGCCTGACTTAATGGAGTGCAGTCTTCACAGTTGTATTTCAAATAAACAACAAATAGTGCGAACGAGAATGAATCATTCATGAGGAAGCTCGCTTTAAACCACAGATGTAACCCGCGGTATAGTCTTGGCAACAGCCGGGTGGAGTCAACAATTTTAGTTCAAAATGTTGATTAATTCGAAGAAGCTCATCTTGTGGACTAAAACAGCTCCATTACTTTTATTACGAAAGTTAGTTCTCAGACGTGAGTATTTACAGAAGTACATTATTCCACTTGATTTATAACCTTGGCTCTCTCTTATACCAAATCAAACTTAATATTACATATATTTTGTTCGCTCTTAGCACTAATACTCCTAGTAAACAAGTAGTTTTATTGGTATTAAAAGGTCCTCGGTTGGTCCAGATCCACGGTTTCAATGGCAGTATTTTTCAAAAGGCCCATAGCGGTCTAGAGAGAAGAAATTAAATATTTATGGTTATAAATGAGAGGGTACTAACATCCAGCGTCTTTGCTTCCTTATTCTACTGTTCAAATTCTCTTAGCACATGCAAAATCTTATACCCTTTCCCATTAACCATAAAAATTCTTCTTATGACGTTATTTATCAATTGCTAATTTTCAATGTCAGATTTTTAGTGTTGCTAAACTGGTGATTGGCTTAATACGACATTTTCACTCTTTTTCCATTACAACCTCATCCACTTCTATGGTGTAAATTGGTAACAGCTGAATTTATTGCAATTATATTCTCAATTTTAATCCGATTAATAAAGTTTACTCGACTCTTTTGAAAAAAATATACAATTTTGCTGAGGATTAATCTGTCCCTTATTTTGTAGAGAAATATTCGAAAAATATTATAATTATATTATATTTTTGCTGTTAGACGACGTGGAGCGTAGTATGCATACTTTCAATGCCTTAAATCTCAGGTAGTGGAATTAGATCGGAGGTGATTATGACCGAAATTCAAAGAAGTCCGAGAGACAGATTGATCTGAAATGAGTCTAGGTTCTTCATTCTTGTCAATGGTGTGTCAGTTTTATGATTATGATTGAGGCAGTCGACCTCGCGTTTTCCATTCTCCGTATGGTTCCTTTCTCTCTCTCCCTCATGTAGCATTATCATATCCTTCATTTAACAATCCACTGCGTAAATTCCGAATAGGAATATTGTATGGAACTGTCATTAGAGCGCTATATTTATCAGAATGTCCAAAGAACTGTAGTATGCTTATATTTGAGTATTTTAAATCATCCTTACTTTTATTTATATTTTTGGTTACGATTCAAAACTATTGCAAAAACAGACGAATTTTTTAATTCTTAACTTTAGCCAGAATTCAATATTTTATATTTCGCATAATCAATGAAACTCCAATAGGCACTTTGCGAACTTAATAGCATTATTATTTAATGTCCGCTGTTATCTTGGAAAATTGTGAAACTTAACAGAAAAAATATATTTTATGTCACCAACATTGAAAAAGTGTTTTTTTTTTAGAATTTACGGAGTCTTTCTCCGTGGAGATTATCTAATATGTAGTAGAAATCTGTATACTATCTTAAGGACCGGAGCGCTCGTTTTGCTCGCGTTATTACTTATGCTTAACTGAATCGGCGGAACGCATGGTGGTATCCTTTCTTTTTTTTACCGGCTTAAAGCCCATTGCCCAATCTTGCTTCCCCTACGCTTAATCTCGGAACCTTCTTCGTCCTCTATACAATCCTCCAGTCCGCCCAACTGTCCCACTTCAATTCTGTAGGACTCCCCTCAAGTCGAAATATGGTATGAGTATCCACTTCCATTGTTCCCCTCCGCTTCTTCGACGCGCACGTAATTATATCGCTCCAATTCCCAAATATATGCTTTTTTCTTCCCTCCCGGAAAAGTGTTTTTTATCCCAGCTCCGTGTATTTTTTCTGCTTTATTGGGACTTTCCGCACGCGTACTTTTGAAGTAAGGCAGTCGACCTCGCGTTTTCTATTCTCCGTATGGTTCCTTTCTCTCTCTCCCTCTCATGTAGCATTATCATATCCTTCATTTTACAATCCACTGAGTAAATTCCGAACAGGAAATGGTTGGATCGAGTGCGGGAATTTTGAGAAACGGAGATAGGTAGACGAGGAAAGTGGCAGTAGACGGAAATGAGACCCGGTGAGGCTTAAGATTTTCCATCTACCGTTTCTGTTCTTTCAATTCTATGATATTCTTAAGCCCCATATACCCTCCCCCCCTCGTCCCGTTTCGCTGCCTAATTGTCGTAAGTGTGGCCAATTTGAATGATTGTTGGCCCAGGATTCGCGTTGTTTTTTTATTCCAACTTTAGCGAGAGCTATTACTGATGGGAGAAAGGTACTCTCCTCTAAACTTTGGTTAGCAGTGCCCAAAAGTCATTTAAATAGTCAGCCAGTTGAAAGGAGAACCTGACGGAGTTGTGCCAAGGGTTTGAAACGGCAACGACCGCGGCGTCGTCTACATTTTATTTTTCAAAGCTCATTATTCACGTTGAGTGATCACTTGGCAAGACTTTAAGTTCAAATGGCTCTTGAGCGAAAGATAAACATACGGGAAAAAATTCGGCGTTCCCGGATGATGATCCATTGTATAAAATGTTCTCAACTCAGTTCGGAATTCCTGGTCCTGAGTATTTTATTTGCTATTTCTCTGAATAACGGCGAATAAACTCTGTCGCATGAGTGCTGTTGTAAGTTAATGAGTATCTTTTTGATATTTTATCAGCGTAACAAATAGACTTTATGTACACTACAATGAAAATAAGTTGCAATTTTATCAGGTATTTATGGTAGAGATTTATTCAAAGCTACTGATATACAAAGAAAATTTACCACCGAAATGAAGCATGAATTTGAGCATCTGCGAGTAGGACGACAAATGATAGCTTCAATTTCAGTCTCAAATTTCTTTGATCATATTTTTTCCAAATTCATGGGAAAATCATAGAATATTGATATAATAATTTTAAATTTCGGAATGAAAAGCATATTGGCTCCATGTTTTGTTTGAAATTATTTTGTAGCTATTTTTGTTGAAAGTATTTTATCCATGTTTTAATTGTGCGTGCCTTCTGAGTAAGTGGAGAACGCATAAATTAAAAGAGCGCAATTATCTCTCCTGCATTATAAAAAGCCGAAATAGCAGAAAGAGGCCCACCTTACGTTTAAATGTGTTCTAATTATTCCTTAGACCTTTTATTCTTTTGAAATAAAAATGTTGAGGGAAAGCGGCCATTACGGCGATATTATAGAGAACGAGGTTAAAGGGATATTATGCCCTGAACCGCCAGCTACGCGACAGGACTTGATGGGGAATTTCTGAGTAAAGAGAAATTGCTGTTCATCCGGAGACCAATAAATTAAAAGCGCTTGCAAGGTTAATATGAGTGAATAATGTTGGCCATAAATTAATGGGGGCCTAAATAATTCATTGGGTCATTGAGCCTGCCCCATATTCTAATCGCTTGATTAATGACCTCATTTAAGCGCCGTTTTTATCGCCTCTTCCTGTCCCCGGGATGAGACGAAAATTATTCCGAATTGAAAATCTTTTGCTGTAATTTTGAACCTTTTCAATTCCGGGCGACTGATACCTCGGGGCAAGAACTCCTTAGCGCTACCCAGAATCCCCCGAGCGACTTCCCGACAGCCTCGGCGCTTAGCGCCCTCCTCAGACGTTTCACAAATTCGGAATTTTTTTCTTTTATTTTTTGAAAAAAAATACTCCCCACTCTGCTCTGGATCTCATTCCACTTCCGTACTCAACTTTGTGATGTCGTCACCCCTCTCACCATCATCTTCCCTCGACCGCAACCTCATTTTTTTAACCCAGCGCATCCCTTTTCACAGGCCTCAATTCCTAACCCATGCGCAGGTCTTTTCAAAACACCCTCTTTTCCGCAATTTACTATAGCCATTCCCAATACCGACCCTTCTCTTAAAATGCCTCCGTTTCCTCATCAGTCCCTTCCTCATATCCGAGGGTGAAATTATATAAGGACGTGAAATATATTTTTCATGTTTCGTGCTGTCAAATGTCACCTCCCCGTGATTTCTCACCGTATTTCACATTTTTCATTGTGCTCTGGAAAAGGACAATATTGTTTCTATGGCGGTATCACATATCCTTTATTTATTTACATATATTTATATTCCCCTCATCCTTAGTTTTCTCAGTACCACCATTTTCGTTCGAAAGGCATATTGTGTGACGAATTAAAAAGAGAGTTGGTGCTTCGCATGCATACCCACAAAATCGTATCCCTTTTGGTGGTGAGCCCGCTAAAAAAATCAATTTTTGGTGACTCTGGCTACGCTTTATTAATTATGTGACTCTGGCTACGCTTGAATAATTTCCTCCGTACAGCCCTATTCTTTAATACCTCTGTTGCTCTCACTTACTTATAAACTGCTTCATTCATGCCTACCTGTTTTCCTGTTTTAAAGGCACCTAAAATTCCTTCTCTTAATAGTATCTCCCGCCACATTTGCCCATGACTTTCTCCAACAACGCATTCCTCTCGCAATATGTAGACACTATCCTAATTATGCTGTTATATCTGATCCTCATCCATTCTCTCGACATGTGCAAATAAACGTAGCACACTTCATCTATGCATGTCCACTACCGGAGCATCCATTACTCATGCAGTCATCACTCACTCATAACCCGTTCTCTACTCTCCCCACCAAAGAATCTTCTCAAAGAAATGTGCAAGAGATTTCTCCCAGGTGACTTTCCAAGGATCTATTATGTTTCAGTTGAAAAGCAATGTGATCTTCTTAGCATTTTACTTCTCATCTCCCTCTATTAGTTGATAGTGTCTTTTATGAGTTAAAAATGTTCGCCGTCCGTTCGTAAAAATGTTCCTAATTACCGTGAGCCGGGGTGAAGCTGGTACTGTGTTTGATTTTTTTGGGTTTTCTGTACTCACATATCATTTCTTGTATGAAATTTTTCTAAAGGCAGCTTAAACTATCGGCTACTTGTTTCTCGATTGAATGTTAGCAATTTAACAACTATAAGCTGAGAAAAATTTATTTCTTGAGAAAAATCATTGTTTCACCTTCACCCCGTAAAGTGAAGTGATTCATTTTTATAACGATGAATGACGTTGATTGGAAAATTCTATTGATAATTTATCATTCCAATTATGATTCTTAGCCAAGTCCATTTCCTACAATAGTAAGAAAATGATTTTATAGCCTTAATTTGCGAGGCTCACTGCGCCTGAATACTTAGTTTCTGATGCAACTCTCATTCGTCGCATTCTTTAAAAAATTTAAAGATTCATTTTATTATTCTCTACATAATTTATACTCTTACTATTATTATTACTCTTATTTTGTAAATGTTATTAATATTTTTAACGACAATCTTTGCCTTTGTCACTGGAGGAGATACTTTATTATTGACTAATCCGATATTTTCATTGATTGCTACATATGAAATTTTGAAATGGGTAGTCTTTAAACACACGTTTTTTTAAAAATAAGTTTGATGCCAAAATCCTCTATCTTGAGCACTATGTTTCAACTTATCGGATCCCAGTGCCTATTCTTTTCCCCCGATTTCTGTCATCTTTTGGATTATCTTAAATATAATATCTTATTCTGCTGAAATTATGCCTTGGCTATTAATATTCTCCAGCCTTATTATAAATAGGTTTGTAAAAAGTTATTATTATAATTTTCTCCTATTTTGTTGGAGTTTTTGCTAAGGTGTAACAATTCGTGCAAACCAATAGTTAAAAGCAATTGTTGAATTAATTTTTATGTGAACACACAGCTTTCTTTTTTTAGCGTAACTTTAATCGGCGAAAGAACGTGATGCAGATAAAAGAGGGGAAATGCCTTTTGTGTGATATAAAATCTTGGTGAATTGAAGTCGCAATATATTCTTACTACATAAGCCAAAATTTTCATGTTCATCCGGGTTTACTAGGTTCCAAACTTTGATAGTATACCGACTACTAAGCATTAATTGAAAGACATTGGTGTTATGACTGTTTTAAATTGTTTTTTTGGCCTTACCATTCTGATGACATCAGTGACTTAAATCAAAACCCTCACTGTACTATGGGACTTTTTGAACCCTGCCGTAACATTTTGGAGGGTTACTTTAAGTCCAGTATCTGGTATCACGATTTATCGTGTTGCGTTATCCACGAATGTTGTTCAGCATCCTGTACCAAGCGGGAATTCCTAAATAGATCCAATAATTTTTAATGATGCCTGCAGTACGCCGTTATTGTGGTCGAAGAACGCATCTCCGGTGATACCTTCTGACGTTTTTGCATGGTCGTATTGCTCTACTATGTGCAGGCAAATCTTCTCATCATGCGCATTACATTATACTAGTTTGTGCAAAATACAGTTGGCATAACTAAAAAATTAGCTTACAGGTTCTACATCCTGCTAATCATTATGAGTTTTATATTACTTAGGAGACAAAGTTAAATTAAAATAAGATCTTTGAAATGATAGAAAAAATAAATGCATTACTCTGGAAGTAGTTATGATCAGTGATTATCAAAATTATGACAATCATTAACCAATAATAAGGAAAGTTTGTACTTCCGAAGCAGTTTCAATATTCATCTTCTCATCTCCAATCTGTTCAATTTCCAGCGGGAGATGTAATGAACCCGTTGGCCAATATTAAGAGCCATTTCAATCAAGAAACTGAAGAAACTATCATCAATGAGCAAGATACATTGGCTTGAAGTAATGATAGAGAAGCTAGCGATGTAACAATGGAGTTAACAAGTCATTTATAGTTGGTTCATTCTTTTAGTTTCCTTGCTAGCTTTTCTATCATTACTTCTAGCCACTGTATCATACGCATTAATGAATGTTTCTTCAGTTTATTGATTCAAACGGCTTTTAATATTGGACAACGGCTTCATTACATCTCCCGTTGGAAAATGAATATTGAAACTGCTTCGGGAATACTAAAGTTACTTAGTTTTAGTTGCTGATTGTCTTATATTTGATAATCACTGATTATAACTACTTCTAGTGTAATAAATTAATTTTTATCTCTCATTTTTATATGGTCCATAGTGGATAACTTCCACAAAGTTAAGCCTGCTACCATTTCCTTTATAACTTAAAGAACCTCATTAAAAAATTTAATGATGGAATACCACCAAGTGAGACTGACGAAAGTGAGTTAAAGAACCTCAACCTTATGCGGCTTACAAAATGTAACAAATCGAGCCGTAATTTTCTTATGAACCTCTAAATATCATGCCGTAACATCACTCTGGATCGTGTGGAATATTCTCCTCCCTGCCATTCACTGTGTCCTGATGCATACTCCTGCTTTTACCTTTAATTTTCCCAGGTCATCTCTCACTTTCCTCCTCTCCTTCGTATTTTTCTCCATCTCTCTCTTTGACATTTTTTTCCGCTCCTCACCCTCCTACCCCCCTCCAATATGACCGCACCCCGCCTCCCCCTACCTTTCCCTCTCTCACTCGATAGCATTTTCGGAGTGTCGAACCAGTTACCGAGTCTCTTCCTTGATCGTTTATCTGCTGTCGTTGACGCTAATCTGCGATTTTTCATTCGCCTGCACACCGCACACTCTTCTTTCCCCGGCCCAGGGTCCCGTGCTTTTGCAGCAAACCCGGGAAAGGGGTGCGGGTGGCACTCCCACGCACACACACACTCTCTCCCCCTCCCCCTCTTCGTCCCATCGGCCCTTCTAGTGAAATCCCTTCGCCCCTTTCCACTCCGCCCAATCCCTTCCCGCGCGTCCCATTAAACCCATTACTTTCCTATTCAACCATCTCTCGATCCACCCCATTCAAGCCGTCGCCTTCCCCAACCCTCCCCTCCTTCCATTATCCACCCACCGCTCCGCGTCCCACCTCTTCCTCCTCCTCACTTTCCCGCCCCATATCTCTCCGCGTCCCTTTCTCTCTCTCCCTCTCACTCTCTCCCTCTCAGCCTCTCTCTCCTCCGTTTCTCTCTGCCCTCGTATCCCACTTATTCCTCCTGCCCTTATACCCTTTCCCTAAAGCATGCCGACCGCTCAGCCGTGTCTTACGGAACCTACTATTATTGGTTTCGGTGAAATTGAGGTAGTCTAAGTAAGGTATCTCTTTCCATAACATTCGCTGACATTACAGTAATCACGCCCCCGCTACTATTACTTTTGATAAAATTTAGGTTGCCTAATGTCCGGTTGCATGAACATTAGCTATGGAATCAATACTTAAAGACATCCATTAAGTTATATATCTCATAAAATTATTCGGGTTGCAGGAACACATCTACTAGTTACATAACTTATCTTCCATTAGTGAATAGCTTGGAAAAATCGACCTAATCTTCTACCGCCGGATACGATGTATGAATTTGTAGTCTATGAATAATTGCAAATGCACATAATAATTAGTAAGAGTAAACAAAATGGTCATTCGTCTCAAACCAACTCTTTTATCTATTGACTAAATCTCCAAGCGATTCATTGCGATTCCCTCATCTTGGCAACTTATGGAACTCATAACTCCATGCCATAAGTCATTAAACCAATAAATTTATCGAAAGTTTCAGAAAAAGTTGTTGATTGGTTGCCGTGGCTTATGGGTCCCATAACTTGCTTGAATACATATATACCGTTCCTGCAAATGGCCATAGGCAAGATATCACTTGTTATAACATTCTCCGACGTAACACTAATTACGCACCTCCTACTATTAGCTTCGGTAAAATTTAGCTATTCTAAGCAACATATCAATTGCCATAACATTCACTGACATTCGACTACTTATGTAAAATTAAAAAGGCATGTTTCTATTAACATATCTAAATATCTGCCAGTTATTGTTATACTTTAATACTTTCGATGTATTTACCATAAAAATAAAAGTCGTTTACCTTACGATATGATACTACTTTGCCCTCTAGAGAGGCATTGGGAATAAGAAAAACTAGGATTTTTTGACGCATTTTCTGATGCAAGTCAGATTTGTCAAGACTAACGTTGTGTAGAGTATTTCCATATCTACTTACTAAAAATATAACTTTCCTCGATAATTTTTGGTTTTGTCGAGAACAGGTTTTCAGCTTGCCTGAATCGAATCGCTCCAATGTCTATTTTTAGGTGATTTTTGAAATTATCATTGACATATTAGTTTTTTCGTTATGAATGCTCTCATATTTAATTCGTATACCCAGTACTTCCTTAGATCCGGTATTTTCTTTTTGTCGTGGATCTCAAGTCTTACTCAACTCCAAAAAGAGATCTGCAGAGCAAATACCTTATGTAATGTTAAGCGATTGATTTTTTTTCTGAATGAATAAGTATGGAGGAATTTGCTTAAAGTCATCATGGACTATGCTTAATGGATGGATTCGCGATGATTAATTATTCCTTATAATAATTGACGTTGAATTCAAAGTACTTTTAATGATTTTCATCATTGCAGCCATAACTATTAGTCAAAATCATATCCCTTTACAATCAGGAAATGATATTGTATCCGAATTTGGGATACCCTCTGTGTATGAATCCTTAATTTCTCGAGTTACACTCTACCCTCACTAACTAATAAAAAATGTCTTATTCTCCAGGTTTTGCCTTTTGTTTCCGGTGGCGATAATTTAATATTTACTGAAGTATTATAATTTACTATTGCCTGCTACATATTTCAATTTTTACTAAAGCTTAAAACCCTGCATATTGATTTTTAAACGCAGCTTGACGTCTACATCACCTATCTTGAGCGCTCCACTTGAACGTAGCGAATTGCGATTGGATTGGATATTTGGGGAGGCGACCGACATCTAAGGTCATTTGCGCCATAGGGGATAGGTAAGGGAGGAAGGGTGGATAGAAACCCGGCGTCGGCATTAGCCTACTCTTAACGAAAGGCGCCAAGAGGACCACGGTTTAACGTCTCATCCGACAGACGGAGTACGCTACTTGAAGTGCCCTCCACAAGACACTCAAGTAGGGATCGGGTTCCTCTGAAAAACATCCGCCTCTCCAGGGATTTGAACCCTGGCCGCCCGTGTGGTAGGCCAGTACTCTAGCCACCTCACCAACCCGATCCCCGCGAATTCCGATACCTTTTATTTTCCACCCAATGCTGCCATTTTTCGAATTTTCTTTTATTTCAAAACTACTTTTATAACTATGCAATATAATTCTTCTAAAAATTGATTCTTAGACAGTTAATTTTTTCCAATCTTATTAGATTAAGGTTTGTAAAAATATAATATTATAATTTTATCTCTTTTCTTTGAGTACTTGCTAGAAGTGAGAAAACCAATTCGTTCTTAACAATATAAAGAAAGAGTTGGGGAAATTATTTTTTATGAGTACACCCAGCTTTTATTTTGGAAAATAACTTTATTCGCAGAAGGAATGTAATGCTGATAATGGAATAGAAATAACTCTAGCGTGATGAAAAATTTAACTGAATTGAGGGTTGCAATATGTACATTGAAACTCCGGGAGCATGTCCATCCATGTCCATCCGAGTTTATCAGTCTCTAAACTTTGTTAGTTTACTTTCAACTAAGCTAAATTGTATGAAATTTGGAGCATTTAAGTATATGACTGATGTAAATTGGTTTTTCTTTGTCATTACTGTGACCTCATTTTCTTAAATTCCTTTCCACACTGTGCCGTGGGGCTATTGGAACTGCCCCTATATTTGGTGGGTTAATTTCATCTCAGTCATCTGTCATCTAGATGGATCATTTTGTCGAGTTGTGTTGTACATAATGTTTTACATTATCTGGTATCTAGCGGCTCTTCCTAAATAGTTACTTTAATTGTTAATTATGCCTGTTATAAGCAGCTATTGTGGTCGGAGACCCAATCCTGGTGATATCTCGGACGTTTTTGCATAGTCGTATTATTGAATATATATTATATTAATCCTGAGAAAAGAATTTTGCGATGAGGATAGTAGAGATTTACCTTAGAAGAAGAAGATTATTCCATTACGTGTGGTTACATCTGCTCATCTTGCACATGATGTAATGCTTGTCACGCTAATTCGGACAGAATAGAGTTGACTTAACATAAAAGTTTGTTTACCTCTTCTTCCACCTCTTGTCATTGTAGGTTTCATTTTGATAAGGGGAGAAAGTTCAGTAAAAATATAATCTTTGAAATGAGAATAAAAAGTGTTTTCATTACTCTTGAAACTGTCATGATCATTATTACTAATTATATGACAATACGTGACAAAAATGAAGTAATGTGGCTTTAGGGCTGCAGTGTGCTGACACATCCAATTAAAGCCTAGATTTGGTTTGGCTATTTATGGAAACTGAGAAAGGGGAGATGATAAAATGGTCAAAATATAAATCACAATGACTATTGGTGAAAAAAAATTACCATAAGCAGAATTCTCCATTTTTGTGGGTGAGTTATTCGTCCTCCCTTTAAATGAAATTATTTCTCTTAATTTGGTTAGATAAATTAGAGAAATAAACAAACTGTCGTGCTTCGTGGCATAAAGAGAACTACTTTCACCTCTCATTATATTTACCAATTCTGTCGATGGTGTGGGAAAACCGCAGTTTCATTAAGTAATGTGTCAGATGTTTCGACACGTCCCACCATGGCCTGTACCTCTCGCTTGTATCGTCAAGTCCGCTTGATCTTTGTCAAGAGAGCGTCGGATTTCAAGTAAAGACGTTAACTCACATTTCACAGAAATGTTTATTGTGTTCAACGTTAAACATTTTCAGCCTCGATATCCATGCTGTTACCGTGGTCAAGGTTGGTGCCAGTCTAAGGAGGAATTCCGGGCTCACTGAGAATTGTGCGGCGGATGGTATAACAAAAAGTTATTATTAATAATGATTTGTTTACCACATTTTATTTCTGCAATTATGAATACCCAGGGTTAAATAATGATGATATAGTTAGACAATAAATGTAAATTTGGCCTTTTACATGTTTTTTTGCGATTTTATACTCAGTCTGAAAACAAAAACAAGCCTCTCAAGGGAACTTACGTCTCCGACAATGATTCGAAAAAATGTCGGTAATTAGACTGAGCGTTTCATATCCTTGCCGTGCAGTCGACATTAGTATTTCCTATAAATAATGTAACTTGTTCATTAAGCATAAAAAAATTTAATTTTCTTGGAGCAATTAAAACTGTGGTTTTAAATTCCTACTGCCGTTATTTGTCATAACTTTAATGAATTTGCACACCCATCCTTATGGAATAAGATTTTTTTATAAATTACAATGTGAATTATAAATTTAATGTGCGTATTGTCATCTCCAACACTTTGTTTCAGTTACGTTGTTGGCTTCGCTATGCTGTTACGGCAACTGATTTAAAAACAGCGACTTTTAAATGAATTAAAGCATGAAAGCCATTGCAAAAATCTGCAATGCTAACAGCAGCTTGGAAATCCTCACGCCGCACTGCATTTACGAGGATTAAATGAAATCCACGAAATTCCTCAGCGTTACGTCTCTTTTGGTCCATAGAATTTAGAGCAGGCTATGGAAAGAAAAAAAAATGTGATGAGTAAAGTGTTTTGTTCCCTCAAGCAAACTCTCTCTTTTCTATTTACGAAGAATATTAGCTAAATAAGCTCGCAGAAATCCATTTCCAGTTACTTTCCTTCCATATCCTTATGCGTTTTGTGATGTTCATACCATCATTTTTTTTAAACTAGTTGACATATCGCAGTTTTTAAAGTTTAATTTCTGCAATGTAATTTATGGAATCTGTTAAGTCATCTCGTGCATAATTGTTCTATGTTTGTCATCGAATGAACATCTAATGTAGAGTTTTTATTTGCAAGTGAGATGTTTTGCCGTTAACCGTGGATTTTATAGTCCTATTAATAGAAAGTCTATAAAAAACCGTGGTATCACTTGGCTACAATGCTGTTGAGAAATTTCTACGGTAGCTTAAATTCTCTTAATTTAGCTAGTCATCCAAGTGGTTGATGGATGGGCACTCTTATAAATAGCGTCAAAGGCAGAAAGTATTCATATTTCAAACGTGTCACGGCTTTGGCGTGTCTGATATTAAAAGGTAAACGCTACTCCTTGTAAAGAGGAGAGTTGGCGGCGCGTGCGAGAAATATGCGTGGCACATACTTCACCTGGGTTTCATTTGGAAAACGCGTGGGTTCGTAAATCACGCCCTGACGTGAAATATGCGCGACTGCACGTCATTTCTGAGTTCAACTTCAGTCTTCCGGCATTGTGTTATTATGGTAGAGTGCTGCACTGCTAGGGGTAATATTATTTCGACTTCTCATTACGTCGGCGTATGGTCTCATCATCGAAAGTGTGATTTACATCTGAGCGGCCATTACGGAGAGATGAACGGCCTTCTGACTGATCTTGCCATTTTTATCACTGTGTGCTGATCACCCCCGGAGGGAAATTACCCAATTATCACCGGATAATCTTTACCAATGTCATTTTACGCAATTAACTGCGCGGTATCATTACTTTCATTACACTTCAAGACCGTGTTCTCAATTGCGGCGTTGTTTGGTCTATATTCATCCATTACTTTTAGTTACCAGGTATCCATTGACCATCAAACGTTTCACCTGCTTTTTGACGTCGCTTGCGATGTGAATTTTTCCCCGAGACATGTTTCCTAAATTGTGTTTTCTAGTTGGATTGCGCATTAAGTTACTGTTATTGGTTATTTCAGCTACCTAATAGTAGATCTCTATGTTTAAGGACGATTGTCCGCTTTATAGAGTGTTCCAGTGGCTAAACCTTCATTCGACTATCAATTTTGTGTGGCTTGGTTGTATTCCCGTAGAGCGTTACATCTCATTGCATTAGATTTTGCTATACTGCATGCAATTCTATAGCTGATTGCTTTGGATAACTTTACACTGATCTCTTAAATTAAAGATTAAATTATATTTAGAGTGTTTCTATCTTTTGATAAAAGATCGCCGAATGAAAAAGTAATACATGCCAATTCTTTCAAACTACCGTTACGGAGAAAAACTGACTGCCAGGTCTCTGTCCAAGGGTAACAATTCCTTCAGATTGATGATTATATAACTCTAATCTCCTTTTTATCGCCCCTTTATATCCTGTTGTGCTCGTCAACAACGACGAGTTGACTCGATGAATCAAAAGAATGGTAAGTCGTGTAACACCACGGCAAAAATTATTTGCATGGTGAGAAAAGTGATGCCGTACACTCGGCATTCTACACTTTCAGGGACCTAGCTACGTCTGATATTTCCCTTTTCGCCTCATCGTACGATCTACCATTCCTCATCCCGTCAATGAAACCTATTCCCTTTCTTATCCTTCCTCGCTTGTCCAGCATCCTTCCCTCATTCACATTCTTGCATCACTCCTTATCACATCCTCTAGCCACCTACACTACCTGCACCGCCTGCTTACCTCGCGACTGCCAATCCCGGATTTCATTCAGAATTTTCCTTTCCTCGTCCATAATACTAAGCATTTCCCCGTTTGTCTTCCTTTCCGTCTACCTCACTTCCTCCATCCTTCTCCAATGCCACATGTCAGATGCCTGGAACCTATTGTCTTTCTCCTTTCTGAGGGTCCACGTTTCCTCACCATACAACGCTACGCAAGCGCTACATATCAAGCTTTTCCCCAGTACATATATTAGCTACTATGCTCAGTTTCTTCGAGCGACCTCCATTAATAAATAAAATGTACTACTTGCTCGAGTTTGTGCCCTCCAACTTTAATGACCTTTCTTTGTCCTAGAGAACCTCATCACTTTCGTCTTTTTATGATTTATAATTATTCCGAATATCCCGCACTGGATTTCTAAAGCATCTACTAAAGCTTGTAGTCCCTTTGAAGATCGACTAACCAACGCCTGATAGTCCGCGAATCTAACCGACTTTATCAGCTGCCATCCCACTTTGATTACCACGCCGAGTTCTTCCCATGCCTGTCTTAACATTTCCTCAGCATAAATGTTAAAAAGCAATGGCGACAACGGGTACACTAGCCTTACCCCGCGACCTATAGTTGCCCACCCTGATTCATCGTCAGCCACCCTCACCTGTACCCTTTGCGCCGTATACAATTTTCGGATAGGTCTCCTGTCTCGCCAATTTATTCCCATTTTCCCGAGTATCTCCGTTAGCTTTTCCCAATTTACTCCGTCAAAAGCCTTTTCGAAATCCGTTATTGAAACAAAAACCGTAAATTATTAAAGTCAAGGAAATAATTAGCATGGTATTCCTTCGAGTTTTCAGTAGCTTGTGTAATGTCTGACATTTTTCGATGAATTTTGCAGTCCTGTATTGTGGTATTTCTTACATTTTTTAAGTTAATAACTTCAGAGAGAGATTCAATTCAATTCAATCTTCAGAGAGTCCTCAGCATATTACATTTATTTCCCAGCCATCCGAAAAATTCCCTGTCCTCTCCTCTGATAGCTAACCCCTTCGCAGCAAACCAGCCTCAGAAAATTGCAACAATAATGCTCAATTAATAAAACAACAAACCTTTGTAGTAATAAAAACTAGAAAAAATTTATAAGATCATGTCCAATTATGTAAGGCCGAAGCATTGACCGTATTCTTAAAACTAGCTGGAGCGTGTAGTCGTCATTTATTCAGGTTTTTATCTTTCATTAGTTGAGGGTCGGCGGTGGAACATGTAACTTGCGGAAAAGTAAAAAAAATATTTATTTCAAAAGGAGAGAGAAATTCGTCTATGCTTGAGTTAATCGAAGCGTCTGAGATCCCGTTCCGTGAAGACTACTCATTTTTAACATTATGATTTAAGATACAATTCACTCACACGATAATTAGTCTTCAATCCGTAATTATTCCATATTATTAATTATTCAATCCTTATCGTCTACGATATGCAGTTTTTGTGGGGCAATTGTTTGAAAGAAACGAATAAATTTTTTTTAAATTAATGATCATTTATTTCCGCTGAAGTTTGCGTTTCGTTTTTAAGTTTATATTACATTAATTTTTTTCTTAGGGCCAGATTTTTTGATCGAAGGTTTTGTTTGTAAATCAGTTAGGGCATTCCGTTTGGGAATGTATAGATTGAAATTCTGTGTTACGTCTCTTCCTACAAGTTGCATGGGCTCTCAAATCTAATCCCCGCTTGCAATTTTCCATTCGGATATAATTTATATTTCTGGAATGAAAATGTCGAAGTAGTAGAAATTAATTACTCCACCCTACGTGTAGTAGTGAGATTTTGGATTCTCATACATGGTGACCTATTTTAAACAATAAATTCCCCACAGTATTGCACGTGGCTATTCGAAAAAAAAAATAATTTAAACTTGTAATTTGACAAAATAAATTCTCGTATTCCGAAAGCCTCTGCGTATCCGTTGAAGTTAGTTATCCGACCTCCCAGGAGATTCTGCCATCTCTATGAAGTGCGGTTTAAAAAAAAAAGAATTTGTGAAGTATTTTTTTGATTTTTTTCCTTACCCGACGTCTTGGTTTTATTTTTCTCGTCCGAGAGTACCCGCTGGAATTGTGCGTGGGTCACCCCTCGTGCCCCGGCCGGCCCTGACCTTCGCGTCGCCCACGTTTCTCTGTGTATATTTTTTTTCCGCGAGCCCGCTGTGAGACACATACTAACAGGGGCGGCGGCTCCAGCGGATTCGGCGTAGCACGCGCGTCACGGGAACACTGGGGCTTCTATATCTTTCTCCCCCTCTCTGTTGCGCGGTCCGGCCGCTCGGGGTCTCTGCGCAGGCCGGGAAATGGTGGGGATGGGTTAACTATAGGTAAGGGTTAGTAGAGTGGGGAAGGAGAATCCCTGCCACAATTCCCCTTCCCCTCCTTTTTCCCCTGCTCCCCCCCCCGTTTCGCTCCCTCTCACAACGTCCCTCTCCGCTCACCCCCCCCCCTGCCTCCGTTCTTTGCGTGCAGGGGTGGCCCTTTCTTCCTCCTCTCCCGCCGCAATGCGGGGCCGGCTGAATCTCATCTCCCCGCTTCCCATCCTCCCCCAATGCTCCTGTGCTCTGTGTGCGAGGCCCTTCCTAATTTCTGCTGCTTATGAAACAATCAATGCGTCCAACAGTGTTGTCGAGAGAGACGGTTGAACCCAATTTTTTCCGCAGCTCCTAATAGTGTAGAGCCTTCATTAAGCGGCGAAGTAACAGCGGTTTTGAGACTCTCTTGAGAAAATGAATCGATGCACTTGTGGAAAGAATAGCCGGACGCAAAACCTTTACGGTTCCGCATTGTTTTCTTAGACTGTAGACACAATATTGCGTCCATTATAGCAGAATAAATATCGAGGCTTGGGTATACTTGGGAAAATGAATCGATGCACTTCTGGAAAAAAATAGTTCAACACTAATCCTTCACTATTCCGAGTGGGCACGAGCAGAAGTATTTTGTAAAAGGCACGGGAGTATTTCATTGTCCGTGTACCTCGAAAACTTGAGACCCTATTGCAGATAAGACAGGTGTAGTTTGTTGTACGTCCTCCTTCCTGACTTTTATATCTTTGATGCTAAAAAATCCTTGATCTAGCAATTTGAAAGCCAGCGTGGTCTCTGAATAGTTTGTAGGAAAATCAAATTGGACTTCGTAATTTCCTCGAAGACTCATTTACGCCAAATACCATTTAAGGTTAGACTAAAGGTAAAGAGGTAAAAATATTTGACTGATTATACAATTTAAATATGTTACGATAGGTTTTGATTCCAACAGATACAGACGAGATATCGTGGGAGTTCGTCATTTTATAACAGCAACAACAAGTTTACTTTTCCTCAAGATATTTTAATGAGTACGACGCGTTTTAGCTCACAGAACCATCACCCGGTACAAGACTTCAGGTCTTCATCAGGTCTTGTACCTGATGATGGCTCTGTGAGCTGAAACGCGTCATACTCATTAAAATATCCCGTAGAGAAGTGCAATTTTTGTATCGGCATTAAGTTATTAAAATAATTATAAGACAATAGTTATTGCCATATTGACGATTTCCGCAGGCACATTTTTACGTTGAATGTGAGCTTTCGTCAGTACAAAGATGTAAAAATTTCTGGAATAAATTTTAAATTGAATAAAAATATGTATAGATTCATAGGTTTTCTCTATGTAGGAGACAAATAAAGAGGGTTTCAATATCATTAAGTAAGCAAATAATTGGTGAAAAAAAGTGGAAGTTAGAAGAAAAATTTTATATTTAATACATTGAATGGTTTAGGGAAAATAGCATAAGAAGAAGGCATGAGAATTCAATAGTGGCGTAGTGATTTTATGGTGAAAATATGGAGTGTAGCGAAGTAGAAGAGATTCCAAACGCCGTGGCAGTAGGGAGAGAGTTGAAGATGGACTTTTTATTTGAATCGTTCAATTTTGATAAAATACGGGTGATGTTGACCTTAGAAACCCATTTCATTCGTGACAAACTTGCCACTATCCCAAGTATATCTAAGCTGCTCCATAACCTTGCTCTATTCTGAAATTGTCTTCACTGTATATCTTTCTCGTATAGCCACTCACAAGAGATTGATATTTACCCTCTGTGTACAGAATTATACTGCTACTATATTAGTTTTTTTAAAGTGCTATTTTAAAAGTTAAAAAATTGCAACTGATTTGATAATAAGATCTATTTTAAAATGTGACTTATTTGTTTTGTATATATTTAACTTAAAATAATACGTTACATAATAGTACTTAATCAAGGTACACTTCAACATTACCTTCATAACGTACCTATTTTTAAACTCCCAATTTTTGCTTCTTTTGACAGCTGAAACTATTTATTTCAGAGCTCCACCAAGCTTGCCATCGTCAGTGAATAGCGTCACACATTCATCTATTCAAATTGTTTGACAAACCACCGAAAGAGACGCAACTTTCCACGAACTTTACCAAGAGAGTTACAACTCTATCTAGCGCAGCAACCAAATGGAAAAGTCTTTCACCTACAGGACAATCTTATCGTTTTGATCGACAAGGATGTGTTATAAATTGTCTACCCGTTCGCTAAAAGCTCACCAGAGAGCTTAAAACTCACTAGTTACTATTGAGCATAGGTATGTAACTTATCTTTGAGCTGTTTATTTCGTACTTTATAGCCACTTCCATAAGGTTCGACTAGCCTGGACTTTTCAGATTTTTTCGCTATTACACAGTCCTTCATACTTAATGATGCTCATGGACCGTTAAGACTGGAGCGTATATCCTGCCTGTTTTGCCATCAAATAAAAGCAATATTTTTCTTTGGAAAAGTCATTGATGATATAGTCTGCGTAATTTCTGACCTACGATTAACGTCTGCAATGACAATTGAGCGTATACTTTAAATCAATACACTAGTCGAAGTCCAGTGAGCACGATATTCATAATAAAGAATTACTTGATGAGACTGCTTCATTTTCTCCTCCAGTTCCTTCTCATACGGCCTAAATAATTCCTTTAGAGCTCTGATAATTTTTGTCATTTTTCTCCTTTGCTTAACGTTCTGTTTGCTTCCTTGCTTACCACCGCCGGAACTGCACAGATATCTCCACCTCTGAATCGACGCACATTTTTTACGCCCCCCAGCCTCTTCAGTCTCGCATTTCCATCACATGGGAAACTCGCCAGATGATGACAAATGGACCGTGAGGTCAGCGAATTTTTTTTCGAGTCAATTTCTTTTTTCTTGCCGCCAAACTTCGCAATATTTATTTCGAGAGCAAACTTACGTTTCAAGGGAATACCATTAATTTTGTCATGGCTCCCCATTTTATCTACATCTCCTACGTATGCTGTCGTCTTTGTCCACTCCTATTTCAAAAACTTATTTGAACTGAACTAACCAGTTCTTCAACCTTCTCATAGATTGGTATGGACAGTGGCGAGCTTTGGGCGTGATCATTTGCTCCATGTTCACCCTATAAATTGAATCAAAGGAGAATCAGCAGCTTTGCCGTCGTAGAAACAGTAGTCTATATAGTATTTTGGATAAATGTAGTACCTACGACAATATAAATATAGTATTTAAATAAAATGGATGGACAAAATAAGAAATGATGAGGTTTACAGAAGATTAGAAGGGGAAAATACCATATGAAACACTATACGGAAAAAAGGAACAAGATGGGTTGAAAACACCCTGTGACACTATGGGCTTTTTGAAGATCATAATTGAAAGCAAAAAGAGGGAAAAGTCCCCAGAGGAAGATCCAGGAATAAGTTCATGGACCAAATGAAGAGGAAAGTGCTTCGGAAGAGATACCAAGAGGTAAAGGACCTAGCATTTGATAGGGTAGGATGGAGTGCTGCAGTCAACCAATCTTAGGATTGAACAACCAACGAAATGGTAGTACCTATCTGCTGCTATTTTATGTAATATGGATTAAATTTTTGTGCCTAATTCACTAGCCGAATATTCGAGAAAAAAAGTGCCTATTCCACTGTAAATGTTGTATTCCTCTATAATTTACCTTTCCAATGTCTTGCTAGATAGCTGTTTGTGTCTTTTCTATAAAGTTCAATTTTGTTTGGCCACATGGCGTTAATTTTAATTAATTTTACCAACTTAATGATATGAAACCTTTAAACTGCCTTTATGTTATCCATCCAATTAAAATGAGAGATTAGTTCCATCAGAAGATAATGGATGAATTATGGAATTAAGACCAGTTTAATGAAGAGGGGAGAGCAAGAATACCTGGGAGATATAATAGGAAAATTAACGATATAGTGTGTGGGTTCGTGAGGAGGTTCTGAATGTGAGAATGTTGTTATATCTGGTAAAAACGTGAGTGGTGCTTACTTTGATATGGTTCAGAAGGAGCTGTTAGAGAAGTGGTGTTTACTCCCCAGTGAAGAGTTATCAGAAGTCCAGTATAATCTGGTAGAATATTGCCTTCCTAACCTCAGCTTTTTCTTCCGTTCTTGCCATAAGGCTTTCTCATGCTCTTACCTATAAGATAATGATCCTGCTTTTGTTAACCTGATCAATTCGAGTTTCCGCCCATTATTTTGGAGATTTATCCGATGCTTAGACGAAGGGAGAACTTCTTGAAGTGGTAAGAGAAGATTGGAAGTTTCTTGAGGAAATCATGAGGAGGCAAAGTGAATGGATGGAGAAAATAATAGAGGATTATGCAACCCTGAAATCTGTTTTGGAACTTAGAACGCTGCGAATAATGGGAGACGGAAGTAAGATGGGCAATTCTTATTTTATAAAAAAGTCAGTATATTGGACTGATGTGGTAGGTCGTCAGAGGCTGTAATGCACCCCCTAGAACAGGTGAAATGAGGCTGGTAGTGATTCATGGGAGACGTACTTTCCAATATGTTCATGAACGCTGATCTACAAGCAAAGGTAAGTCACTTTTTACCGAACGTTTCAACCACCCAACAAATCATCCGTCCTTTGTAATCCATTCTAGGCATTAATTACAGTATACGACCTTAGTTATTCCTAATGTAAGCTCAATCCTGATTGTTCAGTATAATTTGGTAGATGTGATTATGATAAAATTTTCATCTTAACTTCAACTAGTCAGTCAGTGACACATTGTCACTCTCTAACTGATGGGCTCATAATTCCACTTTTACTTGGCTTCATCGACTTGAGTTTTCTCCCGTTATATATCCTTTCGCTTCTCACGACACCCTGATTCAACCTCTCTTCCACTCTTACTTAGAACTTCAAACATTAATTCTGCCTCCACCGAATATCTCCCACCTACCTGCTGTCCATTAAAAAAGTCGAGTCCGTTGAGTTGAGGACGCTGTATCTTCAAGTAAGGTCAACAGATTTTAACAAATTAAAATGCATACAATAGAACAATCATTTCTACGTTTACTAATGTTTGTAAAAATAATTTCGTATCCTTATCTACACTTTTACGATATTTTTTTAAAAAAAGGCCCTGTTTTCGGCGCTCAAAACCCGGTGGTCCGAAATTACGCTATCACCATTCTCTTAATATTTATTCTAGAGATGAGATATTTTTAAATACGTTAGCCACACATGTTTTTAACATATCAATGGAAAAAAGTTTTTTTCTATGTTGAGTTTTACTTGAGCTATTGTAAAAGTTGTAAACCTCGGCTAATTCCGAAACTAACGATGCGATAGAGGTTTGAGTTATACCGATGTAACCGCAATAACGCTAGCTTTATAAATATTTACATATTCATTAGTCAAATATCCTGAGATTTCCAATAATGATTTTTATTTATTTCCCTTTTCTGCCCACCCGATGCCTCGACGTTCCTTCTGCAGAAAGCCTTGCTTTCTCTGCACGTAAAATACATATAATTAAAAGTCATTATTGGAAATCCCAGGATATTTGACAAATGAATATGTACATATTTATAAAGCTAGCGATATTTTGGTTACAACGGTATAACTCAAACCTCTATCGCATCGTTAGTTTCGGAATTAGGTGAGGTTTACAACTTTCACAACAGCTGGTGTAAAACTCAACATATAAACAATTTGTTTCCTTTGATATGTTAAAAACATGTGTGGCTAACTTATATAAAAATATCTCATCTCTAGAATAAATATTAAGCGAATGATGATAGCGTAAAGTCGGACCACCGGGTTTTGAACGCCGAAAACAGGGCCTAAAAATATATATATATATATATCGTAAATGTGTAGATAAGGATATGAAAATTTTTTTACGAACTTAAGTAAACGTAGAAATGATTGATCTATAGTATGCATTTTATTCCGTTAAAATCGGTTGACCCTACTTGAAGACACAGAGTCCTAAACTCAACGGACTCGACTTTTTTAATGGACAATAACTTATTACTCCTCCATCCTTAGCACCTCTATATTAATTTTCCTCTTATTACGGATACGCGACCGAATATTAGTGCATATTAGTTACTTTATGTTTCAAAAATGTGAAAACAGTGCTCGCTTTATAGATTTGACATTGTTTATTAAATCTCTAGTCTCACTGTCATTGCCACAAATGCACCTGAATCGCAGTGTAATTAGTTTTAGAGGTTGTGTGTGAAGTTAGAGGTTTTAACACGTGTTAAAACTTAAATTCATAAATAGACAATGCGCTATATTTTTTTGGTTTTCTGAATAATTCATTTTTATCAAGTTACACACCTTGCATTTGACATTTTTCGAGGCTTGATTGATTTCTATAAATATCCGTTGCTATTGATGTGGGGGGTTTTGTAACTTGTCGATTCACAATGGAAAAGTTGTTACGGTTGCTGGTCTTAAGGATTCCGAGCGTAAACGGGGAGAAATTGGTAGAAAGTTACATGGCTCCACCGTTTGGGCGAGCTTTTCGGCTATTTTATAGATTAAGATGGGTGTCCTAGAAATAGTCGGTACAAAAATTAAATTGTTACCCCCAGATCGAGTACCGTGGATAGATCCCTTGTCCCTTACTTTCAGCTTATCATTCGTCTGCCGACCAAATTCTACGTAGCCCATTCATGAGATCTCCACATTATTAGTCCGCCCATGATAACCGCGAGAGGGGACGAGTTAAATGCGAGAAGGGTTCTCGATTTGTCTCTAAGGGATCCGTGAGCCGTGTTGTATTTCCTCACTCGACTGTTGTCCGTCCGTTCTCTTCCGCTCTACGCCCTCTTCCCTTTCGCTCCCCTGCCTTTCCTCCGTTTACTGTAGTCTCCATCCCCTTCCTTCTATCCCCTTGGAGCCCGATGTTGCTATTCGCCGTCTAGTCCCGCTCACCCGCTCCGCATATGCTAAAGCCACAGTTGCCAACTCTGGGTGAAGGGCTGGGCACAGCGCTGCATGTGAGATAAGGCACAAGGTCTCGCAGCGGAGTGAAGCTGTAAAACACGCTCGTGCGCGGTGCATTAAAATTTTTAGAATGCGCCCGGGCGACAGCCAGGTTTTTTTTCGTTCTCCCTCAAGCCTGAGGCGAACACCCTCCTTCCCCCCCCCCCATCTTCTTTTTGAGTCTCCTGCCAAAGAGCATTATCCAATATCGAGTCATAACTTCCACGGGCTGGCGGGTCCGCAGCTTTATCACCGGTGAAGTACGTCATGGGCTCGGCACGTGCTTATTCTGCGATCTTTGCCGAATGAAATCTCACTTTGAAAAAAAAAGTTTCAACCTCTGGTCAGCCATAAAAGCAAGCTTCGGCCGCTTTTTTACTGACATGGTTGTGCCGAAAGGCTTTTTCCTCGTGCTTTCCTCTCTGTCAATGTTTCCTTGCCGTACCGTGTTGAACATTTCCCTCAAAAGTGGTCATTCGTTGATAAACAATGATTCGAAGGTGTACTGGCATAAAGCCAATTCCTGCCTGAAAACAAGTTTGTCATTTTTGGTGTTAATAATAAATCAAGGAGGGATTTTGCGATTTGCTAAAAAGATATTCGGATGGAGTGCTGCAACTAGTCTTCGGAGTGATGACTGCTGAGGACTAGCATTCTAGCGGTTGTGGCAGATTAACGTTGGTACCTTTTACTCCGTATGTCTGTATTCAAATGACACATTTCCCAATTCCCCGATTTATATCAGTGTACTTCCTCTTAAATCTCCATAGAGTACTCCTTTTTTCCCACTTGTCAGTCTTTGATAAAGTTCTAAAACAATTCCACACATCTGATTATTATCTCTATCCATATACTGTGAAAACAAAAGTAATGAGATTCTCTGGAACAAAGAAAGCGAGGCTGTCCATTTAAGTTAAAGGGCACAAACTCGAGCAGGTAGAGCATTTTAATTTAGTGAAGTTTAATGCAAGTGGAGCATTAAAGGTAGTACGCTGGAAGAATATGGACATAGTAGCAGAGACATACAGAAGATAATAGCGCTAGCTAAGGAGGCGTTTAGTAATAGAAGGGAGCTGATGATGGGGACCTTGCGTAAGGATGTGAAGAAGACGCTGGTGAAGAGCTGGATATGGAGCGTGGCGCTGTATGGGGCAGAAACGTGGACCCTGAGAAAGGAGGACGAGAATAGGCTGCAGGCATTTGAGATGTGAGTGTGGAGAAGGATGGAGAATGTGAGGTGGACGGGAAAGAAGACTAACGAGGAAGTACTTAGTACGGTGGGCGTGTAAAAGAAACTTCTGAATGAAATGCGGGATAGGCAGTGTATGTGGCTGGAGGATGTAACATTGTCACAAGGGGCGAGGGATTGCTCAAGAATGTGATATAGGGAAGGATGTTAGGCAATCGGGAAAGAGGAAGAAAGTGGATAGGTTTCATGGACAGGATGAAGAAGAACATCGTATGCTGAGGCGATAAAGGTTATACTAGAGCGAGACAGGCCTCTGAAAAAGTAGAAAATGGGAGGAGATTCTCTGACATTCAATAAAGACTACTTTAACCGGTTGAACACTTACAAAAATATACTGTGCCTTCTGTTCTTGTCTCAATCATCTCAAATGCAACATGCAAATGCAAAGTAGTCGAATTTCTTATCCCTTTTCCGTGAATATCTCTCAAATGCCTCCTCAATCCTTCTAAAATATTTTTAGTCTCCCTCCAAGCGTTTGTGACTCCTTCCCGTCTTTCTTTCTCTCCCGTCCTCGCTCCCGTTTAACTTTAGCTTAGTTCCATGTGTAACTTTTCTTCGCTGCCTGAGTGTAGTAATTTTGCCTGGAGTTTTTGTTATCGATTCTCTTCTGTCTCCTTCATAGGAGAAAAATAACTCTCTAGCTGCTCTGAGCGTAGTAATTTTCTCAACATTTCCGTTTTATTAGCAGATGAAAATCAATTTGTGCTCATTATAACGCTCTAAATTCTCCTAATTAGATGTAAATTGGGGTAAAAGCGGGTTTAGAATGCTTCGCCCATTTGCTCGCTCCGATAAACGAATATTTTCAAAGTAATTAACTCCTCCGCTGCTCAGCACCAAGCGGAATCTTGGTATCTTGACTCCACGAGACACTTGCGCCACAAAGGGCCATTTATGGGAGCTTAGGGCCGCTTCAGGCTCCATCAATAATTAGTCCCGCAAACACGGAAGGGCCCCCTTCTTTTGAGGCACTGGGGGTAACACGGCGTGTTGATCTAATGGTCTTGACGGCATAGGATTAGTGACAAAGGGGTCAGATCCCGCGGTAATCCCATCAGACGGGCGAGGAACTCTATTCCTATTGGTTATTGCTCCAAGTCCCGCAGTCAAAAGATTAAGTGGTTGGCCCCCGGAGCGGGAACGGTTCTTTGAGTAACACTCGGACTGACAAGAGTGAATGCTGGGGCACCATTGAGATGGCCCCAGTGGTGTGGGAAATGGGTGGACACACGCAAAACACAAGCTGGCACAAGAGTAACACAAACACAGAAAGTGGAGGAACACACGCGGAAGCCTGGACTCGTTTATATATGTGTGTGGAGGTCAGCCTGTTAAGAAACCATTGTGCTCTCAAGAGACGTAATTGCCGAACAATCGTAAATTAGGCCGTCGTTTCATTGAATAAACGTTATCATTTTGAATTCGTCCCTTGTTTGGGCAGTGATTACCTCCCTGCGGTGATATGCGTACAAAATGTGCGCATTAGCGAGTGAACTAACGACCCAGGTTAATCAATGGATTGTTTGCCTGAAAACTAATTTGAATTTCGGTGAAAACCTTATGTTGTGACGTTAATGAGGGAGCTGTTTACATGAACTACTTTAGCCTGAAAACCCGTATGAGCGTGCATAATTTCTCACTTGAGTTGTTAAAGAGCATTGAGGTACCAAAACAGAAACAATTGGTTACGATATAGTTTATCTTATTACATCCGTGTTTTGCTGGTACGTATTAATTCTGTGTCATCGGGCCGAGGGCCAACAAAATTTTGGGCCAAATAGGAGAGCCTTTGGTTGAGTTTAACGTCCCAGGCGTATTTTTTTAAGTATGAATATGCGTGCTAACTACTGAAAAGCTTAAAATCTCTGTTGGTTTGGAAAAAATCGATTACGCTCTACAATGAGCTCTGCTGAATTCAAATTTTTTCTGCTTTGCTTGAGGAACTAAAACATAATTTTCCAAATCGTGGGTTAGTTGTTCTACGACTACTTAAATGGAATACGTTGAAGGTGAAGCTGGTGATGAAATGCATTTCCGGAAATAAAATTGGATAGTAACAGTTTTGGAGAACTTTATATTTATTTCGTGTTATTATCAATGATTTTGAGGACATAATCACCCAAAGGTGTAGGCATCGGTTATCATTTGCCAATATATGAGGAAGACACTAAACATTGGAAACATATTTTGGTTAGCTTGACACGTTACTTGGTTCTATAGCGTGTTGCTCGCGTGATCTAAAATGTTAGTGTTTCTTTGAAAGGTATTTAACAAACTATCATCGTCAGGGTCAGAAATAAGATACAGCTTTCAGCAGGTTTCATTTAAAACATACTTCCTCCTTATTTCTTTCTTTTCCCATTAGTGGGTGGTTGTTTTGCCTCATAATGTATCTTATAATATTTATGGACAGAAAAAATAAGAAATAAAGAAGTATATAAAAGAGTTGACGAGGAAAGGACCACATGGAATTCCGTACAGAAAAGAAGAACAAGATGGATTGGACACACCCTCACGTACAGGTTTGTGAAGAGCATAATTGAAGGGAATGTACAAGGTAATTGAAGGCAATGTACAAGGAAAAGTTCCCAGAGGAAGACCCGGGAATAAGTTCATGCACAAAATAAAGAGGAAAGTACTTATGAAAAGATACCAGGAGGTAAAGGAACTAGCATAAAATTGGGAAGGGTGGAGGACTGCCGTAAACCAATCTTAGGATTCAACAACCAATAAATGAATGTTAATATACTACTTTCATCAAATTTTTCTCCAATCATTTTTTCCTACCAACTCTCAATCACCATTTATTTTGTCGGTTATTTTGATCTTGGAGCCAGCCATTGTAGGAATCTAGTTATATTAATGTCAAATATCTAGGAAATGGACGAATACAAAGGCGCTGTTCTTAAAAGGTTAACTTTGCTTTTCTCCAGTCTGAACATTCGTGCATAATTAATTCGCAATTGATCCAATCGCCATAAATAAACATACCAGTCTCTCAGTCTTGCATGGATGTCTCCTTGCTTTTAATTAACCCTTAACACGGATAACCCGTTCTTTTCGAACGCGAACCACACTGCCTGATGTGAAACTAGGCCCACTTGCAACCGCGCGCCCTCTTCTCCCGTCGATGCTTCATCAGCCACTCACTACAAGGGTCCATCGACCTCAAAAAATTCGTACTCAAATCTGCCGCCGGGGTCACGAATCTCGGTCGAGCACGCCGGGGACCACTCCTCCTCTGGGTTCCTCAGTGTCACTTTACCTTTGAGACTCGATCTAGCGCCCTCCATCGGCAATCGGGAGCTTTCCTCAGGTGGTCGTGTAGAGCAGTGAGGAGTGCCAGAGGAGTGTGACACGCGTGCGAGATAATTTCGTGCTCCTCGGTACTTCCCGCGTTCCTCTTTCGTCGGATATGCTTTAGATGCCGGGTCATGTGACCGTGTGCAAGTGAGAGCATGCTCACCATCTGGCCAAGTATTCACTGGATTGCAGTCGTCAAATTACGTCCTGAGGGCAAAGTAGTTGATGAAGGATAGCCTGTTCAGGGTACTGGAAACATACTGGAGTGTTGAGAGGGAATGCCGGAATGGTGTGGGGCTGGTAATCAGGAACGTCGAAGATCTGGGCTACTGACGTATGATTCGGAAGAGGATTAAATTATTTCGCTCGGTTTAATTGGCGTTCTCATGATATTTTAACTGTAGCGCACTGCTGTTAGTTTTCTCATTAGTGTCTACTCTTGCCATTAGCAATGCATTACACTCAATTTGATTGCATTCATGGGATACATTTGTCTAATATCTTGAAGGCGCATCCATTATTTTTCCATTTATTATCTTTTATTTACCATATTAGGAGCCGCAAAAACGGGATATCATATTAAATTAGATATTAAAATGTAAATATAATTCAATATTTTGCACACGCGCACCATATTGTTCTTCAATATTTGGTTTAAACTTCTTAGGACACATTTGGAGATGGTAGATGGAAACGGAAAGACAAAATGTATTCATATAAGGCAAAAAATTTAGTTAAAGAGATTACAAGAGATTATTTATGCTAACGTCTATGGCGTATTTTTTATTATATCATATAATACATGGTTTAATTAGAGTTTCCCTTCACTCGAAGCTCCATTATGGGACCAACGGGTTCTGTATTTTTTTTATTTCACACACTTTTTTTGCCTGAATGGAGAAAGTATTTTAAATTGTAGCGTAGTTATGTTCAAGCCTGATATGTTGGCTTTTTGAGAGCATTGTGTTGGCAGGATACATACTAAAAAAACAGTATTCTTTCGCGTCCAGATGACGGATATTCCACTACCGCTTAGCCGCATTTTCTGTGCGTCTTTTGCCGCTCAAGAATATTCTTCAGTAAGAAACACACCCGCGTACTTATTAACCAAAATATAGTATTTAGATAATTATATTGGAATGCAAAGCCTAGTTCCTCTTTTTATGTCTATAATCATTTGGCACGGCACATTCTCTTACTGTGGTTTATGTTGCCATTAGTTCTCTTGAAAATGGATCATCTACTTGCATTTCGCATGTGGATGACTTCTTTATCGCCTTGATATGTTGTAGTTGGAAAGGGCAGCTTTCTTATTGAGTAAAAAGGCTAATAGTCGCTCCCTTTAAATGAAAATACCCATTCACAAATAGCTGATGAAGCAACATTGGGTCATTGCTCAATTTAGAAATATGTCGATCTGATAATCGTAAAAGATATCTACTGGTTTGTAATCAGATATCTGAAACTCTCAATAAGGCACTGTAATGTGCTCTAAATGGTTTAGTTTCTATTCATCTATCTTATGCATAGTATGCATTGAACGAAAAAAATCCATTCTAAAATATCAGAAAAAGCTTTTGGGATCTAAATTCATAATTTGCCTGGAAAGCAATTACACTAACAAAGTGCCATTACGTAGTCGTGTTAAGAATCTTTTCTAAAAACTGAAAATTGTAAATTCCATTTTGGGTGCCGCTCTAGGTAGTCCTTGATGATGAGTTCAAATAGGAATTGATCACTGAGACTGTTATTTAAGATTAATCTAATTGTAAAATGCGGGATTCGACATTTTGTGTATTTTTTTTGTCGAATTTTGTGCTTTACATATGATACGACAATCTAATACATAATATATTTTATATGTGCTTCTATTTATATGTTATGTGTGAGTTAGTAGGTAAGGCAAACTGAAAGTTTTCACCATTTCAGTACATTCAATCAGATAACATGGAACAGTACAGAAAAATAGCGTAAAGATTCCGTCATTAGAACACGCAATGCTTGAACTGACTTGCGGCAAGTCCTCCGTTAATTCTCTTTGTGGTCGTGTGATGCATGCATTGCGGGTCTGATCATTGTAAAGATTAAAATTGTTGCGATTTCTATTTGACTTGCTACCATGCTAATCACCAGGCTACTGAGTGATCCTTTGCCTTTTTCGTGCCTTGAATTTGCATAACGTGTGTAGTTAAACCTTTACGTAGGTTTTACACGATCTGTTCTCTTTGGGGTCTGTCAATATTTTTCCCCCTTTCTTTGAAAAGGATTTACTCTCCTACGTGGCCTTGTAATGCATCAACTTGAAAGTTCGAGTATTACGCATCGCAATCACTCTCTTATCTTCGTTAAAAATATTGAAAGGAAATCTCGACTTTGAAGCTAGCAACTGGCTTTTTGATTCTATTGAAGAGAAAGGAACTAACTTTGCTCAAATTTCACGCATTCTCATTGTGAATGTCAGATGTTTTTCACGAGGTGTCTCACTACGGCAAGTTTTCCATACCCCTTCCCTTATTTTTGCTTACCCAGAATAACCAAGAACGAATTCTAGGTGGGCATTAGTAAATTTTAGGTGTTCCTACAAGCCGAGCTATTCCAAAACAGTCTTTCAGCTCACTTCCACGTGTAGAGGCCTTTCATGACCAAGGCTCGGCGTCTTTTGAGTTTATCTATTCGCCTATCTCTTTCCTTTGAAATTTTTTGCCAGCTTTCATTTTAATCTTCTCTCTAACACTCCTTTCTTCTACTATACGGAGAATCCCTCCCTTGCTCTCATCTTTTGCACCTTTACTTCGTCTTTTAGGAGGAGAAATATGAGCTTTTAAAATACGCTTCATCTCGGTGCGAGAGCCAAACGTGACGTTGCGAAAAAAATATAGAAAGGGAACAATGTGGGACTGTGGTTGAAAATTGAAGAGATGTGGAGTTAAAAAGGCGTTTGCCTCAGAGGCAAGACTCCCAGCCCTTCACGTTGGGAGTGGGAGTGGAACGCATTTCGTGTTGCGAGGAGTAAGCTCACTGAAGTAAAAAAAAGTGACTATCTATATAAAAGTGTCCGGCGAGAAATTTTCTTTGTTTACGACACGCTGTGCCAGAGGAGCTTGACGGAAGTTATGGTTTTATATTTCAGGGACGTGAGAGAATTTTCACCAAGGTCGCCTTGTGGTCGTTTTCCCCAAGGTTACCAGTGCTTGGTGCAGCTTTCGTTGAAATGGCACTAAGTTGTTCCTCGCCTCGCGTTATCGTTAAAACTAGATACTGAAACACGTTGATGTGCTTCAAAATGAAGAAATTGTTTCATATGGCTGGAATTTTTTCTGTGGATCAATACTTCATTCTCTTATTTTTAATAACTAAAATTTCACAAATAAAAAAATAACGTGGTTAAAAATGACAAATAAAAAATAACATCAGGTACCTGTTGATGACACCGTTATGTTGAAACATGTTGTTACCATTAAAATAAATCAGTAGAAGAAAACAAAGTTATTTTTTCATTTGCGAAAATCATTTTCCACACTGTTGAGCCTGAAACCATGGAACGAGCTAAAATTACCCTAGGGCAGGCGTTGGCATTAAATGGGGGGAGCGCTCAATGTACTCGGTAATGTGACTATGTGCTATAATTATTCCTTTTTAACATGTTGACATTTCCTTTTATCCTTTTCTGCTATTTAATTTGAAGAAATGAAAATGAATACATTATAATGACCTTGATAATTACTTAAGTCGAAACCTAGGTCGGAGTAATAAATACCATGTGGAATATTACAAAGTGAATTCATTTAAAATCATCGAAATGACAATGACTTAAACTATGAGTTGCAGAATTTTAGCAGACGTATCATTCACACCTGGGTAACGTAGGGGACAACTTCTACAACTTTTGTTTCCCAAATATATTGGTGAATTAGTTGACAGGAAGCTTTGATTCTTTGTGGACCACGCAGTAATGTGCAGAGGTATTCGTAGTCATAGTGATAAGGAGGTTCTTGCAAAGGATCTTGAAAGGCAATCCGAAAGTGGTGTGTTACTTGACTGCTAGAATTAAATTTGAAAAAAATGTGTTAAAATTTATAGAAATGGAAACACTGCTAATTACAACTATTGATAACAGCATAGCCAATTATTGACAATATAATCTGTTAAATTCTTTAAAAAAAACTATAAATCTCTTGTGGGGTTAGCCTACTCGGGAAATAACCGGACAAGATGATCGTTAATTGGGATTTATTGAAAGAGTACTTGACAAGTTTGAAGCGAGGGAAAATCTACTTCTCCTTACTAAACCCCACTTATAATACGCCGCTAGTATTTAGGATCCTTAAAAGGTTACCTTAAAAACTCAGAACGCGTTCCGGAAATACGGAATTCGGAAATATGCGAGATACATTAAACGTTGTGGTGGTGATATCGTTAGTAGCACAGCCCTTTTACAACAACTGGAATGGGAATAAACTTGGAACATAATCAATTATGTAAGTTCCTAATAAATTTATTTGCTGACGATATTCGTAACATATTACGCACTCCGACAAACTAGGGTATGTAAGCCCATGAGAAGAAAATAAGGGTATTTTGCAGAAAACTTGCCGAGCGGACAGACTAGACAGGACTTGCGAACGGAAAGGTCAACTTTCCCGCGAACAACAAGGGATAATAACAGCTGCCAATGACAATTTTAAGTTTTAACTAGGTTTCTCGATGGATCGAGTAGTTTGATAGCTGACTTACCCATTTATGTCTGTATCTTCATCTTTCACATGGCACTAGAAGAAAATTGTGGATGTTTTCGGAGTAGATAACCCATGTTTCTTTCTAACCCTCGTATCTTGTAATCTCGAAGTGTGGGAATATGATTTCCACACTTCCGGTTACTATATAGCTGCTCTTGCATTCTTTTTAATCACTGATTACCTACCCATCAGGGTGGTACCTGTAAATTATTTTTTGGAACGTTGCTTTGGATAGTGAATTATCTGACCGTTTAATATTGATTTTTCTTCCTGCCTGGAAGCAGAGTGAAGTCAAATTCCGTAGTCTATCGCGCCTCCTGTGATTGTTGTCAGCGTGTATGGATGCGTGAGTGTGATTCGAAGGAATTTTTCACTGAGGAATACCGAAAGTATTGGAAAGAAGAGTGTTAAGAATAGGAAATAAATGAATGTATAACGATGGCAGAAGTGAATGATACACATAGCTACCGGTCTTCGTTAAAATTTTATTTCACGTAAACAGCCAGTTTCATCTGTCTGACAACAAAATGTCGTCTTTTTTAAGCTGATACTTTTATCTAGCGAATTATTTGATGATTACTTGCTTATATTAATTGCAAAAAAATCATCTTTTGTATTGACATTAGGATTAACGAGAATGTTTGCTATCTTGTCCTCAAATGTAGTTTACTCCGGCTTTAAAGTTAAATAATGCTCGCAATTGTGACCAATAAACTGTGAAAGTCGTTGATTTTTGGCGGAGACAACTGGTCCTTTTGTGGTCCTTCTCTCTTTTTGTCTGTTTTACCACCCGTAGTTTATAATGAGTATCTCATGAGCATGTCACTTTTTTATGGTCACACATGTCCGGAGTCACCTCAAAATGACCGTAAGTGCATGCAATGGACGTTTTTGTACTGCAATGCATTCCAGCTCTGTAGCCCATTTAGTCTCCTTGGAGAAGGTTTGCCCACGTGAGAACTCCACATCAATTGGTAGTTAAATTTTTCCAGCAAATGTGCTGGTACGCGGCACCACCGGTGAAGCCTGAAACATTGAGATAGGGGCTTAGCCTGTTTCTGACGAATGGAATTAAGCAGAAACATTGCAGGAAGCGTAAGACCTCGTAGAGGGAAGCATATTCGTTTGAATCATGGCTTGAGCGCCAAGGCCTCGCACGGCAGCTGTCGGATGTCCATTTGCCTGGGAGGCCCTTGAATAATGTGGTCGCGGCGGTAGCCGCGGGGAGGAGCGTGCTCGCCCCTCCCGTTGCCCTACCTCTTTTGCGAGCGGTGATAATTCGATTGCTTCCTCCGCGCCGAAATTGCGTGTTTTGCGTTTAACTTCACGCGCCGTGCCACTAAGTCGCCTGGTCTATTCAGCGGTATAGGATACTTGCGGCCAAAGGATGTTGGGATATTGCGCGCATTGTTTTATGTGAAATGATTGATAGAAATGGATAACTGGGACGAGGTTTAACGGAAGAACATGAATAATGGATTTTATAGTTTGTGGAGGGGAGAGATCTGGAGGTAAATTAGATGTTGGTCGCAGCCGGAGCTTTGGGCATTCGTGACAAATCTATTGCGATGTCCGCTAATCGCTGAGGCACATAAACAATTCATGAACGCCGTTTTTTCGGTGCTGGGTACATTTTGGTGGTCAAGTAATAACGTGTTACCGAGCCTTTGATGTATTTGTTTCTAGTTTACAAGCAAATAACCTATGGTAACAGCTTTCTCTACAGTCCATTAAGAATAAGATACAGTTACGTAACGATATATACGATCAACGCGACATTGCAGAATTTGTACCGCCAGCACCAAAATCTTTTTCAGGTTTTTGAGCCTTTGCATGAGATTGATACCTTATTACTCTTCCACGATTGACGCTTATTTTAGGGCCTTATTGGAATATAATCTGTTGGTGAACTGAGGAAATCTTCACTAACTTATAATGCGTTCAAATTACTCGAGTTTTGTGGATTTTTGCAATCGGGGACTCCCTATTTTACCTACAGGGATGGCTCCCATTTTTGTAAGATAACACGAAATCTTAGCATCGGAGTATCATAAAAAGTATCCATCTATTAAAATAAACTTAGAAAACCCAGATCTATCATTCAGAAGTTTCCTATCCAACGCGTAATTCTGGTTTTCGCTCAATCATTGTCTCATTTCTCGATCTCCATTCAAGATTTTTGATGATGTTAGGATATTTGCACAGTTAAACAGGGCAATTTACAATAACATTGTTACATCTACATCTACGTCATACCCGGCAAGCCATCCAAAGGGTGTGTGGCAGGGGGTGCTTCTACACCAGGCATGCATGAATTATACGGCAGAACACCGAAACTACATTGAAACCAACGTACCACACATGAAACGCGCCAATTAAAATGTACTAACCAAGAAACATTCCTTCGTCAATCGTTCCAACATGCAAGGGATACAAATATTACTACTGCAGATTCAAAATATCAAGCATAAATATGCATATCAATATTTACATCATGCAGAAATAAGACCGTAGATAATATAAAGAATTAGATTTACAGTCTAGCTAATGTCACTATTCGCACTATTCATGACGACGATCACAGCTGTTATGGTCCCGAATGGTACGCGGAAAAAATGATATTTTATACCTATCGGTTCTACAATCTATCTCTCTAATTTTATTGGCACGATCTAATCTGCCGTAGCGTTAATGGTACATTGATTTTCTCCACCCAGTGAAATAAAAGTTGCACCCACTAAAGTTTTTGCTAAACTGGTATAGAATTTTTAGGGGCGGATTTTTCCATTTAGCTTTAATGTGACAGGTACATGGAATTCATCTCTTTAATGTCACTCGTGGAAACAGAGTGAAATCATGAAGGCCTAATCTGCTGTGAAGACTTATATTTCTTGGTGTAATTAATAGCCTCGGCATGGATATAGTGCAAATATTTAGCAATTTTTATTGAGAACAGTTTTTTTCGCAATTCAATACACCTCTCGTGCCGTTTTATTGCCTTGTATTGTAAAAACTTCTAACGTTTTAGGAAAGCGCAGCTTATTAAAGGATTTGGCGTTTTGTAGTAAAAAATTAACTTGCCTGTAATGAAATTAGCATTCTCGATGCTTTAGACATTTCAAAATGTTTGCTTTTGAGTAGCTTTAAAAAGGCACTTGACAAATTATTTATATTTGAAAAGCAACTCTCATGGGATAATATTTATTTTTGAATGATTATTTTTACCTATTATTTAAAGCGCCATTATCCAATGCTGAATTAATATTGTCTAATGAGTAAACTGAGCTCATGATTTGTCTGGTAACGTTGAAAGTAAAGTAAACTGGGAAATTTGGCAGCTGCATTATGCTAAGACATACTATGATGCCTTATCTTAGGGTCAGTGATTTAATGACGTGCTAGCGATCAGGATTTTAGCCGAAGATGTAACTTACTTCTCTGTATATATATTATCATGGGTCTACATATCAAGTGCTGTCAATAGCATGATTCAAAAGTGCATAAAACCTGGGCACAATTCTAAACATGTGGTCAATAATATTCCCAAAACATACGTATATATTTACTTCGCAAACGACAATAAAATACCACAAATTGCTTTAATTCGAACTTTCCTGCCTGTGTGTGCGCGCAATGCTACATTCACTTTCCGAATGAGTACTCTAGGATCAGCAGAATTGAGGGATTTGAAGTCCGCAGTGGAAATATTCGTTTTTTTGCTAAAGGATGCTATTTATTTTCAACGCTTTTGTAAGGGCTAAGCACAAATACACGGAGCCTTTTATCAACGAGAACTAACGATGCTAAATGCGACCTCTGCGGAACCTCTCTCTCGACTTTTGTTTCCTCGGAATCCGCTGAACAGAAGGTTAGATAGTCGGGGGAAAAGATTTTGAGAGCATTCTGATGCGATGGACAGGTCACCCACCGGTCCGAGCCTCTTGTCGTCGTCTCCCTCCCACCGCGTGCGCTCTCTTGGGCACAACAGGACGGGAGACCGTTCGCCGTGTGCACCCGATCCCACTCCGCAGATCCAAAAAAATATTTAGTAAAAAAACACTTTTCGCGAAATAATGCCTATTGTCATTTTCAATGGAGCTCTTTCAAATGGAATGGAGGAACAAGTAGGCATGGAAAACGGCCCTGTTCTGCAAATTCTAGGACTATCCTCACTGTCTCCTCAGTCCCCGTAATGTGTGTAGAGAGAGAGAAAGAGAGAGAAAAATAAAAGTAAAATGCTCCATCTTTTATATTTATTTAACCCATTTCGGGCTCTTTTCTCTTGCGGAAGCAGTGACGTAAAAATATACCCCCCCCCCCGCCTCCTCCCGACCTCTTGCGGATGCTCCCGCACCGAATCGACGCTTGAGCTTCGCATAATTACTCCGAACGGGAGTAAAAAAAAAATTTTGCATCTCTGGAATCGAAAAACACTTCATTACGGCGCTGCTGAATGGTATCTAACTATTTTCATTTCTCTGAATTGCCTTCTTTTTCCCTGAAAATCATATATCCCTTTTTCAATACGTAGATGGAGTAAAAATCTATTTCATTACAAAGTAAGGTAACTTTTGCAGTGAAGAAGAGGTGGAAATTCTTTCGGTGCATAGATATAGTCTTATTAGCAACATTCTGCTTCTATCTCTTAATACGTTGTTTGGTTTAACTGGCGGTCTTTGAAGTACATGTTAAACATGACTTTTAAAGACTTGAGGTTTCTTAAACTGAAAATTTAAAATGAATATAATAAATGAAAAAAATAGCCTTGAAATTGTCCTTCATTGCTAGGTTTTGTCATCTATAATTGTTGCTAATTTTCATTGGTTGTTCAATCCTAAGATTGGTTGACTGTAGCCCTCCACCCTTCCCTATCGAATGCTTATTTCATTGCTCCCTGGTATCTCTTCCTATGTATTTCCCTCTTTATTTGATCCATGATCTTATCTCTTCCTCTGGGGAATTTTCTCTCTATTTTACCTTCAATTACGTTCTTCACAAACCCATAGTGCCTCTAAGTGTGACCAATCCATCTGGTTTCCTTTTCTTTATCGTGTTCCATAGGTTTCTTTCCTCTTCTGCTCTTTTGTACAGTCCATCATTTCTTATATTATCCGTCCATTTTTATCCATACGTCAGTATCCTCTTCATGCACCAGGTTTCGTAGGCTTATATTCTTTTCTGGTCAGCTTCTCCAATAATCTATGCTTCCAATCCATAGAATGCTACGCTCCACACGAATGTTGTCACATACTCTTTCCTGGTTTGTATTCCCATCTTATTTCAGCACAGTAGTAGTCTTTTACCCATGAACGCCTTCTTAGCTTGGGTTACTCTCCGCTTGATGTATGTTGAACATCTTCCGTCCCATATCATGGTACTACCGAGATAGGTTAACGAATCCACTTGCTCTAAATTCTCTCCTCTCTGGTTGACTTCGACATTAAGCTTCTCTCTTCCGCATACTAGGATTTTATTCTTTGAATTGTTGCCAACTTATACATTATTTTAATTGTTATCTAATGAATTTGTTTTTGTTCGAAGTGGGTATGTGGTTTGCAGCTTATCAGTAGCGTGTCGTAAGGTATATTTCGATTTATTCACTTCACCTTAAATATCCAGCTCCTTGACCAGGCGATTGGTTTCCGCTACTGATGATACTGAAGGAATACCGAGTTTACATGGCACACCCTAAAATGGAACTAATACATTTGTGATTCGATAAAATTATGGTAAATATTTTATAGTCGTGCAATTTATCGTAGCTGTTGACTGAAAATTTTTGAAATGGCGTTGCATCAAGTTCGTCTATGACTTGCCTTAATCCTGGTTGCTTGTGTCCTTTAGAGATAACGAGAAGAAATTATTTCATTCCTCCATGAAGCCTGAACCTACTTTTCATTTCTAAATTTTCCGTAAGGAATAATCCTCATGAAGCCCTCCAAAAGCCCTTTTCGTACGTTTTAGAACAGGTCCCTTTCACGGAAAAACTCCCGATCAACGCTTGCGTCACGTATAAAGATTCAGATTCCATTATTCCCTCTTCAAGTTGATACCCACGGGAGTCAGTTTTCCGTGACCAGGGGTGGAAAGTACGGAAGGAAAGATCAACAGCACCCTTCCTTCTCTCCGAGAAACCCTTCAAAAAATTGTTTGCGTATTTTTTTAAGGGAGCAGATCGCGCGCGACCTTGCCAAGTTGGAAGGGAAGGGCTAGGACTGGCGTTCTTTATACGTGAGGATGAGGACTAGAGGAGAAAGGTATTGTGGTGTAAGGTGGAGAAAGGAATAGAGGAAAGAAGACGGAGAAAGGGTTCCTCCACGAGGAGGGGATGCACGGCTGCTTCAACCCCCCCCCCCTTTCAGCCTCCATCGCCTCCCCTGCTGAGTATGTGTGTGTCCTCTTGCAGACCGTATCCCACGCATAATCAAAGAATGCCAACCTTCTCCCTTTAACCTACCCACCTTGCCTCACTTATCCCCCTCATCCCCCTCGTTATTCCCTAGCCTTCCTTTCCCGCCCCTCTTCCCCTGGTTCCCGTCGGAAGATTCCCCTTCTCAAGAGCATCAAAAGCAGACGACGTTTGCCAAACACTGGGTGGAGCGTGCGAATCTTGCGATGCGCCCTCCTCACGCAGCCATGCTCCTCCTCTCCCTCTCCTTCTTTTGTATTTTCCGTGTTCCTTTCTCCGCCTCATCCGCTCACTCTCCTTTGGTATTCTTCCCTTCCGTCCGTACAGTCCTCCCAACCCTTTGTCCGAAGCACGGTGCAAATGTCGTGCCTCAGACTGTATTTAGTCCTCGTCAAAATCTTCCAATGGATAAAGACAATTTTTCGATTGCCTTCGCTTTTAACAGCTGACTATTGACTTGTTGGTTGGTTCTTATTGGGAGATCAGAGACAGCTTGGGTCGACTTCGCCATTTAGGATAAGAAATTTTTTTAATATTAGAGCAGGGTGAGAGGAACTCGCCGTCGTAATAAGCCTAGTATAAATGAAAGACGCCATTTTTGAAAGCAAAACTTGATACACTTTGACGCCAATGATTCGGCCCGAATTGTCGAAATCTGGGATTGTTGGCCCAGGTAGCGACGGGGTAAAGTCCTCGCATGCCAATGCGAGGGTCGCTGGCTCGAGTCCCACCTGAGTGGTTTGTCACCACTCAAGGTATCGGTATTGTTGTTTCGTTTGTTGTTAACGTTAATAATCCGATGTATAAGGCCTTTAATCTGCTGTTTTCGGGATTGTGAAAATAAATAAAGTCTTCCACGGTTTAACGTCCCATCCGGCCTCTGAGTCCAGCGTTTAGGCCTCCGCAATGCACTTAAGCAGAAACCGAGATTCCACCGAAAAACTTCTGCTTCTACCGAAGCTTAAACCCTATCATTTGATCGGGAGCTTTGTACTCGCCACATAAATTCATACTCTCTCTTGAACTGGTTTTATTTTTAATTTCAGTTCACGGGATCATTTTGTAAGACTTAAGGCTTTGCCGGCGAATGCTTAGAACCACCATCACCCGGGATCATTTTGTTTTCGATCCAAATGTTTGTTATCTAGAAAGCAACTTTGGTGAATGCTTGCAGTGCTGGTTACCGGTGATAAAGATTAGGATTTTCAGATTCTCGAACTAATATCAGCATGACTTAATGAAATCTAAGATTTTGTTCCGGAGGGAAAATTGCTGTAAATGACGACGTGGGTCTCTACACCTCTTTCAGCTTCCAGATTGACTTGTTATTGACCTCGACCTCGTGTCTGCCCGATTAGGGCCACATGCACGACAAAAATAATATATTTCAGTATTGAGAGGTCACCCTATTAGCTGGAACGTAAAGAATTTCCAGCGAAAAAAAATTTTCTAGTCCCATATTTGAACCCACGAATTTCCAGTTCGTAAATTTCGCGGTATTTACTATGAGTCTGATGCCTTGGTAGCTTAACTTTTCATCCTATGCTCTATAAATATGTCTTGTAATAACTGCCCTTATGGCTTGAATAATGGTACTATTTTGAGGGTTAATATATGGAACAAAGAAAAGTGTCTATGAGCATTTTACATGGCTAAGTGTTATCTTTTTCGATTGATAGCTCGGTATACTTACCATCACAATTCATTCAGTGGAAATTGCCAAGCGACTAATTCCTCCCTTATACCAAAAATCCCTTTTGTATTATCGCAGTCAGTATTTCGTAAAATCTAATAGACCCTCTTTGGAGTGTAATCTATGAAGCAGAAACATTGACAGTCACGAGGAAAGAGAAGATATATCTTGAGGGTTTTAAAATGTTGCCATGGGGAAGAGTATTAAGACTAAAATGGAATGACATGGTGAGAAAAGAGGAAATACTAGCATGAATGAATGAGAAAAGGAATATTTTAAGATCAATATGAAAGAAGGAGGCAAACTGATGCAACATGTCCAGGAAAGATTGCCTGCTGAAAAGAATATTAGAAGGATAGAACGAGGGAAAGAGTGGGAGAGGAAGACGAAGAAATAATATGGTGGTATATTATGAATAGTGCAGCGAAGGGGAGCTAGGTTTGTGAAACGATGCTACGATAAGTTGGCTAGTGTGTCTGGACTGTTAAAAGAATTAGGATGGGAATCGCTATCACTGCGTAGATTAAATTATAGGCTTAACCTCCTAACTAAATTTCAGGAAAATCATTTCTCTGACGACGTAAAAAACATACCATTAACCCCCTCGTACTACGGCAGATTAGATCGCGCCAGTAAAATTAGAGAGCTAGATTGTAGAACCGATAAGTATAAAATGTCATTTTTTCCGCGTACCATTCGGGACCATAACAGCTGTGATCGTCGTCATGAATAGTTCGAATTGTGACAATAGGCAGACAGTAAATCTTTCTCTTTATATTCTCTACGTTCTTATTTATGCATGATGCAAATATTGATGTTCTTTTTTATGCATGATATTTTGAATATGTAGTAGTAGTCTTTGTATCCCTTGCATGTTGGAACGATTGACGATAGAATGTTTCTTGGTGATTAGATTTTTAATTGGCGGTTTGCATGTGTGGTACGCGGGTTTCAATGTAATTTCGATGTTCTACCGTATCATTCATGCATGCCTGGTGTGGAAGCACCCCCTGCCACACACTCTTTGGGTGGCTTGCAGGGTATGACGTAGATGTAGATGTATGAATGGAAGGAGTTACGATGAGCTGAGGGAGGCCGCACAGGATAGACGAGCATGGAAGGAGCAGTTCAATTGAAACCTGTCTGAGGACGGATTCACCTTAGAAAAAGAATAGACCCTCTGTAACCCTTCCCCCTCTTCATCTCATTTATATTACCTTCTGTAAGGCAACCATACCCAATACCTCTTTCTTGGCCTTCTCTCTATCCATTACCTTTGTCCACCTTTCTACCTTCCCACATCTCATGCTCATGGAGTACATTACAGAAATTAAAAGAAATTGTCTTAATGGTTATGTTTATTTGTAGCCTATAAGTTGTAATGAAAAAAATGGAGTGACATATACTCCTTTGCTGGACACTATCTCACAGATATAAAGTTAATGCATTACACGGTAAATACCATAGTACAATTGACAATTTAACTTGCTCCCTATTTCACTTCTCATTATTTTACCACATGCCACAAAACAACCCACTAAATTACCCCAAACAGAACATAAATAAACACTCTTTGCATTAGATATCAACATTTATGATCTACCCTGCGACACACTATGCCCATCACCTCCACACAACACAGAAATTCACATGAATCAACATCCCTCAAGAAATGTGAGCAACCACAAACCCAAGTCTTTCAGGTTAAAACAATCAGTCCACCAAAAATCTTTGCAACCAGCAAACGTGCTTGTGGTGAAAACAAAGTGCAAGGTTCCTTGCATGCACCTCCTCTCCTCTGACGCGTCCGGACCTACTCTGCTGTACTACACGGCACCTCGTGCGTCGTGGCGACACCCCGTGGTCACTCGTGGTAGGCGGTAGACACAATGCCCCCGTCCAATTCCTAGCTCAGCGTGGTTACTTGTTGTAAGCCATCTGAACAATGAAAAACCCATCAGCTCGTCCGCCCCATCTTTTAAAGTTACTCGCTGCGACCTATTGTTATCCTTCTGGAAATTTCTTTTGTGTTAGAGGTTTCTGCGTATAGATAAACTTACATAACATAAATAAGTAAATCGCACGGGTATATACCCAGTCGGAATTTCCCAGCGCGCACCAATAAACATGGGGGAATGCGCCCTATTTAATATACAAAAATACACTTGAATACAGCATGAAACTATTGAAAATATATCATGACATGAAAAAAAAACATCCGCAGAACGAAAACACGCCACACTGTAGTAAAAAAAGCACCCAACTGCTGAGAACGCGTCGAACATGCAGTTCTACATGCCCAGAACCAGAATATGAATACGTTACAAAGTGCAATATAAATACGTCTTTTTATTCTTTGTGAGCCAAAGTATCTTTACAGCATATGACTCGATTTTATCTGTATCTGAGCTACCCTCCTCTGCAACAAATATTTGCTGTAGCTCAACGGGCAGTTAATAGAAATATTGTTCTCCCCACATAATGATCTCAAAAATGGAAAATTTCACGAAATACGTAAAAGAGCTTTGATTTCATTTAAATGGCAAAATATTGTATTTATTTAAATTTGACATACGAGGCAAAATCATTTTAGTCGCATCAATAGCATTGGATTGTTTTGATTTTATAAATAAAAATCCATTTACTCTTGAGGACCATAAATTATATTCGAGGAAGATGCTGGAATTTTTATATACATATTCAAAAATATTTTCTCTAAAAAAGTAATATTTATATGAACCACTCCTCAAATTCCCTTTTATCACTTGGGTTTATATATTTTTGCAAACAGTTGCTTTATTCCCTCCCTCCGTAACATATTTTTATTTTTGCTATTTGTGAGTGGGCGTTATTCGTAAATCACTAAAAATACCGCTTGCTTTATATTTTGAGACTATTTGCTTTGCCCGCTTGTGCAAACTCGGCCGTACTCGGAAACCATTCACAAAGTTCCCCCAGCGTGTCATTAAACTTGTAAAGCACAGATATGAAATTGAAGGGACTGGCCCGAGACGAGGTTTCTCATAGCTGGAATTAAGGTCTCCAATTTCGCTTGTTTCTCGAAAGCTATTCCCGGAACGTCCATTCTGTAGCCCAATTTCCGTCCCTCCCACGTAGTCTACCCTTTATTTATACAAATCCTGATTGCGCAGTAACCGTCGAATTTTTCCCGTCGAACGGTGAAATGACTTAGATTACATATACCTATATATATATATATATATATATATATATATATATATATATATATATATATATATATGTCAATAGTTCAAACGATGATTACTTTTGTATCAATTTGAGAAGACGGTGGACGGTGATCACCAGGCGTTTGAAGTGCCAAGCATTATTGTTTTTCATAGGCTCTGTCAGTTGAAGGCAATGGATGTACATACTAAGTAGAATCTGAAGGATAAATACGGGGAAAATTTAATTGAATATTTGCGTGTGTTAGAATATTTTACATTGACCATATTTCCAGGGATGCAATTACGCAATTTTATTTTTTTGGGTGATATTTATGCGAATGTGGTAATATGATAAAATATTCAGGTGCGCACAAAAATTTAAATGCCTGCTGAATTTAATGTTGAAAAGATTTAAATAACATCGTCAGTCAGCGCTTTGAAATATTTCTGCCGGTGAAATTTAATATAAGTCAAACTCGATTGAATAATACTGATGAAATGAATTATCCATGCTAAACATACAGCTCATCGGGGAATATGCAATGAAAGGATGTGCTCACTAACGTTGTAGACGTACATATGGAATTTATTCTTTCCGGTTACTATCGAGTGGAGCATTTTAATTTGCAGCGGTAATTATTTTGCGCAAACCTCTTATTGCCTCTGCCGGAATCAGTATTTCTCGGACATGACATTACTCTCAGCTTCCAGATTTGAATTGTCCAACGAAAATCTAATTTTACTAAAGGTAACTTCACTAAGTGGATTATTCCAATTTTATATAACCGTGGATTTTTTATTATTATTACCGTTTTATATGAATATTCATCGTTGGATTAGATCAAAACACTAAAGTTGATTTAAAACAAAGAGAAAGTTACGTTCATTGTATTACTTTTAATAGACGACATATAGGAATTAATACCCAACACTATTGTAGAGGTAGATCTCTGACATTACCATAGCCATATTTAATGGTAACTTTAATGGTAAATTTTTTTTGTGGTGTGGTAAAAGTTACCATTATATATGATTGTAGAAATATACTACAAAGTTACCAAGTATACTGTTTTATTTTCTGTGACATTACAGCCTAATGAACCAAAGTGAGGCGATAGAATATCGGAGTCCTAGTAGCAAAATACAGAAATGTAATTTTATTAACAGTGAATTAGTGTTTGTTCCTGTTCAATATTGATTTGAATGTTTATAGACCTAATTCATCAAGCTTAAATGAAAATTTGTTGCTGGAAGATGTATTTGAAAACCCCAGCGACGAACTACCTGACTGTAGATCTCTAACTTGACCTCATGAGCTCCAGCATACACCGAATTTCTCCGAATAACCACATTGGTGGGCGCACATTTGGATTTCATGAGAATGACTTTTTCTCGAAAAATACCCCGCAAATATTCCCTCTGCTCAGACCTCTATTGCGCTGAGAAAGCCAAAATGGCAGCGATACATAAGAGAGAGGAAGAACGAGAAGAGAACAAAATTGAGCGAGGAAGTCCCCTATTACGGCTGTTCTCTGAAAGTGTCCTTTCACCCCTCCTCCCATTCCCCTTTCGGCTCTGTCGCTCCCTCCTCCTACCCTATCCCTCTCTTTATTCTTTTCTCTTCCCTGATCCGGGCTATCTCTCCCTCCAATTCCATCTCCTGCTATCACCCTCCGGGGCAGCCTCCGTCCATTTCCCTCCTTCCTCCCCTTGTTTTTATTTAATCTTCCTCCTGTTTTCCTTCCGAGGGATCCCATCTTGAGGCCTGTTCCCTTCAAATTCTTCCTTTCCGCTCACTCGCTCCTCGCTTCTTCCCTTTATCACGCCACCAATCATGCACGCACTGCATGCACTTTGCCCCCGCCGCCGAGCCGTTGATTCTGCTGTGGCTGTGTTGTTTTGCGAGATTTTGAGACTGGGGAGTGGAAGCAGAACATGGCGTGAAAAAAAGGTGATGCGGTTTTGTTATTATTAATGCTCATTACGGAGGGAATGATATCGATTCTTTAAAGCAGTGATGAAATTTAGATTTAGATCCGTAAATTGGTGCCGTCGCCCCATTTGAAATTTTGCCGAATAAAAGTTTGCGGGTGTTGTATTATGTGAGGGTATTTTTCTCCGGGAAAATCTTTATGAAAATGACTGGAACCAGTATTATCCTGCTTGTCGCACCAGTGGGAGAACATTCATAGCAGATTATTTTCTTAGCTCTTCTTCATCCTGTGTTGATTTCAATCCAAGGAGCATGAATAACTCTAATCTTATCTTTAAAACGTCACAAATGAAGCTGATATTAATAAAAACATATTCATTGTTCCTGAAAAAATTCCTTTTGGTTTTAGCAACAACGAAAAAGTTCAAATGCATTTGGTAGGATTGTTATTATTCCTATGCTGTACTTATATTTCAGATACACGTTTCATCAATATAGATTATGATATTGCGGCAATTTATGTATTCATGTCATGGAAGGCATGATTATTCTATGCCCAAATCATAGATCCACATAAATATTTTCGATGTAATCCCTAGAATTTCATATGCGTAGTTACGTTTGAATATTATATATAAATTATGAGCTGGAGTAAACTAGAAATGCGTCTAGCTCCGTATTGGTTGGGTTGTTAAATCATGCCCAATAAATTTCTTATCCAATGAAATCTTTGCAATAACTGGGCCATTTTAACAATAAAAACTTTATGTGAAACTGGAGGATTATTAATAGATAAATTTCAGAATACTTTCCTTTTGTAAACTAATAGATAACGATGAGTACCGTCGTGAACTAAACGATATTTTTTTTCCTGAAGATATGTATGGGGTCAGCTGCAAACTTTTGTTTAATTATTCGAAGATTGTCAGTAAAATCAAAAGTATTAAAATACTGGGCGATAAAGAACTTTCTACAAGACGTCTTATTTAAAAATATATCTCAAAGTGTTTTTTTCGAATTGATTAGCACCCATGACAAAATTTTGCGTAAAACTTGTGACAAATATTATTTGAACAGATTTATAACATGTTGTGTAGGGCGGTTGCTCGTTTTCTGTCCTAAGAATTTAAATGTTTCTCATTTAACCGTTATCTGGTCTTCGTATTTAACTACTGAGTTGAACTCCTTAATCTGATATCTGACTAATGCAGGAAATTACATGCGGAAATATCCGACGCGACTTTAAATTCAATGTTCTTCTCCATGACTGAAATTTATATTCTGACAAATCAAAGTGAATAATAACTGAACCCTTTCGGTAAAGCACGAAATAACCTGACATAAAAATTCATGGTTATCACCCCTTATAATTAAACCTCTCAGCACTTTAAATGAGAACTCTCGCGTTATTTTTTTTATTCCTGTCCATGATACCAATTATTAACAAATCTTGAAGCTTCTCACCCCGTGATCTCAGTGAAATAAATCTAAAGCACATGAAATGAGGTTTTGTCTGTTAATCTGTCGTTTAAAGAGTTTATAAGCGTGCTTATTATCGGATTTCAAAGAATATTTTTGGCTTTATTGTAATTCTGGACTCCTCTAGTAACACGTAATTCCGATTAAAGTGTGATGGGCTGATTTCCAACCCATTAAATCGTTCGGACGTGATTTACTTTTCAGGCTCACGGTTTCGAATCTGAGATGAAATCGTTAATTTTGTCCCCTCTTTTGCTTGTCCGAATCCTTGTCCTTACCGGGGTTTGATGGCAGGAAGCAGGGAGGGAGGAGGTTCACGTCACCCGGGATTGTCCGGTCTCCTTACCGCGACTGCAAATCGTCAGCGAACCCAGGCGGCTCTGTCGCATCGACGGATATCGCGCGTCCTCCGCCGCATGCCAATGCAGAGTCACCTTTTGTCCCTCTTGCTGAGACCCACCGTTCGGTCAAGCGATAAGGACCTGCCGTGTTTTTTTTCGTTTGGTCTGTAGGATACTCACAGATCCCCGAACGGAGACACACCTCTTTTTTTTCCTTGCTCCAAACATCAACCTTGCCATAGTCTGTGCCCGCGAATAAATCCCTTAGTGAAACTACGTCCCATAAAAATCGGCCGCCTTGATAAGGTGGCGATAAAAACAAGGAATACCATCTCTTCACTCCCCTTTCTAAACTCCTTCCCCCTTCGGAAACGTTATCGTATCGACCGAAAAAGAAAGAAAATACGATAGCCACGCGTTCTCCCCTTTTGCTTTTTTACGTTCACCAATCTTTATCCTCTGCATATCTTCCGCTTTGACTTTATTACTCTTATATATACCATCACCTTCGTCCTTGTTACAGATCGCTACCCCCGATCGACATTTTCGGCTAAAATACGTGATTCTCAGCCTTCCCCTAGCCCATTTGGTGCTCTGAAATAGTAGAATTTTTCCAACTTAAGCAGGGGCTAAGGACGTGGCTTTTTTCAAAGTTAAGCAAGGGTTAAGGAGGTGGCGGGATTCTTATTTTTGGCATTTTTACATGCACATTATTGGCTTTTTTATAAGTCATCGATAGAGAAAAAATAAATGTAGTGTAATGAAGATTGAAATAATTGGTAATGTAGTGTTAACCAAGAATAATGAAGGTCAAACGGAAAGGATTGCCGTTGAATAGATAATTGACAATATTTTGCGTTAATGCACAATCTTGTGAACCAATAAGTATGGCGACATTAATTGAAAGAACTACCGAAGGAAACCAGCTACGGCTTACCTTTGACAAATAATTCGTACGTATTCTTTACGTATTTATAAATTTACGTATTATTAAAGTACCTACGTAAAAATAGGTAGGTTTTTTGAATGTCAGAGAATCTCCTCCCAGTTTTCTACACATTCACAGGCCTATCTCACTCTAGAATATCCTTTTTCGCCTCAACATACTATCTACCCTTCCTCATCCCGTCTATTAAACCTATTCTCTTTCTTCCCCTTCCACGCTTGCCCTCCATTACAGTCTTGAGCAAATTATCGCCCTTTATTGCATCCTTCAGTCATCTACCCTGACTTTCCCGGATTTCATTCAGAATTTTTCTATCCTCGCCCACCATTTCAAGCACTTCCTCGATAATCTTCCTCTCCATCAACCTCACCTTCTCCATCCTTCTCAACGCCCACATCTCAAATGCCTGCAGCCTATTCTCGTCCTCCTTGCTGAGGGTCCTCGTTTGTGCCCCATTCAACGCCACGTTCCATATCAAGCTCTTCACCAGCCTCTTCTTCACATCCTTACGCAAGGTCCCCATCATCAGCTCACTTTTATTACCAAACGCCTCTTTAGCTAGTGCCATTGTCTTCCGTATGCCTTTGCTACTATGTCCGTTTTTTTCCATCGTACTACATAACAAGTAATTAAAATGCACTACTCGCTTTAGTTAGTGTTCTCCAACTTAAATCGCCAGCCTCACTTTCTTTGTCCGACAAATTATTGGAGGCGTGAAATAGGTTTAAGAGGATATTGAACCTTGCTGAGTGGAGAGTGCTTAGCTGCAGCAAACCAATCTTCGGATTGGTCGATGATGATGTTTTCATCATATTTTGGAGCCTTGTGTTGAACGTTCATGAAGTTGACGCTCCTGAGTAAATGCAAATCTGCTGGAGGGAGGCCGCCCGATTTTCCTTTGATGCTTAATGATTGACTAATTGTTCTCTCCACCGGAATGGGTGGACTAATTTTCTGATTTCATGAAGTGAAAATTTAACCGTTCGTTATCTCACAATATGCCTAACATTACTTGATTGATTTGTTTCTAATTATAAGACCCCTGTCTTTTGCTACCCTTTTCCGTTTTTGAGGCATTCAAATGTGTAAATACGACTCTATTATCAATCCTGGATCTTCATTGATTAAATAATTTTTAATGGCGATGCTCTCGGTGCAAAATAATTCCTTTAACGTAACCCATGGGTACTTATCATGCTTGAAGCTCATGGTTAACAATATTTATCTTCGTGAAAGCATTTACTGCTATTTTATTTTCAATAAGCTTATTTATACCGTTTATATTATAAATATCATAATTCCTTCTCTTTTGATAAGTCATTTTTTTGTGTATTAATGTAAGGTCTCTGAATGTTATATAACTAAGGATGAAATCAGTGTAATTTCACTCAAAAATTATCGGATGAAAATTTCGAAATATCAGATACGATATGCTCATCTAATTTCAGTAAAATGGAAGTATTTTAACTTTGTCAGCAGTGAATAATGTAACAGTACCTGCAAAGTTTAAGGATTTTATATTACCATTTTTCTTCTGATGAAGAGGAAAACTAGAGTGCTATAAACTCACATACCAGCCAGCTGCTTAATTAACCATATTAGATAAAATACTAATTAAATGTCCTTCATAATTAAATTTAATACTAAATAACTTATATATACTATCGTTGACCTCCGTCGTGCATTTAAATTTTCCTGTGAAACTTTGTATTTCTCTAACCTTTGTAGTTCCGATAATTATGTCAAATGAAGACAATTCTGATTTTAGTCTTTCTTTTTTTGGCGTATATCGCGTGACTTTTATGATTGCCATCTTTTCATTTGGCTTAAAGTCTATGTAACCTTTCCGTGAGATCACAAATAAATCATTTGTTGCTGTACGCATTTTGAAGCAAAACTATTTTGAGTGATTGCTTTTGCGTTCACAATTTATTTCATACTTTGGGTTATTAAATCATGTTCAATATATTTCTTATTCAATAAACTTCTTACAATAGCTGGGCAATTTTAACATGATATATATTGTGAAATTGGAGGGTTATGTAAAAGATAAATTTCAGGATACCTCAATCGTGAATTTATGAGGTTATAAAGCCATAATGGCTATATGCTTGTTCAATGTACTATATTCGGAGTGCAGTTCGTTTAAACTACTAAAATACATGTGTTTGGGGAAGTGCTGTAACCAGTGTTTTGCACTGGAAAAAGTCCTATATCGTTCTTTAGTTTCGACGTAGATGTCTTCAAATCCAATTGAAGTCAACGTGCTCATGCTTTAAATACACTCGGGTTCACGAACCGCAATGAATTAATCATTCCACCCGTGCGATTTGAAAGCAGTCAATGACCGCCTTTGAATCGTGTCTGTGTGGTATCCGTAAGAAATACAAAATACAAATATGCACGAATATGGTGATGAAATCTCGCTATCCATTCCTTCTCCAATTGAATATCAGGTTTAATTCAATCTAAGTATAGCAAAATCTGATGACCCTAGATTTTCCAGCCTCCAACCAATAATGCTTGAAGAACACATTATCAATTAACAAATAGGTGATGATGGCTAGGTACACACGCCGATATGAATGCCAGTATGCATATAGATTGATTCACGAAAATCCTTTATACTCTAGGTGGTGGTTGGAAAGGTCCTTTTAAGCATTGTAATCCTCTGAGCATTTGCTTGCAACTTTTTATTTGCTCTTGAGCAGTGGCAACGCAAACATTTCGTCAGAAGCATTTCACAGTAACAATAAAAAGGTATAGAGTACACGTATAGTATTGAAGTAAAACCAGTATAAGTTATGTCTAAGATTCGCATCTTTCCTTTTCATCTGAACTTTTTCTTATCCCTTCCAATTTTCTAGATGGTGTCTAATATTGGAAAAAATTTCCAATAAATAACATACTTTGAAGCATAACTTCTTTCTTTTATAGGATACATAAGATATTATGGAAAACTATTCAGAAAATTTCTTTTTTTCTAATGTTGGCAAAATTATTTCCCTTTTAACTGTTTTGGGCAGTCATTATATTGATACCGTAATATGAGATCATTGAGTTATAGCTCATTCCCACCGCACGGAGTTGGCTTTTATCTACCGCAATGACATTCAAACACATATATTACAGTTTAAGTTTTTCCTTTTAAATGTATTTAATGGTATAATTGACTACTAAAACTGGAATGAAGGTCTTGTGGTGGGCTTAAGAAAGTAGAAAATCAAATAACCACAATGCGGCGATTATCACGTGTGTTGGGACCAATTATTTAAGAAGCTTATTTAACTCATTTAGAATTGACAGAAAAATTTGGCCTTTAATTCATACACTTCGACCATCTCCAGTGTGTTTCTTATTATTTTTTCTCAGAAATTTGTTGTTTTACTTTTAAATATGCTGGAGGGAATTACCTTTTTCGTTTACAGAAGGAAAAATGTGGAATGAGCACGTAATATGGACGTATGCTTCTAAAAAAATGATTACTTGATGAAACCTTAACTGTTATTGACTTTCTGTTATCATCAGTCCGAAGATTTGACACACTAATGATGTTTTGGTCTCATCGAGTGGAACCAACTTGGCTTTTCAATTTTATCTTTCATTTCAGATCTTTAGCCATCCCCTCCTGCAATTTTGGAAATAAATCTGTTTTCCAGAACGTAACGCTCCCTTATTTTAGTATTGGATTTGATGATGAAACAGGATGTGATTTATCCAATTGGACTTAATGCTTGGTATTCAGATCCAAAGGCAAAAGATCTGTCTTTACTACCTCACACCAAATATAATCCATGCGTTTTAAGTATTATTTGATATCTTATTTAACTATTAAGAATAAATTGATTCCGTTTAAAGCCAGACAATGATTTCAGTATTGACACATTTATTGAATTAAGTTATAAGGCATATAAAGCTCATTAACATCTGTGCAATTTAACGTCTTGTCTTTTTTAATTAAAAGAACTTTACCCTGGGAAATATACAATTTCTATTCTTTGGAATGCCTTTTCACGACAAATATATCTAGAATGAATTTTTTTGTCGAGTATTTAACTGAGTAGTTGAAACAATTTTTTAAGGAAAAACTATATCTTTAAAAGCTGTTATGTCGCTATTCGCGTGCAAATATAGCAATAGGTAAATAAGTACTTCGGGGTTATTATCTCCTACTTTTATGTAAAATAATATTGTTTGTATAAAGTAATAGTGTTTAATATGATCTATTTAATATTTCAAACAAGCTATATTCAGCAACTACGTAGTTGAATGCACTGTCCCAGTCACCATTCATGTGTATCATCAGCAATCAACAATGGTGTCACAACATTTTCCTCGTCTTTTTTAAGGATCCTTGCCTGGCATATTTTAGCACGCTTTTATCGGAATAAAAAATCGCCATGACAGTTTTCGAACAGATCATGTAGAACTTTGAATTTGCGATAATTTCCATCAATTAGTCGTTACTCATAACCTTTCTCCTGGCGTCCTTTCATTCACTCGCTTGGGAAGGGTTGCTTACCTGTCCTCTCGGATTATTCCTGCCTTCCTTTATCCTTCTTATCCTTTTATCATCCTCTCTTTCCTTTTCGATCTCCTATTTTTTGCTTAATTCCCCCTCTTCCTTCCTTTCCATTGCCCATCCTTTGCCTCTTACTCTTTCAATGTTCAGCACCACGGAAGAGTGCACTGGTCGAAGTAAGAAATGGGGAAAACTCAAGAATGGTTAAGGTTATTGAGGTTATCGACTGTTTTATACGAGGCTGCCTTCCATTTTTATCGCGTCGGACGTTTTTTTTCCATCGCTCGCTCTGCGTGCGAGGCCACGTAAAAGTGTTTCTAGCTTCGTCCTAATGCCCTGTTTATTCTCCCAGGGGCTGTGCCTTTCCTCCTCCCATATCGCTCAACAGCTCGCTTCTCTATTCTCAAAAAACCCTTCTCGCCCAACCTCCCGGCCATCGTGGAGGAGGGAAAAAATAACAAGGGAGAGAACATCACTCCTATTTTCAGGCCTTCGTCCTATGCAGTCCCTTCGAAAACATCAATCCCTAGACGTTTCAGGACGTGTTGTTCATGTTTCGGCCCCTGCAGCCTTTACGGGGTTGTTTTTTTTTTGGTGTGTGGATGATACGTTGGGAATGATTTTTTTGTGCTATCTCCCTTTTTTCATCCCTTCCTTCTGCACTCATTCCCCTTTTAGTTCGCCAGCTGGAGGGATGGACTTTATGGAGCATTCGAAGCAGTTTCTCTTACCCCGGTGCCGTCGCTATCGTAACGTATCTCTTTCTTCTTCCTCCTCTGGTCTCCCGCCCTCCTCGATTCGCCAGTCTCGCTTCCATTTCCTTACCCCTTCTCTTTCTCCCCTCTTTCAGCCCATATTCCTCTCCCTCCCACAAAAGGCGCCTTGCAGTAGTAGCCTATCCCATCGTCCGACGCCTGCAACTGATCGCCCGCTTTATCACACGCCCGTGTGAAAGATTTCCGTGTGGAATGGTTACGGCGAACTTGTGGCGGTGTGGGGATGTAGGGAGGACTACCTTCCGTGATACTCGTGTTCCTGTCTTGCCTCCTCGGACGTTTTGGAATGCATTACGTTCCCTGGACATGCTAAGAATAAGCCGTGTTTCGCGCCGGCTGAGAAGAAATATTTTTCTCCGACTTCGCTTTCCCGCGCTATTTTTTTTGTTTTCCTCCCGCGCTACAACTCAGGGTAACGGTTCCAACGCACGCAGGCACAACGACTGCCATTAACTAATTGAGAGATCTGGAATAAGTTTATCGTGGGTGCGCGCCGTTAACTTTTTCGTGGAATCGCTGGAGAAATCCGTAAGAAAGTTTTCGCAATACTTTCGCGCAAAATTTATTATCGCAAGTTATGGAGGCTCAGCATGTTGAGTTCTGTGGAACAATTGTGTTTTCTTATAAAATTTAGTGGGGTTGCCGTCAGTATTTTCCACTGTGTTGGCTGAAAATATATTAACTTATAAGGAAAATACTGGCTGTTTTTTACGCGTATTTAATTCAAAAAGTGGATTTGATTTCAGGCTGACTTGTGTACTCGGCACGTATAGTTTTTCTTCTTGAAATTTAATTCTACTCATCATTACTGCGTAAAATGATATTGGTGATAATAATTTGATATAAGTCCCTTTCTCTGAATCGGTTGAGACTAAATTTATCTTCAGGTTTATTATTTTCAATATGGCGTAATTAAAGGCCTTTCACTAACATACGAATCCCCATTAATTACTCGATTAAGTTCACACAGCTTTTATTCTATTTAAACGTAATTGGTCGTTTAAACTTTGGTTTTCTTTTTCGGGACTATTGGCCGGATGCAATTACTTAGATACCAATTTAATTTCTCGCAGGGAACGATGGCTTTTACCGGAATCAGAGTTTTACCCGCCGTCAATAAAAGTGAGAAAATTTATGTCCCGAAAACTGAATCACTTAAGTATATTGATGGTCAAAACATACAAGATCAAGTATCAATCAGGCAGATTAACGGAATGCTTTAAGTGATTGAATTCTTTACGACCTGTACACGCACACCGACGCCCGTGTTGAACACTTAAGGGGCAAGATATTTCCACGGAAATTGTTTCAAATAAAGACGTCTCGGCTGGCAAAATGGCCGCCAACCCTCTTCTCTGTCGGAGGCATTTCTTCCGCTAAAGGCACCCCTCTGAACCTTCCCCTTCCTTCACACTCTTCCAAGTCGTACCCTCGGATCCCGGCGAGAACCCGCCCGCTCCCTACCCGGCTTCGCCTTCCCCGTCCACGAATTTCGCCCAAACTTCGGTCTATCTCCACCAACATATCCACTTCTCCCGCGAAAACTTCCTTCCTTCCTTCCCAGAACCCATCTTATTTCGATGCCGTCGTCTCGACTAAACCCGAACAAACGTGTTTTGGACGTCGAAGCGTGGAAATTTCATCAAACCTCTCGCCAAAATAACGTCCAATTCGAGTTCATTTACCTCCATCATTCCCTTGCGTAATCAAATTGACTGGTATTTATAATTATTTAACAGTGTTATATCTTTTAGCTTATGATTAGATGACACATTGCACTATTTTTTTACCAGCGTTTAATTGGGATTTGCCTTAAGCTTCGAATTTCATCGAATCTCATGCCAAAATAAGGTCCATTTTGTGTTCATTTACCTCCATCATTCCCTACGTGCTCAAATTGACTGTTATTTATAATTATTTAGCGGTATTTTATTGTTTAGATTATGATTGGACAATTCAACTTACACTCACCTGATGATGTCGACTATTCGACGAAACCGGTCGCCCAATAAATATTCTGCGTAAAACTTACAAAGTTTTTGTTAATTGCTTCATATCGGATTATTCATTATATTGATGTTTTACGCCAAGTTTATTTGTCTTCGCCTTAAGCTACTTCATTGTTTAGCCTGGAAAAATTCTTACCTCTCACCGTGGTGTCTAAAAATGCATACTTGTCCACGAGTATCCTCTTTTACTCCGTTTTCTCTCTGCTACTACGGCTAACTGCTACTATCTAATTCCTCAGTCCATCCACTCGGCTTCTTTTTTTCATTCAACGTTTGCCTTTTTTCTATAATGATGAATGAAAACTCTTCCCTGTCCTTTCCACTGTACTGACTTAAAAAAATAATATCGATACGTAGCTATGATTTACCAATGAACTCACAGTAAATTAAACACCGCAAAATAATTATAAATAACAGCCAATTTGAGCACGCAGGGAAATGATGAAGGTAAATGAACTCGAATTGGACGTTATTTTGGCACGAGATTCAACTGACAGCTAGCTTTCAAAAGGTACTTCATTTTCGTTTTCTGAGGATTGCGGCTCAGTGCTTTTATGAGCGATGAAAAATGACCCTGGGACCTTTTCAAATGTATCATTTTTCTGCTTGAATGCACCCTTCCAATAACATTTATCGAGCAGTAAAATTTTTAGAACCCTAAGACGGCCATTTAATGGCATTCAAAACTATTCATTCAAAATAGAGAGATTTTGTATTATTTATAGATTTGCGTGTAACTTTGCACACGTGTTCTCTATTGGTGAAATCTAGGGATAAGAATGAAAAAATTTCATGTTACAGATTTGCTTTCTTGGAAATTTAATATTATTTGAACATGTAATATTTGGACCCGTGGCATATATTTCGGAATAATTCCAAAACACAAAAGCAGATTCTCTCCGGAGGGCGAAATAATCCTTTTCATATTATTATCAGGTGAATAAAAAATATCAAGGTATCATTCCGAGATATAAAAAAACGTATTGAGGTATGACTTTTGCTCGAATTTCGAATTCTGCTCCATAATTCTATACTATAGCAATATTTAAATCAACTCCAAAAATGTTAACTCTAATAATAATTCTTATACCATTTAAAAAACTACATGTAAGGTAATTTGCGTCGTGTAACCTTATTTTATTAAGTAAAATGTGGTCTAAGAACTTTATCGGCATTTTTTAAGGTTGTTGGATGTTCTCTAAATGACTCACCATTACCGCTCCGGCCACTTACACTAAAGCAATGCGTAATTTTGAGTACTGAGCCAAAGGTAGACCAGACCAATGTTTAATTTCTAGTGTCTGCATTTTTATCACTCATTTGGGTCTGCCGTGTACTGCCAAAGTAGGCAATGTCAATCATTGCGAACATGCAACAAAAATTCCCGTAGAAACCTTCCGACTTAGATTCAGCCCCTCACTTCCATTATTTTTAATGTTTCCAATCGTTTTATTTGTAACATTTTTATAAAATATCTTAGAGAAAATAAAGGAACTACTACGAGCTTGTAATTTTTCGCTGCCTCCATATTTTCCGTCAAAATACGGCTTTGACCTAAGACTATGGGACTTATGTCACCTAATTCAGTCTCACGGGGCCAAATCGCGGCTGTGTTGTATGTAGTATAAACAGCTATACTAGCAGTGTAGCGTATAGCATAAACGTTGACTTATTGTATGAGCCAGGACGTAAAATTATTCAGTAACAGAAATTCATTGCTACTGTCCGGTGTTCCTTTAAAATAGACTGCGTAATTTATTATTCACTGAGGTGCTCAGCTTGAAGTATTTCCCAATACTTCCCGAAATAGCCTTAATTGGATTCACGGTTTTGATCCAGATATGACCCTACTGACCAGTCAATCGTTTTATCATGGTCGTTCAGTCCTAAGATTGGTGGACTGCAGCCCTCCGTCCTTATGTTTCTAATGCTAGATCCCTTACTTCCTGGGAGCTACCTGGGAGCTCTTACTCTGTACTTTCCCCTCTATTTGGTCCATGAACTTATTTCTGGGTCTTCCTCTCTGGGGACTTTTCCCTCTGTTTTGTAGTCAATCCTTTATGAACCCCTTAATATTTCGTGTACTTTTTATTGAAGAGATTCCTCCATGTTTATAGCGGAACATCAATTAATAAAATGCTTGTATTCCCCAAGCTGTACGCCTTTCCCCTAAATTCCATCCTCGCTGCGAAAACTTCAATCGGTAAATGGAAAAAACATTTCTTTGATCACACGTTTTCTTTATCGATATTATATAATCGCTCCGGAAAGAGTTGGGATATTTAAAAGTTGCTCTACTCTTTGTTTTTTTACTCTACTTTTTTATCTTGCTCGGCCATTATCTGATATCTCCGCCGGGAGTCAACCCTTTTACCCCGTCAGCCCTTTGATCGCTCACGCGTAATTCCCTTGGTTTGTATCCAAGCGTCGCCGACAAGGTTCAATCGTTAAATAATATGTAATGTATTAATGAATTTAAAAATTCTTCTTCTTTAATGGTTTCGTAAATTGGTTGCACTTACTCTTCTAGAGTACTCCTGAGTAATTGATTTCAACGCAGATCAACTTAAAAAAGAGAAAATTTTCCAGTCTTTGAGTTCCAGTTTTTATTGTTAAGATACATTATCAAAATCCATCAATCGTGCGTTACTAGCTTGACTTAATTGTCGTATAATACCTGGGATTTTTGAAACGTGGACACGGAAGATTTAATCTTCGACTGTTCCGGTCACTTATTCTAATCGCTTCCCCCATTATATAAATTGCCCGCCAAGTGATGGATCCACCCGTGCTTATGCTCTCAAAATGATTTACGCCCCGCTTGAAGCATGGCGGCATTTTTCTGCAACCTTTTGTCAGGATGTTTGATCCCTCGGAAATGGTATCGGAAAAGCCTACTGCACTTTCACGTGATGAAATAATGATGACAATGATTCTCCCCTAAACCTTGTGCTTTAATCTCAGTTTCCGGGAAAATTCCATATGTTGTCGCCCGGTGCAAGAATTCGCACCTGTATGTCACAGGCCATGGAGGGAAAACAAAGGGCCAAATATATAGCATTTATGACGGATCCGGATCATTACTTGTTTCCCACGGGGATGCGAACGTTTTTCGATGGTTTCGAGGTCAAAGGATGGTCGACAACAGCTCTGAAAGAGGTGTGTGTGGAAGTTAAAATTGATCGTTGTGGAAACAACATTGCCCGGGGCAGCCGCCCAGGTCCATCGCCCCTTTTTTCCGGGGGCGCTTCCTCGTACTTTTGCCCCCCTCTCCTGATTCGCCTGGGCCGTTACTCTTCTCTTCACCGGCTCCAATCCCTCATCCCAACCTCACTGCCTTTCACCTCACCCTTTCTCAGGCCCTCGAGTTCCATGGGCGCCCACACCACGGCTGATATGAAGGATGCGGCCATCTGTCAAACGAATATTTTCCCCCTTTCGACGTAATCCGGTACCTCTTTCCCTTCCCTCTACCACATGCCATGCACCCCTCCCTTCTCACCGCTCCCGTCTCCTTTAGTGCGTCGTCCCGCCGCACCTCTTCACGGCGGCGACACCTTCTGGAGCACCTACTGCCGCCACTTCTCTCTCCAGTGCCGTGTAGGCTTTTGTCACTCCCCCCCGCACCTTTTGTTTTAGCGGATAAATGCATGCCATCACTCAAGGGAGGGACACTCAAAAATGCGAAGCGTCAGTTCCTCAAGCCGACTCCGTCAAGACGAGAGCCAACTTCACTCTTAGACGTTGAGTCCCCGTCTCCCCCCGTTCCCCCCTTGAGACTCCTCCGTCTACGTGCCTACTTGTTCTTTGAGTCCCCGTAAAGAATGGCAAGATGGCGCTAAGTTAAACCCCTGTACTTATTGCGCGTAATAACATAGATTTCGGACGCTACACAACACATCACTAGCGCACTGCCTTGTCCGCGGTCTAAAACGAATGAAAAGCAACTGCACTGATGTATATAGTATTATGTAGATAGGTTTATGGATCGCAAAATTTACACTCAATTTAACCAAAAATATAAATATAATACAAAGAAAAGCTGCAGGCTTCGTTAAAAACTGCTGCCAGCGAGCATACAGTGTTTCACAACTTTAATAGGATTTAAGGTGGGAGCCCCTAGAGACTCGGAGACTACACTCTATGCTTAGCTTGCATGAGAAATTCAGAACTGGTGTGTTTCACAGCGACACAGAATATTGTCATAACGCCACACCACATCTATAGGTCTGACTGAAGCGTAAAAACAAGAGAGATACATTGCCGAACACTTAGGTATAAAAACTTGTTCTTTCAGCGCACAATAAGCGACCACAATAAAAACTGAGCTCCACTAAATACATTTTCACAATACATGTCAAGATTTCACCTCCCAAAACCTTATCCCTTACATCTTTACACGGCTGGTGTCCTAACACTCCCTGCCACACACCAATTCGGCTACTCGCAGGATAGTATGTAGATGTGTTAATTTGTGAGATGCGCACTAAAGCGAATGTAAAGCCTCAAATATTTGGTAAACGCCGCTCAGTAGGTTGAAATACAGATTTAGCGCGACGAAATTCGATTTTTGGACATCTTTTTTTTCAAATTGACGCAAAAATATCCGTATGAAGTAATAAATACTCTATTTCATGACAAACCATACGATTTAAGGCTATTGGAATGGTGTCATTATCTAAATAGGGCTTGAACGTAGGTACCCCTGAATTCCTTTTGTTCGTCAGTTTTTTTCATGCAATATAATACGTAATTGGATTAATGCTATTGATTAATTCGCGATAGTTTTAATTGATAAAATAAACACTTTTTCTGTACGAGATCCTCTTCGAGCAAACCAATCGCATTTACAGACATGTGAAAGGCTAGCAAAAAAAGGATTGTGGGTGTGTCCATTTTCAATCCGTGTATAAGGAATCATGCTATTCTATTACACTATTACTAATTACGCGATTGCGATTACCCTTCAATCGTACTGTTGGTCATTAAATAGAGTATTTACTACTTCCTAGGCTTATTTTTCCGTCTCTTTGAAACATTTTGGAAATTTGACTTTTGTCGCGCTAAATCGGCATTTCAGCCCACTGTGCGCCGTAGTGTCAAGAGAAATTTATCCTAGGGATATTGAATTGGCAACGCCAAGTTAGCGACGCATAATAAGTGATGAACTGGAGTCCCCTACTGCGTTAACATCATTTTAAGTCGTGTTATGTTCCATCTACTCGTCTCCATGGCTGAAGTTGAAAGGCATAAAATGTTTTTGATCTCCCGCTGCCAATTGAGAGATTGATTGTGAATATTGTGTCACGGATCCCTGGATTGTCCTCTCTCGATATAGCTGCAATTATAATAATGTATATAATATAATATGATATGATATGTGTATAGTCACAGTTAATTTTAATATATAAGTGTATAAAATATATATAATATATAAGAAATATAAAATCGTGGGTCAAGAAAAGTTTTAGGATGATCCGTTACCTGTAAGCTATTTATGACAAGATGTCAGCAAACATAAAAATCGATGAATGAAATCGCAAGAGAAAATATTTCACTTTTCTAATGATACCAAAATGTGAGGCAACTGTCTTTCTACTTTTGGGATATTTTCCCAAAAACAGAAGTCGTTTTCCTTGGGACTTTGTGCTCCCAAGACCTATATTGAGCATGAAACAATGAGATAGCTCAGTTTTACAGATCTCGTCGAGATTCAACGGAGAGCATTTCTTCTGTTTCAAAACATTTATTTTGTATTTCTGAACTGTATTAAAAATAAATTTATTACTCATTGGTATACTTTTTGCAAAATTACAACAAAAATTCGAGTGTAATTTGTTTTCAGCGCCTGGGGAGAAAATTTCAAGTTGAAGACAAAGATATTCACGTTTAGTTATTAGATGAGAAGTAGATACAGATAAGAGTTGTTTTTTTGTCATTAGCTTTACAATATTTTATTCATTCACCTTGAAACCGCCTGTATTGCAAAAGATATTAAAATAAGGTGCTCATTTTGAAGAGAGAAAATGTTTGCGCAAACTTCGTATTACACTGCACCAAACCAGTAGTTTAATACGCACCGCAAGGTGTAAGGCTCGTAAGATTGGGTGTATAGGTATCTCATAACATGGGGTATCTTAGGTGGAGTATAGAGCTTAGGAGAATATGTGGTCTCGAGGAACATAATTGTGTTAGATGGAGTTCTTTAAGCTAAATTGATTTCCATCTGTGATGACGAGCGGAGGATTACGTATCAAATCGATTACTGAAGTTTTCATCGGCCTTGTATTTCTAATGGTAAAGAAATATTTTATGCCTGTTTATGTGTACATACCTATTTTTGCGGTATCGCTGCAGTAGACTTTGGTTCGCATTGACAGAGGGAATGTGTAATAGGTCCTTTCTCTATAATCCATTAAATATACAATTTTCCATAAATGGCTTGTTCATTTCTCCATTACACTCGACGCTTTAAGAATTTACCCTGTTTTAGAAAAGTGCAAAATTTAACTCCAATTTAGGTTTTGTAAAACTAAAACGCCAGTGATATTGAAATAGCCTAGCTTTGTACTCGCTGGTTAGTGTTGTATCCTGTCAAACCTGAAAATTGTGAAGAATTACTAGGAATGGAAAGTTCCTTTGACTGCCTTGTGGACGATTTAGGGACATGGGCTTCTGGAATTCCCGAGTACTGCAATTCGGGAGAAGAGGAAAGGGGGTTTAGTACGGAACCATTCCTATTGCTGCCAACAAAATTGCTTCGAAAATTGGGATTACTCACAAACACCTGCAGTCCCACTTCGACTCGCCTCACAGTGAGATCTCTAGGTTGTGTACCTATTACAGTCACGGGGATTTGTGATTTATCAACTTGCCTGTTGGCCTTGCATCAGATGTGTTTACACAATGCATGTACCCGCGCTATAAGATGCATGAACACAATCACCATTAAAATTGCCCCGTGTAAACACCCAAAATGGCGCAAATGCATGAACGGGTGGCCCTAAAGTAGGCCCTGATCTAATTTGGTGCTTTTGCCAATGCATCTGTTCAGCCAAGTACTAACACATGTATACGCATAGTGTAAACATAGCTTTCTGGTTTATCACAGGAAGTAATTTGGTTGCCTTGCTTCATTCACTCACGTTTTCTCCTGTCTCTTCCCCACCTTCCGTTTTTTCCCCACCTCCACTTCTACCTTTCCCTCTTGCCGCCAGGTCTGCACCAGGAACTTTTGCGGGATAGCACTTTTCTTCACTGCTAGAGGGAAATGGCACGTCGTACTGCCTTACCCGGTGAAGAAATAGGTTATTTTTATTAAAAGCACGTCGTTATTTATTTGTGAATGATTAAAAAGGTAATAATTCTGGAGGGAAAATATTTGAAATACAGATGTGGTCAAATGGAAAAAAATGTGATTGTCAGGTATGAACGCAAATTAATGTGAGGGACATGCAGTGGGAGAAAAGAGTATCTGGAGTGATGGAAGAATATTCGGTGGAAAACGACGAAAGTAAGGGTATGTTAAACTGATTACAAGAGCTGAAATACATCAGAGATGGGTAAGGAATGGTATTAGCATCTTAGATCCTGGACAGATTAAGAATTATGATGAATAGATCCATCCTTGGAGTAAAAACGTCTCTGAAGGGCGAACATCGGCTTCTAAATAGTCCTTAAAAATCTATTATAGATTGATAAAATATAATCAGCGGTCAATACTTCTCTGTGTATAATGTATTACTCCAAAAATTGCTGAATACGAGCCTAATTATGCTTTTTAATGCCGCATTTCGTTTATGCTCGGTGTCATGTCGTACTGCTGCGGAAAACTGCGTTTAAGCTACGCCTGTGTGCTGTAGAAGTTCGTAATAGATTGAAATTGCATCAGAGTTTTTAACGAAAAAAATTACTTAAGATGACACAGCTTTTGAATCTCCAGAAACGACTAATTATATCAATGATCGTAATAGGTTGAAATTGCACCAGAGTTTATAACGAAAAAAATTACTTAAGATGACACAACTTTGGAAACTCCAGAAACGGCTGGGTTTATCAATAATTCATTCGAGTTCAGGCTTAGGTAAGGATGGAGTCATGGAGGAGCTTTGTGGAGAATAAATGCGTAATTCCACCAAGACAGCATTTAAGCGACGTATGACATGCAACGATGACGCATGCGGTGGAGAGCCTTCAATCGAAACATCGGCGAGCGACATGCCAGTGCGCGCGCCTGTTCCCTCTCACGTGTCGCCCCGGCGCGGCGTGGCGCAGTCGACGAGAATTAACTTGTCGAAAGCTGTCGCCAGTTATCCGCGGGTCAGCGGATCGATGAGACATGGAGCATGCGACTTTGAGTGGCCGTAGGAGGAGAAAAAATTCGTAATTCTTTTTGCGAAACTCTCATCAATTTTCTCAGCCACGAGCCTTTTGAGTCCCCTAAACAAATAAAACCGCGTTATTTTTATGTCTAATCCAAGAGTTGGATGGTCGTTGAATCCCAGAGTTGGTGGGAAAAAAGTTGCATAGGTACTGATACCTATTTGCATTCCATTGCACTCAATCCATTCATCAGATAAGATACCACCATTTACACAGCACGATTTTACGCGTACTGTTTTAGTTCATTTTTTTATTATTTAGGTATTCTACCGGTTAAGGTAGGTTTTTATAAATGTGAGAGAGTCTCCTCCCGGTTTCCTACACATTCAAGGGTATATCTCGCTCTATTATATCCGTTTTCACCTCTGCATACGATCTGCCCTTCATCATCCTGTCCATTAAAACCTATTTCTTTCTCTACCCCGTTTGCTCAAATTCCTTCCCTCCATCACACTCTTGAGCAACCCATCGCCCCTTAATTAAGTGAAAACTATCGGATTCACGAGACACCATCAGTGTCTGAGAGAGTTTGGTGTCTCTTGAATCCGATATTTATTGCAGAAGATGTTCCTTTTCTTATCTCCTTTATCTTGACATGTGTTAAGAGGAAAATGATAGGCCTGAGGATCATCTTTTGTTTACTGTTGAATACTAATTTGGTGATGTTAGCTTCTTATTACCATTTTAGCGTTTTATCTCAACAAATTTTTATAAATGCATTAGCGTCGATAGGAATGCATTTTCGTCTGACATATCCAGTTTCTTGACTTGAACAAACTTTTCCCGATGTCTTTAAAGTAATACTTCAAGAATTAAGTTTACGGCTGTTGTTAGACTCATCGCTATAAATATGCCATGGTAAATTATGATTTTCCTCTGATTCATCAGTTTCTGATAGAGGTTGGTGTTTTTTGAAAGTAGTGTTTTTTTAATGTGTCGTTTATATTGGCTTGAGCCGAATATTCTGTGCTTTTGATTGCCAACCTTTTCATAAATATTTACGTATTTCCTCTTATATGTCGTATAATATAGTTTGAACGAGTTAGTTCCCTAATCATAATGGAGACCTTAGGTATTCGAATTTACCGTTTTAATTTTTGCAGTTGTAGGAAGTATGAATGAAATATTTCATCATTTGTCGTAAAATAATATACTTGTTTATGACTTCAATTCTAGGAAATGAAATAAAAATATCCACGTAGAATAGTCTTTAATTTGACTCATTTTTTCACACGCTGCGTTCAAAACTCTCTCATAACAGAAGGTTTATTAAGATTCTGAAAAAAATGACTACAGTGAAAATATGATTTGTGTACAAAAGTAGTCAAGAATACAAAATAACTATACACTATCAATTTTTTTACAAGATCTAGGTGTTATAAATTCCTCATTTTTTAAATAATGTCTCTTTGGAGAGCGTAACCTACCATTTCCCATGGAAAAGGGCTGGTATTATTTGTAAAGAAAATTCGGAAAGTAGTTCGGTAAGGGGCCGATATTTTGGTATCTTTGGAGGAGTAAGATATTTTCTTAAAGATGAGATCAAATTCATTGATTTCTAGATGAAATTATATTTCGCTCAAACTTCCTTAACGCGATATTTTTCACATAGCATTAATATCAGCTCTTATCTTTGTGATACATTGGTTTAAGATCGGTAAAATTGCTGTGTAGTTCTATTCTATCCATCTACTGATTGTTTACCCCCTTTCATGCTTCTAATTATTTCCTTCAGACAGCCGTCCTGTTTTGAACGAGAAAATTAAAATATAGCAATCATCATACTATCATGAGTCTAAAATTCATGCGTGTTTTGTCAGGAACATTGCTGCTTTGGCTTTCAATCCAAATCGGCAGCCATCAGGTTGGAGAATATTGATTTTGGGTCTCTAATCTCCATTATCTTGACATGTGTTAACGGCCGCATGCGATATGTCTCCTAGTATTTCCTCGTTGAAATTATGGCTATAAACATCGACCTATTCAGTTTCGGACGGAAGGAGGGTAATTAGAGAGTGTGGTAATTGGAGTAGACTCGGACGCTGTGCGCGCGTGGAAAGATCGCGTTCTTCGGTGGGTTGTATAATAGAACCTCACGAGTCTCACACTAAGTTTGCTTTTCATTTAATAAGGGACCCTGTTGGTTTTTGCACAGTATTTTCCCATATTCCATGGGCCAAAAAATGGAGGTGACAACATTCACTGATGAATTTACTTGCGTTTATGTTATTTTATTTGGAGTCTGCATCTACGCACTACCCTGCGAGCCGCTGCATGGGCGTGTGGCAGGGGGGTTTGGACACCAGCCGTGTAAATATGTAATGGATAAGGTTTTGGGAGGTGAAATGTTGACGTGTATCATGAAAATGTATTTATTGGAGCTCAGTTTTTATTGTGGTCGCTTATTGTGCGCTGAAAGAACAAGTTTTTATACCTCAGTTCGGCAATGTATCTCTCTTGTTTTTACGCTTCTTTCAGACCTATAGGTGTGGACAATATTCTCGGTGTCGCTGTGAAATACACCAGTTCTGTATTTCTCAAGCAAGCTAAGCATAGAGTGTAGTCTCAGAGTCTCGGGACTCCCACCTTAAACCTTCTTAAAGCTGTAAGATACAATATGTTTTCTTGTAGCAGTTTTTAACGAAGCGTGCTGCTTTTCGTTGTATATTATTAATTTTTTTGATTAAATCATTATGACCAGGGTCCCAAATGCTCGCGTAAGGTAATGATGAGATATTAATGGAAATTTAGTAGTAATTTTCCATTTTATAGTTCGGTAATCAGTCATTTTTACGCCATTTATTATTTTCATTTTCTCTAAGAGTCACCTAAAATAATTATTTTCAACCTATAGAGTACCATTCATGTGACCGGGTTATTTTTAAAAAAAACCTCGAATTTCCTATGGGTCATTGGCTTCATTTTGCCAATCAAAGTCCCATTGGGTATCGTCCTCAGGTTACATGATATCGTGAGGGCATCAGGACAATTTATTCATGAGGAAACAATATATCCAATATTCTCGTAGACTCACTATGGCGGGACAATCAAGTGGTTTGGCGTAAATATTGACCCACGTCAGCAAACCCGAGAGGAATTTTCGCTGCTCAGAAGCCAGTAAAATACCATATCCTAAACCTGGTATCAGATCTTACGGAATATTTTTAAGTGTACTTTTTTAATAAACTGAAATCTTCATGTAACCCTGGGAATTCGTTAGGTTTACTTAGATAGATAGATAGATATTTAATTGCTCAATTTTAGGTGTACAAACATGGATTTCAAAAACAATGAGCTTTAGGTAGCTTCAAGGACTTCCTGTGGGAAGCTTCTATCATGATATCAGTGCTCGATACGCACTACAGTACACAATGTGAACATAACATTTCTAATCATATAGATTTTAAATTCTTTTCAAAGTTGGAAAACACGGTTAGACCCAGGTGTTTTGTAAAGACCATCACCAGCAGTCATGAATCCGAAAATTAGTCTTCTATAGCTGTTCCTCCATTCCCCTTATGTTGATCGTTCGTTCATAAATATTAGCGGGAATGCAGTATTTTCGTATCGTATTTCACGTTTATCTTCCTCTTTAATGGCTCAACAGAACATTTTAAAAGCAAAATCGAATAAATGATGCACGATTCCCGTCAGAATTGAAAATTTACTCTCATCACAGAAATAGAGGGATCGTTTATTTGTAGAATTAAGTAAAAAATAAGAAATTTCAACTTTAAAATGTAGTAAACTTGAGCTCTACGACCTCGCAATATAACAAAATTTGTAAAAAAAAATGTCTCCAATGGCCGTAACTATTGGCAACTTTCATCAAAAGAATAAAAATATTTACTGCGTTGGTTTTACGGATACGAGAGTGACTAACCACAGCATCTCAATTAGAAAAATCCTCTGTGGTGGTTTACGGGAATGTCAATTCCTCGCCAGTGACCACTGACAGAGACACACACTCATCCCAAAATGGGATTTTTCACAAGGCTAAAGAGACCCCGTTAAGGATGCCTGGGTTATAACTACTAACACAAAAACCTGTGAATGTTTTCAGGAATATAAATTCCACGCTAGGGACAAAAACAGAGCAATCACACTACAAAATAATTATAAAAATCACACACTATAATAATCTAACAAAATCACAATGTCACAGACCTGAAAAATCCAGTATCGCTCAACACTCGCACAATTAATATCTGCATTATTCCTCTTTTGTACCACTTACTTATTGATTCTTACCTTATCTTTTATTTAACAAAAAGATTTTTGAATTGTGGTCACTAATATATTTTTCATAGGTGCTTGAATTCTGGTCACTAATATATTTCTCGTAGGACTTATGAGAAATATATTAGCGACCACAGAACAGCAATTTTTTTGTTTTATAAAGAAATAAGATAAAAAGCAATATGGAAGTTGTACCATTGAGGAATAATGAAAATTTTCGGATTACAAGAGGCACACTTTGAGAGAGAAACACATTTTTAACCCATTGAGTGCGGCATGACGTGATATCACGTCATGGATGTCTTAACGCTGGTGCTGATGGCGTGATATCACGTCATGGGTACCGTGAGTGTTCCAGCTTTCACTAGGGGGCCTAGTGAAACCTCCCTTGTAAATGCTGGACCACTCATGGTACTTGTGATATCACCTCATCAGCACCAGCGTAAAGACAATCATGAGGTGATATCACGTCATGCCGCACTCAAAGGGTTAAACACAAAGTTATCGAAAACAGTGCTGGCGGGTAAACAAATGGGAAGGATTTCCGAAACAGAATGAGGGTCGAATAAAGTTCTGCAAATTAGTGGTGAAAATAGAATGAAGATCATTGAGGGAAGAAAACGGTCAGCAGAAAGGACGATCGAGTGGTGAGTCGCAGTAGACCAATCAACGGAATGGCTACTGCTGGTGATAAATTGTTTTGTTGTTCCGTGCTGTGTTACGGATCGATCATATCTTGGATTGACCTTCAAACCTAGCATTTGTAGCATGGAACTATATCTAGATGTTGTGTTTGGGCACGGAATTTCATGAAATTGAGGCCCTCTCGTGCCTGGGAGAGTCATTTCTCCAATTAGGGCCGACCCCGTCCGTCCTCCACACAACCTTTTCAGGAGAGAGCCCGGTATCATTCTCCCGGTCTCTTCCCCTGGAGGGGTTCCCTAAATCCCGAGACTTTGAACACGTCCCTGGTACTCTCCTCAGTCAGGCCGCATGACCGACTGCTGCTATCACGCGCTCTCATAAGTTTTCCTCCTTCACTATCCGACTCTCTGTATGTCTGCCCGAGCAACCAACGGCTGGTCGCCCGTGCGAATGCTTTGCCACGCCGATGACAAACACGAGTTCTCCATATAAGCTTATGGCCATAACGATGCTAATTGATTTACGAGTCCCAGGCTGCCCCGTGGGATACGCACCCATTCCCCCGTACGCTCAACACGGCGCCCGACGGCTGTGGCGCAGCGGCACCTCTCACGGCAGATGGAAACAACTTGTTCGGTCACGGGTGCCAACAAACTCTCTCGCCCACACCTATGTCACCATATCTCCCCACTGGAGTGCAACTTGTAACCGGCTCGGAAAAAAAGGAGAAAAATTTTATTTCCCTCGGAAACTCAAGCTGTGAGACAAGATTATTCCATTACCATGGACGAGTTACAGCGCGGGAAAGGTGTAAAAACGTACGAAATAACCAGTGAAGGAATTGCAATAATATTTCTTCGTCTTATTCACCCAAGCTAATTCTCGGCATTTGAAATATCATTTTTTTCTAAAATCTCTATCCTTCTATCATTTTTCTCCGCTGCAACATTTATTGAAGTCCATGTTTTAATAAAGAAAATTCAATCAAAAAATAAATCAAACTTTTGATGTTTTCGATTGTTTAATTTAATCTTTTTCTCAATGAAATCGCTAAGTATTTTCATGAAAACTTCATTCCATGTACTCTGCTGAATTGTCAGCAATATTGTATTATCTACCGAAAATACCGTAGTAAAAATGATACATTGCGGGAAATCAGGGATAATGTATTGGATAGAAAATGAAGCGAATTGGTTTTGAGTATTCAACATTAAAAAGGAAGTTTTTTACCTGAAGTGGATTGTAATGGATATCATAGCCTTCGAATCAGTTTTAGAAAAAAGCTATCAATGAGAATGAGGTGGAGATTTTAGTGCATATCACTGACTAAGAACCAATTTTACCATAAAAATTTGGAAGGATTTCAGTGAACATAAAATGAAATAAGATCAAGAGAGAGATTTGTTGAATATTTAGCGAAACATATCCTAGCGATGACGAGGAGACGGATTTTGTAGAGAAAACTGAAAATTGTAAAGGTATGAATTGGTCAGCTTTTTCTCCGTGTTTTCAGTTTTTTTGTTTTGTCGATTTGTTTCAGCAATTTTCCATAGATTTCTGAAAAATTTTCTAATGTATTAGTTAGTGTTTTTGAGATAGTGAGACTTTCAGCTCTTCAGTCTGGAAAAATTGTCCCTGAAAAATTTGTTGTTAATCATCTCCACTTCATTTATTTTTCTTTTTATTTGTTTCATTGGAGATAATAGTGAAGAATGAGTATTTTTAAGGAACAAGAAAAAAGTAGGACTTATCATTTGTATTAACTCACGCGGTCATGAGACGACCTCCTCAAGGAAATGACGAAGTGGAATGAGAGTGTTAAGACGATAAAATAAGTCTTTTTCCGACTTTCGTGGAGAAAACTTGAGCGGCGTGAAATTCATACAAATGAGTGGAATTAAAAATTGATGGGGGCATGTTTAGAAAGGTTGGGAAAGATCGGGCTAAGGGACATGTGTAGTTCGGAAGGGAGGCTTTCATTCCAATTTGTCCGGGGGGGGGTTGGAAGAGAGGGGATGACTGGGATAGGGAACGTGGGTGTGGTATGGGGAGAGCGATAGGATCGAGGAGTGGAAGGGCAAGCGAAGGGAAAAGAGGCGTGGAGAATTGGCGCGCAAACTGAGTAGGACCAGAATCACTCAGACGGAACCCGTCCTCGACTTCACAAGTTCTTTAGCGGAGCGATTCCGCTCGCTTGAAATTTCAGCGTAGTTTACCTCATTAGAGGACGAAGAGAATGGAAAAAGAATTATCAACCCAAGTCGGCCATTAAGTGAAATATGAAATAATAATAAAATGATGGAAAAATATAAAACGACCCGATGTAAATGTTGGATTAGGACTGGACTCTGTCGGAAATGGAGGGCGCAATTACTTAAAAAGCGCTTGCTCGCGCTCGAAGTCTCTATGATATCTCAGATTTGCTTTAAATGGGTGGAACAAAAAGACATGCCTCTCGTGGACCAAAGTGTGATACCTTACCAGTAGAGGACTAATGCCTCTTTAAGAGGTAAAAAAATATCGTAGACTAAAGCGTGTAAACACAGTTCTTTCAAAGGTAAAACTTGGGAGATTTGAGATCTAAATCTTTAAGATTAAAGAGAAACTGGAGATTTGACGAGAGTCGACATTTATACACTTCATCTCTCAATGTTCATCGTGACTATTTCATATTGATTTGGGGAAATCGATTTATTAAATAGTGGCTACTTTCCACGTGATTGTTTTTCGTATTCCTTTATCGGTTTCTCTTATAAAAGGTCTTTTTTATATCCGATCCCTTCGAAATTAGGAATTATGGAATGAGGCAGATTTAATAACCTATATTCTCTGTAATTTCTGCTGCTTTATCTCTGCTTGTCAAAGTAATTAATTGTCATCAAACATTCGCTCTGTATCAGCGTAGTTGGCGAAAATATTATTCCTTAGGTTGCGCTATATTATCAGCATCGCCATCGGAATGGGGAACTCGAGTTACTTACCTGCACTCAGGCTTATATTTTAACTGCACTCAGAATATAATCTCCTATTAGGAATTAAATTCCTTGTTTTTTTACCAATTTTTCGTATGGATAATCTTATTTCTTGCGGAGTTTGAATAGGTAAACATATTTCTTATATCAGTAAGCCCATCTCTTTGATGCTGTGTTCATTTTGATATGAAGAAATCTTTTTCCCTGACAGTGTTTTTGTCTTGTTGAAGTTTGCTCAGGTCTGGCTGGCCGAGGGAAATTGAAGGGAAGTGTAAGAAAATGTTAGGATGAAATAAAAGAGTACAAATATCATGGAAGAAGAAGAGGACCTAGTTTAGTGAAGAAAAATTAGTATTGCCATCGATAAGCATTGTGAGCAAAATCTGGTTCAATATCTTTCTTTTTACCTCACGACTGCCGTTCAACTGCTTTGAAATTCATCGTCGTATTGAAATCATTGATGCAGCATAAATATTCATCGACTGGAATTCTCAAAGAAATCAGTTTCTCAGAACTGTGCTTCCTCACCTCTTGTCATTTACATTCCCCATAATCATTTACTTTTCAAAATTGTACCCCCTTAAGTTAAACCACATATATCTTTGATGCTATTTCAGATTCCCTCCCTCCATTGTTGATTTTTTCGTGTACTCCTCTATGTATGTAACATATATCGTGTACCCCGCTTTGTATGTAATATGTACCATATGCTGGTAATCGCTTCTCTATTATTTTGCATGCATATGTTTTACATGTGCTCATGGAATTTCCACTAAGAATCGGTCTTGCAACACTCAGTATCATAAGTATTCTGTCATATATAAATTAGAATTCAGAAGCAAATTCCTCTCCATCACATGAATTCATATATTTTTCAAGAAATCTTTTGTGTTGACGGCATTTTTGTCTTGTGGTGTTTGCTCAGGGCGGACAGGCAAACAGAGAAGCTAATGGAAAATCGAAAAGGAGCGCATAAAGTCGGATAAAAGGGATGGTATATGAATACATAGAAGGTTAGAGGAAGGAAGGACAGAAGAGAATAAAAAGCTTGTCCTTTGTGGGTTTCAACAGTGAGAAAAATAGTAGCATAAATGTATTTGATGAAATCTAAGGAAATGTTCACTTGTCTCGGAATGTATATATCCATGCTTAGAACGCCACCTTTACACTAATAGATCGAAAATAGTAAACTAATCAATTCGGTATTCAAATAACAAAACTGTTCACAATCCATGAGAGACACATAGTAAAGAAAACCTTTGTACCACTCAAAAATTGTAAACGTGATTGTGTAAGGATTATAACCTGTTAGTTATTATAACTTCTCTGCGGAAGAGTTGTACTTTACCTCCGAGTTATTTATGTGTATCTTTAAATAATAAAAGCTTATCTAATCACTGAAAAGTGGGTGATTATAGTTCCCTTATACGAAAATGGCGAATGAAATAGGATACAAAATTAGAGGCCTATTGGTGTAACTTCAGTGATAAGCAAACTGATTGCAAAATACCCTTTGACTATTGGAAATTAAATGAATAGGTATATTAGTGTCAACATTGCATTAGTAGATTGTCCTATGTCAGGATATTGTAGAGGCAGTCGAGGAAGAAGAGACAGTTGACGCGGCACTATTGAATTTGCAATAGACTTCATTATCGCACGCCATGATTAGTTACTGTGTATAAACTGAAAAAGTATTGTCCATCGTAGAGTGGTAGAATATGTTGAGAATTTAATACACATATTAAAAAATTGGTGGTAAATACTAAAGAAAATATAAGTTACCCCAGGCCACTCTCAGTGTTATAGGCCCCGTGTTATTTTTAAAATTTATCAATCATACTGTTTGATCAATTAAGTCAAGCATAAAATGTTTTTCAAATAAATAAGGTAACTTATAGATGTGGCTATACTGAAACCTGACAACCAAATCTGAAAACTGTTAGATCATGGACGTCATTTTTTTGGTTTTATGTAATGCATATCTCCCCGCATTATCTTGTTCTGCAGATTGTTTTCTGGCATGATATTATATGTAAGCTAGAAAATTTCAAGCTTTACGGTCGGATGATAGAACATTTCATTATGGAATAAATAGTTATGAGTTCAATGAAGTACTAAATCTCATACACATATTCGGGTTGGAGGAACACATCAAGTAGCTACATAGCCAATATAATTATTAGCTAACTTATTGTAATCTGACTTATTATCATCTAGCATCTAACTTATTATAGCATCAGTTAGCTAACTTATTTACCAATGGTTAATTGCTTTGGATATTTGATCTAATCTTCAAACGCCGGATAAAATTGATGAATATTTAGCCAATGAACAGTGCCTTATGTACATAATAATTAGCCAGTATGAGTAAAACAAAATGGCCATCTGCCTAAAAAAAAACTCTTTTATCTAGTAATGAAGTCTCCAAGCGGTTCATTGCGCATCCGCCATCTTGTCTTCTTATGGAACTCATAACTCTATGTCATAAGTTATGAACCAATTAACTTTTCTAATGTTTCTGCAACTCTTATTGAATAGTTGCCTTGGCTTATGGGTCCTATAACTTTGTTGAATACATATGAGTCGTTCCTGCAACTGGCCATTAGATCGCCGATACCTCATATATGCTGACTTTTGCATCAATTTTCAGAGATATCTAGGTATGCATCTACACTCGCCAGAGTGAATGTGATGAATTCATTTGTCTATCAAAATCTTTTATACAGATATATCTAGAAATATTTTATACGGAAGACATATTCACCGCTCACGACTGACAATCTAAAGAGGAGAGCAGAGGAAAATACGTAAAATCCAAGGAAAGCTAAGAAAGGACGAGAGGGAAGAATAAAGCGGAGTGGGGAGAGGAAAGAAGGATAGGGGAGGGGAAGAAAGAGTGGATCGGTCGGGTTGGGACGGAGTTCCCCCGTCTATGCAAATAGGGGGCCTGTCTTTGAGTGATACAGCTGGGAGGGAGGTGAGCGTCCTCCTCGGTTTAAGAGAGGGAACGCCGGCGCTTGTGTGTGTGTGTGGGTTTGAATTTTACGTCAGTGGGCGTGGAGATGGGGAAATGGCGGCGGGAGGAGGGGGGTTGAAAAGGGAAGGGGTGGGCATACGAGAGAAAGAGAGATCATGGAGGGATGGGAATATAGGAAGGGTGAAAGAGTTGGGGGAGGAGAGGAAGGAAGGTTTTTGAGGGATGTAGCGTGAGAGATAGAGAGGAAAAGGGGATCTCCACCTCGGCATTTGGATATTTCGTCCGACTTGTGTTGACGGTTCCATTGCTTGCAGAAGGCGAAAGTTGTGTGTGTCGAACGAAGAGAGGGTGGGCGGAACGAGACAGGAGAAGGGTGGTTTCGACGAGGGAGGAGGAGATGGGGAGAATAAAGTTTGGGTTTCTGTGTACCCCCTGCCATCTCCCTTTTCCGGAGAAGATACTCTCCTTTTTTGACTGTGGAGGGTGCGGGCGTATGCTTACTTCGTCGTTACGACAAAAATAAGACTGAAAAAGAGAGGAGACGGGATATCATAAGGAGCGGGAGAAAGCATGGGGGATAAACGTGGATACAGAATATCTTACTTCGAGCATTAGAAGCAAGTGAAGGTGACTTCAACTTTAATTGCGTGATGGTTAATTACCCTAAATTTACTGTGAAATTTCACATTATTTTATTAACAGGCGGCTTAAGACCCGAACTGGCTAGGTGCCGGCGAAATATTGGTGGCAGAGCTAGTTCAAATGGCGAAAAAACTATAATTGCTAATCCAGTGTAAGAATGTTTCTTCCTAATGACATTAATATAATTAATAGTCAATTATATCACACAAACTAACTCCTAAGAAAACCTAATAAAATTTTAGACTTGCAAGACAAAGCTCAGGGCGGAGAAGTTATTCGTCGAAAAGCTAACTTGCGTGGGTGAAAATATTTCTTTAATCTTCCATTTTAACCATGGCTTGGTTTGACGACTTACTGTGTAAGTGATGGCTTACGCTACACTACAATCTCCATCCAATTCTCATTAGTAGCTTTTTCCTGAAACTAATTCGAAGACTCTGATAATTACTACTGTCCATTTTGAGTAAAAAAATTCCTTTTTAATGCTGATTGCTCAAAACCAATTTGCTTCATTTTCTCTCCTATACATAATGACTGATTTCCAAAAACATTTTTTCTTCGATATTTCCGTCAGATTATACAATGACATTGACTGCTGGTTATGGAATAACTTTATGATAAAAGATTGTTACACAACAGTGAAAATAAGTCCCATGAGGAAATTTCAAACTGTTTCAATCAATAATTGACCTTCAATGATTTCAAGGTACAGGCTTTGCATCACGTGTGAAACAATGATCGGTTATTAATCGAGGGAAATTATGCAAAGTGATTTCATTCTTGATAACCATTTGAAACTAAGTGCCGAAATCATGGTCGGCTACTGATTCAATAGCGCCATATTATGCCGTGGTATTTTCAAGATTAAATCACGCCACAGACGTTTTCCAAAGTTGCGTTTTTAAGTAAAATGTAAGTAATTTTAAAAAATATGGTGAAAGTTTATGACACACGCTGAGAACATGACGCAAAAGATTACTCTTCTTCGTCATCTCTTCTTTCGTGTCGTTTAGTTGAACGGTCGCGGATTTGAGTAGTTTCTACCGGCAACTAATCAGAAGCGACTCAGACGAGTACACATGAGCCCTCAGGATAAAGTGAAATGTTGAAGTTAACACTATTAAAAAGAATCCCTTTGTCTCTTGATGAGGTATTTGATGGGTCACTATTTTAGCGATATGTAATAGATGGTAAATAATTTAAATTATCACTACATTTACCAATCGATCTCAGATCGATCTAACCGGATCAGCTCGGGTTGATAAACTCAAGCAAAACCAAAGCTATTATCATCGGTAGTTCCAGGATGATATGGAATATTAGCCACATTACAACTCCCAGTATTCTGGTTAATGGTATCTTTATTCCATATCCCAACAATGTGCATAATCTAGGGATTACGTTGACTGGTAACTTATCGTGGGCTTTTCATGTAAATAATATTTCGAACAAGATTCATTCCATACTTTATCAGTTAATAGTTCACAGAAACTTTCCTTCCAATACAAGAAAACACTCATTTCAACACTTATTCTCTCTGTGATACTTACTGTTGTCTTGTTTACAATGACCTAAACGAAGAAGATAATCTCAAACTCCACCGAGCCTTAAACTCCTGCCTTAGGTTCATTTTTGACCTTCGCAGAGACGTCCAAATTACGCCGTATTATAAACAACTAAGGTGGCTCAATGTCAAATCCCGTAGAGAGAGCTTTCTGGGATCTTATTTGTTTGTTCTGTTTAAAAACGAATCACCTAAGTACCTGTATGATTTTTTCCTCAGTTGTCCCTCAGTTTTTCCTATGTCCACTGGTATATTCCCAGTGTATTGTATTTTCCAGGTCATCGCACCACTGTTTATAGTAAGTCACTTCTTGTAACAGCTTGCCACGTATGGAACAAAATGCTTACTCAAATTAAAAACTGCACATGTATTAAAACATTTTAAATGAAATACCATGATTACTTACTTTCCCGGGAATAACGTAATTTACTTTCTTTTTTTGTCAAATTTGTTTTCATGTTATTATGGTTTCTTTATTATTGTATAAGTTTGTTATTTGTAAAGTATGGAACACATAAGTTTTAGTTCTGTGATAGATATCATCAATTTTTTTGTAATAATTATTTCGCCTGTAAGCTGTATTTACTATAATTTTTTGTTCTTACGGATTTGTTTCCTGAACGATAAATATTTTTCTTTCTTTCTTTCTAAACGCAACGGGTTAGTGAGATCGTTCTGAGAAGTACGGTGACTCGGCCCGCTGTCTCAGCCAGTCTGATATTTCAGATCGATCTGAAACTTTGTGTCTGTGGCGCTCCCCGTTATTCTTTTCCTTTTGGCTGTCATAGAGAAACAAAATATAGCCGTTATTATTCAAGTTGTGTGTTGTAACCAGTTATAATAAGAGTGCAGACATGTGAAATGACGTTGGTGATATTGTAGTATATCGCAATTGTATCTCCAATTGGGCAATTTGTTCATTCGGAATGCAACTGAAAATTTCTTACTCTGTACTTGTTTACACGCCAGGGCAATCGTGCTTATAGATTTTGATTGTTCACTATCGATATTTTCAGTCCGTGTTGGTAAACCATGCAATCGGAGACAGCTTGCTTGGAATTTTAGGATAGGTCCGAGTTCAGATGGATGTATCGGTTAACGTAGTGTATATCGTTAATAGATGTAGTAGCTACAATAGACTTTAACTTCGTGTGAAATTTATGCGAGGAAATCCGATTCTTACTTGGCCTGTTACAATTTTTGGACTTAGGCTTTGTAACAGAACAATTATTATTGGTCAGCGCTGGGAAAAAATGAAGATTTATCATTATTATTTTAACTTCTAGAGTTCCTATTTTGGAATACACGAGCGATTCCAGTTTAAGCTCAGGCTAAGCTCCGTTCTTAAGTCATTTTTTGCTTTGGGTCATGAGTTAGCTTGAGCGATTTTTGCTTTATGTACAGAGTTATATGAAACTATGCATACGAGAACTCATTAGTAATATGTATGGATAAAAGTGAAAAAATTGGATTTAGCAGTATGTTTTTCTTGGCAATACGATTGCATGTTAACACGTAGCCTTAAAGGCAGCAGACTTACATTTCGAAAAAAACTCCGATAAACATGCGTAGATTTTGCCATAACCGTGAGATAATGGGTATCATACGATAATGTTTGCTAAACAGTGTCAAGGTATCATGCCGTGTACAAAACACGTATTTACATATTTATTTACATATTTATTTATTTTAATACAGAGAACTGCGGAGCTAATAATAATAATTATGTATTGCCCCTTGACATGATCAATGATATCAATATTAGTTACATAATCACATACCAAACATAATTTTTAGGAGTTTTAGGTGATCCCTAAGGCCTGTTGTCGGGGCCACCTTAAAGACAAAGAAGCAATAAGTATTATAAAATAATCAATACAGATATAAAGGTATGAAAATTAATACAGAAAATATTTTCATACGAGATTTCCGAAAGGAGGTTACAACGATTTGCTAAAGTGTTTGCACTAATTTGTTTGAAGTCAACAGCCGGAGCTTAACCAGCTCAAGAAAGATTTAATATAATTTGTACATTTTATTTTTGTGGCAAACAATTGACACAAACTAGAGAACTAGTGATAAAATTGCTTAGAAGTTATTGCAAGAATATTATTTATAAATATAAGGATTCCCAAGAGGTGGTTATAAAGATTTCTAGAAATTTTCATTTACTAAATTGCTTGAAGTTTACAGCCAAAGCTAAACCTGTTTAAGAAAAGATTTTACATGCTTCTGGTCGCGCAGTAACTTAAACTGTTCAACCACTGGTGGTCACACAATCGCACTTATGACTTTTACCTGAATTTCGAAGGCCCGCCAGAAAATCAAGTCAAAGCAATGTACCTACGGCAAATTTGAAGAGTATAATTCATGCATTATTTGCATTAAAAATGTATGATGATTTCGCCCGTATAATTAGATATACTTAATGCTTCACGATTTCTGTTCCAACCACCTCGTTGCTTAGTGAGTGGCGTTTGGCCTCAGAATGGAGAGAAGGGACATGAAGTTGGCGTTGAAAAAAGACGGCTGAAATCGAATGGGAAGGGGGGTTGGCGAGACATGAAAACAGGGTTGGTATCATGGTTTTTGGAACCAGTGGAGTTGGAAAGACGTATGGAGTTTTGCCTGGGAAGGGGAGAGGACGGGACGAAGGCGGGTGTGTAACACATCGACGTGAATGACAAAGCTATCCGGGAAAACTAATATTGCACCCGGATATCTCTTAGGAAAGGAGTGGCGAAATCTGATGGTGATATAGTTGTTATGGAAGGACAGGAAATTTAGTAGGTCGTAAAGTATGAGAGAAGCGTCCCTGGGTCGGAGACTATTGAGAAAGAATCGCCTGTTTGAGTTGGGGTGGAGTCCAAAGCAAATAGCGTTTGGCATTGATACGATTCTATGCCGCCGTGACGTTTATAGATTTATCCGTTGGGTGGACGGCTTTACCTTTTGAATATAGCACGTCTAGAATTTTGTGGGTTTTAACTCCTTGTCGCTAACATCGTCTTTTCTATATCATGAAGTCATTTAATGTGCAACTTAACGTCTTTCTTCATCGGAAATTTTCACTATCCTCCCCTGAAGAAGTATTTTAACTTGTAGCATGTTAATTTGTTGCTAAATTTACTGCACCCAAAATTAACTGAGGTGGAACTGTGTATTTTATTCCTTCATAAAGCCTGCCGTCCATTTATAATGAAGTCAGTTGAAAACATTGGTTCAACCAATGGTTTGTGAATACTTTTCTCTATGTAGTATAACCATCACACCAGTTGAATGCCGTTGTATAACCATTACATTAATTATTTGAAAGTTGTAGTCTTTCATTTTTTCTTAGGAGCTATTAAATTCATGTCTAATCTATCCATTGCTGGAATTAGAGGAAAATTGGTACAGTAAAATTTCTGTTAAATTTAAAATTATGCTAAATCAATATTGTATTTAAATATGAAATTCCTTGAAAGTATCTATCCGAAAATCCGTTCACATATTTTAGATATTTCAATTAAAAACTTCTTTATCAATGGAGGATTTTAATTGAAGCCTCTGGACTAAAAGCAGCGAAGGGGAAGGAGGTTTATGCAGTTTTATTGGATTAAAAGAGGTTGATACAGGTTTTTTCATCGTTAATTAACCAGTTATCAGGTTTTTTCGAGAATAAAGCAAGGTGAATCGAATTTTCCTCAGTAACTTGCTTAGATGAAATAAAAATTTCCGTCTTTTAATAATTTGTTTCAATGATCACGCATGCTGACAAGTTTAAAGCAAAGTGGATTAATTCAGAATATTTATGGCATCACAGTCTAGTAGAGAATTGCTTTTTATTGAACAAAATCATAATAATATCAGTTTTCATAATTAATTCGGCTCTACCAGATCACCCTAGATTTATTGCCACAAGAAACAAAAATGTATTGTTACGTATCATTAATAAATTAGTAAGGAATTATTCTACTAATTGTTTCTAAAACATTTTAATTTTATCCTTTGTAAGGTGACGTAAGTTGCATAGTTAATCTAGAAATATCATTATAACGCCGTATACAGTCCATGAATTCATTCATTTCAGTTTTTGGAAGGATCTAAACGGCCGAAAGGATTTTTAATGATCATCGAAGAGTTCGACTCGAGACACTGAAACACTCTTGTCCCTTTAAAATACAGTGCCACGAATGACTGAGATATGTTCATTTGCTTAAGTGCTCAAACTGTGGGAGAATCACAAGTGAAGAGAGGAATACTTATGCCTCACTATGAGTGAGGTGAGAAAATATATCGAAATTTTATGTGCAGAGTTTACCACTCCAGATCAAGTAGCCCTCATAGAGTATCTTCGAGTGTCTTATTTCACGAGTCCTTAATTGCTTCGTAAGTGATATGCTTAAAATGTGCTTCGGTGAAAAAGCGTACTTTTGAGGTTTCATTGAACTGACTTTTTTACGTTTATTCTGGCGACAATGAATTTCAATTAATGACGTTAGTCTCATTTGTGCTTGAGAAATATAAGTATTCCACCCTCACTAATTCACCTGTCTTAAATATCGCCAGATTTTTAAAAACGCTTATAATTGAACATATTTTTCGACCACACATTTTTTCATTTTAAACGATAAAACCTGACGTCAGAAATAGGTTTCGCTCGTAGGTGATTTCTGTGATTGTAATAAAGTTTAACTACAGCCGTGTGTTGAGGATTAATGAAATTGTTCTTTAAAGTGTGAGAGAATGGTAAGGGAGCTAGATTGCATGAAGCACAACCGTAGAAGTATGTGTACTAGTCCCAATACTGTTGCTTATAGGACCTCATTGATATTGAGGATAATAAATGACGATGGTCGAATGTCTGTAGTCGGGCCGGAGAATGTGTATTACAGTGAATGGGAGGGTCAAGTATTATTCCGCTGGAATAAAAGGTAAAGCCATTTGGAAGATTACTGGATAGGAGAATCATGAAGTGCCCGATTGATTGGATGGAGCCATGAGCTAGAGGATAAAAATTGCACCGCTCGAGGGCTGAGCCCTTGAATACTCCTCTATGGTATTTCGTTGTTGAAGCAGCGCAATACAAGCATGGTAACGGTACGTCTAATTCCTGTCGAAATGCATTATTTTTATTGACAGATATTGAATATGACGTTGCATTTCTCGGTGAAAAAATTATTCTTTTCATGCTGTGTTGATTTCTTGACAGGTTTATTGATAACTTTTGAAGATTTGGGAACATTTTCTGTCAGTGAATCCAAATCCATGAAGCACTGCTGGTTTATACCACCCGAAAGAAACGATCCCTAGTTGTATACTAAAGTTCTAGTGACCTTACGGGATCTCGAATGGAAATTAATTTCGATTAAGCATTCTTTTTTCTAGACTTATTACGAGATGAAGGCTCTTTTGATGATTTAAGTACGTACTGGGCGGACAATTGAATGTCATGGTCGATTAAGATGCGTTTTTCCTTCCGTAAGTTTCCGATTTATAAACCGGTCGTGTAATCAGTCACTCATCATTTAATCACCTGCTCGGCATTTCTTCGTGAGTTACGGCTCACGTCATCCCACTGACTCCACCATGAAAGGTAACAGATGAGAAATATTAAAACAACCAGCACCCAAATTCACCAGTGAGATATTTCGCCTGGAATTTTAAATTATCCGTGATATTTCATGGAGTCCATTGTTTTGCGAAGATTTTCGAGAAGAGTGGAATAAAAACCATAATAATGGAGAGAAGTGAGTTAAGACGGAAAATGATCCATCAGTAGTGACGCTTAGAGAGGCGTTATTGCACGTAGCCGTGATGGATTGGACGCTATAGTGCGTTTGAACTCCTCCAAGTAACGAGGAATAATGAGACATTGTGTTGGAAATATTCGCGAACTCCGCTTAATGGCATTCTTCTTAATCAACAGCTGCGAAGTTTCTACTTCATAGTGTTCAAGCGATGGAATCTGAGTTGAATTGTGGCAGCGAGAATGAGCTAGCGTGAAAATAAAACCAAGTCCATTAGGCTTAAGCGTACGTAAGGGGAATTTTTCACTTTCATGAAAGGCTATTTTTCCCTTGTCGCTTTTAATGGGTTTGACTTTATGGATTCGAAATCCAAATGATTTCCAGTGGTGAAATACTTAATGGGTATTACTTTAAAGATATGTAATCATATCTCCTGTTGTTATTCGATTTACCTTTAAAGGCATAGGCACCGAGAGGGATAATTTTTATATTTTAGACAAAACAATTGTTGAAAAATGTTTAACTTTAAGAATTGGTTATATATGTTTCAAATGTAATAGTAGCTGTCTCTGCCATCTTCTTAGCCGTGAAAAAAAATAGGATATTTCATCAGCCTTGTTTACTGGGAAACACTAAATATTTCATCGTATAATTGCATTGATATTAACGTGTTCAAAAGGGCTACTAATAGGTAAGTTCCTAAAATTAGTTGTTTAACAAATGGAAATAGCATTAAGTGAGACCATATTTGGAAAACTCGTAATAACCTTTCGATAAAGTGCAAGAGAGTTAACAGGCACAGGAATGTAGGAATAGATTCGAGCAATATCGTGCCAGTATAAGAGGGAGATGGTCGGAAATGAGTGCTGAATATGATAAGTGTGTTTTTATGTTACTTTTAATTTTCAGTTCCGAAATTTGGATTGATGATGATGATAATTCTAATTTTTATTATTTAAAAAGAAATATCGGGTGAATAATGAAACTAGGGCCTTCCGTAAAAAGGTTAAGTCAGCGTTAGACCGAAGAACACTTCAATACAAGATTTTACTAGAAAATTGGGTAGAATTATCAATATTTTTACAAATAAGGTTTATTGTATTATCTGCAAAGAGATTGGAGTGTATTTAGAGAAGATTATTCCAGGGATAAAAGATGTTGTAGTGAAACGGAACAATTGGAAGAGTGGGTTTCACTCATATTCCCTCGCTGAGGGGATATTACAGACTTGGTTATTGACTTTTGGGAGTTAAAAAAGTATATTGTCGGTTATAGTTGGATGAGTTGAAAAAGTTATCTACTAAGTGTGGCAGTGAATGGTCAAAGCAGAAGTGAAAGAGTTGCTAATCAGTAGCGCAGAAGTACCTCGAAAGGATTAGAATTCCATTAGAAAGACTTTTTAAGTATTACACCGCTAATCAGGTTTTGAGGACATAGCAACCAAGGGGAATACCAGAGAGGATGGATGCTCTCTTTAGCCTCTGAGATTTTTCTCTGCTGTAGCTGGGGTTTACAATGCTAATTACCATGTCGTACCCGGTAACTCATTTTTATCTACCTGTTATGATAGTGTGAAGTGATGTGCTATCATACAAGAAGATTCAGGTCAGCTTCTTTCAACTAAATTCATTTTTTCTATTCCAGGTTTTTGCCTGGGCCATCAAAAAATCGCCGAATACTGAAAAGTTCTTTAGCGAAAATAGTTGCAGCTCTGTGATGAGGTTGCGTAACCGTAGAAAACAAAAAGTAGGTTACTCGTGAGGTTTTTGTTTTCAAAATATTGCCATGAACTGCACTACGCTACGATGACTGATGGTCGCGTACTTGTACCTGTCCTGGAACTTAATCAAAATTAATTTCGCACGAAACTTTTGGTTCAATACTGACTACAAAACAAGATTGAGTAATTAGGTTAACATCAAACAAGTGGAGTGCCCCGTGGTAAAACAAATTCCTTTATGATGCCCCAGTAGGTGGCATAATTTTTTAAATATAATTTTGATGTTGCTTAAGTTTTCTTTAGTTAATTGTATATAATTTTTTTTCATTTATTAAGATTCACTCTTTAATTATTGATGTACTGTGCATGAATTATTTTTGTTGTTTATCTTTACTTTATTTTTTATTGATTTTATTATATTTGTTCATTTATAATTTTATTTTTAACTTTGGAGTTACATATAAATTACCCTTTTATTATATCATTATTATTATCATTTCATGTGTATTTTATGCATTGCTTTTGTTGGTGTTACATTGGCTTATTCTGTCTGTAGGTTTTTGTAGGTTTTTCACACTCCCCTTCATGCGTGGGTGTTTTCCTACAGGGGGGTTTTTCGTCAAGTATATCACTTTCTTATTTCCTTACGTTTATCCCCCAAATGTAAGTATCTTTCTTCACACTCATTACTCTGACGAGGGGTTCGTTGGAAGAAAGGACTGCCTTGGTCTCAGTCTCTCCCCAATAAAGACGCATTATTATTATAATTTTTATGGGTGCACACGCATAACAAATAGAGGTAGCTGTTATTGAATGTATTCGACCATAGTTAAAGGGTAAGAGAGGGTCGAGGGTGGCAGGAAAAATGGAATTGGGGGGCGGTGACGCAATCGGGCGAGTCGAATCAGGGGGTGGGGAGGGAAAGGGTGATGTAGGTAGTGGGAGGACGTCAATTTCGCCCCCCTATGTAGGTGGTCCCTCTAGGACAAGATAAGGATGCATTCATGTAAGACCCCGCGAGATTGGAGCCGAGTTTAATTTAGAAAGTTTGTCTGGGAAAATTGTTGGCGGAGTGGAAAAGGACTGCCCGGGTAGCGGATGCTGTGTGGACGAAGAGTGTAGGAGTTGGATGGGAAGGAGGGAAGGACTACGTTAGAGAAAGGAAGTTAGAAAGATGGGGAGAAATGAGAACGTTTGGCATTGGCCTCCAAGCTCATGGTTAAATGGGAAAAACTAAAACCTGAACTCGATCGGCTAATGGCGTGGATGTAGCATTTCTTTTAGGACGAGTACGGGAAAACTGTGAACAATAAAGGAACACCGCGAAGGTAAGGACGAGAATAGTGTTGAAGGAAATTCTCGAGCTAGCAAATACTTGCCGTATTCATGAAGGGTATTGAGTCCAGTGTCTCGCCACCAGGCAGAAGGTACGTGGCGAATGTTTTAATTAACTGTTTACGGAAATACTAAATATGCTACACTTAAAATTGTGCACAAGTTATGTTTCGGTTTGTTTTCCTGCGAAATTCGAAATAAATACTTGTTCATAGTTCACGAAGCAACATACAGTGGGCCTTAGATGTAAATATACATCTGGTGGATTATAACGATGAAGTATGCAAATGCTTGGAGTAAATAGAACTTTTTAAACTGTGTGCTCAACAAATATTTTCGGGGATCCTTGTTTGAATCTCTTAATATATAGCATTATTTAGAATGGACAACCTTGTGGAGTAATTATTTCTTTACTTGCCGGACGATTCTGTTGGCCCGCATGTCCCCGGAATCCTGATAGGCTGCTGAGCCTGTCATCAGGCTTTCCAGGGACCGGACCAACAGAACTTGACATACATTTATGCCCTGGGTGGTGAAAAACCCACCCAGGCGGGACTCGAACCCGCGACCCTCGGTTTAGCAGGCGAGGAATTTACCCCGCCGCCATCTGGGCCGGCCCAGGTGGTGGCGTACTAAATTATGTACTATAACCCCATACGTGAGTTTTAGTACATATCGAGCCAATTTTTCTGATATCTTTTCTAGGAGGCCTTGTGCTCTTCATATTTCTAAAATGTATATTTTCCTATACAATTCATTCATTTATTGGTTGTTCAATCCTAAGATTGGTTCAATGTAGCCCTCCACCCTTCCCTATTTAATGCCAGTTCCCTCTACTCCTGGTATCTCTTCCTTTGTACTCTCCTCTTCATTTAGTCCATGAACTTATTCCCGGGTCATCCACTGGGAACTTTTCCTCCTATTTTGGCTTCATTTATGTTCTTCACAAGTCCTTTACAATGGCTGATCTTTATTTATATGTTGAGCATAATTAGATGTGAAATGCTAAGTGGTCCAAAAGAGATTTATCTTGTCGTTGGATTTAGCCTCTTTACTTAAATTGAATCAAATGAGTAATTGGATTGTGTCTATCGTAGACTTTTGGATTTTTCTATAAAAAGGGATGAGCTAATATTTGACCATTTACCTATATAAACAGTGATTAAAGCTTACAAATATAAATGCAACTTCTCGTACTCCCAAGGTTATGCGGTAAATTTATCATTGCCAGTGCGCATAATTCAAACTTAGTGCAATTTTTACGTACCAAATCAACGGTGGGCTACTTCTTAAGCTTCAAATTCCAGCGGTTAGTCGATTTATACATATCACGCCACCAGCCTTGAGGTAATTCTGCCGAGTAAGATGAACGCACGGTTTCTGGTGGCTTCTCACGTCCACGGACGAATGATTATATACAGATCCCCCATCCATCTCCACCGGTCTCTCTCCAGGGTATTTACTTACACTGGCTTCGAGTAAACAATCGAGAAAGAACCTTTTAATCTCAAGGACGACGTTCGAAATGAATCCTTACAAATCCTCCCCACTACGCAAGTCTTCGAAAACTCCCCCCTTCTCTCCCCTCCCCCCATCTCACGTACTCCCGCTCGTTCTTTCTCCACTCCAATATTTGCCTATTCAATGGCGAGGAGACTCATTCCGTTATAAATACATATGGCCTCGCGTGAGCACACATATCGCCTCCGGGGCATTCTTTCCTTGTTCCCCACACCCCACCCCTGTTCCACCCCCATTCTCTCTCTCCGCTAAACGTCTCACAGCCCTTCGATCAATCTGTTCCACTCCCGATTTTCAATTTTTTTCTTCTCGCTCTCATTCAACCCCCGAGGCTGTCACTCGCCAGCCAGCCCCTGCGCGCCCCCGTTTGTCCACTCTCTCAAAAGGGGGCACTGCATTCGGTCATCCGACTCTGTTTGCCTTGCCCTCCAGATGGGTGAAAAAAATATGTGCGGGAGGATCCTTGGCTCGGAGAGAGGGAGACTGGGATCGGGGGCGGAGGGGAACCCATTGGATTCGGGAGGGGTATGGCAGGTTCTGCGGCGGAGTGCACACGGGGGACTGTCGTTTCGTAGATATGGGGTCTCCCATTCCTGTGTGCTGGTGTATGTGTTGTCGCTATTTCTCTCTATCTCCCTCTCTCCATATATATCCCTCTCTCTCTCTCTCTCTCTCTCTGGCTATGTGCCTGATCCTTTTCGATTTTTGTTCGGGACTCGCGTGTAAAAAGAGTTCGTGAAGTTTCGGCGTGGATGCATCCGAGTTACGAGCGATCCGTTGGCGACAGAGAGTAGGAAGTGGAACGGAAAAAGTTTAGCGAGTGATTTATCTCATCACGCAGCATCTGAGCGAATGGGTTTGTTACCGGAAGTGTATGCTGCATGGTTTGCCGAGAATTTTGGGCTAATAAAGACAAAAGGTTTGTCAAAATGGAAGAATTGGTCGGAGTAAATTTGAACCTGAGCTTTAGACTAAAATAAATATTTCTTATGGCCCAAAATTGAAGTAAAAAAATAATTTTACATTACTGCAACTAAATTGTGAAGTTTACTCGGAGGAAATAGAGGAGCTAGGATAGATTCAAAAGTTCAAGGTTTCACTTGGTGGAAGTTCGAAACTGCAGTAAAAGAAACTTCGTGTCTTCGTCAGTTTTATCATTGAAAGTACAACCGGTTTCGGCAGATACACCGCTTGTTGGCAATAGACGGCAAGAATGCATTTAAAATTTACCAGGACTTTTCAATCACAGAGGTAGTCAAGATAAGGTGTTAGCTATTTTAGATGCTTTAGAATCCTACTTCTGACACCATGTTAGTGCTTCCAGGGATGTTGAAAAAAATCAAATAGTTCGTAGTCCTAAAGAAATGTTTTAATTTTCCATTGCAGTTATAAGTACTATATGGTCGAGGAGACGTCGGTAGACTGAGCTCGTATTTTAAAACGGAGCTCCGACTCATAATGCAACGTATACAGTGCTGCCCTTTTTATGGTACACAATGAGTAACAAATGCAATCGTGATAACAATGACTAGAAAATATCTCGCTCAAACTTCCATTTTCCTAAATGCCTATTCCTAAGTCCTGCCTTGATTTCTAAATCGTTTACCCTGTCCTACTGCTCTGATCCTTGCTCAGATCACAACACTTATTCTTGCCTCCTGGAAACGGTGGAACCATATTAGTGTGTCTTTCCATTGTTATACTCCATGCCAAAATAACCACCATGTGTGCCTTACCTGCTGATTACTGACAGTGGCAAATTTGCTGATTATCTATTCAGGCATCTATGACCTTCAGTGCATTAACCAGTTCCCCTCCTACTTTCATTCCTACTTCCAACGTTTTCCATGCCTGTAGTAAATCTAACTTTGTGTCTTCCACACTTCTATCATTGAGAGTACAATCGGTTTCGGCAGTTACGCCATCATCAGGTACATTGAATTATCGGTGGTCATAATATATTTATATAAGTCTAAGGGGAGATGGTGTGGGAGGGGAAAATAAATGTATCCTGACCACCGATAAATCAGTGTACCAAATGATGGTGTAACTGCCGAAACCAAATTAAGTCTCAATAATAAAAATGTGGAAGACACGAAGTTTGGTTTACTACTGGTAACGATGGCGGATAAAATTTACGTCAACTCGCTTAATTGTAAATAATCTGTGTTTAACTCTCTGCAATGAGGAGCGATGTTTATAAATACAGACGCAAGTTATTTTGGTGTTAGTTGCAGTATTAAGAATAATATTTTTACATTTTATTTGGACTTGGCATAAGCGATGTATATGTTTTAAATACATTTGAAACCTTTATTTGAAGGATAGAATTTGAAGAGGACGGGTAATGAAGTTATCCCTGGAAAAATAAAGTTAAATAATTTTACTTTTTGAGTTAATTTGTTGCTTCTATCCAGGTATTTCCATCTCTTGTAAAAGTGAATGTACAATGAATATTTACCATTGTTTGAGGGTGCTCAGAGTTTTCATTTTTCAGATCTGTCATAAAGCTTTTCGTGCTGACCAAATTGCCGCGAACCCAATTTAATCCAATAAGTGTATTATTTTTTCTATCCTTTCAATTTCCGTGGAACTCTTTTTTTATATTTGGAGTAGAAAAGTTATGAAGTATAATGGAATGTAATTTGTTTGCGTTAAAGCGTCTGTTTATTTGTTTGGCTTTGGTTTGGAGTTGATTTTAGTTCAGTTCTAAGAGCAGTCCATTAAATCGTGCGTTTTTAATTGTAGGTGGCGATTACTTAAAGAAAAATTCTTATTTCGCTGCCTCCTCATAATTTAATTGTAGCTTCTCTTCGCATATTTTATCCATTGCATTTTTTATGTATTTTGGAATTGGGAATTTGGTGAATTATTCTCCAAAAATGAATTGTATCTTAAGTGAAGATTTGGTCTTTGGCATACAGATATGGTGATAGTATGATACCCTGTTTTCCAGTTTAGCTCATGATTATTGTTTTAATGCTCTTGAGTAAACTGTCCCCAGTTTACAATTCGAAATCGTCGAATGTATCTGAAAGTGTCGTTTTATCTACTCAACGTAACAAATGAATTTTAAGGATAAATTTGCTCTGTTAAAAATGACTCCTAAACACTTTGTCTGGTCATGGTTTCAAAACAGATGAAACATCGATGGCTTTAAACAATCCTGTTGTATGCTAATAGTTTTATTTCTCTACATATCTCAATGACTGAGGAAGAGACAAAGCTAAATCTTTAATTCCTATGCTCGTAGGCTGTTTATTCTATGGTGTGAAAATTTTGCCTTCAATGTATACTTATTCAAATTTCAGAGCCCACGACTGACATCATCGGAGCGCCGGATCTCTATATAGATCGTGGGAGCACCATCAACTTAACCTGTGTGGTCCTGTACAGTCCGGAGCCTCCTGCTTACATATTCTGGAACCATAATGACGCCGTAAGTAATATTTCCAAACTCTTCCTTTTATCCCCCTCAAGTAAGATATTTTTCTTTAAAATTCTAAGTGTATTATAGTACACTTTTATGAAGAGTCAAAATAAATCTTTTTACTATTTTTGCTTTGTAAAAAGTTGCGTGATATTGCTGCGAAACAGAAATGATAAACCTTTAATTGTAAGCATTAACTCTTGTAACATAATCATGTGAGCATTGATTGCCTCAGAAAGAGGTGGACAACAGATGAAACAGTTGTGATGGTATGATTTTAGTATCTCCCTACAAATTCCAACGGTACTGTATATACACTTCTTGTCGCACGGCGTTGGAGGGTGTACCTACCTGTGGAATAAAGCCAAAATGTTTTGTGGGCTCCAATACATGATGTTTACTTAACTGAAGTAACATTTTTTATGAAGCCTAATGGTATACTGAGTGGTACTTACCTTGATAAATTGATAAAAGGATTTTCTTGGCATTCTTTAAACTACTTAGATCATAAATCTACCATTTAGTCTAAGTACCGCAGGGGCACAAACTGACGGGTGGAATTCACAAAACCTATAGGGATTTCAGGCAGTTAATAACTTCGGATAATATGGTGCTATGGATGTAACAAAGGATTAAGTTTTAGCCGAAGAAGTGTGTGGTTCGCTGGATCGATGGTTTTAGAAAATTCAATGTAGTGTCACGAAAAAATTGGGATTGCAGTAAAACAATATCAGCCTAAAATAGGTTTGCACTTTTATAAAGGCACCCAAACTATTACCAAATTATGCACGTGAGTAGAAATATCAAAAGGAGGGAATGATCATATTTCACAGTCCGCAAATCTTCTTTTTTCACTTATTGCAACGGCTTGTGGTCATCACTGAGCTGAAAAGAACACTCCAACATTTGTCATCTCCATAGACGGGAGTGAGATGGTCGCCGACCAGTAGTTTTGGGTGGGGGAGGGAGGAGGAGGAACGGATTGGAAAGAACCACTGGGTAAGTAAGGTAAATGTACGGTAAGAGAAGGGAAATGTTTGGTTGATAATATAATTCAATTCATACATCGAGTTACGACCCGTTTTCAAAGGCAGAAATGATGTAATGGTTCAAAATGGATTTCCGAGGTAGACGAAATGGGTTTGTAAGGCTGGATCTGTCAGGGAGGCAATACTGAAGGTGCGAGATAAATAGATGAGTGAAGTTGAGAATTCAACCATGGAGGATGCGCTCAAAGATAAAAGACAGCTCTAGTAAGAGGAACAGGGGCAATAGTTTTCTACTTTACCCAATGGACTGAGTTTTAAAATAAGACTTACTTCTTACTGCTAAGACTTTTTAATATGTTTATTATGGTGATTATGGGAATATAGAGAGCGTCATTCCTACAATTTAGGAAAATTGAGGAAATGTGAATTGAATTCTAAACGGTTTGATTTGAGTATGGATAAAAATGACTGTTTGTTATAGATTTCTTGATGAGAGGTTGAATTTATGTAGTTTTTACCGGTAAAGCTTTATTTCTCCACTGTATGGATATTCAGTCTCATTCCTATTCCAGCCTATTGTGGAATTGTCCCTAGACACTTTATGGAGAGGTTTCGGGGACTGAAGCGTTTGGTTAGTAGAGCCGATTGGACAATATAGTGCTCATAATATAATGTAGATAGTTTTCCGAGTCTCCGAATTGGATTCGACCTCGTATGCAATAAGCTACCAACTGAACTTCGAACAGTTTCCATCGAACAAGCTATGGCGAATTCGTTGATTTTTTCGGTAGGACACTTCATCACGGTCTCATTTATTTCATCTGCCTCCTTTATGGAACCCATTACGAAAAGTAAGCCCTGCATCCTTACTAAGAGTATTCAGGGACCGTTAAGCTCGCATAGCCGTGCCACGGTGTGAAGTGCGGGGGCGGTGGTCCAACTCAGCGACTCGATGGGCCTCCTTGATTCCCCGCGGGAGAAAATGAGTGAGTGCCAACTGAAACAGCCAACACCCACCTCACCCCTTCGCTCCATCATTTCTCTTCCCTGGGGGGTGGGAGGTCAACGTGATGGGGGTGCAGTGGATAGGGGGGGGGTAGAATCCTCCCTGGTGACCCCCACTCCCCCCCTCCCTCCCCGCTGCCACGTTTTGTCTTTGCCTCACCGTTCTCGCCTCATCCATCAACGAGGGAGTGTGGGGTGAGAGGGAGAAGAAGACAACTTTCTCATATCCGGTGGTGCAAGGAAGGGCGAGGAGAGGTGGTGGTCTGCCCTTCACGCCATTTTTCCCACTCCCGAGTACCACTGCCATCTCGCCGGCATACAACACGAACCCCCCAGAGCTTTTTTTATATTCAACGGACAATCCATTGAGGAATAAAAAACGCCTATCTATCGATCCCACTGTTTCCATTTCAAAATGCCACTCATCTCGATCATTCCCGACGAGGGCTTTTTTTTCCTCCGATGAGGAACTTGTTTCCATGCGATGAGTCTCCCCTTTTTATATCTATTTGAAAACATTAAGTGCCTTGAAGCTCGCCAATGTTGGGGGAAAAAAGTGCTGGGAAAATTGAAAAGAGCCTACGAGCGGACCGCTGAAATGCAGATATAAAAAAATTCATTGCCGATGCCTCTGCATCGTACGATCCTTTTCGATATAGAGTCTATAGATGCGTGCACATCAATAGCGTGACTCATTTTGAGCACTGCAGATTGTTTTACCTGTATGATGCACTCGGTAAACTATTTATATCTTATCCATTAATAATGTCTTCCTATTCCTAGCAATCAGCTTTTTTATAATGCGGGTGCGAGCACGGCCATTACCGAATTAATCCGTATTCATTGATTTCATCACTCTGGAGGGTTTTCATTGGAAGTGCTGAATTAATCACAGAAAAGATAATTACGGCTCAGTTTTGCGCGTATCACAGTGAATGAAAAACTATGAGCTTAGAAAACGTAAATGCATTTAGGTGGCGTTCATTTCGTATACCACTTTGGAACTCCTGATTATTTCGTGAAAATGGAGCTTAGATGCTCGAAAAATATCCTTATAGAGGTGAGCATTTTAATGTAAATTTTCCACGAAGTGCCTGAATACCAAACCATCACCCATGTATTATATCTGACACAATATTCACGAAAAAAAAATTTCCGTTTTCGTTTTCTGATCTAGTCTTCATGGAAAGTAGAGCAACCAGTATAGATAACGCAAGTATCGACTTTATTTGCATAGCTGTCGGACTAAGACGCACTTGATTACTTCTCCTAATCGGTTAATGCATCCTGTCACAAGTTTGCAGGGCCTTCTTTGTATTGAATTCAATGCACTGTCGCCCTACGAAGTGAGTTGCGTACTAAAACAAATAAAAAGCTTTCATAGATCACCATTCTCTAAATTCCCAACTGAAGATGTATAATTGTTCCTTTTTTCGGGATTCATTCCGCGTTTTTTGTTTTAAGAAAACAATATTTCGCTGGGCCTCCTGCCAGCTTTATCAGGTTCTTTCATTAACCTGATTAAGCTGGCAGGAGGACTAGCGAAATGTTGTTTTCTTAAAACATACATCGTGGAATGAATCCCGAAAAAAGGAACAGTCAACACTGCATCCGCGGAATCCTACGAGCTAATTTTTTTGAAGATATATAAGATCATATGCATACTTTTGACTACTAAATGCTGTATCACAGGCGTTCACATGGATTATATCGTGATAACCGTGAACTTATGAAATCTTCATAACAAATACATAGGTTGCCTGGTGCCCTACCGCCCACTGCCACTTTCTCTCAAGTCAGACCATTTGAAGTTGATGTATCCATATCAGCTATGAATGCATTTTTAGTCTTAATTTGAATCCCATGGCAGGTATATATTCAACCGATTATCGTATCTTGTCCGTCAGCTTCCTTTTAAGTTCCTCCTGATTTTATATTATTCCCCACTTGGTACTGAAAGAGGGTAGATCCACTTCATTATGTACCCAAGAAACATTCACATATTATTAATTATTCCTTTACTTTAATCAATAAAATCTTGCGCAATTTTCCCAACGACCGTCATTTGGAGAGCTTTATACCCATTTCTTCATTCTACCTTGGTATTACATCGATCTAGAAGTACATAAATTGATCCGTCATCATTTCGACATTCCACTTTTTATGACTTCGTAATAGAGGCTCCAAGAGTAAAATCCATGCTATTCAATCACGAAAAACCAGCAAACGAAAAAAACAAATGACACCTTCAGTTTTGGAAGGTAATTTCATGACTTCTTGTAATTCATCTAAAAGCTCGCTTTCATCCTCCATCATCCAATCACCCTGTTCAAAGATAAATGTTTAGAATTATAAAAACCAAGCCTGGGTATGAAGGGAAATATTTATGATTCATTTTTGTCATAATGACACACCGTTGTTCCAAATTATGCCAATTAAGATTTTATAGGAAAAGAAATATGGCACAAGGGTAGGGATAGAAATTATTTTATAGAAACTTACTTACGCTGGCTGGTCAACACTTACCTGGACATGGGAAAAGGGTGTTGACAAAGAAACAACGTTTCACCAGCTGTGAATAAATTGGTCTTTAATTAAATCGTATGTTATCAAGTTCAACGTTACTATTAGGTTTGGCAAAGCCTAACTCCTCGGTCATTATCATCAACCAAAGGCTGTCTTTTCGCCGAAACAAATTCGTCCCATTCGCTGCCTCTATCATCAGTTGGGCATAATTACTAACTTTTATTAGTTCCTTAATAACCCTCAAAAACTGCAGCATTGGTGTCTCCCCCGGCTTTTCCTTCATGGTATCCCTTCTAACAAGTAATTGTAATCATTGCTACAGATATAAATCTCCATAGTGATGCGGATAGTACATTGTCGGCCCCGGTGGCGGCGGGTTAAAGTCCTCGCCTGCTAATCCGAGGGTCGCGGGTTCGAATCCCGCCTGGGTAGATTATCCACTGCCCAGGACATCCCTATTTGTGTGTGTTAAAAAATGAGTAAATTGAAAGAGAGGACTGTACAGTCCTAAATTCGCTCGAAATAAAGAAAAGTTATTATTATTATTATCGTTTGAAAAACGATGGAAATCAGTATAATGTCCACGTTCTCGATTCAGCTGAGTATGAATTGAGAATTATGGAATAAGAAACATATGACATTCTTTCATATGTCAAATTCAGTTGCTTCAGTCTTAACTTTGTAAAAAGTTTCCATAATGCACAGGAATTAACAAAACTTTGTAAGTTTTTCGTTGAGTATTTATTGTACGATCGGTTTCGTCGAATAGTTGGCATCGTTAGGTGTTCTCTAGTTTCTCTAGTTCAAACCTGATGATGTCAACTATTCGACGAAACCGGTCGTACAATAAGTACCTACTCTACGTAAAACTTACAAAGTGTTGTTAATTCCTGATATTTTTTTCATATGACTATTCGTCACGTTTTTTAGGCTTAAGGTTCTCAAACTTTACGTAGAAAGAAGAAGATTATTTGAAAATTCATGAAGGATTTTTACGTGGTTAAATGAGATCAATAACGATTAAAGGAATTTTTCATTTTGAGATTGCTGTCCATCAAATCTATTTAGTTTTTCACATACTCATATTACCGACCCATGAAGTGCCATTATCAGTTGGGAGTTCGAATGACCCCTTTTCCATGTTTGTCACCACTAAAGCTATGTTTTCATCTACGTTATCGACAAAATTTCACTCAAAATTTAATGAAATGTGAAGATTTATGGACGTCGCTGTCATGGACATTTGTTTGACAGACCCCAATCATTAAATGGTTCCAAAATCTGAATTTTTGTTGCCTTAATCGAGAAAATTAAACCGCCCATTGAAAATCCTTTTGTTCTCGAATAAATGTTCCCATCTCGGCTGTGAAAGGTGGCTTAATTGAGATGTCATTAGAAATGCCAAGGGAAGAAGTTTAAATGTTAAGAGGGGGTGATTTATCGGCCAGTGATGAAAATTCAAGCGTCTAAGTCACATCAGTGTCTCCTTAAACACTTTTAAAGCCCTTTTCTCATCATTATAAATCATCCCTTATCTCTTGTGCCTCCCTGAGGCCTCGTTATCACTGCTCCGAATCCTTTAAATAGGATTTCCGTCCGCGACTCCCCCAGAGCTGAAGATGGCTATCGACGGAGTGAGTGGAGTCATGGCGGCTCTGGCCTCCAACTCTCTCGGTCGAGACCTTCTAATCGCAAGACTCACTCCCAAAGCGCCACCTCAAACCGGCTGCCAACTGATACGCTGATTTGAAACGAATTGATAACGAAGTCTAACAATGAGTGCTTTGCACGCGAGCATCGTCTGGCGGAGGAAGGTGAAAGCCGATTAATCGCCACTCCATTGCCTTAAACCACTGAAAACTCCATGCTCCTCGTAGTTTAGGAGCATTTACATCTCAAAAGACTCTCTTACTGAACAGATAATGTGGTACGATCTCTTAAATGCTGTTCTAGTCATTATTTTGGGTAATATAATTCCGTGTCTTTGTCCCTTATTTTTGTCAAATCTCTCTTAATGGACACCTCCAAATAGCGCAGAGCACCTAAAAATGGTCAATTTTTCAATCCCCAGCAGTAGATCATAGAAACTTAACATGGAAATAATGCATCCAAATTACGGAAATTCTCAATAACGGACGTGGAAAACATTTTTCCTTCAATTAGCTCAATTAAACGATACTCCCGACGAACTATTTTGGGAAAATGTCTCCTCTCCTGAACAATAAACCTCATTTGTTGAAGGAACTCGGGAACTTTTCCAGACAAAAACTTTATATTAGAAATTCGGGTACAATTTTGGTGACGTGCAACTAGCTCTATGAATAAAAAATTTATAATGATTTCATTCTATATTTTTTGTTGAAACGTGGAGTTTTTCAATATTAAGACATAAAAGATAAGTGAAATATATTTGAGATTTGAATTTGATTTACCGGCGTAGTTACTGCGTAGAGAAGCGTGTCGTAATCTCTCTGAATAGCGGACACCTCTCCATAGCGGAAGATTTTTCCCCGGGCCCAAACGTGTCCGCTAAAGGGAGGTTTGAATGTACTAACTGCAAATTTTGAATGAATGTTCGCTGAACTATTTGCACGAAACCTACTTCATCGACTAAACTCACCTTCAGTTCCACCGAGACTGCTCAAGTATCACGGACGAAATCATCATATACAGATTTCAGATGTATGCAGCATACGAGTGCATCGTTCTACTAGGGGTAGTTTGTGACTTCGTCTTAGAAGCCGTACCTTATCTTCCTAAAAATCGATTTCTCTCCCTCCGGTTGGATATTTAGTGCAGTGTTTGTAGCAGGAGATTTGTAACTGAATTAGGCAAGATAAAGTCTGAGTAGGTTGCTAAACCGCTTGTCTCAAAAAGAAGAATACACTTATCCTTGATAGAAGTAAAGTTATCACTCATGATAGCGTCAAAAGTAAAATTTAGCTAAAAACCAAGCACGATTTACAATAGTGGAACATTTCTTTATGCATACTTGTTGAAGTTTTGTTTTACTATAGTATAATCGTTTTTACTTCACTCATGAGAATCTTATTATAGCTTGAAGTATGTAAAATTTGAAAGCGTTTGATTCATATCTTCACATTCGAAGTTTTATTTGCATTCAGACTTTTGATACATGTTACATTTACAGAATAGTAACCTGTAAACTCAGATAAATGCGGAATCAGTTAGGCAACTACCATAATAGGTGGGACACAGAACTCTTGGCCAAGACAGTTTAGGCGTGAACTCTCTCTTTCTCTATCTATAGCGCTGTTTGATGTAAATTTTAGGAAATAGCAAGACAGTTAAATGACCTGAAAGTTCAGTGAGAGTAGCAATGAAGTAATGATCTTCCAATAGTTAACATTGCATTTGACTGGAAAAATATGTATGCACTAATGGGTGAGATGAAACGACGACTCATAAATTGCGTGCATAAAGGATTGTTTCATCCAATAGTGAAAAACTTACTACACACAACTGAGGAGGTACAGAGGAACATTTCAGATTATTTAAAAAGTACATTCATGACGCATAGCTTTTACATTGAAAGTGTTTCAGATATATTTTCAAGATAAATATTCAAATTGGATTTTTTTCAATTCTGGTAATGCAAGAATTTGTACAACACTGTGAGAAAATTATGAGCCGTCTTTGAGTCGTATAAATCCCTTGAAAACTCTCAGGAAAGTAGATAAGTAAGCTCTCGTATTCCCAACAGTGAGACATGGTTGACCGGTTACCGACTTTGCTGCCCTTGCGTAGACGAAGTACCCGTGAGACGCATTAAATTCTCCCATACATGACCGCATGATTTATCTCAACCCTTTCGGACTCCCAAACGAATCACACAACCGAACCCACTTCCTTATCTGAGGCGAGGGAGGACGCCAACGGAGTCGGGTAATCGGCTTTCTGAGGGGAGGGGTTTTGAAATATGCGTTCCTCGTGGGTCATGCTTGGCGCTCCAAAACGGCCATTCCATTGTTTCTCGATGGCATGCCAAAATCTTATCTCGCAGACCTGTTTCTCTTTTTCCGCATGCGGATGGAATTGCATTGCTTTGAGAAGTTGGATAGTGCTAAGATCCTCTTCCATTGACTCGTGAATTTGCGCATCGGATGTACGTCAGAATCTGTATGCAAGCTAGCAAGTGCCATCATTGGTGTTTGGGACCATTGAAGTATGACGTAAGACGATTTATGCCATTTTTGACCTCCCCCTACGTAAGACAACGTAAGATTTTCCCAACCCATTCCCCACTCCCTCTCATTCTTACGTAAGACGTTAGCTATTTTTATGTACTCTTCGTTAAATGCTCACTTTCTGCAGATTCATTTTCCATAGAAGCCATCGTACAGTTTTCAGCACTGGGTATCGTATAATTATGCAGTGTCGGAGTACCACATTCAGTAACATTAGGAACGAATCAGTACCACAGCTGATGAAGTTGTGAACAATCCCAGGATATTTGAAAAAAACACAGGATACTTGGAAACGATACAGTGCTTCAAGACAGACAAAACTCTTACGTAAATTGGTTCCAGATCCCTTGTTCCCTCTCTTCATCAGACAAAATAAGATGATCTCAACCCCACTACTCCCAAAAACGTCATACGTAATACTTGAATGGCCCCTTTGGCGAGAGGAAAATATGCTCCGAATGTGCTCTTCATTTTACCTTTTTAGGTTTTGATGAAGTGCATTGTCAACAATGCCTTAAGTCGTTCAATCCTAATATTTACTTTCTAATTCTTGGGTTGTCTGCCACGTTGCTGGTTTACTCATGGTTGACCTCCATGCCTGTCTGACCTGAGACAGTCTCGTAGTACTTTCCACACATCTTAACTACGTCCAACATCATATACCCCTTTTTTCCTTATCCACTCTTCCTATCTTAGATCATGAGAATAAAATAAGGGAAATAGATTTTAGAACAGAAAGGTTTACAATGCCGTTTTCCCGCATCGTTAAGAGACTATTACGGTTGCGTTCAGACTTTGAAGTAGGTTAGTTGACAGGTAATGTAGTTGATTTATTCATATGCCCCAAACACATGTTTCTAAAGCTACTAAGTAGTGCCAACAACATGTTTTGCCTGTATTGTTCCCTGTATGACTTTTGTGTCACGTTTATGTAGTTAGGTTATAGATCATTTTAGTAGATTCTGTAGAATTTGTAGCATACCGATAGTATGTTGCTTGTTGGGGAAAGTAAATTTCTTATCTGTAGTTCATACTGATGATAAGTCTCCCCCAGCCTAACACCCTTGTGGTGGCTTGCAGGGTAATATGTAAATGTAGATATCATTCCCTCACACACAGTTTTCAACAAGCCTTGATACCTTATACAGTGTCCTGACCAATCCATCTTTCTTCTCTTGAAATTCTCTACCAATTGTCTCTCTTCTCCATCTCTTTGCAACACCTCCACATTCTTCACTCTATCCTTCCGTTTAATTCCATCTACCTTCCTATAGATCCGCTTTCCGAAGGCCTGTGTTCATATTAATTCATCTTTCCGCAAAGTCCATGTCTCTGCTTCTTACAGAATCACTCTCCAGATGTGACATTATGCCAGTCTCTTTCTCGGTTCACTTTCAAATGGTCCATAGAGTAGTTACTTCTTCTTAATAAACCCCTCTTTAGTCATTGATATTCTTGGTTTGATTTTCTTGCAGTAGTACATGTCTTCTGCGATGATACTTTCCATATTACATATCAAAGCTCTCTACTTATAAAATCGCTTTACCTACCAATGTGATATTGATCATTTTGCTTCACCGCCTTTTATCATACTCTTTGTCCTTTTCTTGCCTGTAAACGTTCCATATTTCTTACAATTGACGCTAATTTCTGCTTATTTCTCAATGAATGTTCGTTTAGCACCTGCCGCAACAGCTACATCATTAGCAAACCGGATGTATTCCGCTCTTTTACGTCCGATTTTCAATCCTTGGCCTCAATCAAAACAGTCTGTTATGTTCTCTTCCAATTGTATATAAAATAGGGCTGGTGACAGTAAGCATCCTGGTTTAATACCCCTTCCTATTCCAATCTCGTCTGCCTATGAATTTACTAGTCTTACTTTGACTTTCTAACTGAAATACAGGTGTTTTCTCCGTCTTATCTTCTTCCAATTAATTATATACTTTTTCAGAATTTCTATGAATTCATCTAATTTTTCTCTATCAAATGCTTTTATGATTGACTGAAACCCTCCCAACCTAGTCTTCACCTGAGGATTATCATAATTACTCTGGTTAATATTACCGTTGCAATACATTTCTGTTCTTGATGGTAGCTTTACACACGGATGTTACTTTAGTCACATCAGCGTTAGAAGTCGCCTGTAAGAGGCAAGTTGAAGTTGAAACGCGAACTTAATGGCAATTGTGGTAATGATCGACCGTGGTTCGTATTTTCACGGAAAAAAGATTCAATATCGCCTGCAAGCAGAGTTTCAATTCTGTAATATAATCGCATCCGTATAAATCGTGATAACATTACTGCGAGTTGGGATTAAAGATGTAAAAAAGGTATATATTTCCCTAAAGATGTGTTGTTGCCCATATAAATACTTTATTACATGTTTGTTTATGCATCTAAACCATTTTAATGTGAGAGATAACTAATAGGTAAGACTTATGAATAATCTAGTTAGTATTTATATCTATTCTCATGTCTGATATGATTCATGAATATATGTGTTATTCCACCTAATTTGACGAACTATTCTCCCATAAGGTCTTAAATTTACAGCAATCTTGGTGAATGAGTAGTCTGTGACCTCAGGCGGAGTCTTCTGAAACCGTTTTTTTTAAGAAAAAAGATTGTTGAATGATTAATGCGTACCGGAAACCGGAATAAGGAGGGTATAAACACGAAAATTTCGAACCTGAAATGACGGCGGTGTGTGGTTCATGTACTAGACACTAATTCTCTTCACCCTTCCTATTCTCTTTTTGTTAATCTTGGTTTGTTGTCTGGTCTGTTTTTCATTGAGTTTTATGATTGTGTCTGTATTTTCTTTTAAATCTTCTATTGTAATGTGTGATCCACTCATATATTCCTTACTTTCTGCAATCCGTCTTATGCTGGTCTTACTTTTCCATAGTTTTTCTATATTTTTTTTTCTTATTCCGCTTTCCGATGTTCTGATTAGGTGTCCAAAGAATAAGATTTGTTTCTTTCTCATCATGCTCGTTACAGGTTCTATTTCTGTGTTGACTGTTTCATTTGAAGCTTACCTCCAGTGCCCGTTTTCTTGGTATTTTTTATTTATGCAAGTTCTGACTATTCTCCTTGCTATCTCTATTTTCTTTCTATTTCTATTACAGGCCAAACATTGCACCGTTAGTCTTCAGCGGGAAGTTGCCTGTTATTTTAGGGTCTTATAGTAAGATTCTTGAGGTTAATTTGGCAGGTTGTATTGTCCAAAATTAAAAATTGACTAATATAATCAGTTATTTGTTCAGTAGTTAGTATATAACCCTTATACAATGATCTGGATGAATCTGCGTATGCCTATGCCCGTAATACTATTTTCTCTCTACCTTTTCTCCTACATTGCTAGCTCCAGGGGGTGTGAGAAAAATGCAAATATTAAAAAAAATGTATTAATGCGTTTATGAACTGCCATAAAGTGTGTTTTCAGGATATTAAGTTCGGTAAGTACACCGTATTAGAAAAGTTTAGGCCAATTCTAAAATGGCGAACTATACTTATTCATTTTTTAAACCTTAAAATTAAAAAAAAATAATTAATTCAATGTATCAATTTAAAATAGTATCAGTATTTTGGAAAGACACTAATATTTAAAATGACGTACAAGCCATTGGTCTGCGATTGTTAGAAATGGAGATGTACGTGAAATCATGATTCATGATGCGTATTTTTAGCAGAAATGTGAATTAACATAAATGAGCATGAATTACACAATTTTTTTCCTCAAAATGTTTTCAAATTACTTCGTTTCAGGGTATACCCATGAACCAATTTTTTGCAAAACCTAAGACCCTATAGGAAAATCACTTGTTGAACTGCGGTGGGTAGAATATATAATTATATCATTCATTCGTTCGAATTTATAAAACCCACGAATTCCTATGGCACTCAAGCATTATACTATGAAAGGTATTGATTGCCAAAATTGGGAAATTTCCGAAATTCCCATGCTCATTCTATGCCTCTGCTTTGTCATTTATCTCCATGGTAAAAAACTGAAAAGATGTTGCCCTGGAAGTAGCAGTACACATCGACCCATCGCAATACTCACTATATCCGTGGAAGTTAACGTCTATCTTTATAATCACTTTAACATACAGTTATCGTACAAAAGTTAAAAGTTCATAAACAGATGATGAAGTTATTCAGACGAGCCATTCTTGCTGAGTTTATTCACGGACGCTGTCTACTCTGGTACGTATTGAGGAACCTGTACATCCAATTTTTACGGCCTAGTGGCAAATGATTGAGGAAAAAAGACTTTTGGAGCATACTAATTCGGTAGTATAATACCCCAATCCTGAACCAGTGATCGTATGAATTGTTGCAGATTGTAGCTAGAAAACTTCATATTTGCTGTCGGTCAAACATTCGCAATCGGATTACTTAAAAGGACTGGGCTAAGAAGTTATGGACAGCAGATGGACTAGTATGAAGTTCCAATGGATAAAAATCGAACAAAGTCGTAGGTTATTTTCATATTCGTCCAAAAAGTTTATTTTTCAAAGTTATTTCATTAGATGGTTTCATCCTAGTTTAAGTTTATGCTCCAAATCTTTCCAAAACTCTGCACCTTATGTTGCAATCTTTCACTCGCTTCTCAACTCCGTCCAATGCTGTAAAAACGCAAGGGCCCTATATGATTAGCAAATATGATGGCTTGAAAAGAGCAATTTTGTAGGTGGAGGAGGAAAATACTATAGGTAAATGAATAATCAGAGTAGTCAGAGCGAAGGTGAAATATTGACTAACGAAGAGCAAATCATTGATTAACCACATAGCTTAACATCCTTTGGAGTAGTGATTACCTGGTATAAAATTGTAGCCATGTGTATTCTATGTGAAATATATGACCGAAAGAAATGGATGAAAGAAGTGGATATTTCATTTCCTTTGAATCTCCTTTTGGAAATATTGAGTGTGTTCTCTTGGAGATACAACAGCTTTGCTACTTTTCTCTGCGTTATTTTTTTTCAATATTGCCACCTGACTCTATGATTTACGTTGCCGGACTCAAGGTGGCTATTTGCAATATTCAAACGATGTGGCTATTAAGTTACCATTTCTCACGAAAGGGTAACCCTCATAACGGTAGGGTTGGCGGCTGAAGGCGAGGCTGAACACGGTTTTCTTTGGTAAATTTTAGTCAATCTGTCAATGACGTTATAATTGTCCAACTCGAGTCTACATTCTGTTCGCTGTTCCATATTCAGTACTCAAATGTTTCTGAGTTAGCAAGTATCTCAATTTGGAGATGTAGTTGGATATATCATAGAAAGAAGCATAGATGATAACTACAGCGGAAATAAAAGATTTTAAGCCAAGGAAACGTATTGATGTAGAAGTGTAATGAAGACCAAGTGGATAGTGAGCCAATTACAGAGAACGCTGAAACCGAATAATTTTTAACTCCCTGGCTTCGCATTCACCCTCCCTTGACCTCGTCTCGCTACCCTTCGCTTTCAAATCCTTCCTTACTAACCATGTGAGCAGATTAACCCCATATACCCTGCTTACTTTTCGCGAAGTCCCCGTCCACGTTCTTCTGTTCTTTGTATGCTTTCCATTTTCTGTTGTTATTTTTACATTTTTTTAATGCTTCAAATTTTTTTAATCATGGAGGCTTACTGGATTTCGTCCGAGTTGTGTCATTTTTTTACTTTTCACGCTTTCACAACAATTCAGATTCACTTGTTTGTTGGTCATCCGATTTAATTAACCTTCGTGCCGTTTTTGAAACTTTTTAAATAAATAAATATTTTTAAATGAAAATAAACGAAACGGGAAATATATTATGCTGGATTCTATAACAAAGATGCTTCCTGAAAACGTTCATGAAAAGAGGAATGATAAGGGAAAATTTAGAGGTAAATGAAGGGTTTGAATCCGTATGTAAAATCTTTAGGGATAATTAAATGAAGGATAGTGATGGATTAAAAGGATAGTTAAAGACCTTATTGTGGTAGAGATCTGCAAAGAACTAATATTTGTATTGATGACGACTGTCCATAGGAAAATCCAAATCCAAAAATTCCATGGGAAATCTTTGTGTCGTCATTTTGTGTCTCCAGATAATTCAAACACATGACTTTCAGCAATATTTCATTGTTTTGATTCCATGAACAAGCCACGATTTGTATCGGTGATAAAAATATTAAGTCTCACTCGTCGCTTTGGGGCATAATATTGCGTTTACCATGCTACCAATTGGCTTAGCGATAGTCTCTTGCAGGGGAAACATCGTCGGCTAATTTTTTCTCCTTGAGGGAATGCCCTCGGTATCTTGTCTGCAGAATATCTCTCCGGAATATCAAAACGCCGTCGGGAGCAACATCGGGAGCCGGACGATATCACGCATGCCTACCTTGTAACTCTCTGCCTTCGCCTCTCCCCCTCCAATGCCCTCCGTTCTAATGGCCGAAGCGCCACCTGACGCGAATAGCATTAATCTCACGGCCGATATTTCTGGCCGCGTTTACCGCTGCTTGGGGTGCTTGGCGCCCGATCAAGAGACGGCTCCGCATTGATTTTCGTCGATTAAACCGACTGATACCGTTCCGCTCCTCACCCCGCCCACTTCCTTCGGATCGAGAATCACTTGCGAGAGAGAGTGTGGGGGGAAGGCCTTCGCGAAATATGAGAAGAAGTGGTAATCGATCGTTCGTTTAGTGTTATCTTCCGTTATTGTTTTCGCGTGCGTGGGTCAAGTGTTGTTCACACGACGCGAAACCGAACCCTTTTACCCTTAAGTCCTTTATCATCTCCTTTCCCCGGCTATATACACCCTCTTCCCATCTTCATCCCTTATTTCCTGCGGGCATCCCGTCTGAGAGCCTTCCACTCCACCTCAAATTCTTCAGTCATCCAACCATATTTTTAACCATCCTCAGAAAGAAGTAATCTGATTTTGGGATGAGACAAAATTGATTTTGTAGAAATTCAGTTTTCAACCAGCCTTGGACGTAGGAGCTTGTTTGCCGAATGTATTATGTAGTGTAGAGTGCGGTATTAGATGAAGATGGAACATGAGGTAGCAAAAATTATGATATTCTTAAGGAATTTACTCGAAAATTAAGAAAAATTTTGACAGGATAGATATTAACCCGTTAACGCCTAGCGGTACCGTTTGGTACCAGTCGTTAGCGTATTCCTAAAGTTAATTTTATTTATATTTCTTTATATTCCTTCTAATTTTTTAACGTGACATTAATTTACATATGTTGAAGCATATGATTTTGAATATTTTGCTTTTATTGAACCATAATTAATGCGCATACAGATGTTTGAAGTAGGAGAATTTTTAATGATCGCCAAAAAACGATTTTTGTCGTGCACTTACTCCACTTTTTAAATTATTTTTCGATACTTTTCCTTATCTAGGCGAGTTTTTCAAGTAATAACTAATCTTAATACATGTTGCTTTGAGCTAGAGATGATGGTTTGGATGTAGACGTATTCATATAAAAGTTACAATGTGTAACATTTCTGTGGTACCGTATGGTACCGCTAGGCGCTTCCCATGCTATTTTTATGCAGGAATCGTTAACATGTGAATTTCTTCCGCTTTGATGTTTCTACCGGATATTTTTGCGATATTATATTTTTAACACTTTGTATCAATATATTTATTTATTTTATTGTTATTATAGTTATTGTAAATATTTATTTTTATTAATCTATAATTACAGTGTAAGTTTTATGCATGTACATCTCGAAGATGTCCGTAGTTCAGTCGTGTGAATGTTCGACGTCACTCGGCTCATTGACGTCCCCATTCCTCGAGAGGCACGGACCCTTTTCGGGCTCCCAATGCACACCCTCACCCGGATTAGGAAGAGATGGGTGGTCAGGCTGTAAAAGTGAACCTTTCTTCTGAAAGCGACTGAGTGCTGAATGAGGAAGAGTGGTAGGGTGGTGGTAGCCTACGGGAAACTTCCCAGACGACTGGCGGCAAGTGACGAACACGCGACTCCAGACCCTCCAACAAGACTGCTAAATCCTTTTTATTCCATCGGTCTCCCGTCTCTCCATAACCGTTGGCTACGGCATATTTCTATCCTTTTCTCAACTCCCACTACCGAATTCCACGTGCATTGCCAAATAATTGGGAGAACTGCTAGCGGGAGCTAGCTATAAAGATTCAGCCGATGAAGAAAGTGGAGGAATGGTGGACAACTTGGCCCCAAGGAAAAACTGAGAATATCCAAGCTTGTGGTGAACTTGGTCCGAGCCATAAATCACGCAAGAGACCTCAAATACGCGAACAAGTGACCGTTTTGGACGATAAAGAAATTACTGTGCACGACACGATTTTCCCTAATCCTGGTTACTCCCCGTTTTGTGACTTCACAGTTTTTGAACTATTTTTTGACGAAGAAGGCATTTTTCACCTAGTGCTGGAATCGAATAAGTATGCTATGTTCTGCAACTGTGCTAATCCAAATATAGCACTTGAGGAAGTGAAAGTGTTTGTAGCTATTCTCTTCCTTAGTGGGTACAATACGGTTCCGGGTAAAAGGCACTGTTGGGTGGCAGAAATGACATGAGAAACGAGCTTGTGTATAATTCAATGAGACGAGACAGATTATTACTAATAAATAGATTTATTCATTGTTGCGACAATACTGCTGTGGATGACTCGGATAAAATGTGGAAATTCGCCCTCTTATGGATATGGCGAAGAAAAAATTTGGCAATAATTTCATAGAACAGTGCTTGAATTTTGATGAGTTAATGGTATCATATTTTGGGAGACACGGATGTAAGCAATTCATCCGGGGGAAGCCAATAAGATTTGGCTTTAAAGTTTGGTGTCTCAATAGCCCAGATGGCTACCTTGTAAATTTTGATGTATACCAAGGAAATAATCCGAGGAAAGTGGAAAGTTACGAAAAAGAATTTGGAAAGGCAGCAGCACCTCTATTAGTAATGTTAGATGAGCTACAAAAGAAAGAATTGCCTTACCGGTCCTATTTTGATAATTATTTTACTAGTTACAGCTTGGTGAAATATCTCCGCGGAAGGAACTACGGTGCAACTGGCTCAGTGAGGGAAAATAGAATACCTAAAGACTGCCCTCTGAAGTCCAATAAGGAACTGGCCAAGAGGAAACGAGGATCTTTTGAAGCTTGAAGATGCGTAAATGACAACATTGCCGTAGTGAAGTCGGTGGACAATGCAGTAGTGTCAGCAATATCATCATGCCACGGAATTAATCTGATATCTGGTGTTGGCAGATTCTCTAAAAGTGAGAAAGCGAGAGTCCTTGAGCCACGACTCGATATTTTTGGGAAATACAATGCATTTATGGGGGGCACCGATCGAATGGACTGGAATATATCCCTTTATCGTATAGGTGTTAGAGGAAAGAAATGGTGGTGGCCCGTCATTTTTACGTGGATACTGGATGCAATGATGCAAAATGCATGGTTGTTGATGAGAAAATCAGGAAGTGGTATAACCCAATTATAGTTCCGTCGGGCAGTGGTGCGGTCATACCTGGAGAGATTCAAGGATCCCCCAAAATCTGTAGAACGTGCATCTGCTTTCAGAGGAAGTCAAACTGGAATGACGTAAGTGAACTCATCATCAGATAATATATTAATTTTCAATAGATTGCATTTGACTGCTATCGGTCGACCTTTTGTTCAGTGTCTCCGATGAAGTAAGGTACGATGGGTACAACCACCTCGTGAAATCCACTCCCCAGCGGTGAAGGTGTGCCCATGAAACCAGTAGGACACGTAGGAAACCAGCACACCAGTAGGACACGATCAGAATGTTTTAAATGTAATGCAGGATTATGTATTAATTGTTTTTTACCATTTCATGTAAGGCAGTTATTTGTTAGCGCCTCGAAATGATTTTTTTACCTTGGACAAATTTATATTTGAATTTTAGATTTTTACGAGAGTAATAAATTGTTTAGATATTTCTTGATTTTCATGGACATTTTATGTTCAAAATTAATATTTGGGTAAAAAATATAAAATACGAAGCATTTTCAACAGCTACAGTTTAATTTCACGAGATTCTCTTACTCGGTTAAATTTTATACCCTCAAGCGCCTAGCGGTACCGTTTGGTACCAGGCTGTATCTCCATAAATACCCATGTTTTAAGTATCAAAGTTGGACGTAATAACTCAGAAAATTATGTACATTGAAATGTTAGGTTATCAATGAATTCTAAGAGAGATTTTTTTCCAGGCGTTACCGGGTTAATTTTATGTTTTTAATTTACGCATCCATTTTAGTCGTTTTTTAAGACCTGATTTTGATGGAAATACGCCTTTGGTACATTTTATATCTCTACTTAATATCTAGAGTGTTATATAAGAAATTCAGCTAAGATTTAATGGAATTATTTGAAATCTTCTTCGAGTGGTTGAACTTGTGTAGACCGTGCTCATTGTGTTACATTGTGATGAACATTTTTGGCAATAAGTGCGCAGTTTATTGCCAAATGGTAATTTTTGGCTATGTCCCGTTTTTCACCTTATACATTATCTTACTTCTTTATTCTATCAACATACTTCGCCTCCTGAGGGTGTCTTGTCTAAAAGTCATCTTCACAAATCCTAGTACGTCGGCATACCACCCCGACTCATTATTTTCCACTAAGAATGTTCATGAGTCAAGTCCAATGATGAATCTCGCATATTTTTATGCATTGTTTATAGTAGTGGATCCCAACTTTTATTATGACCGCACTATTCAAAATATGTCATATGTTCTCGCATTCCTTAAAGAAGCCCTCGTATCCCTCAACATTTTTGATTTATATAAGAGTAAAAGTGAAGGTGACCTTTACATATTTTTTCGATCAATTTTTAAACGAAAATAAAATATATGGACAAGAAAAATCTCTAACAACAAGCTTCAAGGTGCTAAACTCTACACATAATTCCATAAATATAATAAAAAAGCTGAAATGATACCACACCACATCTCATGCCCTTGATCCTATCTCCCTTTCCCAAGTGGTGAGAGCACTACTCTTTTGGAAACCCTGGTTTGAAATAATGCTTCTTTAAATATATGCACGCTGAAGTCCCTAGAAATTGTAATTCATTTATTGACTTTGCTGGCTAGTCATGGAACATACTTATATGTATAGTTTTTCCAACCCCTGGATACTCTGCTCAGCTAATGGTTATGCCATTATTTTTAGGTTGCGCATATTGACCTCAATAATGGCAGGAGTGAGCAAACATCTGAAAACATTATACAGTCTGGTGTTTTCTATTTATAACATCTAAAAACACTACCTGAAAACATAAGCAGTTTTCAATTACGTAAATGAAAACATTGAATTTTCGAATATCAGAAAACCCTTCCACCCATTCCTATCTCAAAGCCGATTTGAATTTTCGTATAATTTGTGAACAAATGTTTTGTAAATGTACATTTTCGTCTATTTTTATTAAGAAAACGCTGTTTTTCTTACCAAGGTTGGCATTTGATTGTGAATTTGTTATGTGTTATATCTCGTAGGTCAATTTCGAACTTCAATATTTTTTGATAAAACTGAGTCTTAATGTTCGTAAAAATCCGAGTTCGTAAAAATCCGAAACTTTTGAGTTTTTACGGCATCAAATGGAAGATAATTATCGGTAAAAGTAGCTGTTCGGCGGTAGTAACCCCTTAAGTGTTTTACTGGTGCATCCACTTCATTAAATAAAATCGTGTTAGAAACCAGGAACTAGTTAATGTTAAAGTCTAGGATAAGTGTGATCATGGCGAGCGGAGAAAGGGAGTAATAATTATACAAGGCAGGAAAATGGGTGTTTCGGATGGAGCCGTAAGGTTTAGGGGATTGCCTATCCCCTGAAATAAAGGCGGTGGCTGTTCCCAATTTACCATGGTCCCTCTTAACGAGCAGCATAATTTAAATTTCCTCCAAAGCGATGGTCATTAGGGACCAGTTGACCTCTAATCCTCTCCCTAGTCCTGAAATTGAACCATTAATTCGGAGAAGGGTGTAACTATGCTATCCATTTGCAATTCGGTTAATTGATGCTCATTGAATTATATATTCAAAAAGCTCATAAATATGGGAGAATGATTTTGATTCTTTTATAAAATTTAAGATTCAATTAATATCTCATAATAATTACTCATTTCAGTACATCATTTCTTTTTTTATTCCAACAAATTCAATAACTTCTTATATCCGTTTCAGCAAAATATTTTCAGTGCTTTTCGTGGGGCATTAAAAATATGGGGATCAGGACGTAAGGTACATTTTCCATCGTGAAAGTTTTTAGTCTGTAGTGAACGACATTGTAGGGTAAAGTAGCCCTTTCAAATTTAGGCAAAGCCTTTTTATTCTTTTTCAATTATCCGAAATGGGTTTTGTGTTGTTCCAAATTCTGATCGTCTTGAAAATGTATATCAAGGAGAAACACAACAGTCACCGTATCAGGTGGCAGATGATGTGAGCCATGAGATTTAAGGAGATAAAAAAAGATTGGAAGCTGAGAAAGGATGATCAGTAACAATAATTGAGGTCAATTCATGGTGCCAGTTGCATGAGCAACACAAATGCTGAAGTGAAATTCTTTGTTGAAAGAAGCATGAAAAAGACCAAATTCAGTCACTGAAGAAATTTGAAGAGAAATTATAGCAGCCAAAATAAGTTGATACAGTAGAATTTTCCACTCGAAGCAGAATAATCTAACATTTATATTTTATACGTATTCACTTTTATTTTTTACCATTCTTGGGGGTATTTTCATCTTAATTTTGCTAATGTTCATGAAGGGAAATTTTTAAATGACTATTCCCTTCGAATTGAAGAGGGCTTTAAAAAATCAACGTGTGCATACTATGTCAAGAGTTGAATTAATAAATTCATTTTCGTTTTTATACATTTATTTCCATTTTTATATTTTTTCATTTTGATTACAGGTGAGGTACCGATTAAAGTAAGCTGAAATAAAAGAGGGAATTCCTATCCTAATATTATACATCCCCGCGTTCATTCTCACAATTCTCACACACATTCTCACAAAAAAAAATCGCGTTGAAATTGGATATCTTTGGTGCAGGAATATTTGGTCATAACAGCTGATGTATTCTCTCACCTCTCTGTCTCAAGACGTATGGGTTATTCACTTGGTCATCATCATTGGTCGTATAATCCTAAGATTGGTTGACTACAGCCCTCCACCCTTCCCTTTCAAATGCTAGTTCTCTTTCCTCCTTGTTCCTATCCCTATGTACTTTCTTATTTATTTGGTCCATGAATTGGGTGTACATAGAATCAGAACCATCGGAACATGTTTATAATCAGCGTTCTGCAGTTGCCCAACTTACGCCAAGTGTGCTCCTTTATACGCTACGCCATTTCCAATACGGGGCTAAAATAATTATGTCACAGTATGGAAATGTATGTGCACATTCGATGAGTATTATATGTGCAGCAAGTGTACACAGTTGAGATGAAAGGAGAGGGCATTGCGTCATCAAACGGTAGCCTGACAACCGAAATGTCAGGCATAATAGTTAACCCTACTCTAAACTTATTTTCCTATTAACGGGTTTATAGCAAGAGTATTCACCATTTTTTTAAATTTGTGGCAATTAACTGTCGAAGTATATATTGGTTACGCTCTACGGATTTATCTCGATTTTCCCATAGTTTTCACCGAGAATGCGGATTATAATTGATCTAAATAAAATTAAAATGCATGTAAGGAGAATACATCTTAAAGACGTAAATGCATGCTGATTTATAGTAAGTTATCAAGGGAAAACCTCATAAAATTGCATACTTTCTGCGTCAGCCCTTAAACGCTAAGGGAAAATAGGAATTAGAAAAGGCGACAAACAGTCCACGCTCTCGTTAATGCTTCTGGCTTTGGCCACAATGGTAATCACCCATTCCATCAATATTAATAATAATAGAAAATTTTATAATAATAAAGTTAATTATAATCACAGGAGTTTTACTCCTATAGAACAAAGGTTTGTTTACTTAAGAGAGTATTTCAGAGAAAACTTTTCAGACATTTACTTTTCAGTGATTCTTGATCAGTGATCATGTAATTCATTAATTTGCTTATTGATATCTTTGCTGTTCTTTTTCGTGTCAGGAGATGCAATTTAGTTTTTTCACATTTTTTTTGTGTGATGACGTTGTTTATTTTGTGTTTCTGCAGCCCATCCGTACATCATAAAGAAGTAACTCAGTCATTTCATATGTCTACCCAAATATGTAATTATCAATATTCTCATGAGTTTTTCTTATTTTATTTCTTAACAGTTTTTAGTTACTAGTTTGTATATTTCTGCATATTTCTTTTTCTTGCCATTGTTCTACAGAAGTAAAACTTCTAGAATTATTTTGTCACTAAGTTAATATTTCTGCTGCTCTGACAACGTCATGTCTCCGGCCTTGCTGTGATTTATAGAGGAAACGAATCTCCATAAGTGCCCACACTGTCAACTTAATGTGGAACTGTCTTTAGAGAGTGTGTCTCATTTCCTGCCGTATGTTCTCTCTCCTTCAGATCATCAGCTACGATTCGCCGAGGGGCGGCGTCAGCGTGATTACCGAGAAGGGCGAGACGACCACGAGCTTCCTGCTCATCCAGAAGGCCAAGCCCTCGGACTCCGGCCGCTACACGTGCAATCCATCCAACGCGCAAGCGAAAAGTATCACGGTCCACGTTTTAAACGGTGAGTTCCGAGAGGTCTCGATAATATACTATTGCCAAGGGATGATAAAAGTCACCAACTATCTTGATCTGTGTGTTCGTTGACGTTTGATTGGAGGAGGGAAATTTGCTTAACCCTGACGCTTGCCCAGCCTCCGACGCTCCAACCGTGCCGGTCGCTCGGACTCGCCTGGGAACGAATCGTCAAGGGTGCAAAAACATTGAATCTTATCTTAATCTTATTTCTGGCTATTAATGATAAAAACTAATCGCCCAATACGGGTTTTACCCGACAATGTTTCCATTTGAAGTCTCCTGATCTGATTGGCTTATCGTAAAGTCTTTTTGACGGAAGAATATTGATAGTCATTTTTCTTACGAAGTCCTACAGCATTATCATTGAAAAAGTTTTGAACGTAAAGATACTCTTTAGTCATTTTATCGTAGCTGAAATTATTTTTTCGTATTCATTTTAATCTGGGGAAGTTATTTGTAATAAATTAATAAAAAAGTTAATGAAAACATCTCGTTTTCGATTAATTTTTTCCGACTAACGAAAACATTTGATTTGACAAGGAAACCTTTATTTCCCTATGGGTAGTGAAAGTGCACTAATTTGTGTGTAGTCCTTGATAAATGTTTATGGCAGTAGTTTAACTGAAGTTGTCGACTTAAAAATTAATGACAATTAAATGGGATTATCAAATACGTACGATTTTTTTGGTCAATGGGTATCTTTTCAATAATGAAACTAAAGTCCAAATGTTCTCCTATATCTTTGTGCGTTAATAAAAATATGATGGAACACCAGCCTTTTCCTACTGGTCATTGAAGTATATAATCATGCAATGTATGTGTTGGTGTTGTTATATCAGAGTGATGCCACTGGAGACAACGTTTTCTTTGAAGGCCATTCGGGCTTCCCACCGGGTCAAACTCTCCATCTCGGTCGAGAAGGAGAGTTTGACCCGGTGGAAAGCCCGAATAACCTTCAACGACTGCATACGCCGTGAAAGCCTTAGAATTTATAACATGTTTAGCATTGTCATATGTGTTGATGTTTTTTGGTAATTGGAATTTGGTGTCTCAAGTATTAAAATCTACTAAAGAACGAATTCTCGAAAAATACGATTTCTAGTGGTACACGTGGCTCTAAACCGCTATTATATGTCGGGTATGTAGGTTGCGTTATTATATTTACGTTTCTATGAAGGAAAATGACATATTTGGCGCAAAGTGATAATGAAACATTAAGCAAACACTCAGTTTCACAACTCGATTTTCGGATTGGTGGAAATATCCTGAATAAAACTCTTATTAGAAAAGAATTTTCTAGGCAGGATCTGAAGCTGGGTGTATTTGCAATTTTTGGCTTGTCGTGTTCGTTGACGTTTGATTGAAGGAGGGAAATTTGCTTAACCCTGACGCTTGCCCAGCCTCCGACGATATTCCAATAAAAGTAACGATAAGCCAATCACGAATGAGTACCAAAGAGCTTTTTACCTAAATGCTCATCTATAATTCGTAAACTATAAAAAGTTTTCTCGAAACATTGAATCTTTGTCTTATCAAAACCTCCTCACCGGCCGTGAAAAATTCATTTTAATGGTGGATTCGATTTGATCTAATTGACTAAAACAAATAAATAAAATGAACTCTGACAGATAGAAAAGAGTTTACACTCTATGGTCATGTTCAATGAAATTTTTTTACAAACATATTGCTGTAGTCATTGAGTTGAATGTATTTTAGTATCCTTATTTTGTGAAGGAGGTACGGAATAGGCAAGGAAAAGGTTTTCATACTTTAATAATTTCTCTGTTTGCTAAAATATTCAGTTAAAATACCCTGGATGGACAAAATAAAGAATTTTAAAGATTTTTATGGGGATTTGTTGACAAATTTTGAACTTTTCTGGCAAAGATGACGAAAGTCGAAACCATGGTAGTACCTACTATATTAAGTTTATGTGGAAAAACAAAGCATTAATTTTTCATTCAGAACCATCAGTAAATTCCACAAAGTCACGTCGGAAACCACTAAATTTCTTTAATAGGTTGGAAAAAATATTTTGTACGTTGGAAACTGGCTAATGGCATTTGGTTGTTTGAATTATATTGGTAATGATACTTCAGTAGATCCTTCAGAGCCGTTGTGAGAATTCAAGGCTACATGCTTCGTTGTTTTACTGGACAGTACATTGCTTATCTTTCCCTGAATAGTTATCGCTCCATGTTTGCTGTCAAGAGGTACACGTACTGTTTAATGTGTCATCGCATTTTGGGAGATATACGACTCTGAAATACTCCACGGTTCCGATGTGTCATCTGCTGGAAATTGCTGCTAGCAGGCTGCAACAGATGGAACGTTGAGGCCAATTATTATTCCCCAGGAGTCCAACGGCCACGCCGCTTCATATTCGCGTTCGTCCTCATAACCAGTTTCATTGGTCCTCGAATTTCCCAAATAGCTTTGTAAATTTTCTCTCGTGCCTCGAGCTTCATATGACGCAAAAAAGGACAGATTTTAGAGAATTTTGTCCAGCAAATATAATTATTTTAGTCGGGATGTGTTAAATGTTTTTTTCCTCAATCATTCAACAGTCATTTACTTTGCGCTTCTGACGCTAGAACAACAGCATTCGTTTGAGAAGATGACGAAGATAAAATATATAATCTACACCTATATACCTGAGGGGCCGCCTCATGGGCGTGTGGCAGGGGGTGTTATTACACCATTCGTGTGAAGGATCAGGTTTTGGGAGCTGAAGTGTATTATGGGTGTGTTTTAAGGGAAGCTCCGGTTTTAATATGGTCAATAATTGTGCGTGGAAAAAAGTTGTTGGGCCAATCTGTTCGGCAATGTATGTCTCTTATTTCATCGTTTCCATGGTATCTTTAGAGGTAGTGTGGCGTCAAAATGTTATTTTTGTGTCTGAAACACACCAGTTCTGAATCTCTCAAGTCAGCTATGCGTTGTGTTCAGCCTCCGAGTCTCTAGCGGCTCCCAACCTAATCCCTCTAAAAACTGAGAAACACTATATGTGTGCTCGTTGTAGTTTTTTACGAAGTGCACAGCTTTCCTTTGAATAGGTGTAACCTTTCGGTTCAGGGTCCCAATTGTTCGCGGCGTATACGAGTTGTGGCCTAACCAGAGTGAAGTTGCTCATTTACTTTCTCATCTGTGGATCTTAATCTTGTACGCTTGATGAATTCTAGTTTCTTTAATGCTGTCATACCTCCAATCATACCTCAAAAGATTCCCCTAATTGTAACCCACATATTTCATTTATATGTTCATCGAAAACGCTTTTATCAGAGGACCAGAAAAGTGGGTATAACCGTCACAAAACCTTGTATGCAATGACTGACGTTTTAATCGTCATTTCTGAAATCGCCTCTCATGTTTCTATTTCAATTTATTTTATGTATAGTTTGTCCAAGATAATCGCGCAGTTGATAGTGAGAAATGCAGCCAATCAGATAACACGCCCAATGCTGTTTTAAGAAGGGCATCATTTTACCGCAGAATCAATAATGGTGGGCATTGTTTATATCAAACGTTCTAAAAATATATTTCTTACTTATCATTTATTCCAAATCCAAATCAATATTTTTCAACCGGGCTCCTGTATTGGACATCTCTAAATTATTTTGTTGGTTCGTGATGGGTGATTTCTTGACCTCATCCTAAGATACCGTAGCGCAAAAAACTGGAGGCTATACTGTCTGACAAATTGAAAGTGTTTTAGTTACATTTATCTATTGTCTATTAAGGGCATATTTTAGAAATTGTTATGATTTATTCCCTTTTTTCATTTAATCCTTCTTTATATAAATTGCTTTTTTATTCTGGTGTAAATGGCAAGCCACTAACATCCTGCCGAGTTTATATTCTTTGCCCGAAGATGACGGCTCAGTGGCTGCACTCAGCCGATACAGACTGTGGATGACATGTGGTCAATCAGCAGTAGTCACCCGCAACGTGAGTCATATTTCATATCGACCAATATCGACTTGCGATAGCCATGGAGGGATCATCCTCATGAATACTCCGGGAGATATTCTCCACACGCGTTCCGTCCGACAGTGTAGCTGTGCATGACGCACTTCTAGTAATTTCTAGGGGTCGGGATATAATTTTCCTGCAAAGTTATCGATTATTGAGTGGCATATATATATATATATATATATATATATATATATATATATATATATATATATATATATATATATATATATATATATATATATATATATATATATATATATATATATATATATATATATATATATATATATATATGCGTTTTTTTGAAATTCAAATGATTTTATTGCTAATTATCTTCTATTTTAATCACTCAAACAATATAAACCAAGAACTAGTGGTAAAATTTGATTTCTTCAACCCAAAAACTTGATTTTTTTCCTTTTTAATTATGTCGTAAGTTATCGGGAAGAAAATGAAAGAAATGAACACTCAAATTTATGATTGCACATTAATAGCCCCATTTTTTGGGGCATTTTTTGTGCATCAGATTGGCATCTTATGCCTGTTGCGATTGTTGCAATTTCTAATAGGCGATTTTAAATACACCAGAAATTCTTGCAAATTTAGCCTTGGATTTTGCGAAGGAAATTTAGCATTATTTTTTCCTTTTACAGCTATCGTTTACAACTATCGTTCTGACGGACATTAATACGAGTTTTTTCAGTGGATGTATTGTGATTAAATCACAGGTTAAAACTTGTAAGTAAACGTAAAGTGCAATATTATGGACTAAGAATTTCACAAAAATGTTCTTATAGTAAAAATATTTGCTATTATCGGTACGTTCAAATTTACAAACTTCACCGAACTTTTCTTCGATTTAGCCCGTGCCTTATCATGTGAAATAGCCATCAACAATTGAGTTATTGCTTTTGGGTAGTTTTTTCTTAAGCATCAAAGATATATGCTCAAGAAAGAAGAAAAGAAAGGAAGAATAGGTAACGATCATTATTGTCCGAAAAAAGTTATTTTGACTACCGGTAAGCGTACACGATGTGGCACGCTAATAACTCCCGTTTCAACCTCATTTCATTCGTTTTATTCATTAAAACTTGAAAATGCCCTCTAACTTTTTTTATTTTAACGTGCCGAAAATTGAAACCAAGGAGTTTAATAAGCTGTTTAAATTTTTACCTTTTTTCGTGTATATCAAAGGTTTTAAGCTGATTCTCTTGTAAATGTTATGTTTTACAGAGACAAACATTTAAGAAATCATATTTTCTTTAAGGCAATTGACGAAATATTCATATCGGATATCTTGAAAATTTACTCAATATAGGCGTAATGACTCCCTACATAGTGCCTGTATCCAAGATGTGAGACGTTTTATTTTTTCCGAGGCATTATAAGTCAAACTTCTAAGAATTCCGCCGTCCGTCACTACCACGCAATTGTTATACGAGACGCTATTGATTTCTGGTGCGTTGATGATTATGGGGTGAGGGAAAATGAGACATCACTTCGGGAAGGAAAAAGAAAGCGATGGATTGGCCAGGAGCTGCGTTGGGCGGTTAACGGGGAATCGCTTGTTAGAAACCTGTCCTCTTAAAACAGGTCTGCTTTGAAAATCCCCTCGCCTCGTATCGCTCCACTAAAAGGGGAATCCACCACTCAGCCTGCGCGTTTACGACAACCCTATCGACGCAAAGCCTTCTTAATTAAGAGAAACTTTCGTGGCGTATCCTTCTCTTGTTTTTCTATTTTTTTATCCTTCCAAGCTCCTTCCCCATGGCTGATATTTACGGCGATAAAGGATTTTCTTTCCTCTGGGGAACTTTAATTGGTTTTCCATTTTTCCCCTCGGTAATTCAAGTTTTCTAGATTACTGGTAGCGTCTCCATAGCTGATATGAAGATTTTTTCACCAAAAGGCGATATTTTGCGGTGGAGGCCTGTTTTAGTGGCTAGCTCGGTGTTACCTTGCTTCTACCAAAAACAATAAAATTTCCTTAAAAACAGTGTCTCATCGCAAACAGTTGCCACAGAAGTTATCGTAAAAAACTTATTGATGCTCTGTTTTCCTGTATTTCACGTGGTCATTATTCTTTTATGGACGTTGAAACTATTTTTTCGAAGCAAATATACTCTGTTATTGCGGACAGTTGCTGTGAAAGTTACCTCAAAGTTAGAATGCCCGCCTTATGATAAGAAGGCAAAAGTTTCATAGCTTAAATGATACTTCTGGTTCTGCGAATTATTGGAGAAAATGCTCCTGGTACATAGGTCGAAGTCTTTCACTAGGCATGTGTGATCGCTAAATTATGAGGATAGGAATGATCGAGTTGCATATCTATATATTTATGCAAGTAGTAATAAAAGCATGTGGAAGTCGATGTTCCTTTGCCTAATATTTGTTTTAAGAATTTAGCGTTTTTATCGGGATTTATAGATGTATTAACTATAAAAAAGAAGTAAGAACTTTTTAAGGAAGCTATTTAATAAGTAATTCAATTTTATGGTCAAGCGGAAAGCCTAGGTACATGGATGATATTTTAACGAACTTATTATCACACAATTCGAACGTATTATATCGTGAGGGACAAGTGCCACGTTAGAATGATGTTTTTTAATGCCCACAGATATTGATGTAAATTCATAAGTTCGTGAGGCTGACTTCGAAAAAATAGGGAAAAAATACTGTGACCCTTTGTAGCTAATCTCTACCCATGCTGAAGTATTTTTACGGAATAGCCTTTTTTTAATATCTTCTTTTAATAGTACCTTTTACCTAGTATCAACTTGGGAGAAAAAGGAAAGGAATGTCTAGTACTTGCTGGGAAGATATTGCTATTGTTTGACTCACATTTAGCCATAATCACTTTGTTAAAAACTGATTATCTTCATTTTTCCATTGGATTTCAAATAAATTGACGTAATGCATTCGAAATCTTTGAATTATCGCCTTTATTTGGTAAGTCGCTCGTTTTTTGGGAGCAGTAATTTGTGAATATTGAGCATAGTAGGTTTTGGAATCCCGATTTATTCTCGTATGGTGCCTTCTTTACTTTTTTCGTTATCTTCAATTATGAAAGCCCATTTATTCCTCTTTAAATGTACCAGTGCGACACATGATACGCCCAAAATATCTCAAAGTTTATAGATTCGCATCGCACAGAGTTGCGTGAAACATAAGCTTATATCGAAGGCATAGGAAACAATGAGTCTGATATCCATTTTCAGTGTGTTAGGTCTAAGTCATAGATGTGAGTTAGTTCTGCTACTTGAATTATCCCCCTTACTTTTCTTGTTTTACGCTAACTTACGGCAGGGCGTTATTCGCTAAGTTAGTAAGTGATTAATCATATTCCCTTGAGTACCTCAAAGGTCGAACAATTCGTTCGATACGTTGAATAAGAAGATTTCACGAGCTTCGACATTAAGGAAGTCGCTACGTGCTCTGGAGAATGATTTTATAATCCGAGTAACGAGGGAGTTATTTGAATTATCCCCCAACCGGAAACTACTAGGACGTTGGTCGTCGAAAAATCTCTTTACGGCCGGTGCTAAGGGAATCAGCGGAAAATCCCGTACATGCGAATAGGTTTTGGAAGCCTGTGGGAGATTAAATGGCCACTTACCTCTAGACACCCTCTGGTCCGGAGGGTTTAGTTTTGATTTGGGAATTTATGAAAAGAGGGAGTCGGGAGTGGGGATAGTGGAGCTTTCAATCCTATGATGAGGTGGGCGGGAGGTGAGGGAAGGAAGTACGTACCCTTTCTGCCTCGAAGGGAAGACCGAAAAAGCAAAGAGTCAAGGTCATTGCAACGTGAAGCGCTCCCCAAAAATTCTAAATTTTACCCTTTGCTCACGCTCGGTCGGAAAAAATATCCAAAAATAGTGTGCAGGGTAGGAGTAGCAGGCAGAGCAGGCCAGGGTGAATAAAATTGCTTCCAGGTGCGCGTTATACTTGGTGGGTGTGGTAAAATTAGGTTAATACATACTGCCTTCCGGTACGCTCCCTCCTGCGCTCGAAATTGCCTCGTGACGGTGCAGCGTTAATTTTGGACCACCCGTCCTTTTTTTTACCGTGAAACCTGCATTGAGTGTGGGCGACAGCAAATATTTATTAACAAGTTTCAATATTTTAGCATTTTGTATTGTCATTTGCTGGTAAATTTTCGAATAGCATTAGCATTTGATCTTAAATGTGTCCGCGTCGATTAAATATTGATATACAATATGCTACGCGGTTTCTATTTCTGGTCGAAGTTAGTTTATGGTGTATCATAATAGCGAATGTGCAATGGTGAGTGGTCAAAACTAAATTTAGTAATCATAAGAAGGTATAATCTGCGTCCTGGTGTAACCTCTAGGGTTTTGTTTTGAAAAGAGGGAGTCGGGAATGAATAAAGGATCTTTTTGCTAAACAAATGTCAAACCACGGAGCTTTTTGTGAAAATGATACATAATGATTTCATATGAGGAACAATTAACCACTACTATTTCTTTGTCGTAAGTGCGTTCTCTTGTAAATGAGATGACCCCAGAGTATAAAACCGGGTTATTTTCGTCTAATTTTGCAGAGTTATGGGTTTTGCTGAATGAAATTCTTGTCGCATGTTTAAATTAGGATATCGTTTGTTTATTCATTATACTCTTATTTGAGGTTTACGAATCACGAAGCCTAAAGTGATTTTTGCGATTTCCAATGGAATATAACTTAAGAATTCAGCGAACTAAGAAAAGACTTTAATCAAACCGAAGTCAGTGTTGACATTAGAATTAGTTGTTCAGATGAAGCTTTTACAAAGCATCCTCGGCGATCCGTTAAAGCAATGAACAATGAAAGTATATCTATAATTATTTTTGACCAGGTTTGAGTCGTTCACCCATGAATGATTTTGGAATTGAACATCCAGAAGAAATATAGAATTCGTGTGGGTTAGCGGTAATAAGTTCCTTGGACTTAGCGGGAATAAAATCCTGGGATGTGCACTGATGAATGGCGTATTGTTAGAAACTAAATAGACGCACGCGGATCATGAAACAGGTCGCCATTAACTTTACACCCTCGTGAGTTTTTTTATAACGACCACAAGGGCAGCAAACACCGTCGGAAGAACGTGAGAAAAGAGCGCTTACTCCCGGGCTTCCCAGAGAGACACGCTGAAGTGAGTTCGAGAGACTGGGGGAGGGAACCCGAGACTTGCCGGGTGAATAGCCGGTGACGACGCGCCAACAGAAAAGAATTTTTTTACTAAAAAAATGGCAGACCATGGACGACACGAGTCAAAGCAAGTCGGCTTTCCTTATGCGAAAGCCTGCGTCATCCGCATGTACACGCGTGGCAAACGGCTTTTGCGTCCGCCCGCTGTTCTGCATGCGCACTTCTCTACCGTCTTGTTTTTTATTCATTTTTGCTTTTAATCCGCACAGTTCTCCCAGCCTTGCTCTCGAATGCGGCCAAGAATGTAGAAGAAGCAGAGTGCTGGGAGAAAAAACCAATAAAAGCTGAAATAAACGATATGAAGGGAAAAAAGTCGGAGAAAAGGTTGCGGAAAATGGGCAGCGGCTCGCAATTGCGAGTTAAATATACTACAGAGGTTCATTCTCGGAGCCAATCTCTCGGTCCGCAAGAGTGAGAGCCTTGTTTCGACGCACTGGTACAGGAGTAAATCAGGGTGTAAATACCCAAGGCTGACGATTTTGCACGAGTAGGTGGGGAGTGGACTCCACAAGGGCGGAGGAATGTGTATGGGAGGAGTGAGGGGCCACATAGGCAGGAGAACGGCCGTAAAGCGACCGGAGCTAACCTGGAAAGGGTGGAGCCCCTCCCACGGATGGAAGGGGGCGCCGCCGCAGGAGAGAGAAGTGTGGGGGCTATCGTGGTGCAGGGTCGGGTGTGGGGCGTTATGTGCTCGTGATGCGGGGGGTTAGCGCGAGCAGCGCCGCCGAGCTTCGCCTCGGGAGTGTGTGTGCTAGGCCTTTGGAGTGGAGCATGGGAAGATGAGCGCCCGCTATGATGGTGAGATTTATTCCTCGTATATACGGCCCGACGGTGGAGCCGACGGATAAAGCATTCCGGCTAGGGGCGGATGTTGGCTGGCTGGCGTTAGATGGGGCCGGAGTTGGATGGGGAAGGAGTTACACGAGACTGGAGTGAGATGGGACCGAAGTCAAATGCGGTATGGAGTGGGTGGGAATTACAAGGAACGACATAGCTAGGGAACGAGATAAGTAATAAATTTAAATAAAAAACAAATATGGGAATTGGCGCTTCAGGAGATACCGTTTTCGCGCAGATATTTCGCAAAATGTCTCATTGGCATATAAGGACGGTTGCCGTGGCTTTTCAGCGCTAAAATTACGACGGTGTCGATAGAAAAGTAGGTAAGTAGAATGTATTGCACAAGGTCGGCCACACGGTATTTTTGAGCGCGAGAACTGTGGCATCGTGTTAAACTTAGACTTTTTCGTCCTGCTGAGCAGAATGTATATAAACTCAAGGGAAAGGTCATGGCTTCTAGCAAAGGACCAACGTATACTTGATAAAATAAATGGCATGTTGCGAAACGGGCACTCTCATAATTAATTTTCTCTTTATGGGCTACATTCAGCCCAGTGCAAAAAAAGGCTGCGATAGAAAATAATGTAGAAAGAGAGCCAATAGAAGGATGAAGGAATGCACGTGTAAAGATTGTGGTAAACGTGAAAAATTAAATTTTCTAAGGAAAAACGAGAGAAGATATAGAATGCTTATGAAAACTGGGAAAAGCATGTTGCCAGAAATAGCGACTGCAATTTATATTGGTACCCACGAGTTTTACGTCGAAATGGCTTATCCATCATGGCATATCGCTATAATAATGGTTATAATTTTAAAATATTATTATTGCGTACTTCACCAGGGATTCTCATTTGTCTGCTGATGATTGTTGGCTAGCAATTGTTTTCCATAAGTACTCATTGTGACTTATGTGCGTATTTCCATTTAAAAAATATATTCTTACCTCTCATTTTAAAAACTTTCGTTGAAAAAGTAGGCCAACATCGGCTTTGAGAGCAAAAAATACTGAAGCTCTGCGGCATGAAAAACATTAATGTCAACAATAGAATTTTTTTACATCACCTGAGTTCATTTAAGTTTGAGTATGTGAAAGAGTTAAAAATTTTTGACTTGATGGCAATATAAATTTTAAGTGGGCACGAGTGCGTTCCGTAATGCACGTTCTTTCGTAAATGGGCGGTCTCCACTGGCAGCTTTAACAGCTGCTGTTTTACCTACGCGCACCCATAATAAACAGGTCTCCTCGGAAACACGTGGAAAACAACGGCACGCGAACGCATCTGAATCGCTGCTATTGCGAAACGGTGTCGAAATTGCCCTTTCTCATTCCATTGCTCTTTTTCCTGTTTTCCTTTTGGACATTTTTCTCCTTTCGTCTGGGAAATTAGCCCTCATCTCTGTATTAAAAGACACTAATGTTGAAAAGTTAGTCCGGAATCGCGCGCGATGCGTTCTGAAGTGAGAGCGGATGGATACTAGCAATATTAAGAATCTTTCTGCGCTGCCCGTAATGCCTCATGTAGGAGTTTGAGTTCAAAATACTCAGATATTTTTCTTCCAAATTTTGTAAGATGAAAACACCAATCTCTGATATGACCATAATCTGTGGATTCAGGCCTGATAGAATGGAAACGGTACATAACTGCAAAATGGAAAAATTAGGTACTTCCACTGTGATAAAATTTATTACGACCGGTTTCGCTCTTTACAGCATCTTCAGGTGAATATGACTTGATGATGAAGATGTCAGGTGAAGACCTGAAGATGCTGTAAAAAGCTAACCGGTCTTAATAAATATTATCACAGTGGAAGTTGTTCTTTTTTTAATCATGCAGTTCTCATATGACGTTTGCACTCTTCCTTCCAAGATGTATGCTTTTCAGTTCACTTCATACTTCATACGTGAATACTTAGATCGGTGATCTTGACTGAGAAACATGATAGAGATTTTTCAACCTTCCCATATTTGTTCATACAGCTTAAATTTTTGGTCTTATACTCTGAATGAAATATTTTGGGCTTGGTATTAGCGAGAAATTTTTATTCGAAAGTCAGATAATAATTGTTACTGTATTGTAACAGAACTTGACTGTAACAATATTTGTCCATCCAACTTACACTTTTGATAATGTTCTCTCAATGAAATATTTTGTGCTTTATATTAGCGATAAATTGTTATGCAAAAGTCAGATAAATAACACTCACTGTATTGTAGCAGTACTTGACTGTAACTGTAACAGTACTTGAGATTGACAAAATAAAGGGAAAATAACGGACCTTAAGCCGATACTAAGTATTGTAATCTCTGTAAGGGCGGCGACATTAGATTTAAAACTATATTGTAAACCGAAATTTATGGCATACAATGCACGAGTGACATGCTTTTACTTGCCTCTTTCCTCTGATTCAATTTGGAAGATTGGAAAAGAATACGGCATTTTCGGCTGGTTTGGAAGTTCAAGCTGGCGAATGGCCTACTCAAGTTGGTTTTGAGGATTATCCGGGTACTCGAAGGTCATATATTGGTCATATCCTTCACAGTCACAGCGTGAAAAACATCGAAAATTGTATGCCGGGAAAAAGATCTTTAGAAAATTATAAAAGACACTGGTTATATTGTCTTGCTTAAAAACGCATTTCGTTGCAAATTATCAGAGTTTATGTTTATCGATTACCTTCCTGTACTTATACCTACTTATATGCCTGAACAGTGATAATGTAAAGTTGTCTGAGGCATGTGCCTCTAAGAAAAGAGATCTTTCTACGTTATGCACAATATCATCATTTGGTGCATAGGTGTATATATATAGGTGTATAATATATTTTGTAAATATTTTTTCTAACTCAGTCTCTCGCTTATTTGGGTTAAATATAGCTTGTCATTTTTTTCCTACTGCTTTAGAAAAATTGCAGATGTTGTAGTGGCTACAGGTTTAAATCCAAACATTGAAACAAGTGCAGTCGCTTGTAGAGGTGTTATAAACGAAACAATCAACTTGGTATGAATGAAGTAACTTGCATTGTATTTTCAATGATTTTTCGTTCTATAGTTTCCTCAAAAATTTTTTTCTGCCCTTTTGGTATCCTTTTGGCGGTTGTGGCATTTTTCCCTCCTCCAATGGTGTCTTAATTTGTTTTTTTTTCCTGTTTTTGTGAGAATATGTATATGTGCTTTTCCTAATGTGGACTAAAGTGTAATATATTTATATGTTGTTAAATGGAATGATAAAAGTCGCAATAGAGAGAACTGTCTACTCCAAACTATTCTTAGTTTATAGTACATTAATTTAATTTAGTGTTCTATATGATATTCAATTTACGCTTATATTTAAGACATAGATGATTCATTTACTTTTGTAATTTTGTGAGAAATTGGAGTAAGTAGGTACCCATATTTGAAAACAATATAATCTATAGTGTGCCCATGCAATCAAACTGGCAGAATTTTGAATTTCCATGCGAAATTAGAGATATATTTCTCGTTATTTTTCTCACAACTTGGTGGTGTTTTCAAGTTTCCTCAAGCCATCAGCCTTACAGTAAATAAGCTATTGACGGGATGAGAATAGAAATAAATATAAACTGTAAAAATAACAATCACCAGAAAATTGCAGCTAATATACGTTGATAAAAGAGCTGCTGAAAAGTTTACATATACTAAGTGAAATCATACATCTTACGGTAGTTGAACAAACGTCTAGACCAATGTGATCATGGGAGTTCTTGGACAAAATTAGTTGAAATAGTCGCCACAGCATCTCAAGTTAACCTTTGGTAAAGTAATGTGTGTTTTAAAATTAATAGCAAACATTCTTCCCGGGATGGAACTCATGTGCGATCTTTTTATATGCTTCAATGCTGAAAAAGGACTTCGTATTTACAGCTCGATTGGGTAATAATGATAACATGAAATATGGGAATGCAGGTTCGTGTAATAGCCCAGAGACAACTTTTCAATAAAAATCTTATAATCGTGGTTCTTGGTCGAATGGTATTTTCCTGAGAATTATAGGAAACCGGATGCTCTAGCCGTTAAAATTCTTGCTTGAGTTCATTGAATCCAGCATACTTTTATGAAGCTTTTTTGTATGGAATTGAAAGTGGGAGATTGTATTTCGACGTAGACCTCACTAAGAACCGTAGTTGCTGATGAAATGTTTAATGATATTTGTGATGAATGTAACTCCAAGTGTCCAAAGGATTTAAATGCTGAATTTGATTCTCCCCATTGTTTTTTATCTTCTACGGGAAAGAGCAACTTCACTAGTTACACTCTTTGCGCCGTCCATTCAGAACTCGGCCTTCAGCGTCAGGAAGTTTCCATCATTGACGGATGGAAATCGTCAAGGCGTGTAGGGTTGTCTGGAGCAACTAACTTTCGGCTTCTTTTTTTAATGCACAGACATCTACGCAATCTATTATTTCCAGTCCAAAAGAATTTTCACATGTGTTAACCAACTGTCGTGTGATATTGCGGTTCATTGAGAATAGCAGTCGTAAGCTATTCCCGTGCTTAAATTAAGCCACTATCCACTATTATGAATCTGTTCACTGTTTTTGAAGGATATTTGGTGTTAGTTTTTATCGTCCTCCGCGATAAACAATAAAGTTTGCATAGGAGCAGTCCAAAAGAAAATAAGTTTCCTTGAACTCTGCGGACGGAAAGCTGCGGGTGCATTGTTTCTTTCCCGGTCCGTGAATCTCTTTTTTCTCTCGCAAAGCCCAAGCGCAACCTTTGCCGGTCACTGCGGCAGATGATAAAATGAAACTCGAGGTCATGGCTTATGCATCTTCTTCAAGTACAATACTTCACATAATGGTTGCATGAAGTCGTTGAAACACGACTCACTGCCAGTTTTTAGTGGCCATCGGGGAACGTGATGGATTATATTCAAATCCTTGATATTTCGCGGCTCCTTGGTAAATCTTGTTTCTTGTCCAGTCGTGGGCCAAATCAACGCAACTTTTTGATGCTGTCAGCGGGAGCCACTCAGACGCAAACAGGGTGTCTTATTTCTTTGAGTGAATCCCATGAAGGGTCAAAAATCCTTTTGCCATTGGATCAATTCAAGGTCCCCAACCCATCAAAAATGACCAAGGAAAAATCTGTGTTAGTTGTGTAAAGGTTGCTATATCCAAATTGAGCTTAAACAAGATATCTTATTTGGCTAGTAAGAAGAATGAAAAGCTACTGAATGGTACAGAGAACTCTATACGATCCAGTAGATCCATATTTTTCTAACATACCTGAGATTATAACTCTGCTCCATCCAGTTGCTCTTCATTCTGCTGTTTATTGTTGATAGTCTGTATTTCTGATAATTATATTGCGATTATTATTCATATAATGAATATATGTAAATTTGCTGTTTATTTTTGTTAATGTATACTGACGTTTTTATTGCGAGTATTATTCATGTAATGAAATAATAATTGACATTTATATGTCCCGAAAAATATTCATCCCCTGGAAACAGGCTAGCTTAAAGGTTTTTTGGTACTTATTTTTTATATTTACTTACTCGTTTAAAAAAATTCAAATTCAAATTTTTCTAACCTGCTATTGATGGTATCTCTTTTTCCCATTTTGCACGTCTCACACTTTACACAGCCGACACAAATCGGCACAAGGCGACGGCCTGAGCGTTGACCATCCAATAGTAATTCATTTCGCATATTCATTTTATATTCATTTCGCATAGGACTGTACTGTGTACATTGTTCTTAGCGTTAATGTGTTTATGTAATGTATAACTTTACGTTCGTTCCGGAGCCCCTTCTCTATCGGGTGTAGAGGCCCTTCTTTCCGTTGCAGGAGAATACCCTGCGGCGATGCAGCACGGTGGACAGGCCCACCACCGCTCCTCTCACCTCTACTGCCTCATATTCTGCGTCTGCCTGCTGCTGCTGAGCCCCTAACACTTGAGCGACCCAGCCTCGTAAACCCGCCGTTGGATGGAAGCAGTGACGCGTGCGGAGGCCGTCGGAGTTGCCGTTGTGCTGAGCTGTGGTGCGCGGAGCACGGAGACTGCAGACTGGTGCGCGTGTAGGACGAAATGGACCTCAGATTCACCTCATGTTGGCCGTAATGTGAAGGACAACTCTTAACCGATGGTCACAGGTTGGAGAGCGACTTTCGTTCGTTTCGTGAGCTTTTTTTTGGGACTGGGTAGAGATTTGCGCTCTGCGAAGAAAAAGACTGTGTGTGGTTTCGAGGTATTTTTTTTTAATCCCTTGGGAAACGGTGCTTCAAAAAAGAGAATACATTTTTGTAGGAAAAAAGTTTTTGAAAAAATGCTGACATAAAATATGCGGCGTACGCAAGGAAGAATTTTAACCGTCGACTTGTAATTTTAATATGAAGTGAAATTGTTGGAACTGATGCTGTATATTACCTTCTTGCCAGAATGTGACTGATTAATCCCTTGGTTGTGCGTCAGTTATTTCTATGGAGGAATTTATATTCTCCCGAGCCTATTCATATAGCCTCGTCCATAAATGTATTGGTTTCGACCGCTGTAAAGACTAATCAATACGCGCAGTGGACCCTCTAGCGTGTTAACTCTCATGGATGGCCTGGAAAGTGTACGACTGGGCGATAACGATTTTTATTCCAAGAAGGTTCAAGTGTAATATTGCATGGGTTGCTCATTCATATACTCTGGATTCTATCTCATCCGGGAAGTTGATGAATGCGGCTTGATATAAGTCCTTCCGACGACTGTAGAGGAAGACGTCGCAACTTTCTGTCCAATCCATGCGTGATAATTGATGAGAAGCTGTAGATGTGCTGACTTTTACTAACCATACGGCACCTAGTAAATTGTGCCCGTCACTGAAGCAATCGTCGAAAATCTCGCAATGTTCGAGATGTCTCATCTACCGCGAGTACATAAGTTATGTACCCATAATTCTATTTTGTGTTACACTTGTGAGACCAAAATCTTCTTCGTCCGGGACAAGTGCACATGTCTGTCTGTTCTCTTCTGGACGGAAATTTTGAAGTAAATAACGAGAGGAGATAGGTTGAGGCCTTCCCTTGACCTCCAGAAGGAAAAAATTATTTTCTGAGACAGTTGGGACTCTTTAGCAGAGTGATTTCCCATTGCTCTAAATGGGAAATAGAATGAAAACATATAAGAAATATAAATATAAAATATATGAATATATATAAGTGTATTTAAGTGTGTGAGAGGCAAAGTTTGAATCAGTATTCAAATATTTTGGGATAACGTGGAAATATGGAATACGTTTTCTCCTTGAAATGTGTTCGCTGGCAAGGAAGGCTACGGTTAATCAAATTCCAATTAAATAAGAAAATACGAGGGATTGGTTATGAAAACAATGTTTTATGTCGTGTCAGGACCCTCCGCATTTATTTATTGCAGAATACGACAAAGATAATCATATAGGAATATTTATTATCTCCCGTTGAATGAAAGTGGAAGGAAAAAAACACTTTCCAATACTCACTCGTGTATGCATTCCCTTGTTTTCGACCATTCGTCTCTCTCTCTTCATATATGTTAACTGTCTCTTTATAGGCGCCCCACTCTGAATGAAACATGGTCGGACATTATTAAGCAACAAGAAAATGTATTCTTTGTCCGATTACGTACCTTTAGTGGAATGAAAAAAAGGAAGCAAAACATGTGTGTTCATTTGGATTTACGTTCTCGAGAAAAATCTAAACAGCCAATTTTCTTCTTCACCAGCGATTTTCGAGAGTAGTATTGGTGTTTTTCAAAAGGAGAAAGGAAGACTGTTTTTTTTTTCATTTTTCAGCAGTTTCTTACTAGGAAGAATTGTTTGTATAAATTTTTCAAGTGCCCCGTTCCCCTTCCCCAGTTAGAAATCTTCGAGTAAGTTCCCCGGACGAAAATAAAGACAATGCCGGCGCTTCGGTCGCCCATGAGAGACAACGCCCGTCCGCTCGCGAGGGCAGTGGAACTCCAAATGCGAAAAAGTCTTTTGTGCTTCCTTTCGTTTTGCAAGAGTGCGAATGTTTAGACGGAGCCAAACACTGGACTTGTATGTGTACACGTCAAGTATAGGCGTGCAAATGAGACTCCGCCAGCCCTCTGGAAGCGTCCCCGGCTTATCATTGGATGAGCCAACTCATCGTTTCCCCCTCTCATTCAGACGTGGTTTCCAGCCAGCAATTGGAAGGCCCAGAACATCCAGAGTGGTAAGTTCAAAGATTTTATTTTCTCGTCGCTGTTTAAGGTAGTTTGAGCGAAATATCATTTCACCTAGCAATAAATTAACTTGGTCTCAGTTTAAAGAAATATTTCTCATCCATCTAACGTTATCAAAATATCCGCCCCTTACCGAACTAAGTTCCGAGATTTTTGACGAAAAATACTAGACCTTTTACATGGAAAATGGTAGGGAACGCACTCCAGAGAAACCTAATTAAGAAAATGAGTCATTCCTAACCCTTAAATCTTGTCAAAAAATTAACAGCGAGTACTTCTTACGTTTCCTCGAGTACCTTTAGAAATATATCATACTTTCACCGAAATATTTTTTTCAAAAACGCAAAAAACCGTCCGTTGTGAAGGTGTCTTCAACGTACCGCGCGAAAAAAATGAGTCCAATTTAATACTTACGTTTATACATTTATTTTATTAATTAGAGTTTCTGTCTTATTTAAAATCTATATTTTTGTACCATTAACTGCCCAATTATTTGTACCATTATCTGAGCAATTCATGCTTCCTACAGCTGCAGAAATAAATTTTTATAATTCGAATATGGTCACCATTATGTCTAAAGGGCCCTCTTGCTTAAACTATCTTTAGGTAGTTTCATAGATGTATCATTGAACCTATAAATCAATGAATTTGGTCTCATTTTAACCAAAAACATCTTACTCTTCCAAAGATACCAAAATATCAGCCCCTCACCGAACTACTTTCGGAGATTTTTGACTTAATATCCCAGCTCTTTTACATGGGAAATGAACGAACTCCAGAGAGACCTTACTTAGAAAATGAGGCATTCCTTAGATATCATCAAAAGTCAGCAGTGTGTAGTTTGTATGTTTTCTCAACTATTTTTGAAAATAATACATATTGTTACCGCAAGAATTTTTTCAGGATCGCCAAAAACCTTTCGATGTGAAGGAGTTGTGAAAGTATCGCGTGAAAAAATTAGTCAAATCAAGGACTTATGTAGATATTTTATTTGATTATACCTAGAATTTGAGTCATATGAAATTATATTATTGCACAATTGATAATGCAGTATTTAATTCATGGTTCCTGCAGTTGCTCACATTAAAACGTATACTTCGAGTATGATCTTATATATGACTGGGGAATTATCTCGCTCAAACTACTATAATGCATGAAAAATTGTTCTTTTTGAGACTGACTTGTTTATCCGAATGTTAAATACGTTTTATTCACAGTTATAGCAAAAATACCATTTCTGCTGATAATTTGTAATTATTCAGAATGAGTTATGATGAGTCATTTCTCTTCAAAATTTCTTACTCTTAGTACCTTTTGTTCCATGTCTGATTTACTCGATAAAGTATACTTTCAAGAAATTGATCGTATCATTGTGCTAAATCACGAATGACTCAGAATCTCTACCTGTGAATTCAATTCCAGAACCCCAGAGAAATCAGTAATTTTTCCACTGCGGTGATTCTGGTCCACCTTATAGCCATCGCGCTCCAGCGATGGTTGGCAAGAAGGGGCTGTAAGTCTAGGTTGTATGGTTTTCAGATTATTCTTCGTAATGGTCAAAGGGAACTTCATTCAAAGTCATTCAGTCATATCACGTTAGCTATTTTATATAGAATACTTTTTATTGTCGTTGGTGCCAGGAGATTCGCATTCCGTGCATCTTTTAACAAGTTATCATTCTACTCACGCTATTTGAACACTGCAGTTATGCATCACGGTTATTTGTTCAGTGTCAGTAATGCTCTTCTGAGAAATTACCAAATATGATTTCAGATTTCAGAATTACAGACACCCAAAAAACAAATAATCGAACTAGCACTGCATAGAGAAGTAAAAACTTGAATAAAAAATTTAAAAGAGGAACTCGACTGATTACTTATTATGCCGGAGTTATCATTTACATCATTGATCACAGATATTATCCCCAGTCGTACGTAAAAAAATGTGTCGATTTAAAATTGTCCGTCTTTCCTTTAATTCTCTTAGTCTGTACATGTAATCCAACCTCCCATACTAGCTCTGAGTTTATATTTTTTATTTTTTTCTGAGGTTATTTAACTTAAAATAACTAAGGCCATAAGCACATTCGTATACCTACAAGAGTTTGGTTCCCCTTCCAATTCTCCTTGAATATTATATGCTTCTATATCTGCAATAAAGGTTGTGTGTATGTTCTTGTAGCAGTTTGAACTAGCAAAAATATTCAACAGATTCAGGCGAGATATCGTGGAAGTTATTCATAATGTAAGAGAAACAATTGCGCTTTTCCACAAAATTGTTTTAATGCGTACAACGCGTTTCGGCTCACAGAGCCATCATCATCATCATCTTGTACCTGATGATGGCTCTGTGAGCCGAAACGCGTTGTACGCATTAAAACAATTTTGTGGAAAAGTGCAATTGTTTCTCTTACATTTAGCAAAAATATGTTATCATACATTTGCATCTGAGATGAAAACGGCGTCACCATATCCTTTGCTGGCTCCTAAAATAGCTTCATAATGTGTTAATTATTCTTACGAATGTATCTTGTATATAGCAATGCTTTCAAAGAAAATTTTTGTACTTGCTCAATGTTATAATGCTCCCAACACACTACTCGGCTTATCACGGTATCATATTTAAAGCCTTGTTTTTTTATCAGCTCAGAGTTAATTTTTCCCACATACGTCCATTTCTAACCTTCTTCAAACTCCTGTCTTAACTGCTATGAATCTATTCGTGACAATCTGAAAATAACTATCGTTGATGTCGTTTTTCTGATGTGTTATTTATCAACGGATTCTTTGTATTCTTTTTTATCTCGAAAGTTATCTTTCCTTGAACTTTACAAAAGTTTTAAACCGATATTTTAAACGATTAGCTTAGTTAATCAGAAGCAAATGAGTATAGTAAGTATTGATCACTTCTTTAATTTATCTCTGCTAAAAATAGTATCATAACCTAAAGCCTCCTTGCACGAACGATTTTGGAAGTTTTCTATCAACTTGAATGTGTGCATCAGCTTTTGGAATGTCGTCCATTATAGAAGATGAAGGAGAGTAGAGACTCTCGTTGACGCCTTTTCTCTAGTCTTGCCTTTTGTGATTAATACAAGGGCGCCAGTAATTAAGTGCCTAATGCTGTGTCGTGTATTAGTACCTAAGTCTTTGTCCAACTATTTCAGCCGAGAATTTGCCAGCAAAAGCACGGTAGGATCTGAATACTCGTGCGGAGCCGGCATCTATGGCGTACATATTTACTCATTATCTTCTCTTTTGAAGGACAGGATCGGTGGGGGAGCTAGAGCGTAAATTAGCGCCTCGGCCCCACCCAAATAGTGTTTAATAGTTAGGGCAGATGACCGTCGCTTAGGAGCAGTTCCTGGATCGGTCATTCTGGAACCATTTTCTCTTCTCTCTTCTCCCATCTCGAGCTCACGGACATACGGTTTCATGGTTGATTTTGCTTCGGACTCGCGTCCCTGGCGTTTGGGCACGGATTCCCCCACTCCCCAAGCTCCTCCCATCCAATCCGTGCCTAATAACGGGCGAATTTTCGCCCGGACTCCACATCCGCGCCGTCCTTCTCATTCGCTCTCCGCTGGAGCGAGCATGACGTCATTCGCCGCCGGCCAATAAACTGTTCATCATTTCATGCCCTGGCACCCATTTAAGCGATATCCTCTTCTCTTTTATTCCGCTTACGCGAGATGTACGTCGCTCTCCCTCGCCCATTCATTTGCGCCGTTTCGTGCGTGGGTATGTCTTTCTCTTGCCCCTCCCACGCGCGGCCCATCTCCTCCGTTTTTCCTCTCTCCAGTTTAGGCCCGATGCAGTGCGATTGGATTTCCTTTTCAACAAAAAGGACGAGGAATTTCCCGGACTGTTGGAGATACGCGACAATCGTGACGGAAGATGGGTTCTATTCCGTAATCCGCACCATCGTTCCTTCACTCTAGTCCCCTTTGTGGAGACAATCGTGCTGGTATGTTGCCTTTTGGCGGTAAGAACTGCTATTCGCTCTTGCCTTGGTTTTTGGATGCTTCTCAATCGTTCGTCGATCATGTCTTTTCCTCTGGAGCTGTGGTCGGCAAGCTGCGGCTCGAAAGCCGCATGCGGCTCTTTGTCCCCTTGATTGTGGCTCTTCCACAAAATACTACGTGCGGCCTCGCACGTACTTAAAATTATCAATAAATAATATCGTTATTAGGTATGATATCACGTATTATTCAACGTGCCTATAGTTTAACTATGACTTTAAACTGTATGTAAAATTTATTAAGTTAATTTTAGGGAGCGTTATGGATTGAAAGAAAATGTAGTGTCGAGGCTTGAGAAAGGTATGTTTAGATGGTTTGGACATATAGAGAAGATGAACGGAAGGAGATAGACGAATTAAGTATGCAAGACGAGTGTGGATGGGAAAGTTGGAAGGGGTCTACCTCAGCAAACGTACCTCAATCAGATCGAGGACGTTTTTAACAAAGGCCAGCTTAGGAGTACCCTAATTAAGTTAATAACAATGTACGTTCCCTTGTAGTTTAAGTTTAAAAAATAAGCCTCCGAAAAGAAATGTCAACCGTTGTACTGTTGATATTTGGATCTGTAGACTAATGAGTTTGCCGATCTGCTCTAGAGGAAGTGGAGTCTTATCAGCATGGGAAGGGTTTTGACAATGGGACTTGGTTTATCTGACTTTTACATTACATCCCTTTATAAAATAATCTATTCGTAAAATTCTCGTGAACATTTTGAACATTCCCGAGACGGCTAAGAATGTTCGAGTGGTTTGAAGGATATTTTTCTGCTCAATTTGGTGTTCTTAGTAGTATGATTGGTCATAATGCCATTAATGTTAAAGAGTAGATGAAAATTAAAAAAACTGTACTCATGCTGGTCTTGAGGGGATACGGGATGAATTTTAATTTGAAAAGAAATAAAAAATGATCCGCTGGTGGATAGAAAAACTTAGAATATTTATTGATTGTTCGGGAGTCATGCCCCTTAAAAATATATATACATAGTAATGCGAGTTAGTGAACAAAAATAAAAAGCATAAATGGCAAAGACGAATGGCGTAGGGTTGTATGAAACATTACATTTTTACAAATAAATTCTACTATGCAAATAATAAACTGTTTACAAGTATGCAAGGTAAAGTGCGAAGTATTACATGTAATGAAGTTAGAAACTCAGCAAACAAGATCATGATATAAAGATACTTTTATAACAATAAGAATCAGAAGGTTGTAACTTTTAATGTTTAATTTTGAATGTTTAGAGAGAGGAACTATTTTATATAGTCTCTGTCTCTCAAAATTCATATATCTAAGCGGTTAGACCCGTCCCGAACTCTGATTGTAGAAGTTAGGTTATACATGAAACCCATATAATAAACCTATAATGAGGTAAAATGCAAAACGAAAGGAAATAGTTTTAAATTGATATTATGCTCTGAGAGAAATAAATGTGGGCATTATGATATATTATTACATAGTGGTCGACTGCCTATATGCTTCCATTTCAGTGAAATGAGATGATATATATAATATAACGACAGGTTTGTCGATTTAGTTGCGATTGAGTTGTCTTGTTCTCCTTTTTTTTGAGAGACTTATTCTTTGCAATAATGCATTATACCTACATGCTTGAAGATTGCTATTTCTAGAGGTCGTAATCGTGTAAAAAAACTAATGTTGCAATGACCATTGTGTTTGTGCACGAGCACTATGTTTGTTTTTGGTCATGCTAGCGTTTTTATCGTGAATGGAGGAACGACTTATCTGTTTTATAAAACTCTATTGAAACATCCGTGGTCGTTCAAAGATTCGATTCAAGTCCAATAATCTAGGAAAAATGAAGATTACTTCTTCGAGGTCATCTGCCAGTTTTGTGGCTCTGTTTCCTAGACAAAATATATCTGTGGGTATGAAAATACTTCCACCATAAATTTCAAAAACGAAAAATACTTGGCTCTTATGAGGTCTCTTACAGGAAGTAAACTTGCGAAATTAAGTGCACATTTCATCTTATTTACTGATAATAAGCTACTTGCAGTTAAGATAACAGCACAGTTTCTCTCCAAAATTACACTGTTAGTGTTGCAGTTACACTGTTTTACTGCCAAAATATTTCCAACCAGTTTACGACAAACGGCCCCACATCAACCGATTTGGAGAGCTCTCGGTTAGTTTCTGGCTCCGGAAAATATTTCTTTAGGTCATTCATTTTACGCTCAATATTTATTCATGTTTATTTATTTTTCAGCTTGAAATTCATTCTTTTTCCAATATTGGAAAAAATACCAACTTTCTGGGAAAATCCCACTTTTTAGACCAATTTTTTCCAAATATATATAGGCACTTATACGATATGCTCTTATATTATTTGTGAATGTTAGGCTATTCAAATACTCCAGCACAATCAATGGAATAATACGGCTCGATGCTGCAAGAGAGAGATAATGAAATCGAAATGTCTAATCGGTGATATCGAAACTATATTTAATGCAGTCATTACGCTTATAGGTGGGACGTTGGTACAAGGTGGTTGGTTGGCTGGGGGTACCATGACGATCTTAACCCACTCAAACGAATAACTTTCCTTAAGCTGTGCTGGGAGGTTAGGTGGGGGATTTTCTTTGAGTACCGAGGAGTCTTCTTACGTTTTTCTGTTTAGAATATCTTTCTCCTTTTCTTTATCTTTTTTCCGAAGAAATTTCTACACGACATTACTTGTCGTATGATTATATCATAGTACAAAATTAAATGACAATTTTTACAGCACATTCAATTAAATGGATATATTTTCATGCATGAATCATACTAGGAAATTCACTTAAGTCATTTTTGGTTCTGCTAAGTTGCTTTATTTGTCTTGTCAGCAGGTGTCCTTTTTATCTTAATAATGTCCCAATTTTATGTAGTCATTTTACTCTCATCTTGAAATAGACAGTGTTTTTTTACACTATACTTACATAACATTTTTCATCACATTACATCATCATGCAAAAATTGGCGTACTCGTGACAGTCATATTCATTCGTTACATTAGTTGTGTTCTATTACCCATTTAAAAGAAAAAGTTATAGTATACTAATGGTATCAATTTTTTGCTCATATTTTGTCTCTCTCTGGATGACGTATACCTGTTCAACATCTTCAAGACTTTTCTGTCAAATTCACCTCCAATTAAATATTAAACTGCATGTGCCAAAGAATATATTTTTCTGAAAAACTAATTTAGAAATCTATGTCTTCCATCAAATGGAATTGTAAATCTTGCTTGAGTAACTATCCACCTAATCATGTATACCTATTCACCCACTATTCTGATGATGAAGTGTTTTTCATATTTTCCCGTGTAGCCTCATCCTGTCTCTTATGGAATCAAAGTTAGTGCACGGAATATAGAGCGCCTCTTTTTTTTACTCATACAAGCTTGTCTATTCGTGGAAAGTGATTTGAACATCCTCCGTTTGAATGCTAGGCCTATGACAGCTTTACCAATACCCTGTTTACCGTCTTTTTTTCTAAGTTCCTATAGGGCCTTCATGGCTACAAAGTTGGTAATAGAGCCCACGAAGTCTCCACTGTACACCACCCCTACAGGCAATCCCCTTCTTTGTTCCGTTGCTCATCTCCCGCCCCGTGGTGAGGGGGTTGGACTCGTGGACATGTCGGATGATTTGGGCTTGTGAAAATGTTGGGAACTGACAGAATGCCTAGAAAGATATATGAGGTGGAAATTCATGGGAAACGGCCACGGGGAAGATAGATGGGTGAAAGGCGTGGAAGAGAGCGTAGAGGAACGAGAGGAGTATTGGAGGAGAGAGAGAATAGAGAAACGGTAGGGAGGTAGGAATAAGTGGAAAGACGATTTACGAATTAGACTCGGCCAGTAGCTGGAATTTGTAGTGGATGACGGTGGTAATTAAGAAAACGCAAACTCTTTGGTATTTAGGATGTGCCCTATGCCTCAGAGCATTATATTCTTTTAAAGTTGCAAAATAATCCTTTGGAGAGAATTATTTAAGAACGAAGTGCATGCGGATTGAGAGATTCGGAATGCAGCATGTAAAGAAAAGACCGATTTCACCCAAAAAAGTGATTCTTCCACTGTTCTAATGTATATCATTCTCAAGATTCGTTTGTTTACAGTCACTTAGAGACGATTATTTTCGTGAATTTAATGTGCTATGTACAAATTCGTGTCTATAAAGGATTTCTTCCCTGATTTAAGGCGGAATATAATGGCTGAGATCGTCATTCCAATGCAGAATTTTGAATACGTTTCAATAAAAAATCATGCATTTTATAAGTCAAATATCTCCTAAACCTAATTTTGCGAAATTATCTTTGGAGTTTATTATTTTAGAACTAAGCGCATGCAGATTGAGACAAACGGGATACAAAATGTAGAGAACCGAGCGATTTCACTTCCTCCTGAACTTATTGCGGATAAAGTGCAATATCTGACCATTAATGGTGATTTTAATCTATTATTTGTATCAAAAAGTGTTTATTTATATCGCAATAACAGTGTAGCGACTTTCTGAATATAATCAACGTTTTCTGAATGCCTAGAAAGTTCCTGCACAAATTTATGAGTAAAAAATGGGATACGCTACCGTTCCCCATGTTTCGTGCCCTGACTTTGATTCCATAACCGACAGGATTGGCCACGCTCGTGATCTTTCCTAAGTATAACGACTTTAATTTTTTTGGCAGATATACCGTGAGATAATAGACTAATGTATTGGTATGTTAGGTATGTAAGATTTGTTTTCATTATAAAGAGGCCAATCTCGTCCAATCATATCAGATGTGTTACCTCACCTTAGCTGCCTCAATCTCCATTTCTGTGGAGAGTTCGGATATAGGGCGACGCGCCCAGCATCCGAAGCAATTGGGCAAAGCCCGTAATACCCCATTGCACGCATAGAACGGAGCATCGGCGGAACTTCATGGTGGCGTTACACCTTCCCCATTTCTCCTCTCTACGCCATTCTGCCTCCATGCAAAATTCTAACGCTCCACGCGTCTTTCAAAACTCGGCCACTATAAACACGGCGAATGGGAAATCCGCTGTTTGGATTGTAGCAGACGCATAGGGGAGGGAAGAAATGAAGGAATCGGGAAAAGCTCGCGATGGGCGAGCGGTACTGTATGGGTAGGACAGAAACTGTGAGACTGATTTAACGACCGGAAATCCAGCGCGATGCAGAGGAAGCGAGCGCCGGCAGAGTGGGGTCCATTGTTCGTCGGTCGAGCGGTCGGAATGGGGGGCTTTTAGCTCTGGTTGGGGACGGAGAAGGGAGAAGTTTTTTCCAAAGGGTGCGCTAACTAACTGACGGCGGATTTTGGAGGCATGCGAGGCGTCCCAATGGACATGGTTACATCCCAGGGGGTTGAACTGGATTTTGCGTGCGGGGGGCCGGAATGGGTAAAGGTGGTTGGAGTTGGCCAAGGCCCACGTGTGGGGTAAGGTCGTTTCGTGGAACGGGAGAGGGAGAGTGAAGGACCTTACCCTGACGGGAATGGACCGAATATTCTCTCTCCTGCTCGCCTTCAAACCCCATTCATCCCTTGAACTCCGGTCCAAACGGTCTCCCGCCCTCATCGGTGTATTCCTCTCACCCTTTCGTCTCTTTCCAACGACCATATATCTAGCCAGGGCTCTCTCCTTTCCAAATTACTCGTACCTCCAGTCCCGTTTTACATGTTGCCTATTTGTTCGTTTTGATAGTCTCCGGCCAGGACGGCTATCAGGCCCCTCGCTAGCCTGCCGTTGTCAACTCGCCCAGCACGCCATCCTGAGCTTTTTTTCATGCATTGTCGCTTGTAAATCGTCGATGTATTTCTCGATCTCTCTCCCATTCCTTTGAGTCCTGCTGTACCTATAGATTTGCTGCTGAGCGACTGATGAGAGATACGAATAGAATTAGCTAATAATTAGTCTAACTAAGGTCTCCCTGGTGACGAAACTTGTGTTGTATTTTTATGAAAAAATATGTCAGGTGCGATGGAACGTTCTCAGGGAGTATGGGCAATCTTTGAACTTGAAACCTATGTTAAATATGGAAATTAATGCTTCATTCATTGATATCTAACTCCAAAATATACATTTGACTGGAACGTATTGGAAGTGTTTGCCATAGATCGGATGACTACAGCATATTATTTCCATTCTCATTGGTTTTTTGGATTCTTAGCATAACTGGTATTTTTTACACGAAACTTTATGGCCATCGTGTCCAATAAATGCAGATATTCAGTTTTTACCTACCCCCGTTTATTCCAAAAACAATGAGAAGGGTGCCAATTTTCCCGGTATAATGAAGTTTATTTGTAGTAGAAGATTGAAATCAGCTGCCTCCTGAAGTAGCGTGAATTCACGAATGCTATCAGTTAGGTTTGTATCTTTCCTTTTGTGCTCATTTTCGAAAATGTTTGTAAGGAGTAAATTGCGTGTCATTATACTTGAAGTACTCCAGAGAATAATTGACACCCGAGGTATTCCGGCAAATAGCCGTTCACCTCTGAGTAGGCAAAGTTAGGTAGTTGGGTCTAGTCGCTATGACAGCGAGACTAATCTTACTCCGTGTTCAGACTGTGGTTATTGTACGTTTATAAGTCCCGTGTGGATTATTCGGTTACGAGATCTGAACATTTAATGGCAACAGCTATTGTTACCATTTGCCTGACAACCGGAGGAAACGTTGTTCAGTTAATATGGCGTTGCATGTTCACGAAGCTCCAGAACAACGGAACGCGTAAATAATGACTATCAGTTATCTGGGACAACTTGGCATATCTCATTTCACAAATACATTTTAGATGGGTGATTTAAGCTGTAGTTTATCTCTCTGAGTCTGTGAATGGCCTAAATATAGTCGTATACTAAATATTTGTTTATCCTCTAGTTTTTAATGGGTCATATTCTTTTTACAAATATTTAATTTGTCTTTGAGTGTTAATCAAGAATATATTACATGACGAATAGTATAGGAATCAATTGCGTAGTTTGTTAGCTATGCTTGTTTTCTTCAAGTTACGGAACTCCATTTGGATGGATACGCATTTGAGGTTTGTTTAAAAATAATCTAACTTTTAAGTGATGTAATTGCTGTGATTCTTGGAAAGTTGTCTCTGAGCGGAAAAATGAGGAGAGTGATATGTTATGTAACTCTTATTTTAATCGCCTACATACTGCTGACAGATTTGGTTTGCGACGCATTTATATTCTCCCAATTTATTAGGATATCGTTGTTAGCTTCGTGGTAAGCTGTTTACAAAGCACGAAGTAAGACCACACCTTACGTGTTTCTATGGGGAAGAAAGCCTTTTTCGATTGTTCCTTACAAGTCACATCTCCAAGAAGAGTCTCTTCCCCCTCGTACCATATCATAATTATCATCAGCAATAATCCATCAGGTATATTTTACTGTTACTGTCCACTCCCCTATCCCCTCAGATAATTGCTCCATCCCTGCATAATTTTTTACTTAGACGTCCGTCATAATGTTCCTGTTATGTATATCGTTTCTGGTCGTCCTTTATAAATCTTCGAATTCATTTCTCCTTCCATTATTGCTTTCCATTTTCTATCACGTCGCAAAATGTGTCCAAAGGTATTTGGCTCTTGTTAAAAAATGTGGCATTTATGGCAAATTTGGAGCATAATGTGTCTATTTTTCTCCCGAGTTTTCATTATTCATCTTTTCACTCCAACAATTTATGGGATATCTTCATTTGTGTTTCTCTCCGTCCATTTGATCATCCTTCAAAAAGCCATTTATTCTATTACTTCCTATCTGTAGCCCACCTGCCGTTGTTGCTTAAGTGCCATAAAAGAACAACAACATGTAACAAATGTATGTTTTAATCGTGAGGTCATATAAAATGTATGTAACCTACCTCAACGACTTTATGATATATACTACCGTTTCAATCCGCCTACTTTTTTGCTTCTCCATGCTGAAATACTTATTTAAATTCACATTGTAATTTTGTTGTGTCCTGTGAAGTTTTATTTTTTTGTCTCCAGTAGACTCACTTTTTATCCTTACCCTCAGTATTTTTGGGGCATATTGGATACGTTTCCTTTATTTATATATAAAATCTCGGGGGGATGGAGCTAGGCCGGATATTTTCAATGCGTGGAAAGAATTGTGCGATGGCATAGAAAAATGATTTATTGGTCCTTAATCCAGTGAACTGAAAAGAATCTTGACTGGCTTGTGAGCCTTTCTCATCTTAAATGTTGTATCTCTTTTATTGCGTCCAATAATCTACAGGATACAGCAAAATGCCTGACATTACCGTTTATGTTTTATTTTTCTTATCATACCCATTGCATGGCTAACGTTCCAGTTATCTCCAATTCAATTAGAACAGCAGTCGTCAATCAAATTTAGCTTATAGCCCTAATCACCTTGGTTTTTATTATTTTTTCTGCTAAATTTCAGCCTCTATTATTGGCTTATGAGCGTTTCCCATCTTGAATGTTGTGTCTTTTTTTCTTTCGTCTAGTAAAATATAGGATACTGCAAAATGCTTCCAATTATCGTCTATGTTCCATTTTACTTGTCATATACATTGCAAGGCTTACATTACAGTTATCTCCATTTCAAACAAAACAACAGACGTCTATAAAATCAACGATGCCTAATGCCCAGGCTTAAGCTGAAACTATAGCTTAACTCTTATACAGACTTCCGCTCTGAAAGAAAAACCCTTCAGGATATTAACCAACTACTAACAGACTGATCAGTTTAATAAATTATACATTTTTTTTCATTTTTGATATCTAAATTAGCGTAAAATATCTCACTTAACGCTAATTCTAGCCTCACACTTTAGTTTTGGGTTACAAACAAACTGCCCTACTCCATATGTTGGTGAAATCACTGGTCATAAAAAACATGACATTCAGAAACACATACTGACGTGAACGCTTGGTATCTGGTATCTGGATTAAATTTTATTTATGGATCTATTTTTTTACAAAAATTTTATTTTTATAGTGTAATGCAGCAAAGTATTTTCCACTTAATTTAATCTCCGAGAAATTATGGAGCGCAAGTTATCAATATCGAAAAAAAAGAACGAAATCATTTTTATAAGTTATTTTTTATTATTTCAATGTATAGAAAATATTTTTTCATGTCAATTGTAATGAGGACTGACTTGTAGCAGAAAAGAAATAATAAAAATCCGGGGGACTAGGGCTATGGGCTAAATTTGATTGACGCCTGTTGTTTTGTTTGAATTGGTGATAACTGGAATGTAAGCCATGCAATTCCCGAACTTTTATTGATTTGAAACAATTCTCTGGCCACGATGGAAATGAATGATAAATATAAATATCTAGAGGATATGAGTGTGATCGCTGCCAATACGTACTCTCGTGTCAGGTTTCCTGTGAAAAAGTTTGTTCATGATTACAGAAAAAATAATTTTGACGTTGATACAAACTGATGTTGACATTCAATCAGCGAGTGGATATATACGGTTTTCAATTTGTTTATCGCTCTTTGCGGATGGCTATCTCTCCGCACAGACCATCTCTGTTTTAATCACGGTCCAGAATTTCTACTTTGATTGCTTCCTATTAAGAAAATAGTATTCATTCATGCAAATTGTATCCTTTTCTTGAAAAATCCTGATCGAAATTGATACAGCTCCCTTTGATGCAACCAAAGTGTAATTCTGTTCATTCCATGAGACTCTTCGCGTCAGAATCAATTATATTTTGTGATTGTTCTGAGAGATCGACTAACAACTAAAGGCCAGTCTTGCAATTAGGTTTGACAAGTATAAAAGCTGAATGTGGCTGCAATCTGGAGCATTTGGGTTTTACTTTCAAGGCACAGGTCCTCAAATGTTCCAGTTTTCCAACGAACGAAATTTTGCAATCCGTTTTCAATTATGAGTCTTAGAGTATGGTGTCATAAGTATCTATTTTCGAAGAAAAGCTTGTGTTCTGTTTTCCTGCATATGTGTATTTATGGATTGATGATATTACCTCAAGGATAAAAATAGCCGAATTTAATTACCTTACTTTTGCAGATCGGAAAAATCAAAAAACACCTTCAATTATTCCACTCATGCTTGATAATATGCCTTTTTAACTCGTTCCCTGAAAAACTAAGCGTGCAACCTTTGACGACGTCCCGAGCTAGTGCGTAGCTTGTGATGCTGGCTTCGCTGGAGGCAATTGAATCTGTTCCGCCATTTAATGGTTGTTGTTTATAATATGTACTTTAGGTACAGCAAAGCAAATTTGTCGTTAAATTTCACCTCGATTTGCTTTTGGATCTTGCGTTAGTTAGTTTTGATTGAAGAATTCTGGCAGAGTTGAGCGCCGTATCGCAATAAACCTTGCTAATGATTGAGGCGTACCACAATAAGCCCCATCATCTACTCATACGCGTATCTCTAAGTTGCTTAGCATAGTTTAAGCTCTCATCTCAGAGAGTATAGCCATGTTTATCGATTGTTTTTTTTGGGAACCTGGGTCAAGTTTCGATTTTTCTCTCTTTTCAACGGAAGGATTATGCGAGTAAATGTTCCTTTTATTTTGAGCATGTTGATTTTGAGCTTCAACGGGTGATCTTTTAACATATCTAAAATTTGAAAGCTGATAATTTGAGAGAATAGAACTTTTAGCAACTGTCAGTGAAATGCAATGAAATTTTATATGCTATGAAACTCTTCTCTTGGTAAAAATTGTGCTTTTTATTCCGGGCTGCTCAATGTAAATTGAAGTGTTGTTAACGGTTTCAGGCCTAGATTTCTGATCACATGGCAGTATGTTGTTAAACTGCGAATCATCTTTTCTGTGGAGAAATATGCATTACTATTGTTTCGAGATGCCGATTCTTCTCAGGAAAACCATATAGCTAGTGCTGAAGTCCTCTTTATTCTGTCATATTCCATATAATATCAGTGTAATGCTAAATAAAATGGTATTGTATGATAGCCAGTTTGGCTTAACTCATAGACGAAGATATTAAATTCTATTCTAGAAACAGAATTTTTTTCCTCTTAATCTCACTTATACGCACGAATGACAAACAAATATCATGGGATCAATTATAAATCCCTGTCTGCTATGCACCTGCCTGGCAACGAAAAGGTCGTGGATTCGAATCCCACCCCTCTTATCCTTACCCTTCCACCCTTAGTGTTTTTTATTTGAGGCTAGACGTCACGCACGCAAGTTTCAATGGCCAATCTCTAAAGCCGCGCTGTAATACATGATTCGTCAAAACTAATTCCCAAAGTAGGTAGAATACTTGCCATAAATTGTACTTTATCTTTTGGGGGTTATAATGCAGACTTCCTTTCGGGATAATCTATGTTCATCCATCTAAATAAACACGTATACTCCTAGAATACTTCCTATCTCTCTTTATCCCGCAAGGTTACCTATCCAATGCCGTCAAATAAGTATAGTTGTATATGAAATACTAAAATTATGCTCAAAGAAGATAGAACTACAAACCTTGAAACACTATGTGAAAACCTTCATGTGGAGCTTTATGGATCGGAAGCATGGACCATTGGAAAAGCCCGGAAAATTGGACCAGAAAAGAATTAAATCATTCAAAACCTGGTGCTGGAGGAGGATACTGAAGATAAAATGGACGAATCAAATAAGAAATGATGTGTAGAAAGTGTATTGAAGAGTCGGAAGTGGAAAGGACCATACGGAACACTATACAGAACCAATGAGTGAAAATGGTTTTGTGAAGAACATGATTGATGGAAAAATAGAGAGAAATGTCCCCAAAGGAAGACCCTGGAATTAGTTCATGAACGAAATTAAGAAGACAGTACATAGAGATAAATACCAAGAGGTAAGGGAGATAGCATTAGTTAGTGATGGGTGGAGGGCTGAGTCAACTAATCTTAGGATTGAACAACCTATGAATATAAAACCAAATGTATTGTACCAATGAAGAACCACGACACACTCAGAGTCACAATGGGTTTATAAATAACATAATTGAAGGCAAAATGGAGGAAAAAAGTCACCAGAAGAAGACCCAGGAATAAGTGCATGGGCGAAATAAAGAAGGCAGTACATAGGGAAAGATACCAAGAGGTACGGGAACTAGCATTAGATAGGAAAGGGTGGAGGGCTGCAGTCAACCAGTCTTAGGATTGAACGACAAATGATGATATATGAAAGGTAAAGGCGTTCTATTCCGAATAAACGTCCCATTTCGGTCAATTTACGCCAATTGTCCGCTCACGCCCGCGCACCCTCTAAATGTCTGTATAGTGGAAGAATTGTGCGAAGGCGAGAAGTTACCCCATTGGTTCCGTGACGGCGAAATTTAAAGCTTCCACTTCTCTCCCTATAAATACCTCCCTGTCGCTAACTTCGACTCATTTAGGAAAGACAGATTCCCGAGACTTATTTATCCAATGGATGGCCCCCAAAACGCTCACCCCAATCCCGTCCGGCCAATTGAAGATATTTTCCAGCAGTGGCTCTCTTAACCGAGCCCGTCCGATACCATTGTTGCGTCCACAAGGGCGGATCGTGAGCCTCGTTTCCCTCACACTGTTCCCAAAACCACCCTTAGTTCTCCCATTCCGCCTCTAATTTTTTCCCCCGACCCTTTTTTGGTAACTACATTCTACCGCCCACACCCTTGCATCACACTCCCACCTTTGTCTCTCTCTCTCCCTCGCTGTTTCTCTTCCCCACTTGAGCCAATTAATAACTTCGGTCTGGTACGGGAAGCGTTTGCTTTCTCTCCCCGTTCTTCTCCTCTAACACATCCAATCCCACAATTCCCCTTCACCTCTTTCAATTCCCTCCCGCCCATGCCTTCTCTCTTTCCCCCTTCCTCTACGTATCTCGTACTTTCTCCCATGTGTCCTTAATTCTTCCCTCACCCGCTCGTAAATTCGCTTGTTGGTTTAACTCCTAAAGCGTACCCTACTCCCTTACCCTTCCCGCCAAACCCTCTCCGCCCCCCCCTCCCGCGGTGTCTCTCCATCCCACTGCCAAACGAAATCACGTTAAGCCACGAAATCGAATTTATTCAATGCCGTGTTAAAAGGACTGATGGTCGATCGAGCGGCGCTATATTGCTCCTCATATTCCTCGGGATATGGAATTCCGGAAGAACGAGCCAGATCTCATTTTCCCCTCCACATCACCGAAATATCTTTCCTCCATTCTGCGCTCCTATTTCCACTTTCTCTTTTCCGTCCGCTACCGATATCCCGGTCCTTGCCCTGTATCTGTCCCGAAAAAACGATTGCTCCCATTACTTCATATTATTAACTTTCTTTCCGTTAAATAAAAAATATCTATAGCCAGCCATATTCACGCTTTACTCCATAGAAGAGCATACTGCAGTGGATGATGGGCCCCCATTCACCATCTGCAATTTTTATAGCAAAATTTCTGTTCGGTGTAAATGTATTCACATAAATATTTATTATACTACATAATTATTATTTGCTTAGTATAACAATGCACATGTTCTTATGAAAACACCATGAATAAGTCAATAGACAGAAGTACGAAAATGAACGAAAGTAATTTCATTTTATTAAAAAAGCCCACCTAGAGCTCATTATTGCATTAAACAAATGTAATTATAATTCTAGTATGAAACTGAAAAAGACAATCAAAATATTCTACTGGTGGGATATAAAAAACAGCAGTTCATATTATTCAAAATGCACTATTTTTTCATACCAGTTTATCTTTATTCCAACTCACCCTCATGATTTTCAGTCACTCAAAATGACTCTAATGTCTACTCAGTTATGAGTGGGTAATGCGAACGTAATTAACAATAAGGATTGATGATCGGATCTAAATTTTTGAGAGATAGTTTAACTGATTGTTTTCTTATATTCTTCACATTCGTTTTGTTCATTTCTAAATTGCATTTCATCTAAATTTAAAATTCTAGTGGTTGGAATTTCAATTAATTTAACATTAGTTTGAGGCGCCTGAAGATTTTCAGCGATGGAAGTCACCCTATCAATCATAGTTTTTTTAAAATTCAAATTACGTCTTGCGCATGAATTCATTAGTCTTTAGGACTTAGATTACATTGAGAAATAACTTCAGCAGTTGGAGTTTTAAAACGCAGTTTTAATATTAACCAGGAGTACTCTCACCCGCTCTATTACCTACTCAGTCTTTCGAACCTCTGTGCATAACTTATTTTCAATGTTGAAATTTGAGTGCTTGAATTCATTCAATTATTTTTTATCATGCTCAAAAACTTAGAAGTTAAATCGTTAATAGAAGAATTAACTATCGAGAATTAAAATTGTTCGAGCTAATAAAATTTATACGGGAGGAAGGGTAATATTTGTGTTCTCGATTTGCTTAAATTTCACCTCCTTACGATTATTCCATACCCATGTATCTTATTCTTAATTCCACGCATTGTGAAGCTGAATTTCAAGGTAATATGGCTGGTCTTGGTACTTTAAGGGAAATGTTGATGAAAAACTGGTACTAATGTCACTGGAGAGCCCTTCCGTGCGGCGAAAAGTTTTTAATGTGGTCATTAATTTTGAGATCACTTTCCTACAATTATTTACGGTAAAATGCGCATTTCAGGAAATGAAATTGCCACTCTCCTTTACCCGCGGGTAAAGTGCCAAAAAAAAACAAGTATTACATTTTCTCCGAGAATTTACAGTGGGAAATCAAAATCTCAGTCTTTCTTACTGACTCCCCCCCCCCCCCGCTTCCCGCTCACCACCCCTCGCCCGAAACCACTCCCACGTCATTCAGCCAACGTCTGCTTTTTCCGCTAAAAAAATAATACGCTTTCGGTGGAAAGAGGGAGGGGGATGGAACGCTTTCAGGCAGAAGCGGTAATTGTAGGAGTTCCGTATATTCCTCTCTCTCTCTTCCCGCCCCCCGCACATATTCTCTTTCCTCATATAATACGGAAGGGAGAATAGCGCCCTAACCCTCCTATCTTGGGATTCCGCACGCACTCTCCGTCCTGATGCATTTTCCCTTTCTTTATCCTTTAATGCACGCCCCCCCCTTCCCCGCGAATACGTCCTCAAACCCTCTCGGCCTCCTTTTTATAACCCGCGTTTATTGCTCGTATTCTACATATTTACAGTCTCGAGGACCTTCTTCCTTTCAACCTCTCTCTCCTCCTCTCTTCTCCTCCTTTATTTTTAAAATTTTTTTCTCCGGAGCGACTTATACCTTCCACCACCATTCTCCACTAATATCAACCTTTTTTCTCTACTGCTCCCCGTCCTTGTTGAAATTTCTTATATCTGCTCCAACTTCCTCCATATTTTTCTCTCCGTTTACCCTCCCCTCTCTTCTCCAGCCCTCCCTTAAACAATCTTTTCATTCCCTTCTTTTCTTCGTCCTACCGAAATGCCCTTTCCTTTGGGCCCTTAATGCCACTTTCATTCTCTCTGTACCTTTTCTCTCTCTCTCAGTATCTTTTCCTCCTGAACCTCTCAACCTCCTTCTCTGGTAGTTTTCTCCCGTATGAATCCACCCATCCATTCCCTCCGCTCCCCCTCCCGTCTCCCTCGACACAACCACCACATCTTGCACCCCGCATTATCCACCCTTGCTACGGTTTTTTCGACGGAATAAAATGGCCACACTTCCCTCAAGTATTTTTCCCGCAATCTGGAATCTTCTCTGTGCTCTCCGCTTTTATTTTTTCTTAATTTGTTCCTCCGAAACGAATGTCTTTTCCCGCTACGACTACCCGTGTGCGTGCGTTAAAATTCCACCGTTTTTGTTTTTCATGAAGCTTTCTGTTTTATTCTCCTTTTCATTTCGTAGGTCAAGGTGTTTTTCGCGAGGGCAAAGGGGAGAAGTAGGGAAGGGGTTGGAAAAAAGGAAGAACAGATAATCTGGACTTGCCCCGAGTTATTTTTCTTATCTCTCCCTACGCATCAATTCTCTGCCCTTACGAAACATGAATAGGTCACCGCAGTAAAGAGGGGGATGCAAAGACAGAGGCAAAATTAAAAGAAAGTGGTAGTTGGAAATTTTCTTGTATCATTTTGTGTTTCCTTCTGCTTGTCATCTCTTTTTGTTGAAGTATTATTAATTGTTATTTCCATTTCATCTACCTTGTTTGTTTCGCTGGGCATTGAATGAAATATTTCTTCTTCTGCCTTTTGTTGGTTAATGTTCACCAGCCTCGGTTTCGGAGTGGTAGAATCCTCACGTGATAAACCGAAGGTCTTAAGTTCCAGTCCCATCTGGGTGGGTTTTTCATCATCTCTTTCCTTATTCCATCATTCAGGACATGGGAATTTTCTTGGCATGGCATGGGTAATGGGTATCCAGGGCATGGGTTTTGGGCAGAGCAGGGCAAGGTATTGTAAATGTAAAATTGTAAGATTGTAAGAGTTGAATGTGAGAAAGGTCGTAGTCTTCCTAGTCCGAATTTCACTCGAAACAAAGTCGAAATAAATGTTCTTATATTTGTTGGTTAAATTATCTATTTGACGATGAATGCTAACTTAAATGATGATTTCACTATTTGAGACAAAAGTAGGATTAGTTTTTTTTCTGTTTCACCCAGGCTCACGGAAGCACTATTCTACCTGTATTTAGCCTTCGACACAAGTGGTCAGACTCTAGCCGCGCAGTTCTTCCACTGAAGAGCAGTATTTATTATTTGTTTTTTTATTTATCATACTTTAATCTTTGTTTCCACCAAGCTGCATTTCAGACTTGCTGCATTCTTGCTGTCAGTGTAGCATTTATGGGAAACACCTCCCAATTGGAATTCTCAGAGTTACGCCCCGCCCTTTGTCCCATTATGAGTGCTCCAAATTCCGAGCTAATTGCATCACCTCTTCAGCTTTTCACGCTTGGATAGTCTGTCGTCGATATTATGTTAAGCTTATTATCGGTTTGAAATGTAAGGACGATGTGATTACAAAGTAATGATAAGCTTCACTCTGTTTCTCAAACTTTATTCCCTCTCGATTGGGCAATTCTCCAAGGAGGATAAATAAAAAGTTTATTCCATTCCATCTACGCATGTTAGGTCACCCCCTTGCCTTCAGCTTTCAGCTCGGCAGTCACTAATGACCTCAGCTGTTGAGTAAATCTAAAGCTTTGCAATACGAAAAGCTTCGTTCACTGGCTGCTCTTCCGGTCGCCTCATCCCGTCAGACTTTAGCCGTACCCTTCCTGTCCCATTATCTTCCATTCGACCTCTCCTTCTTCCTCTCCGTCCCCATGCACTCTAACGCTTTCCTGGATTACCGGGTTCCTTGTCTCCTCCCTGCTCTGCTGTTTCTTAGCGTGGTATTTATTTTCTTCCATTTCCTGCGAACGCTTAAATATGGTCGCTAATTCCATTTTCTCTGCTCTTATAAAGATTCTTAAAGCCTACCCTTAGCCCATTATGTCATGTTTGTGTATTTTGTTTCGCAGAAAAAACTACTTCCACCATGTCATTGAATTGATACAGTTATGCAAGTTAAACAGCAATATCTCATGTATTACTACCCTAGTAAATCCCACCCATATTTCAGCTGCAAGCGGAAATAAAAGGTAAATTTTGTAAATGGAAATGGGGAGGGAAAATTCAGTAAGAAAGACTACTGATTTTGATTTCCCATATTAAATTCTAGGAGAAAACATAATACATATTTGTTTTTTTGCTCTTTATCCACGCTAAAAGGAGACTAAATTTTTCCTTTTCTGAAATTTATATTTTACCTCATGTAATTGTTGGAAAAAGGTCAGGTTGTTACGATGAGATATTCGATCTGACGTTTCTCGATGAGCAACTACCCAAAAAGTTATGCAATCTCATAGTATTCGTTTGTTAACGGGTGAAAAGGTTAGCAGAAATGCGAAACAAAATTCATTCTAGTTTATCTAAGGTGGTTGCCTAAATACCCTGAGAAGTTTAGAATTTTTGAAATACAAAAGCGCATAATTTTTTATACTTTCCCAAGTAGGAATATTTTTCTTTGATAGTTATTTTCTACCCTTTTAATGTAATAGTTCATAACATTGGGTCTTTCTATGTGTATATGTGGCCATTAACTGTTGATGTATTTAAGGTAAACGTACCATTGCCTGACCCTGAACCTGTAGCTGACCCTGATTTACTTAAAATGTAATAGCAAGAATCAAAAACACTTAAATTGTAAGCTCTAGCCCTCTAACTAATTACCAGAATGTTTATTTGCTCTAAGCACAGTTGACATGGCAGCATAGTTGGTAGTTCATTTGCAGCAGTTGATGTTCAGTGCTGACTACAACTTCTGTCAACTTTCTTGCCATTTGTAAAGGGTTTCTATAAGAGGTAAGCTGGTTTTTGTTAGTGTTTTGTTATGCTTATTTTTGTATGAACTGTGACATTACTACTTCTATGGGCAAATGAGGACTTTTTTAATAGGATTTGATTACTTCATAAGCTTAAGAAGCTGTTTTACATTTTATTAAGGGGGTGTCAGGACATACCATGATGGAATCACATGCACTTGTAGCTGACCCCTGGGTCAGGCAATGGTGCAATTCATATTTTTGTGTTTTTTTTTGGCAACCTATCCTAAAAAAGGTTTTCAACCTACTCAGTTCGTGTCAACTTCATATAATAATAAGAACTAAAAGCTGACCCCCCAGGTCAGCTACTGGAGCATGGTCGGTTTTTGGTGCACCTTTACCTGACACTTGGGTTGACTCACTTTATTTTTAATAATTATGTAGTATTTGTGTTCTTGTTATTATATATATGCCAAAATACATGTCGTCCTTTTTTGATAGTGTGGATAATTCTTATACCTATAACCTAAGTTTTATATCTGTAAGATTTGTTATTTATATAACTGTAGGAATATAACTAGTAGGGTCAGCAACTAGATCCTCGTGGGTCCGCTTTAAGGCCAAGCAGAATTTCATTGGTCAGGTAAGGGGGCATTTCAAGCATATTTTAAAAGTAAAAAAACTTATATTTATGTTTAGTTCATATTTTGAACAAAAGCATAATCTTAAAACTGAGATTTCAAATCAATCGTTAATGTTGCAATAAATTTTATGGGTATAAAAATTGATTTTACATGCATTTAAATGCAGGAACATAGCCTTAATGGGTCAGGCATTGGTACGTTTACCTTATGGCAATTTAGCTAATCCCTCTAAAATCAAGTCATTTCGCTTGTTGTTGTAGTTCTTCATTAATTTTTTCACGATGCATATAGTATTATTGTTGAGTCGGAGTCGAGTGCGGACGAAAGACATCATGGTTACCCTTTCCTTTCCAAATGCACGAGTATCTTTGTTATTAAGCCATGTTATTATTTCCCAATTGGCTCAACCTTAATTTCCTCCCTCCGTCTTCATCTTTCTCGTCTTTTTCTCTCTCGTTTTCCCAGCTCTTCTCTCACGTCCCAGGATGGGAAAAAAAACATTCCGTCGTCCCATTTCCGTATCTTTTCGGCCACTCGCTTTCCGCGCAACTGCTACACCACCCCCATCGGTATTTATATCCATTCTAAACTCCAATACGCAGCGGATTTCCAATACGGAGGCCACTCTTTCAATAACTCCGACCCGCCGAGCAACTTAGCCCTTTTGCGCCAGGCCGAGCGGCCACCTGCCACACACCTAAATCCCTTCACTATCCCACCTACTCCTCTTCTCTATTCCTCTCGCCTCTCTCCATCTTTGCCCTGTATTCAACTCACCACCCCCTTTATGCTCCCTCTCTCAATTTATCCACACACTCTTCCAAGTTTACCCTTTGGTAGTCTTTTTTATTGGGGCTCCGATCGCCGAGTTTCTATCCGCCGCATAATGGACGCGATAGTAGCTTGATGCCAAATGGATAGTATAAGGGTATGAGGAGGTTAAAGGAAAAATATTTTGAGACGATTTTACCTAGCGGCTTGTAATCATTTCTGTGTTTACCTCAGCTTTTTTGGGAGATTGGGTAGATGGGGTGATTACAGTACTAGATTCCCACCCCTAGGTTGTAAAGTACTGTTGTCCCTTTTATAATCTTAGTCTCTCCTTGTACTTCTCACCTACACGTGCCACTCATCTCAGCTGCAAGGATCACAGTATATGCATATTTTCAAATTCCAACACAAAATATAAAACGCTCTTTCAATTAAAACATATATTAACATTTTTTCCAATTAATGATATATCCAATTGCTATTACCCTGGTTTGATATTCAAATTATTATTTACATAAGTTATTTTATTAATTGATACAAATACTGGGGTAATTATTGTTCAACCAGTAATAATATTGAGTCACATCAACCCCCTCCCCTAGTATTCAAATAAAGTTAACACTGGCTCATTAGAAGTTGAGAAAGGCGTAGTTTTGTGTCCTTAACCGGAGAATTCGGCCGTCTTGGGCTCGTCCCTGAGTCGGCTTCGCGTCTCTCCACCTCTACCTTCGTTGACTTTCCCGTACTTGTCGGCGGTTGCAATGACGCTTGGTCTACAAATGTTTTGACTCTGGCGCATTTCGTTAAGAACTGGCTCATGCAGACGCAGTGTTTCTCTCCACCCTTCCCCGCCCAGCTTACCGACCTGCTCTTAATCGTGTAAATATCCTCAACTGTCGATCGCCTCCCCAAATAACCCCAGCAACCAACACAAGCTATTTTTGTGCCGTTATTTGGCCGCCCTTAAATTATTTGCTGATTGTGAGCTTTTTTAATCAGCGCCTAAATTAAAAAGGCTTTCAAGGATTTCAGAATGATCCTCTTGGCATTTTCGTTTTCTGTCCCGACAGTAACTCGATTTATCTCTATCATTTGACTCCAAGCTTCAGTTTTAGGACGAAATGTGCATACATGGGTCATTAATATGATGCCTACTTTTCGTGGGTGAGTCTAATGTCAACCATAAATTTGTAGCGCCGTTTGGGCCAACGCTCCTAGATATCAGCTGATGACAAGGATGCTTATGAAGGAAATTTTTATTCCATCGGTTTGATCGGGATTTTTATTGAAATAAGTAATGAGTCGGTGACTTCGATGGTGTAGTAGAGAAGGCCTGTTTAGATGAAATTATTGAGTAAGTTTATTACATTTTTCTATCTTTATACTTTGTCCGATTTTCACATTCATTGTTAAGCCGCTGACTGGCCGCCTCGAAGACCGACCGGAGTCTTAAGCCCGCGTTCATGAGAATGAAAAACTAGATAAATGGTGAAGAAAAGACATTCATGAATGAGATTCAGAGCGCGAATTTGGATGGTAAATGTATTGATATTTTAAAGCTTAATGAGGAGGGTATCTGTTGGATGACTGTTTGGTAGGTGAGTTGGTGAAAGAAAAAGAATAAAATTTGCACCTTGCATGAGAGAAGGCACAGTGTAAGGAGAACCTTGGTGAGACTTGCTACTGCTGGCATAGTTCTTTTGTATTTACCTCGATAATAGATTTAAAGATCTGTCCAAAAACTTACCAATCGTTTTGGTGATGATGAATAATGACTAATGCATATTTCCTATGAGCCATACGACGAGGGGTTAATGGGAAAAACGTAAGCTCTGTATTATAGTTGAATGACGAGAGTGAATTTCATGCAACTATGGGATTTTTGGACTGCTGGGTCTAGGTTTTGTTGATCTATCAGATTTTTCTGTGGGAGATTATTAGTCTTATCTGAGATACGGTGACTGAATCCAGAGATACGATGAATTCTTAAATAATCACTTCGGCATTATAAGACAACTTGCGTCCGCGACATTTTTCTTGATTTTTAACTTCGTCTTTTAAGATTACTTGCTTGGTTTTTCTAATTAACTGGGTACTCATTTTTCTCCTACGTTTCTGTTGAACACAGTGGATCGTCTTGGACTTTTATCTTGTCTCTAAAAACAATTTATCTAGTGGAGAATTAATTGGTGAATGGTAGCTGAAAGACGGAGAGAATAAACACTAATATTCGATGGGGTTTGGTTTTAGTGTGCACTAACGTACGCGCCTAATGAAGGCTAACAAACTACCTAAACTTGGCTGTGTCAAAGCATTCCTCTGAATTAGCTCTTCTATAACTTTGACGAGGAGTGGAGGCGAAGCTAAATCTCAAAAGTTCTCAAAGGCGACAAAATCCAGTGTCTCGTCATTGGTAGAAAGGGGAGTTATCAGAACCTATTTCCAGAGCAAAAACATTTCTTGAAATTCATTTCGTATTCTCCAAAAAGTATTACATTGAGGTTGACGAAGCCATCCGGCACACGAGTTGGGACTGACATTTCTCTGTAAAATCTCTGCTAGGATCACAAGTGTGAGTTCCAGAAATGAGCAGTCAATATCACGTTTTCAATTTCCTCTCTCATCTCCTTCAAATCTACCGTCATACGTTTAAGGTTTAAGGATCTAAAACCGGAACCTATCCAACGGTTAGGCATGCAGTGCGCGTGAGGGCGGGAACAATGTGTGACGCTGGAAGGCGGCATGAATTCTCTTAGTTTTTCTTTGCACTCGAGGTGGAACGTCAAAGGCTGTGCCCACGCAGTCTTCTACCCCGTGATTCAGTCGGCGAAGTGACTTCGTCTGCAAGCCCGTCGACATCCCCCGCCTACGTTTACTCAGTTCCTAGTGAAGAGGGCAGAGGAAGTGAGGAGACCAGTCACGCCACAGATACACGTGAATGACCTCATATCTAAAGGTCACGCAATCATTCTACGATTTGATCGCGTTGCATTTCATTATTTCATTTTCTTAATCCTTTTGGACCATAATCAAACATTTATTCTCAGAGATAGATGTGCTAAAATCAGGTCCATTATGGAATACACTCAATCGTTAACATATCGAGCCTTCAAGGAGACACTGTCCACCTGAATAGTCGAATAGCAATGTCCAGCAAACAATTTTAATATTTGTGTCCTTTCTAATAGGAACTTATTTTTTCTAATTGTTATACTAAAATTCAACGTTATGTTCATAATTATTTTCTTAACCGTAGTATTTTTTTGCATTTCTTACGCTACGCGCACCTAAGCAGTAATTTTTAAGGAGTCTTAAATTCTATATTTCACAAACGAAATGACCATATGACCAAAAGTTTTTATGACCATACAAATCAATTTTTACTTGACAAAATCTATCATAAACGACTATCTTTGAGGTTTATTCGTTGATACAGCCTTTTTACAAAAGTTATAAACGTTTAAATACGAGATGCTATATCTACCGTGTCCAAAAACGTTTTAATTTCGTCGAAAATTCGAAAGAGAACTTTATTTCTATAAGACCTCCTTGTGTAAATAAGTTGTTTAGGGATTAAGGAAAATTGGGCAGCGTATCCCATCCAATTAATGGATTGCTTGGTTCGTACTTCACAGCCTAAATCGGAATCAAAATTTTTCTGAATAATTTATGTTGTTCCGTGATCTGAGACGAGCTTTCATCGAGGGCAATGACCATAAATTAAGATGCCCACCGTTGTTTTCACTCAAATCAGATGTTTTTCTGCATGCTATAAAATTCTAATGGTCATTCTTCTTTTCGTGAAGATAAACATACCTCCTTACCTTAAGGATTTTTTAATTTTATTTTTATTTACTTATTATTTGATGATATATGGTATTACTTCCTTTGTTTCGTAAGTGAATTTTGTTACTTCCACTACAAGTATTATAGCTAATTCGGTTATAGTATTCTCGGAGCTAGTAATGAAATTATGGTCCATTCTGTATAATTATGATGACACCTGCATTGTGTGCTTATTTGAAACTGCTAGATTTTCGCCGGAAAGACTATAAAAAATCATTCAGTTATAAATATAGGCTCAAACAATTTGCTAATTGAAATGAGATTATCGAAGGAGAACTGAACTAATAGGCTTCCATTTATAAGTGTCCTGGAGAAATTATTAATTTGTCACTTCATTCTCTTTAAAGAGGTACAGTATTGAAAACACTGTTTTTAATGCGTTATCTAAAATTATAGTAGATAAAACTTAGAATGTTTTTTTCATTAGTCTGGAAAAATTAATATACGTACGTACCTAAGGGTTGAGTCACTCCTGCAGAGAGGTGCGTTTTAGCTCTCGTGAATTCAAGCCAATGGTTTTCGGTGAATTACTGCGGACCCGTTGGCTAAATACACTCTGAAATTGCACACGAGATACGATTGGAGGGCAAGTGCTAAACAATTCCGTATTTCTCCACTGCTTCTCTCCCAAGAGTTCAGCGGCTGGTCCGGTCATTCCTCCTTGCGTCGTAATGTGAGGTTACGCTTTCATTAGCCAGGAGTTGCAAACGCATGTTATCCTTTTCTTGGATTGCAGAGCATATAGCCTCCTCATATTAACTCGGAAAATAGAAAATCAATAACATTTCACATTATTTGACAAAAATAATCTAATATTTTGCCATACATGTTAAAGGAAGTGGTATTTTAGCAAGGTTCTACATAATTGACTATCCATTCATTTCTCTCTCATCATAGAGCTACTGTTATCATTCACTTTATACGTTATACTGCTTAGATACATCGATAAAATATTTCTGGTAAAAAATAAAGCTGAATAAGGTGTCTCTTTTGTTTTTAGTTCATAGAAATTCTTTTAAAACTAAGCAGTTTACCGAGAATCTTCTAACTTACTGGCTAATTTCTTGCCTTTAAATTGACTGAATTAGGCGATAGTCTTGGAATTTACCAAAGAGGAGTTCGTTGCCTCAAGTTAGGATGTATAGGTTCTACGGCTCCATTGTAGAGAAAAACTTTGAAAGAAAGTGCCTGCAAAACATATGTGATCACTAAAATTATTGAAACGTCCCAAGTTATTGAACTTTTGGCCTATTCACCTGTATTTCTACGCAATGAAATCCTAGTATAAAATGTTCAGCTCATTGCCAAGAAAATCTCGAAAAAGTGGTGATGACGCTTCCGATATCGGTTTCCGTCTCTGTGTATGTTCTTCTAAATGCGCTCCATCATCTAGTCGCTATCATTGCTGGTGACGAGCATTGACATTATTGTCCTTGCTTGGTCACTGCTGTCGAGTACGCTGTGCTCAGCGTATCTTTTAATTTCAGATAACTTTCCTAAATATTGCAAACCCCTGGTGGAAATAAATGTACATGAGAGTCATTCACCATGTCTCCCGTTCATTAAGTGTGCATTAATTATGTAGTCAATTAATATTTATCAAAATTCTTCATCTCATAAATTTGCGTCAATGAAAGGAAAACTATGAAAATCATACATTTTTTAAAATTTAACGACCACTTTTGGTTTTAATGTAGAAATTAGCAAGAAGAAGAGTAGAAATATTTTTACGTTAAAATGAGGAATAATAGTTGGTTGTAAAACGAATTTCATTGTCTTTTACAATGTATGATGGTAGTTAAGATAAATTATACGCTTGTTGCCCTGTGTTGAGCCGAAGGACAATCACTGTCTAATGGATGGACCACGGAATCCCAGCTAAAACCCTAAATTAAATGCAGAATTGATTGAATTTGGAATACAGCTCTTTAAATCCCAATTTTATGAGAATAAAATTTATAAACTATTGGGCCCTCGTAAACTCCTCGAGGTCACTAAAAATATTGAGATTTCGGAAAGGGTCGTGCTCTCTAAAAGACACGCCAGTTGGATATACAACCCTCCACAACACCTGCGTCACCCGATCAATAAAATCCAAACCACCCAAATTCTTGAATTTTCAAATCGTAAAGGTGGTCAGCAATTTTTCTCATCACAGGCATGAAGATGAAATTTCTCTTTCATGTGCTCTAGATAATTGGTCAGGATTTCAAATTACATAGGATGTTCATTTTGGGCTGGACATTAAATAATTATTTATTCATTAATGAAATGTACTCTAACAATACGTGTCGTTTATAGTACAATTTACCATAATTATAAACTATACTTATTAATAAATATAAAACTATAAAGAAAATTGATAATTGTATGCAATCTTTACTAATTGTAATGTACGTAGAGTAGGAATAATATTGCTAATGACGTTTCATGCGCCTAAATTGGGGTGCGTAGTCAAGTTTGTTTTGTTCATTGCTCATTTTGTGCCTACAATTCAATCGTAATATCTGTACCTTGTTTTGAGGGTATGTCGAGGGGTGTGGTAAGGAAGGCTTTTGCGTCCCACTGCGGAATACGTCATCCCACGTCCCACCCGGCACCAGTTTGGTGGGGAAATGAAAGGGGTGTGGTGTGGGTCCGCGAGCGGGTGGCGGAGGATGGGAGGGGGTCGCCAGATTTACGTCTCCCTCGGGATTTTGGGTGGTCCGGGACCTACGGAGAGTCTACGGGGCTCGGGAGGGAATGACATCGGGGACCTAGGAGAAGGGTATCGTGGGTAGTGCGTGTGTTTGTGTGGCGGGGGGTTTCGAAAAGAAAAGCCCGCATCCTTTCCTCCGACCTCTGCGCAGCCAGATCGTCTCAGTCGGGGCTGGGGAAAGACGAGAGGACAGGTCGAACCGCGAGCTATGTCTTTGATTGGAAATATGCGGGCGCATGTTCGGATGGAGGCAGTTATTTTACCCTTGGATCATTCAGATTTAATAAGCAAAATTGGAAGGAATAAAAGCAAATTTTTGTCGTTTTTACGATTCAAAACAGGCAATTAAGTCTCGGAACCATCTTTTAAACATCTATATAGAAATTCTTCCTTCATTGATGTTTGCTTGACCAAAAAGGTATTATAAACGGCAGTTGTGGAAGTCAAAGAAGTTGAAGAAGAAGTTCATAACTGCACTCTTGTGCAGAGATTATGAATTACAAAGTAGTGGCCAAATGTAGAAATAATGTGTTACAATATTACGTTAACATGACTTTTCTTAGGTGTCGTTTTTACGATTCAAAACAGGCAATTAAGTCTAGGAATCATCTTTTAAACATCTATATAGAAATTCTTCCTTCATTGATGTTTGCTTGACCAACAAGGTATTATAAACGGCAGTTGTGGAAGTCGAAGAAGTTGAAGAAGAAGATCATAACTGCACTCTTGTGCAGAGATTATGAATTGCAAAGTAGTGGCCAAATGTAGAAATAATGTGTTACAATATTACGTTAACATGAGTTTTCTTAGGTTAAAGGCAGTTGAGGACAAGAGAGAGGTTACATAAATTAACCATGCGTAATGGTAATATATGATCGCAGTTAAGCTGTTGATTTATTAATACACTAAGCCTGATTTAGAAGAAAAACCGTTTACAATGAACATTTCCTAGCCAGTGCCGTTAGGATTGAATTTAAAGACGCTTTTAGACAAATTTTAAAGTAACTTGGTTTTACTTCACAGATTTGTGGAAGAAAACCCCCAATCTGTGGAAGAAATACAAGTTAGTTTTTCATTTGTGAAATTCAACTTCCACATAGTTGAGCCTCAAACTATGGAGACGCTTTTAGCTTTATGTGAATCAAAATATCGTGTTATAGGGGTAATAAATTATTTCAAATCAAAGACATATTGATTTTAGGGAGATAAAATATGATAATACGATATATAAACGTTGAATAGTAGTGCGAATTTCCACAGAGAAAAAAATCATTCGCCTTGACCGGGATTGTGCATTGCGGGTGACTCCGTAAAAGTGAAACTCCGTGGCTAGTCCCGGATAGCTTAAAATTTGTTGAATAGTAGATTAAATTGTAGTGAGCACATCTGAAATATGTCTGCATACCTAGGTGATAGATGTAGAGGTGGAGAAAAAAAGTGCTGTTGGGTTATTTTTGGATGGCTTTGGAAAGGACAGCAGCTAATGAGTAATACTTGTTACCTGATGATGATGCAGTGCATCAAAACCGGTTGCATTAAAGTTTATATTGTGGAAAATGACGATTTTCTTTAATTTAATTATTGTATTCCACCAGATCACGCCTGAAACAACTCTTTTTATCGGCAAATGAGGCCAATTGCGAGTTTGGTAATTTAAGGTTTGGTAAGGGTCTTGGGAATGAAAGAAGAGCGGATATAATCATAAAAGTGCTATCCAAGTGCTATCAAAAGGTTCCAAGAAGCCCACAATTTTTGTCCCGATGGACGGGCGTAGTACAGACGGTAAAATGCTCCCCACATCGCCAAATTGGATATCGGAGTTCTAATGAAAACTCTTTGCCACCAAGATTCGAGCCCAGGTCCTCGAAATGGGAAGTCAGTACTCCAACCACCTCATCAACCCGGTCCCCTGTTTTATATGTGGGCCATTCATCTTTGTGTGGATGAGGAGGATGAGGCGGAGATGCAGAAAACATGTGGCGATATGGAGGTTTGAATGGTCACCGGTTTCGGAGAGATAAATGGCCCGAGTGGATGGATGATTGCATAAATAATAAGCGCGTAGGGCGACCGGGTGCCTAATCCTGTTTGGGCATAGACGAACGGAATGGGGGACAGAGAGAGCTGGAATAGTAACGGAAGCGTGTGGAGTAGAGAAAGATATAAAGAAATGAAAAAAGGAACAAAAAGAGAAAAAGGAGACGGGTTGATGAATGGGCGTATGCGAACGCGTTGGATGCCGCGGAAGGCCCCTCGAGCAGCGGCGAATATATATCTTATTTCGGAAAAAGGTTGACTCGCGTCGCCTAATCCTCCGAGGGAACTGGCGTGGTGGGGAGGATCCTCGCAATAGGATGGAAAAATTCGGAATGGGAAAAGGCCATCTGCTCCTAGAGAAGTTGCGTAAATAATGAATAACAATGCGGGCGACTGCGTTTTTGAGACTTTGAACGTGTCCTAAACATCACGTCTCGGCTCTATAATGCTGAAAAATAATTTAGGCTCTCCGTTGACTTTGAAAGTTGGTGAAATTTCAAAATTTAATTATCTTTTCGAGCTATTTCTATCCTGATCACACCAAGGTTTACTATTTGATTTGCTCGAATGATGTGGTTTTCTGCGTAACTGCCGTTAAATATTTAGTAAATATAATTTTCAAAAATTTTGTTCCCTATCCTAATTTACCTACCATTCCATCTTAGCTTTCCCGAATAAAATGGGCATAATAAAATGATTCAGAGATTTAATTATTCAATAAACATTTTCATACATGAATGTGTTATTCTTATGTGAAATTTTCCAAAAACTTAGACATTTATGTTTATCAGTCGCATTGAATTTTTATTGTTACGCCAAAAAATAATATATGAAGTAGCTTGAACGTCGTTATTCATCGTCATTTATTTTTTCCATTTATCGATCATGAAATGAATGCTGCAATATCTCCTTACTGTTAAGAAAGAGTGTTTTCTTCTGCAAAATAATTTTTTATTGAATATGCATTTAAATATTATGCGTTAGCAAAAGTTTGCAGAGCTATATTATACACCAAATGGTTAGTTAAGTACTTATAGGACCTTCTATCTTTGTCCTTTTTCTTTTTCACTCCAGTTATATTTGGCAATATGCTTTCTACTTCCTTCTCTAAAGCAGTTTGGCCCTCAATTAGAGGGAATGTGTAAATTAAAAAAAATCAAAATTGCTTCATTATAGCCCCATGCTTGTAATGTTAGTATTATGCTTCCCTCTTTGGGAAATCATCATAACTAGGATGGAAATATATATTTTGTCGTGATGTCGTTCCATGACACCACGAGTAAAGATTCGATTCAAAACCCCACAAAGTAGTAAAACGCCAATATCTGCAGTAAATAAATCATCGTATATCAACACATTTGTTGGTTTTGGTTAGTAATCTCAAAGAAGAAAACTCGAACGCCTTTATCGGGACTCAAACCCGAATCCCTCGATATCCGATTGAGAATTTTCCTCTGTGGAATTTCACTTTTAATGTGCACTTACGGGTAACTCCGTTCAGTTAATCCGTGGATAGTCACGGTAACCCACCACAAAATTGGTGTTTTTTTGTTGGTTACCAAATTTAAAATAAATATTAAATAAATACACTACATAGGAGCAAACACCTCGATGTCATAAGGCATATCAAGTCCACATTTCCTTCTAAGCTGTTATGGATAAACTAAGTTATTGATAATTGCGGGTATTTCAAAGCAGGAATATTAATTCAATGGGTCCGAGGTGAAGTAGATCCTCCTTGCCTCCATTGATGCTCCCATGGCTTACCGCGTAATTGTGATTCATTGGTTAGGTCGGATTGCGAGCGCCCTCTATTGGATTGCGTACCCCCGAGGTTATTTTCTCGTGGAATGGAGGGCCGAAGTGAACGCAGTCTTGCAGCCAAGCGCGACCACTCTGGAATCCCTGACTCGTATCAATTCGCCCGTGGCCTGAATTTTGTATTTTGGTTAACCGAATGAAAATTCGTGTGACAATTACCTGGATTATCAATCCGTCTTGGGTAAATAGAGACACGATTCGAACATGTATCCGATGCGTAGATAATAAGAGCTCTTTCTCTCTCTCAGTTTTGTGTTTCATTTGACCGGTGACGTGGGTTAGTTCTCTTGTCATCCGCGGCTTCTGTTAGTTCGTCGGTTCACAATCACATCACTCTCCTAGCTCCGTTGAGCGTTTCGGCTTGCGCCACGCGTGCATGCTGAAGGGCATAGTTTTTCAACCTGTATGTGCTAGCTAATATGATATAATATATTATAGGGAAGCCTGCATGGGAAATGAGAGTACAGTCGCTCTAAAATACATTTGAATTCCTGCTTACTAATTAATAATCAAAGGGCTAAATGAATGTAGATCATAAAATACGTTCATATTGTAACTTCAGGCTTGAAATATTAAATTAATGTGTTATCTTATTATTTTATACATGCGAGAATGGAAATTATATTTCTATATTAATTGAACTAATCAAACTCATATGTCTTTCATGTACAACATTGGAAATTACATTTTTAATAAATTCCGTCACCCTATATTTAAAAATATTATCTAGCCACACGCAAAACTCTTTGAATATCATTACTTTTATCATTCATTGTTCGTTTGATCGTCTATTTGTAATGTTGAGCATTTAGTTGAGGTGCAGTGTTATAGTATTACTTTTTCTGATGATATTAGTAGCTATAACAAAATTGGCGGAAATGTGGTATATCCAAAATAAATTTTGCAGTTCCGAAGACTAAAATGTATCAATTTTCTTTCATATGGCCGCTTACTCAACAGAGAAATATTAAATGATACCAATTCTAAGTTAGCCTGTTTTCTTGCTCTTCAATATAATATCCTTCTATTTTTTTGCCAGTTATATTTTGTGAGTAAATAGTTTAGCATTCATTTTTTAATACCTTGTCTCAACGCTCCTAAATATAAATAACTTTTTAGCGGTAATACTGCTAGTGAAGCCAATTTGTAATGCGTACCTTTTATAATTATCTGACAGCATGAATCATGATTTAAAACTGCTGGAAATGGAAAAATGCTTCCTGTTCACTTTTATTTACTCTCCTATAACGTTATGTTAATATACTTACCCAAAAGCACCATGATAATGCCAAGAAACATGAATACTTATTTATGATAAACCTCAAATTTGAAATGCTATTACTCGGTGCTAGGAAACTGATTATTTAAAATCTCTTGTGTCCCAGAGCTCTGGGTTGCTGGGTTGCGGGGCTTGCCAGCCTCATCCTACCCAGTTAAATAAATTAAAAATCACTCAGTCAGAAGCTTTTCTTCTACAAAACTGTAGCAAATAATGATAAACTTTCTCTCATTTTTTGACACCGTAGAAGAATCTTTAATTTTAGGTTATAATGATCAAATTTATTTACTTCTTCTCTGCTCCGTAGAATTTAATTAAATTAGAAGATTGTAGGAAAAGTTGTCTTCTGATAAGTTTTATGCTAAGGATGACATATACCCTGCGGTTAATTCACTTTTTCATTGATATTAGTAAGTATTATTCAAGATATGTTCATCCAGAGAATATAATTGTTTAAAAAACTTAAAACGCTCAGTGATTGCGGATAAATATTTTTTTTAAACTCGACACAAGTACATATTGATTCATGAATGTACTTCCAGTCTTCTAAAAGAATTACCCTTACCTAATTAGTGGTACAGAAATAATTGAAATCGGCTACCATGTGGTAACTGGTTCAAATCCTGCTTCTGTCTCGAATTTTGTGTATAAATATTAAGACCTTAATTTTGGCTTCTCCCTTGGAAAGGAAGATATTTTATTCATAATCGACTTTTAGGCACTTATTTTATCGGACAGTCAGTTCGTCACTCATTCGCTCATCATAACGTAGCAAATTCTAGTATTCTCATTCTCTGCAACTTTAAAATCCTTTTTTCCCCATTAAATCAATGTTGGTCCCGCCTGCGGTTGAACTCGGACCGATGAACTCCGAAAGTAAGGTCATCTACCGGGAGTCTCGCTTCCCCCTATACTTTCACCCTCGCACTTTTTCTCTCATCACGCACTCCAAATCCGTAAACGACATAAATCTTTCCAAACTCCTCGCTCTCTTTCCACTTTTCCTCGTTCGTACTTCTGTCTCCGTTGCGTCTTTCCGTGGCCGCCTTGGGAAGTTGTTTTTCGCCCCAGAATGGGAGAATGCGGAGGAAGGAAGCCAGGGTTGTGGCAAGCGTTTGAGAGGGTGGAATTGGGTGGATGGCTTCAGGGGGTGTAGAATGGAGGGTAAGAGAGGAGAGTTATTTTTTTTAGGGCATCCAGCATAATGGTTCCTCTCCCCCTACTGCCTTATTCTCAACAGGGAGTGGAACAGGGAAACTCAACAGGGAAAGCCCCCAGCGCGTATAGGTGGGATATAGGGCGTGAAAGAGTGGACTTTTTGGCCGGAAAAGACGTCCAAAAGGAAGTAAGAAAAGTAAGAAGGTCAAGAGGATTGGAAAAGGGAAGAATGGGCGGCGAGAGTCGGCCGAAATGGCGAAACAAACACGGGACCGAGTTCCTTTCGTGTCACAGCTGCCAAGTTGTGGTCAAGATGTTGTCCACTCCCTCTCCCTCTTGGGAGTGGGACGCGAGGGAGGGCCGCTTTTATTATATTTCTGGAAAAGATTTCATCGGAAAGTTCCGCGCAGGAGTTTAAAGTGTCCATTTGAGTCGACCCCTTGTCTGGAATTAGGGAGCACGTATCACAGGACCCATGCCTCTGCTCGGAACTTCCAGTGCGATCGTATTCTCTGGAGGTAGGCACTCTTTTTATTGCAGCATATCTCTCTTTTCTGGATTCTCTCGGTTTAGCTTTATGACGAGTGAAGGTTACTTACTTTTTGGAGAACTTTTTTATGAAATTGAGTGCAGCTTTGAAACCTAGTATTGCGATGAAGACATCGTGTCCCGATAAATATTGGATACGTGATTCGGTATTTTTTATAATCCTTAGGAGGTCAACGGGTAAACTCTACTTTTTTGCATCAGTATTTCGTGTACGTATACATGACTTACATACCAATTTAAGTTTCATGAGTAATGGCACTAAACAAACTTTATGCTTGAAACACAATTATACTTTTGGAAACCTTAGCTATTGTACACGCTTGAGCATAATTCTCGAGAAGGCGATCACATTTCGCATTATCACTCAAGGCAATATATTTATAAGTTTTATATTTATTTTAAGTTTGTTTATATTTAACAAAATCAGCGATTAGATCATATTGTAAGAGCAAAGGTACTCAACCCTGTTAGGGTCTCATATCTTTCGATTTTATTCGATTATTTATCTCTATTTTTCCTTTAAATGAGTTTTGCTCTCATTTACCTTCACGTTTTAGACCTTGCTCATCCAAACCGGATGGAACTCGACGTATAATTAATCATGCCTGTACTTGTTACTTTTCAATCTAATAATGTAGCTATCTTTTGTTGAAATGGTTATCATTACTATATACTTATTGCAATTAGTTTGATTTTTTGTGAAAATTCTTCATCAAAACTTTCAATATTTTCTCGACCACGTTTAGCGTATATTAATCTTTTCAAGGATAAATATTATCATTACTTAATGCCAAAACGTTTGCATTGAATTCAATCTCATTGAAACCTGTCTATGAATTTAAGAACGTTATGGTGTAAATATTATTACTATTTAGTTTCCCTTTACATCCATATTGTACTGATATTGAATCGATTTGTATGCATAATTACGCTTTAGTAATATGCCTAGAGTCCTGAAATCCATTATAATTATGGTTTAAAATATTGAGAATTCAGGACTGCTTCACGAGGGTTAATGCACACGCTTGGATAATTGTCCTGTAATACCAACGTGTGAACAATTGCACGGCTGGTCGCGATCGATCTGGAGTCATTCAAATAAAACATTTCCTGCGGAAGAAAACATATAACATATGAGGTAAAGTTAATGGAAATTTATTTAGTGTATCGCGCAAGGAGAAATATCCCCTTTCCAAAAATGGTTCGAAGCAAAATTCGGAGGGACAATTTTGTCTGAACGTCGTACTCATTTTAGCGGAAGGGAGACAAGTCCATCTCATAAATTGAGCCACGAAGAAAATTACGTTTTCACATTGCTTTTAGGGTTACGGCATCGTGTAATGTGGAATGATATGATTTGGAAATAAAAAGAGTGGTAAATAATTCCCCTTCTACTCCCAATGTCTCTTGTGAATGGTGGCACTTAAAGGGTAGTATTGGTTTCAACGGGTGAGCCGAAATCGGATTTTATAACATCATTTTGTTTCCGAGGAATTTCATCTCAATAAATGTGGTGAACGGTACTGGGGCTTTCCATCCACTTTCATAGTTCAGCGAGGGCACTAGGCTTGCGCTGTAAAACGAGAATCCGGTCGGAAATGCCTTATAAAGGATATTGTTTCATAAGTCGTGAGGAAATTATTCCCTTTATATAAACGATGAGGGAGGAACGACGAAATTCACATCGTGATATATATGCCTCGTAGCATCACTTCCCCTGTCTTCAGCTTTCTTTGCGGTTGCATTGAGATACGATAACGACGGCTATCCATCAAAGACTTTATTGCTAGACCATTATCCACATTTTAGTTTTATTCGATTTTTGTCTTAAGTAAATTCGGCCGTAACCCCATCTCGATCAAAAAGGATTCAATTCATCCCCATACGAATATTTATTCTCTTCAGAGTTTTCAAATAATGTCCTGAAACATGCATTAGGTATTTTGAGCAAATTATGATATCACCTAGAAACCAATGAATTTAGCCTAATTTTAAATAAAAACATCTCACTTTTCAAAGCATACCGAAATATCAGCCCCTTACCGAACGACTTTTCGAGATTTTTGGCGAATAATACCAGCCCTTTTACATGGGAAATGGTACGTGTATGCACAATGGTATGTAGAGAGACACTATCTCTATAATGAGAAATTTCTAACAGATGTATCTCGCCAAAAAATTAACAGTGTATAGTATTTGTGTTTTCTTAACTATTTTTGTAAATAAATCATGTTGTCACCCCAGCAATTTTTCCAGGATCACAAAAAAAACATTCCGTTGCGAAGGAGTTTTAAACGTAAGGCGGGTAAAAAATGAGTTAAGCTAAATAGTTATGTATAAATTTGTATTTAATTACTTAGAATTTCACTCTTATAAAAGTGTATTATTGCACCATTAATGATACAATATTTAATTCATGCTTCCTAAAGCTGCTGAAATTTAAACTCATACTTCGAATTTTATCTTCAATATGACTAGGAAACTTTCTCGCTCCAATGACTTAAGTTGCAGATTATGGGCCAAATATTTCCTCTAAAGTGATGAATTATTCTCGGTTTCCCCGCCGGGTCAGTATAGCTATTTATACCAACCCCTCCGTGGATTTTTCTGCCATCGTCACCCTGACTCGCCTGGAGACCCGAGAGGAATTCGTCAGCCACGGTTACTGGGAAAGAACCAAATCCTTCATTCCTTTAAAAAATTCAAAATACGTTATCCTGGCTGGAATACTTTTTCTTCAATGACACTGCATGATATGCGTGAATTATGTTTGAAATGGGTGCTGACGAGCGTTTTTTCTTATCCATTGCACCTTTATCGAGAATGAATATATTTTCAATTGGAATTCATGCAGTATTATAATTCTTAAATGATTTATTTGCGTTTGAAGATTGCAAAATTTTAATTTTAATTTTACTATTTATGACTATTAATTGAGGTTATCCACAAGTCATGGTAGATTTGGGTTTTATAAGATAAGTTTACCTCTACCATTCTTATGCTTATGCTGGCTCCATACATGTTTGTTTAACCCGAAAAAAGTTTTTGTTCATTTTCCGTACATATATTGGCAAAAAATGTACAATTTGTTTTTATCCTAAATAAATCCTTAATGTGTTATATTTTTCATTTAATTACGGAATAGGAATTAATTTTCAAACTCAATGAACTAATATTTCAGATCTTGCTGATTTTTATGCAGTTAGCGTTGATTGTTGCTCCAAATATTTTATAAAGAGCTTCAAAGTGATGTAAATTATTATATTTCCCGTTTTTTATCACTGAGAAGGCATATTATTGAGTTCTGTCTGTTATCTCGTTAAAAGAGAATTTTTATGACTATTTTACGCTCTCGCAACGAGGAGCAGGTTCAAAGTCGACGTAACCTGCTGAAAATTTGCAGTGATGATCTTATTTACTCCTTGGGCGGTGAAACCATCTGCCCAGTGATGAAACAAATTGTATGTTGAATATAAAGCCTAGACTTGATGAAAACTACATTTCAGTTCTGCATTCTTGCTGCATGAATTCTTACTCCGTTGGTTTGGTGTATACCTCGTCTTGTTAGACCTTGATAGAGAAAAGGTAAGCCGTAATACAATTAAATGGCTGTTAAAGACTGGAAAATTACCTAGTTCAGTCTCTTTAGATGGTCTTAAATGGCCATAAATAAATAAGGCATTAATTTAATTGAGATTAATTACATAAAGGCATAGCAATGATTGTTTTCTGCCGTTGAAGTAGCGAATGGTAAGTCTCTGAGCGTATATAGAGCGTTAAGTTGGTTGTGGCGACAATGAGGACTATTCAAGTCTCCAATTCAGTGTTATCTATGGGTGGACTTCATGCCAGAGAACGAAGGTGCACTTTTTAATCGTACCATAGGAGGGTTTGAAGGCTATTAATCTAACAGATAGGTGACTGAGAATGAAACGCGGAGAATATAATAAAATAATCCGTTTGCAATGAATGATTCTGCTAAGTACAAGAATAAGATTGTAAAGCTATGTTTATAAGAGAAAATTTTGGTTTTAAGTGTCATTTTACGTTTTTTACAATTTTCTAGCATTTTCATGATTCATGAATGATTCATTTCTAGCAATTACACGTAAGGGTATTTGCTAGAAAATGATTCATTACTTGATTGGTCGTGCAATCCTAAGGTTGGTTGACTGCAGCCTTCAACCCTTCCGCATCTAATGCTAATACCCCTACATCTTGGTATTTATCTATATGTACTGTCTTTTTTATTTCGTCCATGAACTTATTCCTGGGTCTTCTTCTGGGTACTTTTCCTTCGATATTTTATTCCTTCCTATATTATTATTATTTTATTCCTTCCTATATTATTATTATTTATAATATATTATACTATATTATTATTATCATCCTAATATTCCTTCCTATTTTACCTTCAATTGTGATCTTCACCAACCCATGCCTTTGAGTGTGTGCAGTCTATCTGTTTTTTCTTTTATGTATGGTGTTCCATCGGTTCCATTCGTCTTCAACTCTTCTGTATATTTTGTCCGTCCATTTTACCTGAAGCATCCTCCTTCAGCACAAGGTTTTGAAGGCGTCTAGAAATGAGTAGTATATACTAATTGTAGTTTGAGACCGCTCATTTCTGGATATCCATTCATTGTTCATAATTCCGAAGTCCACATCGAGCGTTGTTGTTTTAATTTTACTCAGGATTTCGGCACATTATAGGTTTAGTAATACAATTGATCACCAACAGCTGAAAAGAATAAAAATAAAGTCTACTACTGCTTCAGTAGTTATGTGTTTAAATCCCATTTTCAAATATACTATCTCTGTGTCATTTGGTTTTATTTATCTATGTCAGTGAAAATTCAATCAACGTTAAGCTTGATTACTGTCTCGAAAACTGTACGATTGTCGATTTATTGAACCGAACCGGTTTCTGTCGTAGCTTCTAATTTAAATCATAGTGCAGATGCCTTGTAAGTAATTCTTGTACATTATCCATTATAAGCTTAGTTTTATCTGTGAGTGGAGTACATGTATCATTCACTGGCGAGCATGAGGAATGGTGTATTTTCTGGCGGATAATACTAAATTTATGAAAGTATTTTTTTCTCGCTTTCAAACTGAGAAGCGGCTCCATCCGCAAGTTTGAGATAGTAACCGTTGTAAAACTTTGCCGCTCTCACCTTCAGATAGGGCCCATTAGTCTGCAGGGCATTTTCCGCCCACTCCTTCGTGCCGAGAAATGATGTCCATTCCGGCATCGTGTCGCCAAACTACCAAAACCACTCTGGGCTCTTGGCAGCCTTAACCCGCCTCAAAAGCGTGACGAAAATAGGGGACAGGGATAAAATAGAAAACAGGCCTCCTGGTATACTCTAACCTCGCCTCAGAGTCGTTCTTGGAAATAATATATTTGTACGTATATAAACCAAAACCCCCGCCAAATTCCTTTTACGGAGATAAGGCGACTTTGGACTTTTTTTTAAATATTTTTCTTACACGTTCATTTTTATTTTTCTCTCGGAAAATCCAAAACGGGCTACGTGTTATCTCAGCGGAGCACAAGGACAGAAACAAAAGGACGGGTCTGAATAAAGGGTTTTGAGCGTATAAGGGAGAGTCGGAGGGTGAGAAAGGGCGTTGAGGAGAGGGCCGAGGCGGAGGGAATATGCCGTGGAAATGAAAGAAGGAGCAAGAGAGGGAAAAAAAATAATAATCGTCTCCCAAATAGGTTTCCCAAAGACTATTGTGCTTGCGAAAATTCGTTTTCACCTTTTCCGCAAGCGACCGCCATCTTGCGTACTGCCTCGAACTTATTTTTCTCCCCCCTCCCCTCTCCCGAATATAACGTTACACTCAGCTTCTCTCCCCTCCAATCCCGTCTAACACCCGCATCCCTTTTCCTTGCCACTTCCATCCACATTTCCACCCCGACTTGTCCTTGTTCCGGAATTTATGGGGATTTTGACTTAGCTACCCCTTGCCCACCCCTTTCAGGTTGTTTCCGAGCCTGCATAGTTTCTCTGCCCCTCTTCAGTAGAGATGGGCAAACCCATTCATTTTTGGGAACTCATTCACTCTGGACTGTTTCTTTTTGGAACCCGTTCCTTTCCACTCGTTCACTGTTCCTTTTTTATTGGTGATCGTGTTTTTTTATTTTTGAATGTTCTTTGTGTTTCAAGAATGCAAAAAACGTAGATATACTGGGGATACTGTAATGGCGACGTTTAAGAATAAATGAAATGAAAGATGGAAAGTAATATTACCAACTTTTTACATTGTTTCGTAAATAGGTTCAATTAATATAAAGAAAAAAAGCACTAATGATTTCACTGCTAACAACAAAAGATGAATTTTTGAGGTATTGCTAAGAGCGTGCTCTCTTTTAAAGATAGAAGCGAAGGAGAGAAAGAAATGAGGGACCGAAAGGAATGTTTAATCGAAATGAATGACTGACCGAAAGGAATGATGAACTGAAAGGAACGACTGACCGAAAGGAACGAAGGACCGATGGACCGATAGGAACGATCAAGGATTCTACAGAGAGGATTACCGACTCGGCCAATGAAAGTGCTGACAGGGCCCGCGCGTTTTATTAGTTTCACCTAGTTGCCACTCGCGGCGCTGATTCCCTGAGGGATCTGAGAATCTTACGGATTGCATGCCTGCAGTTCATGAAAGATGTAAAATCATCTAATTAACGGACCAAGCAGGGAATTTCCTATGATTAATAAGCATGTACACGCACTTTAAGAAATCATATGACTGTCTAAAGACGTGCGTAATTCAAATTAAATAAAAATACGATTTTTATATCAGACCTGCACTCGAAGGCATCACCTTCATATTCACTCATTAGCTTTTCACTTCAGACGAATATAAATGCGAAATTCGTGCCATTAACCGAGGGCACTGACGGTCGACCTTCTTGTTATTATTCTACTCGTAATTATAGCGACTTCGCAAACCCTACGACAGATATTGGTGTCTTACCGGCCCGCCCCCTCACATTAGACACTTCAGAATGACAGCTATCTTTCGATTCGTGGTCGAATAACTAAGCGTACACCATTTACACTTGTACATTGCGCTCGGGTAGAACAAAAAATTTTTAATCTGGCAGTGGCTCAGAATAGTTATAAATACGAAAGATAGGGCACATCGTTTGACAATTTTATAAAATACAGCTGTATGCACTACGCCCTACTAACTCAAAATTACACTCGATAGTGGTACCTCGATATATTTGTCATCTACGTGACATCTGTAGAAAAAACCTCAATGGCAAGTAAGCAAAATGCGAGAAGCCACCGAAGAAAAATGGCTCGCCTTGACCGGGATATGAAACTAAACAAAAATTGTTTGGATAAGATTTGGAGTAAATTAATAAACAACTCGACTCAAACCTAACCTAAAGTAACCTAAAAAACAACTCGACTCAACTACACAACCGTATCTATGGTTATATCTCTGCCTTTTATCGATAAATACCACATTTAAACAAATTTAATGACTTTCGCTTTGAAGAGGCTTGGGTTCCGTAGCCCCAACTTTATTTTCCTTTTTCGACTTGTCGTAGCCTCCGTTGCACCCATGTACACAGCAAAGACGATTGGGCCTCATTTCTCAAGCCGTAAACGTTGAAAATATCGGCAGGACAACCACCACTAATTATTAATGCTGTTTAAAAGCGAGACGCACTCCAATTCTTCCGTACACGGCAATGCACTCAACGAGAATGATTCGGATCGCTCAGCTCACTAGCGCCACGGTTCGGGGAGTCTTGGAAACCATTAAAAAGCCTGCGAGATGACAGCAGAAATCTGCGTTTTCAGCCATCTTGAGGAACGTCCTATTTACAGTGTCCTTGGGAACGATGGACCGAAAGGATCGACTGACCGAAAGGAACGGTCGTCGTATATAAGTCGGTCCTCGGTCCTTCCGTTCAATCCATGGACCCGTTCCTTCGAACCCGTTTCTTAGGACCCGCTCGTTCGCGAACGGCCCATCTCTACAGCGTACCACCCGTACGAGTAGGTGTGTGCATAGTAATAATGCATAAATTAAATGTACCGTGATCATTTAATTTTTTCGTTCGTGCTACGACTATTGAGATAAGGCATTGCAGAGAGAGTCATCTAGCTGTTCTTGGGTGAACTGACTCGATTTGGGTGGCCTGGAGAAGTAATTAAAAATATTTCGATGGCGATTTCTTAAAAAAAAAGCAGTAAGCGGTGCATGAGTGTGAAATGAAAAAACGCAAATAGTTTTTCTCGTGGCTGTGTTATTCATTACATATAGTGCATACATAGAAATGCATGCAAATTACATATAAATATCGATGTATCGTCGGCATGAGTGGTGACGAGTTAAAGTTCTCGTCCGATAATCCAAGGATCACGGGTTCGATTCCCGCGTTGGTGGACTTTCCACCACTCAGGGCATGGATGTTTGTGTTCATCCATTGGTATCGCACACGATATAAGAGGCTAACCTTGATGTTTTTGGGGTAGTGGAAATAAATAAGTAAATAATTATTTTGTTTTCGCGTGGAGCTTAACTCTCTAATTTACATATTTATTTTATTCCCCTAATGGCTTTCATTAGTTTTTATTCGCTATGATTTGGGATTGTTAATGATGATTTGTTTGAACTTAATCAAATATTTTGTATGTTTTTTTGAAATGCGAAAGTAATGAAGTGATGAGGTAATAGATAAAGTCATAATTATTAGCAGTAACTTTTTATGTGATTAATTTTTCTCGTGATTGTGACGAAAATGAATTGGTTCAATGGAATCAATGGTTTAGTTTTCGGACACTTTCATATTATCTAGATGAAAACCAGAACATCCACATGATAGTGGAAAAGAGAAAACTTATATTTCAACTTTTTCAAATAGCACCAGGGTTCGGCCTTCAGCTCTATTAATCTCGCAGTCCGAATTGGTGGGCTTATCGTATGTCGTGCCTTCATTCACGTAGGCCTATGTTAACTGGTGATCACTCAATTGCGTGAAATTCATAGTGGAAAAATAATTCGCCTGGACTGGGAATCGAACCCAGATCCCTCGATTTCGCGCCTAGTGCTCCTACTAATTAAGCTACTCAGGCGTCCTCTTTCACTTGGAATCTCATGTGGACTGTGGCGCTTAGCGCTCGCATATGGGTACTCTGACGTCATATGCACGGTACCTGTGAGGACAACTGCTCCTTAAAGCCCCCATGAGATTCACAACGGAAGAGGACGCCTGGGTAGCTTAACTGGTTAGAGCACTTGGTGCGAAAGCAAGGGATCTGGGTTCGATTTCCAGTCCAGGCGAATGATTTTTCTACTGTGAATTTCACACAACTGTGTGATCACTAGCGGATGACTCCGTTGAAGTAACTGCGCTGCTAGTTCCGTGGTTCTCTTATTATGTTAACGGCTACGCACTAAATTAAAATTACCATGAAGAGATGATTAAATTGTATTGGCTGGCAAAAACTTAAATTTCAATATTGTTAAGTATTTTTAGCTCTAGACCACCCAACTTCTTCGCTTTCCGTTAAGTATTTTCAAATGACTATTAATTAAAGACTTTGATTATTTTCAAGTGGTACTATAGCTAATCAATGAGCAATAACCTGCCACCTATGTCTTCAGCCAATTTTTTTCTGATTTTAGGAAATGTAAACATTTATTTTACTACATCCGGTACAATGCTTGTTTACCCTCAAAAGTACCCCGGTAGGTCTAACATGCATATTTATATTACCCTCTGCCATGGATAACCTCTTCGAGACTGATTAAATAATTTTAGAAAGCCATTCCTTGCCCAAAATTTGGTATAAAAATTTCCCTTAAACTTTTAGTGAATCAGAAATCTATTTAAAATCTACAATTTTTTGTTTACGAGAAAACATGACTGATTCCAGTTTATGAAGTCGAGCTCTTAAACAGACCTTTTGAGAGAGGAGTTGTATAATTGTTGAACGTAATTAGAGACCTGCAAGGTATTTGTTTGCACATCAATAGCCCAGGCCCAATTGATATGCCCAATTTCCCATCACATGCCCAAAATTTTGTATAAACATTTCCCTTAAACTTATAGTGAAGCAAAAATCTATTTAAAATTCTGATTTTCTTTGTTTATGAGGAAAAGATGACTGATTCAACTTTATGAAGTCAAGCTCTCATAAAGTGCTCTTGAGAGAGGGGTTTTGTGGTTTTTGAACGTAATTAGAGACATGCAAGGTACTCGTTTGCACATCACAACTCTTTCGCGGGGATTTTGGTGAGTTAGAGTTCCATGTTCCCTCTATTTTTTTGTGCAGCAGGGGAATGGTGCATAAATTGCGAATGATTGTTGTGTTATTTTGTTTGGGACGAGGGGGCACGCATGGAAGCCTCACCTCTGCACCATTTGATGCTTACTTATTTATGTCAGGGGCAAGTTGGCCAATATAAACTCTTCAATATGCCTCCCCCCGCGGACCTGGCACAGGACCTGCTGAAGTGAATGGTTCGGAGAAGGCGAGGAACTAGAGAAGAGTGCCTGCTGAGATGAGAAAGAAATGCAAATGGCTCTATTTTCCTTTTTTTTTAGAGAGAAGAAAGATTCGTTCGTCTCGCTGGTCTCGTCCCGCCCCCTTACTCGCAAATCCCCTCTCCCAATCTCTAGTTTTATTCAACAACCGATAAATCATGTAAACGGTTTCTGTTTTAGGCTCCACCCATCACCCCTCACACTACAGCATCGAACGGAGCTGGAAGTTATAGGAATGATTCACCCTTCCTTTAGACTATCGTACTTTTTCATCTCATCGCAGAGCCCATATATATACACATATATACATATTTTTTTCATCCGAATGAGAAGAAGTCCTCCCCCTTGGAAGTACTTTCGTGGGAATTGAACTAGCGGAGGAAAATCCTCACACACACACATGGATATCATAATGTGTGGCACATTCCTAGGGAATAAGCGGAACGAGAGGAGAATATGAAGAGGGGGACGAAAAACTTTAACGTGAAACAAAAGGAGAATTTTCGTAGGAATGCAAGTGCATTTCTTTCGCTCCGGGGCTATTCCCCCGTGGCAACGACATCGTCATGGTGCATTCGCCGAGCTGCTTAAAGCGAAATGGGATGCCAAAAAATAATAATAACGCTAATAAAAAAGATTCGAGGCAAAGAACGCATCGTAGTTTATCTCCCTCCTCTCTCGCGAATTGGGATATCTCGGTCAGTCGTTCATTTATGCCATTTCCGCATTGTGGAGTGTTCCCGTGAGGGCGTCTCGCCGAGGCGGGTCGAAGGACTGAAGGACGAACACGAGGGCGTAAGGTTTTCCTCGCTAAAGTGTCATCCTCTGGAGGAGGAAGATGACGGGAGCTGGAAAAACTGGGCTCTCGGGCACGAGCTCTTGGGGATACTTCGTGAAGGCATTCGAAGCCCAGGAAAGAGGAGGATGTCTCCGTGTCACTCCCGCGAGCAGACATGTTTAGGTAGATTGAACGACATATTACTGCATATAAAATTCAATGAATTAAAGAGGATGATCTCTTTTCCGCTAAATGTCATGTCTCTTGTTTAAAATAATATATTTAGCCGCGTTTATCCCAGACACAACTAACCAAGTTCCGGATTAACGAAGGAACATGCATCTAAAAAGCGGCTGGTTTTCTGGGTGGCTTAACCGCTTAAACTGGCTGACGGTTTGAAACGCATTAGCTTTAGATAGCGTGTGGGGTGAGCGGAAGGCAAAGCAACGTGTCTTGAGGAGAGTAACTAGTACTGCTCAGCGGTTAATTTTAATGGCACAACCTACTATAAGAATTACCTACCAAGGTCTTTCATTTATGCCATTTATTTAACTATTTATTTAAGATTTTTTTTGTTTGTACATTCGAGGTCACTCGGGTCCTCATTAGCTCGGGTAATCGGGGCATAACTTAATATTGTGGTTACTCTCAGCGTCAATGATTGATGAAAACTAAAGTTTGATCTCCAATTCTGGAGGCTTCGTCAAAGACGTGTGGGTGTGGCCCTTGCATGGTTCTTTTTTATTCTAACGTCAGTAAGCTAAGATGAGGGGAAGTAGGAGTCCGAATGATTTGGATTTATTCAGAAGAGACTGAACTCCATGTGTCACTGGTCTTCATTCCGCGGTTAGCATTAAAGTGGTTGTCGTATTTGCGTATTTCGATGTCCTATCTGAGTTGCCGATTTCCGAAAAGGTGTTCACTCCCCAGTATTCGCATGCCGTATGTATCAATGCCGTGTCGTTTCGGTGGCGTATTACGCGATGGTGGAGCCTTCAAGGTGTCCCAAGTAATAGCATTCTTAGGCTCTTCAATCCTTATTTTGAATGAACTTCCGGCTCCCTCGATATTAAATCCATTAAAATTAAGAATAAAGCAGCGGTAGTTTTCGAGGTAATTGATTTTAAAAAAGCCGTTTACCATTGGTTTCAATGCGGCGAGAAGCTCCAGGGAGACGTTATTATGACGCACAGACAGCGTCAGTAATGTTTCCTTTCGTATTTCGTATGTTGCCTTCAATATTTTTTCTTATGAATTTACTGCTCGACGCCAGTAGTACTTTTTTATGAAATGTATGCTTATATTTGTATATACGCTTAAAGCTTACGAAAGGAAAAGAGTTTAAATTAAAACTTGCCTTAGATCCTTCGATTAACTTGAGGCGAAAGTTGGCTATAAATGGCAGACATTGGCGATCTCCCGGTGACTAAATGGAATTAAACTGATCAGAGAGGGTATTCACACATCGGTTGTCCGTCTCGCCTTAGTCGTAATTTTTTACAAGTATTCTACTGGTAAAGGGTAGGTTTCGTTGAAAGTTATAGAAAATACCCCCGGGTTTCTACACTTTCGAGGTCCTATCTATCTCTAGCATTTCATTTTTTGCCTCTGCATACGATATACCCTTCTTCATCCCATCAATAAAACCTATTCTCTTTCATACCCCTTCCCCGGTTGCCCAAAATCCTTCCTTCCATTTCAGTCTTGAGCTACCCATCCCCCCTTATTACTTCCTCCAGCCACCTTATCTTCTCATCCCGGATTTCATTCAGAAGTTTTGTTTCCTCATCCACCATGCTTACAGCTTTCTCGTTTGTCCTCCATCCAATCCACCGCACCTTCTCCTTCCTTTTCTACACCCGCATCTCAAACGCTTCTTCCTAATGGATACATTTTAGAAATGTTGTATATTGTTCTTTATTTTTCTGGCTCTCTTCTAGGAGAATATCCTGCGATATCTGGGAATGTTTGGCGGTTTCGATCAATCGAAAGCTCCACGGTGTAACTCTCGCCTCAAATTGATAACCCCTAATATGTATCTAAGTCGATTACTTAGAATGAATTTATATACATTTATGCTTGATTAACATGCCTATATTTATTTAGTGTTTCTTACAGCTGATTATATTTTGAAACATAATCTGAATGCAGCATGTTAATGGCTACCAAAAATCGCGCTCTAACAGCCTTCTTATTACTCATCTTGGAACGATATATTTCCCTGCGAGTTTTGCGATTTGACATGAATGGATAAATGTATTGCGTAGCTCGCTATTTGATTATTATGCTTCCTGATGCACAGCAATGCATTCGTTTTTCGAGGAGGATTCATCATATCCTCTGGCAGGGGATAGAGGAAGTCGCTGCATTAATTCTTTCCTCTTGATTGGAAAAAAATATTGAAGAGAATCTCCTCTTTCAAACCTGCAATACCCTGTCCTACTCTTCGTGTTTAAATCATGAATGCTGATAAATCTATGTGTTTCAATGAACTTCGTTTCTCTCCATGACGATTATCTCGTATTAATGTCCTAATGATTAATTTTACGGAAGAAAATCTTGCTTGAACGTTTCTGTTATAGTCATGCGAAGATATTTTGGTGCGTCTGAATTCTTGGAAAATCCGAAATACACTCTGAAATAAGGTTACTCTGCTTATTGATCCACCCCAATGCATCATTTTGATAAAAAATCTGGAAGCTTTATTTTTTTTCTCGCTAATGCAAGTAGAGGAGCAACTTTCTTTTAGATTAACTACTTAATTTCTACTTGGAGGTTCGAATGGATTATCGGGTGTGTAAGTTACTTTTCCTTGTCTTATTACTCATGTTGAATGCGTAAAAACTTTGTTAGTTAATTTCCGTTACGATTAAGAAAAAAATAATTATTCGACTTTCAGTCCTGAATTAGGCTGACTACTACCCTCCTCTCTACCATGTCCCATGCTAACTCCTTTGTATTCTTACAGCTCTTCTGTTTCTCGTCCTGGTCTGCCTGGACGGTTCGGTTTTTATCGACCTCCCTTAATCTACTTTCCTTTTTATCATATCTCTTACAATAACTATTCAGAAAACGTAAGGAGTTGGATTGTATGAATTTAGTAGTCTTGGAACGAGTTTCAGACGAGGAGTAGTGGTGACACTCAGCATTAAGAGAGGAATTTCGAACTGTAAAGGATTTATAGGTCAAGCTTCGGTTCACTTCTACCCATCGCAAGAAGACAAGATGGATTACTCAAGAAAACTCATACTTCATCGTTCATTAAGAAGTGTAGTAATCTAAACTCAGAGGGTATTTATTAATATCCGGCGCACTCAGCACGCCTTTCTAACTTCAGACGAATTTAAAAGCTAGGTGCTATAAATATTTATGAAAAGTTTCTCTCTCGTAATAACTTGGTAAGTTTTGATCGAAGCGTGACATAATGGAAAATAATATTTGTAAAATACGGTGGGATGAACGTTATGAGGCTCTTGACGTTCTCATAAATATGAGGTAATTCTTTTTCAGAAATTTTGAGAATGTCTCCTTGGGAAAAAGATCTTATGTGTATCCTATCACGTATTTTCAGTCTATCGGAGACGCCATTCGATAGGCAATAAAAAAGATGGCTGGACCCGAAGTAAACGGGCGAAATATCGCCATCACACCCCAAATCGATTGATACGAATGGTCGAATGGAAAGGCCGTGAGCTTGTCCGTAGAATGAATTTAGAACGATTGTGCGTTTCTTGGGCAATGGGTGAAGAATTCGCTGGGACACAGGCTGAGGGCGTGGAGAAGGGAGATTTAAGGGTGACTAGGAGAAAATCGGGAGGGAACGTAACTGGAAGTGCGGGCGGCGGAATGGCTGGAAGACGAGAAGTGAAAGGTGAGGACAGGTTTCAGGATGCGTAAGCGAAGTCTGGAGTCCCTGCGTGGAGCGAGAAAGCAAATTGGAGACGCCTTGTCACCGGGACGCTATTGAATGGAAACTATCCACTTACCTTGGGTCCCAATTTTGCCTCTTTCAGCCGGCTGGCTGATAACTTGTTTACATCGCTTTCCATGATTCATTAATCCAGAGCCCTACCCCGTCCCACGCTTGATATTTAAGTCACTATCATCCTAGCGAGCACGCATTAGATAAATTTCAAATAACTTTTATTTTATCAAAAAATGAAGTTGCTCGTCCTTATCAGTTGACAAGAGATGTGGTAGACATCAATAGGCTTTATGGAAATTATTTTTTAAGGGTTATATTATGCGTCAATCTCAAAAATTTCAAACTGTTTACATCAGTAGTCATATGAAGTCATAAGGTTTTTCAATGCATGAGCTCTCTGTATCTTTGTTAGTTTTAACGTCAAATATTTTCCTTTTTCTTAAAATATTGCTGTTGTAAATTACATTCAAACTTTATATCAAATTTTTGTTTTTTTACGTGTTATCGTACATTTTCACATTTCTTATTAAGCATTAGTCATGATATTTTTTGCGATTACTTTAATTAGATTTTCATTTTGTTATAATTTTGAAAGAACATGATGCTGCATTAACTAAATTAATTCTACAGTTGTGCTAACTAGAGAGTGGTCTTGAGGCTTTTTAAATATGAGTATAAATCATAATAAAAACTTTAGCTCAAACAGCTAAATATTTGAACAAAATCAATGTGTGTGAGGGGGAAGTCGGTATTAGAGCATATGAAGATATGCTGAAGCTGAGCCAAGAACCAAAGGAATCTTGGTAGAATGTGCATGGTGATTGCATGGTGATATTATCCATCTTACTAGCATTCACTGAAATAGCGACACTTATTACTGCTAATATTATTGTTTTTGTGTGTTAAAAATGACCTCAAAATTGTTCTTCCCCTCGTACTAGTATTTTTATCCTAATTTTGCCCGGTGGCGACTCGATCACTTGTTAATAGCGTTAAAATTAACGTAATGCGCGCCCTCGTTGTGTTAACACTGATTTTGAGCTTGTTACTTTTGTTAACATACTTTGCCACTCAGTCATGTTGCCCGATCGATAGACTGGAGTGCAGGGTGTGTGAAAACAGGCAATTAGCATGGCTCGGAGGTGTAAGCAGCATCCGTTAGTCCAACGGGTAAAGCGCTCGATTACTGAAGCAATGCGAATTCATCCTCTTGATCTGGTGTTATCTTTTCCAAAGCTGTAGTTCCTTAAGTTTAGCGCGCGGTGAGATATAACCACGGAGTATGGCATTCACATCTCCACCGTCGATAAGAGAATATGTGTTGTCTATAGCGCAGGCCTATTGATCATTATAGTATTACCCGACGGAATTCTCGTATAAAATCGAGATTTTTGCCAAAGAAATTGAAATAGCTCTCTTTTTTTCCCCTTTTCATCCAGGCTAGCGCCTAGGTTTCTGAGTTCCTTAACTAAAAAAGTGTAAATGAGTTCCTTGCTCAAAATTAATGGCGTGATCCGCTATGGCTAAACTTTATTTTTACATATTTTATTACTACATTGTAATTTAAAGATTGAAACATTTGAAAATAAATTTAAAATATGTATAATTTGCTACACTGTTAGATATTGTAATAGTATAATGAAATGTATATGTAATGGTACGATTATAACGCATGTACGACGATCAAGAAGTACTATATTTTTTTATAATCCACAGTAACTGCGATTTCCTATGCTTCTGGAATATGGTACTTTAGTCTGCTCCAGAAATATGCTGCTTTAGACTCGATAGCTATTTCATCATGTATAATCCTAAGATGTGAATATTTATGTTATTTAAAGGCTAAATTTCAATGCTATTACAATACATACTGCATAATTTTTGCCATGGCTTGGATCATTCTCAGAATTCTTGTAACAGTTCTATTATAAATTGATAATTTGAAACATTATAGTAATCTCATTCTACTTAACCTACTGGAAACCAATAAGTCTGATTTATCGTTTTTTTAACTACATCTGGGAGTTTAATAACACGGAAAAATAAGAGGGAGAAAAATATCACCTTATGACAGTTCTAGTAATAAGTCATCTCTAGAAAGTGAACGAAATGCCAGAATTTGGGACGTATGGATAAGAATTGTCCAGAAACCTATTAATCAACTGGTTGAAAACTCAAATAAACGAATGAATATATCGATACCAACGGTTTTAATATTTTTATATATTTTATTACTACATGGTCGTCACTTATTTAGTATTAAGCAAAGATGTGTTGTCTCTCTTAAGGATACATATTACAACTAACGGATTAAGGCAGTTATTTTTTAAGAGGATTGATTATTTACCCGGAATTCACTTTCCAATATGATGTTAGATTATACTTAAATGGTAAAGAGGCTGCATGAATGGGAAAGTTATAAATACATCTTGTCCATGATATTTAAGTTTTAAAATGACAATCAAGAATTCTAAAGAGATCCGCGTAGTTAGTAGTCACTGCGGTACTAAATACTTGACTTCCCGTATTCCGGCCTTTATTATTATTTTGATCCTTAAACGTTAGCAGCAAGAAAGATATTTTAAATATGTTAATTAGGCAGTCTCTGAAATGTCTCATTAATAATTAAGGCACCTCCAACTGATGTAGGCCCGAACGTGCATATATTTATAATAGCCATAAAATAGATGAAACAACCAAATCATCTATCACTGATGTCAAAAAGGCCTCAGCTGTCGGTAGCCTCACAAAATATCTGTTTTAATCCTCAGTAACTGCGGTTTCCTAGGATCCAGGAAGCTGCGGAATAACTCACGCTGGCGGCACGCTTTCAGAGCAGTGTGGTTGTTCCACCAATCGTGACATGTAATGGTCCACTTTTCTTCCTCCCACGTTCGTCGTCCTCTCTCCGTTGTTCACATATCATAATTTCACGTCAGAGGTATTCTAAGCGGCTATCAGCTAAGCTTTCTGGTATTTATTCAAAGTTGTATATATTCTCTCGTAGAAGCCAGATATTCTGACGACTTCGGTTTCATCCTCACGGAAATATAAGCAGGGGCGGGTTGATGGAATTTCCGTAAGTAGGCTGGAATAACTCATAATAAAAACGATGTGCAGTTACACTATGTTTTAATGCTGTCTACCGGTTTTGGCGTCTATAGTGATATTTTTAAAAAGAACAGAAATAAAAATTATAAATGCGAACCTTTTATACTAACTCATGTAAGACGAGGTGGGGAAGGGGAAACGTGGGAGAAGAGGGGATGAGTAATGAAAGTTTAAATAAATTTGATCCGTTATTTATTATATATGTTATTTTATATATTAGATGATCCTTCCTTAAAATTCCCCATCATTTGTTATTCTGATACTTCGACATGAAATGCCGAGAAGAAGCTATTACGTGCAAGAAGAGGCGACATGTGGTTCAACCCCTACGAGATGTGGTGCACTTACATGGTGCTCCCTGAGGCGGCTCAATAAAGTATTCTCAATCGGAGACGGCTTATTTTTGGCATCCCGCCACACGACTTACTCCTAGCCGACATATAATGAATCTCGTATGAACAGATTTATTAATACCATGTCCATATAAATCATTATAATGATAGCTGAATTGAAACGTGCATAATATTTCTGAAGATATATTTAAAAATTCTCACGTTAATCTTAATCATAGTTGTTAGTTCTTAGCGTGGGGCCCCGCTAAAACTGATGTGGCGCTCATTCAATCACGCCGATTGATCGGTGGTGTTTCTAATATTATCTCACCGATATAACTATACCTTGAGCAGATATCAGCATGCTTGCTCTTTGCGGTTTTTGAATCCACAAAATTACCACATTGTCGCGTAAGCGACGAGGCTCTAATTCTCTCTCTTATATTAGTAATTGTCGGGGCTTGCACTGTCCCAAGAACTATTACCTGTCGGTAGTCATCAATTTACATATTGACTGCGAAACAGTCTGCTTTATTATGAAGAGATGGAGTGGAATATGAGTGAAAAAGTTTCTTTTTACATGAACTCTTGATATCAACAGAAATGTACACTAATTAGCTATAAGAATTAGCTCTTGTCTTTAAGTAACCATCGATTTTCCCTGCAATGTGTACGCATGTGAAAGCAGGTGCACTCAAACTTATGGGCTATTTTCCGCGAAGTACGGTTTTAGCTGAATATTTTTTGTTACATTTTTATTCCGCGCGAGAGGTAAAAATTTATGTGTGCAAGCAAAAACAACGAGTGAATGCTGATTTTCACTACCCACTGTTAAATATTACATTTTGTTCTATCTAGGCGAATTAAATATATAAATTGTTCTCGGTTTTCCGTCCAAGTAAGAATTTTGCTGGATGGGAGGTGTATTAGGCTGTTCCACCCGGAAAAACCTGCCTGGGCTGAACATAGTCTATCAGGAGACCATATCATCTCCTTTGATGATGCTCTACTGGTCTGCAAAGCCAACGGGTATTGGGAACGTCTACTAAAAAAAAGCCGTTGAAGTCAGACTGGGAAATAACACCTTAAATCGGGACTCAGGGTGCATCCCGAGCAGGCAATCGAAACCGTTAATTCTAAAAATACCGGAAAAAAGGAGACTGCAATGCACCCACAATTATACAGATATTATATTAATTATGTCTACGCTTATATACCTGAGGTATATAAAAGTATACAGAATGTCCTGGGAATCATTGCTCTGAAGACGATGGAGGAATATTCCACCGAAACGTTTTCAGGAGCCAAAATCCTTTCTCGACGGAAACTCGAAGACAATTTAAATATACTTGAAAGAAAACCGTAAAGCGTGAATTTTTACAATTTTTTCGGCGTAAAGCGTTACGTACGTTATTTCAAGCGTTTCGTCCTCTAAAGCCCATATATTCACGTCGATATTCATTATTATTTTGAAACAATCATTTTATTTACTCAGATTTTTGATGAAATAATTGATAAAAAAAGAGAGAAGGAGGAATGTTGGTGAATGACCATGCGGCAAAAATTGTGCATCATACATTATTTAGCGTTACCCATGATGTTAGTGACAAATGATAGTTTGTGGATTGGTTGTTGCTACCTAATTTATCATATTTGGGAGTGAATCGTGGTATCTGTTACTTTGGCATTCAAGCAATGCCAATGATAAGCAAATAGAGGATGGAAAAGAGCAACGTATCTCATTATTCTGCCATTATTTAGAGATGCATCTGATTATTCCATGTAGCCGTTAACAGTTATTAGCAATTATGGACTTTATTTCATTCCCTTAAACTTTTTATAAAGCATCGTTTGATTTTCTAACGATGCAGATAAATTATATTCCATGACTTTTAGTGAATTCCCTTGTCGGACCGATGATACGAAGAATTTTATTGATACGTCTCATTAGGATCAGAATTTGATTAACCATTGTCGATGATGGAGACTATTTACGTTGGTATTCCTTGTCCATACCCTGCAGTGAAAAATGCGAAGTGTGCACCTTGTGCCGAGTTCTACACCCGATTACGAAAGCGTATCAATTCGTCAAACCTAATGTTAACATGAGCAATTTCATTGTATATGAAAAATGTCAGGTTTTAAGTGCATATAAAGTTAATTCTTTTAATTATTAATTGGCTAATAATTCACTTTGTGACAAATATACTGTAACTTATTCGTTAAGGAGTGCCTAATAAGCGTGTACGTTTGCGTTGACAACAGAAAATAATGGCTCTTGCCATGCAGGCTTTAAACTTCCCAGTTTCGGGGGAGATTGCATATTGTTTTCCTTGAGGGGAGAGCAATGCAGTCGCCGAGCTTAGTGAAAATATTTATTACGAGATCTGATGTTAGCGCTGAAGGGTCAACAACATCTAAAATCCTTGGTGTACGGATCGGATAACATCAGTACATGTGGATCTACGAGTTTCGTTTCTCTGAATTCCGGAACTTCGTGGGAAACTTCAGGTGGCCCTGAGTAAAGTACGCTCCAGCACTGAAGGTGTGAATTTCGCAAACCTCTGAATGTAATACGAGGTAAACAATGTTCTTCTTAATCAAAAAAGTCACTTCGGTGGACTATAGGGCTTGATCCTTCCATCGTAAACATTTTCCATGAGGTTCATTGCTGGGGGATGTTTCCTAATTCCAAAAAGTATTCCTATAGTGGAGAATCCCAAAGAGTGGTACTGGATAAACCATTATGAAAACAACCAAGATTACAAGGCAAGTTGTGCACTTGATTCTGAGATCACGTCAATTCGTCAAACCTAACCTGTTAAAATGAGCGATTTTATTGTACTTTTAAATGATTAGGTTTAAAGTATATGTAATATAAAGTTTATGTAAAGCAGGTATAAAGTACATGTAAAGCAATCTTTGAATGCTTTATTGGCTAATTATTTTAGTTATGCAAATTAATTAGCACTTTTTCAACGCACTGGAGATGGATGCCAATTCTCAATGTATGTGACCATTTGAAGCTTTGCGCTATAATAGCATAAAATAGTAATTATTTTCCAGGGTCGTGCATTATAAACTCAGGTATTTCATTTACCAATGCAATATTTACGTAGTGCTCCAAAGAATTTCGATTATTTCCATGTTGATGGACTTTTTTTTTCATTAAAATTTTTAAAGTTCGTAAAACTATTCTGCTACCGTAGTATCAGCAAATTTTACGTTTACAGTATCATTGCTTCTTGAGAATGTCATGATCTTCCGCTTCGTTCAACGAATCAGTACATCAATATAAGGAGAAAATAAAGTGTGTTTTTAAACTTTGCGCTTCTAACTAGGTGGTGTTTTACAGCATTCCTTCAATCAATTAGGGTATTATATTGGTAGGATTTAAATCCTAATAAATACTAAAACCATGAGATGATGGGTTTGAAAATGGAACGATATGCCAGTAGGATAAAAACTGTCCAAAAATCGACCAATCAGCTGGTAGAATACTCAAATAATTATAATTAGTTTTGGTACATGCTTCTGTTATGATTAGTGAAAGGGTTACATGCATTGGAGGATGGAAAACCCGAAAATGGGTAACACTAAAGGACAACGCCGCGGAAACCTTCGCGGAAATTATATTCACTCATGCACTGCAAGTAAAATTATTAATATTGGATTGTTATCCATAAACGCTATTTAAGTGTAATAGATGTCATTAATAAACGTATACCTTATAATATTAAATTGTTTATGGAAGCATTCCAAAATGTCTCCTAGTAGGCTTTTCTTATTTATATCTTGACTACTGAAAGGTCCACACCAGTAGGTCTTGTGATATCGGTATTGTGTTAAATTTTAAGTCCTGTTCTGAGAGAAGCGGGTCTTTGGTATTTTGACTCGGGGATTGATTGTTTATCTGGTAGCTGCGTTAAATGAGGCACATATTTTCTATCTTCCCGTTTCGGAAAAATATAAAAATTCAAGAGTATACGTAAAACAAATTTGCTGATTTGGAGCTCATTTTATCCCTAAGGAACCTTCCGTACGCTCTGACCTTTATATTTAGTTATTCCCTGGACATCTGGGGCGATAGAGAATATTCTATTCTCAATAATGATTTGTATCGCAACGTGAGCGCAAGTAACTCAGGAGGTAGCGATAAATTTTGGTAACTGTAAGTTCAAACTCTTTACTCGACCCGTCTCTCTTTATCTCTCTCTCTTTCTTCCGATTTTGATCTCGACTTTCCATTCATCTTCGAAACTGAAGTAATTTCCTTTGTTTCATCTCATTCAGTGGTAGGGCTGGAGAGCATTCCAGTGCGTTTTATATTTAAATCTCATTTGGAATCGATGCGTAGTTTCTTCTTGACCGAAGTTCCCTTAAATTAATGTTTTCCACATAAATTCGACTGTGCCCTCATGGAACAGCGAGTCATTGCGAAGTTTTCAGTGGACACCCCTCGATTTTTTTCGGAATACGTCCGAGGTGCGATTTTTGGACATTTTATTCAGAATTGGGGTTCAATTTTAGGTTGGTCAATTTAATAAGAATTGTACTCCATATCCATATCACCCAGTGATGACTCAGTTTGCATAGGATTTTATTTAAAACTAGCGGAAGGTACCCGTTGAAATTCAGCGGGTGAGAAAAACGTTGAACTTATTATATCAGGAAACCTGACTGACAAAGGTTGAAGAATACTGTCAGCGTGGTCATTTGAGGAGCTCGTAACCTATCTTGTACTTTGTGTTCTTTGTATTAGAGACGCTGACACCAGGGTATTTATGTGTATCGTTTACTACGTAAATGTTCTCTCATATGCATGCAGTGCCTTTATGAGAGCTAATTTGAACATAAAATTTATCGACTTCCCCCCGAAGTAATCTATCATGGCCATTGGGATTTCTTGCCCTCCTTATACAGATTTTATTTCTATGTGCTAGCATGGGCCTGCAGGTTAACGTTATATTAAAATGCTAGAGGCGCAAATATCCTTTGAAAATCAAATATCTGGTTGTCAAGGAAATATGCTACTTTTAATTTCAAATAAAAATGTGAGATTTTTTAGCTATATCATAATTTTCAGATAAATACCAAGGAAGAAATAAAATTGATTGAAATAATTTGATACTTCCTTTTACTTTCCTATAAATAGATTTTATAGATTAAATAAAATACAATAATGGCACGCTCCCCGTTGTTTTCCATTTACCCCCTTCCCTTCCTTCTTCCCCCCCCCCACCCTCACTGCGACCCCTTCCGCTCTCTCCGGCCAAGACACGAGCTGGTAAAAATTTCCCCTTTTCGAGAACCGTTCGTCAACCGCTGGGAAAAACCCCGTGGTTCGATTCCCGGTCCAGTCGAATTTTTTCTGCTTGGAATCGGCCATCATTTCATCTTCACACCATCATTGTATTTGTAAATTTTATGTGTTCCTATCCACTTTCTTTCTACCTTTCTGTATAAATATTTATGTGAGTATTTGCCGCTGTGCGGTCTGAGTGAATGAGTGAACGATTGTATGCCCTGAACGGGTCATTTCCTACTTGGGTTAGCGTACCCCGAAACGCCTGTTCTATATCTTTCACCACTGTCTGTGTGCTTGAGTTATTCTTTCATTTCGCCTTCTGTGTATGTCATTCTCTCTCTGCCGGTGGGTGAAAAGCTGCCCGCGCGCCATCTACTGGCCGCTCTCATGGGTCATGCCTTGGGGAGTGTTTGATCATATAAACCCCCGCCGATTCCAGTAGTTCCTATGTAGACTGGGTAGCTCGGTGGTCTGAGCAGTGGACGCGACATCCAATGGTCCGTGGTTCGATTCCCGGTCCAGTCGAATTTTTTCTGCTTGGAATCGGCCATCATTTCATCTTCACACCACCATTGTATTTGTAAATTTTATGTGTTCCTATCCACTTTCTTTCTACCTTTCTGTATAAATATTTATGTGAGTATATATATATATATATATCTATATATATATATATATAGATATATATATATATATATATATATATATATATATATATATATGATAGTCTGCTACAAAAATGCTATCTGTCAAGGGGACAGCGTACCAAAAACGCTGAATTTTCAGCAATTTTATGATTGTTCTTTTCAAAATTTGAAGTGAATCAGCTTAAAAACAACAATCAATTGCATCAATGAGAAGGTTTATTTATTTTTATTTCAAATGGTCTTTATTGCGACTTTGTACGACCATTATTATTATTTAAATATGCAAAAGAAAAAAGGTCTACATGCCAGAAGAACGAACTTTATATGTATTTCTTATGGAAACGCTTTTACTCGTCTGGAGTCGAACTGGAGACTAGTAGGTGAATAAAAAGGTGCCATAAACCTTCCGAGTGACATAAAAAATCATGTTGCAAAGTTATACGTCATTCCGTGCATTGGTTTGGTAGTTATAAGTGACCGCTCATTCACACTTTCTTTCTTATATATAAGATGAATATCACAAAGTTTCAAAAATTTCAATTGCTATTGGTCTCTGCGTAGTGATCACTTTGGTGCAGTATTCGATCGATTATTGATTCCTCAATTAATTTTATCTAAGGAATACGTTGGGTCTCGTCATCGATTCCTGAAAAATTTGATGTTTTTTTGGTACATTGCCTGTTTCCAAATTTTGTTGGTGACGCTCAAGTCTCTGGTAACTCGATTTTGCTAAAAAGTTCTTCGAGATATCATCATGTGTAATGTGTCTGTGTAGTGTTCCTATGTAACCTCTAAGGTGCACAGCATGTACTTGTACATACTTGTAATTTGAGAAAAGCCTCGGTGCGCTAAGTTTTCTCTTTACATTGTCGATATAGTCGCACGGTCTCTATGAATTAGCTGACATTTAACCGTCAATTAGTTTAATACATTCGTGGCATGGCATTAGCTGAGTGGATTCTTATCCTTTTTCTGGACTTTATTGTGTACGCCATTGTCTTAGAGTGAAGAATAGTTGCGGTCAATAACGATTTAATTGTTATTAGCCTGAGTATCGAAAAGGGCGCGATCGACCAGTCGCCAGGTAACTTAAATTAATCTTTATCTGAATTGGAACGAATAAATCTTTTAAATAAAACTAAAAATATGAGCTGCAAACGCAAGATGAGAATTGATATTTTACATGAAGATTACTCACAACCGTTTCTATTTGAATATTTCGGGAAATCGGGTCCATAATTTGTTCCTTTCACGTATTGGGACAATGTATCGCGTAAGTGCTCTTTTTATATCTCCATAATATAATTCCCTTGGTTTTGAAAAATATCTACGAAGTTCGAAGAGTATTAGCAAAGTTTGGAGGAATAGCTGAATTTGAAGGCTCGTACGATGTGTTGTTTATCAATATGCAACCTATTAGTCATTGATATTTTAAGTTTTACTCGTTGTTTGTTGATTTAATTAAATATATTCAATCCTGGACTGGAACTTAAATTTATGACCCTCGCGTTGAATTTATGAATTGTATTGAATTTCAAGATGCACCTTGCCGAGTATTCTCCCTGCGTTTCGAGTAGATATTAACTTCGCGGGCCTGTTTTGTGAACAAGGAATGCGTAATTGAAATTTCTCAATATCTACGAGCGCTCTAAGTGGGAACTCTTAAAGATCGCACTCCTGACTCCAATCTAGAGCGATTTAAAATATCTGCTCCTCACAATTCGCCCTCTGATTCAATGGAACTAACACAGTGCATCTCTTATTGCTTTTTCCATTGAATCAACTCGTTTTCAAATCAAGCTGCAGGCCCTAAGCTCTTGGTGTAAGAGGTTTGAATGTAGAGTACCTTACTATCGCGATTGATCAAACCAACAATGAATCCGATGAATCGCTAATTTTCGTCCCGGTATTTTCGCTTACTCGGCTCCTGAGTATCGACGCGTTCCTTCGAAGAGTTTTAGACATGTTTCGCCCGTGGCGTGTTGGCCGAATGATTTCGCTAGCTCAAGTGGTACTCGACTCATGCAGAGACGCGAAAACCCTCTTGCTTCCTCGTCCGTGGGGCATTGTTGCGATCGCGTATTCCACCCACTTCTGTTTACCGAGTCGCTTCGGCGTTCACTAATGCACACACGTATACGTTTCTATTCCCGTCCTTAGCCTATTGCTTAATCAGCTCCCTTCTGAGATGACTTTTTGTTCTGCAGTCGTTCTCATTTTGTATCATTTGAGTAGTGCTTACTTCGTTGAGAGGACTCGTTGTCGTCTTGAAGAAGGAAAATTTGATATTGCGTCACCAAGCCATCATGAAAGTGGGTGGGACTCGAGGTTTATTCAGCTCCGTCTCCAGAAATCAGTTCACTCCTGCAGATGGCGAGAGATTTAGAAATTTCCAACGAAGGTTATGGCCGATTGCAGGAACGGTACACCTGTATTCCATTGAGTTATAGGACCTCTTAGCAATGACAACCATTTAGTAAGTGTGGCCGAGACATTCGATAAATTTATTGGTTTAACAAATAGCATCGTAACTAATGGATTGGAGTTATGAGCTCAATAAGAAGCCAAAATGGCGGAAGCTCAATGAACCTCTTGGAGTTTTAATTGCTTGATAAAATAGTTGCTTTGAGACAAATGGCCAGTTTGTTTACTCTGACAAATTTTGATGTGTATTGACAATTACAACATATGATAAACCACTATAAATTTCATCCAGCAAAGAAGTAAAACGCTCAAGTACTCACTCATTGGCACAATGGGTTTGTGAAGAACGTAATTTTAGGTTAAATAGAGGGAAAAGTTCCCAGAGGAAAACCCAGGAATAAGTTCATGGAAAAAATAAAGAGGAATGTGCATTGACAAAGCTCCCAGGAAGTAAGAGACCTAACATTAGATTGCGAGGGATGGAAGGATACATTCAAACAATCTCAGGATTATACGACCAATGAAAATTTGAAATGCATGCTCTCGTAAAATGGGTGAATTTTTCTATTTAAATTAAGACTTAAGAATTATAATTTCTTTATTTTTTTAACACATTTATTATTTTTACGCCATGTATATTTTAGCCATGACACTTCGTCGTTAAAATAAATAGTCATATTCAAAAATTGTAGGCAAAATATCTTTTCATAATGAAGCATAGGTTTCAAATTTTTGCGATCCATTTTCTTGAAAATTGATGTAAAAAACCGTGAAGTTTGCTTTGCGAGTTGAAAATACTTATTAATAATTAAAAATCGCCAACTGTGCTCTTGTTGATCATAAAAGTTCTTCCAGTGTTTCGTGTTTCTTTGTTTCTGGCAATTTATTGTTTCATATTAGCACGTGTCACTTCTTCATTGAATAGCACAAATGATTTACGTAATGCTTTTACATACTGAAAGATACGTTGTTCATATCTGCATCTGATACGCCGCTCTTCACGTAGCAAAGTATTACTAATTATGAGTTCTGTTCACGTATTAAACAGAGGCATCATTATCTGTCTAAAGTGCCTTGAAAGTAAAATCACCATTGATGAATAATGCTAAAAATTCTCCGTCGTGAAATTTCTTCAAGATGTGGCTATGATGCCGCGTGTATTTACATGGATTTTACGAATGTGAAAATTAGCATACAATTTTTGAACTAACATCAATCAGTTATCAGGTTATGCTCTCATATTAACCTTTGTACGAGTATTAATGAATGCTTCTACCTGTTGGACTTCATGAATTACAATAAAAGATGAATAGCCTTATAGGAAGCATATCAAAAGCGCTAGGAAGTAAAATTAAATCACCTCGAAGAACGGAGTAATTACATTTCTTGGAATAATCAGCTCCTTTTGTACACCTAATATTAGTAGTTTTATGATCATAATTGTATTATTTGATGTTAAATAAGAATAGAATGAGTTTATTTCTATGCTTTGGGTACAAAACCCCTAAAAGCGACAGAGTAGTTCATGGTGATGTACATGAAGTTTGTACATAAAAAGAATAGTATTTTTTATAATATAAATATTACAATAATTTTAACATTTAAACCAGAAAACAGGTCTTGTCATTTTTAGTGTGAGTATATACATAACTGATTGTGTTACAAAAATATTTTAATAATTTAATATTTAAACAAGAAAACATATATTGTCATTTTAATGTATCTACATAACTTATTGGTGGAATATGAAATTATAGGATGTATTATTAGAAGATTGCAAATGATTACATTTTTTAACTCACTAGACATAGCTGTTAGTTTTAACTCACTAGGCTAGGTATATGTAACTTTCTGAAGAAAAACTACTTACTTTAATCGAAGTAAGTAGCAAACATTATAGAAACCTGTAGCAAAATTGGATGATTTTTTTCTATGTGAACCCTCATGGAGTGAATGGTTATTCGAGTGAAGAATTGGTGGTATTCTTACAATTTTAGTTCTCCTTTCAGCCGGGCAAATTCTGCTCGCAAATATGCCAAACTTCTTTCTTGCCTTGGGTTTGACTAGGAAAAGCATGGAGATTGAGGAGAGACACGTAATTCCCGCTAAATATTGCATTTTAGATGGATTTTTAAGACGCGTATCGCGTGTACTGACTTAACTACCATTTCCTTGGTCTTAAATCAAGAGCGCCAGACAAAATTTTACCTCCAGTGCCCACCGGATCGTGTTCAGGATCAGGAAACACTTGTCCTCTTGGTAGAATCCAAAGGGTTTCCACCACCGCCACCCCCCTCAACACTATCAACTTTATTGCCCGCATCAACATTTCAACTTGTCCCTCACGGTGAGCACCGCAATGAAATTTCCAGCGGTATGACTCTTCCGCTGTCCTCCTTCAGTGTTTTTATTTCTCGCAGCAATCAGTGGCACGACACACTCCTAACCGACTCAACTCCCGCTTCACTCACGGGCATGTAGATGCCTACATTTTTTTCAAAAACTCCCAGTCATTTTCGTTCGCCGTATTTTTTTTACTTTTGATTCCGGAGTCACGATGTTGCATGCCTGGAGACGAAAAATGGCTTCAGTCCTCTCGGAATCCTGCGGAGTTTCCTTCGGCACGCAAGTGGAGGTCTTGAGAGGTCATTAGGTGAAGTACTTGAGCGGCGAAGGCGGCGGGAATGGCATCATATCCCTCGACGGTTTTTTCTCCCGCGCCGTTCCCCGTGCGGAAGCATCAGGACGAAAAATACACGGCAAATAAGATGGAAAACCCACTCTCTTTTTTTTAATCTCCTTTTTTCTCCCCATTCCCCCCTCCTCGGGGTGTATTTTATACATAAACACACTACCGCATGTATGTATATAAATGTATACACGACTCCTTTCTCTCGCCAAGTGAGCTCTTGTGCTTCCTAAGTTCTTTTTGCCTGAAAAATGCTCGAATCCGATGTGAATAACTCGGGCTGCGAAAAAACCCCCGACGGGACGATGCCATCCAGTGTGAAGGAGAGAGAGTGTGCCAAGCAGCAAGTTTCTGCTGAGCAAGTGTTCCTCTGCGAGTCTTTTTGGCTGCCTAACCCCCCGAGTTCCCTCGCGCAACATCCCTCCCATATCTCACCCCGCTCATTTTTTTAATTCATATATTTCCAACTTATTTTTCTTTCTATCCTACTCCCTTCCGCATGTCATTGCCGAAAAAAGCAGGTTATTAAAGCCTTGTCCTTTAGTGCTGGGTATTGTTCCTTTTTTTATTCATCCACACTGTTTGTTGATCTTTTTTTAACTCTGAAGTGTGTATCTTTGCGCTTGCACGAGTGCCGTAAAAGCTTGGAGCTCGCGTGTTTCCTCGTGATTGTTTCTGATTTATTCCTCCTTCCACCCAACAACTAACCTTAACTCGGCCTTCTTCGGACCGACCCCCCTCCCTTTTCCTGCCCAGATACCGACTACTGCCTTTCCTTTCTGCATGCTGCAGCAATGCGCTTATTTCCTTTCCCTTGGAATTGCTTTCTCTACCGAATTTCTAGCCTTCCCTCCGTCTTTTACTTGCTCGTTCACCTATAAGCATCAAATTCGATGGGCTGCTTAAATCGCAGAGCATAATTGCCGAATTTCTAGGCTGAAATACGTTCAAATCGCCATGAAAAAATTAAGCTTCTATACATCTGAGCGCGATATATATTCGTTGTTTTTTACGCTTTATAATAGTAATATGGGAGATATTAGTTAATTATTATTTAAGCATTCTATCGGTAAAGGTAGATTTTGTTGAATTTCAGAGAATCTCCTCCCGGTTTTCTACACTTTTAGGGCCTATCTCGCTCTAGTATATCCTTTTTTGCCTCAGCATACGATCTAACCTTCTTCTTCCTGTCCATGAAACGTATTCTCTTTCTTCCCCTTTCCCGCATCCCCAACATTCTTCCCTCTATTATAGTTTTGAGCAACATATCGCCCTTTATTACATCCTTCAGCCCTCTACCCTGCCTATCCCGGATTTTATTCAGAAGTTTCCTATCCTCGCCCACCATCCGTCTCATCGTCAGGTGTGAGAAAAATAATTCCTTGTTAGTCTTCCTTTCCGTCGACCTCACCTTCTCCGTCCCTCTTCACACCCGATGAAAAAAATGTCTGTTAATAAATGTGAAATGAATAAGTTACGTAGTAATTTTTCTCGCCGTCAAATTCAAAATAAGAAATGAAGTTCCTGACGTATAATTATTGTTTTCCAATCAAGGCTATTGAAGATTGCTACTTGGCTTCTCCTTCAATAGAGCTGAAAGCTACCACATTGTTATGCTGTCTTTATTGCAATGTTAAGTATGGATTTTTTCATAATTTCCAGGTTGTTGGTGTGATGTCTTGAAAAAATGTACTTGATGATTACCAACCGATCGCTTCATCGGTTCATCCTTTCATTCTTATATTTTCCCGAAAGCTGTTGATAGTTACTCCCTTTCTTCGTACGACTAATTATAAGTTTTTGAACTTTTAACTAAAGACGGAAAGTTTTGGAATTAATGAGCTAGTTTCTTGTAAAATATGAAAAAAGCACCGTTAAATTTATACAGCGTAATGAAACAAAAAAAACTAATGCTAGTTTCATTTGAGGTGAAAATAGTAACAGTATTGCAGAGATGTTTGTAGAAAAACTATATCTTGCGAATTGCTTAGAATTAAGAGTATAGATTTTTCTCCATGCCCCTGGTAAGAATATTATAGTAAAGTATTTTAGCCGTAATTGCTGAGGGAGAAAAATTAATCACATTTTTTTATATGTATTGGCAAGTTTTATTTCAATTTTATCATTCCGAGGAGTATTAAAAATGTCTTTTAGTAACTGTTATAGTAACTTTGAAATGATAATGAGGTAAATTCCTCTTTTTCAGTACTTCTTAATTGATTTATAAATACTCTCATTTTGTACTTTCGCGTTTCTTCGGTCGCTAAAGTCAAGGTGCAATTTTATTAGTGATGACAGTACCAAGTATGTTTCAATCCAGAGTTTTTTATTGGTACAACTATTTTCAACGGTACTACGTCATCTTCAGGTACCTTTGAAGCGTTGAAACTAGTTGTACCAATAAAAAATTCTAAGGATTGAAACATAGTCTGTATTGTCAATATTAATTAAATAATGGACTTCCGAAAGGTTACGCCTGAAATGAATGAATTCACGTATAATTGTTGTAAGGGATAATGGTATTACTTTTAATTCTTTGCATGCATCATCAGATGTAATGTGTATGTATCGGTTATGTTAAATGTGGTAACGTAAGTATATTTTTGACCGCAGTGTTGCAGTGAATATGGGGAGCACTGTGCGGCTTGGGAGTAGGCTCGCTCGTTAGCGCTAATGAAATGCAATTTGCGACGAAACGAGGTTGCAGCGGTGGTGATGACTGAGACTTTTGGGTGAACAATTTCCCTCGATGCGATTAAGAAGCGCACTTTAGACTAAAACCCCCTTGGGGTTGGCTCGCTTCCCTGCTCTGTTATGGCACCTTAGGACCCTCTCTATATCCTCCCACTTTGTAGGCAAAAACGAAAACACCTTCGTTCTCAAACAATTCAGCCTCTCGTTTTCTCTCGCTTAACTTTCATCATAACAAAATAATCTGAGCGCCACTCGAGTAATTACAAATTTTCTCACGAGAATATTGCTAATACATTGTAATAATTATGGAATTCCTTTGCTGTTTTATTCTCAAGTATCATTCCATTATTCCTGTTGAAAATGGTGAGCTAGAAAGTTGATTAATTCATTTTTTATCCTGTTTAAAATGAATATAAGTAATATTTGATCCTGATCAGTGACCTGCACCGGATTCTCTAGTCTCGATTCCACCTCCTCTTCAACATGTCCTCACCTTCCAGCTCTTCATCCATCCATTTTTGCGACCTCCCCCAAATCTCCGCCATAGAATTTCTTTCCTCACCTTTCATTCCTGATTCTCTATTGGCTTTTTGCACCGAGGAGTACCTTTTTACATTCTCCTGAGAAGTATTCTAACTGGTTTACTTAAAATAAGGAAAATATGTACTCTACGTCGTTAAAATTAGTGCATTTAGAGTTATGAAGCCCCTGCTTATTTCTGAAGGCGATTTAAAAAATTGACATCTTCAATCAGTAATCACATTTCAAGCTCTTTTCCTGTACTAATCGAATGAAATTTGAGGAGGCATTTCATTATTGTTATCAATTGGTGCTTATGGAATTCGAAGACTTTGAACACCATTTACCAGTTTTTTTCCCCTTATCCAATTATTCATCTTCAATCATTTTGAATTTAACCGTATAATCGGTATAAAAACACCATTTGTTTTCCTTATGATTAGAAGAGAAAAAGAAGACACTTTCAATTGTAGTAATGTACGTACGTTCTTTTCAAAAAGCTGAAAAATATAATTTTATATGACACCATATGATTTATTTATGCAGTATGTTATATGCTCTGTTGGATAAAGAGTAAAATAACTTCCACCGGAAACTATAAATGTCTGTTTGTCTATATCTATTAGCCAAAGCAATCAGAATTACATTCTTATGCTACGAGGTTCGAAAAGGATTTCAAGAAACGGAATTATTAGAATAAATTTCTGCATATGATGGTAAAGTCTTTATGCTTTATATCGTTGTTAACATTTTCAATGAAATGGTATCGTAGTTATTGATGTGCAAATAAACTTTACCTATGTGAATTACTTTGATGTACATTGTGGAGCAAGTATCTCGAGAAACCTGGGAAAGATCGTTCGTGTTGCTAGACGAAAGATATGGTTAAATAGACATCTATTTTATGTATTTGATATATATCTTACTGATAGTTATTCAATATTATAGCAGTATTACTTAGTCAATGATTATTTTGTTCGTTCTTTCTTTACTCTTTATATAACTCTTAAATCTCCTTTTGATGTATAAAACACTGGTTAAGCATGGTACAACTGATCGTAGACGTCGATGCTCTACATAAACTCAGGACCAAGAGTAAATATATCAACCTCTATAGGCGTATATTTTCGTATTTTGACCCAGTCGCTGTAACGATTTACGGTCCACCAAATATGATTTTATCTTGCTTAATGGTATTGATCTGCCGACTGTGTGCCTTTTCTTTACTCGAAATACTGAATTTAGTGTTTGATAAAATTTAAAGCGTCACCTCTCTTTTTTTCTCTTTAGAATAAACCTTGGGATTTTGATATATTTTTGGGGGTTAAAGAAGGCGTGGCAAGTAGCAGAAGGAATATAAAAGACGGAGGGAAAAAATGAGTTGGAAGTGAAAGGCTGTTTCCAAAGAAGTAAGACTTAAGAAAAAGTTTTGCCCTTCGAGCTAAACGAATCATGCCTAATCCAATCCGTAGCAAACGACCCGGACCAAAAACTTAGCTCGAATGATTTTTAAATTGGCCAAATCCTTTATTCCATGCCCTTTCTTTTTATGGCCCAAAATGCTAATGAATTCTCAGTCTCTGTGATCATTTAGAAGACAGACTTCCCTGGTACTTCATTAACACCATTGTCGTATAGCAGTACATATCTTTATATAAATAATTCTTCTGTACGTGTGTATGCCACTGAACTCCTCCTTAACGACTGGACCGATTTTGATGAAATTTTGTGTATGTTTGAGTGGATCCCTGGATGGTTTAGATTCACAAATGGACCCGGAAATTGGCGCTGCGATCGGGTTCTAGGAATTTTTTTGACGACATTTTTATAGCGACCGTAAATGGTGCCGTCATCATCTATATTGTTACCAAGGAGGCCTTGCTGATTTGTTGATGTTTATATAACTAAGTCAGAGGACTGAGATTGTAGTGGACATTGATAAAGGATCTAATAAATTGATTCGATAAAAGGCGAGATCTCCTCACTTACCCATTTCCACATTGGTGACCCCGACAAGGAGAATAAATAGTCAACATTTAGCGAAAATGGTTTTGCCGCGCGACGACGAGCTTCAACGCTTACGTGAAGAAAATGCCTAGCTCCATCAGCAACTAAATGATTCTGATTGAAGACGCAGCCACACAGACACCGAGCAGAACCCGCCTGCGGTTCGTCGCGTTGCCGTGAAACTACCACCATTTTGGCCCGAGAAACCGAGTCTTTGGTTTTCACAGGCGGAATCTCAGTTCGTTCTGTCGGAGATCACAAGCGAGGTAACAAAGTTCCATTACGTTGCCTAACATTTAAATTTTCGCGTGGCATGTGAGGTTGAGGACATAATCACGAATCCTCCGTCTCAGAATCCTTATTCGACTGTACGATCAAAGCTTATAGAACGTCTGTCAGCCTCTGAGGAGCAGCGCGTTCGCCAGTTACTGTCGGACGAGTACCTAGGCGATCGCAAGCATTCCCAATTCTTGCGGCATTTTCACTCCCTCGCCGGAACGACCGCTCTTCCGGATAACCTCCGGATGAAGACAAGTCGCAGAGCTGTCGGTTTCACAAGGTCATCGTTCCCGGTCGCGCGATCTTCGGTGGTCAAAATGGAGAAGCCCGTCGCACTCTCGAGGTGGTAGATGGTGCTGGTACCATAACTCTAAAATTTCACCCCCCACCCTCTCCCCCAATATTTTTAAAAGGAAAAAAAATCGTAAGTTTATGAATAGAAGTTCATGAATGATTGACCATCTGAGAATAATTTATAGTTATGTTTGTGCATCATAGGTGGCGCTGATGTCGAATTCTGTGTTTTTTGACGTACACATCAATGCGCAAGTCTTCGCACTTTGCATCGTATTTTGGGGTTGTTTGACGAAAGGAAAAGATTGAAATGTCAAACTCAATGTCAAATGTCACTTAGTATATAGTTTATCGAAAATTCCAATATCGAAAAAGCGTTTGCTGAACCCGCTAATAGCTGGCAAGCCAACGTTTGGGCAGGACAACGTCTGTCGGGTCCGCTAGTGTTTATATGTATAATTCTTCTGTACGTGTATGTCACTGAACTCCTCCTACGTGTATGTCACTGAACTCCTCCTAAATTACAGGGCCGATTTTGAAGAAATGTTTTGTGTGTATTTGAGTGGGTCCCTGGATGGTTTAGATTCACAATTGGACACGGTAGATGGCACTGCGATCAAGTTCTAGGAAATGTTTTTTGACGAAAAGTTATTTTTAAAGATTTTTCGGATGTCAGAACATATAATCCCAAATTTCACCCCCACCACCCCTCAATATTTTTTAAAATTAAAAAAATTATAAGTTCATGAATAATTGACCGTTAAAACCTGAGAAGTTCATGAATAATTGATCGTCTGAGAATAATTTATAGTTATATTTGTGTAGCATAGGTGGCGCGAATTCTTCTTGCGTTTGTTGTTGATTAACGTTCCTGGCCCGACGTCCTTCCAATACTTTCGAACAGTCAATGGTATTTTGCACGACACGTACCACAATGCCTGTCGCGAATTGCATTTGCTTGAAGATGACAACCATTGGGATCACACACTTGCAGATGCAGTGCTGAGTTCCTCTCCTAATCAATTTCGCCAACTATTCGCCATATTATTGACGACATGTTTTCCGTCGCAAACTTCTGTTCTCTGGGACAAATATAAAAATTCCATGAGCGACGGTATTTTACATCGCATTCGGACCGCTGATCCGATTTTCCGGCGGAAATATATAACGAGGCGTTAATAAATATTGAGGATATTTTCATTTTCATTTCGAATATGCCACTCATTCATTTCGGTATGCCATCGCCTAACCGCCCAGCAACAGACGTCATTAACAGCGATTTTCAGCGCGAACAACAGTTCGATGCGGCCTTTTGACTACTTTTGTTGCAAATAATGAGCAACTGCTCATTGCTGAGCAAAAGAACATATGTGATCGAATTAATTTGTCCATTGCAGCACAACAAGGCGGATTCTTTTTTTGGACACACCAGGCGGCACTGGCAAAACAGTGATACTTCCGCGCATTCGATCACAATATCATGACTTTGCTTGATGGGGGACGGACTGAAAATTTAGTAATCAAGTTGCCATTGAACGTTCACACAAATCCAGATGCAATGTGCAAAATAAAGAAGCATTCCGGTATGGCTAAAGTTTTGCAAAAATGCAAAGTTATTATTTGGGATGAATGCACTATGGCCCACAAGCATTCACTTGAAGCTCTTGAGAGAACGATGAAAGATCTCAACGATAATACCAGACTTTTCGGTGGCGCTCTGCTGCTGCTGTCCGGTGATTTTAGACAGACATTGCCGGTCATTCCATGCATTACATATGCGGACAAAATTACCGCATGTTTGAAACAATCATACCTATGACGAAATGTCAATACATTACGCCATAACATCAATATGCATGTTCAACTGCAAAACGATCTATTGCCACTGTCATTCTCCAAACAATTGCTCAACATTGGATGAAAGATGCTTTGATTGAAAGCGTATTCCCAGATTAGCGCGCTAATTACATTAATTATGTGTGGCTACGTGAACGAGCTATTTTGGCCGCAAAAACATCGATGTTGACGCTATTAATTTCAAAATACAACAGTCATTGCCTAGCAATGAGATGTTGTTCAAATCGATCGACACTGTTGTCGATCCTGACGATGGAGATGCGTCTCTCGATGACTGTTTCAAAGCACTGATTTCTATTATTAGGAAGTTTAAAAAAAAAAACGTAGGCATAACTTGTACTATTTATGTGCACACCTATAAATTTGATTACCAATTGCACTCATCTCTACATATTATGGACGGGTATTATAATTCCCGCATTTTGTTTTGCTCCCTGTTCTTCCTCCATTTTAATATGGATGAATACCTTCTCACGAAAATGAACGCTGGCAAGTTGAAACGTTCTCTATAATATGCTATGTTCAGTCTATGTACGAATTTCATAGTATTATAATTTAACTCTACTCTCTTGTGACCTTGCTGAGATCATAAATCCTCTTATTCATCTCCTTCTTCCTACTGCACGTCTTAGGCATTAAGCCCTTAATGACACCCTTTAGTCCTGTTTTTTTCATCTCTTGCATAGATGTCCCTGGGATATTCTACCTCTCGCTCTATATTTCCAAATTAGTTCTGATATTCTCTCTTCATACATTCTTTCTTAATGTTCTCTTCTTTTATTTCTCTAGTGTCGTGTCGTATCGTTGATACTTTTCTCGTCGAGTTCTTGGCTAATATTGGTATTTCTTTATCAGTTTCTCTATCAGTTCGTGCATAGCTGTTCTTCTTCAAATTTTAGTTCAGAATTTGGTTGTCGTTGTTCATTTACATTTTTGAGTGTTCTATTATGGCTGCCGTATATTCCACAAGTAATTGCTATTGTTTCATTAAATTTCACTTTGGTTTTTTTCTTCCTCTGCCTCTCCCTCGATCAGTGTGTAATAATTCTGATAAATTCCTTCTGTTGTTGATTTTAATCTCCTGTAGTACACTTTTGTTTCATCCTTGCTACCTTCTTCTGGTGCATAGGTACATAAAATATTTAGATATCCCCTTTCAATATTAAACCATTCCACGATAGTTTTTTCATATATCCAGTGGACTGAGGTAATTTGTTGCGTCCACTTTTCGTTTATGAGATGTGCTACACCTGGCGACTTTCTGATGTGTTGCTTTACTCCTTAACGTATAATTGTATCTTTGCCCATGTTAAATGCGCCTTTCATCTTTTCTTTCAACCTGTAATAGGTACTTTCTCCTTTTGCCATTTTCATCTACCGATTGCGGCTCAATTATTGTTCTATTTTTGTTGAAAATTCCTCGAAATGTCAATGTTGCAATAATAATAATACCTTCAGCAATACCTAATAGTTTGTCCTTAATCAGCTTGCATTTGTCGTTATACGTTTGATCCATTCAATCCGTGGCTCTTTTTGTACGTTTTTGTATATAACCGTTATGTACCTGATCAGGTTACTTGTTTGATGCAAAACTCTCCTCCGTTATCCGGGCTAAGGAACAGCAACGGAGGTTGCTAGGCTACTCGATCCACCCAACAGTCATCCGCAGGCATAGTTGAGATCATTAATTTAGATTATAGTATAAACTTTACTCAGCGAGAAAGAGATTTAAAACTCGGTTCCTTTGCACTTTCCAACTTTTACTGCTCACGTCATTATATATTCAAGAAAGTTAGAGGGCCTCGTGCTATCGAGTTTGCTGCGGTGTATTACTCCTATCTTTTAGTTTACAAACGATTCGGAAATGTTTATGCTTCGGTTACTTATTTGTGGGAGAGAGTGCGTGTAGGAAAACTGTTATTTACTGACTACTATACCTCTTAGTTCTAACGTCATGCTCTGTTTTTCTCACCTGGTCTTTTCGTGAAACACTTCTAATTTTGCCCTATTTCTATTGAAAGTCATCCATTGAGAAGTGTCTCTGCAATTAGACTGAGCGTAGTAGACTCTCAATTTGTTACACATATTATTTACCTATATTTATATCGTTATACATATATGCACATATTTATATTGCGGCTGTATTCTCTCTGCGGCTGAAGGCCTATGGGCCCGAAACGTCCCGATTAAGACTTTGCTTTTCCTATCGCCTTTTATTACACCCCTGTCAAATTTGCCTTTTAAGTGTGGCATAATAGTAGACTAAATGCCGTGGGTATCAGTTATCTGAGGAGTGTTTGCGACAAAAGTAGGATCAGGAATGAGTGGGTGATAAATGACTATGGGTTAGATGCTCCAGTAATGGACATATAGGAAAGGAGTGTGCTTCGTTGGTTTGGCCGTGTTGAGAGAATGGATGAGAGTCGAATAACGAAATAGGCATATAAGAGTGAAAGGAATGGTGCCAGAGGTAGAGGTAGGCCGAGAACGTTGTGGTTGAATGTGCTTGAGGAAATTCTTTGGAGGAGGAATATTAGGAGTCTTAAAAACAGGAGGGCGTGTATGAAGCAGTGTGTGGGGGTGAGGCAAAAGAGGTTTACAAGGATAGGTCAGTATGGAGGAAATTATTGAAGCAGAGTTAGGTGTACAAATATGTATGCATGAGTGAAACTTTGTGAGTGTGCCTACCCCGGAAGGAACGGCATGATTAGTATGTAAGTATGTATGCATGCTTAAGTGTGGCCAATTGGAGAAGATTTCTTTTTGTAAAGATATATATGAGTGTGTATATTTGCAAACATTATAGAATTATTTAATTCACATTACAGGTGCACTTGTTTTATCCTGGCGTTCATGAGACACCATATCGTGCGTCTATGCTCAAGGACAACGTATATCATCCGCTGCATAAAAGTGAGTAAATTATTTAACCATATTACGCACATATTTTCCTTCTTAGCATATTAACTGTGACACTTAGTTTGTAGTGAACCACTGTCACACTTTTCAGGACTTCTAGTTGTCAGAGTTAGATGGAAAGGTGAAGTTGTATTGATTGTCGTTATATTAGTGAAAGCAACGCAAAGCTTTTAAGGGGTTTCCTGAACGACCTATGGCTGGAGCCCATGAGTAGTAACTTTTGTAACAGGCTGACTGCCCTGTTGCTTCTAGTATAATTGGTGGTAATTGGCGTATTTATTATCGGAGTTTAAGAGAACCTGCGTGAGCCTATGCCACGTCAATATTTTGATTGAGTTTTTCTCAAGGAATGCATTTTACGTCAAAAAAATTCTCACAGCGGATATTTTAATTATTTGCAAAGATTATTGTATATCGGCGTCATTATATGTTAATTTTTTTACTTTTTTTAAATGAGATAATGCTCTCAAGTCCGTTATCTATCCTATTAATGTCAAATTTTGAAATGTATTCGGCACATATGCCTTAGAAAAGGAACAACCCTACCTCTGGTATCTGCTACTTATATTTCTCAAAATTATAGTTACATTGGAGTATATTTTTGGTATAATTTGAATGAGAATAAGGGTAATATGCTTCAATTAGCACAAGAAAACCTCAGGATGCAATGTAAGTAACCGTAGTAGCTGTTAAATAATTAATTTAAGTGGTCTTTTGGGAAAGTTAAAATAATTTAGGTAAAGCATCATTATTTCCTTGAAGAAAATTCGTTATTTTACGAGATAAGGGTGCTGGTTGTTCCTAAAGCAAGCGACGTGAAACGTCATTAAAAACCAGTCGAGTAAGACGACTGTTGCATACTATGGAACCTGTTTGTTCACTCTACTGCTTCATAATCTCTCTCATGTCGAATTGAACAATGTATTTTATCAAGAAATGATGCAAATGACGCAGCGCGTTCCTCCAATGAGATGAATTTAGCAATTCTACCAGTCTCTCCCCTAATCAAATATCTTCATCTTCTACTAAGGTGACGCACCGTAGCGGCAATATTATGAACCACTAACGATCTGACTCACGACCTGCGTTGAATATCTGTGTGTTCAGCTAACGTGAAGCGTGGGTTTCGATGACTTGGTGTCGTATCCCGTTCTGATCCTAGTCCTGCCTCCTTCACAATCTGGGGAGCACATGCTCAATTTTCACCCATTCCTCTTCGTTTTTCGTGGCGCTTGTGTGCCGTCGAGGGGAATCTAGAACTCACGCAATCAGGCGGGAAAGAGGTGGAAGTGTTTATTTTTCCTGCGAGTCGTCTGCAGCGCAACTGATGCACGATAAGGTGAAGGCGGGAGAGCCTCTCTGTGGATCTACGCGGCTTAATGTCCCCGACACCGCACACCAACCCTCTGTGGCGCGAACGTGGTTAAAGATATTCCCACCGTCTTCCGCGGGGAGGCAGGCATTTAGATCCGACCAAACGCCGTTCTCGAGACGCGCTTAACAGCCAATCAAAAGAAGGGAAAGAAGCGTTCCGTAAACCCACCGCCGAGGTCGCTTGCATCCTTTTTGATAAGGCACGCTCCGGGAAGGCGCGGCGCGAGGCGTTCTTCTGCCGAGGAACTCGTCTTCAAAGGAGATACGGCTGGAAAGGAAGCGCCCGAGATAGAAATTGTTTTGGCGGAAGTTTTGGATGGCACGTCCAAGTCGGTTGAGCGAAAATAACAAGTGAATGATCAAAAAGGTTGAGAGCTTTGCCCTCGTTTTTTTCTGAATTTAAGGATAAATTTAACTGAGAAATAATTCTCTGCTCCTTAAACACGAGGTCCGACCTTGGATGAACTTAGATTTTGAGTTAGTAAAACTTCTACTAATTCAGCAAATTCGATCGCTTACGTACGTGGACTATTCGAACTGAATGAAACCTTCACGTTTCCTATTCTTACTGGCTTAAATACAGTTATTCTTCAGTTTCTCTCATTTTCAGTGCTTATTCTTTCCGAATTTCTCCTCCGCCTTCCCGCCCCCCGATTACTTAGAATTATTTCCTCTATTACAACCGATGGCTCCTCATAGCCACTAATAAAACCTATTCCTTTTCCTCTGTCTGCTCTTTTATATATTTCAGCTAGTCGCTCAAAATCGTATTACAGAGTCATTAGTTTCCATTTTTAGTTCATTTCACTTCCCTCATAACTAAGTTGCAAACATTTTTTTCCTCTATAATGTCCCGTGATTACTTTCACACCCTATATCAGTTTTTTCATCAATTATTACCGTTCCTCTCAGCTAGCTCACTTTCAGATACTATATCTCGCAACAATTTTTTGTACTATCCATTATTTTCATTAATAGCTCTTGATACCGCATTGATAACAATATTTCAACTATCTATTCCTTTAAATCGTTGTTATCTGTAGGTGCGAAGAAAAAAATCATTTTTCACCTATTCCATTTTTTTCAACCCTTTGGCTCCGGCTCAATTTCCGGCTCATGGCTCGGGCCAAAATAACTTAATATCAGTGGGATTTTTTATTTCATAAATGAGATATAAACTTATTTTGCGATTTTTTAAACATATTATAAATTTTCTAGTTTTCTTTACCTTCATTGCCGTTAAAATTTTCATGTTTTCACTTTTTGCTCCCTGCTTTTTCTCATAATCGTACAACTTTTTCGACGGTATTTCAATATTTTTTAACACGTTCCGTCAATTTATTCTGCCCTCTTATAGTTTTCGAAACGTAAATAATTCGTTGTTCCATGCTAGCTTTGTGGCCACTTTTTTCTCTCATTCAATTATTTACAGCTCTCCATGTTAACAGCTCTAAAGCTTTGAATCCGTCTAAATCTTCTTACCTGGGACTTCAGTTTTAATCTCATTTTTAGGATAACATACTAAATTTATGGTGTTAACTGTTGTTTTGTTCTCCTTTAAAATGATTGATGGAATTAGTTTGTTTCCTATAGAGTGTTTTGCGACATTTTATCAAAAAATAACATATGTGAATCGCTAGTCACATGTTCTTAATAAAATTACCTAATGGCAATCATTAGACTCATCCACATTTGTCATTTAGATGACAATGTATAGTATGGCATGAAGTAACGCGGCCTTAGATCCTTCGTAGTATCACAAGCAGAAGGTTGACAACTCACAGTCCGTCTTTAATGCTCAACGTACCAATGTACAAATTTCTGTTAATGTACCATTCATTTTTCATAGATTTCCTTTGTCACGAGTGACTGTTAAATGAGCAACATATATATATATATATATATATATATATATATATATATAAACATAGCCTTGATGTATTTTGTTCATCAATTAAATTTTTGGCCTACGTATCTTTCAATATCTAATTATCATAAAATTGTTTACGACCACATTTATGTGATGCTAAGAATACTTTAGCTTTTGGGTTGTTTTGAGTGGTCAAGTGACACCTGTGGATTAATTTAATTAATACTAATTAATAACGAGTCTCTTTTCATACATTCCCAGTTTATGAGGGTGAAATATATTGTATTCATTGTGAGTCACTCATTGGCCCTCATTTAAAAAATACAGAATGAACTTATTAGAGAAGTTCTACTGCTCTATTATTTTCTTGATTGCAATTACTGAAAAAGACGTCATATTGTCTGAGAAAAATATGCAAATGACATCCACAGCGTCGTTACGTCCTCTTAAACAAATGAAGGAAAATTCTGAGAAGTACTCCATTTTCTTAAGTCGCTTATTTATCGCTAATTAGTCTCCCTTTTAAATACTTATTTCCGGTGTTTTCTTCCAAAATCTGACCCGCGCTTGCAGCACTAAAGTCATGGGACGGAGAGTATTAACACGGGAAGCACTGAAGTCCCAGCCTTAAAATCCATCAAAGTCCATCCGAGTGGAAAAGCGATTCTCGTGTCGGCGGATTTAATCCTTCGCAGCACTGTCGTGTAAAATGAGGGTTAATCACACTGTGGGGGAGGGTGATTGGAGGGAGGAATTTCGATGTAAAATGGGTGCGATAAGCTGGTCTTTTTCAGAGTAGATTGGAACATGTGCCCTCGGGAAACAAGCTTGTGTCTTCGGATTTGCATTCCTGTTCTGATCGATTGAATTATGGGTGATTAGTATGATTGAAGATATTTCAAACGCCCTCTATCTATGCCATCTCAATTAGGTATATTTTGAGTACGGACCTGGCTACTCATGGATCAATTGTCTTCACCCATTGTATTGACCATCTGGATAATTTAATTAAAATGAAGATTAACTATTGTTTAATTTTAACCCCTCTGTATATAATAACTATTCATCAAGCAGTGGATAGTGAAAATAAATTATTTTGAAGAAGAAGCATATTTATTCTACATTACTGTACAATTGCCTTTTAATTAACAACTACTACTGTACTATTTGCTTAAAAATAATAAGCGAGACATACTTTCTCTTGTACATTTCCTGCCTGTTCCGACCTGCACTCATGTTACTATTTATTTATAATATGCCCTTCAACAACCCACAGGAGAATGTCTTTCACTTCCGAGAAATCCTTTATCATGGGGCTAAATACAATATTCCTCTCGGAATCCCTTGGATTTTATGAAAATATTTTCGTCAGATATTTCAGGTGTATCTGAATTTTTTATTAAAAAATTTCTTCCTGCAAATTAAATGCAACCCTGGGTTGTTACTTGTGTTGGTCTTAATTGGGAACTTACTTCATTCATGAATGTCTAATTTAAAACTTTTTATAGGCGTATCTGAGTACTTCAAATGCATTTAACTTATTACTCGTAACATTCTCTTGAGCCACCAAATTAATACGCCCTTTCAGAAGCTGCGAATTTCTCTGCGGATACCAGCCCTTCGTGAATTATTATTTGTAATTGTGAGATTTTACTTCAACCTTTAAGAAATTGCAAGTTTTTTTGACACTTCCATTTTCATATTTTTCATATTCTCTGAATTATTGCTGAGTGACAAGACTCCTCGTCGTGCGAGAAAAGGGTATTTGGCCGAATGGTTAATTCAAGATCGTGTAATTGCTGTCTAAACTCAGGGAATTCCGAATAGTGGAGGCTCCACTGTTATAACGCCGCCTTCCTAAATGTGTCGTCTGTATTGAATTACGAGCGTCTTGGGTGTCGCGAGAAACCGTCCTTCTCCCCGGCTGACGTTCTTATTTTCTCCTGGCGTGGGTTGGTGATGAGAAAGCTGTGCGAATGGAAGAAAACGGAGTATGTTTCCCTTTCTTTTGTCAAAACAATTTCATTTTCCAGTCTCTACCTTCCAAAATTCATCTCTTATTTCCTATTTCGAAGCTCTCCACCCTCGAGCAACCATCTCTGAGCATCCTCCCACCTAAGCATCCCAACGCCCACTCGTGATCCAACTCGACCAACGCCGCAATAACTCCGCATTTGAGAATAGCCCCTCCGATGTTACCGTTCCTCGCACTTCCTCTCTCGAAAAATAAACTTAAAAGTCCCGATGGCTTGGGCTGGAATACCTTAGTTTTGTGTGAAAGAGTGGTGAAGATTGTTTTGAGGAATCCTGATATATGCTCCAATTCTATGTTTCCTGAGCACATTTCGTGTAGATTAGACGAAGGCCGATATTATAGTGTAACATCATGCATTTTCTCCCGATCTTTCCTCCCTTCTATGTACACCGTACCTGTAACCTTGAGTCCTTAAAGGCGCTTAAGACCTCAGTTATCGGTGGCTACCCCATATAACCAACTATCTGAAGGTATGTCGCATTTTATGTGGTTCTGTGCAGGTTTCCGCCTACGGATCGATTTTAGTTTGTGATTATTAGGACGCCATTCCATAACCGCTTGGAAATTCACAATTTCCTAGGTGAATCATATTCAGAAAATTGTTGAGGCGTACAACTCAGTCGCTCTTATAAAACAAGAGTCATATTTTTCCCGGTGCAAGTGAGAAAAAAACTCCAAGTGACTCTTGATTTACTTCGCTATCCATTCGAAAGAGAATTAGATTAGGATCCTCCAAAACTCGGGTCTGGAGTTAGTTTCTGAAAATTAAGTGGACATTTTAATTTGGAATGAGAAATTGTACTGAGTGGTATAAGAAGACCGAGTTGGAGAACTGTTTGGAAAAGAAGAACCAGATCTAGGTGCATACATTATGAATTCGTAAGATATATGGAGCAGATGACAATGCAAAAATTAGGGCCACGAAGGAAGTACATGGAACATGTTTATGGACCCTATCAAGTGAATATTAGAAAGAATTCGATGTAACCACATCAATCCTTGCACTGTCCGTAAACTGAGAAAGGATTAGACTTTAGGTGTACGAATTTTTTTTCTAGTTCAGTGTCGATTTATCATGGCTATGTGGAGAATTTTCTCCAAAAATTCGTACCATAAATTCTTCGTTAAATGAGATGCCATGTTTTAGTTAATATTTCCTTTTTCGTGTGCTTTGGTAATAAATCCCACTACTATGACTACTCGACTACTCACACTCTCTCTACTTACATCACAATGATCTTTTCAATTTATCCGATTGCATCGGCGCAGTACTTCATCGTACGAGCCCATATCTCCTTTGAGACGAGGGGTAATGGGAGAAAACAACTTTGTGCTCATAGCTGACTCTGAGATTGATGGGCAGAATTCAGAATGGGTCTTGCTCGCCAAAAACGGCTTGCTCGAATATGGTTAATTAAGTGAAAGCACTTTCCAGTTGACGTTTAAATTTTGCTGCGAGACCGGGTAAATTAGTTTTAAAAATAAAGGACACTTGTCGTATTTAATGGCTTTTCTTTCTGTGAAGCATAGAGACTAATGTTATCTACGGCGATAAGGGGCTAGTCATAAAGTCAATTAGGAGCGTCTTCCTATCGGTAATTTTGCCTTCCATTGGCCCCTACATTATTTTTATATTTTGAACACACACCTATCCTCCCTCTGAGTCTGTCTAGGCTACCAACTCCTTTTTGTCTCACTCTCTACTCAACTTATATTTCCCAAGTTAGTCTGGAAACATGGGTCCTAATGCAATTGCTGGAATTTGAGGAGCAAAAAAGATTTGCATTAGAATAGCTCATTTCATTTGGCTAATGAAGGCAGAAAAAGATGAGATATAGTCGGTTTTTTTGTGAAACAAATTGATTTGTGCGGTGATTATGGTTTAACTTCTGTGGAGACGTTTGGTTTATTTAATTTGGACTGAACACTGACTATTTTGATACATTGATTATGTTATATATATTTCACTTTTCAGAAGCACAATTTTCTGAAACGTAAATATTACTATTTTTTGTGGTCGGTGGCACCCGAGTCTTACCGAGTATATTCCCAGTTGATGCTGTGTCCGTCTAGACTGAGTCAGATCAATGCAACACGTGCCTGGCAACAGGATGAAATTTTTACCCTCGCATCCGCTATCTCGTCCTCCTTCACCTCTATCTGACCTAATGTACGCCTATCCCCGCAGTCACCGACGCCAAACCTCTTCCTGTCTATTAATGCCCGCCGCGACGCCAGGGGCGACCAATCAGCCGGCGATTGGCAAGTGCGTCCGCGATAACTCTATTGGCTGGCGCCGGGGGCATTCAAAGTGCCGCCCCAGGGCATCGGCCCGGGGGGGATATCCCTTCCTCACGCTAACGAGTGGCATTCATATGTGTCCCCCTATACCCCTGTTTTTATCCTAGTTTCAATGCCTTCATTTCCTCAGGATACCGTAAGAACCACTAGGGGGCACTGCGTGGCGTTGTTACCCCGGCCTCCTGACACAGATTTGCAAATTTACTCGCGTGTCGCAGTCTCCCTTCCTCGTGTGGTTGACTGTCTTTCTATCGATACCGGGTTATTATCGTTCGAACTTTTAAGTTGAGTTATTCTCTCCTTTTTATCCCATATTTTACATCCTGGTTATCATTTCATTATTTATATTAGCTCTGCCATTTCTTGTATACTCGTGATTTAGTGTGTTGGATTGCTAGTTTCTTGGACTATAGATTCAATGCCTTCATTTTCTTTAATACTAAGGCTTAAATTAGACCATAATTTTATGTTGACCACTTCAGCCCATTCCCAAGGGTAGTTTTATATCGCGTCTGCTGGGTTGCAATTACAATGTGTTTCATTTACCTCATTTCATTGTGTTACACGTTTAAGGGAAAAAATTCCTCGCTTTCAGGTTTCTTATGAATATTTCTTGTAACTCCATTCCATTCTTTGATGCATCTATCATCTCTTTCCTTTTGCTTCTGCCATAAAATGAAGAGAAGCACCTGTGTTGAGTTTGCATTTCACTCTTTTTTCAATTCCAGGTGACTTTTCTAAACCTGCTGAGGGTTGCATTTTTTTCTTGTCCTCTTTCCTTTCATCCAGTTATCCCCACCCACGCACAATCATGTTACGTGTGTGCTCTACGACCCAAGACATTCCTAATAAGAAACCTTGCGTACGAAAGAATTGGAACAGTACTCCGGGGACTTGCAGTACTGCACGCGAATACTGCATTCACATCTCGAGGGAAACGACTTTGAGTACTATAGGCATCGCGTCTCGAATTCCTCTGAATACTTTTAATGCATCCTTCGGTTTTTATCTCTCATCAAACCCTCGTCACGTAAGCCCTGCCAATACAAATTCATCATATCGGCCGCCTTTCCAACTTACTCCACCTTATCGAAATGCATGGTTTTCTGATCTGTTATTGGTACATATTCACGGCTTATCTCATTTTTCCATTCACCCCATTAAAGTTTCAGAATTGTGATTCGCATACTAAAAGTATGTTACGCATCTTCACGATAAATAGAGACATGTTGCTCTCATTTAAATATCACATTTTGCTTACGAAGTGATAGATACTTGTTATAAGAGTTAATTGGTCCTTGATTTTAATATAAAAGATTAATTTTCTGTCAATTTACCATTGCTTTAGTTTAAAATATGCGTCTAAAATATACACTTTAATTACGTTTCGTCATACGTGAAGAGAACGTAACATTCTATCACAGTTTTCAGCATAAGGAGACCTGTAGAAGATTTAATCTTGGAATATGTAACTACTTATATGATTATGTTTAACCATCATCGTCCCTTGGGTTTGCAAAATGTGTGAAAAGTTAAGGTATACTGTTTTTATATGAAAAGTAGGCCTTTAGTGATGGTTTATTTCAAATGCTATCTTAGTTATTGCTTAGAAAAAATGGAATGGAGAGTAATGGGTTCCATAAAGAAGCGGTATTGTGTAAAGGTATATTTGTGAAAAGTCATTGATGTTTACGTATATAATTATTTTTTGGATTTCTGGATAATAGAATTTTCTGCTTTAAATTAAAACGATATTTTTTTCTGCAACATAAGGGGATGGGAACCGCGCTTATGCCTCAGGGTGATTTTATCACTTAATTCCATATACAGCTTCAAATATACTCTCGGTAAAATCTCAATTAAACTGCAAACTCATTTTTTATAGATTTATTTTAACAGCGAAATAACTATTTATATTCTGTTAACTATCATTATTTCCACGTAAAGAGACTGCCATTATAGAAAATCTTTCTGAGACCTCAAATCCACGGAAATGGCAATGACATTGCTCTCAATACTACATGCGTGCATTTCCATCAAATGCCAGTTCTTGGATAGCTAAAAATTATTTTCATTGCTTAAGTCAGGTAAATGAAAGATCATCGTAAATGAAAACTTCAGTGGGAGTTCCACCAGGAACATTTTTGTGAGAATAGAAGCATAGCAAAATATTTTTTTTAATAATTCATTCGCTCCACAATGCTGATTTCTATATTTTTAGTGGAGGTAAATTCGTCGAACAAGGGAAATAATATTTCTCATTGAGCTGAAAGCATAAATAGATAGTTTTCCTTCTCATATGTCAGTTAAATGAAGTTGAATGTGTGTTTTTCATGAAGCGGTATTATTTTATCATAAAGAAATATCTGTGGTTGCGCAAAAACTTAACAACTGGTACTTTGAAGTCTGTTCTGTGACGGTATGACTCATTTTACCTAACTAAACATAATACTGTTTTATTTAAATAAGCCTATGAAGCATTAAATTCACTCCTACAACATAAATGTTTAATTGCTATTGAAGGAGGGAGAAAGCTTATTGAAGCGTGCAATCTTAGAGACAGACACTGGAAATCATAGCACCTTTGTTTAACTGACTCTATCGTACTGTATTAAGGAAGCGTTTTGACAGGTGAAGTAATGCAATGCTATGAGCCGGTGTTGAGGACTGGCTCATTAACACTCAGAGTTAAAATTTTAAACTTTGCTATGGCCTCTTAATGGTTTTTGTGTACCACTTTTGAATGTCGATTCATCATATTCAGGTAAATTTCTCTCAAGCAGTGGACACTGTACCTGATAATATCGTTTTTGCGTTTAAACGCGTGATTCAGGAAATAATTTAGTGGATAGAAATTCGTTTTATTTACTTAAGTTCATAATGCTGTTCACCGCATCTCGCGAGACATCGTTGAAAATACAAAAAGGTTTATCTCCTGCCATTTTAATGTGATTTGTTAGATCTTCTTCCGCTTGCTCTCTTTATTATGCGTATTGCTGTGCCACATTGTCGTTGGTAGCTATGGTTTGAAAAATTTACACCTTCGAAAGCAATCGGAATTTCCGGCAATAAATTGCCTACCATTGATGTAGATCAACCCAGGGGGAAATCTCGACACAATGAAGCCATCGTCCTGTGCCACATCCCCCTGGAGTTCTTTCCTCAGATTCATTCTGAGCCGCCTCGTTTACTCGCACGTCCTCTCCCTCGATTCCTATCTTTTGCTTACACTTTCATCTCTTGTGATTTTTTCTCACCCCGTTACAAACCCATGCCCTTTCATCCATCTCATGATCTTCCTCTACCAATTTCTGTCCCTTCATCCCTTAAAATCCAGCTTTCCTGTTCCATTAAAACTTCCCGTATCCGAACGCGAATTACGTATTTATTCCAGCTCCGTGCTTTCATTTTAATCCATACTGTGGAGGAGGCTCTCGCTCCTTTTCCTACTCTGAAACATTTTCGAGGAATTGAAAATCGTTACGGTGTTATTTTCTTTTTTTTTGTTGCGGGAGAATCACGGTTTTCGCTCCTAACCTTTATTAAGCCTCCATGCAGTTCTTTGTTATGCTTTTCGCGGAGTTCACTCGAGTGAGGAAAATGATGAAATCGGAAATTCTGATTAGTGTGGTTCAAACATTGGATTAAATAGGGAAGGAATTGTCGTTGTTCAAATGTTCAATGCGAATGTTACCTAGCTCCATTAGCACCCAGTAAATGTATTCATGTGAAACACCTTATTCTGTTTACGTCTAATTTTACCATTTCCATAGAAATGGACTTTAAAGCCAATGATGTGAGATCTTTGGGAGCAAAAATGATGTGTAGGCACTAGGATTGTACCATTAGTCTTGCTGTTGACCATGTTTGAACCCATTATATTTAATTTTTTGAGTATTTTGGTTTATAAATTCGATCACATTCCTTTGCCTACGCTCCTCAAATTCTCTAAAATAATATTATATATTACTTGCATTATGTTGTGGAGAAATATTTTGCTTTCCATTAATTTCCGAGTATAATTATTAAATAAATATAATTTTAAATCGACCATATGTCATCAACCGAGCTAAGGAGTAAGTATGCCTTCAGACCTACAATGTATTCATGTGAGCAATATTAAGACGAAGAAAGACGGTTTAAGATCTGCATCACGTATTCTCACACGTTATATTAGTAAAATACGTGGTTTTCTTTGGAAATTGCAGAAGTTGACGAGAATACATATAGGAAAATGTTAATAATCGCAGGATAGTATAAAATTATGATTGTCTTTTAAAATAAATGGTTATTTATTCTTGTGTTATTAATTATCATACCTTTCATATATGAGGGAAAGTCAAGCGTTATTTCATTGTATTATCTTATTTCATTGTATTTCTTGTCACAAATGGTCGAGCTATAAAAATACAGGTTTAATTCATCTTGGTGAGTTTTCTTCTTGGGCAGGTCTTCATCGTTCTCAAAAGAACAATTTCATAGATTAAGCTGCTTTGAAACTAATATTCTATTACTGTATTTAATGTACTAAATTAGATTCATTTTATTATGCTTCGGCTTTGTAATATGTGATAGAAAATTAGGCAACTCTGATTGCTATTTTGCTCCGAAATATAGTATTTCCCTCTCTAGTAGTTACTCAGCCTTTTATATTTCATTTCAAATTAATAAGTGCTAAGGCATTTGTATTGCTGAATATTTTTAAACATATCTACTTGTCTTGATATCCGTCTTTTCTCGCCGTTTCCAATTAATTCGAAAAATGATTTGCCTTCTCTGAGAAACCTATGAACCAACTTTATCTAGAGAGCTCTTTTTATTTTCAAGAATATCGAAATCTTCTTATTGCCGTTCCTATTATCCTCTGAAACTTTTTATCGACTACTTCCTATTTTCATATTCCTTTAATGTCTGTATTTTTCTAAATATAGCGCAAAATATAATGTAGAAAGTAGGCTAATCAAAAACCAAGTTTCTATAGTAGTAAAAGGAGTTATTCATTTTGTATTACATGTATTTTCGTCCTTTTTAAGGCTAATACGTCTCTTGTGGCTTATTTTAGCTCCACATTCTACTCACGTCAGTTCCTAGCACTTCGGAATTCAAGCCAAATTTTCTCTTTCTCAGAGATGTATTCCGATGTTCCATTGCGTTTTTTACATGTAGGTTCGCTGTTTTTTGAAAAGCTTGTTTTCTCATTTCGTACTCAATCCAACCCGTCCCGTTCCTCATTTCACTATGGTTAAATTTATTACAATATAAATTCGTATCACATTTATGGACGATATTGAATTTTCTGCAGTTGCATATTTGCCATTCACGTAACTAACGTTTTTCTCGTACTGCTTATGTAGCCTTTCTTTTGCTGAGTTCACTTATTTCTCCTAAAATACCGCATAGCCTACTGTGTTATGTTTATAGCTACTTTCATCCAAAGTAGTTGCTGTATATTTTCGCATAAAATGATTCCACTCCATTCTTACGCACTTTATGGCCATCCCCTTTCTACATCTACATTGGTTTATTCATGTTAAATTTCACCTTTTTTTCGTTTTTGTTGCGAAGTATTGGTTAGCATTCAATGTTTTTGCTCTAGATTTATATGCGACGCTGTACACATTTAATAGCTCCTTCAACATCGATGTAGATTTTGCGATTCCATATGATGAAGATGAATATTGAGTCGGTGGTTTCCAACTTACACAATTTAGTTTGACGAAGACTTCGCAAAACGACTTGAAGACCATGCTCAGTCATTAATCGTCCAGCGGACGTGCGGGCAAAAATTGTCCACCTCTTATAAAAAAAACCTGTGCCCTAACGTTTTAGGTGCTCCTAGCGCCATTGCGCTTCATGTATTCTCTAACAATCACCATTGACGTAAAATAGCCTTGTCGTCGTGGAGCTTTATCGTACGTGGCGAGCGCTATTCAGTATTAAAGCTGGCTAGTCCGAAAAACTCGATAGGTTGGACACATTTTGTGCGCTTTCCCTCCGAACAATTACATTTGCTCGGGACCCGACTAGACAAATTGAGACGGTTTTTATGGAATTTTCTTACCCATATTCACAGTTATTTTATTCATTCCCACTTCGACTTCAAGTGTTTATAAGATTTTTGTTTGTTTTTTTTCGCAAAAACTAGTCTTTTCTCTCTCTCCTCACTCATAACCCATTTTCCTTTCATTTACGAACGCAACTGTTCTGTTCTTCCTTAATTATCTCTGAGTTTAAAGATTAATACAAAACTTGGACTGAAACCTGCATTGTTAATACAAAACTATTATATGGATCGTAATCAGTGACACATATTTGATGTTGATGTTTTATTTGAAAGTAAAACAGTGATTTATTTGAAAACAAATCAGTGCTTGTCGTGAAATTCCTCTACTTCCATGCGAGTTTTGCAGCCTGGCCTAGGGAATTAGCGTGATAACGCAGGTTTTACTCATAGCTTAATGATTAAAAATCGATCTCTTAGTGCCATGAATAGCGTTTGTGTTATCGTTAAAATGTTAAAAAATAATCATAAAAGTGATGTTTCACTGAAATAAAATTGGTTATAGGAAATTTATAACGAGACAGTTTTTCATTTGCGGAGCCTCAGGATATTCTCTGAATATGGCAGCCAACGCGTTAAACACGCCCTAATACGTCGTGAATAAAAGAAAAAGCGACGGCGGACGAAATTCCTCCGGCAAGGTTAATTATGTGCATGCTAGGTGTCGTTTAGTTAAAATTGTAATGTGAAAAAACTGCCATTTCTTTATTCGCTACGAGGGTAATATTGTACAAGATTTATTAGCTTTTGCATTCATTTTGCTGCAACGGTATAAATTTCTCCTATTTGTGATAATAACGAACTGAAAGGTCACATCTTAGAGTTTTGAACACGCGCGTGAACTCACTTCTTATGACTATACTTGAGTTGAGACTCACCAGGTTGTATGGTGGGGTAGGATTTCACATTGACGACTATGCTAGAGAAAGCATTAAATATTTTAGAGTGTGACAGGTGTAGATCAATTGTACTGGTGTTGACTCTTCATATGGCCCTCCAGGGGTCGTAACTTACTTTAAAATATACTAGGGAATGCGAGTTTTTGGGAAAATCTAACATCATAAGAAAGAATCGTTTATTTCTCTGCATTTCTTGAAGGATGACATGTAAATGGTAGTTTTATATAAATCTTATATGTCACGTTGATTTGGTTTTACCTTTATTGGACCGCTATTAACGGGTTTAAAACATAATATAATGCATGGCAATATGCTGTATGTTCACGTTAAGAATATATATCGAAACTTACAGTGTGTATTTTCAGTTATAAATGATAATATTACTTAAGAGAAACGAATTGATCAGTAGTTGTTTATTACTGTTAAATTAAAGATTGTGAAATATCAGGATATTTAAGTAATTTCTCTCGACTGCTATGTCGTTCTGAATGTTGCCCGAAAACCAAGTTAACAAACTCAGCAAACTCGTGAGTGGCTTTCATTTGAATAGCGAATTTAAATACCTTTCATTACATGTTCAATCATTTTTATTTATCCAAAAAACGTTGAACCAACTTTTGGGTTGGAAATATTGCAAGGTACACTCTCAAAATGTAACGTATTCATCAAAATATAGTTATATATGGTCTTGATTACCTCCGCCATTTTTTTGGACTAGTATACTTATTCGGTTTGGAATGCATGAGTCACACATCACCTTTGTGAAATAACTACTTGACTTTTAACTTGTAGACTTGGAGCTCTAAGAAACAGGCCCCAGGTCTCCAGATATGACAGTGTGTGACTCCTCCCTTAGGGCTTCATCAAAGACGCTTGCGTGCCATTTTTGCCAACGATACTGAATGATCTCCAGAGCTGCATCAACCGCCGCTCAAAAGGCCATTGTCTTGGAAATTCTGCCTCGTCCTTGTTAGGGCTGAACTGAATAGTTGCATAGATGTGTCGTGTGATAGATGGAAGGAACGTTGAACATTTGTAAACAGTATGTTCTAAACGTGGAGAGTTTGGGTTTGTTCACGTGGTGATTTCTATCGTGCCTATAATAAATTTTGAAATATACCTCTGTGAAACCCGATGAATCTTTTGTAACCACTCTGTATTGCAGATAGCGTTGAAAACTCTGCATTATCTATTCCAGAGGCTTTTGTCTAATATTTTTCTTCCCTTTGAAGTGGTAGGGCCGCAAATTTAATGGAAGTTCGTTGTTCGAGGCAGTTGGTCGAAGGTATTGTTGTTTCCAGTTCCAACACGGATTCTAATTCATTTAAAACTAATTTTGTATTGTTTGTTAACCCTCCTACCTCTTAGTGATTTTGTCCTCAGACGCTGAGCACGAGCAATTACCAAATTACTTACTTCGCGGGAGCACAAACAAAATTCACGGCTCTTTGATTCCATTCCAGCATTCGTGACTGGAGAGAGAGAGAGAGAGAGAGAGAGAGAAAGAGAGAAACGCTCTTTGAAAGCTCTCTCCCTCCCCCCCCGCCCCAAATCCCAGGACACGTATGTCGTGCGCATTGCCATCAAGAGGGAGTGGCTGGTTCCGTTACCCCTGCATCTCTATCCCCACCACCGTTTTCCACGTGTGGAGTCTTCTCTGAGCCGATGACTAGGAGCAGAGAGGGTGCACAAGAGGGTATCCTACAACCACCCACCCCCTTTGTACGCTGCCTCTTAATTGCACACTCCTCCCCCCTGCCCCGACATTTTGTGTGCATCGCGCTCACCACAGAATTGTGGGGTACCCTTCCGCTCCAATAACACCCACAGGGAGGGAGAAAATGCCGCGCCCTGAACCCTCCCCCAACCCAACATTCAGTACCACCCAGTGCCCCACTCCGGCCAAATGTCGCCATCCATCGAGGTAGGTTCGTGGAAGGGTGGCACGTAAGAGGGCGGAACAACAAGGCATTGGAGGGGATACCAGAAGAGAGCTGCTTACTACGGAATGGGGGAAGGAGGGGTTCCTGTAAAAGAGGGTCGACCTGATTCACGGGAGTTCTCGCGGCTTGATTCGCGCGGTGTTCACAGCCCGACGTGCTCATCAGAAGCCGCGAGTTGAGCTCCTTCTCCTTCACATTAACCCAAATAAAATCTCTCTTTCGCTCTCCCTTGATTCATTTTCTCTAATATAGGTACACTCCCTTTTTTCGTTCCCGAGGCCAACTTATTTTCTTTCCCTCCCTCGTGTCTCATGCCATGTGCTATTACAATCCTTCACATCCAATGTTTTTCCCACCCTTTCAACCCTTCGAAGGAAAAAACTTCACAACATCCTGTTGCATCGCCTTTTCCATCTTTCCGGACACAAAACGAGAGAGACAGTCTTTATTTGCGCGATAACATCGTCGCATTTCCCGCACACGTGGATTGATCTTGATTTTTCGGGACTGGACCCCATGTTTATAGTATCTGACAAATTATATATATTCAAACAGCAGCAATAAATCCCTAATCGAATTTTAAAAGATTTTATTCATCCTAAATATATTATATGACTTCTAACAACAGAAAAAATTAAAACTGTTACTTTCCATTTATCATATCATACACAGCCTGATAGTACTGTCAAGACCCGAAGATGCGGAAATACATCTGCGAAACGTTGGCGGAAAGAGGTGTTTGAAGTCATTTATAAAACTGCGACCAATTCTTCATTATAATTGCTTATACGTATAGGACATTAAATATAATAAAATACATTAATTACTCCACAAATTTAAGTACCAAAAAGTTTTACAATTTTTCAGGAGCTTTCCTCGGGAATATAAAAGTGATTCAGTCATATGACATGTAATTCTCATTGCGCATCTGCTTCTAAAGAAATAATTACGGAGTTTTGAATGCAAAATTTACCAGAGTTTAAAAATTAGAATTTAAACTTATAGAAGTTTCAGACTTAACCCACAGTAGTCCCCACGTTTACCGTACACAGATTGAGATATCTTTTAAACATTTTAAGAAAATATGATGATGAATACATATCTCAACTATGCACTAATGATGTCAAAATTTATTCTTGTACTTTCTGTAAATTTAAGCTAGATGGCTTGAAAAATTGAAAAATTTATCAATAAAATTAATCAAAATCTTGAAATCAAAAAGTCCTAAGCAATTTTATCTGTTTATACGTACCATATGAAATTGAATCCCGGATTTTTATATTGTATAAGCTTTATGAACGATATGTTTTGGTAAAATAGGTTTTTATTTCATTTTATTTGAGGTTCAAATGCATAACAATAAATAAAAGTAAGTTATTTTATTTTTGCTAGTGATTTCACCAATTATCGGAAAGATTCCCAGGAGAATTTTTTCTTCACTGTCATTTTTGAAATTGGAAGTGAAATTCTTCATACCAGTCTGCGTTATTATTTCTAGATTTTTATTCTTCCAAGTGTTAAGTTCTAAAAACATTAGGTGCATTTTCTTGAGGTCAAAGTGGGTGATATTGGTGAAGGATACTAAAGTAAATGATCAGAAATCCAGTCTTTTTAATCAACTTAGACGCTTTTGCGCTAGTCGGTTGCTGATTACGCACTTCTGTTAGTCCATCTTTCGCACTCACTCAAAGCCATCGCCATTGCTTTTAATCTTTCGACATTTCTACTGACCCAAAATGCATGGCTAGCTATGCAGAAGCAAGGGGTAATTAAACAAACCGGAAAGTTGTGGAGCCACAAAATGGACAGCGGTAGAATAAGAGGAAGGTGGATTTAGAAAATTGCATGCAAGTAGTTCGCAAACGTGTGGAACGTGGGTGGACTTTTTGAGCTAACAAAAATTGATATCTATCTCTATTTTTTGCTTTGAATTCCAACGAAGTTCGGTAACCCTTATTTTATATGTCATTAATGCTTAACTGTTGTCGAGTTTCAAGTTTTAGTCGAGCCGATTAATTGAAGGTATAATTAAGATGTCATTCAGGCTACGCTTCCAAATGGTTTGGGAAATATCTACTGTCGGGCCCTTGACTAAATAAAGGCTTAAGCAATGAAATCATCAGTCTGTACTTTACTGAACTGTGTTTTCCGAGTTCTTGTCCATGTTGGATTTTTTTCAATATGCTAATTTTCGGAAAACAAGGTCATCATCTCCGGGTATGTAAGATAAAATTATTGCATTTCACGACGAAACAGAGCCAAAAGACAGTTATTTGTGCAGCATTCCATTCATCGTTGAATTCAAAACTTTCACAGATTGGCATTCCAGGTAGTCACACCCGCGGGTGCGAGATGAAACGCCAAATTGTGAAAATGTCGTTTTGTGTAAAATCAGTTTATGTCTTGGGTATTTAAGTAAAAAAACCGGGAGACGATAATTGTATTCCCTACTTCATTCATTTTCATCGGAATTTCAAGATTGTGTTATGCTAACTCCGTGCACTCCTTTGTAATTTCTAACCGTTAATTTCTGGTTTGTCGATGTATTATGCAAAGTAACTGGTTTTATTGTTCCATTCCCGAATGTGTGCTACGGCGGGTCTTCTTATGGGGCGGGTGGAACGGTACTGTGGCCGGCAGCGCCCCTGATCCAGGTCGCGAGTAGTGACCTTGGTCGTTTAGATGGACCCTTGCCATAATATCGGCCGCCGCAGGGGTTATGTACCAGCAGTGGTGGGGAGGCGCGAGATTATACGCCGCTCCCTCATACAACGATAACGTATTCGAAGTGCGCGCGCAACTTACCACCTGCCACCCACCCCATGGTCCGCGCTACGGTTCCCCATTCCCTCGCCCCACAGCCGGGTCATAACTTTCGGTACGGAGAACGTCTCTAGTTAGGCATGTGAAGAGCGTAGGGCAGAACCATCCGGCCAGCAAGGCATCGAGACGTTCGTATCCTGCTAGTTATGTTACACACGGAAAAATGTGTTGTGCCGATTGCCTGCAAACCAGGATATCGGATCGGACGTATTTCATTTTTTTCTCTGCAAACATGATCATCCGGGAAGGTTTAATATAAATAAGACATCCGTCAATGATAGCCAAGCTAAAAATTTCTAAAGTAATTTAATCATTTCGCAACAAAATAAATTGAGTGTGATTCAAAGCTTTATTTCTTCAGTTTTCAGCCCTGTGGAATACGGCAATAAATAGAGAATTGTTTTCACTACATCTCTACAGAATGCGAATACTCCGCGTTGTGACAAATTACAGTACATTTATTTAGATTTATCACCTCCCTCCGAATTATGTTTAGTGTCTAAATTGCAATACCTTTGACACAAATTAAAATGATGAATATTTCCATTTATTAATTATTGCCATCTTAAGACTCAGCGCTTAGATCTCTGCAGTTCCAAATAGTATATGTGTCCATACTGAGTAGTAAGTTAATTGTGCATTTGCATTAATGTTGGCATTAATTATGTTGGATACTATTGTGTCCTGATAGTTCATCGTAGGTTTCCGCAGCATTGAAGCGAATATTTTTCCATTCTCGTTTATCCACTACATTTATCTCCTTCGACATTTCGACCTGAACACGCCTCTTGGAAAATAGGATATATTTTTGATAGAAAAAATGTACCAACGCGGCAAATTCTCTCGACTCGAGGAGGATAAATGTGCCCTTTGATTTAAAATAAGTCAATACCTTCGCATTATTACCTGCCTAGTAGAATATACAATACGTAAATAGAACGTGCAAGTCTGAAAATGCCTGACTCAGAACTATGCAAAACTGCTGATCGTCAAGGCATCTGTTTTCAGGAAATGTGAGGAGGCGTGCAAAGTTACTCGTCATTATGAAACAGTGTCTCTTTAAAGATTAAAGCAGCTTTCAGTTTAATATATGTCGCGATCAATAAATGTCCTAGAAAAAGGTTTGGCTTTTCACGGTTATATCTGGGGTATTATGTCCTCATAAATTCAGCCGGATGGAACAATACTTGTTTACGAATAAAATTGTAGAAAGGATGTGCTAATTGGTCTTTCTAGGCTTGTAAAGTTAAAATTGGCACCCTCTAAAATTGGTGTTTAAGTATTACAGCATATGTAACGAAAATACGCTCTCATTAATGCGTGACGTAAATTCGTTGTCATCAAAAAAAGTCTTTCCAATGGAAATTGTCGAGGTAACAACTGAACGCCGGTGTCATAAAGATAACGGCTTCTCTTTTTCGTTCCTTTCATTTTACTAACTCTCTCTTCACCCCTTTTGCAATCTTTCTTTTCCTGTGCTACATCCTCCACCCTCGCCCTCCGAATTTCTTCTCCATGTTATCTGGAATCTGATGGTGTCTGTGCCGTTCTAATGAAGTCGCTTGCCCTGACTCACCCTAACTCTCTATCTCAGATCTCCTCCCCATTCCCACTACCCGCCTTCTTCACCCTATCCCCCTCGCTCGCACTTTTTCACCTCTCCCCTCACCAATTCTCCTCCCACCTCCATCTTTCCTCTCCCAAGGTAGCCTCTCTGTTTCCTTCACCTACCACGGTATCTTCGCCCTATCCGTCTTTTTATCCCCCCCCCCCGGTCCACGCAAACCCTTAACCAACCCAACCCATGTGCCCCCGTCCTTGAGGTCTCCTCATCCTTTATTTCATTCCCATCTTGGTAAAGGTAGAGACGGTCTCTCATCCCTTGCAGTAAGCAGTCCGGGCCCCCCTTGCGAGAGTTTATTAAGGGCCGGGGAGGACGTCCGAGGAGGGCATCCCAAAAAGCCCAATGGCTCATTCATTCCTGTCTCGTATCTTCTCTGCTCTCTCCGGACGAGCAAAAGAGGAGGAGTAGGATAAGGTGGACTGTTTCTGCGATCTTCTCGGTTTCGCACCGCACACCCCCCTCCTTCCGTCTTCATTCCCTCCTTCCCATTTGGGCCTCTTTTTCCTCTTCCAACCCTGAACACATTTTCCACTCTCCAGATCTTCGTAGCCCCGTCATTTCAGACAGATTCCCATTAATTCTTACTCCTCTTCTCTAGTTTTCCCTTTTTTGCTTGTGAATAGCATCTCGGTACGTAAATGTTCACCACTCTGACAAGAATTATCGTGTTTTCTTTTCTTTTGCCTAAAACTCTTGAGAATTTAAATTTTTAATAAAAGCACAGTTGTATATGTTGTACCAAAAGTTGTGACATAAAATGCCACACCAAATTGAGCATTCCTGTTTATCTTAAAATTGACACTCGTTTTTACCCCTGGATTAAACCGGGATATCATAATTTGGACGCCTGTACTGAAAGCTGCCATTACTGAATAGTACTAAACCCCAAAACATCGCTATTGATACTAGTTTAATATTAATCCCGGCAAAGGCAACTTCGAGTTCGTTGAAACTTAGTCTAATGAAGCCAGAAGCACCACCTTAGTAGTATGGTAATTGACTATCTTGAAACAATATATTTTTCAAAAACACGGCAAATAAAGTATCCCTTTCTGAACGCTGGACATCTTTCAGCTCCTAATTTTCCGCCCTCGATTCATTTGTGAAGCCAACAGCTCTATGATTCTCTCTTTTCTCCATTATTTCTCATTTAAAATTGGTCTGTTTCTAGACGTCATAAACAAAATGAAATGTAAAACTTGGGTGTAAGGTCTTAGCCTTATCTTGTAACGCTCAGGAATTTTTCGTTAACTTCCCAACAGATAACTTTAACTTATTCATCAACTTTCAAACAAAAATATTTTAACGGTTGTCACTGTTAACGGAATTATAATTAGTAATCAACCTTTTTACTGTTATTGTAGGTAACTTTGTGGGTCCTAGGTAACTTATGAAAATGGTAACTAAGTCTGATTCCACTCTATATTTTCCGTAACCGACCCAGGTTTGGACTTACTCTGCCATTTTTAAGGTTTCAAATGGCATACTATGTCAAAACTAGCGTCGGTAAGAGAAAAAAGTGTGGAATTAGACAAAGTTTCCTTCTTCATTACGAAAAACATTACCGATCTCCACCGAGTTACGTAGGAATAAGTGGTTTATTTGTTCTTCTAGCTTTAAAATATAAGTTACATGCTAAATAAAACACATAAGACAATGTGTCCTCGCAAGGTATGATGTAAGTTTATAGAAGGATGAAAAAGTGGCAATAAACTAAAAGAATTTTTTCCCGCGGATAGTGTTCTAGGGTAGTAGAAAGAAAGGAAGCTATTAGATGAAATGGCGAAGGTAATAGGAGGTAGTTGGACGTGGAAAGCCACACGTAATGGTTAGGAGGACGCTTGATGAGAGGGGAAGAAGGAGCGAAAAGATTGGTATTCTAGATGTTATGAAAAGGGTAATAACTCTTCTGAGGTGAAGAGTTAAATTATGTTGGTGGAATTATTACCTACAGCTAAACATTTTCGTTGACAAAAGCTTTCAATCTACCGAATTGCATCCCAAACAGTGGCGTTTATAAGTGAAAATATACATTTAAATTATATAATGATTTTAAGTGCTTATTTCCTTTTTTAATGGCTTCAAGAGTTAGAGATGTATCAAGGAAGGATATAGTATCAAGGAACATTTTATTTATACCGGTTCTGTAGCCCATTGTAACTCCACTATGAGATGTAAGTTTATGACTGTTATGACTCTAGTTTATCATTTACCTAGCGAAAAAATAGATGATAACTCAAAAAACTCCTGCAAACTGTAGGCACTACAGTGGGTTTAAAGTACCAGATTCTTGTAAAATATAGAGCATTAAAGTGTTTCACGATTTTTTTTTGTGGAAACTACACGTGCGTCCCTATAATAGTATATGCATGTGTATACACAATTTTAGGGACACAAAACCTAGTATAATAATACACAATGCCGAGAAATGTTCCGTGTTTCAAGTAACTCATGACTTAATAGAACTTGTGAATGTATATAATTTCTAAAGCATAAGTTGTCTGCAAAAAAACATATTATGGAAAGCCCCCCGAAAAAATGAGACAGTATTATTGATTATATATAAAGTAATTGGCACTAGTCATATGGTAGTTTTAGATAAGGGTCAAGAATCTCCAGTATCCATTTTTAGCAGACTTCTGTGGCTGGAATTGTCCATGGTTGCCGGTTTCGAACAAAATGTGTAAAGTACTCCTTTGGGCAGTTTTTAGAGCAATGTATTCCCGAAATCAGCATTCTATTGATCAATGTCATTGAAACATAATTCAAAGCATTAAACATTTCACTCACGATGGAAATTATGGCAGTAACAAAAGCAATAGTCGATTCTCCTACCATACTATTTTCCACATACATACGGCACTGAGACAAGTAATCCCAAAAAATCAATATTTTCAAAATATATAATTTATCTGCTCCTATTTTCCGACTAGATTGACCCATCCCTGAAACATTCCCATTAATCATGTGCTAAATAATTTACACAAAAACATATCTTGGAAACTTTTGAGTTTTCAGAATGAGATTTGCGAATTAAGAAACCAATGTTTATGACCCTTGGTGTGTAACCATAAGCCTCTTTTTTTTACATGACATAAAATGGAGAAGAAAGATTTGAAAGCCACCAAAGTTAATTATATAATTTCACGAATGACCCCTTCTGTGAAAGAAATGTTGTCTATTGTGGAATAGTAAATTTTTCATTGGAAAATGTCTTTAGTGTTTATTCTCGCAGTATGGGAAAACCTTTCTCGTCTATTACCTTTATGACAGCAAAAAAAATGTGCTTATTTTGTTGAATTATTAATGGAAAGACGTAATAATGGAATATGTCGTCATAATCTTTCAACTTCTTCAAAAATGGCTTATGAAATTGCAACATAAAATTACAGAGTGTGTATTTGCGTGCAAGAGGCGCTCTATTTTAATTTGAAGATAGCTTATTTTTAAGATACTTACCTATAGAGTAAGTGTCATCGCGGAATCCCAAAGCGACAAATCTTTATGTTTAAAAAAAATATTATTTGCTCCTTATTAGTCCATAATCCATGCATTTATGAATAGAGTAAGACTGGTGTAAAGCTGTATGTCGAGCACTTCTTTTACGATGCCACGGAAAGTTAAACGCGATGTAGTCAGTCGTGGACTCATAGAAGGAAGGGGGCGTTTCGAAATGCTATATGACCACGGGACTCCTTTCAACCACATCAAAGGAAATTTGTTCATTCAGAGCCCTCTCTCTCTCTCTCTTTGGCCGTTTCCTCTACTCTCCGCATAAGGGATGACCATATCAAAGCATAGCGCTTCACTCGCCGTATGAATGAGAAATGGCGAAATGTCAGAATGAATATAAAAACCGCGACGGTGGCGTCGATCTTAAATGTATCCGGGGCAGTGGATGTATACTTTCAACCAACCTCATTTGATAGCACACGCAAACACGCGTTCACCCGAGCGAGAGGGATAAATTTGAGAAAAGTCGGCTCCGGCGTTTTGAGAGATACCCAAATTAGAGGAAAGCCCCAAAATTAGGGGAAATACGATTTACCCCCTAATGATATGATTGACCTGCAATACTCGTCATAGGGTGATCTTAAGTTCCACAACCACCAGTTTAATGAATGATTAGAACTTAAGAAGCATGAAAGGGAAATATCCCTGATAGCTAGCCTAGCTCAGCTAATCTCGGCTCTTAAGCAAATATTGGATTTTTGGATATTTGCATTTCTCAGTGGAAAAATGCAAAGAGTTCTTCTTTCGTAAATCTTTAATTGCTTCAAAATTTAACCGCATACCCATGAGTGATTCGCTAAAAAAATTGCATACATATAACCCTGACGTGTTATTGTAACCTTTTAAACGTTATCGTCTTGCTTGTATTTTTTTCTTAATAAATACGACGCTTAAAGCGAGGATTCAATTAAATCCTACGCAGAATAATAAATTTTAAAATGACTTAATAGCCTTCATATTGAGCGGATTTTAATACTTCTCATTGTATTTCATCATCAGTCAGCGCCATCTTCACAATTTTAATAATATGTAGACATTATACTGGATTATAAGTATGTGATTCTTGTAAAATTTAGAGTATTAAAGAGATTCGCGTTATTTTTCTGTGAACATATAGTAGTTTATGTATATGTATGCACTATTATAGGGATACGCAACTACCATTTTTAAACACTGTACACAGAGTTTAAAAATGTTCTGTATTCCGAGTTAGCTCGCAGCAGGTTAAGACTATCACATTTTACGCTTAAGGTGAATTATTTTAATCCTGCTATGCATTTTTTATTTTCAATATGGATCAGAGAATTGCAATTAATTTCCAAGCCGTTATCGTAGTTATGATAGCGTTATTCGTTTTCACTATGGGAGGATATTCTCTCGATGTGGATAAGAGAGTAGTCACGTACTATATTCTTCCGTTTATCGTATCCAAAATCTTGGAAAGGGAATTCAACCCTATCATTATTTTCTTTTATTCCCCATATTTCGTGTCTTCCGTGGAAATTCCATTTTGCTAGAGTAACTATCTCTCTCAATGAACTCCAGCCAGAGAATTGAAACACAGGATAATAATTCTGAATCTTGACGTATGTATGGAGTTTGAAATTCATAATAGAATTCTTCATACCAGTCTGCGTTAATACATCTAGATTTTTATTCTTCCAAGTCTTATGACCACTCCTTAAAATGATTAACGTTTCCTTTGTTTCTCTCTCCTTATTTTATTTCAATGAATGTGGAAATCACTTTTCATAGTCATTCATTATTTACGGTCCTGAGAGAGGTAATTCAGTATCCATCATTTGACTCCCTTGTCATAACTCCTCCTAGATGTAGCCCGATGTGGTATCTCGCATGGCTCATAAATATTATCATTAAGATGTAAATGAGACACTTCATGTTCAAAACTTTAATCAGAAATACCTGTCTTCATGTAGTAATTAATGGCCATCTGATAGTTTAACTGTCTCTGTTTCCAGCGCCTTCTTCTCTTGTCATGTAATAACAAGTACCGGCTTAGTAAATCAAAGTTATCATATATCCGTAGGGTTAACTAGAAACGCTAGTTTAACTTGATTCCTCTATTTCCCTAACTATCGATATTGCTTACTATATTTTAAGTTTATCTTTTTTTGAAAATACTGTAAAAAATTGTCTCAATGCAAGACATAATTTTAGCTAAAACCTGCGTCTTTTAAGTGATATCTCTACAAAATGCCACATTACTCTCTCCCTGATTTCTCAAACTTTTCTGGAATGGAAGTGGTAATGAAAAATCTTCCTTTAACCATCAGAAGTGCGGCGATATTGGGAAAACGTTTTTCATTTGTGTCTTGTGTTATTAATGGCAGCATTTAATATGGATGTTTTTTCTACCGTTGCTGAGGTAAATACTAACGTTAAAAGTGTAGCTCAACCTAGACTTTTCTTTGCATGAAAATGGCAATAATGAAAGTGATACATATTTGAGATTTTATTGGAGAAAATTTGCAGTAGATAAAGGTTTTCAGACTAGCTTCCTTGGAAGTCTCCGAAATTAGTTGGCTATTTTGTTTGGCCCATTTATTTTACTCTTAAAGCCTAAACTTCACGATCTCCAGACATATTCACATACCTCGGTTGATAGAGTTCTGTCATTATTTAATAAGGTATCAATTTTCATAGTTGCTTAGATTATTATGCTGTTTCTCGCGATCTATACGTATATATTAAATGTACCTCTCCTTAAGGTTTTCCAACATGGTCCAAAAAGACTTCGTTTATGACGACAAAATATTCAGCAAAATGTTGGATTTGAGTTAAATATATTTTGACCAAATATTCAAGAATCTTATAATTTTATATATCTATATTTAATTGGTCTAAAAAGTTATAAATGGTTTTAAGTAGAATCAAAACAAGCCTTATAAATCACGAATTGATAATTGCTATTGTAGGAATATTCTCCTTTTATTACGTATTGCTCGCATTTTTCCCTTGAATTATTCTTGTAGATATATTAAATTAAGATGTGATATTTTATATTGATTACCGAAGGGCAAATTTTTCCAGGAGTCCCGCTTATTCATTCGTGTTTTGCGTCTGCTGCCGTGACAGAGGGGATTACGCTTCCAAGCTCAATACACGCAACCTTGCGTACAAACAAGCCCGCATGCGTCGGTAAAATACGAGTTCCTTGCACCTCCATGCGTGCATTTGGCATAATTTCTTGTATTCCGGTCGCTTCCGTGAAGGAAAAGTAGTGTGAGCGTACGATCTTCCACTCCTGAAGGGAGGAAAGTGAAATGTAAATGACGCTTTATGAATAGCTTAGGATGAGGAGTGGGGATTACATACAGCAATGCGCAAGCGGATCGTTCCATTTCAAACGAAGGAGGAGTTCACGTGCAGTCGGTATGGGAGCCTGAAGTGACATTCCCTGTCTCACATGTATAAATTTGCCGCAAGCAACTAAGATCCACAAGAGAAAGCTTTAGTCCTTGAGCTCAGTGAAATGTGAAGTAAAAGCCGTATTTTTTTTCAGAAATTTACTCAAGTGGGCAGATAATATAAAATAACTGAGCTTGGAGCAGATAGATGCTAAACAATTACTCACTGTGCTAAAGTTACCAGAAAAATTGACATCTCACGAGTTTAAGGTTAGCTCGACAAAAATTCTTTCACTCCGGCTCGAAATATGCCGAAGAGATTAGAAAAATTTACTGTCGAACATGTAATAATTAATTAACTCATAAGGCTGATGCAGAGGAACTTGTATACAAAGAAATAAAAACTCATTTAATTATTCCACCTTTCGTTGATAATTATGCAATAAACTGAATATCAAGCAATCAAGCAGCATAATAATGTTGAACATAAAAATCGGTCGAATTAAGTGTTTTTCGCTGTGGAAAACTGCAAAAAGTTCTTCTTTCATCAAAAACTCGCATAGGTTTGACAATTGTTTTTTTTCCAGTTAAACATTGATGACAGAAAAAACATGGCGAACTCATAATCTTTCAAAACGAATCTCAGCTTACCAACTTCCTTCTTTCAATTATTCCCTTCCGTGTAACCTTAGTTTTTATGGCCGGTATCCTATCATTCCCTGCCGTCCTCCCTTGTGACGTCTCATGGAGTCGTGCGTGGATATAGAAGAAACAAAATAACTTCAAAGGCCGTTTTGCGGGTCGTTCTAAGTGAAGGGCAGCTTATGGGAAGAGGAATGATCACTAAGGAGACGCAGCCGGATCCGAGAAATTGTATCCACTTCCTTTCTTTCTCTTTTCCCTCTATTCCGTGCGTCCTTGTGTGTTTCCTTGTGCGCTTATCTCTCTCCGATCGACCTCACTCTGCCAGAAGAGGTGCTCCTCCCCACTCCCCCTACAGAAGTTTCTGGCAAGCGCTCAAAAGTGAATCGATTGGCGGGGCATTATGGAAAATAGAAGGGGGGGGGGGGAAGAAGAGTGTCCCAGTGAAGTCAATGGGCCCCGTCTAGTCTTTTCATTTTGCCTTTTATTTTTCTTGGTCCGCATTCAACCCCAACCATCTATTTATTCCATTCTTCCCTTATCTCCCCCTTTGTCTTTTCTCTCAACCTCACTCTCTCGCACACACATACACTTTCGCCCCGTCCAGGAACGAGAGGCGAGTCGGTGGATCTTAAAGAGGTGCTTTGCTGTGTTAGTGTGTGTGGAGTGGGGTACGTCTCGGACGTGACGCGGGAACGGAAAGAGGATAGGAGAGCAGTCGGATGATACAAGAGAGGCTGGAAAGAGGAGGGTGAAGGGGTTAGGTTGGAGGAATGTTGCAGTGTTTAAAGGGGGTGAGTAGCGGGGGAAGGAGATGGTACCAGTGCGGAACGAGTATGATTTTGAGCTAATGAGAAACGAGGTCGAGGACCGCATGAGGGTCGAGACTGAAGCGGTGCGAATCCGGTCGGGCGAAATTCGGATCGCCTCCATACAGGTCCACCCCTTAATATTTCCATCTGTGCTCCGATCGAGTATTGTGAGCGACTTTTTAAAATGTTTCATGTGTCCCTCCTATGTGGTCAATCTGCCCCGATTGCGTTTTTTTTAGTTTAATATCCAACATAACAATTAATTTAAATGGCTTTTTGCTGAATGGATCAGCCCTTGTGTGTTTCTCTCTGTTCTTTTACCTATAAAATATTCGTTACTGTTTTATTAGGCAACCATATCGGTGATACTTCCAATCCAAATTTGGGCTTTTATATTTTTTTCGCATTATTTTTCGAAATTAGTTAAAAAGGTGCGATTATACATCGGCAACTACCGCATCTACCTACTTTTCTACTCTTCAATATTAATTACCTTTGTAGTCCAGTTCTCTATCCAACGATAGAAATTAGAACTGCAAAACCCATTCCATTGTTCAACTTCTTCCTTTTCTCTTCCTTTATTTAAGGATTAAGTGGCCTAATTAATAGACCGTTGCCTAATACGTCTATGCTGCTATATAGATCTGCATTATCGTATAACTCAATTATGTACCATTATAGTTTCTGTTCCTTTGTGCCCCCGTTCCATGGATGTTCTTCGTGTGCGGTCTCTCTGAGAGCTAATTCCTCATTAACTCCTAATTTTAAAAATAACCCGACGTGAGACTGTCGAGGAATTATGGGTCTTAAAATCAATTATTAATTTTTCATACATCCTGAGCCTCTATTCCAATAAGCCATCGCGTTTTGCCGTCTTTCCGTTTATAACTCGATTTTCAGCGGAAGTTTAGTGTTACCTGACATCTTTGGGCTTCCTACAGCTCTTTCGTGCCTTTTATAGATTTCTCGCTTATTATTCCTCTTACAGCTTTTATTGCGACATATCTCTTCGCGTGTTGCGTAAAGATTTGTTTAATTTCCTAATATTTTTTTGCTACTGGACCCATCTTGCACACCCTGTCCAACACTTGTCCTTACGCCTTCTATTTTTTCAGCGCATTATTCATTCCTCTCCATGAAACATAAGTAAGCATCATTAGTGATCATAGTTCAATTAAGTAATTCACTTCTCTTGAAAAATTATTCTCTAACTTAAATTTTACAAAAAATTATTTAACTTGATCCAAAAATGTACTAATATGTAAGAAAAATTCAATTCTCAATTTTATTTGTATTATATATTAAGAACGAATGCTGTCACCCAACATTGTACTTTCTAACCGATTCATTGGATAAAATATGTTTTTCACTAATTTTTTTGTTAAAGTGATCTTAATGGCAGTTACTTATAGCTAGAAAACAAAATTCGAAATATCATAAAACGCTTTTTTATGCCAGAAGATGGCGGGAGACAACTGAAAATCCTAACTTAAATCGCAAAACTTGCACAAAATATTTAGATTTTGTACTCGAGTAATGACGTCGGCTCCACACGGCACAATGAGTTCCACAGCTGACCTTAATTACGTTCGGAAACCACCAGAAACTGAGTTTCTTTGGCATAAAGTAGCCAATTCTATTCAACCCCTCATCAGTTAACTCTTGGCAATTTAAATCTGTCGGTACATTTAAAGTATCAATTTGTTAATTGGGTGAATGATGGGGAAAATAGGAGAGGGATTGTAAAAAAATCTATTTTTCCATGTATCCCGCAATTATTCGTGATTGATCTCCTTTTTTTAGAAAGGGTATAAAATCGAACGGGAAGTGATTAAACTTGCCTTTGGAAATTACGGAAAGTATGCCACGACGAGGACTGCTCCTTAATTTACTCCCAAAGCTTTAAAAAGGAGTGAGTGCTGTCACGGGAGCAACACCGATACGCCGAGAGCTATTGATCACTCCTTCCCTCCTCTCTCTCACGAGGCCATTATATATATATATATTCATATATCTCAGTCTTCTTCGCTGTTGTGAACAAGGTGCTAGTGGCACCGAAATATTAAGAAACTCAGTAAGTGTGTTCATTTTGTTCTGTTTTTCTGTGTTTAGCGTCTGCCTCTCTCTGGCAAACTGTTATATATATATATATATATATATATATATATATATATAAATATATATATATATATATATATATGAATTGATCCTTCCTTGTTGCTTTTTGCATCCATTCCTCAACTTTCGTGTAATTTTTCTAACTGGAATAGCTTATGTCAATTTTTGCAAGCCGCCTTATTTTTTTCGATATCAATCCGACCGCTTTGTGACAGGTCTTTTTTTACTCTCTCCTATAGCATCACACTCCTCGCTCGCATTAGCTAAAGGCATTTAGGCCTCGACGGGTAGAGAATGGTAAAAAAAATCCCCGATCCCCCGAATCCCCCAATTCGCCTTATCCACCTCTTTTATCGCGGAGTAAAATACATCGAGGCAAAGTAATAAAAAGAACGGGTGCCGTGGAAAAAATTTTTAGGTCGTTCCCCCCCTTTGCGTTCAGTTGCCGAGGCCTCCTTTCCTATCCAACCAACTTTGAGTCCTCCTCCACCTTCTCCCCTCATCCTCCTTTCCTTGCTTGCGAGGTTATATTCCACTATCCACCCCTCCTGTCTTTCTCCTCTCTCCCCGCTCCAGTCCAGCCCTCCATCTCTATCTTGGTGCTCCATCTCGGAAATTAAAGTTTCAACGCCTCCCACAGAGCTTCACAACTCCCCCTTTCCTAACCGCCTGGATCCGTCTCCTCTACCTCCACCCCCTCTGCCGCTGCTCCTTGACCTTCTCCCTCCTACCCCTCTGGTAGCTTCCCCCCCGGTCCCCCTCCGTCTAACAAGTCCACCCTTTCCTTCACATCATCCCTAACAGCGTACCCGGGCGTCCCCGTCCCCACCTTAATGCACGGACCCACCCCAAGCGGTGCCTTCCTTGTCCCGCTTTCCTCGGCCAGTCTCCCTTGTTCCCTCGTCTCTCTCCCCTGGTCCTCAAAAGCAACGAGGTTGGGTGTCCTCAGCGTTTTGTAGGACACGAAAACCTGTGCTCTTGGAGGTAGTGAATTTTGTGTTAGATTCGATGATCATGAGCGCTCAAGAATCTAAGAATTAATAAGTAGAAGCTCAACAATCCATTTTGTTCTCCAGGACAGTTAATACGTTATTTTTGGGCTCGTCGATAACTTGGTCATTTGCACCCATAACCTGTGTTTTATATTTCGTTTGCGTCAGTTTAGCCATAAATCGTCGTATGCGTTAGAATTCATTAGCAGTGGTGAACCTTATGTCAATTTATGTTTTAATGTATTTTTATTGATTTAATTTGTTTTTAATTGCTTTAAACGAGATGATCGTGTCGATTTGGGTATAAAACTCTCGAGTTTAAAAAGTCCATCTCTATTAACTACGTATAGACTCGAAGTTGGCAGTCCGAATCGTCACCTGATGTGGTTATTGGTTTTTTTCTGGCAGTTGGTCTGTGCCGTACTTCTCGGTACTTGTATCATTCCACAGAAGGTGTCACTTTGCAAGAAGCGAGTCACGACCTTTGTTGCGGGAAGGAATCTCTTCAGTGACGAGGTATGTGTTTTTAGGCACTGCAGCTCCTCTTTTATCGTGCCACAATGACATCTCTCCGACTGCCTACAGCAGAAGTGGGCCACAGCGACGCGTCGAGTTTCACCGAACGCAGCTAATCGTTTTCAATATCTTCATGTTTTCCTTAAGTTATTTTTGCATTTTCACTTAAATTAATGCCAACTCGTACTCCTTTGATGGTTTTGCGAGTTTTTGTGTGATTTTTTGCGTATATGAGACAATTGGCATTGAGATCTATCAGCCGGAAGAAAATATCAGGCCCCCAACCTTTTCCGGTGGGTCTCCTCTCGCGCGATATCTATCTTTTCCTCAATTCAGACAAGTCTGGTGTTTTTACAACTTTGTTGTATTCAGAGTACGTTCCTTTTGGAGATGGCAAATTTCGTGTCTTGTTTGGTTATCATCAGTAGCCATCAACCCAAATATTAGCGCGCTGGTTGCAGCTGGTTGAGCTGGTTGCAGCATGGTATTCCCGTAGAATTACACATTGTTTATCACTATCTGGGAAATAGCATGCTCCAGATTTTTGCAATCAAATAAAATGATTCCATTAGTAATACTATCATGGTGTAACCAAATTGTTAAGGAGCTATATTTCTTCTCTAGAAGTGTGATGAGGTTAAGCTTTGGGTCAAGGAAGAGTGGAGATAATTCACTACAAATTTCGATGCTAAAGCTGATGTTTGTGAAAATGAGCTCCGTGGTCTTTAAGTTTTCTCATAGTTAGAGAATTTATTTTTTCGCGTAAACATTTCTCCAATAACGGTGTCTTCTTTCTATTTCTCGTGACTTACATTTGTGAATACCATTTTCTTCCTCAATAAAATTATTATCTTCTAATTGTAAGTCATAGAATAGAGTGATTTTAAAAATTTATGGTAAAACTCGTTCGTTAAATTCTTTTTTTCCACGTTTAATTTGCTATATTGTCGTAAAACCTCGCTTATTTTTGGGCTCTTCCAACTTCATTACAACCTGTATAGCATCCAGTTGCTTGATGTGCGGTCAAACAACATGTTTCTTGCTGTGATACATATTACAGAAAAATGGGTCGGTACAATGGTCGGGTTTCATGCTTCTGTTTCCGATTTCTATTTGCCTAAAGTATTAAAAAAAAGAGCATGAAGAAAGCCTCTCAATTTTAAACATAAATATTTATTTAACCTTTTTGGTAAAAATATGGTGCTTCGTAAAAGCTGCCATAATAATCTCTCGCGTGAAAATGGAGAGGCACCTGTATGGCTCTTAAAATTCGGTCACCCAATGCTTGTCTCACGTAATGGGGAAGAGTAGATACAAGATAAGCCCACCATCTGCATTAACCCACTTTATCCTGAGCTTAACGAATCATTGCACCGACGGTGTACATCAGTGGTGACCATACGCTACTATAAAATAGAATCTGGAACAATTCTACCACAGAGGGAAATTGAGCCAGGCTGGGTGCGGTGATTAATTTCAGTTCGTAGATTAAGCACCGCATCAATAATATCAATTCCACGCAGGAATTATTATTTATCTGCAGCAGCTGGAGTCTCATATTGGGGAATTACCTTTCCCATTTCGAATATCTGCTGTGGTCGGCTGTCCGAACAACATGCGCTGTAATTTTTGCCCTTAAAATTATTCAATATACATAGCGACTCATTCATTATGCACACCTGTTATCCCCCTTATTTTCATTTTGCTTTAATTCTGCCCTTTCATTTCATTTAATCATGTTTCCCCTGCGTCGTCATTGTCGATTTCGCTGTTGACGACAAATTCTCGCAGCATTTGCAATTAGGGCAAAATTGGGGATAGAGGCTCTTTGTGGACATTAGCCTACTTGTTATGAAAGGCTCCTTGGCTTTTCTGCTTTACTTCCCGTACCGCAGATGAAGCACTGCACTTAAAATGCTCCTAATAAGTGCTCTTAAGTTGGGATTGAAACTCTGGGGGAAAATCCTCTGCAGAATCCCCAAAGTGGACTGTCGCCATTGTAATGTTGTTCTATTGACACTACTCTAGTGGAATGGTACTCGGGTTCTTCAACTTGACCTTGTTCTCATAGTGACACCTTCTGTGCTTACTGTAATTATTTAGCGCGTTTGTCATTTGGAATTACTGCCTGAAAACTTTTCTACTCAAACTTTGCAATCACATGAACATTTTTATAAAGATAAAATTTTTCCTCGTTTCTCCTTTGCGGACTATGTGGCTCTAGCTTATTATTGCTTATAGCTGTGAGATTTTAGCATATTAATGCATCTTTGTTTTTGCTCTTAAGTTTGTATAATATTAGCTCAGATTTTGCTTTTAGTAAACTACATTAAATTGTGGATCATTTGGATTTACAGGTTGTCTAAAAAATATTTTTAATTGATAATGCACCACATTAACGTTGGATACAAAACTGAGAAACTGTTTTACCGAACAATTTTTAACTACCTATCGGGTAAAATTTTTATTGCACTTTGGTAACTGCTATTAATTACCTTTTTACTCGTGACCTCCTCTTGACTTAATGTTCCTACATATTTATTTCCTTCCACTCCCATCTAAAATTATCTCTTATATCTTGCCCATCAAGTTCAAATCGCCAATAAATATCCAATTAATTCGATTATGCTTCCCCGCTCGTCTAACTGCATTAATCCGTATACTTTCTTGGTATATAATAAATTTCTTTGTCCTCGTTTTACTGGACACCTAATTCTCTTAAGCCTCTCAGATCCTCTTCCCTCAAAGTCCAGTTTCTGACATAGCCTTCTCTTCTCCCCTTGTCAAAACCTCCCTAATGTTTTCTCAACTTCTTAACAAAAGTTCTTGGCATAACGGACAGTTACCCAGCGGAAAGGAAAAAAACCATTCGAAAATGATGAATAAAAGAACGGGTGAAGAACATGAGAGGTAGCGTTGAATTGAATCATGACCATGTCAGCTTCAACTTGGAGGGATGAGAGTAGCTTCCGATGATAGAAAATTCTAGTTACAGTCGCACAGCCTTATTTACTTGAAGAGTATTATGAGTATATGCGCGGAATGGACTTGCAATTATTTTGGACTCGGCTTTTTCGAATAAGTGTCGCGTTTGAAGATGGAAAATAATATTTTTCCCCGCCGACTCATTTTCTTGATCGGTTAGTGAATAGGTAGCAGGTTGGAAAGATGGGGAAAATGCTTCTCTTTCCATTATTCCGGGGAACAAATCTCGCATCTCTCCCGAGAGCTGTTGTCTCCCCTGTGATTGGGAACGGCGGCGGCCAGATATATTCTTATCGGTGGGGAAAGGCTCTCTTGGGAGAACTAATGTAAGTACCCGGAGCACCCACATCATCCCTTCCACCTGGCTCTTTCCGTCCGCTAATGCCCTCTTCCTCCGGCCGCAGCTTCCACAGCCATTCCCGGCACTGAGCCCCCTTCAACCTCCTCCACCGTCCCTGCCCTACCAATGTTCCTAATCTCCCTTCTCCTTATTTTACCTCCCACTTGCCCAGTTCACCCCTTCACCTCCCATTCAGCCCTTCCATCCCTCTAGCCCTTAAACGTCCTTCCTTGATTTTCGCCCTTGGAGTCGTTGCGGTATGTTTGGCTACGAGACCCTTCCACTATCGGTCCACCGAAAAAAAGTTAAGAGGAGAGCAAAAAAATAAATGAGAGCAACAGCAACCACGAGTTACACCACCCGCTCTCCCTCATTTTTTGTTTCTTGTGAGCACATTACTTTGCGCGCTTTTAAGCTCTCCGTCCTCACGCACTCCTCGCACATTCAATTTTGCAATTTTGCCTCGCTAATTTGTTTATCCAGTCTCCTTTTTTCACATGCAGCTGGTGTTCATCCAACCTCATTTTTGTCGCCGTTTCAGCGGATTACCTCCGTATTTTTTTCATCCGCAAACGTTTCCTTGTTACGCGGACTTTCATTTTCTTCATCATACCAACAAAGAACCTCCCTGGTGACATTTAGCCCGTTTCTTCAGCTGTACATTTCAAACTATGCGTGAATTAGGTGCGATGTATCAACCTATGGTTGCAATGTACTGCTGTGAATGGTTTGGAGTTTAATATTGTTTGTAATCCCATCACTAGGCAGAAAGAAAAGGCGATATTCATAATTTCAGTTTTATCAGTTAAAAATACCAAGTATGTGCAAAAACCAAAGAATATTCACAATTTAGCATTCATTCTTCTAACTTGACAGCATACATTTGCGTTCACATTTACCAGGTACATTAAGGCATGTCTGATATTTGCTGCAAACCAAACGACCTCGGTGTAAAATTGAGGAAATTGGAAACATTTACTGATAGGTATGCAACTATTGGTTTTTAAGTTTACGGTTACTTGTTGGTATTAGCTTCTTATTCATGTATCATACTCTTCATTACAAATGAGATTAGAGGTAATGTCATATATCGCATTTGTCGAAATTATTGAGTAAATAGTTGCTGTCGACAGTTTATTCATTGCAGGCGGCTACATTATATTTTATTTGAAGTCGAAGGAGTTGACTTTGGTAAGAATTTTGACCCAAAATGGGAGTAAACGTGAATGAGCGCAATTCTCAATGCAAAGTGAAACATGTGATTGTTCTATATTAATTTTGGATATTGGTATGTAATTAGAGACGGAATATTAGGTATCTTTCCGTATAAAAAAATATCAACAATTAAAAATTAAGGATCACAGGTAATTTAGTCTTCTACTGTACTTACATTTTCCTTACTCAAGGTTCGCCAATCCGATCAATGATTAAATTAAATTGATTGTAACTTGTTGATTAAATTGATAGTAACACAGGAAGAATGGGATGGATTTTGCAATCGTCCTTTTATGTTTATTTAAAAAACGTTCTGCATTTATTCACTTCCTGTAGAGAAATATATCATAACCTTTTTTAACTTTCATAGGCAATATTGACCCATTATAATTTATTAATGGCATGTGCAAGCACTAACTTAAGGTAAGGTAGTCAGTGAGAGCATGGTCTCAACTTGTTAGGACATCAAATCTAATTCATACGGAACTTTTACTCCACATGCTACTCATCAGGGACATAAATAGCTCTGTAATGAGTCCATTCTGAGAGAGAACGTCAGGTTCACAATATGACACAGTTTTCGTGTTTAATTAGCAACTATTTTCTCAAAGAAATTGTGTATTTTAATGTTTCCATGCTTGAGGTTGTTTTTAATCCTGTTTCTGTGTCCACCGCACCCCACTCAAAAGCCCAAGTGTTTCTTTTTGGCAGATAGTTGGCAGATGGCAGATTTTCTCCGAGTTGATTTTGTTCTCTCAAGGAGACTACCATGAATAATTCTATTCATGCGTGATTCAATAATACCCTCAATGTACTTATTACTTCCTGACTTATTTTATGTAGTATTTTACTTGTTACTATACGCATGCATTTAAAAAATAGTGCATTACTGGCAAAATTTTTGTAATTTGAGTATTTTAATGCCTTGTAATGATGCATATGAATCAATATGTTTTCATTTTCCCCATCAAAGTGAGTCAGGATCTGAGTTACGGCCTCAGATTTTTCTCACTCACAGATTACCTCACGCCATGTATACACACTTCAAATGATTGAGACTTTCACCATCCAGAAAAACTCATTTTTCTTGCTAGCAAGAATTTATTAATCGTTTAATCCTTCGCTTAATATGAAGTTACCTTTACTTCTCACCCGAGACACTTCTCTTGGGTGAACGGCTGAAGTTAAGCTCATTTAAGTAGTAACAAATCATATTAGAATTATCGACTTATTTTTGTATAAATTATTTTAAAATGCCACCATTTTGAGAAAAAAATCAATACCTATATACTTTCATGACTGTAACCAAACGTGCTCAGCTGACCATTTGCGATCCCATAACTCCGAATGTGATTTGTCAAAATGGGGGAAAATACAGACTTGAAATAGCGTGTTACCTTAATCTCTAAGTGTTCACAGTAATTTTCCGACTGTTTACCCTTTTGACGTGGTGAATAATGAATCTCAATTTGGTGATTTTTATACAACTTTTATTCCAATTAAAACTCAAAATCAATTCACACACATTCAGCGTTGAAACCCTGTCGTTTCTGTATTCCATCTTGCTTTACATCCTACTCCCATCCCTGCTATCCGTTTTTCCTTTATTTCATTCGCGTCCTATGTTTTCCCCCATCGATTCCCGACTGGCCCAACCCACTCGCCTTCTCCTTCTTTTCCCATCCGCCGCGACCTAGATAGTAGACCGAGACCTACCATTCTCTCTAACCTTTAGGCGCTATTACATTCCTTAAAACTCACCCCTTCGTCCTACCACGCCGTTCACACTAACCTCCGCTACCCCGCTGCCCCACTTTTCCACACCACCTCTATTTCACCCCTTCCTCCCCCTCTTCACTCTCTCACCCTCACCCTTCCTCCCTCAACCCTTTCCGCCCTCTCCCGTAACCCTTTCCTCTGCAATATTAACGCTTCCCCGTCTCGCAGCCCAAAGAACCCTATAACACGGGACTTTGCACTCATGTGCCCTCACTATGCTCGTTTATTTATTTTTCATCCGACTCCTTCGCCTCTTTCTCTTTTCACTTCCATCTTCCTCCGGATCCACTTTCATCTTCCCGTTCCTTCACTTTTTTCTCATCCCTTGTCCTCGGAACTTTTTTCTCCTCCCACTCTCTTGTCCCTTTTCATTTTCTTCGCCCCTCTTTCCTCCGCGGCCTTCTTCACCACCTCGACTCAATTTTCTCTCATCACGATCTCTCGGGGAGGTGCATAAAGGGACCTCCTGTCGTCTTCAATGGCAGTTGCCTCCACATTTCTCCTTTCATCTTCATCTCCCTTCCTCATTTCTTTATTTCACCTGCTCCAACCCCCCCTGATCTTCGCCCAGTTCTGATCTCTCTCCTTTTCCTTTATTTATTTTTATTTGGCGGTGATATTAAAGCGTTATACACGATGCTCCATAGGCCATCACGAGGGCATGAGGCAGATGTTGAGTCGCCACTCTTCCATGACGGGGTAGAGGGAAGAATTTGGAGATGGGAAATCTTTTTTACTGTGTTGGTCTCCTCCTAATGTGGTGAGGTCCCAAATAGTTGACGGTAATAACGATAATTTGCGTCTTTCGGATTGGCAGCATTTCTAATGGCGAACATTTAGTTGTGGAATCAATAGAGACGTGATCTATAAAGTTATAGATCTCATTTAAATATTCGGGTTGCAGGAACACATCTAGTAGTTACATACCTTTTTTAACAATAGTCAATAACTTCGAACATTCATTCTAATCTTCTAACGCCGGATACAAGTTATGAAAGTTAGGCCTACGAGTAATTGCTAATGCACATAATAATTGGTCAGTACGTGTAAGGAAATTGGTCTTTTGTCTCAAAACAACTCTTTTTTCAAGTAAGTAAGTCTCCTAGCGGTACATCGCGCATCAGTTATCGGGACTATTTATGTAACTCATAATTCCATGCCATAAATTATGAAACCACTAAATTTATTGGTTGTTTCTGCAACACTGATTGAATGGCTTATGGGCCCCAAAACATAATAAAATACATGTGTCGTTCCTACAACTATTTATAAGTGTATGATATTTACTTGGATTGCCTATCTTTTGGAAAATATGTTTTTAGATCAGGCTTGATATTTTTAAATGTCAAATGTTGCATGCATTTTTTTAATAAAAAATAATGTCTAATGAAAAGTCATGCCTGTCATCTGTCTTAAGTTCTAGCAACTATGATTCTTGCTTGTAATAATACCACACTGTAAAATATAACCACTGTGTCTCAGTTTTAATTTTTATTACCCTAGATAGTTCTCTTTGTAGAATAGTAATATTTAAGTTATCAAAAAAACCTATTTTTATGTCTACTTTTAGTAGAGCAAATAATTACTTTTACTCATGTATTAGTGTTAGTCAACATTTGCTCAGTTTCAGCAGCCTGAAGTATTAAGGCCTTGTGACTCTTTTTGTTCAGACGTGCACATGTGTCCAAGAATTTAAGTTTTACAATTCAGAAGACTTTTATCCGGATTTTATGTGGAATCAGGTCCATTTTCACGGATAAAATTTAGAAGCCGTATTTCGTGTAGAATTTTGGATTTCTTTACTCTCCTTGAAACATATTGTCATGTAAATATATGTGGAGTTTCCATTTTTTATTCCTATACTTCGTCTCTTGTACCTTTTTTATGAGCGCTTCACGATTATTCCTAAATAGACTTGCATCTAACGGAAATGGTTATCTTTTTCCGGTTATTATTTATTTGACTCGTAACTCAAAACATTTAAATTAATTAGAAGCTGCAAATTTCGTCACCATCCTCAATATTATTTAAAAGAAATGAAAGTGTCTGTAATAGTAACTAAAAGATTCTATTCTGTCAATTTTATTGAATCAGCTCTAGGTTTCTCTTTGAGTAGTTGGGTTTAATGAAACGAAGTTATTAGGTAATGACTCGGCGGTGAGAAATTTGAATGATTGATATTCGATGACAATTCTAGTTCTGGGAACGAAGCACTTTGTATTATTCACTTTTGTAATATGCACTCCGTCGATCAAACAAGTTGGCGAACCGTGGGCCCAATCATACACATGGAGGAAAATTGTTACGACTCTATTCAGCAGGTCTCTCCGTCTCTTGTTCTTTTTCCCATGCTGCAGTCCTTGTTATCGCAATGGGAATTATAATTGCATTGAACTACATTTTGGGAAGCCTTTCGTCAATACTGATTTTGAATTGAATTCTTTAGAAATTGTTTGCATTATCGTCTCAAGTTGATCTGAAAAAACATGCCGAATATTGGACTATACATTATGCTCGGAAAGTGCTCGTAGTAGTAAAGTTTACATCCCGCAACGGACGTGTGGAGCTGTGTTCTACAAATAGACTGCTGAGGTCAAGCTTTATCTGTGAAGTTTTCAAGTACCATAATGTAGTAGTCTTGGGGTATAGACTATGAAGTAGGATTAGGGGAAATCTTTTCGTACGAGCAATTGGATAAGTAGTCTTTAATTATGTGTAATTAATGGATATAAATTTTTCTTGACGAAACCACCGAAGTCCTGAATTATCCCATCAAATATGTTTGCATGGGAATTGCTACAGATCTGCTTTAGCTCCCTAATAACGTATCCTGAGTATCAGTTTCGTGTGACACCTTGTCAGATGAACATATCTCTTCCTTTATCTTATTTATCGTATAAACCTTTGGGTTTAAAATAGAACATTTTTTAGCTACTCAATAATATTTCTTTCGTTCAGGATACAACGTTTTAGTCTCGTTTCCCCGTTATTGTCCTTTATTTTTTTGTTTATTTATTTTAAACTTCCTAGAAAATAATCCCTATACCCACTTACTTAAGGTACATTAAACCAAAAATGTGCAATGTGTGCAGACACACACTTCCTGGATGGTAAAAACCCTGACTTGTTGTGAGCGGTGGCTTAGGGCAAGACTTAGTTCAACGCCGTAGCGACATTGAGAAAACTTCCAATTACAACTCTGCGATCCTACTGAACGTAATATGTTTATTTGTCAGCTTGTTTTCCTTTACTAGTATTTGCAGGAAAGAACAAAGTTGTATCGTGTGTCTGTACAGTTTTGTATAGTATATTCAGTGTTGTTCTAAAGTTATTATTTGAATATGTCTTCTTTGGTTGGAAAAAACTTCACGGCTCGGCACAAACCCGCAGGGTTGACATAGAAGACTTAATCCCATCGGCTCAGCAGACCTTAGCCATGATGCCCGTGCCGTTTCGTTGAACTCATCTAAAGTTCCCACGCTTTTCGCGCTGTTTCTCCAGCATCGATATCTCGCGCCTCCTCAACCTACCTCTTCCCTTTTTTTCTTATATTTTTTTATTATACATTCCTCCCCGCCCCCCTTTCCGTTCTAGTATTTCCTCTGCCACCGTGTTCGAGATTTCCTGCCCTCCAATGCACCGTCAAGGTCGTTTCCTCCTCCAGGAGGAATGGAGGGATCACGGTGTGCTCGGGTGCGAAAGCAGGAGGATGGAAATAAAATGGCGGAGTGAGGGAAGGAGGAGGAGACCAGGCGTACGTAGCGAGATGAAAATGACGCGACTTCCGGTTCCGCTGCCATCAGATTCATCGCCCTCGAGGCGTTCGGTCCCGGGCGAAGTCGGGAGGTGGCGTCTTGTGTTTGTGTGTGTATGTGTGTGGAGGGGGGTGGGGCCAGGTCTCCGTGCTCCTCCACCCCCTCCACCTCCTCCAAACTCTTGCCTTTTATGGCCGCTATGCCTCCAAACGTCGTCACACACTCCGTCTTCGTTCCTTCCTCTCCGCGCTCGATCCTCAGTCGACGTCGCCTGGCGTGGGCCCGGGGGAATCACGACACGGAAACGGTGACTTTTGAATTTGCAACGGGGAAGGGTTGGAGGGGAACATTGAGGGGGGGAGGGTTAGATAGTTTGATGGCGTGAAGGGCCAGGTGGCGATGAAATACTCTGCATCCATGGTGATCGCGGAAGAAGAATTTTCTGATTTTTCATTTTATATTTTCCCCATTCCTTCCACTGTGGGAACTTAATCCTACCTCTAAGTCCTCATTGAACTGCGAAGGCCGGATTAAAATGCGTCCTTTATTTCGACGACTCATTGCAATTTAGTTGTAAGATTAATGTTCATTTCTTCGTAGTTCTTACATTATAACAGAAACAAAAATTATACTTTTCCACAGGATATTTTAAGCAAAGAGCACATCACATTTATATATTCGACATGTTTGAGGAGGGGGTGGGGAACAGAATTAAGGTAGGAGGAAGTGGCAGGTAAACGGAGAAAACCAAGGAAAGATCAGGAAATCAGGTTTTTTTCCGTTTACCTGCCACTTCCCCCTAAATTACTTCTGTTTCCCACCCCCCCTCCATAAACATGCCGAATGTATAAATGCGATGTGCCCTCTGCTTAATGTGTCTTGTACCTGATGATGGCTCTGTGAGCTGAAACGCGTCGTATACATTGAGATATCCTCTGGAAAAGTGCAATGGTTGTTTCTGTAATAATATGACGAACTTCTACATATATACATACTTAGAATACATATTTCAGGCTCAACTGAGTGGAAATTCATATATGCGAAATAAATAAACTAACAAATTAGGTTTTCACATGTCAACTAAATGTGCGACAGGCTTTGTTACGTTGGCTATGTGATCACGCTATTGGGGAGGAATTATCTGGTGCCTCGTCAATATTTTTGGATATTTTATTATGATTTCATAATGTGCGCTCTTACGGGTAAATTGTGTGCGGTCATTTACATTATGTTTTTTGTCCATTAATTTCTTTAGCATACACGCTTTCAGTCGATGGATCAATCGTAATTTACTTTGGTTTTAGATTTACTGATGCTGCATCATGAAATAACTTTCGCAGGATGGAGTGAAGTCAAACTGGAAGGAGCGACTTTAGATTCTGTGACGGAGAGCGAGGAAGGTTGAAAGGGGAACCTATTGGAAAGGGGATGTGCCTGGAGTCTTGGTAAGTGGTGAGAAATCTTGTGTTGGTCAAGTCAGTGGAGGCCATTCCGTCCAAAGAGGAAACAATACAAAACTTTCCCATCAATACGATTAGCCATTTTATTTTCCATTTCGAACCGTGAGCCGTAACTTCAAGCCACTGTAACGTCAGCTGTATGCCTCGGTCCAAAAAAATTGGCTTTGGCTCGTTCCCGTATTTCAGTTGAAAGTAAGTTTCCTTCTGGCGTGGTAATGTTTTGCCTTTACAACGCTGACGCTTTTTTTCCCGTTATGGAGACATGTTTCAGTCAATTTATCTAATTTTTTAGCATACACCTTTTTATGTTAGGTATTATGTGCACTAACAAGACATACCATGGCCGAATCATCAAATAAAAGGTTCCTTGATGAATATAATGATTAGACAACCATGAAAGAAATCATCGCTGTGATTTTTGTAAGGGTGAACTTTGGTTGGGTTAGAGAGGAGAAGATGGAGGTTTTGAAGTGTTGAGAAAGCTTGGAATCGTGTTTTAGGCCTGACTATTTGATCAAATGCGCAAAAGGTTACAAAAGATGAGCAAATATTTACATTTTTTCAATTTAACTCGTTTCATTTCTAGCGCCGTGGACAACTTATCCTTGGTGTTTTGTTACGCCTACGCGAAAAGATGTGCACTCCAGAATATTTTCTTTTCTGGGGCTGCAAACATCAGTCTTGCCCCTTCGAGACGAAAAACTTACGGATCTAAGTACAAAGTGGGCCATTTTTTATTTTATTCACATTTTAAAATTCATATTTTATTTACAGTTGACGAACGAAAGCCATCGCTGGTATTTTGGTGAAAAATGAAAAGAAATGGTCAATCAAGAGTTTGATATGGATAGAGAATTCACAAGTCTCTAAACCAAAAGTTAGAGAAAGCAAAATCAGAGATTTCGGATTTTTTACTGCGGTTAAATGATTCATAGAAAAATTGTTAAAGCAGGTCTATTCCGTCGCCCTGGAAAATTCGTGTTTCATGTGGGCAATTAATTGGCAGATGGAGGAAATTTGACGGAGAAATTGCTGTTGGATTGGGGATAAACGCATTCATATGGTTGAGGGTAATCTAATCAGAAAAATTGCAGTTTATTGAGAATGATTTAACTCCTTGCCTGAGTTGTCAAATTACAAATAAACTGTAAAGCTTCATAAAGGTCTCTGCATGAAAAACCACGGTTCGCGTCGCCCTATTGAGCCGTCCACGTCTCGAGCGAGCGTTCTGAAAGACTTCCCACGTTCAAGGTCGCTGCTGACCCGCGAGTGATGAGGGCTCGACGTATATAACAAGGGATACCTCTATATAAGCGAGGAACCCGGTGATAGCCGTGGATATTCGCTCGCGTGCGACACTGTTGAACGCCCATACGCTGCTTCGCATCCTGATCAGCTGGTCACACTGAAGGCATTTAGTCGCTACTTTTTCTTCCCCGCTCCCCCTACTTGACCTGTTATTTTTGATTAGTTCTTCAGCCCAAGCCTAGGCTTACGAAAACATTAATTGCACACTAAATAGTAGAGGCCCATTCAGGTTGCACTTTCTTTTTATATTCCCCCTGGTAGGGATGTTACATCGACATCGATGTATCGGACTACTCGATATTGTCTGGCCGAGACATTGAAAACATCGAGTTGTAAAATAATCCGATGAAAATTAAGTGAGTTAGTTCTTTTATAAGCATCGAACATACGACTACTCGTTTTTTAGTCGATATGGCATCCCTACCCCCTGATCATTATCATGTATGCTATACCTAAGTAGGAGAGCCTATTGATAAATTAATAATCGTTGTTCAGCTTGCCAAAATCATAAGTTCCGTTGAGTAAAATTTCAATTATTTAACTTCATTAAATGTAATACTTGACAGCGATCAAATTCACTTATAAGTTGGCTGGAATTCTGCTATGGTACGAGAAAAAACTACTTCCACTTTACACTATCCGTTCCTATTAACTGGAAAGAGAGTCGTAAACAGTGCCAATGTTCGGCAAATTATTTAATCGGAATACACAATTTCATTCCGAATATATGTAAAACGGTCACCTTCCAGGATGATAGGAAGGAAAAATCCTTTGCAACCGTAACGCCATCTGTGAACATGGTGTATAACTACTTCGAAGTAATGGAACGACCCTGGCCCATCGATGTGCATTATTAACTGGATTGAGCGCTCTTTGTTAGGAAAACGAGCCGTTGCCTGCGGACCGCGGCCATATTGTTGGACGTATAAACTACGACATTCTTATCAGAGGCTACGCTTTACGTCCGTTATTCTGTCTGCCATTTTTACCCCTAAACTATCCCCGAACGAAATGAAATACCATGTTGTGTTCTATAACCGAGTACATTAGCATTCATACCAAATATGTTCGTGTTAGCTGCGCGCCTGTCTTCCCAAAACGACGATGAAATAAGAGGGTGCGCGGATTATACGAAGTATTTGCATTTTATCCAGTACGACTTTTTTTCCTCACATAAAAGAAATATTTATGCAATAAGAGTAACTTCAAAACTGTGAGTTCAAGTGGAGCAGATACTAACTTTAGTATGGTGTATTGTGGCATGGAATCTTTGAGTATACCTACGAAGTGTTGTATATATACATCGATGCCCTGGCCTGTCGAGTTATCCCTCTAGTTATTCTTCGCCCCCCCTTCCCCCCCTCCCTCCGAGATAAAACCCATTGGCGTGCGGAGGGGACGCGGCCTCTTAATCCCATGGCATGCGAACAAGATCTCTGGCACCTCCAACGTGGCGGCTGTGAGCCTTTTTTTCATCCCGTAATGAGACTGTAGCCGAGGAACCTCCGCTATCGCCGTGCGGCCATATTCCCGCGCTCATTGGAATTTCCCGACCCCACCTCCTTTGCATTCCAACTTGGCATTCACTCTACATTCGATAAATCTCCTTCCGCCGTTCTCTTTCCCTGCCAGTATCCCTCCGCCCTTCCTCCTCCACCCACGGCTGCATTCCCGCGGCGCCCGTTCGCGTTCGGTGATTAAAAACCCATTGGGGTGGAGTTGTAAGGATGAAGCAGTCAAAACCGGCCGACGCTCTCTCCCTTGCTCGGAAAGACAACCCCAACCAGGCCATATGCGTCTGAGTTCGTGCGCGTCCATGTCTTATTGAATTACCTCAACATCGGTGTAGCAAAAGCGAGAAAAAAGTCCGGAGTACAATAAAGAAAAATGTTTTATTTATCCGTCGTGCTCTGAGTTTTTCATCTCGTGGGGCTAGTTAGAGGTCTGGAGATTCGATTAATCACCAGCGATCCACCCGTGTAAATTATTCGTAGAGTTAGTATTAATGTATTTGAGGACTTGGAATTGCTAGTTTTAATGACGGGAAACTTTATTTAATTTTCAAGCCGTGCCTTGCACGCCGGGTCAGGCAACACCGTATGCTGAATATAAATGTGACATATTGCAGGAGGAATACTGAAGGTATTTACAAAGATCGGGACATTAGCATTGGAACGGTCTTTTCATTTAATGTCGACCGCAGTGATTACGCTTCTAGTATCAAAATCACAGTTGTACAAGTGTATCATAATTACAGTTGTATATTATCTTTGTATAACATTGCATATAGTATGGCGTCATGTGTTCATAGCCCACAAGAATAGGGGGTGTCTTATGATAGAAATGCAAAAAAATGAAGGACGTTTTACCTTTGATGTCAGTTATGAATGATTTCTGAATAAATTCCTAAATCCTATGTACCTAAGTCTCTTTAAAAATCGTACCTTTATATTTTTCAAGCCCAAGCAGTCGTGAGGGTTGCCGTCTTTTTTTAAGATAAAACCTAATGAAAGCTAATTTAACTTTGAATACTACCTACTTCATCCTCAAAAGGTTAAGATTTGTCGTTACGCCCACAGAAACTGAAACAGAAGGTCGTAGTTGAAATGGTATGTGACAAAGATACCTCTAAAATAAAGGTATCTGCCTTCTAACGCACCTAAGAAGAGTCCTAGTTTAACGATCTTTGAATGTGTCAGCTTTCCAAAGCAGTTCGACTGAATCAATTATGGCTATTAATTCGGGTTTACACATGGAAGCCGACTTCTATGGAAGTAGCGAGTGTACGATATCTCGAATCATATCGCTACTAGTAGAACATCGTTCTGCTTATACATAACTTCCGGCTTTTTCCAAACAAATGGATGACGGAAGTAAACAATGATTGTGGTAATTACGAAAATTGCCCAAATTTATCAATGATGGCATTCGTATGTCGCTGTTTGAGTCCAATTCGTTGGTTTAATAAATTTGTATGAAATACAGTAATAATGCATAATAACTTCAAATCTAGTGCGTCAATTGTGACAATAATTATTATGTAACAAGAGAGAAGTCATAAAGCTTACCTTAAAGGGTTTTTAGAAATTATCATATTTAAAGTTCAAACATGGTTGGTTTGGTCATGTTGAGAGAATGAATAAGAGTCGAACAACGAAACAGATATAAGAGTGAAATGAATGGTGCGAGCCGTAGAGGTAGGCCGAGAAAGTTGTGGTTGAGTGTGGTTCAGGAAATTCTTAGGAGGAGGAATATTAGGAATCTTAAAAAAACAAGAGGGCGTGTATGTATGGGGGTAAATGAGGCAAAAGAGGTTTGCAGGGATAGGTCAGTATGGAGGAAATTATTGAAGCAGAGTTAGGTGTACAAATATGTATGCGTGAGTGAAACTATGTGAATGTGCCTACCCCGGAGGGTAACGGCGTGATTGGTATGTATGAATGTAAAGTACAAATAAAAATTTACAGAAGCAAAAATGAGCCCTCCTCCTACTAAGTTATTCGTTGTTTACATTTTAAATCTCCGTTAGCTGTCATGTGACCAATATTTCACCGGATACGATGCGGTTTATCGCAGAATCGATATGCTACTTGCAGGCAAAATTGAAACCAGTAAATTTTCCTTGTATGTAGCAACCGCAGTCGTTGACCACCATTATCGACCCCTACAGACATGGAAGTGCGTGCTTACACATCGATGTGTCGCTTGCGAGCAAATTCCAAGGCTACTGTCATGTCCTTGTGTAAACCCGCCTTTAGATTGAAGATTTGGATTATCCTCAGTGACCGTGATACTTTTCGTTCTCAGGCCCTTAAGTTTAACCTCACAAAACAAACAAGAGAACGTTTGACACTGATTCACCTTGGAGAAAAATGTTGTTCGCTTTGCATCGATCTAGTTGGTAATTTACGACAAGTTACAAATGGCAATATGACAAATAGCAAACGAATTCCATCAAAGTCCGCGGAGCGAGCGAAAAATGGGCGACATCATTCCCAGAATTTTACTTTTATCCCCTGGAAAATCGAGTGCACAATGCCTCATGGAGTGTGTTAAATATTACGGGCTGAGCAAGAAAAAGCTTTCTCTCAATTCGGTGTATCCATTTACCGGAATATAAAGGTCACATCGGAACGAAAGTCGAGCTGGAAATGAAAGGGTACCCTTGAATAGAGCATTTTTTTTCACCGCTCCTTAACCCCGAAAATAACCCTGCTGTACACGCGAAAGAGTTAGCATTCAGCTCAAAAGATAAACTTTTTTGGCCATGGGAAAAGTCTTTGCCCGAATAAAAAATCGCATTCTTTCGGCATACAAATGTGTCTTGAATTCTCTCGATACCGCAGGAAAAATGCCGCATGCATATTTGTCAATTGGGTCCCAGAAATACTTATGAGGGGCATTGAGGGTTAGCAGCAACTGTCATAGCGTAAGAATTTCATCCAATTTTTTGGGCATGCTAATCTTCGATTCATGCCTTTTTACCATGTTCATTGCTCAGGGTGTGTATCATCTCATGCATCAACTAAACCATGCGGATAGTTTTGCGTTGTTGTTTCATATTAATTTCTTATCATATAACTCATTATAAAAATGTTGTACAGTTCCACTATGTTTAATGATGTCTACCCGTTTCGACTTGTATAGCATTATTTTCAAGACAAACTCAGTGCTTTCTTTTCAAGGCAAACTCATGGTAATAACATCGATATTACATTACATTTCGACATCGTGCAACATTTTTATTGAGAGTTATTCCTACTCGTCGTTCCACAACATAACTCCACAGTAATTGATTTGATTCGTATACCTAATTTAGTGAATAACGGTATATGTCAAAGACAAATTAATACATCTACATACTATCCTGCGAGTTGCCGCATGGGCGTGTGGCAGGGGGTGTTACAACACCAGCCGTGTATAGATGTAAGGTTTTGGCAGGTGAAATGGTGACGTGTATTATGGGAGTGTATTTAGTGGAGCTCAGTTTTTATTGTGGTCCCACATTGCGCGGGAAAGAACAAGTTTTTGTACCTATTTGTACAGGCATCTGTGGTAGTTGGCATTGTATCTCTCTTATTTTATCGCTTCTGTCAGACTTAGAGATGTAATGAGGCATAATGATAATATTCTCTGAGTCACTCTGAAACATACCAGTTCTGAATTTCTCAAGCAAGCTAAGCCTAGCGTGTAGCCTCCGAGTCTCTAGGGGCTCCCACCTTAATCCCTTTTATTGACAAATAATAAAAAAGATAATTGAAATAAGCGTTCTGTTTTTTGGTGAGAGCAACAATTAATTTTAAACTTAATCATTCAATTCTCAAAATACGATCATAGTATGCACCAATTTGCCTCTTTGAATCATTTTTAATCCGTTTTATATCCAAGTGTTCAGTTTAATTAAGTTGTGACAGGCGCTTAGTTTGCGCATAGGCTCCGCAAGCCAAAGGCATGTTGTTCTGTTCTTGGTGTTGGCTGATTTTTTTTCTTGTCGAAATTTTGCATTTTCATCGCGATATTTTTAAACACAATGAAAAATCATCGAGAAATGATAGACATGATTTTTTTAGTAACTTAAATAAAACTTTGTATACTCCACTATAGGTATAATAACACGACCTGGGTTTCGACACTTCGTGTCATCTTCGGACCTGAAGATGACACGAAGTGTCGAAACCCGGGTCGTGTTATTATACCTATAGTGGAGTATACTAAGTTTTATTTAAGTTACTATGAATTACTTCCACAAAGTCAAGCCTGGAACCATTTCCTTTATGATTTTTTTATTTTTCATTCCTTATAAGGGACATTTTTTGCCTATCATTTTTTGGCTGGGAGTGATATAAAATGTTATTTTAATGAAACTGTTCATTTATGGATGCATTTCGCCAGCATCATCGATATGTGAAGAAGTAGACGGCCTAATTTCAAAACTAATACTTGAGTGTTCTTTTTAAAGAGTCGAACATTAATAAAATTTTAATTATATTTTTAAGAAAAAGAATGAAACAGCTAGCTGTAAAGAGAACGAGGTTGAGAGCTGAAGGCGACCAATCATGGAATTACCTACTGCTATTGAATGGCTCCCTACCTCTCAGCCCGTGGACACGGTTTCTTTTTATTCCGTTTAATACATACGCAGTTACTATGTATCCGGGGTTCTTACCGTTTCCGGATGATATTTAAATTTTGCGGATTCTTAAACCCATGGTAAACAGTGCGTACCGGCAGTCATTATAAAATGACTGCGGGAAATTTTTAATTGAGTAAATGGAACATATGCCGTGGTGGTCTTGTCGCGTCGGACGAGAGGTAATACCGCTCCGCATGTGTGAGCGAGACTGCACGCAAACACAGCAGGGGGAATTAGCGAAATGTCTGCGACCCGTCCCAGGGAATCAACAAATTGAGCAAAAAGACCTGCCTCGGAACGGGGCATTAGGAAAAGCATTCAACGTCCTTAGTCCTTAATTCACCCCATCTAACTCGATCCTGCCCCCAAAAGCTTTCTTGCTCCTCCAGCGCCATCTGCCCCCACACCCAGAGAGCCGGTTTCTCTCTCTCTCTCTCTCTCTCTCTCGCCCTTATCCCACTTATCTCTGCATTTCCCTCCGGTGATTATTGACTATTTTAACCTCGTTCATTTGTTACTCACTCCGGTGTTACCGCTCTAATGCTCTTTGCTTCGACCTCATTCCTTTCGAATGACGTACTACGTGTCTCCTGACATAAAATCATGGCGACAGACTCAATGTGGTATTTATTTCCTTTAAACCCTTTCCTTCGTTTACGGTGATTGTCACATGATTACAGCTTTTATCTATTTAAGTTTAACGATGCTTAATTGAAGATATTATGAGCGACATTTTTCTCAAGTAATAATTGAGAACACAATTTCAAATTTTACGTATTAATTTCAGCATCTTTAGGACTCATGAAGTAAATATTGTGATATTTATGGTACTAAAATACACTTTTATATGACTGAAATTCTCATTAATCGAATTAAAATATCTTTATGTCTTAAACGTGACTAATTTTTTTCACGGGGTACGTTTGAAGCTTTTTCGCTATGGGAGGTTATTTTGCGAGTCTGGAAAAATTACTGCGGTGAATTTATGATTAACTTTTTAATAGTTGAGAAATCATGCCAACCACACACAATTTTATGAGGTCTATGTGTTATCAATTACTCCGTTTATTTCAAATAATGTCTCTCTAGATATCATACACGTACCATTTCCCATGTAAAATGTCTGGTATTTTTTGGCAAATACCTCGAAAATTAATGAGGAAAGGGACTGATATTTTACTATATTTCGAAGGGTGAGATATTTTTGCTTAACCCTCTATTCACCGATTTTTTCGTCCATCATGTGTGGTCATTTCACATGTTACCCGACTCGTGGAAGAATCAGGAACTAAAAATTATGATTGAGAGATATTTACGTTGCCAAACTGTAAAGTTGATGTCACAAAGGCATATAGAGGTAAAGATAGCTAATCAGAGACAATAAAAAATCTTCTGTATGTAACCTCTAGGTCACTCATCGAGATAAAGAGTGCAAATATGACCAAATTTACTGATTTATAGGTGTGAAGATATCTCGCAATAACCATCTCAACTTTATGATCAATAAACTGGTTAAAATTGCTATGCTATGTTTAATTATTCAAACAAAATTCATGGCATTTATAGTTTAGCAGACGTCCCTCGCTTAGTAGACACTTCGATGTCAGACCCATGATATTTCCCACCCGGACTCAATGAAAGGGAAGCAACTTTGCCTCCAATGAATTTCAGTCATCCGGTGGACTGTCGACAGGGAGAGTTGAAATCTTTTAGATTCGTACTCAGGCTTTGGTCGCCAGAGAACACGCACGAGATTACAATATTTGATTTCGATAGTGACTCCTGTGACCAAAATGATTGTATAGGAGTCAAAATTCCTATGCCTTCATTGACAACTTGAATTAATCTATTAACTTACTTTTCCATTTCCATCTTCATGATTGCAAGGCATCCTGTGCTTGGGGCATGGAATGAACGGCACTTAGTTTTATTGACGGTAGTTTGGGCTTCCTTCAGGGTCAAACTCTCCATCTCTGCAAACGTATCGATGTACCACTCGTCCATCGTCATCAGATCATCGTGCCTTGATGACGATGGACGACTCGTACATCGGAACATCGGCAGAGATGGAGAGTTTGATCCGGTGGGAAGTCCGTACAACCTGCAATATCACCATAGGCCGGAAAGCCTTAGATCTTCCTTCGGTACTTTGTTTGAACCCCCAGTTCCCTGGGCTTCCAGAATGTCTGTTGGGAGAAGACTGACTCATTGGGCGAGTGGTTGGTTGAGTATCAATTCTGGAGAACTGGGTCCATGTACCAATGTAGATTAATGGTCTTTTCGCACTGAATTTCTCCTTTTCGTGCTGATTATTTGAAACCTTCATTTTCATGAGCGTAGTAAATTTTGATCCACAAAATTCCCCCTCTCATTCATGAGATTATTTTCTTTCCGAATCCTAGTTCCAATCTCCTGTAGCTCTTCTGAGTTGTTTTTTTTATTTATCTCTTTAGTACAAATGTGACCTCCGGGCCAAATTTCCATGGTTACCTCAAGTTTCGTCGTGTTTCCCATACAAATGCGTCTTATTTTGATGTTTATTCTCTTGACGTCAAGCACGAGCCCAAAAAATTAAGCAATAAAACATTTAAATGTTATCAAAGGTACAAGGAGAAGGCCATCTAAGAGACTCCAGGCACGATTAAGCGCACGAGAGGTTTAACCTTCATAAATTCTTTGCCATCAAACTTCTTCCCTCGCTCTAGAGGACTGCGTACCGACCCATTCTTACACGCTTAGTTTCCTCACGTCCTCCTCAGAAGTTCGGAATCCCACCTTCGAACACAGTTTATTTGGCGTAAAAGGGTCATTATTTTTATTGCAGAGCGTAGAACCCAGCCAAAGGAGATTCCATATTACGCGGTTTTGATCACCGTTTTATCCCCGCGCCGCCCAAAACCGGGAAAAGTTAAACGGTGACCGACAACGTGTGGGGAGTGGGAAAACTGGCGACACACATCCCTTCGCCGTCGCGTCGTTCCCCTCCTATCTCCCTCATAAGAGAGAGGAAGAGAGCGGGAGGAAAAGGTGCCTTTGTCGGAATCGTCGGGTAAAAGGAAGAGCAGCTCCACAATACGCCCTTACCACCGCCGTACCGACGAATTCCCCGGAGGTATTTCGGGCACGTTCTCGGGTAATGCTCCGCTTTTAAGGCAGCTCCCGATTCACTGCCCATAAATATCGCTTAGTTCGCCCGACGGCCGCCGATGGGGAAGGGGTTCGGTAGGGAGAGGCGTCGGCGACCGAGGGGAATCCTGGGAAGGTTGGGAGGGGTATAGTAAAGGCTTCCCTCCTGTCCACCACTCCCTGCCAAGTGTCGCCTGGTGATGGGGAAAAAAACTTAAGCTCTCGCAAGCGTTTGGAAACATTAATGAGAGGCTTTTTAAATAATTTATAGACATTTTTTTAAATATGTTACGTAATAAGAATATAACGATTTTATGTTGAAAGTGAATGGTGAAATAATGGAAGAAGTGGATGATTTTATGTGTCTTGGCCAAATGTTTGCGGAAGGTGGAGGGATGTATGAAGGTATGAAATGGCGTGCGAATGTTGGAAGGAAGGTTGATGGTAGTGTATAGCAGATTAGTAATAGATTTTTGTCATGGGAGGCAAAAAACGTTATTTAAAAGAGTGTTCTTCATGTTAGAAAGCGTAACTTATTCTGATTCCACATTTTATTTCTTAAACCTACCCGGCTTTCAGCGTATTCAAGCACAATCGGCTTATTACGCCATTTTCAAGGTGACCTAAGGTAAGAAGAATATTTCCGATTTCCTTCCAGTATCGCCTGAGTTAGTGTCTTATGAAAAAGTTTTCTTCTCCCTGGTTTGTCATATGGATCCAAAAATTGCCAGGATAAGCATAAGCATCAGCTAAATTTAGTGTCAATGGAGAACCAACGTGAAAAACCTTTGCTGTAAAATTCTACATCTATATACTACCTTGATAGCCACCACAAGGGCGTGTGACAGTGGGTGTTAGGACACCAGTCGTGTAAAGATGTAAGGGATAACGTTTTGGGGGGTGAAATGGTGACGTGAATTATGGGAGTGTATTCAGTGGAGCTCAGTTTTTATTGTGATCGCTTTTTGTGCGCCCAAAGAACAAGTTTTTGTATCTATCTGTTCGGCAGTGTCTCTTATTTTATCGCTTCTGTCAGACCTAGAGATATAGTGAGGCGTCATGATAATATTCTCTGTGTCGCTCTGACTCACTCAATTAGGAGGTATTAGATGAGAAAAGGGAGCGCGTTATGCAAGAATGTGAGTTTGATGCTCCAGTAATGGTCATGGAATGTGTGAAATGAGAGTGCATCGTTGGTTTAGCCATGTTGCGAGAATGGATGAGAGTGCCATATTGAAACAAATATATGATATTAGTGTGTGCAGAAGAATGGTATGAGAGGAAAGAGTAGATAAATATATATTCATAATATTGATAATGGTGAAAAGGCCTACCAATCGGGTCTTACTAGGTAATGAGTGGTATATTTTCGATGTGCGTCCATCTTAAATGACGCCGCCATTGGAACTGTCGTTTCACTTCTGCTTCAATTCGTGTCCAAATCAATCGTCATTAAACGATAAGAAATTGACGATTGTAACCATTCTATAGTCTTGTCAGTGGATGATTTGATCTATAGTTCCTTGAAGATTACTATCCATTAGTGTCATTTAATTCGGATGTCACTAAAGATTATGCGTACTTTAGGCTCTTGTTATGAGACATATTTGGAGATACTCCACGACACCTTTAAAATTCACATGACACTGTTGCGGTTCATGTCATTTGACCGGTAAGGGTTAAGTCTCGCACTCACTGGAACGTTATATTTTCTACGTGTCTTGAGATGAGGAATATTAGGATTTTAATGAATTGGCGAGCGCGTATGAATCAGTGCATGAATAAGACCTTAGTTAAAGAGGCATGAAAGAATAGGACATCACGGAGGAAACAGTTAAATGAGATCCCGTTTCCAAGGCCTGGCAGGAGTAGCTAAGATCTCTAAATTTGCCTACTTCGAAAGGGAACGGCGTGATTATTATTTATGTATGCTTAAACTTTTCTCCCGTAATGGCCGGTTACAAGAACATTTAATTATGAAATTAATAGTTATGAGACTCATAGAGTTATAGATCTTATACATATATTTGGGTTGCAGGAACACACATAGTAGTTACATAACTTACTTACCAATAGTAAATACCTTCGAATATTCGATCTAATCTTCCACCGCCGGATAAAATTTATGGAAGGTTAGCCTATAAATAATTGCTAAAACACGTAACAATTAGTCAGTAAGAGTAAACAAACTGGTCACATATCCCAAAAGAACTCTTTTATCTAGTAATTAAGTCTCCTAGCGATTCATTGCGAATCCGCCATCTTGGCTGCTTATGGAACTCAGAACTCCATGCCATAAGTATGAAACCATTAAATTTATCGAACGTTTCTGCAGCACTTATTGAATGGTCGCCATGGCTTATGGGTCCCATAACCTTACAGAATACATGTGTTGTTCCTGCAACTGGCCATTAGTCGACTTTAACGATGCAATTAAAATTTCCCTTTTCCAATGACTACAAAAAGGAAACAAGCTGCCAATCGCCTGGACCATTTTTCTGCCAGTAGAAAATCCTTCACTCGAAACCACACTGTCCTATTACCATTCGCACGTTAAGTTGTAGGTCAGTTATCCGCTTTAATGATTCCGGAACACCTCTGACTATCATTCCAGGTGGAAACAGGTGTTTCTTATCGTTTATGACAAGATAGCCCACTCTTACGAAGGAGACAGAATTTCATTGAAGAGGACTGCCTTGTAATTGCTACTCGCATTACTTTCCTTGCGGTGAGAAAAAGTGGGTTCTATTTCAAGTGAAAGACACTTGAGTAAAATGAAAACTTAATTTTAAATCGCTCAGTTTTCATGCAGGAAGTATTTGAAAAGTTGCGTTAGCATTATTATCTTAGTTTATCTAAATATTTTGCGTGGTAGTCATTTTTATCAGTATCTCCCTTCAGAGGAATGGTAGACGCGAGACATTTTTATACGCTATTCACTTCATCGGGTGAAACTCAATGGTTTTTGGTAAATTACCTCGGTTGTTTTCGATGCTTCGTTGTTTACCAAATGGAGGTGGACTGATTTCCTCGGAGAATGTTCTAAAACCCTAAATGTTTGTACTTTAAGTGATTACAAGTGGCCTTGTTGTCGACCCGTTGCTGCTTGTTTAGCTGTAAGGTTGGAAGAAACTGGCAGTTCGTATGCCTGCGTTCCAATACTAAATTAGTACAATCAGAGTATCGTGGTTAATTAATTACAAAGTTCTCCGTCCATAGTATAGTTGTTAAGCTACGGACGGACCTTAATGCCTCTTGCTAAGGGAAGGCTAGAACTGACGCCGATTTTCTTGCCGCACTTTCTCCATTCCCCAAATTATCCCTCCTTTTATAATCTATCCGCCTATCTTAAGTATGGCAAAAAACTTTAGATGTCAGTTGCCTCCTGAAATAATGTACAAGCCAAGAAGTGAGACATTGGGAATTTGGGAATAAATTAGTCAGGTGAAAGCATTAGTAACAGCTCTCGTAGAAAGGATTCGCGCTCACTCACAAATTAACGAGGAACATTTTTTTCATCGTTTTTTCCTTTCGAACGAAAAGCTTTTTTTCCCAAGTGTTTCAAATGTCTAAGTGTTTTTATAAGGTGCCCACCTCCAGTATCTGCCCTCGACCGGTCACTCAGAGGACGTCCACCTCAGCCTCCCGTAGGAAAAAGGGCGCCAACCGGAGTGAGACGACGTGTGGGCCATCCCTGACGCGGACGCCAGCGATCCCCGGGCCGATGGAGACAATGCACGCGGGATCATCGACCTGCGTGTGACCGGTTAAAAGCTGAGAGATAGACATTTGAAACAATAAAGCTCCAGTATCCTTTTTGGTTTGGAAAGAGTGTGTTAGTATACGCAGGAGATTGAAGAGGACAGAAAAGAGACAAAAGTATGGGATGAGCTGAAAGGCTTGAATTGGGAACGGGGATCGTTATCGGAAGGAAGGCGTAAAGCCCCTGGGTGGCGGCGAACGACAAAACTTGATTGAATTTTCACGGGAGGACGGGAAGGAAGGGAAAACGCGTCGATCTGGATCCTGACGAATAGGACGAAGGACTTAAATTGACGGAAGTGTTAGAAAAGAAAGTTTCGGACAAAGTTGGAGATCGAATGCATGAAAAAAAATTCCATCAACCATCGATGAGATTATTTCTATTAAAATAATAAGTCATTTGAATGAATTTTTAATATGTGAATATCTAGACTCTCTACGTTAACAATGTGCTAACTCCGAAGCTGGGATTCTCTCTTCCCTTTCTCCAACCCCAAACAGTTACCTACTATTTGACATAACAATCCAAAATAACGGATATGAGTTAAATTTTCATTCGCTTTCCACAGTTACCAGTCAACTTTTACTGCATCCCCAGGTAACATTAGTGGTAGGAGCAAGAATTACATCGCTCAGTGAGGGATGTTAAAATAATGAATGGTAAGGATTGAGATAGTAAGCTTAAACGGATATTAAATATAGAATTTAATTCAACTAAGGACGAAGACCGGGGGGTTAGAGGTGCCCTCTGCCTCTTAACGAGTGGGTCCTCCGCCTCTTTACTTTCCCTCCTCTGGCTTAGACAGTGTTTCGAACTCAATAAATGCTCTCCGAACGAATAGTCTAGTGGAGACTGGAGCGATTCTGAAGCTGACTCATTGCGATAGCATTCGTACGTGGGCATTGTTTTTTCAACGGGCGAATTCCGGAAAAATCCGGAAAGCGTTTTCACGCATCATCGCGGATTATCTCGCCCTTCTAAAATTAAAAAAAAAAAGTTTTAAGCACTTAATAAAATACTCCACCAATTCAGCTGTTTAGCTTAACAGTCTGTTACGTAGCACATGAAAGGGTATTGGACGTTTGTCTGCGGTTGAGAAATATCATTTTTCTCTCCTCGATATAGCGTAATTTATACCATTCACCTTATGTAACTTTTCTCCTTATGCAGTTTTAGTCCAGCATTATTTACATTCAATTTACTAATTTGCTAATTTTTGATCATTTTTAACGTATAATGATGAATACCCTTTACATTGAGACCAATATTTGTATAGTATCTTTCATTAGTGATCTCACAGCAAGAAGGGATTCAAAACATCCAAAACACTATTAAAAGTAATCCCTTCTACTAAACTACCTAAACTACCGCCATTTTTTTCTACTGGAGAATGAATGCAGAATACAGATTTAAACTTACCATAGCTTTTACTGGTTCTTGCTTTTCAGTGCTAATCGTTTGGTGTGAAATGCAGGAATGGTTAAAATTAATTTTCTATCGGAATTTCAATGCAGACACGTGGTGAGATTGGAGGGGGGTGATTCTAGTCAAAATACTCGACTCACCCTATTATTATCAATTACGAAATTTTTCTTATCGTTTCTTTATAAATATGGGCAAACATACACAATGGTCATACAAAAATATATGCATATTAGCTTTAGCTACCGCCTTCGGTGGCAGTTAAGCCCACGTTTGTGTTTTACTCTCAAATAAATGTTCGCTTTCTTTTCCCATTTCATTGCTTCTTCATTTTTGAATAGCCTGATTGAATGTTGCCTAATTGAAACAGTTGCCCAATTTACATCTTTTGTCATCATTATTCAGCAAGGATTTTTGAGCTGTACCACAAACATTTTTTCTAGTAGCTTTTATGCCACATGTTCATTTAAACACCAAAACGCAAATTCAGTCGTTCGGTCTCCACTTTTCCCAACTTCTTACCCCGCGTAACAACAATAACGGGCTGTTAAATGGTTTGGAATGAAATAACTTTGTAATTTTCCACACGGTTTATTATCCTCAACCGGTTTCCACGCTATAGCGTCATTTTCAAGAGGTTACTAAACCTGGTTACTGGTTTAGTAACCTCTTGAAAATGACGCTATTCCGTTGAAACCGGTTGAGGATAATAAACCGTGTGGAAAATAACAAAGTTATTTCATTCCAGACCATGGAAAAATTCCAAAAAGCACGCCCGTTGACGATTAATTTTATTTTTTGCTGTTAAATGGTGTTTATATAACAACTTACACAACACAACAACGGGTTTACTTTCGGTTTGAACAACAACAGCTCAGAACGGGTGTAAAAAAATAACCGTTTATACGCGGTTTAAACAATGAGTTCCCTTCAAGCACACAAAAATTCCAATTCTCTATGCGTAAATCAGATGCTGTTAGATCTCGGTCACCTGCTACTTTTTATGTGAAATTCTAAAAATCGTCCACCCTGCGGCTCAAAACTAGCACATCTATCAAAAAAATTACTATAAACATTGACTCATTCGCTACATCTCAAGTCTGCGAACAGCCAGCGTCCAAATACCATTATGTGTGGATAATTAAGAGCTACTACTTACGTTGTCATCAATTTCCTACGGGCATTTTAGGAATCTATAACTCCTCAAAAGCACAAGAGATCGTTATCGTCAAGTACTACATTATATATATGGAGCTAAAGAAATAACAGTAAGTTGCTATGTCCTTTAAGTGAAATTTCAATGGCATGCCAACAATCACCATGTTAGAAGTCCGTCATTGCTTCACATTCCTAGTATCTACCACTCTTCACCCCCGGGGACAATTGTTTTCATTTGTTAGTTCATGAGCTCGATATCTCCAGTAGAGGAAAGGTGATCTTGGTGGACCGTGAAATAGGAATGAAAGGGGAAAATAGTGAACAGGTCAGACAGAAGAAAAGAAACGGATTTAATAAAATAACAGATGAAAGGGTCTTTCATGCACGAAGTGAGCTTGACCTATTCAGTAGATTTAGGAGAGGCCGTAAATGGTTTAGGTCAACGTCAGAACTCCACGACGAAGTCGTAGAAATGTCTCGGCTATCGGTAGCACGTTGGCGTGGTTAAATTGAAGCGTTCAAACGGTGAGGAGACACTGCTCTTAAGTTCGCTTATTCTGAAAGGCAGCTGGCACATGAGACCTCTCTTCACACATTGCTCCATAAAGTTAGCTCTCTCAGAGCTTGGTGACAAAGCTGAATTTGTAGCCGTGGCTCCCGCAATGAAAACAATTCGGCTTGAACGTCTTTCAAAAGGAAAACAAAGTCATGTAGCCTCTGTCGTTCCCGGCAATACTGTCGTGTTTTCCACACGGGCAGCGATGGGTTGGACTATTTGTTCTCCTCCCAAATACCCTGATAGGTTTGTACGACACGTTCAGAAATGACGTGGTTCTCTTTTATAGACGTATCTCTCAATAAGACCGCCTACTTTTAGATCTTTATGCCTCTCTCTGCCATGTTATATGTACGCCTTGTATGGAGACGCGTAAAATACCAGCTTACTCTGTTTCCTTACTAATTTATTGCGGCTACTTGCGTTAAAACTAACTTTATCATTCAGAATACGGTATATTATTATATATTTTTACTACAGTGTGTAATATATAAGTACTTTTAAATATCGCCAAGAATGAATTATAAAAGTTTTAATGCTCCAAAAAAAGTGTCAAGAATTGCTTTTCTGGCTCACATTTTTCTAAACTTATGTCCTCAAATTTTTCATATCGAGAAATGATACTGGATTTTTGTCGAATGTAAGACTTTTGATTCCTTATAATGATATTCACAGGTTCATCGTGGCCAGTTTCACTGACATTTGAGTTGTAATTCAGTCTATATCCTAAAAAGCGTAGCTTTTTTCTTAGCAAACTCACTATGTTCTCATAGAGTTAATTATATACTTACAAATATCGTGTTTTTTTTTTAAATCACATAGAGACCTAGATTCTGACTTATGGTGGTTACGAACAATGAGTAAAAAATAGTGTCAAGAATTCATTTTCCGGCTCATTCTTTTCTGAAATGAAGTCCGTCAAGGTGAATTTAACGCAGATTTGCGATAGTCATGGTAACTTATATTCAATTGCTTTGGAATGCTTTACTTGATTATGTCATGGTGTGTTCATTAACTAGCCATGTCATCATGGCTGCCACCGTGACAATGAAATGCATAAATAGAGTGAAATATTGTCAAGCCTAAAATATGAAAATATGAACTAAATCATCGAGGCAATTTAATTTTATAGATGAAATAAGATAAAATGTATTATGTGCACTTAGAAATCAATATTTATCATCGTTACCGCGATATACTTTTCTTAATCGGCCTTGGATTCAAACTCTTAATATGTATTTGAGTTTGGATACCCGTTACTCAGGAATTTATATATGCATTTATGTATGATAGCAGTGCACTACAATGGCAATTTCAATGAAATTAATTGTGAATAGAAATCTAGTGAGGTGAGACCGTTGGGTCAAATAACACTTGTTTTCATGAAAGTTGAGTTTCTTTATGAGCTCAAAACATCAGAGAAATGTTTATACTATATCATTATAATAATTAGTGAGGAACACGTTTGATTAGGACTAGTATTTCCACTCGAATAGCCTCTATTCACCTTATTACTATTCTCATAATATTGCTCATCTCTATTCTATATCCATTCTACTCACCTCTATCTAATCGCTTATCTCTGTCATTTCTCTTTACTACTATCCTCATTACTTTACTCATCAAAATTGCCTTTTGTATTTTGAATTGTACCCTAGTCTCCAATCTTTCACGTAAGGAGTGGCTGATGGCACATTATAGAAAATCTCTTTTACGTTCGTTTATGTATATACATACTAGGATTAATTGGACAAAAGTCACCGAAGAAATAGAGAGTAGACTGTTGAAATAGTATGGCCACGTAAAACGAATGGAGGATAAACGATGGCCAAAAAAATACTGAATTGGCAACCACAAGTAATAAGGAAAAGGGGACGACCACCAGAAGATTGGATGAACCAGGTCACTCAAGATATGGAAAAGAGACAATTGGGAGCCGAAGACTGGGACAATAGAGAGGGTTAGATAATAAGAGGAAGCAAGAGACGGCCAACAAATGTATAAAACTCCTTTATATATAACTATACGTTTACATTCGGCAATTACCAAAGCCCAAGAAAATCTGAGATTTGTGGAGCTACGTACTGTGGTAAATGGATAATGGGGATATACGAGTAAGTCCCATGTATTACTATTCAGCAGAACATTAACTTCATTGCAAGCTGAACTCACGTATGTGTAAATGCTGATGGGAACGTCATTTATTGGAATTACGAATTGAAGAAAACGATAATTGAAAACATTTTTTGGCCCTTCAATCTAAGTAAAAGTACCAAAACCTGTGAATGCAGGTGCCTGTTGGGTTATAAGGGAAAAGGGCTACTAGGACTCTTGCCTTACTGAGCATCAAGAATGTGATTTATCAGTTTTGTAGGTAAGAGAGCGGAAAGATGAAAAGGCGAATCATCGTAAAGGATTAATAATGCGAGAAAATATTTCTCAGCGTGCGTGATACAAGAAAATTGGAAAAGAGGAGTTGTCCAATGATGCTGTGGCAAAATGGAAGAAAGGCTTTTTTAAGGACACAACATAAAAGCATGTAGATAGAGGTGCATAAAAACTGGTATTCCTCGGAGCTATAAATTTTCCCAGCCTATAAATCTTTGTGACATTACTTCGATACAGATCGTGAAAACTCTTCGAGAAAATACACCATGCCGCTATTTGCTCTACAGGGCAATATATCCGACTAATTTAATTACGAACTAGATTCCGTAAATCAGTGCAGCATGTTCTGCCAAATTTTTAGGACGAAATCACTAACCGTCATAAAATCCTGGAAAATGAATACAAAGTGAAATTCGTTTTTGACAATTTTCCGGTATGCTAGATATGTATTTTATTGTAATCGCAATGTAGTGAAATGGTTGATGTTAAATTATCTGCATTAAATTGCCGTCAGAGTCGGAAAATAGGCCGTAATAACAAATTAATTAAATGGTTCGGGTATTTTTATGAATTTATTTTCATATTTCTCTTGCTATAATCACAAATTAATTACTATACGAGCTAAACGAGCTATTATGGTAATTGAATTGTGTTCCAATTCCGTGAAATTTAATTAACACCAAACCCTTGTATTAAATTAACGAAGTATGCAGGAATTACAATTTTCAGTTCGATAATCGAAAGAGCATTCCGAAACATTTCAAGCATATTAGAGATTCAAAAGCCATATTTTTTACCGTGAAATATCCTAAATAAATACGATAAACATGGTTTCTTTTATTCTTTTCTGGTTTAGCAAATATTCTAACTCTTGTTATGTAAATTTATAAAACTACATTTTTCGAGGCAAACATCGGTAAAAATTACTTAAGCTCTTTCAAAAACTTGAGTAGCAAATCTACTCGTAAAATGTAAGCATAGTAAAATACATGTTGCTGCAAAAAATAATTTAGATGTACGGCATTTGTGTGATGTGAAGCTAACGACCTTTAGCCTTGTCTTGAGTTGAACGTTATGGAATCCAGTCTTGTAATAATTTCTAAGAGTGCTCCACATAATGGGAAGAAGTATCTTATAAGAAAAAATAGTTCCCTATTAAGCTGTAGTCACAGTCTACCTTAGGAAATAAAGTTTTATACTAGGAATTTGGACTGGAGAGGACATGATAGTTTTGAGGCAAACGAGGACCTATTGTACTTCCAGCAGAATGGTTTGCAATGTCTCTAGGCATGTCCATTAAATATTATATATATGCATAAGTGTTTCGAAAGGTGCAGCAATTTTGACTAAAACTTCACGCATTTCAAGAACCGAGTCAAATATCTGTATTCCCTCGGGTGTGGGCGGTTTTGTAATTATGGTTCATCTTACAGTTTGATAGAAGAACGACAAACAGTTTTCAATGGACGCTCTAGGATTATTTGTAGGTGATGTAAAGGGACTGAGCGGCAAGGCAAATTTGACATTCTTCCCCAAAACAATGGAGATATGCAACACCTTACATGGATATCGGCTAATTATTAAAATGCGAAGGGTAACTGCATTTCATGAAGATGAACTGAGTTGGACGTTTTTATCATTAATGATTTGATTATCTAGCGAATGGTGTTGGATTGCTACTCTCTGTAAACTCTTGTACAGGGGAGTTACTTCATGTACACAATTTTTCACTTGAGGTCAACATACCTCCTACCTGGCTTCATGGCATCCAAGATGTCTGTACTTTCCTCCGTTCAACTCCTTAACCCAATTTTATACCACCTTGAACAGTGTTAAGTATTCTAACATCGTTTATTTACTCAATTCATGCTTTGCCTTCTACATCAAGCAGCCCTCTTTCCTCCCCAATGGCGCCAGTGGTCACTTTGTTCCTCTTTCTTCTCACCATTCGTATTTTCTCTATTCTTCCTCACGATCAATTTGCCCCGTTTCTCGCAATTCTTTCCTTCTTATTGATAAAAATAGCGACTATAGAGAGACAGCGAATCCCGAGTATCTTAATTTCGCATTTCTGAAGCTCATACAGTATTCTTAACCAAGTATTTAACTATAGCAGAAAAAGGTTTCTTCGTTATCAGCGGAAAATACAGTTGTCTTTTCAATGAATGGATTATAGCAGTAAATATTTTGGAATAAGAGCGAAGGCTTCCGCAGTGGCCTGTAAACTTGCTGAAACTTCATCAGGAGCAGCTTCGTTGGTCAAAGTTCATGACAACATTTTCTCCTCCGTTACAGGAGGTCTGCAGGTCTAAAGTAACGCCTCCAGTAATGGAGGAGAAACTGTTGTCATGAACTTTGACCAACGTAGCTACTCCGTATGAATCTCCAGCATTGTTTTTATGTGTTAAGAAACTCGAAATATAAATAAAATACTATTTTTCTTATCCTATTAAATACTTTTTCTGTCCCTTGTGACTCACTAAATCTTCGGCCTCTGATGAGCTTTTTCTTAATTTTAGGAGTATTTTCTCAATAGTATTCATCAAATTAAGTCAATGGTAAATGGTAAACAAGCATTTTAATCAAGGTATTGTCAAAGGCGAATTTTATTTTATACCTTTGTTACCTTTTGTCATTAGCTCAGTGTAAAGTTTACATCGGGATTCTGTTCTCCTTTTTGTTGGCGGTATTAAGTTCTCAGCGAGCTGGCACTATTTTCTCGAAATTATATTTCATGCGGAAGGATTTCAGGAGTCAGAATCCTACGTACCGACACCTACCCATTCAGCGAATTCCGGTCCTCGTAATTTATGAGGCGAGGAACGGTTGAATCCCTTATCGGCGCGCGAACACCGTACCCAAGCACTGTTCCCCGGTCTCCCACGCACACGGCAGAGGTATAACGTTTCAAAAACGTGGTGTCGCGACTATGAGAAATATGACGGAATCAAAAAGGTGTCGGGACGCGCCGCCAAATTTAGCGGCGCGTAAATTTTGAGCTAAAAATGGGGAGATGTCGGATAGTGCGCGATGCCGCGGGAGATATTTTTGTTCTCGACCGAAATAAACGCATACAGTGAGTCGATCCGACGCTTCCTGACGATCATTAACCAGCGCGCGAGGCTGTCTCTGTGTGCGGATCTACCTACCCTCCCCGCCTTTTGTGAGGAGAGTGGGAATCCGGAATAAATCGAACGATTACAAAAGAAGCAGCATTAGCGGCTCTTTTGGCATGAGCGATCACCTGCTCGAACCATCCACCGTACCTTCCCTCTCCTCTCTCTCGCCTTTCCCCTCTTCTTCCCCCTTAACGTCGAACCGGAATGGAATTACACTTTCTGGCCGGGGAGAAAAAAGGAGAGGAGCCTCCGGAATAAATTGGTAGGGGAGTTGGGACAAGTTTGAAGGGGGGAGGAGGGGAGGGAATGAGAATGAAAAAACAATAAAGAATCCTTTGAGCCGAGAGAGAGAAATGTGAAGGAGTGTTTTTTGGGGGATGACCGCTTAAAAATTGGGCCTTTCTCTCCCCCTCATCCACGTGGAGGTTGGTTGGGAGGTGGGAGGGAGTTCAAGGAGGGAAGAAAATAGGGAGGAAAGGCATCGGAATAAGGCTAGGAAGGTTTTAGAGGGAAATAAAAGCGCGGAGAAGGTAGGTAAAGGGTGTGGGGGGAAGGATGGAGTGAGAGAGGAGTTCGATTTGTCGATAGGAAGCGTTTGAGAAAATGGTTGGTAGTGGCGCTCTGGTAGGAGGAGAGAGAGAGTGAGGAAGGGAGAGAAGGTCTTTGGCCATATTGGACCGCGCTGGTGAAAGTTTTAGACGTCCGTGGCGCTGCAGTAGATTCCTATCTCTCGGGAAAAAAGAAGAAAAACGGAATCCGCTCCCCATTCCCTTTATTTTCTCTAACCCCGTTTATTTTCCTTTCCCTTCCACTCTTGTCTCTCGAACTCTTTCCCTTGCCCTTCTTCGTCCTCCCTCGGAAAAGGCAGATCACTCAGTCGAAAGCGTTTTTAAGTTACGGAACAATTTTTTGAAGCGTGCTCAGACGAATGGGACGGATGAAATTGGACCCAGGGAAAAAGGCCCATGGACGCCATTGGAGAGGCTCTCCCTATTCTAGGGTCCTGGAACTACCGTGCGCTTAGGTAATAATAAGGCCAAGAGGGGCTCTTGGGTAAGGAATGAAGGCCGTAGTTTGATAGACTGAGACAGAAGGAAAATCGACTTTAATCGGCCGAGAATGCAAATGGGTGGAAGGAAGAAGATAACCTAAGGCCACTGGTGTTTTCTCCTCATTAGTTTAAGTCGTTGAGTTATGGTATTTTCAAATAGCTTTATGGTTGGATAAGTACTTTAATCCATCGGCTGATCGATCGCTCCTACCTCCTATCTCTCAAGTATTCCATTTCCCTTAAGCATATCTTACATCAACGCTGGAATTTTCCTATTGTTGTAGTGTTTCACAGAATAATTACATGAACAGTTGGCTTTTGTAAAATAAGAACTGTGCTATGGAAATTTGCTGTGCCAGTACCTATTCATCATGCGTTTATCATTGACGATTAATCCCATTTTTTTGTTTCTTTAACCAGAGCTTTATATGACTTATCTGAAACATAATTAATTGCTTCCTTTCTGTTAATTTCCCAAAATCTCTTCCTTTTCTGATGTTTGATCAGGGTGAAGAGCATAAATGTGTATCAGTCGGCCTTTGCAATGTCCCTCGTAATGGAAGGTGATATTCCACGATTTTCATAGTGTGTCGAAAGTTCTTCATTTAAATTTTTATATGTCATGTGAAGGGACACATTCGGTGGGAATTGCGAGACATTTTCATGGCTTTTTCTCCTTTTCCGACGGTTGAATGGTCTACTGATGCTGTGATTAATTTTTGTATCTCTTAGTATTTATCATCTGCCAGCTTACATCGTACGGTTTTATTTGACATAAATTGCTATAATGATCTCCTACCCTCATTAATACGAAATTGTTAGCAAAGAGGTGATGTGGATATAAACTTTAGCGCACACATACTTTTCCCGCGTATAACGGATTTTTCGCCAAAAATGTCTTTCGTTTTCTTTTCCTGCAAGCAGTCCGCAAACGGGCGATGGGATGAAATGAAATGCTCACTTTTCCTGCGAAAGTTGATATTCCTTTCGAAGTGCTGACGCAGTCCGTGCGATAGGGATGGCCTTGACGAGGCGATGCCAAGATGAAGAAAAAAACACGTCCTTTAAGGGAATCGCTGCTACATTCAAAAACCTTTATCTAAGCAAAGGCACGTACTACCCATGAGGCGCCAGCACGTACAGCCGGCCATGATACGCGCCGATAGGATTCTCAATGAACTTGGAATAAGGATTGCCCCTGCAATCGCTTTCTGCGTCATCTAGTTGTTGTAAAAGAATTATTTTCTCAATCCATAGCTAAACGTACTGTTATTTTGTGCTGCACCATAGACGCTGGGTGATGATAGCGCACCTCCTTACTTTGAGTGATGGAGAAATAAAAAGTCCAAAATAATCTTCTCGCTTAATGTTTTTCCGACATTGCTGAAGATCAATATGCTTTATTGCCCCTATGACGTTAAACTCATGAAGAGTCAAAAACTAGTTATTTCCTTAATTTTTTATTCCAAAAACAGTTTCATGCCAACTTAAATAATATAATTATGCGTGAGTTATAAACATTCATCGTTTTTATTTTTTTTCTTTTCTCTTAAAAATTTAGGAATGGCAATATTAGGTGGCAAAGTAAAAAATCAATCGATCTTCAAGCGCAAATATTGATGAATTAACGTCCTTAAGCTATTTTTAGTCAGCGCTTTTTCTGGAATTTTATAAATATATTCATTTTCATGGTTACATTACAATATCAATTTATCCATTCTCATCGTATATTTGCCTGAATAAAGGGATATTGCTGAAACGTCAAGGTCTCTTTTCTTATTAATGGAAGGCAGGAAGACTAGCAATTGACAGCGTGAGCACCAGTAGAGGTGTAATTGGCCGAACAGCAACAATTCAAGCTATTAAGTTAGGTAATTGCAGCTGGTGTATATTTAAAAAGTTGAAGGTCAACCTTTTCGTAAATCTAACCAGTGATCATTTTACGAACAATGACCACACGTAACAGCGTCATAGTTATTGCAAAGTTTTATAACCAACATTGACGCATTTCTGTGCAAATTCTAACTAATGACTCTGCATAACATTCGAACTATTGGGGAAGAAAATTTAATCTTCTTAAACGAAATTAATGTTTCTCGCTCTTCCGTATAATTTCCGAATATATACGTGTGTGGTTTTGTATGGCATTAGTTCTGTTTGTTAAAGAGTTGACACTTTGGTAAAAATGATGAATTTGCATAACTTTTTTTTATCATTTTTGTACAAGCTAAGACTTTCTTTTAACCACACACTTGTTCTGAAACCACGACTAGCAATTAATTTCTGTTGTTAATTATTCATGTAAATACTTTTTTTGTATAAAATACATTGTTTATAATTTTTGGGAAGAGTAAATCATTGTAACTTCTGATGCCAGCAAAAACTAACCGCTTGGAAAAAATTAGTTTTAATGTTTGTGGTCACTTTTTTTGGTTTTATGCAGATAATTCTCATTTTGTTTTCTTCCACATAACCTCTTTGTTCTTGAATTTTTAATCGGAAAATGCTTGTCATGCGCGCGTAATAATATTTTCCCGCCTAATTTCCCCCCTGGCGTTCGAGAATTCGATCGTCAAATATTAACCACTTTAGGGCCGGTAGATTCAAAACAATTCGACTCGACGAAACTGCGGCTTCCGAATGTGGAGTGATGGAAGGTGGGCGTGTCCTCTTGGAAATTTCACGTACGCCCCTGGTGGACGCATGGACACTCGCTCCGCTGGAGAAATATTAATCCAGCTGTTGTCTGAAGCGCTTCTCCCTCGCGCGCCATTGGAGTGGGACACAACACGGTCGATGGGTCCGTCACCTGAACGCCAAAACATGTCATTTAAAAAAAAAGGACGTTCGGATGTTTATTTTATCATGTCAAAACATGAACTCGCGGATGAGAGACATTCCGCTCGTCTATTTCTTTTTTTTAGGAATTCATGAATGTTCCAGTGTATACCTTGTTTTTTGATCTGTTAGATGCTTCAAAATTTTGGCAGATGTAATAATTGTTCATCTCTCGTCGAGAGCCTTGTACAATTATAATTGTGTAATCTGAGGAAGCTAGTCCAGTGATCTCATGTGAAACTTCTGTCCTTTTTTTATAGTACAGGAGAACTTCGCTTAAACGAAATGAAGGAGAGCGGAACCGTTTCTCGTATCCCATTTTTTCCGGATAATCGATGGTTGATGTTCAAGGGTAAATTTGGTGAAAATACGTAAAACTGTCATTTTTTAAACTTTATATTAATTAACGCTGCAAAATCAATGACTTTACATCCAAATTATCTATTTCCTGAAAGCATCGAAAAGTTCTTCCACATTTTTATCTTTGCAACGGTTGCGGGCGGCTTATTTGCTCCATCTTTTGAGTTGCTGGATGGTTTCTGTTTAACAGGGTTACCCTTTGGCGGGGTTCTACTGTTTTCGGTAATTTTAGACTAGATATCTTTGAAAATTGATGAATACTAACGTCGCTGTGGGTGAATGCCTTAGTATAGACCAGTTTCGATGCAAGTTAACCAGATTATTGAATGAAGTCATTGTACTTCGGAGAGCTCCCGTAGTGGATTCAAAGGGAGTACTCAGCTTTGATTGCATTAGCGAAATTGGGTGGAGCATTTGATGTAGACTAGAGTGAAATGCTGAGTATCCGAAAGGAAATGGGATTGACCCACATTGGAAGATTGAGATTTTGAGGGTGTTTGAAGGCGCAATGATACAAATGCAAAAGGGAGGGAAAAAATATCTTTCTGTCATCTGAAATTTGAGGTAAAGTGGAAGAATAAGCTGCTAAAAAATATTTTGAGCCAAGTTTTTGCGATGAGGAAAATAATAATCACGGCTTGTCTTACCATTATGTAGAAGGACCAAATGGAACAACATACGGATAAGTAATACCAGATGGATTGGACACACCCTGAGACACAATGGGTTTGTGAATAATATAATTGAAGGTAAAATAGAGGGAATAGTCCCCAGAAGAAAACCCAAAAATAATTTAATGGTCCAAATAAAGAGAAGAGTGCATAGGTAGACGTACCAGGAGGTAAAGGAACTAGCATTAGATGGGAAAGGATGGAGAGCTTTAGTCAACCAACCTTAGGATTGCACGACCAATGATGATGATGTCTTATTACATACCCTTGTTTCTTAAGGAGAGAAGACTGGAATAACACTATATGAAGTTATAATGAAATGGCATCGGGAATAGAGGTCATTTTTTATTACAATAGCAATGATTGGAAAACATTGACTATAAATAGAAACAATTATAGAAGAATAACAACGTATTAGTAATGTGCGATGAAACTCCCGATCAACGTAGAAGTTGTGCTAACGATGAGTTAGATAAGGGAAAAGTTTAGTACAAGCTACTTGATCATTTTCTACTTTACCTTTAACTGATTTAGCGCTAGAGTAAATCTTCATGGCTGTTCATGTTCATATGAAATAAATATTACTTTACCATGACTCTTTAAGAAAGTATGATTAATATGTACGAATATAACGCATAGTAGCATTCATTTTTCAAGAGCTATGCTATCTGCATTGTCACGGGGGGTATACTATGAGTCCCTACCATTGTTGATGGAGAGTCTTGTAATACCTTAAGAGGAGAAATTATAACAAGGAAAATCTTTATTTATGATCGTCCCTATAACTGGGGTGGACGGTGCGCTTAGCGTGTAGCCCGTCGAGTACCTTCTCTTCTGTTGCGGTGGAATTATGTTAGTTTGAAATGACCGCAACACTTGGAAAATGCGGAGACCTAAATTGATGCTACTTTGCAATTTATGAGGACTTGTTTGCGGATGAAAAGCAGGAAATGAAAAGTCATAATGCATGTCATTTCAACATGTAGAGTAATTTAAGCTCTTGAGGCAGAGTCTTCGGTTAAATATTTTTTAAAACCCATTTCAATCATTTTTGCGTAACTCTTAACGTTTCCTGTCACCCTTCAGGCTAATTTAAGTTTCTCTTCAGCACGTTCATAGTTTATCTTTAGTTCTTAGATTCTAGGTTTATCACGCAATGGAGTCAGTTTTGTAATTCAACTCTCTAAATTAGTTCAAAGGTTCATTGGGTGTCTTCGTTTTGGAGAAGCGACCCAAGTTTCTGGCCGTGGAACGCGTCCGAGTATCTGGGGAATTAATGAAAGATAAGAGAAAAATCAGCGTTGAGATTAGCCTATTCACGAAATTTAACTAGTAGACCACAGTCAAACGTCCCATCCGACGGGCGGAGTATTGCAGTCGGTCCCCCGCTGAGCGCTCAAGTTCCCACAGAATTCAGTTCTCACGGTAAATCTCTGCCTCTGATGGGATTTAGACTCAGATCCTTTGGGTAGGAAGTTTTGTATAGTTTCTAGCCATCCCACCTCCCCAGTCATTTTATGCCTAGCTCTTAACTATCGGCTGTCGTGGCCGATACACCGGCTGGTGTACCGGAACCGCTTTGGCCCGATATATAAGTTGTCCGACCGATGTTTTAGGTCGCCGGTTATCGCTCGGATGAGCCCGAGTTATTGTAGGAGGGGATATTTCCTTAAGTGATTGCTACTGAATGGACCGTTGAGTACAATATCAACCAAACCCTCCGACTAAGACGATAAAAAAATGGTTTCACCTCTCTTCTCACTAATCATCTCGATGTCAATGTCTTCTCTTCATCTTCACAACCGTCGCCATATGTGGGGACCTATCGCCCGATACCCTGTACCATGTATGGTTAAACACGCAACCGGTTCAACTCTGATATTTTCCTTAGACCTTAGAGACTTGCTCTTAAGTTACCCGTGCCTCTAAGTTTTCGCTGCTTGGTCCGCTGACGATTGTGCATACTGTCTAGGTCATCGGTCATCAAGACCTATCATCATCGTCGAGGCCTTACAGTAAGAAAATCCCTGTTCATTATGCCATGGGTAGAAAAGTGTTAAGTATGCGCTTTCCTATGTTTTCTATCTGCCATAAGTTACAGAGAACGCATTAGTAACGGATTGTAAAATTCATCTCTGAACACTTGCCCGTTGCTGTTGAACCGAAATATCAGCGAAGAAATACGACGGTTCCCAGCATAAATGTTTGTGCAAAATTGATGGCAAGTCGTGAGCAGAATATGCAAACACGAAACAAATTCATAGCTGTTGCTCCAAGTTGGCGCCTAGCGTAAATTAATACCTATTCGCTATTTTTTTCTGCTTCAGTATTCAATCCTGTAAAGCCAGGGAGACCGACAGCGCGACTCCGACAGCAATTGCTGCCTCCTTATACTCTCTGTCCGCCCTCCTGTTCATGACCCAAGCTTTGAGGAAATAATCGTTTCCGCCACGTTACCCAACGGCTGACATAACGCTTGCCGACGCCTAGTCCCTATTCCGCTACATTCCGTCTTTCTTTTCCTGCTAGCGAAAATACTGGCGTTGTTGCCAAATATCCCTCTTTGCCTCGGTTTCCAGATACCGGTGTGCGAGAGGCGCGGAAGTGTGACAACAATGGAATCGCATTACTCCCGTTCATGCCACTCGATCGAAAAGTCACGCGGAATGTTAAGACCTCGTGCTCTCTCGAATCGCTGTGCGACTTCAGTGTGACGCTCCAAAAAAATATGAAAATATCTCAAAAACGATGATGTTCAAAAACAAAAATTGCTACCTCGCGTTAAAAGACGGCGTGGATGTCAAAAAATGAAATGGCAGGGGACACTAGATTGTATTGTCTCGGCGGATGAGAGAGATGAGGGAGTGGGAAGGTGGGAGAGGAGGGGAAAATTGAAAGAGGAGGGGAACGAGGTGGGTTTTGTGGGAGAGGCTACGGGGTTTTTTGGCTGAGGGAGAGGATGCCAGATCCCCGTGGGGGGTGATTTGGCGTGAAATGACGAGTGACTGGGATGAGAAGGAATCCAGAGTGAAGGGAAAAGGTTCGGGGAATTGAAGTGGGAGATTAATTAAAGGGGATGAGGGATGGAGATATCCCGGCCCTCAGCACCGCCAACACAGTCTCCCACCAGTTCCACCTCCCCGTAACCCGACCAAATCTACCATCCCCTCACAAATGTGACCTCGTGAATGTGTTTCCGTGTGACCCTGCCCCCTTTTATGTGTGTAGACTTGTCGACGGTGAAGCATCTGGGGATGGGGAGAGATGAGATCCCCCCCTCCATCACCACCCCTCGTTGATTTACGTAATTCCAGGGATAAAGTGGAAAATTATGCAAAACTCGGAGCGGTGTAATTGTAAATGGGGGATAAAAGGTTTCCGGTCGCTTTCCAGTTCTTACTCGAAGAGTTATCCGAAGGAATACAAACGGGGCGGCGGTTGAAAGGCTCCCTGTGTGGCAATGATACATGCTCAGCCGTTTTGTCAGAATTTGAATACTGTTAACTACGCGAGCTTGTCCTCGCGAATGGAATTCCCTCGCGGGTAATTTTCATCAGTGACGTTTGCTCTGCAAAGTTGCGAAAATTAGTGAGGCATTTAGCAGTAAAAGAGTATTGCATCTAGTTTTCTTCACAAAATTTGGGTGGATTTGAATCACTTTTAATTTGGACAACATTTTAGCACGTAATATGAATAATAGAGGTAGGATCTTGGAGTATACGATGTTATTTGTCAAATACTTTAATAAGAGGTAATTAGTATTACACATGTATTTATTAAAATTCGAATCCATATTGAAAATAAGTATTGTACTTTTCCACAGTTATTTATTGTTATCGTTCAACACTTTTTGCACCTTGCTGCATCGTCAGGTGCAATAGGTTCTCAAATGTAAAAACTTAAGTTTTCCGGTGAAAATCCAGAGCTGTAAACTCATATCCTTTTTCAAGACAAAACAGTAGAACGTTTAAAAAAGGCATGACTTCAGTCATTATCGAATCTGTATTCACGAGTTTCATCGCACTTCTTAGTACATTTTATTGTCTTGGAAGTCTAGAGAACCGCATAAAATCATATTAAACGGATTATTGAAGTGCGTCGCCAATTATTTTACCCATAAATTTATACACCCTTAGCCACCTACGCTGGCAATCGCGGATTTCATTTAGCAGTTTCCTTTCCTCGCCTACCTTCTCCATACTTCTCCTCAACCAATTAATTCACTCCAACAAACAATTGCTCCTGATGTTGCAGTAAGCCACAAAAAGCGCTGTACGTTTACAGTAAATAACTGTGGAAATGAACAATACTTATTTTCAATATGGATTCGAACATAAAATACTTCCAAGAAGTGACGCCTGAAGGTGAAATGTTTCTATTTATTCAACTTAAATCCACCATGATAACCACAACGACATCACATGGCTCCCTTAAATTTCATTTTAGCTGCGCACGTAGGCAGCGGTTTTCGAATGTTTCGTTCAGACTAAACTGAAGAGAGAAATTCGTCTTTAAATTCTTTGAATGTTCTAGAGAAATAGGTGGGTTGAATAATTGGCGGCGCACTAGGATAATCCGTTTACTGTGATTTTACATGGTTCGATACATTTCCAACGCAATATTAATTAATCAAGAGGTGCGATGAAATTTGTATACCCAGATTCGATAATGACTGAAGCCTTGCTCTTTTTAAACGTTCCATTATTTTGTCTGGGAAAAGGATCTGAGTTTTCATCTCTGCATTTTTACGGGAAAAACTTATATTTTACATATGAGAAGCTATTGTAGGTCCCGGTTTTATTGTAACCCCCAGGCTTACGAGAATCGCAAAATGGCACAGTCTAAACTTTGACTTGAAATCAACTGAGAGATTGGCTTTATTTCATTTAGTCATGCTGCCAAGTGGTTGACAATAGCATGGTTGAATGGAGAATGTTTGTGCAAACAAATACCAATTAAATATGATCTAGTACAACAATTTTTCCGTATGCGTGCTTAATTTCAATCATTCTCGATTAACTAAAACGCGTATTGTGTTCAATTACTCTCAAGCACAAGTAATGAATTAAACATTGAAGATCTTACGTATTGTTTATGTTTTTCTCGCTATCGCGATTGATTGTATCACCAGCATAGTTCATGCGTACTTTACGTTTTATTTTATGTTTGACCTAAAGAAATGATGTTAATATTTTACAGTATTGGACATAGAATTTAGTATTTGGAGTGAAAAAATGAAAAAATAACTTGGTTGTCATCGACTGATTTATTTTCTTGGTACAACATGTTTCGTACCAAGAAATAAAATCAATGGTAGAAAACCAAATTGTTTTCTCATTTGTGTAAATTAACTTCCTCATAGTTGAGCCTCAAACCAATTATCGTATCTGGAGTGAACTTAAATGTTTCTTTCTTGTAGGAATACTTTTTCATATTTGCACGTTCTTGGGAAAATATACACATTCGAATCATACTAAGAAATGCTGATAAATATCTGCTTGGGCATAAGCTATGTATGTCCGGGCATATATTTTATATAAGAGAAACAAAATATATAAGTAGAAGGTCTCACTGCTTTTTTTATCTTAATCATGCGGTTCGTTCTTGAATGATTAATATTATCACAGTTGCTGGTACTCCTATGAAATTTCCTATTTTGAAACTCGGGGATTAAACGAATTTACTCGCTGTAATTACGAGGAGTTACGATAATGTTACGAAAGTAGATTATAAATTTCAGATTTAATGTATATAGAAGCAACAAACTTTTTTTTATCTGGAGCATTGATGATGATATTCTTCCATTGAAATTTTCTCCCAACTCATAATATTCAAAAACGTGATCTCCAGAGTGAAATTACTCGAAGGGGTGCGTAAGTAACCCGATAGCTGGAAGAAATGATAGTTTCGGGAAGTTGAGAAGAGCAACTGCAGTAAGAGAGGAAAAAAACTGCATTCCGAGAAATAATATTCCAGGCCGTACAAATACCGGTAGTTGATGCAGTTCGTGCCCTAGCGTACATAAAATGCTGTGAACTTTGTCGGGACCGAACCCGTACCGGGCTTCTCTGTAATTTTTTTCGATTTTCTTCCGCACTCTCTCTCTCCATTCCCGTTAGAGTCGACGGTGTTGCCCATAGGCGCTGGGTTCCGGAGAGCGAAGCGAGCGGGGGGATCGGAGGAAAAAAATAAGGCCACGGGAGCGACGATATTTAAGCTCGGCGCCGGAGAGAAAAATTTATATAAGTACGTACGAATGATGGTGCTCTTGGGACTCGTGATCTCCTGAAGAGGAGAGTTAAGGAGAGGAAAATTTGTTGAGAAATGAAACTTTGGGAAGGTGTAGTTGGGAAGATTAACGCGGAGACGCCAATGGGAGAATGGAATGAATGAGACGGAGACGAAAGAATGAGGATTGCGAGTGGGAAGGACGAATGAGGAAGAAATCCGTTAGGTCTGAAGTGACGTGACAGTAATCGTCCGACGAGCGTTGAAAGGGATGTATAAGTTGGCATGGTGGAGAGACAACGCCACCAGTAATTCAGGGAATGAAGAATTCTCAAAAAAAACTTCACCCAGCGGATTCGATCTCATACTAAAGTCTTTCCAGTATACCTTTCCTCATTTGTTATTCCATCATAAAAAAATTGCTCTGCCAATCCACTTTGGATGTAGCTTTCAATTTACCCTAATCACATTTTATGTCCAGTTTTAGCGGTAATTCATGAAAAAATAGCAGCCATACCGTTGAAACCAATATTTTTAGTATTTTGGCATTTTTTTCTCTAGTTAACATGTCTGTTGATATACGATACATTTTATTTTCAAAATGTAATACAAAATGTTTTCACAACAGTCTTCATACTTCTTATTTTCTTCATAAGGTCACAAAGTAATTTGGCATACACATTCGTATAAATAAGCGTCAATGCATGGAAAATTTAGTGTCCGCTCTCAAAAGCGTACCTTGAGAAAACTAGAAATGTGGTGAGAAATCGCTCCAGGTGTTAATTGTCATGCTATGCTGTGCCAGTCGTTCAATTTTTATTCCTATTCATATCCCTGCCACATTTATTTAATCCCTCTTTAATGAAGGTTATGATATTTTAACGATGATTACTTCTTATTTGATCGTATTTACTGGGAAGTGACGCAGTGGATGTGGCATTCCAGCCTTTCTTGGGTGATTAGACACTAAGTAAATATGGGTGAATACCTTTAGTTACATAATTATATCGCTAAATGCGGACGTATGGATGTTCATATTGATTGATACTGGTAACTTTCTTGTTCACTGATGCTGGGTTTAGGTAAAGTTAAAAAATATTCTACTTATTTCAATTTACTGTTAGGGCTTCTTTTAACTTAGCATAAGGGCAGAACTAAGTGACTGTAAAACTGAGGTTTTAATGACTGAAAGCGCAAACTGTCCGCGATTAAAATTCCGAAGGACCAGGAGGATTCCAATAATGATAACTAAAATTCTTATTACATGATTTATTTAGTAAAACCACTCCAATGATACACAACTGTTCAGGCCGACGTTTTAACTGCCGACTGATCATTTTCGTGGCTTTGAAGAAAACTTTGTGTATATGTCAACAAGAATATTATTCTATGAGAGCAGAAAATTCCTCCGTAGTTTTTAATGAGAAATTTAACTAAAAATTTAATAGCTCATATTGTTTGAAACGCATTGCTACAGAGTATGGATTTCTTCAGGCAGTGCTTTGGACATTACTAATGGTTTTTCTGCCACGCTTTGGTCTTTGCATCAGTTTTGCAGGCTAAAAAAGCGCAATAGTATTCAGCAATTGATTACTTCATATATGAAATGAAACTGTTCAACTGACAAATTAATGGAATTGCTCTTCTTGCTTTCACTTCTGTGCAATGAGTACCCATTGAATTAGAGATAATTTTGCAATCTCTCATTGCAAATGCGCTCTGAGTTGAAAAGCTGACCTCATGCATGGATTGTTTTACCAAAAGATCCATATAAGAGTGCAGCATGAAAATTGTTGTTTGTATGACAAACAGTGCCGTGATCCTATGCTCTTTTTTGTTATAGAAATGAAGCCTCCCTATACATAATAATGTACTTTTGTAGCGAAAAATCCTTGTTCTTTACATTTCAACCAGTATTTTCATTTCAGTATTCCACCAGCTGATTGATAGGTTTTTGGACAGTACTTTATCTAACGTCCTAATTTCTGGCATATCGTTCTACTTTCCCTCCTCTACATGATCAGCCATTCGAACCCTCTTAAAATCCTTATACTGTCTTCCTCTTCTTATGTCGTCCAGAATTCCTGTTCTCTTCCTTCCTCTACCACGCTTCCCTTGTGTTCTCTCCATTACCCTCTGCATTTCATCTCTTTTCAAAAGTCCTCCATCCATCTCTTCTACCTCCTCCAAACCTCAGCCAATAGCTTTCTCTTCTCTCCGACTAATGAATTTCTACATTCCATTTAATTAACGACATTATTTAAATCTCATCGGTGAAATGGAGTGAATATAAATTTTCACATCTTCCTTCTATTTGTTAACGCAGTGTTAAGAGACACTGCGTCCAACTTTTCGTAGTACACCCCTGAATATCCGAAATAACAAAGGATGAAGAGTTTGTATCGAACTCCATGAAGTCACCTGAGAATCCAGCAGGATATGCGCTTCAGTCAGATCAGATCCTCCCGCTGATTGACACGCTTAATGATGAGATCCCAAAGAGAGAGTCGAAAGGATATGGGACTGAGAAATGTCTCTTGATTATCGTGTGTGCCATTTTTTATCACCGATCCATATTCTTCCTGGGATAAGTCAGTAGTAGAGTGTGGGAGGGAGGCGTTATACCTCGGCCCCAAGTTTAAGTGTGTTTCAGCCCGATAAGGATCTGAAGACGCTGATCCAGGAGATTCTACTAAGGCTCCGGGTGTGGCGATAACGGAGTGTGGGCGGCGGCAGGGATGGGGGATGCATAAAGACCTTAGACGATTAAAGACGGAGTTAAAGGAAGATCCTGAGTGTTAAGGGCGAGTTGCCTGCAGCTTCCCCAAGGCTTTCGGAGTATCTTGGCAGCTACGTGACGTCACGAATATAAAACAATTTGCCGCCACACTAGTTGCCAATGTTCCCTTTAGTCAGCCATTCTTGCAATTATAAACGTTTTTTTCGGACTATCGAGCTGGCTTTCGTCTTTAGAGTAATCTCTTGAAGCGTACTCAGGATGAATCCATGAATTAGGCCATCGTCATTAGGATAACAGATTTATAGCCTTCAAAACGTCAGAGTTGAACTACACTAATTAGTCCTTTTAACCTTTTTTATACTTGAACTTACCTGTGGAATGCTCAGCGGAATATTGCTATGAGATGATGCCACTGACGTTCTTTAAATATTTTTTACGCGTTTCCTCAAAAAATAAACATATTACGATGTTGAAAGCTTAAAATACGTCTCAGCAAAGTGCGCGCGCTTATTTCTAAGCTCCATATCAATGCTGGAGTCAGGCACATTTGCCGCCGTCGGTTACACAATTACCGTAACCGGTCTACGTAGAGAATGTTCTGAGCTACTGCCAGCCGATCTCTTCCGTACTTCAGCTATAAACCATTCCACTAGTACAATTTAGGTAATTGATATTGCTATATGGTAGTGAAACATGGGTATGTCAGGATAGACATAAGAGTAGACTAAACGCCGTGGGTATGAGTTATCTGAGGAGTATTTGCGACAAAAGTAGGATGGATAGGGTCTGGAATGAGTGGGTCATGAATGAATGTGGGTTAAATGCTCCAGTAATGGACGTGTATGAAAGGAGTGTGCTTCGTTGGTTTGGCCATATTGAGAGAATGGATGATAGTCGAATAACGAAACAGATACATGAGAGTAGAATGAATGGTGTGAGAGGTAAAGGTAGGCCGAGAAAGTTGTGGTTGAATGTTGAGGAAATTCTTAGGAGGAGGAATATTAGGAGTTTTAAAAACAGGAGGGCGTGTGTGAAACAGTGTATGTGGGTAAATGAGGCAAAAGAGGTTTGCCAGGATAGGTCAATATGGAGGAAATTATTGAAGCAGAGTTAGGTGTACAAATATGTATGCATGAGTGAAACTTTGTGAATGTGCCTACCCTGGAATGGAGCGGCGTAATGGGTATGTATGTATGAAAAAATGAGAAGCCAAAGGCATATCTTCTGCATAAAGATGTTTTTCATCCTCATCATAATGAGTCCGGCCCTTGACAGTGAGTTGAGAATTGGAACGCTTCGTGGAAGTATTTCGGCTGGATATTCAGAAACAACTGCCTTACATTTAAAATAGTGGTTAACGTCGACGGCCCTGTGCGCCAGATAGAATGAATGTTTTACCTCGATATTTGGCTTGATCACTTTTAGCAGTATCATTTCCCAGGTTTTTTTTCTAAAAATCCGGCCGGACTATTTCTCTTCCTTATAATTCTTTAACTTGCTGATTTTAAATAATCATGAATATTTCCTATCTTGATGTCATCTAAAATCTTTGCTATCTTCCTTACGGAAGTAAACGCACCGGCTCAATGACAATAGAGCGCGAATGTATTAAGGAATTTCTTATGCTAAAAATATTGCTTCAATATCTTCTCTTCCTGGCTCTAATTAAACCTGTAAATCGAAGTGTATGGTCAACTGTATATGATAAATCTCGTTTGATTTCATCTTATTTTGGAAATAAAGTGCTGGAGGATGATTCAAAACTCAGTCAATTACGCCTGAAGATTTTTCATTAAATTATTTTGAGAGTACTTTATGAAGAAATTGAATTTAATGCAGTATCCATAATTTACACTAGCATTCGTGGAAAATGAAGCGGTAGATTCGCCTCCACGAAGAAAAAGAGACAAAAACACCCCGTCCTGGATAAAACGACGCAAACGAATATCGAAAATAAAAATATCATTACGCATGGCTGGTTTTCCGGCGACGAAGAAGTTTAATTTTCTTGCATCACAAACTGCGCGTTTGTTAACGCTCCCGAGTTGCAATCCTGTTAGATTTTTTTCGTATTCTTGAATCTTGTCCAATGCAATGGGAGGTGTATAAGGGAGTTGAGCTCGGATGGAGCCCCTCTCACGAGAGAACCGCGGGGAAAAAAAGAAGACTCGGGAGGACCGGAGGCAGGGAGAGAGTAGCTCGCAGCTAACGAACATTAGCTCCGGCAACACCCTCTCCGTGCATTCCCGTTTTTTGTATCGTCCCGTAACAATTCCTCCTGTGCGCAGGCTAGCATTCAGGTGTAGTGCGGGAACGCGCACGCATAAAAAATGGAAACATGGAAACCGACGCAATCAGTGAAGACGTGACGTCGCCCGGCGCAACTGTCAGCTTTGCAAATGTTTTTGACGCTTTTGCGTCCACGTGTACGATCGTTTTTCAACGTGCGACCATTTTTTGTTGTGATTGAGTGGCTTGGTAATTAATTTAATTTGCAGAATGCAAGCGTGCGTTATGCGTGACGAACGGTAACATGGAAATAGTAATGCATGTGGTGATGTGCCTTTTTGAACCGAACTCATTAGTATGCTATTGGAAATCGTCCCGCTATTTTATTATTTTAGGAAGATTCTTTGTGGTAGAGTACGTATGTAGGTATATAATGTCTACGTGTCCTAATAGACATTATAGTATGGGCTTGTTTTAATGCTGATGTGAACAATTCTTCTTAGATTTGCTCTTCTTTTGTGTCTTTTTAAATATTTACGGATGAAGCATCAATAAACATGGTAAATGTTGAAGGTTATTCTACAGCCCTTTAATTAATACTTCCGCGGCATTTAGTCCCTAACTGTCTTAGAGAGACGCGCTCTCCTTATAAATGTCAGGAATATTATTGATTTAAAGGCAGTGCTCTTATCGGAGTGTCGATCAGATCTATAGTCCAAAGATCCCCGAGATATAACTATTATTGATGTATGTATGTATGTGGGGTGGATCACGAAGAATATCTCTGTGCGATTTGGGGCTTGGCTTTGAGATTTATCTCGGCATTTATTCTAGAGGAGAATGATAAGTCAGAGCGGAAAAGTAAAGATGGGAGGCTCCTTAGCTATAGGAGATTCGTACCGTTACTGAGAAACGGCAGTTTTTTACTTAGATTGATTTTATATTTTTCTCAGAGCTATGTCCTTAACCTCAATTTTTCCTGCATTACTCTTTCCGTATCATTCTGTCACTCCATAAGTTACCTCAAGATAAGGAAATCAATCGGTTTACTTGACGACTCCCCTTGTTTGTCCTATGGGTGCGTATTGTTGCCTTTGTGGACGAAGATATTATCCAATCGTCAGGCATATAATTGATGTTAATTGGGCTGACTATAGAACTAGGATGGGTAATATAAGTCATCGATAAATGTCGATATTATAATATATCGTCCCGTTATGTTGATTAATGCTGAAGTTCATTATATTATCTTTCCATTGAACAATGTATCTAATTCCATTACCCCCTTTTAACCCTCAATTCCTTTAAAACTTATTTTCCTATGATTGACTGTAATAGTAATTTCCATTCTTGGTCTATTCTATACCTTCCCCATTAATCCTGACGTTTACCTCTTCTTTTATGAGTAATTCGCATTCTTTTCCTTTTTTATGCTCAGGCAAGAAATTGTCACATTTTTATTTCATTGAACGGATGGCCAAAAATATATGGACCTAAATGAATTGAATTCCTTGACCAGCATCCCATAAGGAAAAAAATGAGTGATTAATGCTACCATTGGTTAGTAAATAACCACTGATCGCTATTTTGTCCTTCTGCATTTGTGTCCGTTATTCATAAATTAATTTTAGAGACGAGTTAATGCTGGGTTTCCTGCTGTTCTGCTCCTATGTTCCGAGAAGTCTGTTTTGTGGACAACTACGAAACGCTTTCCGGGGAAAAGGTCTTTCGCGGAAGGTACAATCTTTATGTCATAGTTTCAGCGTCAAAATTCTCTCTCTCGAATGTGTATCCCCGGCGTTTTCCCCGTCAAAACGGTCCGTGAAAATGATCGCACTTATATCACCTCATACGTACGGCACGAGTGCGCCAGATGTGTCTATCTCGCACCCGTAAAGTCCTCGCTGTCATCGCCGCATTTTGCCCTTGATGTGTGTCACCATTGTGGAGTTTATCTCAATGGACACTTTTTCGCCCCTTCTGAAGTAAGGCAGAAGAGTGTCTATGTCAAAAATTTCTTGTAGCTCTCCGAATGCACCCAGCCTGTTTTTAGGAGATCTGTGCAGTTACGTGATGGAGATAGTCGGTTTATCTATTCTTTTTGAAAATATAGTAATTCAAATTAATATAAAAAAGCGTGTTGAAAAGTGGTTGCCCATCTATTTTTAAAACTTTACCAACTTCTTCAACTTCTACCAAACTCTTCAACCTCTTCTTCTCTGGGCGATGTCCTTTTCTGTCTCTGTCATTTTCTCTTCACTCTTTATGCTATTCTCTCTGCTTTTTGTCAAATTAGAACAACAGGGAAAATACCTGAGAATTTTCATCAAATCTTTCAATAAACGTGAATTATGAAGTAAACCTGTTACAGACCTATACGTAGTCTCTTCACATATCCACGGATTGAATGTACGAATTCATCTCTGACCAATGTTGCTATCATGCGATATCACTAATGTAAGTGGGATGAAATATCATTGTGCAAAACAAGCTTTTTGATTGATGAATCCTTTTACAGGTTTTATTTCTATGACATTTCGTTTGAAACGGTTGCTATCTGAGTTTTTGCTCCATTAAATAATCTCAATGACAATAATTATTTCTAACTATAATGTAAAATAACTTGAATTCGTAAACTGACCGGATTTTGAGGTTAATTGAGATCATATTCATTAAATGGCAATAATTAACGCAAATATAAAGATAAAGAGATAAAGAGACATTTATTTCACCGCAAATAATATTACACAAAATACATAATTAATCAGTGAAATTAGGCACCCCTAAAGATTAACTCTTATATAGGGGTTGCCATTAAATAAAAATAAGGCAGTGCTTGCTCAGTATTTTGTCTCTCTTTATCGAACTCAGAAGATTTATGTGCCAATTTGTTGAATAAAAGGTTGATGCCGACGAAGGTTCAAAGTCAAATGTTTTCTTTTTACGATGCATAATATCAGTGTCTCCCGATCATGTTGTGATTTTTTACTTTAGTCCCTTACAAACCATGGATGTATATTAAATTATTGGCATCGATGGAATCTTACGTATTTTATTCTACTTTATACCATAAGTCACTCATCAATATCGGCCTTGCTTGAGGAAAAAATACTTTTTTAATGATTCAGTGCCTCCTTTTAAATAGAACTTTAAGTTGCGAGTTAAATATTGCGCTGTTTTCTGCTTTTTTGTCTCTGAGATCGCTCTTTGCCGCCATAATAAGCTATGCTGAATAAAATGCCCCCTAAAATCTGAATTGATACGAATAAAATTAAATCATACGAGTTTTTGATTAGTTATGAAATATCATGCATTGAAATTAATAAAGCCTGGCCGTGTGAATAAAAATATTATGTCTACGTTAACTAAAATATCGGTGTTATAGTTACGGAGCTTGCAGACATCACGACGTCATTCGGTTTTGTGGTATGGAATGGCGATCGCCGTTTCTTCACTCTCCAGAGATTCAGTTGTGATCCTCATATCTGAAAATTCCTTCTTTAACGAGGTTGAATTCTTTTTGCTTTTACTTTTCAGTTACTCAGGCGTGTTTTGAGTGAAAGTTCCATTTTTTTCTTAAACGACACAAATGAAAATTGGCGAGATTCCTCATTGTTTTCACTCACGCTGTAGCAAAGCAGTCTTAGCGAAATTGGATCTCAACAATCGGAGACGCAGGAGAAAAAGAAAAACATTCTTCCTTTTGCGTAATGGGATAAAGACTATCACCGTTTGTTTGTCTGGAAAGCTAGGTTTCTCTGGAGTGATAGGGAAAGCAGGAGTCATGTAGGGACTTGACGTTCGTGCTTAACAGTTATGGGAGAAGGAATGGAAGAAGGCGAGAAAAAGCTCAGGGGCCGGGATTGGCTGAGTCGAGCGTCTAAAGGGATGAGGAGCCTTGGATTTTGGACCGGATTTCGTGGGTGGAAGAGATGGAAGGAGGGGATAGGGCTGTAGGACGTGGAGGAGGTTGAAGATTTGGATGGAGTGTGGAGGGATGGGAGGCCGTGTGGGAGGCCGTGTGGGAGGCGCAGTTTCTTTTTCCAGACATCGGGAAGAACGGATTGCGTTCCATCTGGAATGGATGTCCGCATCCCCCCAGCATTGTGCTCCAGCAGATTTATAATTGGGCTCCCTTCAACGCCCTGGCAGAGCAATTCGGAGATCCCTCTCCGCTCGGCCCCTTTTTTCCCTGGCCCACCCTCCGTACCCCTGCCCCCACCCGGGCGCCCCTCCCCCTCTGGGGAGAATAAAATAAAAACTGAAAAACAAAAAAAAATGAAAAACGCGAGCCGCTCCCAACATCACGCCAAACCCATTCCCCATGTTTTATTTACGTCCGCTCGTAAGAATGAATAGACGGGGAGTCAAATCATCTCACTACCGAATCCTGAACTCTTGCCGCTATACATCCACCCCCACTCCGTTCTTTATGCCTTCCCCCCTTCCACTTCCAAGCCATTCAGACTCATCTCTCTCTCTCTCCCACCATACACCTTGCATTTCGTTCCCCTCCCACCCATCCCTCCAATCTTTTCCCTCGGAGGACGAAGCATATCAATTGTAGTACGATGGGCAGGCCTGACCCCATCCGATGAATGAGGGCAGTGCCCGCCCGGGGCGCAGTGTGCAGGCAGTAATTCAGCCAAGGAATCGAATAAAAATCTGATTACTTTCCGTGCCGAGTCATTTTTTATTCCTCCTTTTGTTTTTGTGTTTTTTATATTGACAGAACTCTTCAATTAACTATTATCAATATATTACCAAGGTGGGACATTTTTTATGTAATGATGAATTCATTAGACGAGAAATTGAATAGAATGTCGGGCAGAATTAACTCCCTAATGTCGATCAGAAGTTTTAATATGTGGTGTTGTAAATGTTACCATTAAATTGTTTGAAATATGGAATACCACAAAGGTACAAAGAAACTTGTACTACCATTCATACATAGATGGTAATGCCATAGGAAAAAGATTAGCAATGCGTACGAACACATTATATCCGCATTAATGGGAAAATAAGATTGAATGATTAAAATTAAATGAACACTGCCATTCGGGAAAATGTCAGCGTGGTTTTATAATTTATTACAATTTAACGCGGATGATTATTTCCATTGCTTAACCTTCATACGGAGTCGCTATACATACGCCCATTGATCTCTTTTGGTAGTGTTCTTTTCTTTAACTTTAATGTGACTGTGTTTTATAAACCGTTTATTTTTGATTTTATGTCCTATTTAAATCCTCGCACATGTGTTACTTTGGTCGGTAATCCATATATATTATAGTCTTTTTTCAGCTATGCTTCCCAATAAAATTGTACATTTGCTATGTCGTTGCATAATGAGTATATTTCTTTCATTAGTCAGTTTTTCGATATTCAATAAAAATGGTATGCAATGAAATTTAAAACATCATTTTGTTTGGCTTAACGAGGTTCAGGATTTTAACATTTTCCGTGTTATGTTATGCGAAACCCTGGCTAATTTCTCTAAGAGAGGAATTTCTCTGAAAATTAGTCAAAGCAACTACTGCTACAATTTCATTCATTGAATCGGAGAAAAATTGCTACTCGGCTTCTAATACAGGAGGTTTAAATAACAATTTTTTGAATCTTACTTTATTCGCAAGTTTCTGTCATAGGCATCGTATTCCAGGTAACTTATATTATCAGTTCTACTCCGTTTTTTTCATATAATACAAACATTATACCATAAAACATTGTAATCGCATAATCTCTAATGTAGATGATGTTAGTATGTCAGGTCGTTGAGGCTGAATGGTAATCTGAAAACACATGTCTATGCATTAGCCTGGCACATCGACTTGGCATTGGTAATTTCATTAAGCCTTAATTCTAAATAGTGATATTATTATCAAACAGTTTCAATTGTCGAAATGTCCTTTTTTGTCTTCATCAACTGGTAAAATGCTTACAATTTTACCAGTCATAAGGCTTGAGGTGAAGCTGGCATTACCAAATTAGGGCAAATTCTTACGAATTGAAAATAAGTCTTTTCTAAGTCTTCTTTCATTTTTGGCTTTATGCATAGTGTCACGTACTTGTAAGCATTCATGAAAACGGTGAGATAAATATATCTAATCATTCTAAAAAAAGTAGTTGTCGGGCTTCATGATAGCAGGAAAGATGGGCCTGGTAGGAATGCAATGGAGGGATAGGAAAAGCAAAAAAAATATGATGAAAGTTTGCTGGAAAGAACTTCCCCGCCAACCTTGGCATACCTGTCATCGTTAAAAAAATTATATTAAAAGTTTTTTATATGCAGCATAAAAATGTGCATCTTTGTAATCATCCGAAGCTAAAGAAAAACCCCCAGCCTCGTGCAGATTGAAGCCGTGTGAAAAACTAATTAAAAATCCTTGCTCGAGTTTGCCGAGTAAATTTACACCCTCGACATCCCCGCTCCTCCCCAACCTAGAACCCGGGGGTAACCTTGAAAAAAATAAATTCTTTAAAATATGGGCGCTGCTGCCAGGGACGTCAGAGGTATCAAAGGAGTGCGCCGCGTCCTTGGGAGTGTGCGAAGGATTACTCCATAGGGTGATGAAGTAATACTCGTTGCGTGTGTGCGTACTTCTGCATTCTAGAGGAAAAAAATTATTCGCGATCTCCTGCTTTACCCAGATTCAAGGGTTTCGTTCATATTTTTACTCCTCGTTCGCCTTATTTTTTGCGGTAGTGGCGGGATATTAACACCCTCTCACATGTGCCGCCTCCATCCGCCGTCCAATTTTAATACCTCTAGTCTTTTTCCTCTCGTTTTTCCCTAATTCAATTCTTCCTTTTCTCCACCCCGACCTTCTTTGCTGCACCACGTGCCATTTATTTATTTTACTGTCGTTTTGCTCTCCTCAATTCATGAAATCTACGAGTCGTGGGCATGACAGGAAACAGTCCCCCGAACTCAAATATATGTATAACACGTGTACACACCTGTCGAACGCAAAGATTATTAGTTTCCTTCAAAGAGTGCAACAAAAAACACGTAATCCTGAACAGAATCTGTAGAGTTTGGCCTCATCGCTCACTATCGATATCAATCTCTGTATCAGACGTGTCAAATATGCGGCCCGCGGGCCAAATGTGGTCCTTTGCCAACACAAATGTGTCCCACACTAAACAAAAACTGCAAAAAGTTTGCCACAAAGATCTCGGAACTGCTCTCTTCTACCTATGCTTGTTATTTTCCTTCATGAAATAACCAAAAACTTCTCCAAGAACAAGGTTGATCAATCAACACCTGCCTTCTCTGATCAAAGTCGGAACTGCACAACCATGACTGGAGATAAAATAGTCGTTTATAATAGTTCATTTTTAACTGTTATAATTTTTTCAACTGTTATAATTTTTTCAATATACATTTTGTTGTTGCATACAAATCTGTGGCGTATAAAGTTTCGCATTTCTTTAGTTAAACTTAACTTTTACTAAGCCTTCATGAATGTGGCTACCCGTTTAATCATTTGTGTGCACATATCATGTTTCTAAGTTTAAGTGATAGTAATATTTTACTTTAATTTTTCAATGACTTCAGGTAGTTGTAGTGTGTGGCCCTCCTTACAACGTAAATGTCACCAATATGCCCACAGGGCCTATCTGGTTTATCCGGACGAAGAGAGCTCAGCTAATTACCCTAAAGTCTTGATAGGAATCATCTCGCCTCCTTAAATAACTACCGCTATTGCATGGTCAGTTAAAATCCGTACTCCTTTTTGCTCTACTGCTGAATCATGGGCAACCGAAAGTATTCCTAGCATTATATCCATTTTAATAAAAATTGTGTGGATAGCATGAAACCTTTTGAGGATGCCATGTTAACCTCTGTTTTTATGGCTGACGCTCAGTTATTTTTGGAGAGAACGCATCCAAGGAAGGAGATTGCAGTGGGTTCCTGATTAAATTTACAAGTATGCCTCTGGATTTATCTTATAAGAATCAATCTAGACTAGATGCGAAAAATGAAAACGTTCATATCGAAGGGAGGAAATGGTTTGCGGCTGGGAAATGCCGAATTGTTAACTCCAAAACCAGAGTGGTATATTGATAGTGTTATAATATTCTAGCTATCATATAAAACCTTGCAAGGAAAAGAAGAATCAAATAATATTTTCCCTGAAATTGGCTTGAATTGTGTTTGACGAAGAGCGATGTGAGGATGGAACGAAGTGTGGTCATGTGTCCTTATACTGTAGTAATAAAAGTATAAACTGTACCTATTCTCTACCTAAATATTATAATTTGAAAAAGTATAGCGCTCAATGTCGGGTGTTATTATTTGGAAATGCTAGTCCGTCAAGTTATTACATACGGCACACTATACACGCTTCCGCTTAATAATAGTAAAACAATTGGAGTAAAAAGAAGGCATACGTGTTATTAATGGACTTAATGGAGATACATGAATGATTTGAAAAGGAAAAATATTTTATAATTAATGAAAAAACTCGACGTCGTTGTCGAGAGGAGGGAGAATATTTAATGATGCCTACTAGAACAAACCCCTTATCTTAATGATGAAAGGCGGAGATTTTTTTTCATTCATTGAAACGTGCCTGTTTTGTGAAAAAAAACGAGAGATGGAATGAATTAGAGGTTAATTTAAGTGAATCCCTTCAGATACGTTCATAATCCTCTGGAATGAGGTTAAGAAAATGGCTCCAAGGTTGAGATTTGAATAAATTAAGGTGAATGGAAAATAAAATGGATCGTTTCATTACCCGAATGGTATAGGGTTCATGAAGCACTATAGGGAGGTAATTTCTGGATAAGTCTGTGAATATTGAACGAATAAATTCAGCGTGTATAGATGTTTGTAAGCGAAGATAAAGGTAAATACGCGCTTCGAGAGGGCCCATGGGAGTCTTAATCTTTCACTGAACTCTAAAGCAGCGTTACGTGGCATAGAGGAAGGCCATCGAGCATCAAACGCAGAAGAGCTCAAGTTAGTAAGGCGCTCATGATGAAGGACTTTGCAGCTATTTTCAAAGAGGATGTGCTTATAAGTAAGAAAATAGTGCATGAAAACATTCGTACGAAGCGTAGCACTCTATGGATCAAAGACATGGGCCATTAAGTAAGCAGGCCAGGAAAGAATGGAAGCCTAGGAGTAACTGAGCGCCAGAAACGAATGCTGACGATCTTTGAATATGAGAAATGTGGAAACGTGCATTCTCTTTGAAGAAGATAAGGCCTCATGCATCAGAAGAAGTGGAAAGAACTGGTGAGCCGAGCACATCTCGAAATATTTCGATTATATTGATAATAGGAAGTAGGCCCCGCTAGGGAGAATATTTACTTGAACAAGATATAAGCCGAACGAAGGGGAAGCAAGCTAAGATCTGAAAAGAATAAAGGGTTTTCATTGTAATGAAAGTGTTGCAATCGGCCTTTCTCTTCTTTGAAATACTCGTACGGTGTGCATTCGTATTTTTTTTCGAGGTGACGTACGTTTTTATGTCTGAAATACATATTTGAATAATGGTGTGCAGAACTGAAGCAGTCTTTTTTTCGTCGTGAATTTTTGCCGGCTACTGATTTTCTTCTCCAGGTTATTTACCGATTTCTTTATCTCTTCCTTGAACCTCTTTCGCTCTATCCCTATTTTACCAAAGGTTATCGACTTTTGTGTTTTTTTAAACATTCCATCCATTCATAAAGATTTCCTCATGCTCGTAGAGACTATCCTAACTAGTGGTAGGCCTTTTGCGTTTTTTTTACACTTTCTGAAATGTTAATTGCTCCGCTTCCGTTGTTCCCTTAATACTCATTTTGAATAGAATTCATAATTATTTCATTTTACTCCAAAATCAACGAATTTTATTTTGTAATTTTCAAATTAAAACGGAGAACTATTTTTTTAATTAAAATTTAAAAAAGACAGGGCTCGTTTCAAAGCATTTCGGTCTGTTTTCATTTTTCGGAATGGCAGGGCTCTTTTAATTTTAATCATTCAATTCCATTTTCCCATCAATGCAGATATTCTGTGAGTAAGCGTTGTTAATCTTTTTCTGATGGCCTTACCATCTATTTATGAATGAAAAATATGGCGCAAAGTCCATTCAATGGTTCTTCCACTAAAAGGAAAGAGGTAACGAGATACTTGAGCTGTGGATTGAAAATTTTCAGGAACCGTTATATTTTAAAAATTTCTGATTTTATGAATTTGCGTTTTTAAAACTTCCTTTACGATATGGCCGAGTAATCATAATCATGCTGATTGTATATAAACATTTTCTCTCGATACCAACTGGAGTGCCCATCTCAAAAATAGGTCACGATTACACGATTAAAATGTCTCTTTAAGAATACTAGGTCTACGTGAAAACTTCATTGCGAGCAACAACGGGGGAGTGTGGCGGGGATTGTGAAGAAGCCAGCCATGAAAATGAGAACGAATTGGAAAATAGAATAGAAAGAAGAAAACGATGGACATTTAGTGTATCGTTAGGGAATGTTCAAAAGTTGAAGGTCAACACTGTAGTAAATCAAACTTTGTGTCTTCCACAGTTTTATTATTATGAGTAGAACCGGTTTCCGCCGTTTCGCCATCATCAGGTACACACCTACACTCAGATACACTATGACATAACGGCCGGAACCGGTTGTACTCATCGCAATAAAACTGTGGAAGACACAAAGTTTGGTTTACTACGACTTAGGGAATATTTTTACGTCCCCGTCTGTTTTCGTTGTAGTTAGCATTGTTGTTTTATGAGGAGGATTTGTTAATCTAAAAGGAGGATTTGTTAATCCAAATCTGAAAAAAAATCTGTTAGACTCTATGTTTCTCTACTTGATGAATTTTATCAGATCTATAGATATAGTGCGGGGAAAATTATGTACTGTGTCACCTCTAAACTAGCCTGGTTAGCATAGCCTTAGGCTATGATTTAAAAAAAATAAATCATAGCCTAAGGTGCAGCCTCAGTGTGTCTAGCGGACCCGACACAAGACCTTCCTTCACCTGTATTATACTCTGTTCGTTCGCTGCAATTATGAACAAAGCGTGCTGTTACCTTTGTGTTTTATTTCCTATTTTATCAATATTTGCTCTGTGCTGGATCCAAATGCACGCGGTGCATTTAAGATGTATCCTAACTAAGGCGAAGTAGCCTCTCTCTCACACACTTTTTCATCATAATATAGTTCCGCTTTGATTATTAATATTAAATCTCTATAAAAAAACAACAGAAGAGGAGGATAGCTCTGTCGCTTAGCTGTGATATTGAGGGACCCGGGTTCGAGGTAAATCCACTTCAAGTTCAAGGTTCAGGGTTTTTTTTCTGTGGAATTTATGCACTGATGGGCACTTGCGGGTGCTTCTGCAAAGGTAATACCGTGAATAGTCCCGGTATCTCAAAGCTTGACCATCCTTTTTCTCCCTTGACGGATCCTATTCTCTACAATGTTACACCGCAAATTCTTCGTATGTTTTGCCCCCACGCTTCATCTGTAAAGATCCAAAACAAGCTCAGCTTTAACATTCTCCCTACAATGTGGCGTGCGAGAGATTCTGTGAAGATAATACTGCATCTTCTTCGGTATCCTCCAAATTTGACTTTCCTACTTTCTGTTTGATAAATCCTAGTCATTTATGTGCGGTGGTCTGAGTAGAGATGTAAAGGAAAGGTTGATATGGAGCGTGGCGCTGTTTAGGTCGGAGGCATGGCCATTGCGAATGGATTATATTCGTAGACTTGAGGCGTTTGAGATGTGGGTGTGGAGAAGGGTGGAGATGGTGAGCTGGGTGGCGAGAAGGACGAGTAAAGAGGTATTGGATATGGTTGGAGAGGAAGCTAGTTGTGAAGATTTGGTGGAGGTAAAAGAGGTAGGAGAAGAACGTTATTAAAGGAGAGAGTGAGTGAGAGTAACAGAGGGGAAAATGGGGAAGAGGAAAAGATGAAGGAAGATTATAGGAATTCTGGACGAAATAAGAAGAGGGCGACGAGATGAGGAATTTAAGAGGAATCTAATGGTGGGTCATCGATAGGAGTGAAAACGGAACGATATGCTTCAAAATCAGACGTCAGAATAAGTAATGTCCAAAAACCTACCAATCAGCTGGTGGAATGCTCAAGAATATTAGTCCTTTATATATTAAAGTCTCCTAAATCCTTCACCTATCTCGGAAGTACCATCGCGTGGGACGGAAGAAGTACAACGGACATCAAGTGGAGAATAGCCCGAGCTAAAAAGGCGTTCATGGGAAAAAGACAACTTCTGTTCTCAAAGAAGATAGGACTACAATCAGTATGTGAAAACATTCGTGTGGAGAGTAGCACTCTATGGATCGGAAGCATGGACCATTGGAAAAGCTAACTATAGGAGACTAGAAGTCTTCGAAACCTGGTGCTGGAGGAGGATGGTGAAGATCGAATGGACGGATAAAATAAGAAATAATGAAATGCATTGAAGAGTAGAAAAGGAAACGACCATATGGAACACCATAGAGAAAAGAAAAACAAGATGGATTGGACACATCCTGAGACACAATGGGTTTGTGAAAAACATAATTGAATGCAAAATAGTGGAAAAAGTCCCCAGAGGAAGACCCAGGAATAAATTCATGGATCAAATAAAGATAAAATATGGTAAATAAGAGATACTAGGAGGTAAGGGAACTGGCGTTAGGTAGGGAAGAGTTGAGGGCTGTAGTCAACTAATCTTAGGATTGAACAATCTACGAATGAAATGCAGCACCGCAAATTTTTCGTATGTTATCCCATCGCGCTTCATCTTCAATGATGCTAAACATTTCAACACTACTTAAATATATCGCCATCCAATTTTGTGTGCGGTTGCCATGTTCGCCCCTACGACGTCGATTCCTCATCCATCGCCGTGATATTCAATTAGACTAGATCGAGTTGCAATGCTTAGTAGATGCGAGCAAGACCGTGGTCGTGAGGAAGGGCCCGGCCACAGGGCTCTCCGTATGCCGCCTCCACCCGCGCTCTCTGCTCGCTCACGCCCCAGCCATCAATTCCGAGGTAAGCCGCCGATCTGTGGGGCGGGGCGCGGGAAGGGGGACGGCGAGGAGAGCGAGGCCCTCTCTCCTCCCTCCTGCCCCCCATTGAGTGGGGCCGAATGGAGGAAGGAAGGAGTTGCGGAGGAGGGACGGGAGAGGCGAGAGATGGGTCGGGGAAAAAAATGAAGGCAAGTGTTTTATAACCTCTCGCCTCCGACTCCCTTCTCTAACTTATGAGCGGGAGTTCTCACGGGCACGTTTCTAAGGCGCGGCTCCGGATGAAATTCTCTCTCTTTCCTTCCTTCTCTCTTTCCCTCTCTACCCTTTGCCCTACTCTCCCTCGGCACCGTCTCGTTTCCCCTCCACACCAACTCCACTCGCCATCTCGAGGGCCTTTTCATCTCCACCCGCACAAGCTCCCTCTCCAAGTGTGACGTCCCACGCCTACCAGCCACCCTGTACACTGAGACGTGTTTGTGAGATGTGTTTCATGCTCGTCACTGTTGGGACAGAGACGGAGGGAGGTTGCGGAAGCAATTGCAATTGTCACGTTCTCCCGAAAAGTGTAATTTCGCAACAAATGTATGATTATTAAGCTCATATTTAGACCAGTTAAGACCAGTAGTAGCGTGTTCGACTCCCGTACCGAGGGCCCTAGGTTCGAGAACAAGCGACTGAAAAACTTTTCCTGGCTTGCCAACCAACTTTTACGAACTACCCGAATTTGACCCCACTACTGAGAGGCAACAGTCTCAGCAGAAGGCATTGATGGCGCAGATCAAGTGGATCGGACCGGCATCAACAGCCACAGCTTCGGGCGAGAGTGAAGTTCACGCAATCGGCCGGGGTATTGAGATATGGAAGGCAACAGGGAAACAACCACATTAGTCTCCTTGAAGATGCAGCCCTGCATTTTAACTATATATGAGATGTGATGGAGTTCCTCCTAGTAAAATATTCCGTAGGTAAAATAATCCCCCAATCGGATCTCCAGGAGGGGATTATTGGGAGGGAGAGGGTACATCAGTCAGTAAGGATAAGTACAGAATAGGAGCATGGAACGTGAGATCTTTAGGGGAGAGTGGGAAGCTGGAGAACGTGACGATGGAGATGGAGGCTAGGGGTAGATATACTGAGAGTCAGCGAGATCAAGTGGGCGGGGGCAGACGACTACTGGAATAAGATATTATATGGTTGTCTGGCTGAAGATAGAATAGGATAGGGTTGGTCAGGACGTAGTTTGTGAAACACCCGGTTCAATTAACAAAACTCTGAAGTACAATTTTCGCGATACCACTGTTAAAATACCTAGTACAAATCGTAATTTCATCTTTCGCATTTCTGCTCGTCTTATTCCCATTATTGATTAAACTAACTGCTTTAATTATTCCATTGCTTTCCTTTTATCTTCCGTAACATTTCTCCCAAAATCCTTGGCCTTTTTTTCTGATATCTGAAATATTCTTGCGTCAAATTCTAAACGTTGCCCCTCCCTAACTTTTTCAATCTTCTGATTTTGCCTTTGATTTTGAGGAAAAAATATTCAGGTTGTCATCTTCACAGTCTTCGATCCTAAAGGCCGATTTACAAGGTATATAAAAAAACAAATTTATCATGGAATGTACTTGAAACTGAAAGGTATTGGAGCAGGTTCTATTTACCGTTCAGTCATTCAGACAATCATACATTTCAGTTGAGACACATACATATAGTTCATACATACATATACATATATTTCACATACGTTTCACACTCTTAAACATACATATTTATACATGCACATAAATATATATACATTCAGCACACATACAGGTGGTTCATACATGCACAACAGGAGGTTTTTACTTATACATACAGTACATTCACAGTTCAGACATTCACACAATTTGCCGCTTTAAGGCCGCTTTGCACGGTACTTTTTATTGTACAAACGAATGTATGAACTCATGCATAAGGAAAATTGTACCGTGTATAGCGGCAAATTGTATGATTGTCTAAGTAACTTAACGGGAAATAGAACCTGCTCTAATTCCATTCACTTTCTAGTATATTAAATGATACATTCGTTTGTACAATAAAATGTACCGTGTGAAGCGGTCTTAAGATTGGTATATTGCAGCTCTTCATTCAATTGCCTTTCCAGCTTACAGCTTTGCTCTCTTATAATTCCTCTTTTGGAATATTTTGCTGTATTCACTCCATTTTTAGTCTTTCTCGGTAAGACTTTCCACTCGTTGTTCCTTCCATTATAGTTTTAAGGAGGTAGTTTTTGTCTCCAAATGCCTACTACGTCTTCTAATTAAATCGAGATGATAAGAAATAGTACCGCCTTCTGGGAGACGTGTCAAATGTGTCAAATACGTATGCCTCTTCCTCACCACGTAGTGTTTATTGAACATCCTTCACCAAGCTCCCTAGGTCTTCTTAAGTGATTCTTTCTGTGTAAACAATACAAGTTCCTTTATAACTTTTGTGTATTCCACATTTAAAAAAAAATTATTGATAACATTATCAACACCTCATACGCTTAAGCGTTAAAATGCGGGTCGTGTGCTTTTTAAATATTGGTGTTTTAAATTTATCATTATTTTTTTTAATCTTTCCGTCCCTGGGAAGTTAGTTCTCGTATATGATCCACATTTTTGTGTTAGCCTTTCCTATTTTAAGGTAGGGTTAATTCATCAATTCAACAGGCATATAAAAGAAAGTTTCGTAGACAAGTGCTTCGTAACTCCCCAGCTTATGTTACGGATGAAAATGAACACTCACTGAAAAGACGTGTAGATTATATGCGTGTATTTAAACTATGCGCCAGTTGCATCATAAAAGCGGAATCATCAGTTTTCGGAGAATACATATTTGAGATTCTCTATGAGAAAAAGTTATGCTCACTCTATAATTCAAACCGTGACCCCCAGACTTCCCTGTCTAGGGTAAGACGAGATTTATGCGGTACATTTTATTGTATGATCGAATGTATCATTTAATGTACAAGAAACTGAATGGAATTAGAGCAGGTTATATTTCCCGTTCAGTCATTCAGACAATCATCCTCCATTCTCCTATATCAACCACATTTACGTGCCAACCTTACCCTAGTTTGTTAAATAAAAAAATAAGTTTGTGTATTAAATTATAATAATACTTAAAACTTCAACCATGGCCGAGCACCAAACAAGAAGGAAATAACCGTTACTGTTTGGAAAAAATGGCGCGTTTAGATTGTTACCTCAATGAAGTGAATTACTGTGACTATATTCATGGGATTCAATCTGTTGCCAGGATTCGTGCGTTGTCCCTCTGCATGGAAGCCAATACTTTTCTCCCTCAAGATCCCATTTCTCCACGTGTTACCGTCATCCTATCACTGTATTTCTCTCTCTCTCTCTCAGAAGTTTCAATCATAACGTTGTGAAATGGAAAGTGAAGCGTTGGTAATTTTCCGCACAATTTTAATTTTACCCGAGATTGTAATTTATAATTGACCGCGGTCGGGAAAAAAGAAATTCATGTTTTAAAAATTGGCGAGTATTTCATCCTCTTGCTTAATCTGGCGGTTTCATAATTTATGATAATCCCCCGCATTGGATAAAAAGGATTGTTATTCCTCTCTGCTTTTGTCACCCTGGGGAGTTGAAGTTAATAAAATTCAACCCTCATTACATTTTTTATCGGCGTTAAATGGAGGAAGAAAGAGTTGTTAAATAACATGTGGCCTTTAGCTTATATAATTAAAATTACGTCGGAATGCTTGTGGATCTCTCGTTATTCAATTATTCGTGCTCGAAAATACCAGCCAATGTGCGTTAAGTAAATTATTGCGCCATTGTCATGTTTTAGCATTTCGTCCGCTGTTGACATGAAAAGCTATTTTAGGCTCATTATGCTCTCTTAGAGCTTTTAATGTCAGTCTTTATTTTAAGGTTTAGACGGATTCATATCGTTATTTTAATTTTGTGATTAGGTTATAATGTTAAATTATGATATTGAGTATGTTGATGGAATAAACAATTTCAAAAATGTAACAATAGAATTAATTATGGTCTCTTGAACTAGAACTTAAGTGATGGCTTCTTTTTATTTGTTTAGTACTCCTTGTAGCCGAAATAGCCGAAAAATTGTGCCGAACTGCAGTTTCGAAAGGTCAAAATATTTACTCTGTAGCCAAGAAAAAGCGATAAAATAAGGGAACTTCGCTGTCTCGAAAGTAGGTAAAATGAATTTTTGTGTAAGTTTAATTAATTTTATGAATTTACACCATCCAACAACTCACGCAGGATTAGATGTACACCCTCATTCTGTTGATTATTGGCAACCCAAACATTTAACAATTACTATTTTACGTTAATTAATATGTTACCTAAGATACGGTTAATTACTGTTTTGTGGACTTTGAGAATGGATAGAAGTGTCTGTTATGATTAAGAGTTTATTGGAAAAATAATAGACAAGGAAGTTCATATTAATTACGAGAAGTGGTTTAATTTAAACAAGCTTCCACCAAAGTTTTCATCACATTCGACCCTGTTGTACCACACAATTCGTCGCTTTCCTATCGACTTCGCTTTGGTTTTCACTTTTCCATGATTTTCCTTTTAATGGCTGGGAGCATAAACCCCTGCCAAGCACTAATGTGACCGGGCTTATATATTGATGTGGATATAACTTGCATCAGGTTATCTAGAATGGAACTGTAACATTTGTGGGGCATTACAGTCCGAGGTGGAATCAAACCAGCCACCTGACCATTATCCACCAGTTGTACTTCTTGTCGTATCTCTTTCAAAGCTATTTTCTCCTCAGAATTCCACTGTTCACTTACAACTACGAACAACAGGAAATGTCGTATATATGGTTTAATTTCCTGGTATGATGTTTTCCTATTAGCTGTTTTATCCAATCAAGCATCTGGCTACTTACAATATCAACGGGTGATTGCAAGTAGATTAGACGCGTCGTTCTTCAGCAAATAGTTTCCCTAAGATCAACGCAGTTAATATGCCTGGAACATGACGAAATGCCATATATTCTGCTTTTAATTTTTCTGGACGGCGTCTATTTATCTTTTAAAGTATCTTATTTTGGTTATCGCGCTTCCTTGTGATTCTAATCGATATAAGTTTAGAATTTTTCTTGTCTACATTTAGAACCTGTGTTATGTATAAGGAGAAGGCAGAAAAGGTGGACGTGTCAAGAGATGGGTGCATATTGAAGAGGGTGACAGAGGAGAGAAGGCTGGGGTATAATGGAAAAGCATAGAAATCTTGTACGGCATAAGGAAAGCGAGAGTGGTATGGGAACTTAAAAGAGGCCTAATAGCATGCAAGTAGTGTGTAGGAAAGTGGAATGGTGTCCAGGAAATAGGAAAGTTAGATAAAAGTACTGTCTATAAAACCAATCAAATCAGCTGTTTGTATGCTAAATTATGATGCCTGGAACCGTGTCTGTATAAGTCTTCCAGAAGGTGGTACTATTTCTTATCATCTCGATCTGATTAGAAGACGTTGTAGGCATATTCTATCCTGAAAGCCATGGGAATTTTTTTGAAAAAGATATGTGGAAAATTTTCCTGACAGTTTTCTTTTTTTCTTGACACAAATAAAGCTTGAAATCGGCCTTCATTCATGCGTGTTATTAAAAAATGGGCTATCATCATACGAGAGCGCGCAGGAAAAGCATAAATGCACTGAAAGGTAGACATCAGAAAAATACGTCGCCGGCATGTCTCAAGGATATTGTGATATGGCCCCAAGGAGGGTATCCAGAACGGCGCAGCTTCTCTTGGGATGACAAAGGTTCCCCATCAAGACTTCGGCAGAACATATTATTACGCCCCTTCCCGGGAACGGGAGAGACGCTTTGTTTTCGAGTGCGTGACTTCCGGAGAATGAGTTGGGAAACCTGCTGTGGAAGTAGACGTGCACTATCTGAAAGAACGGTGTCACATATTCCCGGAGTACATTTTCCTACGCGATGTAGCAGATTGTGTTATCCTTCGGGGAACGAACGTTTTCGAAAAAAAAAAGGAACTCCGGCGTCACCCGTGCGAACCAATCCTCCCCCCGGCATCGTGGCTGTTTACACAAGGCTAAAATAAATTGCTCGATGAGAGTGAAGAATGCGGTATTACTTCCCATAGCTAGGAGCGTTATTTCAAACGGCTCACGCCATTTCCCGTATATTAGCTGATGGTTGTCATAATGCCTACTGATGCTCAAAGAGTTTTATTTCATTCTCTTATCATATAAAGCCATAATTCAGCAGAAACAATTGTTTCCTTTAAGTTTAGCCGACACAGAGGTTTTTCAGTGGTAAAATTGCCAGGCTATAATAACCACTTCGTGTTAAACCAATTATGAATAACCTACTTAATTCACATTTAAGCACGATTCCTATCCTGAGAGTTGCAAAGACATTTTGTTTTATCTTGACCAATAGAGACATCTCCAATGTACTGTTTTCAAATGCTACCGCATTTTTTTCTCATGAAGTTTTTTCAAATGATGTTCAAGAAAACCTACATTGAATGCTTATGATTTTAATTCAACTTATGTTATGTTCATTGAAGTTCTAATATCTCATTTCTAAGTTATCAACTCATCGATGATAGATGTATATGAATTTGACAAAATGGTGGTGCTGAAGATTCACCAAATATTTGTTGAATTAAAATGTGCTCTCATCTTTGCAATTTTTTTCACATCCACTCTGTCAGTTAAAGCAGTTATAGTTAACGCTACCTTATAATTTAATTTTAATCTAGCGGGTAAAAAATACAATAAAAGACCCTAATTTTGCTTCCTGTCATTCCTTAAGTATCACATCTGTCGACATGTGTTCTACTTGTGCGTCATTTTAAAATACTCCGAAACCATTTGAATTATTGGAAACATAGTGTGAACAATACTTGGCTATTTCTACAAAACATGGCTTGTAAGGCTAGCCTCGGCGGTTTATTTATTTTCTCTTATATTCTTTCCGAGCGTCTGTGCATATCTTCAGTGTGCAGAAGTGTCTCTAATATTCCTTATTTATGTCCCAAGATTCTTTTGCATTTCATATATCTTTGTCAAAGCTTGTTCCAGTCATTCATCCGTGAACGTGCTATATCATTCCTTGAGGTAACCTATCTATCAAGGTAAATGTAAATTGAAGAATGATTACCCCTGCTAATATTTTACAGACTAGGGCTCTCATCTCATGGGTTCTTTCTTCTCCTTGGCACGTACTTTTTAGTACCATATCTAATCCAATCGATTTTATCGTGACATGAAGGAAAAGCCCACCTTATCATTCGCAGCTACTTCTATGTTATGTAATGAGTTTTTATATATTTCACCTAGACGTGTCGAATGTCGTGCAGGGAATGAAGAAGAATGTATGATACCAGCATCGAAATGTTTTGACGATGGAAATGAGTTCTTATCTAGTCGAACTAATCATTACAAGATTTTTCATCCTTTTATCATACGTCCTCATTTATCGCCTCATTTTAGTGGCGTTGAAATAAATGTTATGGTATTATGGGCCAATAACGTTGTCCGGTCTCTATAATACCGCCAGAGGAGTTAAAATGCTGTAAAAGAAAGCCTAATAATGATCGTAGTCTCGTAGATCGTAGTATGTTTATAAAATGCAATTAGGTATAATGAAGGGGGCTTGAGACTCTTGAAAAGTTAATGCGCTTTAGATCTGACGCAGTGTGTCGTTTGAAAGAGGTCCGTGGATACGTAAACGAACAACGTCTTAATTTGAGACCAATAAATAAGCGATTTAGCAGTACGCCCGTCTTCAGAAAGATTTATTGTATTTATAAATGAAACTTCTTTGAATTTATCTTGAATTCTAATAATGCCTAGGCAAATGTTAACCATAAAATACTATGGTGGTATTTTTATTTGCAGTGACTGGTTCAGGTGATTTTCTTAACGCGTTTCTACTGTTTCTGATATTTTGCTTTCGAGGTAATTTTATCGAATAAATACGGTAACTTTCCATTATCCATGTGGCCGTATACTGCGATACTCATTAGCTAGAGGGAAAAAGAAAACAGCCACGCATAATTAACCATGACCACACTCCCTCATTCTTCATGTGTGTACAAAATTTTACCAAGTATCTGTTGAATTAAATGATCTCCCATATTTGCAGTTTTTTCGACATCCACTTTGTCAGTTGAAGCAGTTACAGTCAAATGAAATTCTTTTGATCCCATGAGTGGGTGGGGAACATTATATTTGGCCAGTGATAATGGGAAAGATGAGTGTCTTTGGTGCGATAGCGTACAACTTCCTAATAAAAAGTGTTTGAGGTGGAAAGCCCTCGTGTTTTACACGATCTTAGCTTTAAAAGAGTGCGTGAAAATTCTATTTTAAATTCGTAGATCTATTTCATCAGCATCAATCCCCCAGTAACCGTGACAGTAATCTCGTTTGAAGCCTAAAAATGAGAAAATAGATTGAGTTTTCCGGAGAGGGCCCTCTAGGGGTCGCCACCACGTTGGCTTCTCTCTCTCTCTCTCACTCCCTCTCTCTCTCCCTCTGTTACCATCGTAGATTTAGTTTTGTTTCATCCCGCCGTTTTCACTTCTCCGGGCACATTCACCCGATTCATTTTCTCCCCTTTTGCTTTTTGGAAAGGAAAATAATACCTGTTATATAAAAAAAGAGGAAGGAGAGGTGTAAAAAAAGGGCAATCCAGGGGAAAACTTCCACTCTCCCCCACCCTACCCACTCCCACTCGTCCCCCACTTCGCCTGCTTCCTCTAGTGCCCTTATCTGAGATCTTATCGCTTCGTTTTTATTTTCCGAAGCCCAAAAACCACGAAACTCTCCTCACATTCTCGTTCCTTCCATTTCCAAAAGCGTTCGCTATTTTTTGTTTTGCATCTCTCCCATTTCGTTTCGTCTTTTTTTTACTCCACGGCCCTTTTTTTCCCTTCCGCCGAAACTCAGTTAGGCAAGGATCCGTGCGCCCGAGAAAATAAGTGCGGAATTTATTTCCCATATTTTCCGGCACAATAGACGCACTCCCAGGGTTAGGAACGGAGAATTTTAGGGTAAAAAAATACCTACGCCTAGATTTTCAGGCGGAATGGAAAAAAGATGAAGGAAAAGCCTTACGCTTGCTGTGGACTTTTTTCTGGTCCTCAAAAATTCCGTTGTACCAAAGCAATCGGTGAACTATTTAGACCGTTGATTTCCGATGCTGACTGGATTAATACCGCATTTTCAAAAAAGGTTGAGGTCTTATTGAATATTTAATGCTCGATAACTCCTTTAAACTTGCTGGTATACAGGGTCGCTGACAGTAGGACCTAGGTTTTGACTCTGAGGTCGACATTTTCTACCCTTCGGCACCCCTAAGGCATCGGAGTTGTTAAGCGGTTGCTAGGGCTTTGGCTTTCCATATGAAAGGTTCGCGTTCGAATCCGGGTCATGGCGGAGATTATTTTGGAATTGTGATCCATGCATCAAAAAAAGAGTAAATATCTCTTCAACTCAGCTCTTCGATCGTCGCAATGGATGCAGAACTGTGAATTTTGGGTAGCCATCTGTTTGAAGTGATCCAACTCTGAATTTCTCCCGGCTCATCTTTCTTTGCAGAAGTAATAACTCACTATCCTACAAATCAGACTCGGTTTTCTGGTACATCCCTTAATCACTGCTATTTCTGCATTATCAAAAACCGTATGGATTCTTACGTCCGTCCTGGGAAATCAGTACCAATATTGAGAAAGGAATTTGAACAGATTGAGATCTTCATCAATATTCGTGTAGCACCTTCCCCGCGAAAATACCGGCATCCGAGCGGTGGACTTTTTCCGCAAAAATTAATGGTATTTTCATAACATATATCTTCTAAGTTATGAGATACATAATTTTTCGATACCATTGATGATAAATATCAGAGAAATATGTGGTAGAACACTATTCTCACTCTTCTATTTTTTTCATTATTCGACCGATTTAAATGCTTCTTTTATGTAACAATCGGTCTCTTGGTTTACTGTGAACTCGTGTAAAATTGTGAAAAATAGTATCAGTGATAAAATAATGAATAATTTTTAGTTGCGCAACCGTGTAATGAAATGAAATGCATGCTTTTTGTTTTTCAGTGCCCTAATATTTGTAGATCCCAAGATATTCCTTGTCCCTGATTTTATCACTAATGGTGTTCGGGTCATTTCCTGTTGGCTTTCAATAAAAATTCATTATTCAGTCCTCATTCCAGGATTTCACAGTAAGGCGTGATGAAAATTTCTCCCTCCTAGTAAATAATATTGATGGTCTGTACGTGGCGTAATGAGTTTTCGATCCAGGTCAACCAAGCCAGGTACTCTTGAGACGCATCTAATCAGTAATGCTCTGTATTGGAAGAAGTAAAGACGATTTGGAATTTCATTATCCTGGCAGATGCGACGACGCTAGAGTTATTGAGGAGTTTCGTTCATTTTCTGAGTCGTTATTTCGGCTGAAGCAATCAAATTATATTTCAAACGGCTTTCTAAACTTTTCTATATTTCCTCCCTCTCCCAAATTTAAAATATGAAAAGCATGCTCTGATTTAATTTTTGACTTCCACTCGCCCCAACTCATTAATTTATTATGTAGTGCTTGGTTGTTGTATGTAATGTTTAAAACACTCTTGAAATAGAATTTGATTTTTATAGCATAATCGCATGGAAATGATACGAAGGGTTACTGTATATTAATTTTATTTCAATTCAATACTACGCAAAGAGCGAAGTTTCAGGTTCCAATTATAATAAATAATAATTAAAATAAGAGCGATTTTTATTCACCTGGTTCTTTTTTAATTAAAATTATCAAAAATGAATTTGGTTGGCTGGCTGATAATTTAATTCAATTGTAAAATGTTTCATTCGGTAATGTGGAAAATTTACTCCGAAATTCAATTCTACCGGAGTTCTCAAAAAATGTAAATTAACACTCAAATCATAGAGACACTCAGTGGATATGCTTTCATACACTTATAAAAAAAGGGTTGATTTCTCTTGATTTCATTCGTATTCATTGGTATTATTCCCGAAACGTCGTCAACCATTCTCTAAATCACCCATTAAATCGAAAAATATTTTAGCAACAGCACTACTCCATAAGGCTTCATATTAATCCGCCGCAGGGAGATTAATGTTTTGCTTGGTAAGCAAATGGCCTGTTAATCCGATATCTCTTGAAATCCCAAATAAGAACTGCAAATCGAATGAAAACGTTGAGTGTTTTTTATACAAAAGCATTGGAAGGGGTTAATTATATATTTATTTAATATAGCGGCGGCTCGCGGGTTAGTCTGTAGATGTATGACACTTATGCGGAATATTGGCCCCCGGTGTTTCCCGCTACCTCGTGAGCTATTCACAGTTGAGGTGACTTCGATGATTCACGAGGGAGGACGAGGAGGGTTGAGGATGAGGCAATACCCGCGTCCTCCTGATTCAATACAAAGATCTGAGGGAAGAAATTTATGAGTTGTATGTCGGAGACGGGGATTGACTCTTAACCTTTAGGGTGACCAAGCTGTGAGGCATCCGAGTGTTTGTGACGTCCCCGCTGGCGAATCAGAAATAAAGAGCCGAAGGCTGACGTAGGAGTTCCGTCCATAAACGGCGTCGCGCATATTTTGACCGTTTTCAGACTCGTGCCCTCCATGGCTGTAGCAGGCATCCTTCCCTTCCAAGAACATATTGTCTGTTACTTCCACGAGTCTCAGCGATAAAATTACCCGGATAGCTGAGAAAATAAATGCTTGACTTGCTTGAAACTCGGCGGCAATCATCTTAATGCTGAAAGATAATCGGAAATGATTCGATATACTTTCGAAACATAAAACGGGGTTAATTGATTGTTATTATTTAAGTATTCTACCGGTAAAGGAAGATTTTGACGAATCTCAGAAAATCTCCTCTCGGTTTTCTACACTTTGAGGGGCCTGTAACCTACTAGTATGTCCTTATTAGCCTCAGCATACAATAATCCGTCTTCATCCCGTCCATGAAACCAATTTCCTCTCTTCTCCTTCCCTGCTAGGCCTACGCCCTCCCCACTATCACACTCCTGAACAACTCATCGCCGTTTATTACATCCTTCAGCCATCTACCCTGCCTACCCTGGTTAATTGATATACCTGTCTAAATTATACTGCTTACTTGATGCTCAGGAAGGACAGCAATGACCATTGGAAGGTTCTGTGAGCTTTTTGCATGCCTAAAACTTTCAAACTCGTTCGGATCATGAGCTGATCTGTTACCAATCCTGAACAAAATTGGACCGTGGACCCCACCCATGTTGATACTTCATTCCAATTCCGGAATAAGAAGAGTATCCGTTCATTTTGCGTTAATAGTTTCCATTAGATGACCTTTAAGTCACTGAGTATTGTTCCTATTCTGTGAAAATTGTAGTATACTCCATGTGCTATTCTAATGTCACCAACGAGTAGATCTAAGGCGGAGAATTATCTGAGTACAAAATTCGTGTTACTGCGCTGCAATCTTTCAGAAACTAAAGTGGCAATATCAACAAAAACCCGCCAAATATTAGTTGTTAACTTCTCGTCCAGTAGTCAAAACTGGCACCTGGATAGTAATTTATTTATTCTCATCCATGACGTTAGGGTATCGTGTCGTGACGGACCAGATATCCTGAAACCTGAGATACCTTCTCGTTGCTGGTTGCAAAACCCTTCTTCCCAGCATAATGCGTGTCATTGTTAGTGTGCGGCATCATATTTCCCGAAGTAGGTCACAAAAATTTCCGTTCTTATGTTCGAGACGATAGCAAAGTCTGCTTAAAGGGAATGAGGCAGCATTTTTTCTAACGCAAACCTTTTGCTTTTACGAGTGATTTTTTTTCTCATTTCTGTCTTTAACGAGCTTGTCTCCGTACTACTCAGTTGGTGATCACATGCATTTTACGCGTGGTCTATTGTTTGAAAAGGTAACTACTTTTCAGCCGGAGACTGTTAATTTCCAGTGCTTGAAGTTAAGCTAGCCGATATTATGCCATTTTCTGGATATAATTAGCGTTCGTCTCACCAAAATAGATTAAGATAGAAGAGCGTTATCTGATATGCAGCATTTGAGATCGTAGTAGTTATTCTCGGCTTGTTCGTGATATTTTTTGGGATGGGTCATTTTTTTTTATTTTAAACAATATCTATCAACCTATGTAAAGTATGATTCTTCAGTACAGTAAAGAATGAATTATCAAGGCGGAATTTGCCCTTCGATCTCAATTCTCAATTACTTCCTTTATCCTGCTATTTTTCCCCTTTTTGATTTAGTAAGCAACCCTTTTTCATGTGCTATCATGCGTCGCTCCTCACTGGCCGTTTTCACTACCGTCTCTGACGTCTCCCAAACTCCTATAGCAGTTTCCTCTCCTCACCGAATACTGTGGTGAGTACTATCTCGTTCATCTTCTCCCACTTACATTGTGCTTCTTACATTCTCTTCCTCATCCACAAATACCTCCCGCCCCTTCTTTTCATCTTCTTTTCCCAGGATTCAACTTTTGTCGGCACATAGCGCCAATAACCTTATCAGTATCAGCTTTATTGATCCATCAGCATCCCTACTCATTGGTCCAGTCATTTGTTACCTACTCTTGCAAAATACTTCTCCTCTCTCAGTTCCCCGTATACTTTGCACTTCGTGCATTTTTATGCGGAATCTCTCCAAGTTGCAAAAAATACTGACCCCGTTCTAGCTGGAATTGGTTCATCGCTTCCACCATAGCTCTCCCACTCTTAGAGGATAACTTTATCTCTTCTTTGCTGAAAAATTCCAAAACATTCGCATCTTAGACTCTTCACATTTGCGGGAGCATAGCGAAGAATTTTCCCAGGTCCAGTGGAACCGTCACTAATTCCAGAGTACTCCTCTACTTGTCTTTGGGGCGACGTAGGTTTGCATGCTGGGATATTTTACTCGGGGGAATTCTATCCGCATCACTGTACGGCCGCGAAGACCTGCGAATATCTCTCCGTTGGGTTAGAATTAAAAAGAGAAAAAATGAAATGTGTGAAGATCCTGCCCGCAATAAAAAAATAAAAATAAGAATTCTTCTACCGCATTCCTGGAATTATGGATTTAAAGCGTCGATGGGCACCGCTTCACACGCGCAAAAATTTCCGAAGGGCCGAGCCAAGAGGGGTGCGGGAGGTAGGCATTCGAAGAATGCGTCCACTTGCGTACTGAAATTGCAGGTGGTGTGTGAGGCATAAGAGGGAGATGCGGGAAACCGGGCTTGGCAGCCTCCGCCGCCGCTCCGGGGAAGGAAGACTCCCGCCTCCTTTCCTCCGCACCTCCTACGGAGCCGAAAATGCTGGGGATCGAATTCTTGCGGCGAAGAGAATTTATCTTTCTCCGGGCGGACCCTTCTCATCGAATGGGCTTCAGGGACAAGCTGCATACCGTTCGCGAGGGGCCGGGAGGAAGGTGTAGGCCCCGTCCGCATGTGGCTTCTGGAGGTCGGTTCCACTATTTGGTTGGCCTTCACCGCATGGAGGGATTTTTTCTGGGATTTCAGGGGAACTTTCTAGGTAAAACATTAGATCTTCAGTCGGCGAGCTGTACTTAAATTAAATGAGACGGGTAATTTAATTTATTAATCATTCATCATTGGTCGTTCAATCCTAAGATTGGTTGACTGCAACCCTCCACCCTTCCCTATCCAATGCTACCTCCTGGTATCTCTTCCTATGTGCTTTCTTCTTTATTTGGTCCATGAACTTATTCCTGGTCCTCCTTTAAGAACTTTTCCCTCTATTTTGCCTTCATTTATGTTCTTCAGAAACTCATTGTGTCTCAGTTATTGCGTGTATCCAATCCATCTTCCTCTTCTCTCTATCGTGTTCCATATGGTCCTCTCCTCTTCTACTCCTCTGTACACTGCATAACTTCTTATTTTGTCCGTCCATTTTTATTTTCAACATTCTCCTCCAACACCAGGTTTCGAATGCCTCTAGTCTTATCTGGTCAATTTGTTAATATAACATAGTAATCTGAATAACATAGTAATCTGAAAGGGCCCTGTTTGTCTAGAATATTTCTTTCTTCATCCCGAAATACGCTCTACCCTTCCTCATGCCATCCATATAACCTATTATCTTTCCTTCCCTTCCCTGCTTACTCAACATCTTTCCCTTTATCACCTTCTTAGGTAGCCCCTCTCCCCTTATTGCCTTTTCCAACCACCAGCTTTGACTCCTCCTAATCTCATCCAGCAGTTTTCTTTCTTCACTCCCCACACCAAAGACATACACGTCTGTCTCCATTTCCGTCCACCTCTCCTTCTCCAGCCTCCTTCACACTCACATCTCGAACGCCAGTAGCCTATTCTCGTCTTCTTTATCAGACTTCAGTATTAAAACGCTACACTCCGTAATAAACTCTTCGCCAGCGTCTTCTTTATGTCCTTACCCCAGGTCATGCCATCTGCTCCCTCCTATTGTTGAAAACTTTCTTTGCTAGCACATTTCCCTCTCAATTTCCTTGCTTCTTGTCCCATTTTCTTTTTCCGTACGATCCAAGTTATATGCAATTTCATTTGCTAATAATAAATTGCAAATAGCTACTCGAGTCGCTAACGATAAAGCGTTAATCATGGTTAAAACGATAGAAATCTGTAGGGAGGATTTATACTGCCCACGCAGTTTGGAAGTTAAATTAAGGGAAGTCAATTATCCTCTCCATCAATTAGTAATGCGTTACATAATAACGGAGATCTTGTTGAAGAGAAGAATTCCACCTGAGACGTATCATGCCTGAGCGACAGTAATCACATTGGTATCCCCCTTTTTTCTCCTATGCCTGTCTTTTGATATCTCTTGCGTTTATTATGCGCCTATTAGCCGTGTTTCCTTCGCTATTTTCTTTAAATACAATCGGTTTCCCCGAAATTAAGCTCTTATCTCTTCACCTCTTCTGTATGCCGACATTGTGTCCCATATGCACTACTAATTTCTTCTTCATTTCCACTATCCTCGTTCGCTACCCAATGTTTCCATCATTCCATCCCTCTTATCCCATTCCTCAAACTCTGTTAGCTGTTTGTACGTCACCTGTCCCTTACTGTTTATCCCTTGGTACTTTAGCTCCCTTTTTCTACTTTTCCCATCATACAGTGCACTTAATGCTCTCAAGTGCATACCCTTAATTAAATGAACCCTTGTCCATTTTTTTTATCTTCTGCCAGCCCGGAAAGTCTCGTACGAGGCCTTCATACTCGTGGAGCTTTTCTAGGGAGAATTGTTTGGACATATCTGCTTCATTTTGCTGGATTATTTTCTTTTACCTCACGTGCATAATTATATTTTGGATGGAGGACGTGTGTTTCACATATTAGGAATAATATTGATTGATTTTGCTTCAGTTATCCTACATAAATCAAGTTATTAGATGTGATAAGTAAGGATAACCTTTTCAAAAGGAATTATTGATCATTTTTGCCTATATTTTTATGTACATGTAATAGTTGTACTACTTAATATAGTTTTAGGCTTCAAAATAGGATTCCTTGACTGATTTATGTTTTAACATGCACACATTTTGTTTTGGTAACTGGGATGTCTTGTTTCACCGTTTTTTGCTTGTTTGTCTATTCATAAATGTTGTTTAAAACTTTGACAACAAAACAAAAGTTGAATAATTGGCTTATACAATGCAGATTCGCTTTTCAATCTAACTAAGCATGATGTGGTTTTTCGTTATACATGAGTACTGATGCTCCGATGAGGCTGCCAAGTACGCGTATATTAAGCGTGGATTGGGTATTAATTTCAGAAAAAAACATTTCCCGCAAGCTACGAGGGCTATCCGGGTGACGTTAAAATGACCCTCCCACTGTTGGCATGAGTGCTCTTATTTTATAAGAGCATTTTGTTTTGTCTCTGACATTGGAAATGGACGTAAGAACTTTGTATATCAGCAAAACATCATCTTTCGTTCTATCAAAATATTAAATAAAGTTCAAGAATATTCATGGATATTTGAAAAAACCTATGCATTTTGATGCGTAATTATTTACACTCTTTGAATTTTCCTGTGGTGGTAGTACTGTCATCAACTGATCAAAATCCATAACGTTTAACGAGAAGTATATTCGAAATAGTGCTTATCTGAGCTCTTTTAACCCTGAGGGCGCCTGCTACCAATATTTTGCTAATTTAAATGCATCTCCTGCAAGAAACAAAAGCTAAATGTTTTAGGATACAAGAACCAGGAGCTCGTTAGTAAGAATCTTTAATGTGGTCCATCCTAGCACAAATTCTGTAATATCGCGACGGTGACCCAGAAGTCCTCTTCCAGGATAGAACAGGTTTGAAAGCGCAAGGGTTTATTCAGATAGCAATTCATAATCATGTATCCGGCCTCAAGTTTTGGAGCGCGTATTTCGAGTGCTTTGCGTAGAACGATCCATGGATTCGAAACGGACCGCTTGAGGGGAATTGTGATTTGGAACTTTTTATTTGGCACGTGGAGCATTTTCTATTTTTACCCTGTCCCTATGTCTTTTTTTCCTTAATAACCGGCCGTTCCTACTTCACTGGTGTAATTGTCCCAAGCTTTCACTGATAGCTCTCAGATTTACAACAGTAACCCGGGTTGGTTAGGGCTCGGCTTTAGTCTAGAGGGGACTAAGCAATATTGATCAAATGAGGCTAAGCGGCAAGGTCTGAAGTCTCCAGCTTGTGAGTATGGGGAGTTTTAGCCTAAAAGAGACATGGATCCGAAATAGCGTGCTAAAGGGATACTTCGTTTTGGCCTTTTAATCAGTTCATCTCGACCTTTTGGTTTGATCTCTATTTCCTTTTCTTCGGTGTATTTGCTGTACGCCTCAGTAGCAGCCGGCCGTATTCTGTCACCCTAACGAGCGTTTGCATTCAAAAAGCACTGAGATGTAAGCTGTGGAGAAGCCCACGCATGTAATAACTTTATTTTACTGCGCTGATCGTTGGCGACCAGAGGCACTAGTGTGATGTGTCATGAAATGTGTTATTACATTGAAGTGGAACCGGATTAAGGGAAGCTAGCCTTGTTCTTGATACGTGTAGTACAAAAGCTTTTCTCTATGCCCTGGGACCGCTTATGCCCAGATGACTTCCGTTCTTGATGTTTTGACAATATATAGAGATATGATAGAGTGAATATTTAAAATAAAATATCATCAAGCGTCAAAACACTTCTTTCTTAACCTATGGTTCTTCCTTTTCTCCAGTGGTTCGGGCATTCAGTTCAGGAATGAAGATAGTTAAATTTGGTTAATTAGTCGGTTTCATAGGATAACGTAAGAATTATTGTTCTTAATCATAACATTTTACTAATAGAAAATAATTGATGAAAAAAGTTTTAAAAAATTATAATGGCTGAAAATTTCACAAGTAATTTCATAAGTACCGAAACCTGGTCTGTAGTAGCAGAAAATGATATCATCATCAACAGACCATTACCCTCGGTATGTTGCTCATCATTCTATGCTGCATTCATTGGATTTCTTCCCTGCATTTTTTTCCTATCATATCCGGATTTCTTGCATCATTTTTACTTTCCATATCCCCGACTCTCTCTCATCTTCTTTCCGCAATAATCAGCTAAATTTCTGCATCCTTCTCTATGCCCACATCTCAAACGCTCAGTATCCGCTTTTAAAAACCGTTATTTTAGAACCACGAGTTCTATCTGTAAATCTAAAGCATTTTTTACTATGCTTATTTCTTTCAGGAATAGAATTTTTTATTTCTTTACCATTCTATACAAGTTTTTTATTAAACAATGACTACTCGTTGATGTGGAATCTGTACAGTACGGTGGGAAATGAGGACCAATTATGTATTCTCTTCCTACCATTCGTTAGTACAATCTAGGTTTGATCGCACCTGAGGGTGGCGTTAGGTATTAAAATCTACGTTATAATGAACTTGATCGTACAAACAACAAAATTGATAATCATTTCCCGCCTTGAATTTTTCAACTCTCTAAAGTCTTTTGTTGCTTGCATCTAAATACTCAACGTGTTGAGCGCTCCTCAATTATCATTTCCTCCCATTGAGTGGTGTTGACTTAAAGGCTAAGCTCCATCCGCTGGAATGCGAAGCTGGTGAGCTTATCTACCGTTTCGTCGGCAAACGAGGTGCAATTTCCTCCGCAGCCATCACTACGAACCACGAGCGGCCAGTGAAGAATGGACTAAAGTTTTCGCAGAGGCCAAAGTACCTTGATTCGGCCTCCATCCAAACTCCCGATGAGGATGACTTTTAATTCAATTAGCCGACAAGGGTTTTGTCCCGGGAGGAAGAAAAAAAAGCATGAGGTATACGTCTATAGGGGTTCGATCAAGGAGCGCTTCACGCGACTAGCGCTTGAGGAGGCTGCAGTCGGGATTTCTATCTCCAACCCTCTTGCCGGAGCGAAGGCAATTGCCAGGGGAGATCTTGATCGAGAAGGGGCGGGTGCTGGTTAAAGGATAAGGACGGGTAGAGGGTGAGTATGTGTGTGTATAAGGGTTGGGTGGGAGTGGCGGGAGAAGCGCTCTAGAGAATCTAGAGGAGAGTGGGGAGGGGGCGAGGCAAGTTTGCAGTGGGAACAAACAAACATTCTTTCCCCTTGGAGCCGGACCCAAGGCCTCCGCGCCCGCCCTGCCTCTGTGAAATGATCTTTGAGGTCGAAGAGACGATTCGGGCCGTAAATTTCACGGCATCAATGGGCGCTCTTCGGGCTGCACGGAATGAATTGGAAAGAGAAAAGAAAGGAATAAAGAAGGGGGAGAGGAGGAGGAAGAGGGAGATGTATAAAAAAAAGGATGAAGGAGTGGTAAGGGCACTGAAGGGTAGAGATTGGGCCTTTCCCTCATTCACCCCACCTTCCCCCTCTCTCTCTCGTCCTCCTCCCTTTGCCCTTTGTTCGAATGCGCCTTCTAACCCTCGCGAGAAGGAGCGGGAGGTTTTTTTGGAGATGGCCTCCGGGCCCCACACGGAAGGAATTGCGACTGTTGAGTCCCCTCTAAACGCATGGATGCAGCATTACACGTTATGCGATTTCACAACTCCAGCCTCTATGTTTTATTTCACAAAAAGGGTTCAAGTGGATGTGTTTTTTTTGTTGTCTCTATCATGATGGAGGTTGATTATGCCCTAGTCATCTTCAAATAACCAGAAGTACCAATCAATCGAAGCACTTTTGAGGAGCGTTGCGAAATTTTTTGAGTCTACGATTGTATTGCGCGGATTTCAGGGACAGGATTCAGAAGTTGATGATCGAAAAATCGACCATTTAATTGCAGATAACCTTTCCTGTTGGGTTAAGTTGTTACATATTTAAATAACTGTAGTTATTTAATTTCAGTATTAATTCATTTAATCAACAATTCAGGTATAAATGATAAGGTATTTTTACCTGTAACATTTCCCTCTTACTTTGATATATATTGATTCATTTCTTTATTTTAAACAGACATGACCCTCTCTACAATTAAATTGTTGAATTGAATAATTCATCGAATGCTTTTAGTCGAATTCTCGCCCCGAAATATCTTAAATAAATATGATGACTTTTTTTCCATTGAAGACGCTATTTGCGGAAAATTATTTTTTGTCGAATCCATTCTGGCTACAATATTTCTACTCAAACACTTGATGAACTAAAACAATTAAACGCCATGTTAGTAATATTTTGGTGTCATCTGCTACAGGAAATTATTCAAAATTAGACTTTTTTCAAATTAATAATTTTTAGAGCGTGCGATCTCCGGTTATGTAATGATACATTTGATGTCTTTCTCTCTTTTACTTTAGCTCTTTTCATGTATGTATTAATGTATGGGTTAAAGACTGTCGTCCAAATGTCAGGACATGGCAATAGTACCGATACAGTGGAACGTTTTATGTTCCTCTCGCATTCAGTTTGGAACAAACACTAATGCACAGCATAAACAATTATATATTCTTTTGTCAACCGAAACTATTGTACCATTTTCAATGAAATTGAGAACTCGATTAAACCACCAGCGATATAATAATTTTTTGGATTGGCTGCTATGATAATCACCCACGTTGAACTATATGAGCCGTTTTCACCTGTTCTGCTTGATAGGAATAATATGAATGACACTGCATATTTGGAGTACATTAATAACGTTTTCGTTCCTACTAGTTAGCAGAACTTTTCAAATGTTCTCGGAGTACCTCTTTTGAGCATCGCGTTTGAATTTTTTATTCAGTTCTATAGTTTGAACATTTTGCTCAACCCGGGAAAATCCGTTTGGAATGGCAAGCCACCGCGGCGTAATCAGCTAGCTTTTAGTGGAGGTGATTTTAAAAAAGCTTTTAAAAGATTGCTTATCTGAGCTTTACGGTCAGTGAATAGGCTCTACCATCAAATAATTGAGTGCCATTCGGAACTATATCTGACTTTGCCGTATTTCTGCGGTGACGGCTAGTTTAATGTATTTTTCCACTGTAGCTTTCAACGCGAACCATTATTACAATCTCTAGGGTGCCGGGTGTAGGCATCAGAAAGGTGTTCGATTAAGTTTCCACTTTTACCGCACTGCACCAGCATCTTCTATTGCCCCGCCCGCAAAGGAGTCCAGAAATGTCATCTCCTTTCTTCCGTCCTTTTACTCTGCTTTGCGTAATTTGCGAACGGCTACCCCCATGGAGGAAGGGGGTGCCAGTTACCTTACAAGTCTTAAGGTTATCACCGCTTAGACGTTCGAGAGCTCGCCTCCTGTCTTTTTAGTGCCTTCCTATTCTCCTCCCGTGGCCCAAGGTTTGCCCTATCCCGTAAACGGTACATTTTACAGCTGGCGTCCAATTGTTCTCTTTACGGTTCAAGGTCATCCGGGGCAGCTAGCCGATTCGGTATACTGCCCGCTCTAGCCTTCAGTTCCTCCGTTCCAGCACCTGATCATAGTCCGGTGTCAAATGAAAAATTCTACGTGGAAGATCGTCCCTATTCCTCCTCTGTCGTGAGCCTAAAAATGAGGACGGGCTCATTTTGGAATTTGGACTGAGCTGTGGGTTCCCGGAGGAATTTGAGGGATCAGGTTGGCATTGAATTCTATCGTATTGGCTTCCCACCTTCCGTCTCAAAGGCTATTGGGTGAGGAAATGGAGGAGATTTTCCAATCGAATCCCGATCCGTGCATGATTGCCGCGTGGGGAGCACTTCATGTGCAGTTCTCCTTCAGTCGGAATGGACGTATGTGTATAGTGGTAGCTAAACATGGTGCCTGTGTGCGACTTTAACCCTTATGTGCACACCCGGGTGCCCACCCTGTCATACTATTGCTTTTAACTTCAGTAATAATAAAAATTGTCATCTAATCCTCATGATCCCCATTCTTTAACGCCATTAAAAGCAAGATAACCACTGACAATTTTTTTTATTAATAACATTGAATTAAATTAATAATAATTAAAAATAATACAAAAATAAATTGATAATAATAATTAAATTGATTAATAGCAACTTTAAATGAGTTTTTGAGATCACAGGGGTTATTTTATAAATAATTTCAACAATTTTATGGCAATTTAGTTAGTACTACACAACGGTAAAAACGTTAAAACGCTCCATTCGCGACTTGCGTGGCCATGCTTCCGTCTCTATTAATGGAAACTGAAGAAGGCTTACGGACTTCAAAGTACTTACACACTTTCTATTGGTGTTTATTTAGTTAAGTATATTGATTTGAAATTAATTTGTTCACATGCTGATTCAGAAATAAAGAAAAACTAGAGGTGGGCACCCGGGTACCCTGTGTATGTAACAACGTTGTAAAAGTTGGGTGTGCACATAAGGGTTAAGGTGGCTAGATGGTGGTAGTCGTGAGATATTGAGTGCACATTTTTATAACTTTTGAAGTGATTTGAAAAAAAATTCTTAGGCTACAATTCACGCCGGTACGCATGATTATACAATCGAAGTCACCATGTATATTGTGATATAAATGTTACGCGAATTTTACCAGGGTAAGTCAATAAATAAGTCGCAAACGTCAGCATTTCATCATCAGCATTAGTTGTAAAAATTTCATTGGGAGCGCTTGAAACATCCACCGTACGGTCCCGCATTGGCCACCATTGATTTTCATCTGTTCGGGTCCCTAAAAATCATTTGGGTGGCTGACGTTTTGAAAATGATGATGCCGTAGTCCGAGAGGTTTCTAGATTAACTGCAACAGCAAGCTAAAGACTTCTTTCCTGCCAGCTATCAACGACTTGCAAAGAGATGGGATACGTGTCTGAATGTACTGGATGAATATGTAGAAAATTAAAATAAATTTCAGGAAAATACTTTGATTATCATTGCCACTATCCAGTTTTTTGAGTTATTTATTGACTTACCCTCGTATTTTAAAATTGTTACTTCAATTTATATAATGTTTTGACAGAGTTTTACGGTACAGAATCCGAAATTTAGTCGAAAATCATGTGTAAATACGTGTCTTGACCCAGCAAGCTACCTTTATGTTTTGTGGTCACCATTATAATAAGATGAAACGTATTATTTCGCCTTCCGGAGACAATCTGTATGCATATAGCCGTATATTCCGAATAATATGTCTAATGCCATGAGGCAGCTCGTTAAAGTAGCACTAAATGTGGGAGCCCCTAGAGTCTCGGAGGCTTCACGCTAGGCTTAGCTTGGTTAAGAAATTCAGAACTGGTGTGTTTCAGAGCGACACAGATAATATTATCATGACGCCCCACTACATCTCTAGGTCTGACAGAAGCGATAAAATAAGAGTACAGAAGCATAGGTACAAAAACTCGTTCTTTCCGCGTACAAGAAGCGACCTTAATAAAAAATGAGCTCCACTAAATACACTCCCATGTAACACGTCATCATTTCACCTCCCAAAACCTTAGCCCTTATATCTTTACACTGCTGGTGTCCTAACACCCCCTGCCACACGCCTATGCAGAAGCTCACAAGGTAGTATGTCGATGTAGAGTTATATGTGAATTGCCAAGAAGCCATTTCCGCTACTTGTTTTTTATTTATAATGTGCATTATACCTTTAATTAAACGTATGCAACGTTTCACGCATATGCATCATTTTGCACATACCGCCTGACATGTGCAGACAGCGTCAACAGCACTTGGACGAATCGGAAGAGGAAGACATCAGCTACGGAGCAGAGGGTAATGGACAGTACATGGTAGGCGCCGCTGCAAACATGAGAGTAACTAACTTGAAAGGGCGGTAAATCGACTGAAACGTGTTTCACAACATTCACTTCGACCTGAAGTGCATCACTTCGACCTGAAGGTGTCCTCTGGAATAAGTACAATTAAAGACATCCTACGCATTGGATTACCGAAAGACTTCCCAGATATCATCATGATACACCGTAGAAGCCTTTCTAAGAACATATTAAGAATTTTGAAATTGGCAATGAACATCTTGAGACTCCTAGTAGTCAAGCCCGGAGACTATCTCGTTCTTCACTGGGGAGTCTGTTCGTAGGTGATTTAGTTTCTTTGGAGTTTTTCACTTAAAAGGGCCTTATGCACAACTGCAACCAAATTTTGCTAGCAAAACAGGCGTTGAAAACTTTCAAGGCTCTATACAGTTGCTCCTATGCAGTTGATCGTTGCGTTCTGGCATGCAACGGCGGACGATGTAATAATGTCCCTAGTATAGAAACAAATGGGTCAATTTTGGTTCTATTTGCTGTCACTCGTGAATTAGCATATATAGCGCAAAATAATGGAGATGCCTTGGATGTGTTTTATGCCTGGTGGATCACCCTAACCGATGTTAACTCTGGCCGGCTTGAAGGGAGTGGAGCCAGAGGAGGAATGGATAATTCGCAAAAACGCATATCTCGCAAACAAAAACTTGCCCCTCGGACATATTATTTCCATATCAAGGCACCAGAATCAGGGGTGGTCAGAATTATCATATAGTTTGAGAAATTACGGAAGTATCTAAGAAATTAGTGAAAAGTATCCATGATGTTAGAAGGAAGAAAAGTATAGTGTGCAAGGAAAGCCCTTCAAAGGATCCATACTTTCAGAAAAATCTGCTAAAAGTTAGCGCAAAAGTTTGAAAGAATTGTAGAACAATTTCTAGGAGTTACTATTAACATACCGTACATGATAGAAAAGCTGGGAGGATTGCAGCAGCTGAGCAAAGAATATGGAAACCATTATACATGGAATGTTACATTCGAATAATGAAGCTCAAATTCGCCTTCCTAAGCTGCTAAGGAAGTACAATGATGAGTCTATGAGAATATACATAATGAAAAATCTACAAATTAGTACATAAACATTAATAACGCAGATTCTGAGGCACGGCATCCTCCTGAAAACACAATTGGGATATGATGAGAATGGAATGAGTGTCCAAGAGAGACGTTGAAAAGAGTATTAATGAATGAGGGAAAGGAAAAGAATAAATGTACAAACTACCCAGCGAGGCTACGCATAGGCGTATGGCAGGAGGTGTTAGGACACCAGCCGTGTAAATAGAAGGTTTTGGGAGGAGAAATGGTGACGTTTATTATGGGAGTGATTTTGGTGGAGCTCAGTTTTTATCGTGGTCGCTTATCGTGCACGGAAAGAACGAGTGCTTGTACCTATCCGTACGGCAATATATATCTCTCATTTTATCGCTACTGTCACGCCTTAGTGAGGCATCATGACAATATTCTGTCTCTCTCTGAAACAAACCAGAATTTCTCAAGCAACCTAAGCCTAGCATGTAGCCTCCGAGTCTCTTGGGGCTCCCACCTTACTCCCTCTAAAAGTTATAAAACAATGTTCGCTCGTAGCAGTTTTTAACGAAGCGTGCAGTATTTCTTTGTATTTTATTAATTTTTTTGGTTAAATATTTATTACCAGGGTCCCAAATTCTCGCAGCGTATCCGAGGTGTGGCCAAATCAGAGCAAATTTGAGATGATACTTCGCTCATCTAAGAAGGTTGGAGGTAATATGAAATAAGATTGGTGAGCTGCAACATATCGCGATATGCAAGACGTAAATGGCACAATTAACGGTAGAACAACGGTTTTGCCTAATCAAACTTATTGACAGGTGTTTCATAAGGTAGACATACATGACATAATTGCCATGAGCAGGGTTTATGATGTTCTCACCGCAATTTTCGAGGCTAGAGCAGTGTCGTTTACTCGTGTCGAGATCGAGTTTCAGCAAGCAGTGTCGCATGTGCACTGAAGGCAATGTGTTAGCTGAAGCCTACGAATGTCTACACATGCGCTGGTTTCAGCTAGACTGGGTTTTCACTTGGCCTTCGATGTTTACTGAGTATCAGTCCCTAAGGACCGTTGCCGCTTGAGAAGTGACTAAAAGATAGCACCGAAAACGAAAAGGAAATGTATACAAGGGAATGGGCGGATAAAAGAAAGAGTTTCGGTTGCTTCAACACGTTTCTTCGAATAAGTAACGAAAGAGTTCAAGGTTTTTTTTTCTTTTCATTTAAATACTACTTAGTTCTTCAAAATATTACTGTTTACTAACTTCATCAAAATAAAACATACATTACAGTGTGCACAAATATTAAAATATAATGCTTACCAAATTGCTTGGCGTTGCTGTACTAGTTGAGAAATGCATATGTAGAGCATCATAGCATTCCCTTTTGCCTGTAAGTAATTCACTCCACCCTTGACCATTTTCCTCTTCCTTGTTTTTTTAAATTCTTTAATGCTTTGATCTCCTAAGTTATGAAGTTTTCGACTCACACTACATACGCATTGAATTTTTCAGCGAGCTTTTCAATGGCAGAGGTTTGTTTTATACGAATTTAGGAATCATTCTGTGTCACAAAGATTATGTATACGAGCCGTGTAATATCCCACAGCAGCGGTAGCATCCCTTCCAATGGGATGTCAAAAGTTTGGTTTTGTCTCTCGTCTACGCAGACTTTGACAATTGTCAGCGGCTGAGTGTCGACATTCCCAAAAGATTTCCGGAACGTTGGAAACTCGCTAGAGCGGTCCGCGACTCTAAATTCGACCTGTTAATGCTTGAGTTGCAGCTAGACTGAGAAAATTGCAAATCACTCTAGCGAAACTGGTCTAGAGCGCTGTACACACTCCAAAAGCTATTGTACATGCTTCATCTGGGAACAAAAGCGGCAATGCGTATATGTACCTGTAGTCTTTGTCATCATCACATCATGGCAAATCATAATAATGGCTTGATGAACACTATTTCCAATGCCCTTATAAAATTTCCAGACACTGAGTTTAAGCTTTTAGTTAAGAGCATTATCGAAATGAATGGCAAAAATTGATGCTATTGAGTAAAAATGCTCTCGGAGTCGTGTTTGGGTTCTGCATTCCAATTTCTATCACCAGAGCGTTCAAATCACTTTCGGCCAGCTCTGTCCTGCCGTTAGGAGTTTATAAACAACGATCAGTGGTAAAAGGAGGAGGCGATGGCTATAAAGGAAAGATCAGAGGAATTCCTGTCGAAAAGGTCTTTACTTGGAAGTTCGCACATTGATATCCGGCGCGTGGAAACGGCCCTCTGCGACCGGGCCATTATTCCTCTGCAGCCCCACCTAAACGGTCAATATCCCGCTCGAAACTTTGGGCCTCCCCTCGTAACATAGTTTTCGGTGTGAGTTTGCTACGACTCAACCACTTGAGTGCTTTGAAAGCGCCCGCGTTGTTGGCGTGGCCAGCACGGCTTTCGCTGTTGTTGTATTTGCGACTTTGATGGTAATTGTTTTGGGCAGGCGAAGGTCGCTAGCAGCGTTAAAGCAGATCGGGCAAAGGCGTTTAGAACTTCACGGAGTAATGGGATCTGACTCAAAGTTAAGGGGAATGCAGCCACGAAAGCCGTCTGAACGAATATCCGTGAACCCACTGGGAGAGCATGCTGCACATATATATACTGCCAGTTGTTGAATAGCATTTTATGGGACCAAAGTATATCCAAAACTAATGAAAAAAGAACATATAATTCAATTGTAAGAAGTATTGTCACATATGAGAGTAAGATATGGCAGATGAAGGAGAAAACAAATTAAATGCTAAATGTTTTGCCAAGCAAGTGCTAAATGAAAGCCGTCTGAAAGAATATTCGTGCACCCTCTGGGAGAGCATCCTGAACGTATATATACTGCCAGTGTTTGAAATTTCATTCTTATATGAGGACCCCAGAAGTCAAGGGGTCTAAGTAACAAAACCGTTGCTTTGAGAAAACTTAAGTCAAAGTTGAAAATGTTTGGTACAACCCACAAAGTAGTTAAAAGGAATTACCCCAGATAGCATCATCTGTCAAGAAAATCTCTTGGATCCCTTAACCACCTCAAAGATTTATAGTTTCACATCCCATTCCTGTACCTAACTTGTTTTTTTGAAATGTCACTTAGACCCCTTGACTTCTGGGGTCCACATGTATATTCGGTTTATTAGCATTCTTCGACGCTATCCGATACCCAGCCGTCATTGCTCTCAGTTCATCCACAGGCCTTCTGGAAAACTCTTTTCTCTTATTGCCTTTTCTATGCCTTCTCTCCAACTAATTCTGGGCCTTCCTCTTTTTTCTACCTTGTGGATTCCACATTAAAATTTGCATAGGTAATCTCTCGTTCGTCATACGGTGTATGTGGCCATACCACACAAGCTGTTTCTTTTCAAAGTCATCGACTATTGTGTGGGTGACTCCCATTATATTTCTCTCTCTCATTCGTGATTCTTTCCCGTCTGGATATGCCCGCAGATCGTCTCCAGTAATCTATGTAACATTTAGAATTTGTTTTGTTTTCTCCTTCATCTGCTATACCTCACTACTAAATGTGACAGTGCTTCTTACAATTGATTTATATATTCTTATTTATTAGCTTTGGATCTACTTTGGTCTCATAGCCATTGGTAAAATCCTATTCAAAGTGGATATTGCCCTTTTTTCTTGCAAATTTCTACCGTTTATTGCCTCATCACGGGTTTCATTTTCAGTTATTTTTTACCACGTTGAAACATTGATGAGAATAGGTTTTCATCGATGGTGATATGAGCAAAGGTTGCAGGATGCGATGAGTCGGAAGGGAAAAAAAGGAATCCATGTTATGCATTGCATGGAAGTCCATTTTCAGTTATTTTAACATCGTTGAAATTTGTGGTTGATGAGAATAAGTTTTCAGCGATGGTGATATGAGCACAAATATTGCAGGATGCGTAGAGTCGGAAGGCAAACAAAGGAAGCCATGTTATGCATTGTATGGAGGAATAGTTAGGTGAGAGATGATGACTATATAGTCTGAGATGTTGTTGGGTAAAAGGATGGAGCGGGGCGAATGAAGGATTTCATGGGCGGAAGGGAAAAATCCGGAGAAGTTATTAAAGGCGTGTTTACATGATGCATGTACCCGCGCAAGTCTAAGGCTGGACAGATGCGTGGACAAATGCTTCAACTTGGAACAGGGGCTATTTTTTTAATTTGAATATTTGGGGAGGCGACCGACAGCTAAGGGGACAGGTGAGGGAAGAAGGGTGGATATAAACTAGGCGTCGGCATTATCCTGCTCTTAACGAAAGGCGCCAAGTAGACCACGGTTTAACGTCTCATTCTACAGATGGAGTACTGCACTTGAAGTGCCCTCCACAAGACACTCAAGTAAGGATCGGGAATCCTCTGAAAAATATCCTCCTCTGCAGGGATTTGAACCTTGGCCGTCCGTATTGTTAGACAGTACTCTAGTCACCTCACCAACCCAATCATCCGGTTATTTTATGGTGCAATTTCGGGTGTTAACACTATGCAATTTTAATGGTTATTGTGTTCATGCATCTACCCGCGCGGATACATGCATCGTGTGAACGCGGCTTGATATTTTAAGGGCTGTCGGTTAGTTGTAGACGCGGTGGATAGATAATGTTATCAAAGTCGGCGAGGGGGGGGAGCGCAAAAATTTATAGAATGGTGGAATTGCTTTGATAGAGGTAGGAAACATTAATGCTTGAATGAATAAGGTGAAATATCTTAAACTGGCCATAAAAGTATTGCGATGTCGCAGTCCATCTTCGGGGTATAATCGTGGGTAGGAACTATCCATTTAAACCCACGCTAATCGGAACATACCAGTCAATAATAATGATGAGGGGAAAGAAAAATTTCATTGCCATATGCTTGGGGTTTTTTGTGTCCTAAGCAATGAGTCAGTAATTAATCGCTAGGCCTATGCAGGTTCTCTCATTTATGGCCAATGGCAAGAATATTTAGTATGTCATCAATTGTAATGGAATCCATAAAGTTATAGATCTCATAAAAATATTCGGGTTGCAGGAACACATCTACAGGTTACATAACTTATTTACCAATAGTTAATAGTTTGAACATTTGATATAATCTTCTACTGCCTGTTACAATTTTTGAAAGTTAAGCCTATGAATAGTTGCTAATACACATAAGAATTAATTAGTAAGAGCAGTTAACTGGCCATTTGTCTCAAAAGAACTCTTTTATCAAGTAATTAAGTCTCAAAGCGATTTATTGCGCATCCGCCATTTTGGCTTCTTATGGAACTCGCAACTCAATGCCATCAGTTATGAAACCAATAAATGAATCGAAGTTTTCCGCAACACTTATCGAATGGTCGCCATGGCTTATGGGTCCCATAACTTTATAGAATACATATGTGTCGTACTTGCAACTGGCCATTAGTGTACTATATATTCGTTTTCAGTACTTAAGTATTTTTAAAATATTTTTGTCTGCGTTATTATTTCATGTATATTAATCACCCTAGATGTTAAAGATACTATTTTCTGAATGAAAATTTGAATGAGACATTTTCATCAGAACTGGTTAGAATTTTTATCTTCGTACTGAAGCATTATTATTGCTGTTCATGCTTTAGGTAAGGCTCCTGATCCATATATTCAATACGCAGACTTCACGACAAAAACTTTCATAGTTTTCCCGGAGCTCTCCGTCTCAAATAAGCCCCTATGATTTCTTTTAGCTTTGCAGGCACGTACCTATTAAGCCATAACTCTCGCTCCAAGATCCGAGCTCTGACGGATCTCGAAAAGTATAAAACCCGGGTCAAGTTTGTAATGAACTCATAAGATTCTGGGCTGCATTGTTTTCAGCCGCGGAGCATCATGTCCGCAGGTAATAATGGAATCTAACTCGCAGATGAAATAACGCCGTCCGAATCTAATTTCATCGAGTTCCGTAATCAGTGGAATGCATCCAAAATGTATATTGCTTTTCGGAGACTGCTTCCTTCTGCGTCTTAATCACGTAACTCCGAGAATGGAGAGGACCGTGTTTGGGGAAATATGTAATCGAGAATTCCTTTTGATGCCTTGAATCTCATAAATATCAAATGTAGAATTTTTTTCTTGTGCAAAGTTTATCAGAATAGTTTTTCGATGAGTGAATTTTAGGATTAGTTTAGTAAGTTTTCTTCACTTACTAAGTACTTTCTAAGTGCGTATTTACTAAAATTCCCAAAAACACGTACTACGTATTTGAGAACATTGTTAAATTTTATATTTTATTTAATTTAATAAGTGCCCCGAATTAATGACGCCGAAAAAACTTTTGGAATACTTGAATTACTATACGTCATTATTAACTTTTTCTTGTTCGTTCTGTAAATGCAATCTTCTTACTCGATTTTCAGCCAGCTCACTTATTTTCAGTAATTGTGATGGTTTTATACCATTAAAAAAACTATTATGGTTATTGCAATAGGCAACTTTTCCACGATGACAAAAACTAATGTTGAACTAACATTGATGAAGACAAGCAGGGCAATATGAAGAAGGTCCCTTGTTTTAAACTGTTATTTAATTATTTTTTACCTAATTTCTGGGGACGCATGGTTCAACCGATATCTTATTTCGATCTTTCTTTAGAATATAATTTTTATCAAAACGATTATTTCCATCACAATGATAACTAGTTAAGTTTTTTTTATTTCATGTAAAGCATATAACTGCGCTCAAGTGACATTGCACTTCATCTCCTCGCTGTTGTTTGCGCTTGCCTCGTGTGAACCTGAATGTAGTGTGTCGAAGCCGTGAGCCGCAACTTGGGAACCTCCCACGTTGATTTACACTTTAGGTGCTGGACTTTAAATTGAAGGCCCTCGCCCTATCTGAAAACCTGAGGATTTTACACACTTGCGTGGATTGTGAAAGAAGACTCTCAAATCTAGGTTAATAAACTTATTTACTATCAAAATTAATTTAGCCTCTTTGTGGTCATATGCATATCTAACTAAAAGACTGCAGCTATACCATTACGCTCAGCTGCCATTCAATGATGATATTCCATGGACGTCCTAGTACGTCCATCGTCCTTCTCTGAAAATATAGGAGGACGTACCATTACGTCCATAGCACTCAAAGAGTCAAGTAACCTAGGGATCGCATAAACTTCTACTTTTTAAGTGATCATTACGTTAAAGAGTTTAATTTCTGGATTTCAGCTTTACTTCGAATGACTTGAATATGCTCAAGGAAATTAGCACAATGTTAAATTCCACACATGTTCAAAGGGGCCTCCAATTTCAACTTCTTATCCATCAGTATCTAGTTATTATATTTGCGCCTGGGGAAAAAGTGTTCGTAATGGCGAAGAATATTCATTACAACGGACGTAGAATGCTGCAGAAGATTCGCTACCACGATTACGGAGTATCCATGGTGGTGTCGATTGCAGACTGAAAATAATTTCCCTGAAGGCGTACGAGATAGATGGGTCAAATCAGTGCATTTACCGTGATTATTGATCGAGGCATATTCAATCAAACTCATAATCTTTCTCTTGTTTACGAGGAGCTTTGGATTTATCGGTCAAGGTAGGCTTGCACTACTGAGGCATTGTTCCGTAAATATCCTCATTATCGACGCAGTTAGATAGCATGTGCCGGAACTTTCACGACATTACATGGATCCCACACGCTTGAATTCGAGTACCGTATGGACTTGCACGGTGAGGGTCTTTCACCGTAAGACGAATCTCTTTAAGCTTCCCACGTTCAGGAAGCAGTCGATCCAATAAGTTCTTTTATTTAGGCCGAACGGCGTCGAGTTGTGAGGCAAGTATTTTTCATTCACATCGCTCCTCCCTCAATGCCCCTCTCTCCTGCCTATCCTACATCCCTCTACATTTGAGGTAGCGCACCCGCTCTTTCCCACCCACCCATCCACCAAAGTTCCCACCCCCTTCCCTTTACATCTGAATCCATCACCATGTCATAGTTCCATTTTCAAACCTCTCTGATGGTAAATGGAAGCGGAGGAAGTACTTCCACTCTTCATTCCGCCCATCCCTCCTTATCTACTTTTTTCACCTTTCTTAATCGTTTCCTATCCACTTTCTTTCACCTTCTCTTTGCTTGAAAATAAATGCATATATGAGGAAAACCTGACGGGGTCATAGTAATAAGGAAAGTCTTAATGGGACCTTAAAAAAAGACATCAAGGCTGTCGAAATATTAGGAGCCTACCTGTGTTTTTTCGCCAGTGTTTCTGTGTATACGTCGTTACTGAAGTGATCCTTCAAGAAGTTTTATATGTTTATATCCAAACGATGAAAAACACGCGTGGTGCACAATAGTATAAAAAGCTGTCAATGGCGTGACTGGAAAGAACACAGATAACAACAAAAAAAGAAAACCCAGAAGATCTGTTGATATTTCGCTGGCTCAACACAACCACCTTCTTCAGAATATTAGGAGGTAATCATCACCATATTGATTAGCTCCTAATATAATGATTATCACCTTATATTCTGAAGAAGGCGGTTGTGTTGAGCCACTGAAATATACTAAAATCTTATGAGTTTCATTTTTTTGGTGTTACCTGTGTTTTTGCCAGTCATGCCTGTAATATTTTATATATATATATATATATATATATATATATATATATATATATATATAAGTTTGCCAGAGGAAGGCAGACGACAAACACAGAAAACAAAAAAATGATGAACACACTTACAAAGTTTCTTGATATTTCGGTGCCACTAGCACCTTGGTCGCAAGAGCGAAGACTCTCGTCTTCTCTCTTGCGACTCAGTCTTCGCTCTTGCGACCAAGGTGCTAGTGGCACCGAAATATCAAGAAACTTTATGTTCATCATTTTTTTGTTTTCTGTGTTTGTCGTCTGCCTTCCTCTGGCAAACTTTTATATATTCGTCACTTAAGTGATCCTAAGTGCAGTTTTATATATATATATATATATATATATATATATATATATATATATATATATATATATATATATATATATATATATATAACATACATATAGATATTCTCCCTTCTCTGCCTTCTGATTCTAGCCTAGGTCCTTCTTCTTCTATCACCTTTTCTTTGGCAAGCGTGACTCCGGAGCCAATCAACGCCAAACCCCCGTTCCTTTTGCTCTTTGGAATTTCCGCCCCACCCTCTTGCCGAGCTCGGAATAAAAAATGGAGAGGAAGGGAATTTTTTTCAGGCGGTGCAGGCTAACCGGAAGATCACGTGATTGCAATTTCCTATTCCCGTCTCCCGTTCTCTTTTTCTCCCGCCCCAGAATTCATCTCTCTGCCCTCCTACATCTTCTTCTCCTTCTTTCCCAATCCCCACTCCCTCTGCCAACCGCTGCTCATTCCTAAACTCCGGGAGAATGGAATAGGATGACAAAGGGCGGGAGAGATGAATCTCCTTATTACATCTATCTCTCCCGCTATCTGTTTCGTGAAATCGGAATGAAGGTCTTCTGTTGTTAAAATGTCATCGCCTCCACCCACACCGTGGCCGCGGCACGATGGCATTCCGTTCTGTCTTTGCTCGTTGCACTTCAATCAAGCTGCGCAACGGATGCAACCAAAAGCCTGGAAGCTAGTGGAGGAATATTTGATTGGTCTAGGAGGAATATTCAAAGCCAAAGAAGCTATTTACCAGTCTCGAGCAGGACGAGAGTTAGGCCAATTGTTACTACCTCTTTAATGGAAAGAAAACCTTTTGATCCACGCACGGATCAGCTGAGATATCGATTTCCTTGCCCCATTTCACTAATTTAGCAACAGATATTCGGTCATTTTTTTTCTTTTCCATTTTCATTTCCATTTTTATTTCCATTTCCATTTTTCATTTCCATTTTCTGGCTTGTTTCATCATATAGAGCCGTATTGAAAAAAATTTGCTATGAAGTGAAGCTAATTCAAAAATTTGCAAAATTCTTATGTTAGTATATTGTTATTGTTGGCTTAATCACAGGATGAAAACCACTTTGCCCTTGTCTGCATTGTTGTTTCAGACAAATCAGTATTTTCAAATTGAGTGTAGCCATAGATTTATCTATTGGATCAAAAGCCAGGCATAATGTTTGTAAGGAGATTTCTAATTATATCTGTCGAAATGTACCCGCAATTCGTAGGTATTACCGTTGTCTCTAATTCGTCCCTATGCTCATCAGCAGCGATTCCTACATGTTTCCTGATTTCTTTATGCCTGAGTTTTTAGACTGGGCATAATTAATTAAAAATAATTATCGACATACCCACGAATGCGAATTAAAGCTGCAGACTGTTTTGCACGACATCCCCTGGGATTATTTCACGCTGGGATCGGATTATACCACCACCTGAATCTTTTTGAAAAGATGATATGTACGTCACCTAGATCTGGATGTATTTCGGGAGTCGCTCTCGTAAAGCCAAAATTCATATTTATTCTATTCTTTTATTCAAACTCTTTTAAGTGGGATTTCATTAGAGCGCAATTCTTTTAACAGTGCAATGGGTATATGATAGTCTGATCGCAACATGCTCCACTCCAGTTAACAAGTAAATCAGAAGCTTTTACAGAATTAATCGATAAAGTATTAAACCTTCCACCATTAAATTTAGTATGATTTAAACCAGTTTGAACAGATTTGTACGAACTACAAAAGAACCGCATAAAGCATTTCTCCTGTCTTTACTTTTGACTCGGATGGAAATAAAATAGATAAGGTAAATTGATTCGACGCGTAAGTGTTGAACTTGACATTATTTTTTATTTACGTACAATGTATTTTTTTTTCAATATTCCTTCATTTTGGTGCGTAACTCTATCTATAATCACTCCATTTTCCTGCGAAAATAAAATTTTTGATTTTTTTACGTTTAAGGCTAACTCCTGTTAATGTTTCAAGCATTCTTGGCTTCTTTGAAATTCAAAGATTTGATAATAGCTGTTGCTCTTTAATTGAAAGGTCGTTCTTTCTTTACAGTGGAGCAACAAGTAGACTCTTATCAAGTCTGGCAGCCTTCATACCCCATGAACACTCAAAGGCTTCGAGAAGTGGTCTTTTTTTTTAAGTTCCCCAATGGCTAATTCTTGAATATAATCGATGAAAGTTTTTTTTCCATGAATAGTTGTGTTCTTGCATGTAAACAAAGTTCAAAATAACGATTCAGCGCTTTCCGTGATCTCTTTTAAAATAAGCGTGTTTGTCGATTGATACCAAGATTGAAACTTCGCATTAATTTTCGAAATATTAAACGGATGAATGGTGGCGTGCATAAATTTGTGCATGCTTTAGTAAAACATTTAATGAGATTAAAATCTAGAGGAAACTTTGAAAATTCTGGAGTTTGTCGAACTTAGATCCAAGTAATTTTGACTTGAGGCCTGCAAATTATGATGAATATGGTCACTCACATGTCTATATAAACGCATGCCTTCAAAATCTTACTGATACATAATCTAAATCTTGCTCATTGCGTTGCTTGTCTCAAATCAAACGTTTTTTCAGTGTTCTTAACTTGTGTTTTCATAAGTTGAAATCTCATTCGGCCATCGGAGGCATCCTCCGGACCCTCCCGTCGTGATGACACATGTTTTCTCCTACTTCTATTCTTTCAATCCTTTTAATATTGTGTGTTTATTAATTATATGCTTACTTTATTTTTATATCAATTTTCCTATAGTTTCAAAGTCAGTGATAAAAATTTAGCTTATCATTTTTTTGAACGCGAATATTATTGGCATACTGTACTCTATCAGGGCTTCATGTGTGGTTTAGGTTCAGTGCGCGGACGCATTGAGATTCATTTTGCACTGATCATTCAGTTGAAGAAAACGGGTCGAACATTAATTTTCCATAATTGTTTTCCGTGTCCGACCCTATGGAGAAGTAAAATGTTTTCAAATTATTTCCCACCAGCTTGGATCAATATGCCTAAACCTAATTGATTCATATTTAAAAACTGATGAGTGTCCTTTTTTGGCCGGTTATTGAAAACATATTGGCTGATTCGCTGTGCTCTTTTTCTTCTAAATACCTGTTCAGTTGTCATCTGGGTTACAAAACGAGCTCGCTAACTCCAAGTCGTTGATAAAGAAGGGTAAAGAAATATTAGAAACAAGAGATAATTCGATTAGATATGACAAATAACAACATGCTAGCCCTCTGATGTCCAGAACACCTTTTCACAAACAAAATATAAATAGTGATAGTAAAGGCTGAGTTGTATTTGTGAACCCTTTAAAGTACCATTCTTTAAAAAATGATGAATGTCTTTTTGACCCATTTCTACCGAAATTGTTCACAATCCCACCTAAATATCATGGAAATAGGCGTTTTTATTGGGACGTAGACAGAGCCTGTAAGTGCGTTCCATGATAGATATCTAACGGCACATTTTTCTCAACTCTCGCAAAATAAATTACTTTTTCGCGAACGTCGAGCTTCGCAATCCTCGCCGTCCTTTCCCGGAAGGGGTGATCGTGATCTCGATCTTGCACGAACTATTGGAGCTCCCTTTTCTTGAACCTATCTTAACGGGTTGAAGATATTGGTCCCAAGGCTTGCCGAACGTGGTGCATATTAGTAGATTGCCGCCACCCCCCACTTCGTCCGATACGCAGGCCTCGGTCGATGCCTCTCCTTCCTCGGAACGAGCACCATTTGAAATAATATCGGGACTTGATGCGGGGACGCGTTACCGAAGTAGCGATAGGGTGGCGGTGTTGGAGAAGGGCGGGGGAGGGGGCTTTTTCGCAGAAATCACTGGCGCGCTGAGTGAAAGAAGGCGTGGGAAAGGCAGGGTGTGAGTATCCGGCATTCATTTCATACCACTATCCTTCTCCTCCCTCCCATTCACCCATTTACGGCGTCCCCTTTCTCGCTTTTCGTGCTACGTCCCCCGCATTGTCGTCAGTCATTTTTTTCTCCGCTTTTCCTCCTCTCACGGCAAGAGGCGCCACGGTCGGTCACCCCCGCGTGCGCGCGCGCGGGTCTTTTTCCCGCCTTTTTTCCTCACTCTCCTGCCCGAGCCTCCTTTTCCGCCGCCAATCTCTTCTCTCTCCCACGCCAACTTGTGCGACCCATCCAATTATCTAAAGCGAAAATCTCGCCGTGCTCTCCCTGAGTGACCTCTCTCCCTTATGCTCATCTTTTCTCTCCCTTATTCTTTCTTTCTCACTCTGTATCATTCCCTTCCCTTCTCTTCAGGGCGGGGAGGGAGGACGGGTGGGCTTTACGGGCCCCGAACCTCATCTGCCCAAATGCCTTTTTGGCTTCCGCCCCCGCGTTCCCTCTTCTCCCTGCCACCCGAAAAACGCACCCCATCCACAGATTCTTGAAACAACCCACTCCACCGCCTCCCCCTCTTCATTTCCATCATCTGCATAAGGGTGGGATGTATGTGGAGAGGGGACGAGGGAGGGAACTCCTTTTACGCCCGGAGTTGCCGGGCTAGATCGTTTGGTGTGCATGAGACTCGAGAATTTGTGAGAGAGCTAGCGAGGACAGGGACGAATGTATAGCGGAATGCATATTTATTGTCCTTAACCGGGTCCGTCGAGTGAGGCAGTAGGTTACACTCGTAAGCTGTTTCAATTGCGCTCCCTAAACTTTTGTAATTGCTGATTGCCATGGCTATAACAGTGGCTGATGAACGTAGTGGATACCTGTAACTGCTGATTGACGAGTTAGGGAAAATTTTAAGCAATGTATGAAGAGAAGGAGCCAATGTTTGTCAAAAATGCGATATCACCTTATGCATCATTATTAAGTAGATATACACATTTATTGTTCCATGATTTGAGGCTCAACTATGTGTAAGTTGAATTTCACAAATGAAAAAATAACTTTGTTTTCTTCCACTGATTTATTTTCTTGGTACAACATGTTTCGACCCAATCATCGGTGTCACAACGGTAACATCATCAGGTCGTGATGATGACACCGTTGTGATGACACCGTTGTATCGAAACAAGTTGTACCAAGAATATAAATCAGTGGAAGAAAACCAAGCTAATTTTTCATTTGTATCCATGCATTGTATTCATAGAATTTTTTTATTTACCGTTGGAACCAAATCGAATGATGTTTGTGTTTTTCATATAACTAGGTAGTTCAAAAATTCTGTATTTTGTTTATAATAGATGTGATGATCAGCATTTATAGCAATATTCTTGAGCTAATTTTTAAGCTAAAATTGTAATATTCGTAACTGTCTGCAGAAATTAGAGTGGTTATCATTGGAGGCAGGCATTACGTCCGAGTATATTAAAATTTATTATTAATGGTCAATTAATTAACAACCGTATTTAAGCAGGTATATGAATATGTATATATCGTTGTAAGCTGTCCCGCAGTAATGTTCAGATTTGGATTAGGAAAAGGGTGGTAAAGATGATTTTCAGTGTGGAAAGAAGCCAACGAAGACTTTTAGTAAGGCACAGGATATATGCATTTGCTGAAGGAGATCATTGTTTGAGTTGGTGAAAAGAACAACTAATCAGAGGTTTGCTGGTGGAAGAAATTTAAATGTTTTCTAAAGTATTATTTAGAAGCGATAGAGGTTTGGTAACTCTGTAGCCTGCAGATATTTAGGGAAGGTGACAAATAGGTGGCGATTGGGCGTGTGAAGATAAAATGAATGTTTTGCTCTAAGTTAACTACTTTTAAATGTAGGTGAATGTGTAAATTGAATTTCAGAAGGCCTAAGTGACTGCGTCGATCGTCCTCGTTTATGAAGTGAAACTATCACGTCTGAGAGAGGGTGATGCAAGAAAGGACCGATAGCTAGGTCTTGTGAGGGATTTTATTTTTTTCATTTACTCGAACAAAGGCCGAAGAAAAGGGGTCAAATGTGAGGGAGTGCGCTGGGTCGAGCGCGTGGTGAGGTCAAGTGGGGTTCGAGCACCGAACACGAAGGTCAGAAATGGAGTAAACTCGGGTGATCCGCTCGAGTGATGGTGCACGGGGGCAGTGGATCAAGTGAAGAGATCCCGAAAGTGCTCATCCTCGACGTTTCACATTGTTTCCTCTGAGCTTGAAATTTTCGGAAGGAACTAAGTGATACCGGAGTATTCTACTAAAAGCTACAATTTCAACCAAAAACAATTTTTCAGGTGGAGACTTTACCATTGACTGTACCAGTCTTGGTGGAATATTTTCTGCCGTGAAATTTTGGCGAGCGAGACGTAATCTACCTTTAAATTATGAAGGATGATTTTTTTTCTTGGCCAAGACCCGTATTTGGTCGAACACTATCTCATATCCAGGGCCAAGAATATTATCCGCGCTCAATACGTAAGGCCATAGAAATAGCCAAAAGGTCAAATAACTTCAGTAGGGTAGGATCGAAGGGGTTCCTTGCTCCTGTAAAAGCCCAACGGCTAACATATCCCGCACAAGATTCAAATCGGCCCAACAATGGTGCAACTTACTTCGATGCTTCTATATAAGACCAAGCTGAAGCTGGTTAATACTCATTCTCTTGATACTTCCAGTGCCTACTAGGAGCAAAACGCTGAGTTTTTAAAAATGAACAAAGCGCAGTATTGTCCGAAAAAAATCATCATCCATAGACAAGAAAAGCAGAGCGAGTCCTCAATCAAAAATTGCCTTAACGTACTTCTTATTTTGGTAGATTCCTCGATTGCATTCTCAAGTGTGGAAATTCGTCGTATTAATAGTTTGAGTTTGAAGGTAGCTTTTTTAGGATGTAAAGTTTTTTGGAATAGTGAAGTGTAAGCAAAAGATACGCTCGCTAACTAGGGAGATCTCAGTAAAGATGTTGAGAAAAAAAATGAAGAGTTATGATGGAGCGTAGCGTTCAATAGAGGCAAAAACTTGACTCCGGGGAGAGAGGATGTGATATTGCCGAGTCTTCAGATTTGGATTTGGAGAAGGGTGGATAAGGTGATTTTCATCGTTAAAAGGGACTAGCAAAGACGTTTTATATGGCAGAGGAAATAGGCATTTGCTGAAGTGGACTGTTGTCGATCGGTTGGAGTTAGTAATCAGAGGTTTGATGCTGAAAGAAATTTAAATGTTTTTTAAGGTCATAAATTTCTTCCAAGCAAATATTTAGGGGTTTTTGAATTCAATTATTGAAAGCACAATGCTAGAAAAGTTGGAAAGAGGATATGGCAAAGCATTGGCACGTTTTATGGATTTGGTATTTGGGGAGGCGACCGACTGCTGAGGCTGTTTTCGCGATTGAAGACACGTGGTAGGTTTGGAAAGAATGGATTTTCTAGGATTGGAGGCTGGGAGGAGAGACACTTGGCGTCGATAATAGCTTTTTCATTGCAAAACAATGCTTCCGAATCAGGGGCCGGAATTCTACTGACAAATTTTGGCTCAGGCCAAGATTCGAACCTAGACCCTACAAGATTGGATTGATTGGAAGCCAGTACTCGAACCGCAACTAACCGTTCCCCGGCATCCCCGGAAGAATTATGCAGGATGCATGATGAGTTTAAAAAAGGAATAAAGAGTGAGGACGTTAGCGTTTTTGGATGGACTGAAAGGGTAGACGCGGAATTCCAAAATATCCTAAGCGTTATAATATTCGTAATAACCAATTCGCAATCGTTGGTTACTACTTAAGATGAACATTCTTACTGGGATTTGCCTTGTAATCATGAATTGTATTCCTCTGAATAATAATACAGACTAGCTGACCCGTGCGAATATTTCGCACAGTATGCAGCTTCTTCCTGTTTCTTCCTTCTTTCTTCCTGTTCTTCTACCTGTCGAATATTTCGCACAGTCTGCAGCTTCTTCCTGTTTCTTCTTTATTTCTTCCTGTTCTTCTACCTGTCGAATATTTCGCACAGTATGCAGCTTCTTCCTTCTTTCTTCCTGCACTTCTACCTGTTTCTTCCCATGGACAATTATATGTTATTTATGTTAGTGTTAAAGTTACATAACGTAAACGGTCACACTGATTACATATAGAATGTAAACAATGTAACTAAATGATTTGTTAATATATGGCGCCTCCTACAGTCTATTAAGCACGTAACCATAGCCAACATATTAGTTGATTATATTGTCAACAGATGGCAATATATCATTTTTAACAAAAATTTTAATTTTAAATTTTTAACAAAAACTTTAATTTTAAACCATTTGTCTATTTGTCGTCAATAGCGGGGAACATAAGCTTTTAAACGATGTTTAAATCATTAATTTTGATGAAGAATTATGGGAGTTATGGCGTTGCGACAAAGAAACACCTTTGAGAAATACTATATATGATGATAAATATGAAATCAAAAAGTTTTAATTGCATTGACTTACCAGATGACCATTCACCCATGTAAAATCACTATGTGCATTTCGTACTGTTTTCATTTTAAACCTTTTTTTTAAAGTTTAGAATAAAAAAATGTGTTGAGTCGATATACCTCGAGCGAGTAATCAACATGGAAAAATCGAAACTTTTAAGTCAAATTAATGGGTAAATAGTGAAATTTGAGATTGAGATTGTATTTTTTGTCAGAAGCCGGTGATTCAACGTTTAAAATGATACCTCATTAATCACTGTAGGTGCAGTATTAACGGAGCATATACGGAATGACAGAAAAAGACCTTTCTGTAATAATATATATGATACTTTAACTTGTAGATTAGTACCGCTCTGTGTTGCAGTTATTCTAATTGATGAAGGCTGTTCGCTTCGGAGTAGCTCTTCACCGTTGAAGCCTAGAGCGCGATTAAATTGGCCAAGGTAATGGAGAAGAAAAATGTGGATTGGATCTAGTTCTGATAATTAGTTCCGCTATGTAAGACCGTATCAAATATTCTCACGGTTCATAGATACGCTGGGCCGTATATGAGACGGAGTGGGGGCTTTAAGCGTATCTGCGAAAAGATTACCTTTGCTCAAACCCAAACTTAATTCCCTAAACCCCTTGCCAATCTCTGATATCCACCCGTTATCTTGGATGCAGGATAATGTAAGCACCAGATTAGCTCCAGTAGAGCACCCTGATGATTTAAATGATAAGCGAGCCGTTATTCACCACCCAGAACGATTTATCATGCGTTCCAAATATTTGGCCACAATATGTACCAGCTTGAACTCCGAAACTCTAACGCAATATGGTCGCAATGTCTGCTCGAATGAAAAACTCGTGAATAATAATACTAACACGTATGCTACTATTTTAATAAATTCGAGATAATGTAGTTGTATGAAGATTCGTTAATTATGAAGATGATACAGGTTTTACGACAACGAAAGTATTATTTATATTCATCTAGAAGAATATTATTTTAAGCAGAAAATACAAAATATATCAAATATTAAATTCTCTTCATGAAAATGAGGCGCTTCGATCATTTATGAAGTAGTTCAACGTAAATATTTCCGTTGAAAGTTTTTAGTCTTTCTTGCATACTTGTATGGCTGGGTGTCTTCCCGTACTACATGATAAAATCAATGGGAGTGGTATTCCATTTGGCATAGTTCACTGATAGCATTATCTATCCGCTAGCATATTGCCGCATCATGGATTTAAGTGTTTTTTCGATTGTTGACCCTGGCTTTCAAGGATCCCTTGGGGCATACCATATGGCACCCTGCTGTAAAATGAAACATGCTTAGAAGCCTGAGTTTTAGACTCTTATGGTCGTGTCCATAGATTCCTCAGTGAGCTACTATCGGCTTAGTGGCGCACTAACTAGTCGACTTTAATAGAAGGTTTGTCGGAATTTTGATGGCAATGCTGAAAAAGGGTTAATTAGAGTATTTAATGATAGCGCCATTGTAGAATGAATATTACTTTAAACTCCCGGATATGGGTATTTTTTCTTGTTCGTCCCTTGTCAATTATGTTGATTCGTATCCATTTATGATACGGATGAAGATGATTACCACCGACCTTTTCATCCTGAAGAAGCATTTTTCGAGATATCGTAGAGAATAGGGTAAACAGAGAAATTAAATATTGCAGAGACGTTCCATTGGTATATTGATTGCATTTTTATTCCTTAAGTGGGGATATTAATTTACCGCTGACTGTGATATATGTATATAGTAAAAGAGATAAATAGCAGAAAGTGTTTAATTGTAGAAACTATCCGTTAAAATACGATTAATTATATTTTTCAAAGAAAACTTTACGCGAAGATTTTCTTACGCTATGGAATTTTTCTTACGCTTACGTTATTTATTTATTTATTTATTTATTTATTTATTTATTTATTTATTTATTTATTTATTTATTTATTTATTTATTTATTTATTTATTTATTTATTTATTTATTTATTTATTTATTTATTTATTTATTTATTTATTTATTTATTTATTTATTTATTTATTTATTTATTTATTTATTTATTTATTTATTTATTTATTTATTTATTTATTTATTTATTATGTAATGTGATAACAATGGCTTTTTATTTATTGCATTAATTGGCATTTATAGAATAATCTATATTAATGCATGGCGTACGAATTCACGCACAATGAAGCCAGTGGCAATGTTGCCAAGCGTTGCTTCATTGTTTTTGAGCAGTTGCAACCAAAAATTATGTACTACGCTACGCTAGTGGCGATAGTATCATACTAAGGTAGAAGCTCCTAGTAGCTCACTGGGAAGGATCTATGATTAATATTTTTTAGTATGCGACTAAGTACTCTTAGTAGTAGACTAAGTTAGTCGTCTTACTGGCTCATTTTAGCTGAAACCTATTAATACGGCCGTAACTGTATAACGCTTAATAAATCTATTCTGAGTTAGGATTAACCATGGATATCATGGATATAGATATGTAGCTAAAGTTAGCTTACTTTTCTAGAAGTCAGGTTAGCAACTGTCGGGAGCGTTTACATTCTCCTAAATGTTTATTTCATTCTCCATGTGGCACTAGGTGACATTCCAAGCTACTGTGGATACTAAAAAGTATAAAACCAAAAAATAACGCTATAACTCTAACCATGATATCCATTTACGCTTACGGCTTAAGTAGATTCACACTGCGTAAATGTTTTCTTAATTTCATTACAGACACCAAAGAGCTCCATTCATCCCGGTAATTTTTTCCGTTAAATAGATAATATATGTCGGAATAATTCATGTAGAAGCCCCTTATATTATTTAAGAATAATTGGGTATGAACCGTTACCCTGTGGCCTGAGAGCAGACGACAATAAACGACGGAGTGCTTGTCTCCCAATGGGAGAGAAATTTCCATCCATATCAATAAGGGAAATCCACTCGAAATCATTGGTGTAAAGTCTAAGAGATTCCAATTGGATCCGATGAAGCCCTAATGAGTGTTGTTACGTAATGGCTTCTCGGCTCCTGTTTGGTCTAACGGCGACCGCTCTTATCACCTGTCTGCTGTCCGATTGGGAGACTGAATTAGAAATTTTATTGCTTCTTACTTCCCATTTTAATCTGTCAGATACTTCGAGCAATAGGTACAAATCAAGTATTGTTTAGAACGTCTAGAAAATGGGTGTAATACCTTGAGTTTAACGGCAAAGCATTTTATTCTTGATTTTGTGTTTAACGCCGATACTTTTCCCTGGTATTTTAACATCTTGAACAACATAACACAACATAAAACTTTTACCCTGCGAGCCACCTCAAGGGAGTGTGGCAGTGGGTAAACTATCGCCAACATGCATTACGTAATACATCACTTAAGTTATTATAACCTCTACAGCTAGTGCTAAGGAATTACCAAGGCAATGTACAAAAATGTACACACTCTCTAAGTGAAGTTTCGGAACACCTTAATTAGTAGCGTTATTCGGAAGTACAGAAAGGGATATGAAATTATAAAAAGGATATACATGCCAGAAAAAACTAAACCAGGGGAGATATTGAATTACTTTTACCGTAAAGTAGGCTAGATCTACTTCTTTAAATGCATTAAATTTTCTTTCCCAGTCATAAATGCTCATCTTTTTTGCTAATTTTTCCTTCGCATACGACTCACGAGTAGCCTCGATAGCACTGAGTGAAGGACCCAGCGATAGTAATATATTCATTACTAATACTATAGTAATAGTGTGGTAAAACTAATAGTAATATATTCACTACTGACCTACCCATAGTCATTTTGAATGCCTGGAAAAATGTTTAAAGTATCATCTCTGTCGTACTTTAACGTTTATCTCTCGACTTCAGCTATTCTGCATATATCCCGCTTTCCTCGCTACGCCGGAGTTTACGAAGAGACGTTAGCATGCATACTTATCCCTCCTTACATCCCCGTCTCCTACGGAACACTAAAATTTTATTAGTACCGTGGGCGTCCTCCAATGCTGCTCCCTCGTAGTTCTTAGGTTAAAATTAGAGCATGATGCCTGTAGCACAGACGAGTGGCTCCTAGATATTACAATCCATTAGCTGGCGTAAATCTTAATTATTGTCATTGTCACTACTGAAATGGCCTAACTAAATTATAGGTTGAAAATGGATTAAGTGACAGCGAAGTGTAAAAGTTGTCCCGGACAAATTGAGACTATATAGCGGTAATTAAGATTTAATTTCAACATCATTAAGTGCCGTGAACGCCACGGAGTTACTTACTTGATCAATGCTGTGAATGAAAATGAATATGCTGCTCAAAACAGTCGTAGGGGAATCAAGTGATAGGAAGATGTATGCACTGGTTACAGATCGCCTATGCCTGGAACCTTATGTAAAGAAATTGATAAATGATTGCCGGAGGCTTGAAATAGTTTTTTTGTTTATATGCATCAATTCCGTGAATGAGAAAGGTGTGGCGGCCATTAAAAGTTGACTCAGTATTTTTAAAGGAAAAGGTACACTCCGTCAAGAATAAGGAAATGTAGAGCATGGACGGGAATGGAGTTTTAGGACGCAATTTTGGATGGAGTGTCAGGCCAGTGGAAAAGAGAGAATAACTGGGTAGTTTCTTTTCTAGGAGTCATTTTCAGTAGAAAGATCGCATAAATGACTTCTGAGCTGGAGATATGCGACGGATAATCTCAGAAAATATGGCATTACTTAGTTCAATTACACTCATACACTAAAACTAACCCATTTCAATGGACAGCGTAACGATTATTTTTCGGGTATAACTCGGGATTTTTCAAGATTTTTTTTCAAATAAGCGAGGCTGGCCATAAAAGTTGGAGGACACAAACTCGTGAAAGTAGAGCACTTTAATTACTTTGGTAGTTCGCTGGAAGAAAACGGACATATTATCAAAGACACGCAGAGGAGACTAGCGCTAGGTAAGGAGGCGTTTAGTAATAGACGGCAGTTGATGACGGGTGCATTGGGGTAAGGATGTAAAGAAGAGGGTGGCTTGATACGGAGCGTAGCGTTGTATGGGGCAGAAACGTGGACCCTAAGAATGGAGGACGAGAATAGGCTGCAGGCATTTGAGATGTGGGTGTGGAGAAGGATGGAGAAGGTGAGGTGAACGGAGAGGAAGACTAACGAAGAAGTGCTAGAGGTGGCGGTTGAGGAAAGGAAGCTTCTGAATGAAATTCGAGATCGGCAGAGTAGGTGGCTGGAGGATGTAATAAGGGGCGAGAGATTGCTCAAGAGCGTGATAGAGTGAAGGATTTTAGGCAAGCGGGGAAGAGAATGAAAGAGGATAGGTTTCATGGACAGGATGAAGAGGATTGTATGCTGAGGTAAAAAAGGATATAGTAGAGCGAGATAGGCCTTTGAAAGTATAGAAAATGGAAGGTGATTGTCTGACATTCAATAAAACCTACCTTAACGGGTTGAACTCTTTTTAAAAAAAATCAAATAAGGCAGAGCACGTTGTTTTTGTAAGTATTGTTGGTATTGATTTTAGTTATCCCTAGCCAGCAAGACTGTCCCTGATGGAACCTCGTACCGAGTATGCTGTAACATGCCTCGGTCGTCACAGATATTGCTTGCTTCGGAGCAAAAGAAATCTAATTTCTAAACTGTAATTTAAAAGGATGGTGGGAAACGAGATAAGAGAGCGACCGACCTCGTTCGAAAACAAACATGTTAGGAACCTTTTACGGAAAAAGTGCTTTCGTGTGCTATCACCAAGGAACCTTCGGTGCTTAGTCAGCGCGATTGCTACAGTAAACCGTGCAATCTCACTCTCCGCCCAAGATTTCATTTATCTGGCCGATATCTCAGATCCGTTAGCATTAAGGCGTCTCAGGATGAAAACAAGCCATAGAATTGAAATTGATAAAAATCTATAGAAAATTGGCGATACTTAATCATTGGCAGAACGAAATAAAAGACAGTATCGCTATTAATTGTACCTTGCGCTTTTGCTATCTTGCCCTGATTTGAAAATGTTCATGCGCATATTACGTCGATGATAAATACTCCAATTTTAGGTCTACGTCATCTGTTGGAGTTGGCCTACTTTATCCGCAATCATTTCAATTACGGATAGGTAATTATCTGGCGCCCACTATGATATTCATTGCTCTTAGGATCAAAGTGTTCATATTTATGCCGTGATTTACCATTTCCCGGATCAGAAGTTAGGAATTAGTTGCTCATAGTCTGGAGATTAATCAATAATATCAGCCGAATGGAATCTAGCCGTTAATATTTTTATATTACTATTGGAGTCGTTGCCTTGTTTCCGAGAAAACCTAGAAAACAATTGCAGTAAACGTTGTTCTCGCAGTTCAGTGGCACCGTACGATGGCGATCAAGTAAAAACCATACTCAAGTAGTAACAAAAAAAAACTACTAATAAACTGCCTTTTCGAGAATCTGAAGAAGTATCAACTTACCTCCATTTCGCAAGAGCTCAGAGTCTCTGGAGGTGGATATTGCGGTGGTGTGTTAAATCATACCCTGTAATGAGTACTTCTGAAGGTAAATCTAATATCTGGGAGAAATTAAATAACTTACAGCAGAATGACTAGAGAATGGTGAATTACGGCTTAAATATGATCACTTTGATCCTGAGAGCAATGAATATCATAGTGGGTGCCAGATAATTACCTATCCGTAATTGAAATGATTGCGGATAAAGTAGGCTAACCACAACAAATGACGTAGACCTAAAATTGGAGTATTTATCATCAAATTAAATAAATAATCTCTGACAGACATCTTATAAAATCTTATGCATTTCCTTTGCATGATCAAATTATCAAACTATACAGAGTTTGGGCATAATTTTCGAGTAAAGCTGTTTTTCGCTAACATATGTGTTTACGTTCCATGCGAGTTCGTGCAGCACAGTGTACATGTACTCGTATATTATTTTCTTTTTCTGGATCTTACTGCAATTAGTGCACATACATTCCATTCTTCGGCCAAAATGTTTCCTGTTCACGACATTCTATGTGGTTCGCGAAAAAATCTTTTGGTGGGCATTCGACTACCAGATGTAAACAGCGCTGCTAGTTATTTATAAATTTCCCGTTCTATTTTCTCATTGAGCGATGGATGTCGTAATGTATTACGGTAACCATACGTGCGAAATGTAATGGTATAACTTAGAGATAGATAACCCTTTTGGTGTTAAATTTTTGAAATTACTTTTTAGTCGCTACGGCGCTCACAAAATATTCTCAATACCTAGACTATGATGGCTTTGGTCGAACACTTTGGTAAACATGCTCTTTGCGAGGATTGAATTTTGTTTCATCGTAAGGCGACATATTGACGCATGGTTTAGTATCCCCGAGCAATGAATAGTTTCATATCAGAGGTTAAAAGCCGATGGGCATTTTAATTATTTATATTCTTGGTATCAATGGTTCTTGTACTAAAAATTGTGAGTTTGCTGTTCCTTTACCCGTTTCTGATTAACCTCACTATTGTCCCACCATATTAAGACTCGGAATAGAATGTTACCATGTCTGAAGTTAGAAGTGTCTAAATGCTAATATTTGTTTCTGTTTCCACAGGGCCTGGACATTTCTTCAACCGTGTTAGTCGCAGTGTTGGTGTCCTTTAGGAAATCACATGAAGATGAAATACATGAATGTGAGTGTGTGATTTAAGAAAAGTGACTTAAAGAGTGGCACGGACTCATAAGTGACAGTTTTTTAAAAACAAATAATCAAACTGGACTGCATTTGGACATAATTTTCGAGAAAAGCTGTTTCGTTCGCCAACATATGTGTTTACGTTCCATGCGAGTTCGTGCAGTACTATATACATGTATATTTTTTTTATTTTCCTCGATCTTATTGCATTTAATGTACGTACATTCCATTCTTTGGCCAAAATGTTTCCTGTTCACGACATTCTATGTGGTTCGCAAAAAAAATCTTTTGGTGGGCACTCGTTGAAATAATTTTTTCTTACTTAACTGTTTGTGGCGTCTGCAGTTATGCGTAATACTAAACGAAGGGATGTTGATATAATGTTATCTTCGTAGCGTATGCATTCGCAAGTAGTTGACCAAGGGCCTCCGTATTCCATTGACGCGCGTGTCACCCAAGGACGCCGCGGAGAAATAAAAGTTATCTTTGAAATCTTTTGAAAGGAAGAGAAAAAGAGAAACCGAGAATTTTTTTTCCAACTTTTGCACTTCCTCGTGACTAACCCATTTGCTTGTGTACCCCTGTGCATATTTTTTTCGAAGGACTCGTTTCAGTTTCTTTCGTGGATGTACTTCATTTGTTTCTCCATGCAAAAACACACTGTATTCGTCTACCTTCAAATACATCCGTCGAGGATCGATTCCCTCTATTGGCGTTTCAACGTGTAATCTACAGCATCGCGAAAAACATTGAGCGGGTCTTCAATATTTTTTGCTTGCGCATGTTTTTCTTCGCGGGATGATATCAGTTCCTCGGGTCATTTCTCCACGTTTTTTAAAAGACTATTGCCTCAAAATATTTGCTGATTTATGTTACCGACTGAAATAAATAGAGGCATGTTTCATTTGTGAAAAAAATCGTCTCACGTTAATGCCAACCTATTTATTGGGAAATTATTTTCGTTGCTCATTTGTCGCTTTGAGTTCAAACTATTGTGCCTTACGTGATACGCAACGGTCTGCGCACGTTTATTTTTGCTTCCTTATTCCTTCGTGTGTCATTGCTAAATTAGCATGTCTTCCGCGAAAATTCATTTGCCTAGATTGTGAAAACTCACCTTTACCTCCGTTCAAGCCTTCGTTCTTTGTTTCCCTGGAGTTCTTTCTGTTTGCCCGGAAAGGTCCATTGGGATTCTGAAACTGTTTCGGCTCGTAATCAGCTTTCCCGTGGGCATAAATACCAGAGTTTACATTCATTCGTTGAATTCATGTTTGTATTGCTGCCTTGGATGGCTTTTGTTCAAAATTTTTTTGGCATTGAAGGCATTTTTATTTATTTTTTCCATCTCGCGGGAATTGGGAGTGCCTAAGCATAGTTTTGCCAATGGAAATCCACAAATGTTGACAGCAAAGTTTCAATTTTACGTTACATTTTCGATGATTTGTTATTTTTTCATATTTTTGCAGACTTTTCCTCTTTTCTTTAATACTTTACCCTACCTCTCTCACCACGTGATATGATGCTGTTCCCCTTTTCCTTTTCAACCCTACCGATGGAATTCCGATCGTAATTTCTGTGGGAGTGAAAAAGATAATGACTTATCTCTCCTTTTCCATGAGACACGTTTGTAAATATTTAATTTATCCACAAATTTGTGGCTCCAAAGTGTTGATGTTGTACAGCCGTGTGAAAAAAATAATTGAAGCTGAGGTGATTTGAAAAAAAATGTGTTTCTTTTGGAACTTTTGTGTACAGTGTTCAAGAAATAATGTTCGTGGACATGTGTTATTTTTGGTAAAATATGTTTGTCTATATAGTTCTTTTGTCGAAGAAGGGAAAACTGGCTTTCTCTTTGAAGCATATCAGCATTTAAAAAGTTGCGGAGCATAAGAGAATAAGTGTGTGTGTGGCAACGGCTTCGGATGACGGGAGTGAGATAAATGGAGAAAGAGAGAGAGACACTGGTGGACTGATGAATAGGTTAAATCGTCACCTATCCACATTTCCAAGGGAAGAGCCACTTCATGAGGTTTAAAAACATAAATGATCGAAGTTTTAAGGAAAAATTTAAAACCAAAGATGTAAATTATGATGTAGTGTTAATTAAATAAAATCCCAATGGCAAGTTATAGCAATTTATTTCAGGATTTCAATTAAATCCCTCACACATTCTATGCATGAATGCTTCTAATGTTTCTTCTGAAAGACCACATTCTCATCTACTTTAATTACACTATTTACACTGCGTGGGTTGAAGATTGTTATTAAATGGAGGAAGAGTAACTTTGATAGACAAAGGTTTTAGAAATTTTCCATCGTATAGTTCGGAATATGTCGTAAAATAAATTGTAAAAATATTGAAGAAAGGATTTAAACAATTAAATAGCTCAATTTCTGTATTTCCAGCTTTAAACATGCGTATTTTGAACTGAAATAAGTCTCAAATTTGGGGTGCGTGTTCGAGCCCGAAGGTATCGTAATCCATAGGTGTGTACTAATACTAGAGGCAGATTATCAGCACCACACGGTAATCAGAAGCTTTGGTAAAGACCTCTAAGCCAAGGTAATTAATGACAAATATTTAAAGTAAAAAAGTAGTGAACCACAAAAAGAATTCATCCGAATTTTGTTCCCAATTGCTGCTCCTAATAACTGTGATGCGTTCTTGAACCCGGTGCGTCCTCGAAGATAAAAAAGGCAATTCTCATCGCTGTTTATTTCCTATAATGTATTATTGACCAGATTCCTGCATAGTTGGGCATCCAGAGAAACAATTAAACTAAAATGATTTATAAAGTTTTTTCCCGTGCTTCGGGAAATGTACTTCTTATCATTTCAACTCTTATCAGGAACTCACTTTCCTAAGAGCTTGATCGTTTTTATCTCTACCCCGGCATTTAGGGCATTTTGGTTTCCCTATCTCAATATCTTCTCTGTCCTATCCCTCAAAAAAACAAACCTACTGGTAAGTTCGTCTAGCACCGGTCTGTATCGATCGAAACACTGGCTCCCGATTGATCACTGAAGTCGCTCATCACTGGTCTCGGCGCCAAGTCGAGGTGATATCCCCAATCATCCCCTGGGCTGTTGTCTCATTCTGCTGGTGGCAGACTGTTGAATGCCAAAAGACCTAAGCTGTCGAAGCAGATTAAAGGAAGAAGAAGAAGAAGGGGAATTCTTTTATTAAAAATAAAATTTAGTTATAGTTCGCCGAATTTTTTTTACGACCAGTTTCATTCAAACGTAGACATCATGAGGTAATTTTACTGGTTATTTCTCTCCTACATATAAATATATGAAGATAGAAGAGGAGAGGGTTCAAATTGAGGAAGGGATAGCAAGAAGTTAGTGGGACAGTACGAGGATTGTGGGAAGACAAAAGGCCGGCAAGTCAAGCGGGAAGAAGGAGAAAAACCTACCTCACAGGAAGTACCAGAGCGGTCATTTCGACCCTTTTTCATTATTGACCAACCGCTACTGACTGCGTCGTCTCAGTTCTTTTCTAGACCTAGACTTATTTTTTTAGCATGATAATATAATGTGAAAATAAGAACATCGTAGCAGTAATGGTGTATAATGTGCACTACCTTCAACTCATTTATTAATTAAATCGAGGGGTCAATTTGACTCCAGGCTATCTCTCCTCTTTTTTATTCGAGTTTTATCATTATAAAATCGACTTTCACTGTCTTTCGTTGTAATAGTTTTCTTTATAGTATTGGGTATTTCTAATTGACGGTATAAAATGTTTTTAAACATTATAAATACGAATTCATGTGCAAAACACATATGCATCAAAGAACTCTCCGGTCCAATTCCTCTTACGGTGCGTCTCATCCTATATGTTGGAATGGTAAATCATAGTAATTTGAAATAAATCCCTATTATTTCAAAATAATGAACAGAAATAACTAAAAGTTATTTCCGAAACAATTTTCCATGTATTTCAATGAAAAACGTCAAATTTATTTCACGAAAAGTTATTTTAAGGGGTAATTTTGACTCTTGTCAATACTAATAGTTATGCCACAAAGTCCGGTACTTCTAATGCTAAGGAGAAAATAGAGAACTGTGTTGGAAGGGGTAAATTTAAAGACTTGGGGCATAGTGAGCAAGTTCAAGCATTATTTTTCCCCTTAAGGCGACATCAAGGATGATTGACGTCAATTAAACCCTAGGCCAATCACCTAGTGTCCATTCGTCATGTTCTTTATCACTAACATTTCCAATATGTCGAGTTTTCTCCCCTTGACTTCCTGGTGAAACCTCAGAGGCGAATTCGCTGTTATGATGCCCCTCGCGCAGTTGCTTTGCTAGGTAGGACAGTGCGGCATTTTCGGGCTCCTACGCTCTTACTTTGACCGACCTTCCCGTTTGACCCACGTACGCTGCTTTGCAGGTTTTTCATTGCAGTTTATACTCGCCAAACATATCCATAGACTTTAGTTAATATTTATTACTTCTGAGTACGTTTTTAATGATGAGTTATTTTTAATTGTTTCATTTCATCAGCTCAATTCAAAACCAAGAGAGCCGGTTAGTTTGCTCCTTCCCTTACTCTTACTAATTATTCACATCCTCATGTCACAGTCTTCATCATCTCTCTGCATCTCTACACTTTATTCATCCTGTTTTGCTGCCTCCATCGGATTTTACATACAGTGTTTCACTAACCCCTCTTTAGTATTGCCTTCTCTCTCGTTGTCATTCGTATTACTTTTTACCATGCCTCCAATGCAAGATCAACCCATGTTCTCTCATCTTCAGGCAGTACCGGGTTTCTCAGGCGCATAGTGATGCGTTCCGTGTTATAAGCATTGAGCAAATGCGGCCATAATCATAATTTGCGTGTATACCCTGCTTTGATGGTTCCAATGAATATCCTTATTCTGTAATCTTCCCCTTGCCTTGTCCTTGATAAGAATTTCATTATCTCCTGATCCTTTCCCCGAGGTTTTTTTTCGACTCTTAACAATCCATGAACACGAAACTGAAGAAATATCAGCATCGCCGTTACTCAGGGGCCTCCATGGTAACAGGTAGGTAATGGAGGAAGTTTGGTCTGAGGAAACAGCTCAAAGGTCAAGAGGAGAGCACTTTAGACAGACTACTGTACAAATGTGTTAGAAAATTCTACGTAACTATCATGAAACAAGAAAGCAGGGCTTTTTTACCCTTTAAATATATAACAAATCTTACAGGCTTAGAGAAAAATGTGCATTTCAAGTCCTTAGGCTGATAAAATTCTTCATGATGACTGTTCTGTTATACTTACTTACTTATGCTTTTTATGAATTTTGTCAATGCCTTCCCTAGATAAAATGTGATTTACCTTTTTTTCAAATCAATTTATTTCTTAATTTCCTTTTTACTCGGAACATGATAGAATCAACTCATTTCTGGAAATAATCCTTGCATTTTATTGATTTTAGGCTGAACACTGGGGAAGTAAAGAACCAAGCTAGAAAATTATGGGATTGATGCTTTTCGGAGGTAATATCTGAATCCAAGATTGCGTAAGTGGCTCGGCAATTAAAACATCGCATGTGAGCAATGCATCAGCAGTTCTGCAGCACATAAGGTAAGTGGTTTATTACGTCAGTAACATCTTTTTTGCAGCCGCTCAGATGTGAGTTTTCCTGTTGAAGACACTAAGGTGGCATCAAAGTTTCGTGAGGGTCGTACCGCGTGTTTTAATTTTCGTTATAATTTTATTTATCCTGTACATGAAATACTCAAAAGGGCATCGATAACTATCCTCTTAGTTTTAATGATCTCTTATCAAAATTAGTTTTTCCTCATGGTCTTGTCCCGCTTTTTATCTATATTAAACAGTTATTCATGTTGGAGGCTTTTGTTTGTATTTCTTTACATTTTAACTAAACTTATGATATGGTCTCGGCATTTTGTTTTAATATTAATGGTGTTTTACTCTGTCGTTTCTATATTTAGTGGATCAAAAGCTCGGTCAAGCTTTCCTATTTTAAATTCTTGCAACTTGCTGAACATATCCTTACTGCCCAAAAAAGAAAAAATCTGTCAAACGAAATCAATCACTCCGTGTGCGGTAATGCACAATATCTTACCTACCGTAAAATGGGATGACGTTGATCACAGATAAATTGTAAGGTATAAAACTGAATGTCAATATCCTTTACCACTAGTAAAGATGCCGTACTTAGAGGCAAGAGTTCAAACTAAACTGAGAGCAAAATTCAGCTTTATTCCAAGTAATGGAGTCGTGATCCAAGTTACCCTGATGGTTAAAGTAACCAACGTTTTACGGTTTTCATTTTGACAAAGAAAAAATCAGCCACGCTTCTATCAAGGGATATCGGCTTTTGCTTGCTACGTATGATCCTACAAAAGGGATGAATTCCAAAAAAATATATATTATTCACTTCATCCCTTTACATGAAATTATGTAAGACTCATTACTGTAATTTTTAATACTACTGTTAATGCATTGTCTCATTGGAAAAGCAAGCTAAAGTTTTCTTTAGACTTGTATGCTAAAAATAGATAAAATGATATCCTGTCTCGTTGGAGCAGCCCTTGGAGTCTCGCCAAATAGTTCCTCTGCTAATGTAGTGGATGCCTTTCAGGTTGCCTCTGTTTATTCCATTTTATGGCTGGTGAATGGATAGAGCTGTCCACAATATGTCGTACTTACTACTTATTTTCCATGAAAGAAAAAATTAACTGTGATAGCGCTATTGAAGTACTTAGAGTACCACAGAATGGCATATATTTCTCGAATCCTGGCTGGCAATAAAGCGAATAGGATGATTAGAAATGAGTTGAAAAATGAATTATAATAAAGTTTGTTGTCTTGCTTAAATGTGATAATCATTTTTCTGTGGTCATTTTATAATTGTTTCTTTTTCTAATGATTGACAGAGCAAATACATGTGTGTTTATGAATATTTTATTCGCAAAGCTGTTAATGCATTCCCCAAAGTTACGCTTTGAACCCTTCCCATTGTTCAGTTGCGAATAAACCTGTTTGGTGGTAATATCGGTATGCGTTTCAATTATCAACCTCGAATGTATACCAATTAGCTGAGAAATGGGTCAAAAGGTGGCCTGAGATTTAATCGGAAAATTAATTTAATTTTCTCGCCCTAATTGTAATACTACATTGTTCCTTCTCTTAACTTTCGTCAGTGATGGGAGTGCCTTTTAGAAGTTCTAGTTGAATTAAGGGCTAGTATTGAGTGAATCCTTGTGTACACTCTGAAGGATAAAAATGTAGGATTTTAGGCAGTAGCTGGGTTGCCTTTCGGATGCAAATTTATTCATGTGTAGTAGGGTGGGCCGAAAAACACGAAAGTGTCCAAATCGAATTGTAATAGCGCGGAAAAGTTGCTACTCGCCACCCTGATCACAAAGAAAAAAGAATTTTTGAAATCGGACCCTATCTCTCGGCCGCACATCTCGTTCAAAGTTTCGAAAAATCATAAAAAATATGACTTTTTCGGGATTTTTCAAAATGAGTTTAAGTGATTGGGTTGCGATTAAAATCGGTAGGTGGCCTCTTCTAAAGATCCTTTGTCGTAAAAAAATATTTAATTCCACTTCCCCCTTCTTTTAGGGGGAGGGGGAGTCGCTCATCACGTTAAAATTATCGAAAAATCGTAAAAAATATGTTTCTTTTTCGGAATTTCCCCACTGAGTAACAGTGATCGGATTACTTTCAAAGACGGTATGTGGCCTCTTCTTAAGATCTTTTGTCTTTTAATAAAGGTATACTTCCCATTCCCCCCTTCTTTTATGGGGGAGGGGAGGGGGCATATATAAAAAAAATGAGTGGCCTTACGGTCGTTGTTTTCCTCGTGTGAAGTGTGCAGCTCTTAGCCCTAGAAACTTTAGAGATATGGGTACTTTCGGCTGCACCGCGAGTTCCACCGTTTATTTCTCTTACTTTGCAATTGCCAACAGAAAGGATCAGTTTTTTTCCACACACCGACGATACATTCACATTGTTTCGGAAAAAGGATTTGTATTCCGGTCGTTGCTTTACTCGTGTGAAGAGTTCCGTTGGGTAGGCTAAGGCGTTCAAAGCGTTAAAATATATCCTACTTAGATCATTCTTACGTAAATGTAATTTACGTATAAAATGAGAGGGGAACCTCAGCGAGGGCGGGCCTAGCCGTCAGCAAGGTTGGTGGCAGCCGGTGCAAGGAATTCGTTGTGCCGCTGCGCGCAACGCGCCAGAGAAGTCTAGTCACTCCGTAAGCGAGCGTCTAGGGGAAACGAGTCGCATTCTTCTGCTGCTTAGCGTTGGAGCACGGTCGTACCTTCTAGTTGGAGAGAGCTGGACAGTGGAAAATGTCGTTGAGGACGTTTGGTGAGAAATTTCTTTGCCCTTTATTTGGACCACCTCAAAGTCTGAACCATCAGATTCTTCCATCGCATGCTGATGTTTTACTGCATTTCCAGCATGTTAGATATTCCTTAGCCCTGGCTTCGGCCAGTCCATAACAGTATGTCAACTTCTCTACAGTAGCTAATGTCGTTGCTGATGATATAGGGACCATTTTCATTAAGGCATCTTTGCCAACGGTCTCTCGCAATAGAAAAATAAACCTTATCAAAACTCTTCACGATAAGTATTACTATATACGTAGAAAGTTAAACAGGGACAAAAAAATATAAGGAAAAACGAAAGGAGTACGCACTATACATTTTTTTTACATTTACAATTTGAGTTCTGAGTCTCTCCCATACATCTAAAGTTTATAGGAGCGGGCGAAGAGCGGCACACTTATCACGAGGAAAACAACGACCGTAAGGCCACTCATTTTTCTTTGTACATGCCCCTCCCCTCCCCCATAAAAGAAGGGGGGAATGGGAATTATAATTTTTTTTAAGACAAAGGATCTTTAGAAGAGACCACATACCGATTTTGAACGCAACCCAATCACTTAAGCTCATTTTAAAACATCCTGAAAAAAGTCATATTTTTTAAGATTTTTCGAAACTTCGAACGAGATGTGCGACCGGAAGATATGGTCCAATTTCGAAAATTATTTTTTCTTAGTGATCAGGGTGACGAGTAACAACTTTTCCGCGCTATTACAATTCGATTTGGACACTTTCGTGTTTTTCGGCCCACCCTAATGTGTAGTTAAAATATTGACAAAAATACTCTCGGTATCACTGGTTGTTGAAATTGAAACTAGCCCCCGCTGTCCTAAAGTGTATTTCTTACGGAACAGTAATTAATTTTTGTTGAGTGGTATGGCAATTTCTTATACCGTTTGAACTAATTCTGCTTTCTTTTGTTTTTACTGATTGTAAAACACGATGGGTACTATGTAAATGTACAGTCAGTCGTGAATGCACCACCAAGAAAGCAATATGTTGATACGAGTATTTAAAACAGGTTATGGGCCCAGGCAGCAAGGAAATAGAAGGAACGAAATTACCCCTATGATGGAACAAATTACAATTCTTTGAAATTTCAGGTGAAAGTTTTGCTCGATGCATAAGACCTATGATAAAGTGTGCAGAAGGAGTTATTACTGTACATTGCCGATGAGAGCTCAACGTCAGAAACAATTGCTGCTCTAGATAAGAAAATTTCGTGTTGGAAAAACTTGATATGTTAGCAACAATTATCATTATACGGTGCTTAGTGAATTGTCTCCTAGAATACGCGTACGGTCAGTCAACCACGTATGAAATCTGGCAGAATATAAAGAACACGTTTCAAAGACACAGTGTTTCATCTCGGTTGAAGCTGCATAGATAGATGTAATTTGATGAACTTTGATCCATCGATGGTTGACATCGAGCAACAATATTGAATGCAACCTAAAGATATATATTTATTTTTTTGTAGGCATAATGCGCAAAATTTGCTTCTAAAATTAGATTTAATTGTCCTGAAGTGTCTCATCACTCTGTGATATAATTATATTAGTTTCCTCTTGCTCGCTAAAGGGTGTGCAATCACTGTAGTGATTGTGACTTTAAATTTCGCTCCTTTCTCCTGGCTGTAAAACCCCTCTGCCAGCTTTGGATAAATTTCATCAAATGACTTCCCCTTTATCCCTACATGGTTTAAGCATGTTGCCTGATCCGGCTTCACCATCGCAATCTCGGTCTCCCAATACTTCTTCTTCTGAAGGTTTGTACTTTAAAACTAACCTTTTTGGGAATACTCTCTAAAGGCATGCAATCAACATGTTTTTCCCATCTTTTTTATAATTTGTTGCTACGTCTTTTACTGATTGTACTTCCAATTATTGCTTCATGTCTTCATTTCTTTAATGAGCCAGTCATATATAGCCTTTCACAGATTTTAGTAGTTTCATTTCAGATATTTTGATCTATCTGTAGCCTCTGTTTCTTGGCGATGGGTCCTCTGATGCATTTAAGTGGTGACATCAATCACTTTGTAAAATTTCATTCGAGTTTTATTTGCAGTTTTTCCTTTCCGTGTTCATGTTGTTGTCCCACGTATTTTTTGTTAATTGGCTGTTTTATTTATTATGTATTTTCCCTCTCCGCAATTGATTTCGCATCCCTTATATTTAAAGGTTTATGTCTATTCTAAAATTTTCAATTATTATTTTGGTTTGGACCAGGTACTTCCCAAGAATTTCCATCGTCTTGGTTTTTTGTTCAAATATTTTCAAGCTAAACTTTTTAGATATCAGGTCTAATTTATGGACAGTCTATTGTAATTAGAGGTCATTTTCTTGAATTATGACTTGGTGGTCGGCAAATAGCATTTATCTTCATGAATCGTCTTCCCCTGTGGTATCACTGGTGGTGTAACTTTCTACCATTATCGTAGACAGTCATCTTTGTACGAATACATGTAGTGTGGGCAACGAAGTATACTCCTTCCTAACACTTACGTTGTCTATGATTTCTTGTATTGGGTTTTAGCCGATGTCAGTATCAATTCTAATTATTATATTATTAACATATTAATTGAATGGTTTTAGTTGAATGAATTGGGTATCCTTGTTTTTACATGATGGACCAAAGTCTCTCTAGATGAATGTTATTGGCTGTCGAATATATGATGAAAGAAGGAGTTTTTCCTCAGTATTCCTTTGACCCTGAACGTTCCACCTAGGAACACTATTATGCTTGTTAATCCTATACTTTTTGTCCATTTGCTCTCGAGGTCGTTTATCGAGAAATCCAGTCATATTGCTTTTCTCCGTGAAGCATTTCAGTTAGTAATTTTTTTACTTGGGTTGGTTACCAGCCATCCGCAGCACCTCTACGAGGAAGACTAGGATTTTTTCAGAGGTTTTCTCCCTTTGCCAACTTAATCCAGTTTTAGGGCGCCATGTACTCGCCGCTCGTCCACCATATTCAGTAATACACCGGGTGCACGACGAGGTTGTATGTGGTAGGATACGGTGGCAGAGCCTATTTTAAGACAGTCAGCATTTCTCAGCATTCACTGTGATTTTGGGGCTGCACCCTCCAACCTGCTGAGATCGTTTACCAGCATGCACACCAGAATCTTATACAACCCAGCAAACTTGTTAATTTTGTTTCTCAGAATGTTTTGCATATCCTATATAACCATCACTTTTTTATCTTCATTAACAAGGCCTATTCCGTGTTACAAGGTGTAGAATATAAAAGAGAAGTTTATAAAAGGCCAGTATATTGTTATGAAATATTTTCCACAACAAGATTGAAACGAATATTCCCCGCTGGCACTTCTCATCACAACGGAATTCCTCGTTCTGCACGTGAAACGCAACTCGGATTAGCCAATTCAGCGGAGTAACGCACGATGAAAAAAATCAAATGCAATGTGATGTAGTGGCAACTCAATCTCCTTAAAATGATTTGGAAATTATTCAAATAGATTCGCTGGCTTACTGAATAAAAATGAATCCTCAAAAATAAAGGCGGTTTTACGCATCGAAGGGGGAAATAAAGCCTGATGTTTTCCGCCGGGTATCCGAGTTGCACTCTTTCATGGGGATGATTTGATAAATATATTCCGATTCATGCCGGAGTCATAAATCCCTTGGAACCCAGTTTTTGCTTCAGAATATTCTGCGCACCGCCGGTAAACAAGCCGCAAGCAAAGCGGGGAATAGTGCCTGCAGTGGCCTCATGAGAAATCTGCCCCCGGGGATTTATGCTTTGTTTCATTACCCCGAGGGCCGTTTTCGTTTACTGACAGGCAATCCAAGCAATGAAGTAGCACACGTATAAATGTACATTTCCCGGAAAAATGTTCCGCACGTTATAAAGGACGTGAAGAGGGTATTCATTTTTTTCAAAACTATCCCATAAAAAATTAGGGAGGTACACACTTGGAGAACCAAAGAGCCTGAAGATTATGACTTTTTCTTAAAGAAAAGGACGCGATTTTAAAGGTGGTATACTGAAAAGCAGTTATTGTGGGTACCAGAAAAGTACCTATTCAATATACTGCGAAGCTCTCGGTAAAATACCAAAAAATACTTTTTTTCTAAGTAAGTAATGATAATGGGTCAAAATCTATATTTCCAATCTTCTTCTCTTTACATTAATAACTGGCATATTTCCCCACAATTCACCACTATTAAGGGTGTCTGATTATATTAAGTCATCAGTCACTTATTTTTACAGGGAAAAAATTTAAAAAAGAGGGATCATCTTTAACTGAGCTAGTTACTCTTTTTTTGTGGCTCTGCCCCAAGAATTACAAAAAATATGTGAAAAAATAAGCTTTCACGCATTTCTATTCATCTTTAGTATTCATTTAATGTAATCCAAGTTTGTTACACAACCTTAGCACTGGGATGTATCCTCTACGTTTTGATTTATATCTACACGATGAGATTAGCTTAGCCATGGACCTCTGCTTCTCTAGAACACTCATTCAGATTTTGGTCCACTTGTGTGACGCTGTGCGTAAAGTGAATTTGAATTCTATTTTTCTTAGCCCTGGTGCCTTGATTTGGTGTGGAATTTGGTGATGCGTTACTAGAGATGGAGAAGAATTTTTAATTAGGGTAACCTCATATGCGTACATTAAGAATATATTTGCGAAGAGTTTTAGACGAGGGGAGTGCTGTCTGTAATTCTTGAGCTATGAGGGGGGAGGTGGAGCATAGGTATTTTTTCTAAACTGTATGGAAGACAAGTGTCGGAATGGAACTATCTGTGAGATGAAAGAAGCTCCAAGATGGTATGATGGGATTAGTCAGAAGTATATTCTAGGAAGAGATGTGTAGTGGTTGAATGAGAATATCCAAAAGTACCTCAATTTGGTGGGCAATAGAAGAGGAAAAAATAAAGTATCAGGGTGGAAAAGAAGAACATCTGATAAAAATAGAATATCTGATAAATTCAATAGTTTCAGCCTTAACTTTGTAAAACTTTTCCGTAATGCTCAGTAAATCAACAAAACTTTGTAAGTTTTACGCATATTTAGTGGACCTTTTTTATTCATTTTTTTCGTTTATTGGACCGGTCTGGCTAAAAGTGCTTTCCCACCATCAACCCCCCTCAGATAACCGATGTCTCACTCAATAAACCCATAATCCGCAGATTATCCGTTTGAAGTAGTAATGACTAACCTCCAACCCTCCCCCCCTTACCCATTCCCTTCTTCTTCCCCCGCATCACACACTGAACTAATCCCAATCCCTCACCCCCTTCCTCGTCTTACTCTCCCAAACCTTTTCCCCTACCCCCACCCACCACCTTTAAATATATATTTCTGAATGGCCTATGTTGTGTACTTGATGATGTCAACTATTCTACGTAATTGGTCGCCCAATAAATAATGTACGTAAAACTTACAAAGTTTTGTTAACGCCTGAGAAAATCTGATGTCAAAATAAGGGAGAAAGCTTTGAGAAACGAAACAAAAAAGGAAATTCCATAAGCTGAAAGTCTTGTCCATGGGATTAAATATATGGGGAGGGTTAATAATAAACAAATTCATATGCATAAGGTTGAAATATTCTGCAGTATGTTAGACTGTTTTGATGACAAGTTCCACTTTTGCCACGCTTAAATTTGCTTTCTAGCTGCTGTAGAATAAAATGATATGATCTAAGCAATAACCAAGCGTATGGGTGGACGTATAGCTCTATCCTCTGCACAACAAATTTTAATGACTATCACATGACCCAGCTATGAGAATATCCTCTGCAAAACAACACTGTTCCACTATATTCCGCCGTATTGCGCTGTATACTGGAGAAAAGTCCATTACTGAGTACCCTAATTTGTTTTCTGCCATCTCTCCATAACAATCTGCTTACCCTCAGAATGCTACGCCTCACTTTGCAAATACTTTCCCTGAATAGGATTCCATGTCTTCTATGCAAATGTGATGGGTGAGTGGCCAAGTTGAGCAAGGAGTGGGCAAAGAGAGGAGGAATTTTATCGCAGATGACTCAGGACTCTGAAGTTATTCAATATTTATGCAATTAAATGACCGTGAAATTTTCATTCTCGCTCGTAAAAGAAAATATCAATCTGTTCAAGAAGTATTTCTGTTACTCAATCGCTCTTTACCATCCTTCAGATTTATTGCATATAAATATAATATGTCCCATTGAAACTTGACGCTCACGCAATTTGAAATTTTATAGCAATTTTTTCCCTTGGGTCTTACCTCCGAGTTACTGGCGGCTCCCTAGTCAGTCCCTTCTATTGCTATATAATTTGATTGGTTCAATATCTTATCTAGTGTTTTTTACCACCACCAAATTTTGCGTTCTCAGCTTCTTTCGGAGGTCAGGGCTTACAAGTTGTATGGGAACCATATGGTCGAGTGACGCCAGGAGGATCAGTTATTGTATTCAGTCCTTTCATCAGTAGGTACACATTTACGAACCTGGTTAAACTCCCGTACTCATGAATATCACAATAAAATTGTATTCCATTCCCCGTCCAAACAACGTACTTTTAAGTTTGTAGTTTCTTTGAGTGCGGGTGTAAGGGTTTGGCGAATCCACGAAGATGCTGATTGCCGCCGACCTTGTGCGCGGACAATCCTCCCTCCGGCTTCCTCCCATTACCGTGCCTCTCTCACCTTCCACCAGTTCCCAAAACTTTGCGGCGCTTTACGCCATCATTAGAGACGTTTCTGGAAGACTCAAACGATATATAAAGCGATCTACGTGACGTGTGTCAGTTGGCAATCTCTGTGACATTCTTGATTCGGTATAGCAGTCGCAAAAGAACGTGTCGCTGAGCCGTGGACGATTTTGGGACGTGGACATCAGAACTTTTAAATCCTTGCAAGGCGAAGGAGGAAGGTTGTAAATTGTGGAGCGTCAGTGAGCGAACCTTTTCCAGTTACTGCTAACCTTAGCGCCTCGGTAAATTCCATGAGTCACAGCTACCTGGCGCCCGGTTTGCTGCATTTTATTAGCACTACCACTCCTTGCACGTGACAAGGAAGTGCCGGGTAAAGCATTGATGATGCAAAACCACTTGCCTGTTAGCCTTAAGTGTGTGTGCCTGGCAAAGTAGTTTGGCTCCCCTGCCTCGTTCTCAGCCGTCTCCTTCTTTACCTTCCCCTCCGTCCGTTCACTTACTCCCTCCACTTCACCTTTCCCCATCCGCCGAGCAGAAGTGCGCCACGATCTTCTGCTTTTGCTACAAAGCACTGAGTCTGGGGTTCAACTATTTTGGAGTTCATCTAAAACCTTCCAATAAATAAATAGGAAAGTACCCAGAAGTAACTTCTCATTTGATCGCCTACCGAAACCTTTTCCTAAAAGGGAGTTTACCATACCAAAAATACCTACTTCATCGAGGAACACCAGAAATTAGTTTCTTGGGGTACTCAACCAAATCTTTCTTCTAATGTACCTTGGGTTGAGTATAACATCTATATCAACAAAGAACCGTACAAGCCACCTCCAGGGTGTGTCCAGGGTTATTCCTCGTCAGCTATATTACATTTGTCTCGGTATTTAGGTTTTAATTGCAGAACTCCGGTTGGCATCGGAGCACATAGACGACATATTGTGATGAAACTTCTGCTGTTTACCTTGTGTACCAAATATATTTTTCCATGTCAATCAAAATTAAGCAATAACTGTATTTTGTTAAATTTTTAAAACCTGAATATAATTATTCCCTTTCCTCCGCTCGTTAATAAATCATAATATCCAATCCTGCCGAAGTAGCTATAAAGTCTGGAGTCAGTCACTGTTGTTCGAGACGTTGTAAAAGCTTCAGTTTAATGCATTGTTTGGCAAGTTTTTACCCGAAGGAGTATTTACATGAAATTTAATGGTACATTACGGTGACGTAAGTGGCTCATTATTACGCGGCGTGAAGCTAGCGCCCGGGCGAAGTGAGGGCATAACATGCCGTGTAATGAGAGCCACTTAAGTCGTAAGTCTAAGACTTAACTATATAATTTATAGCTCGAGTGACTTAACTTCACCGTGCTCTTTGGTAAAACAATGTAATGAGTGAACATATTCAATCATAATTTTCAGTAAGCTTTACGTAGTAACCGTTGTTTACTTTCAAATTTCAGGTTTTTTGAGTGATGTATGAGTACTATTCTATACATGGGAGAATTTGAGTTATCGACTTGTTTCTGTGCTAGCGATTGTCTCACTATAGATGGGAGAATTTGAATTATCTATTGTAAATCAATCTTCCAACAAGTTCCAGAATTGTTTTTAATAAAGAAGCCAAACTTGCAAATGCTGTTTATGATGTGGTAGAGGATAAAGTTGAACCAGTGTCAACTTCATGTACATTTGATCAAGTCCAATTCATCGAGTCCAGTCACGTGAATTAAATAATAATGTTTCCATTACTAGGAATTCTATCGTCAAAACTTAATTTTAATCTAATGAAAGTCTACGAGTAATAGCTCAGGACCAAAGATTACAAGTTTTTTTTTAAATCCAGATATTAGTTGATGCGATGCGTCGACAAGATACAACATATGTAAAGTCAAAGAAGTCTCCTGTATTTTATAATTACAATAGATGGTGGTTCACGTAAGTAAACATTGAAGTATTCAAAAATTACTTTTTAAAATGTGTTTAGTCTGAAGATAAGGAACGAATCAAAGAATAAGAAGTCAGCAGAATCAGTTTTAGCAACTGACTACAAATCAAGTTTGTTAAGATTCAATATGTAATCCGAGGCATAAAAGCAACATTCTCAATGCACTCGAGTGTGATTTTAATAAATTATGCTTATGGCATTCCATAGTTGTTCCATAGTAGTATTCCATAGTAGTTATTCAATTACTCGAGCATGACTTAAGTGTAGTCTCGTGTAATGATGAAGTTGTCGTCAGCCTACTGTGATATTGGGCTACTAATGCCACGGAAAAGCGTGACTTAAGTGCGAATTTAAGTCACGCAGTGCTATAAAAAATATAAATGGCTGGCATCCATTCATTGGACGTTCAATCCTAAGATTGGTTGCCTGCAGTCCTCCATCCTTCCCCATCTAATGCTAGTTCCCTTACCTCCTCATCCTTTGTACCTCCCTCTTTATTTGGTCCATGAACTTAATCCTTGGTCTTCCTCTGGCGGCTTTTCACTCCATTTACCTTCAATTACGTTCATCACAAACTCATTGTATCTAAGGGTGTGCCCACTCTATCTTGTTCTTCTTGTCTGTATAGTGCTCCATACGGTCCTTTCCTCATCTACTCTTCTGTATACTTAAACATTTCTTGTTTTGTCCGTCCGTTTATCTTCAGCACCCTCCTCCAGCACCAGGTTTCGAAGGCTTCTGGTCTGGTTTTTAGTCCTTCTTCTTTGAGCACAGCAGTTGTATTTTTCCCATGAACGCCTTCTTAGCTTGGGCTATTCTCCGCTTGATGTCCGTTGTACTTCTTCCGTCCCACGTGTTGGTACTTCCGAGATAGGTGAAGGAATCCACTCACTCTAATTTCTCTCCTTTCAGAATGACTTCTAAATTCAGCTTCTCTTCCGCATACTAGGATTTTGGTCTTCTATGGTATTTTGGCTAATTTTTAATATATTAAGAAAACTACTTCTGAGCGCAGGTTCCTCCTGAAAGGCTCCCTCCACCCTCCCTTTAGTGATGGGACGGCAATCCATTTGAGTGACACCGGGTAGGACCCGAAAGACCTGTGCCCGCATACACGAGGGGTACATAATCCGAGATTTCACCTTCAGCGATACCGTAATCTCGGAAAAATTAAACCTGGCTTACCCCAAGCCCGAAGCATTCCGCCTCACGCTTCAAGGAGATGGCGCGATCTCTCCGCGGGAATCCCCGGGAAACGAAACGCGCCCGCTTCCCCCCAGTTAATTCGGTCCACGCTGCCCCATATTTCTTCGTTAAATTACTGGACGCTTTATGGGGATGAATACATTGCGAAAGGGCTCGGGGGGTGGGGGAGGGAGAAATGAGCAGGGGGAGGGAAGGAGTAGGGAGACCTAAAATGCAAAGTCATAAGTCAGAATCTTCCAGCGCCGTCTCCAGTGTTTCGCAGAGGGGAAAGTGAAAAACAAGTGCCACGGGCAGAATACCTCTTTGTTGGGGGAAAGGTCCGTGTGATGGAGAGTTGCCGGGGGAACGAGAGCGGAGGCGGAGGGGATAAGGAGAGGGAGTGAGGGGTAGGGGTCTCCTCTTTACCCTCAGGGTTTGGTGGTAAGCATGGGAGTGAGTCGGGGGAGTAAGGGATACCGTGGGGGTGAAAGGACGGGGGCGGGAGGAGGAGGAATGGAAATGAGAGTTAAATGGGCAAGTAAGGGCCTCTGGTGGTGGGATGGGGAAAGGACGGAGGGACAGGGAGAGCCCGTACTCTGTCCATTAATTTGCCCGCTCACCGCCATACCATGCCTGGCGCGCATGTCGTCAAACGCCATCCTGAAGCCTTTTTTCTTACTCCCATCTCACTCCCTCTACCCCTTCCTCCTCTTCCTACCTTTTCCTTTCTTCTCCCTACCCTCCACGTCCCTTTTGCCCTTTGTCACTCTCTCTCTCTCCTCCCTGTTTAGTCCCCCCCTGTTGAATTCATTCCCTCTCTCCTCACCCCTTCCTCTTATACATCCGTGTGCCTCGGCCTTTCATATTACGTGTAATAATATTAATAATAATAATTTTTATTCTTCCAGAAACAAATATTTTGATACATTCATTAACGAATTCGGAAGTTAGATACCCTAAATAGGCAATAGGCCAGTTTTTAGGGTACCACCAGTTTTAATTATCATACATTTTTGAGTAAAACATGAAAAATATGATATTTACAACACAAATAGTTACATGAAATTATATGAAAAACGCAATTTTTTAATAGAAAGACAACTTTGACTTTGGTAGGAAATAATCAATCTGAACGATGCACAATTTCGATGATATTACAGGACAAGCTATTGTTTAACTAATCTAAGGAAATTCTTTCAATTTTTCGGGATTCGGACGCGTCGTTGTTTATTTCACGTTTCTCCTCCTATCCTGGAGGCGTTTTCAGGTCGATAAACCAACGACGCGGCCGAATCCCGAAAAATGTACAGAATACCTGCTCGCCGCGGAAACCTAAAGCAACAAATCTAAGGAAATGTTTACAGCTTTTTATATCTTTTAATTTGTTCGATAATTGATTATATAATTTCGATCCCATGTATAAATAATATCTTTTAAATAGAGTTAAATATGCTTTAGGTACAGGGACCCAGTAGCTTCTACGAAGATTAAACATTTTGTGACTGTCCACAGTTTTTAGCGCATTTCCGCTTCTTACATTAAAAAATATGGTGTGATTCGTGGACCAGCTATACTTCAGGAGATGGTAGAGTAGGTTATTTTTATCACTATTGGTTCCATAAGACTGGGTTGGCAACTTCACAGTCACCAGTCTGACCGCGCTATCATTTTCTCAGTTTCATATTGCAGCCGTCGTGAAAACGCCAAAATGCAGTGGCAGGCACTCATTTTATTGAAGTATAAAACTTCGACTTCGGACTTAATACTTGCATGTTGCTTTTCTGCCTAAATTACGAATTCAGAATATAGTGCATTTCACTGCAAAACTCTCCGACTTAAGTTTTATGTAGATTATGGTCATCTATTGTAAACTTAGTATTTTCGAAAATTTTACTATCAATATCTGTGCGCATATACTCCAGACAAGACTACAGATTGAAAAATCGCGTGTTCTTCTCTGATCAACAACCCGTAGATTGGTTTTCAGCGGCCATTTTCCGTCTCCATTCCGCCTGATCTTGAGTCGGCCTCTTCAACTCCAAACAAGAATTGCAGCCCATATCCTCTACAACCTGTTCCACGTATTCCTAACTGGGTCTGTCTCTCGCATTTCTACCCTGACCTGAGCCCTCTATAATGGTTCCTAATAGTCCCTCATATCATATAGTGAGGCCTATCCAGGTGTCTCGTCTCTTTCTTATTATCCTCATCAGCTCTCCGTAGTAACGCTTCATTTTTCACCCTCTCTATCCATGATATTTTGAGGATGCTTCGGAAAAGGACTTCTCAAAGGGCTCTATTCTCTTTCTTCCATTCATATCAAGTGTCCAAATCTCACTTCTTGGTTCCTTCCTGGCCTGATTAGGCCTGATTAAGCCTGCTGATGAGATATTTGGCACTACCTCCGTCTGATATGAATTTGCTTCCAAGGTACTGGAACTCCTGTACTGTATCGAGTTTTTGACCATTCAGCATGACTTCGGCATCAGTTCCCAATTTCATCATGACAAGGATCTTTGTCTTTTCTCCGTTGATGTTCATATTGTATCTGTTACTTGTTTTGTAGCTCTTGGGTTTCCAACCCAGTGATGTTTGAGAAGAGCAAAACATCGACCTAGGGGTGAATCTTCACCATGGCAGACTACGACATCGGAGGGTCAAGGCCACTGAGCAACATCGTGTTAAGGAAAAATTAATAGTTATAATATAGTTCGTATTAAAGTAGGTGATCCTTGTGGATAACGTTTGGAAACCTGTTCATAAATAGTTCATTATTTTATATTGCCATGATTTTATCATTTAATTAACAATCTTTAAGTATTGGTACGGAGGCTTCCGCGGTGATTTATTGTGTTCAGATTATGCGGATTTTTCCCGCGTTGCTTCATTTTAACGGACAACAGTTTCGCTAACGTTACAGCTAGCGTCGTCAGGTCCTGAAATGAAGCAACGCGGGAAAAAACCGAATAATCTGAACTCATTCTTTAAGTATATACCCTTGCATTTCCCACGAATTGCTATGGTATGGGAAGTCCAATGATACTGAAATCATAATTCTGAGATCTCGGATTCCCCACCGGGTGGAAACCGCCTTAGAAAATTGTGGTGTGTTTTGACCAGGAATGATCGTATGAGAGCTTTTAAAAAATTTACTGAAAGTATTTTTGAAAGGTAGCCATATTGTATTTTACGGGAGTACCGATGGTGTAGTCATATTGTATTATCGCATACATAAAAGGTACGCAGAAATGGGAAAATTAAAAACCTGTTCGTTTATTATTTTATCTGACTAAATATTATCATTAAAATGCTCCAAAAACGAGTGAAAATTTATTTAAATTGCCAATGTGTTTTTAAAGTTAAATAACGTGGCATACACTGCTGTGATCATCGCTCGGGATGGGCTCCCGATCTCCCAAAATATTCAGCCTATTACACGCATCCCAGCATCTGTCACTCTCCGTCAGGATATGTCGGATTCAGAGGGGGTAGTGACAGTCACCATACCGAGGTGGAATTTTCGCCTCCGAAAAGAGATATGAGTAGGTCAAAGAGCTTTACCCTGTCCTCAGGCGCGTGTGACAATTACTTCCTCTCTCCCTTATTCCAGAGCAAAAGAGGACCACGCTAGCGTTACCGGTTTCCCCTGTTAAACTATTGAATATAGGCATGTTTTAATTATTTTTCTATGAAATACATTTATTCTAATATTACATCGGCATCCGCCAATGTCATGTGATTGGGGAAGTGAACCAACAGGGATCTGATTAGGGAACTATCTCTGTAAGAGCCACATTATTGCTACTCCGCTCAGGTAAGGCCACACCTCGAATACGCCGCGAGTATTGGGGAGCCTGGTAATAAAAATTTGACCAGAAAATGTACAAAATACAAAGAAAAGCTGCACGCTTCGTTAAAAACTGCTACGAACGAATATATAGTGTTTCAGAACTTTTAGAGGGATTAAGGTGGGATCCCATAGAGACTCGGGGGCTACTCGCTAGCTTAGCTTGCATGAGAAAATCAGAACTGGTGTGTTTCAAAGCGACACAGAGAGTATTATTATGACGCCTCACTACATCTCTAGGTCTGATAGATGCGATAAAATAAGAGGGATACATTGTTGAATAGTTTGGTACAAAAATCCGTTCTTTCCGCGCACAGTAAGCGACCACAATAAAAACTGAGCTCCACTAAATCCACTCCCATAATACACGTCATCTTTTCACCTCCCAAAACCTTATCCCTTACATCTTTCCACGCCTCTTGTCCTAACACCCCGCCACACGCCCATGTGGTGGCTCGCAGTGTAGTATGTAGATGGAGAATATACATAACATATTAGTGTTACGTGAGGTGTAGCCTATCAAAGAAACATGGTATATGTATTGTTATCGCTTACGAAATTTAGAGTCACTAATATTACATGTACAGATATTCTAGTTTTTGCTCCATGGGCGTATTTTTGAACGCGATAGAGGAAGTTTGTTAGTAGCTTTGTCATTTAAAAAAATGGCTCCGAGAACTTAATTTAGTATCAGAGGATATGATGGGAGCAAGTGCTTTAATAAACAACTTATTATTGTGAAACCAGTGATATAGTGTACCCTAGGTAGTCTCTAACGTCACGTAACTTATCGAAATAGGTATGATAAATCAATTAGTTACCAAATGAATGACGTAACCTAAATTAGATGGCGTTAATTCCCATGCATTCAGAGGCATTTCTAGTCCCACCTTGCCGATTGTAGAATGCGTAAGTTTAAAACTTGAGGTGAACTGAAGGGTTGCCATTATTGAAAGTATACTTATCCTATGGCATTTTTGTTGGTTCACCTTTTTCGTATGCATCTCTGTAATAGAATGGAAGCTATAGTTTCCATTTTCCTAACGCGTCCATTTTGCATTCTCCTGGAGGTTCATGCCTTTTCGTTAGCTCTGTCGATCAATTTCGATAAAGGATTAGAAAAAATGGTGACATTCCTTCAAAAAAATGAAAATCGAGGTGGAAAAAACAAGACCTGACTAGGTTGGTTGGTTATTTGGGGAGAAATAAAATTGAACCATGAATGGTGAATTCGGCGAAAGGGGAAAGTATTCGATTGGGGATGGAGGTAGGTTGGAAACCCGGCGCCGGCACTAAGCGTTAAGCGCCTTAGGCAGTTCATTCATTGGTCGTTGAATCCTAAGATTGATTGACTCCAGGTCTCAATTCTTCCCTATCTAAAGGTAGGTCCCTTACTTCCTGTCTTCTGTGACTTCCTTATCTAATGGTAAGTCCCTTACTCACATCTTTTTCTATGGACATGACCTCTTTATTTGGTCCGTGAGCTTATTCCTGGATCTCCTTCTGGAGAATTTCCCACTGTAATATTTTTAAATGTAATTTTTTCATTGTGGAAACACAAAGTTTACCGTATTGTTTCAAAATCATGTATGTATTTGTAAATTTGTTAAATTTTTTTGGTTTTATCTTCACGCTGCTGGAAAAAATAAATATTTATTAGCTATCTATATTTTAAAATGCCACATGGATGATCCCGAATATCGGCCCATGACAGTCATCACCAAAATAGCTGAAAATAGGTTCATGGGATTAAGGAAGGGGGTTAATGTTGTTTCGGTAACATCAATTAGTCGATGTTAAGAAGGAAGTAATTCTTTCTCCGAAATAAAATTTTAACTCATATGAGACTAATGAAAGGCGCCACGGGGCCCATAGTTGGACATCCCTGGCTGGCTGGCTGACCTAAGGTCATTTGCGCCTTTGAGGACGAGTGAGCAGATTGGTTGGGAAGAGTTATTTTAGGAACGGAGGGAGGGTGGAGCGAAATCCAGCCTGCTTTGAACGCAAGGCACCATGTGGACCTCAGTTTTACTCTCCTTTCGTAAACCTTGCTACCCGGTCTGAAGTGCTTATTCGTGTGCAACATAATTTAGTTACGTGACTTGGATGCGCTCTAAGTATTAATGAACAAATTAATACGTCATATATTTTCAAAACTTTCAGAAAACAACTGCCAGACGGTTCGGTAAGATGTCTGTTTTATGATTCTACCGTAAAAAATGTCATACCTTCGCATCGCATCGTATTCTCACCAACATACCTACCCACTTTGGGAGTCATCTCATGAATGTGACTTCGGGGTGAATGCCGACATACATATAATGTATTATAGGCTAAGAATGTTCTAGGTACTCAATCACAGTAAGCCGGATGAAATTGCTTCAATATTATGAAAAAACACTCGGTTCAACTTTGAGGAGTTCATGTCAATAAGTAAAAATAACTTTCATACTCCAATGGTCAGGTCACAGATCCAGGTATTGCACAATCCAGATTTTGATGCCTGGCGTCATCTTCAGGTGCTCATCAAGGTCTATTACGCGGTGTTTGGCTGGTGGGGGAGGGGAGAGGACTAATTTGTTGGTAGATTGGCTTAACTTCTGATATATCGTTGGGAACACACAAAACATATGTGGTACAGCATTAAAGAAACTAGGTTTTGTTCAGCGTATAATAAGAAGGTACTCGGGTAAAAAAGTGAAATAGAGATGCTGCTTCGCTCTGGTTAGGCCACACCTCGAATACGCCGCGAGTATTTGGGACCCTGGTCATAAAGATTTAACAAAAAAAAATAATAAAATACCAATAAACGTCAAAGGCAAGCTGCGCGCTTCGTTAAACACTGTCACGATCGTACATACAGTGGCTCACAACTTTTAGAGGGATTCAGGTGGGAGCCCCTAAAGACTCGGAGGCTACACGTTAGGCTTAGGTTGCTTGAGAAATTCAGAACTGATGTTTTTCAGAGTATCACAGAGAATATTATCATGACTCCTCATTATATTTCTAGGTCTGACAGATGCGATAAAGTAAGAGAGATACACTGCCGAACTTATAGGTACAAAAACTCGTTCTTTCCACGCTCAATATACGATCACAATAAAATCTGAGCTCCACTATATACACTCCTATTATACATGTCACCATTTCACCTCCCAAAAACTTGCATCTTTACACGGCTGGTGACCTAACATCCCCTGCAACACACCCATGCGGCGGCTCGGAGGGTATTATGTAGATGTAGAATGTTGAATGCGCAATTGAATTTTGGAAAGTAGACAAGGTTTGCTGGTTGGCTTTTTATCCGGGAGGTAAGCTGACAAGTAAAAATCGAGGTTATTCACCCCATTTAGGCTCGTGAAAGATTTTCTGGGGAATGGAAGAAGAGTGGAAAGAATACGATGTAGGTATTTTAGATTAAGAATGCTTTAGACTAGCTTTTAATAGTAAACTTCATCATAAGTAGAGTTCAGTAATGCATTAGCTACATTTCACTTTTTTTAAGCAATCCGAGTTTGATGACTGGGTGTATAATTGAGGAGGAGACCGATAAGTGAAGTTAAATATGACCAATGTATCGATGAATGGAAAAATTTGTTCAATTTCATCATAAATATCGGTAAATACTTGCCACGCGGATCAGTTGGATATATATTATCACTGTTCTTCTACAGATATCATTGTATTGTACTTTTGTCGCTACATCTCTATGTTCAGCGTACCCGATAATAATCTAATGAATGTGTGAGTGCTGGGTGGATTTCGACGAACATACAAAGCATCACGGGCCAAGATAGTGCATCATACTAAAGTGAATAATTTTTATTCAATATTGAGTACCCACTAAGCTTCAATTTTTAGAACTAACGCAGACTCATTGGCTGGTTAGTTATTTAGGGTTGGCTACCAAATGAAAACAGAGACTAAATCCTCGTATGCGAGAGAGGAAATCGGAATGCAGGAATCACGCTTAGAGGCGAATGGTTATAACAAGTGAATTCCTCCACCTATAGCGGAAGTACCATCCCGTGGGACGGAAGAAGTACAACAGATATCAAGCGAAGAATAGCCAAAGCTAATAAGGCGTTCATGGAATAAAGACAACTGTTTTTCTCAAAGTTGATAGGTCTACAGACTAGGAAACAGTATGTAAAAACCTTCGTGTGGAGCGTGGCACTCAATGGATCATAAGCATGGACCATTGGAAATGCAGACCTGAACAGACTAGAAGCATTCGAAACCTGGTGCTGGAGAAGGATGCTGAAGATGAAATGGACGGACGAAATAAGAAACGATGAATTTTACAGAAGAGGAGAAGAGGAAAGGACCATATGGAACAATAAACAGTTATGAAGAACTAAAAGTGTTGGACACATCCTGAGGCACAATGGTTTTATGAAGAATATAATTGAATATCGAAAATTGATCAGCCTTGAAGAAACGCATAACCTGCTCAATCACGTCATATTCCCCAACCCATCCCCTCTGTAACGCATTACCTTGCCTCCCCACTAGTCTCCTGAACACCTTCCCAATACCTTCAAAATTTTCTTTGTATCGTATTATTCATCCCACAGGTCACTTTGACCTTGTTCCACCAACAATTGGGCACCTCTCCCCACCGATCACTTCCCCCCTATCTGAGTGCTTCCCAAGATCCTCAGTAATATATATAAATGATTGACACCAGAGATTTAATACCTGAAGATGGCTTGACAACCGAAACCGGTCGGTAACTTATAAAAGAAACTGTTGAAGTCGCAAACTTTATCTTGATCATCAATATGATCATCAATGTGAAGTCCCCGGAGAAAGACCGAGGAATAAGTTAATCGACCAAATAAAGAGGAAAGTATGTACATAGGTTAAAGTTACCAGTAAGGGAACTAGCATTAGATAGAGAAGTGTGGAGGGCTGCTGTCAACCAATCTTACGATTGAACAGCCCATGATGATGACCAAGTGAAAATTGAAATCCGTCTGACCTATTGAAGAGACTTGGGTGAGGGAACGGTTGTATGTGATTTGCTGGAGCATTGCAGAGAAATCCGGCGTTGAAATTAGTCTACTATGAATGAAATGCACCAAAGGGACCACAGTGGAACGACTTATTCGAAGGACGAAGTACATCACTTGAAATGCTGTCCGCCCAGCAACGAGGCATGGATCAGGTTGCCGATAGAAAAATCACCGCATCTATCGTGGCTCAACCCTTGGACCTGGATGGGATGTCACACCATGCTAACCCGATCACCATAGTAGGCGGCCAATTCCCTTGAAGCCCCTTTTCCTTATCCCAAAAACGATCCGTGAAAGCTTTGACTGTTATTATTAAATCCAATGGCTCCTTGCGCGATTATATTCCCATTAATCGCACTGTTCCTCCAGGGATGAGGATAATAAATCCCTCTTATCAGAATCTCAACCGATCTAAGTCATTATTAATCCCGTTTGTAAATCGTCGGTGACCATTGAATGCAAATCGCCCTTTGTATATTTGAAGTGTATGCAAATCGCTGCCTCCTCCCGCCCCCTCTCGAATCAGGGCGGTGTAATACATTTGCCTGCCTTTTGATGAATCCTCACTCGAAACTGACGAGGCAAACAAGCCAGAGAGACCCATCGTCGAGGTGGAAAGTCATCCTTGGCCCGTGGGCATTTCCATTTTCAGTTTCTAGCCCAAATCCGTCCGCTGCCGGCCCAAAACCCCCCTTATTCGTCCCCCGCCACGCCCCTTTCCCCCCGCTTCCCGCTATGTCTTTTAAACCCGCGTCCAAGTTCGGTTGCGAAAGGCAAAGTCCATTATTTGCATTGGTGGTCGTTGTATGGGAAGGGAGCTGTTCCTGCTCTCCATTCATCCCGCCCGTGGCGTAATTAGTGTAAGAATGACAGTTTTGTCGGATCAAACATTCCGTGAAACGTTTTGTCGGGAGACCCTCCCCTTTCGCCCTGGGAAAATTGGCGTGGAATTACGACTTTGAATGAGAGGGCGCTTTCAAGTTCAAACGGAAAGTGCGAGCCGTTCTGGAACTTCTCCGTGATATTTTTTTTTTAAGAATAAGTTCAGCTTTTGATATTTCCTTTCCGAACTTCTCTCACTTATGATCAAAGAAAGCAAATTTTGGCTCAACCTTTGCCATCTCGCCGAAAACTCGATCGATTGACTTAAAGCCCTCACCATTTAACATCTCATTTCTCAAGTATTGCTACGATTTCTCAACCAAAATAAAAATGGCTACAAGGAAACTTTAAGATATTATACTGCTGAAGTATCAAAAGAGAAAGGATACACGATAGGGCTCTAGTTCGCTATCATCGAACGAATAAATCATTTGCCCCGTTCCAGCCCCTCCCACGCAGACGATCTAATTGGAAAATAGTTTTTGGAAATAGCTTCTGGAGTCCAAATGGAAATGCATTTTTCCTGAAATTGGATGAAATCAAGTATGACCGAGGAAACTAATCAGATCCGTTTCATTGATGGGCCAACTCTACATCAAACTCAATTACCAGAAGTGATACTGTTGACTCAGGATAAAATCTCTTGGCTACGCTGGAAAATTGCCGCGAGGATGAAGCATGCAGTCTGGAAAAGTTATATGCGTTTCAGCCATGCAAACGAAATGTAGCGGAGTGATTAATTTGTAAAAAATTAAATGAAGGATCATAAGGAGGCGTCTTTCCGCTATTTTAGTGAATTTTCCCGCAAATTCACTATGGATAATTTGATCTGGACGTTCGTATCATGGCCTGGGATGGTAATTTAAATCTTTCACTTTTTTTACATAATTTTAGGATGTAATTTTTAATTTTTATATCTAATCCTCCTAATTGAACTATGATTTATCTTGATTAATTTAAATTAATGGACTATTCAGCATTTAAGCAAAGTAGGAGGGATGATATGAAGTATGATTTACATGAAACTGATTTTTTTCTTCGAAATTCAAAGGTTATTATATCCTTCGCCTTTTTTTCTGCGATCAGTTTCAACAGTGAGGCTCTGTTAATTCAACGTATCAATTTTAGTTGACTTCTTGGTTTACTTTTTGTAACTATGAATACGTTTTTACAATAATCGTCATAGAAATGCATTTTTGTAGTTAAAGCGAGTTCCTTTTTGCTTCAGTTCTGCATTTTATTTTTTGCGTTGATATCCTAACCAAAAGTAATACTGTTGACTCAGGATTAACCATTTTTAGCATAAAAGGAAAAAATCTAATGTAGATAGTGAGAATTAATGATCGTATACTCCTAAAATATTATTTATAAATAAAAAAAAATATTACCAACGCTTATGGTGGGAAATGTAATGACTAAAATTCTTGAGGGGTATTAATATTGCCTCTCTTTTGCTTTAAAGATACTTGCTACTGGTCAAATCATTTTTTAAATTCATTACACATTTATTAATGCATTTAAAATGAATTACTCATGGTCATTGACGTATTAAAATTGATTATAACCCTCATATCTTTTTTTACTTTAAATTCATGTTTCAGTGAGGAAACATTGCATGTTTGGAAGAATGAGGAAACAAATAATTGTCCAAGGATGTAATTAAAAAAATATCCTCGGTAATCATGAATGAATATATATACAATTATAGAGGAAACTTACAGGGGGGTAAAAAGACGAGAGTAAAAAGAAAGTCTTACTTAAAAACGTTTCGGGTGTTAGCCCTTCCTCAGTCACAGAGAGAATGCACTGCTCCAATTAGGGTAGGAGAGGGGAGGTTATGAGAGGGGGCACTGAGAAAGTTAATAATGCTGGGCCTGGCTGATGGGGCAGGGGGAAGGTTGATACAAAGTTATGATGATAGGGGACTGGGAAGCGCCTAGAACTGGGAAGGCGCGGGGGGGGGTGGGGGTTAGAAGCAACAAAGCAACAGAATGATCAGGGAGGTTAATGATCCTGGGCCTGGCTGACTGAGCAGAGGGAAAAAGTTGCAACAAAGTAATGAAAGGGGACTGGGAGGTGACTAGAACATGGAAGGAACGGGAGTAGCAACGATGTAATGGAGGGGCGGTGACAGGTAAGGGGGGGGGGAAAGACAGGCTAATTCAGGTGAGGGTAAGTGAGTGTTTGAAGTTGGGAATGGGGGAGGCAAGACACAGAGAGGAGAAGATAGTTAATGGAGAATATTGAGTCCAGGGGGGGGAAAAACTTTGCAGAACCAGATTATTAACATCTCAGTAGTTCTTAGTTCTGTATTGGAAGCATCAGCGAGGGGGGCGTGGAGGATGGCGAGGTGGAAACAGGAGTCGAAGTGAAGATTGTGAGTAGTGGCATGTTTGGCAACAGGAAAGTTGGGAGGAGAGGATCTATGGCCGTTCATACGGATGGATAAGGGATTGCTAGTTTCCCCGACGTAAAAAGAGGGGCATAATTTGCATTTAAGGACATAAACTACATTGAAAGAGGTGCAGCTGCCATGGCAAGAGATAGGAAATGGGGTCGGGTTGTTAGGGCTTTGGAAAGTAGAGAGGTTGCGTATAAGGGGGCAGGTTTTACAGCGAGGTCTATGGCACGGAAAGGTACCAGGGACTTGAGGAGGAGAAATGGTGGGAGGGGATTGGCGGGGGCGTAGAATATTGCGCAGGTTGGCTGGTCTTTTGAAGGTGAGGGTAGGACATTTGGGAATTAAATCTGTGGTGAGTGGGCTGTCTCGCAATATAGGGAACAGTGATTTGAGGGTGAGGTAAACTCGATGAAGCCCCGGAATGAATTTGGTACAAAGGTTTAAAGGCGATTCGGAGGTGGGTCTGGGACGAGGAGTATAAGGTGTGGTGGAGGGTAGGATGCGACTATCAAGGAGAGGGGAGGGGTAGCCGCGTTTAAGGAGAGCATTTTTTAAATTTTGAAGGTGGTGGTCGAGAGCTTTTTTGGAGTTGCAGATTCGATGCGCACGAACAGATAGGGAGAATGGAATGGATCGTTTCGTATGGTAAGGGTGGCAGCTGTTAAAATGTAGATATTGTTTACGGTTGGTAGGTTTGATATGCAGGGAGGTAAGAAATTTGTTCTCAGAGAGAGAAATTTCAGTATCAAGGAATGTAAGGTGGGTGGAGGAGATGGTGGAGGTGAATGAGACAGAAGACGAGGAATTGAGGTCAGAAAGGAAGGTGGACAACGATTGAGGACCGTGTGTCCAGAAGAGGAAGATGTCGTCGATAAATCGGACCCAGAAAATTGGTTTATGGGACTGCAGAGATAAAAACTTCTCTTCTAGTGCACCCATGAAGAGATTGACGTATGATGGAGCCATTCTTGTGCCCATAGCAGTACCTTTGATTGGGAGGAAAATTTATTAAAATACTACTCTGGGGGGAACTTGGAGGCTGTGAAGGCGTTCTAAAAAGTGTGTGTATATATATATATTTATATATATATATATATACACACACACACACATATATATATATATATATATATAAAACCACTCGACGAAAAACACGTGTAGTGCACAAATATTATAAAAATGTCACAGGCGTGACTGGCAGTTACACATAGAACACACACAAAAAAAGAAAAACTCACAGATATTTTTATATACCTATTCGGCGGACACAACCGCCTTCTTCAGAAAAAAGTAGCTACTGCTACAGAAAGCCACTAACAAGTATATATATATATATATATATATATATATATATATATATATATATATATATACACACACACACACACACACACACACACACACACAGGATCTCGTAGCGAGCGGACGTGCCTTCGCAGTGCTGCCGACCGTTTCCTTTTCACTGTGTGATCTCTTTTCATCGTTTTACGGCGTTTTTCGTCTAAAACACCGATTTGCAGCCTACTAGATCAACTCTTGCTGGTCTACATTACGCTGTAACTAGGATTCATCTATATATCCACTGATTTACTACAAGAAACAGTATTTCTGTGATTTTCAATTCTCGTCGGTGGAGCTTCGCTGCCTGCCCTGGCCGTTTCTCACGGCCTGGGCGGCATGGACGCCCTCCAGGAGGGAGCCACGACCCCAGAGGACCCTGGGGTCATCACCACATCCACCACAACTACTTCAGTACCAATTACCACACCTACCTCTTCCATTGCCGAATCTCCCGTCGCCAACTGGACCAGCCAGCACCCCTCCCCTGTCACCGTTGACTCCGGGGATGGGTCTCATCACTTCCGAGATGACAACTCTTCATCCACCACAATTCTACGACGTTCAAGAGGTAAACTACAGGTAATTAACGAGCCACTAACCACCTTAAATCGCAACCACGTGCAAGAAGAACAACCTCGCCCGTCAACTTCAGCTAGGGACGTATTCCTTTCCCAGCCCGTCACTTATGCGTCGAAGGTCGTAGCTTCGGCCAAAACCTCCGTCAATCCCTCCCATGCCATGAGTCACGTTACTCCAGCTGTGAATAACCCTCACAATCCACCCAGGTTCCTCGCCGACCCCATGCTGCCCAGCAATAAGACTGCTGTTATTCTCCCTGCCGTCCCTAACACGCCACTTTTTGAGTACGTTTACGCAGTAGGCGACCTTCTCGGTGGTGGACAATCAATTACTCACGCTACCAAGCTTTCCCATGATAGGATATGTATATACCTAAGCACGGAAGATTTGGTAGACCGACTTTTAGAGCATGGAGGATTAACAGTGAACGACCAATTTATTCAAGCAACGCGAGTGGTAGCCCCGTCCGAGAGACTAGTATTTAGCAATGTGCCGCCTGAGGTAAAAGATTCCGACTTACTATCTCTCATAGCGCATGCCGCGAAACCAGTTAGTCGCGTGACCCCTCTTCATATAAGGGCAGACAGGGAAGGATATAAACACATCCGAAGTTTCAGACGACAAGTGTTTATAGTCAGAAAACCCAACACATGGCTGCCTGACTCATATCTCGTCACGCTTGACGGGAAATATTTACGTGTCTTCCTTAATTTTGATGATGACGCTTGTTATCACTGCAAGGCAACGGGACACCATGCAGCCGCGTGCCCCACGTTTCTCGAGAGGCCATCATCCCACCAACGAGGGCGCATTCAAACGGAGGACCCCTCCCCACCTCAGCCGCAGGAGAAACAACCACGGGTCATTCCCATGGAGACTCTCACCACCAACAAACAAGAGGGAACAAAGGCACCTTTACCTGAGAGCGACGTGACTCACGTGTCGCCCTCACCTTCCACTGACCCCTCCCCACTCCTCACCCCGTCGATGTCGACGGATTTAACTCAAGCACCCCTAACACCATCCATTCCCTCCACCCCGCTATTATTCTCAGATTCTGAGTCCACCTCTACCCAAGAACCCGCGCTTTTGAACTTAACCTCTGGGATTTTTGTCTCCTCCGACACTGATCCTCCCGTCGACGCCGAGTCCATGCTACTTACTTTTCCTACTCCCTCCACATCATCCTTCATTGATAATGCCGCTGCTCTTTGTTTACCACCTTCACGCCCGTCTTCCCCTTACTCTTCCTCTTCTGAAGCTGGAAGCGCGAAAAATTCGAAGAAGAAGAGAAAACTTGGTAAAGAAACGAAACCTGTCTCTTCGCTCCTGGGCAATGAAGATAAGGAATCCGATGATCAAGAAAAGCATGAACAATCCATTGGCTCTGAGGACCTTAAAGTAATAAAAAGCATTTTTGACCAAGCAGGTGATTCCATCTCCATCTCCTGCTCTCAGTTCATTCAGTTCCTTGATCAAGCGAAAAGGAGGAGGGACCCACTGAAATGCAGTCAAGAATTTACTGAGTCAACACCAGAGATCCTGCACCTACTAACGCTGGCTGAAAAATCCCAGGTGTCCAGAGCACTGAGTGTGCGTCTTGCGAGATTGCACGCAAACATAAGAAAAAAACTTTCAGCACGCAATTAGGTTCAAATATAAGAACGATAATAGTGACAGATTATTTGTCTAATCTCTCTCTACATTCAACTATGGAAAGTCTACATATTACAACCTTAAATGTAAAATCTATAAAGAGTAGTATCAAGTGGGCCCATTTAATTGCTTTTCTCGATCGACATACCCCCGACATTATACTACTTCAAGAGGTAAATACCGAAAAACCTCCCTTCCACGTTGAAAATTTCGACTTTCAATTTTTCTTTAACGGACCTACGTCCCAATACTCTGGAACGGCTATCGGTGTAAGAAAAAGTCTTCTGAAATTTTTTCAACCAGCAACGACAGTGATTCATGAAGGCCATGTGCAAGCGGTTGAGTTAAGAAAAGCCATTCCCCCGTTGTACGTCATCACGGTGATAGTTTTCTACGGCGCGCACTCTAACGAAGATATGGAAAACTCTTTGAAGGCTCTCGATGATTATCTGGATAACATACCAGACACTCCCCTAAGGGCTTCTGACAAAATATTTTTAGCTGGTGACTTCAATGTCGTACTTCTTAAGGAAGATAGAACTAAGCATCGTGAAAGAAGACCCAAGATGGAAAAAACCTTACGCACCATCATCCAAAAGCATGACCTCGTAGATATTTGGCCGTCAATGCATCCAAGAGACAAAGGACACACCTTTTTTGGTCCCAGCTCTAGTTCGAGGCTAGACAGGGTTTATATTAAAACCAATCAACTACACTGGGTAAAAAATGTGAAACTAATTGACTCATTTTCTGACCACAAAGCGCTTGCAGTCGAGTGTCGAGATTCAAAACCCATCTCTAAAAGAGCGTATTGGAGATTTGATAACAGCTTTCTCCAAGACTTCGAATACGTAGAGAGCATGAAAGCAATACTGGAATTTTACGCATCTCAACTGGGCGAAGATTTAAAACCATCTTCAAAATGGACGAGAATAAAAGACCTGATACGAGAGCATACCATTGACTACAAGAAGAGGAAACTAAAAAAATATCTCAATCTCTTCTACTCAAAAGAACAAATGGATATCGAAGCAGAAAAAATCATAAGTTCTATCGGGTGGCAGCAAATTGTTCAAATGGACGCCCCTATAAAAGGAAAGCTGGCCCGATGGGCTACTAAATGTATGCCCAAACGATTAACTTCCTTGCGTATTAATGGCGAAGTTGTTAATCAGACAAAAGAACTTCTTATATACACGCATGAAGTGTTCAGCGGCAATCTCTCGGATGTGCCCACGAACGAACAGGACCTTTTTAACGAAGATTTAGTTAACAACCGCTTACCTGAGCTGGATAATATGGCCCTGGAAGAAAAAATAGACATTGAAGAACTTGCTGTCGCTCTTAGAAGCCTAAACAAAAACAAAGCTCCGGGCTTCGACGGCCTAACGCCTGAATTTTACTTAACTTTTTGGCACGAATTGAAGCAACCCTTTCACAACATGGTGGTTAATGCCCTCGAGGAAGGTACTTTCCCCCAGTCCACCACCTTAGCTGTCATAACTTTGCTACATAAAGGAGGCGAACATCTAGACCTATGTAACTGGAGGCCTATTTCACTCCTCAATACAGATTACAAAATAATAGCAAAGGCTCTCTCCACGCGGCTATCATCAGTAATAGATAAAATAATATCTTCGGAGCAAAGTTATTGCATACCTGGAAGATCAATTTTTGACGGAATAACCACAGTGAGAGACAGCGTCAACCACTGGAACGAAGAAAATAAACCCCTAGCTATAATATCCCTTGATCAAAGCAAAGCTTTTGACCGAATATCCCACTTCTTTCTCTTTAGAACGATGAAAAGTATGGGCTTTGGAGACAAGTTCATCAAATACATCAAATCTCTCTACAGTGGCGCCAACTGCGTAATTAACATTAACAACGTGCTAACGAAAAAGATCCCCTTCTTGAGGGGAATCAGACAAGGTTGCCCTCTTTCAGGACCCCTGTACTCTATTGCCTTGGAGCCTCTGTTAGTTTCGCTGAAGAAATCTCTCCACGGAGTGAGAATGCCAGTTTTAGACCCACAACAATCACCATCTACGAGAAAATCGCTTACAGTCAGTGCGTATGCCGATGACCTTATAGTATTTATAGAGAAAGATGAAGACCTCCACAGACTACTACCAGCCTTCAACAGATACGCCAGCCTCTCGGGAGCCGTCCTAAACCAGCAAAAATCTAAAGGACTCTGGGCGGGATCCTGGCGCGGAAGGTCAGACTCTCCTCTAGGTTTCTCCTGGAGTAGTGAGTTCATCAAAGTATTAGGTATTGAGATCTTCAACGATGAAGAAAAAGGGAATGAGGTCAAGGAAAAATGCATTTTAGAGGCAGTTACGAAGGGAGTCAACTTATGGACGCCAAGAGCAGCTGCACTGTCACTCAGGGGAAGGGCATTGGTATGCAATGGCTTTATAGCCCCGAGAATATGGCATACACTTCATTCGTTTTGGCCCGTCAGACAAAATCTTGAAAAATATCCAGGCCTCCTTAACGAATTTTGTTTGGTCAGGCAGAAGGCACTGGGTGAATAAGAGAATAGTGACCGCCCCAGTTAGGGAAGGAGGCTTAGGTCTAGTCGACATCAACATCAGACTTCAGGGCTTCTTTTTCCAAAAGGCCCAGCGACTAATATACGGAGACGATACCTCCCCCTGGCACAAATGTGCGTCCTTAAGGATAAAGAAAGTTTTGAATGAGCCAAATGTGATTCAAGCCTTACTAACTCGAAATTATGACGTCAGCAAGAAAACAGATAGGTACTACGAAAATCTCTTAAACTTTTGGAAAAATGCACCAATACTCTCTCAGCAAACCACTAGATGCATCACGGAATCAACTCTTACCAGAAAACTTTCCATGTATAGCACCTACCTGAAAAAATTACTCGACCTCCCTATCAAGAAAAGCGAAGTGTACAGAGAGGTGATATACGGAAGCCGCTCCCGTGAGTGGCCCTACACAGGCAACCATACTGAAGACGAAGTCCTCTGGCGGGAGTTCCGGAAATGGCCATCATTCGGGCAGGAAAGTGATGTGGCTTGGAGAATAGCACATGGAGCGGTGGCCAACACGATTTTCTTGGAGAAAGCCGGGTTAAGGGAGTCATCAGATTGTCCATGGTGTGAGGGAGAAGAAGGGACAACCTACCATCTCATTTTCGACTGCAGTGAAACAATAGAAATCTGGAGGGCCATAACGAAAACAGTTAAAAAACTTACAGGAAGACCCAAAGTCCTGAGGCAAGAAATATACGCAGGATTAAAGCCAACAAAGGACGAAAAATCTAACAAGGCCATCAAGCTTGCTAATTTCATCATCACTACAGCAAAGTTCATCATTTACAGTGAAGTTACTCACTTTCTTAAAGGAAACATAGCCGATTTACACATTTTGGAAAAACTTAATACAAAAATAAAGAAAAGAATTGAAAGAGAGAAAAACTTTAGCAAGATAAATGGCACCCAAAAACATTTTGATTCCTTCTGGGGTTTGAATGAAGTTCTCTTCATACCGAGTGAAGATAAAGTAGTTCCAATATCTCCCTAATTTATTTTAGCCTAGCCTCCACAAGACTTCTCCTCGCGGGCCACCAAAGGCTCTGGGGGGGCGAGAGCTTGCGGTAACCAGCCCCTTGGGATCGTTCCCCCCGGTGCCTGCCCGGCGGGAGTCCGAAGAGGACCACGCAGTTACGAAGAATGGAAAATATGAACGTTTTCAAATGATGACGATGATGAAAAAATGATGAAAATAAATGAGGTGACGATGAGAGTATAAACAATCAAGCCCTCTACCCCAGGAATAAATAATAATAATAATAATAATAATAATAATAATAATAATAATAATAATAATAATAAAAACACACACACACACACACACACACACGATGTTGAAGGGATGAAGGAGATAGACACACAAAAAAAGGGACGATCACACTTACATAGCTAGCTTTCGGAACTAGTCCGTCTTCAAGGCGTATCACGGAACAAAAATCTGTTTGTTCCGTGTTTTGTTCCCGATTTTTGTTCCGTAATACGCCTTGAAGACGGACTAGTTCCGAAAGCTAGCTATGTAAGTATGATCGTCTCTTTTTTTGTGTGTCTATCTCCTCCATCCTATCAACATCGTGTGTTCATCGCCGCATGGCTGACTCCAATCCATCAACGTATATATATATATATATATATATATATATATATATATATATATATATATATATATATATATATATATATATATATATATATATATATATATATATATATATATATATATATATATATATTCATACATATATATAAACACTAAAGGTCGGTGTAATTATCCGAGCTAAATAGTAATGTGGTGTAAATTAATGGGCCATTTAAATACAAACGATATTTACGATGCAGTTTCATGTATTTCAAATCATGCATCAGATCAAATTTTCGCCAACAAGATACGTGATTGTAAATGTCTTCGTCTTAAGCCTTATTATAATTATTATTCTGAAAGATCTACTGACTGGAATTGGAACTCTCGTGGTCTCAAAAAATACCAGATGTTTCCTCTCCCTTCCTAAAGCTCTTCAGTTCAGGTATTGATTCTTCCTAATACTACATATCAGTTTTAAAACTTCATGCGGTGGATGCTTCTCATGTCCTACTGATTTTTTAGCTGCCTTTCGTGTACGTCGACTATAAGCCAGACGAGCAGTCATAATGAAAGTAGTTCGTTATTTCTGGGCATTTAATCCTCAATAATTTTATCAGGTCTCACATAATAATAGGAGAACTTTCCTCATCCGTGATTTTTAACAATTATTAAGGAATTCTTGCATTCACAGAATTTGCTAAAAAACCGTCTTATGTCGCGGAAAAGAGAAAAAGATCTGTGTTTTTTGTTTGATACGTTTCTCAGGATCTGCCGAAGAAAGAGTCGCTCCTTTGTCTCATGCAACCCAATTCTCGGCGCGCCGTCTTTCGAGCAGCAGCCAAAACAATGGACATGCGCCTTCCGCTAACGCCCAGGTGACGTTAGAGCTATATTCTCGAGAATTTTTTGAAAGCCGCCATTTTTCACTTGCGCCCCCGGGGGACGCGATGTCTGCAGAAATGAAAGCGGGGAAGCCGGATGAAAAGCAAGACGGAATATATATAAGAAAAAAATTGCAAAGAGATGGAATTGGGTGCCTCGCGAAAGGGAGATCAGGGAGAAAAGAAAAATGAATGGAAGGATAACTAAAAATAAAAGAAGGCCATTCCCATGGAATTGTACGTAACTCCTTTTCGTTTTATTTTTCTTCTTTGCATACAAGGGGAACAATCACGGTAATACTTTCCAGACCTTTTTTTGTTCCGTCATCGGAGGATGGCTTAATCAAAACAATTCTTGAAATAAATTTCTACGTCTGAAGCCTTATTATAATTATCACTCTCAAAGATCTACTGATTGGAATTGGAATTCTCGTGGTCTCAAAATATACCAGATGTTTTCTTTTCCTTCCAAAAGCTCTTCAGTTCAGAGAAAGTCTTTTTTGACGCTAAATATCTCCGTTTTCACTTACTTTACCTCCTACACTGTCGATGCTACCCACAATGCCATTCTTATTATTTTCCGCCGCCCACTCAACATTCTAGCTTCTTTCAAAACCTTTGAATTATTTCTTTCGATATATTCTTTCTTGTCTGCTCTTTTCACACCTTATTCAACAACAGATCTCTCCCGTCCACGGATGCATTTTTAAATCATTTTCTAGTCTTATTTCTCATAATATCCACGAAGTTATTTCTTTTCTCGTGAATGGATTTTTGCTGATCCAAATTTTTCGTAATGAGTGAACCCGTAATCTTACGCTCATCATTTTTTCATCCGAAATGCTGTCAAAATTGAGACGACAGTAATTCTCTGTCAATCACATTATTACCTGCGACCGAATCTCTTCGGCCGTGTGGCCGAAGCTAGCTCAAGCAATGACGCGGTGACCTCACAAAGAAAGTATCCAAGCCCGCTCAACAAGGCTGCGGAATGGGTAGCTTGCTGTTTAGGTAAGACGAACTATGAGAAATAATACAAAACAATTGAATGAAAACTAACTTAATCATGGCAGAAAGGTCTGTTGTTAAAATTACTTCGAGGACCTGGCTGAAGAAGATCATAACTATCAGATAAAATCATGGGATGTCCCTTACATGAGTGTAATTAAATCCAAGAATTCGCTGGATGTAAGAACTTGTAAAAATGAAGATGAGCAAGTTATTATAAAGTTATCCCTGAAACTTACTTTGATATTGGAAAAATTAAACGATCATTTTGATATATCAAATATCTCTGAGATAAAATATCCAAAAATAAGTGTTAATTACGGTATGTAAGAATATATTTGTGCCTAGACAAGATTTAAACAAAAAATGAAGGCTTATAGAGAATAAATATAAAGGGCTACTCGTGGGAGATCAATTATGGCCTCTGAAAGAGAGACGAAACCCACTGGCTAAAACAGAAATGAGGCATTGGATGGAAATAATCATCACGCAAGGCCTAAAATCCCGTTTTATTTGTGTTAAATAAAAGAAGCCGTCATAGAAACTCACGTGAACGTAGTGAATTACTGAGTGCCAGGATCGGTATGGATAATCAATAAAATAGTTAGTATCGTACATTATTTTTTCATACCATTCATATATCATACGTAATGTAAAAAGCTGGAGGCACCTACCCTTCTAATCCTTACTTTTTACCCATTTTAGTTATTTCTCTCTTTTCCTGTCCCCAATTATTTTCTACATCATACTGCCGCATTTTTCTCGTCTCCTCACTTAATTCACCTCACAGCCAAGGAAACTTTAGCTCTACCGTATCGTAATGTAACAAATTTAGGAAAAAATCTCAAATGGCCGTGATAAATTGGCACTAATCGTCAAAAGAAATATAAAATATTTTTTGCTGTGCTGGTTTAACGGAAACTTCAGCGACCAACTACAACCTCTCAACCAGAAAACCCTTCTAAGGCGGCTTACGGGAATGTTAATTCCTCGCCAGTGACCACTCACAGACACACAAAAGCACAACCCAAAATGGGATCCTTCACAGAGTTAAAGGGCTAAGGATGCCTGGGTTATAAACACAAACACACTGTCTGTGAATTTTTTTCGGGGATTAAATTCCATGCCAGGGACAAACACATACCAATCACACTCACAAACACTCAGAACATCACTCACACACTCAAATGGGCCCAACTTCTGGGAGAATCTGCCTTAAGATGAGCTTGGTCCAAGAAAAACAGGGCAGAGAAAGACGAGGGTGTGCGTCGGATACATACACATATTTCGGCCACAAGGCGGTCCTCTTCAGCGAACTGAAGGGAAATATACGCTTGCATCACAAGGTTGTGACACAGCAAAAATTATTTTCTCTCTCTTTTGACGGGTGGTGCCAATTAATCACGGCCGTTGGATATTTTTTTCTAAATTCGTTTCAATTCGCCTTGGCTCAGAAAAAAAGGGATGACTTTGTTTGAGCAGTAGGTATGAAGGAGAATGCAAAAATAAAGGAGTAGGAAAGGGAAATAATAAGGAGGAATTAAATTCGAAATTAAATATGGCGTAACAGGGATGTGTAATTATGCTCATTTACTCCTTTAATCTTATTCTAAACGACACTCATGTAATACTACCGAGGCTGTTCAATACTTTTATGGATAAATGTGGGAGAGATTACGCCGGTTTAATTGTTGGAGACATAAATGTGAGAGTTCTATCGTATGATGACGCATTGTTGCGGTCAGTGTGCCCAAAGGAACTACAAGAGCTCCTGGAGGATTTATGGAGCAACAAGAGGTATGCATTGGAGGGCATTTGCGTCAATGGCCAAAATAGTACTTTTGTTAGGGAGAGTTGTACGAATAACTGATGAGGGTAAATGATGAAGTAATAATACGAGTAGACTGGCTGGATGTTTGCGAAAAAATGGGAGAATAAACGAAGAGACAATAAGGCCTGCGCATGCCGATTAGTAGGTCGTTGGTAGTGTGAGGAACATATTTATGGATGAGATATATGTTAAATTTACGAAGCTTTGTCCAAGGAAAACTAGCGAGCATTGTAGCGTACCAAATTTTTCTCTTCCCGACGATTTTGTATTGCAGCAAAATCTGGGTATGTAAGAATAAGCAGACGACTGGGCTAAATGGAGAGGGAATGGGGTACCTGAAGAGTGTTTAATTTATTTTATTAATTTAATTAATTTAAAAATTTAGGATTATAAAATGAAGAGGGAAGAGGTAACCCGAGAAAGTTATGGTTGAATGTGGTAGAAGAAACTCCATAGATTAGGAGTACAAGGAGTCTTAAGGATAGGAGAGCGACATTGAAGCATCCTTCATTCGTTAGTTGTTCAATCTTAAGATTGATTGACTGCAGCCCTCCACCCTTCCGTATCTAATGCTAGTTCCCTTACCTCCTGGTATCTCTTCGCATGAACTATCCTCTTTATTTGGTCCATTTGAACTTATTCCTGGGTCTTCCTCTGGGGATTGTTCCCTCTATTTTTCCTTCTATTATGTTCTTCACAAACCCATTGTGTCTCAGGTTGTGCCCAATCCATCCTGTGCTTCTTTCATTTATGGTATGCCGTATTGTTCTTTCCTCTTCTACTCTTCTGTACAAATCATCATTTCTTATTTTTCCGTCCATTTTATCTTCAGCATCCTCCTCCAGCACCGTATTTCGAAGGCTTCTAGTCTTTTCTGGTCAGCTTTTCCAATGGTCCATGCTTCGGATCTATAGAGTGCTACGCTCCACGTGAATGTTTTTACATGCTTTTTCCTGGTTTGTGGTCTTGTTTGAGCACATCAGTTGTATTTTTCCCATGAACGCCCTCTTAGCTTGGGATATTCTCCGCTTGATGTCCGTCGTACATATTCCGTCCCACGAGATGGTATTTCCGAGCTAGAAAGCATTGTAAGAGGTGCGAAAGTGGTTTCTGAGGATAGAGCATTATGTAGGACATAATTGAAAGGGATCCAGTTTTCTAAGGCTTAAGGCAATCATTTAATACTCTGACTTTTCCTACCACAGATGGGAATGGACGTTTGTAGTTGGTTTGAGGAGTTACGTAGTGTTGTAGGGGGGAGGACGCTTAGTGAGCGCGGATGGGAAAGATAGATACATAATAGGTTTTATGTGCAAGTCCAAGTTTCAGTCTTAACGTCGTGGAAAAGTTATACTCGAAATATAATGCTGCTTTGTAATTCCCACACTGTTTTATTAATACTGTCTCTGGTTTCGACAAAATCAGAGCTTGACTTTAATGATGAGAGATATTTGTGAAAATCATGGTCGGCATTAATAAAACAGTGTGAAAATGAAAAGCAACATTTTATTTCATTGGTTTCATGGATGAGATGTAGTAATGTAGGTTTTGTTTCGAGCTGATGAAAGAAATCGCGAGCGAAAGTGTAGCTAGTGGCGATTTAAGTTGTTAGAGGTCTAATCCTGCTTAAAACGGTAAACCCTTTAAACAAGTATATTCGTTTGACTTAAGAATCTTGCAATTTTTTTCGTTGTTGTGGTCTGCCGAAGGTAAGAGTAGGCTAAACACAGTAAGAATGGGATATTTTCCTAGTCCTAAATTTTCCTAATATATTCCTAAGCTGAATCCTGAGGAATTTATTAGGAAAATTTAGGATTAAGAAAGAGTGAAACGTGAAACAATATGACATATTTTATATATTTTGTCATCTCCCTTTCCTCATATCATGTATGATAAATAGTTTGTACATTATTCAATAGATGCAGTAATTCCTTATCTTTCGTATTCTGAGAGCAATATCGTATATGAAGTGACTATATTGTGCGTGAAGAACTAATTAAATAAAAATCAGTCTTATGATTATCGTCAATGATACACATTTTTTGCGAACGAATAAGATAACCTTAATCTGTGGAAATAATACGGCAAAATGCCTTAAAAACCCTTTTGGCGGAATTAAAAAACTACGTGAGAGCGTCATCTAAATTCTTCGTGGTCATTCGCTCCATAAAAAGACTAAAGTTGAGGTTCGTTGAACATTATATAAGAGGACAGAAACGAGTTAGTACGCTATGGGGGAAGAATTATAAAAACTCCTTCGGTCCTTCGGATCAAAGGTTGATCCTGGAGGCTGTTTTTCAACCTGAGATGACAGATAGGGGAACGGTTTCTCATTAATTTCCGCAGACGACACATGGGCCACGAAACATATTGACTTGGTCGGGAAAGAAAATGAAATTGGCAAATATGATAGAGGAAGGAAGTCTGTCGGATATTTTGGTGAATCTCGTGAAAACCTGGGGTAACTAATGTCATTTATTTCTCTCCCACCCACACAATGCTTTCTACCCTCAGGTTATCAAATGTTTCTCCAGCGTACATCATTCACTTAACACATTACAAGCTTTTAATGATGTTTGCATGCGTTCTATCATTCTTTAGTACAAAAACTAATAATTTAAATGAAAAATCTCTCCAATTTGAGACATGACATTCAGCTTGGAGAACGACCGTCTATATGACATTTAGAGTCGGGTCATGCCACAAAATTACTTGAATATAATTTGCTGCTGACCACTGGATACTTTTTATAGTCATAATAAATAAATACCATGGCTTGGAATAATTTAATAGTCCGTTTTACGATTCGCCAGCACAGTGAAAAGTTTCCCATTGCTACTCTTCTGATTTTATTAATGTTAGATCTCGGTTATACCTGACATATTTCCAAGCATATCGCTAGACAAAACGAATAGTTGAGGGTTGAGTTATTTTTGCTTAAATTTATGTTTTTCACTAATTCTAGTTGTAAAATTTGGTAAATAAAAACTCTGACATATTCAACGTCGCCTCTTTTGAGATGTATAAAGATTTATGAACCAAATGAAATGACTTTGTTATCTCCACTTGAGGTTAACTAAGATTAGATTACTTTAGAAACCTCAAGTGGAGTTAACAAAGTCATTTTATTCGGTCCATAATTGATAACTTCCACGAAGTAAAGTACTACCATTTCCCTTGTAAAAATATTCACGTAAAAACGTCCCCTTTAGGGTATGTAATTGTTTTAGCTGTCATTGTCTTGAAAAACTTTTGGTGTTTACCTAATTTACCATCTTTGAAGAGTACATTGCAGTAAATTGGTTTATGTATTATTTAAACTGAGGCCTTTATTATAAAACTTTCTCTGTCCACCTCTCTCTCACATTGTACTCTTATAGTGTTCCAGTTACGTGCTTAGACAATTGGCAATGAAATCTTCCAGCCCCATTATTGCTAATGGTTTACATAATCACTGAGAAGAACAACATATATTTCAATACTGGTGTTATCTATGAACAGAAACTGCCACAAAAACAGTAGGTGTTAATATAAGTTAAAAACAGTAGGTGTCGTATCTTCGAACAGTAGTACGGATCTCCATGTTCACAAAATAAGTACAGAGAAAGAGTAAACAACATGGATTTTTTAACCATTGGGATCGTAGGTATTATTGGCATCAATAATTTCGAAAGTGCAATGCAACTCTCAATGCATCAAAATATTCCCTTTCACTTTTACCATTCCGCCATATTACTTTCGTCGGACATTTTCTAGTATATTTCTTCGTGCCAGTAAGTTATATATTATGCTAGAAAAATCTACCCGTTGAAACTCAACGCGTGTGAAAAACGTTGAACTTATTTTATAAGGAAACCACAAAGCCTAAAGAATAATGTCACTGTGGTCATTTGGGGAGTTTGTAACCTATCATGTACGTTTTGTTCGTTTGACCACTTCGGCCTATGAACAAGAAAGTTTCTTCTATGGATTCTTATGCCTACATGTTAATGGTGCGACAAGACAATCTTAACACCAAATCGAAGTTACGGCTAGTGTGATATGAAAGTATCATTGTAGCCATTAGAGGTTGTGTGGCTAACGAAGAAGAGTCCTCGATGATTGAGTGAATGTAAGTAAAACACTTAAACACTCTAAACATATATAAATAACTCGTAACGTTTATAATGTGGAAATTGGTCTAAAAACAGTACGCAATCGTAATAAGAGGCAGACTACGTGTAGTATATCTGAGTATTAAACGATAATAAACAACGCTGTGTTTTTCGTAGCAACAGAGGCATTATTGCCATTACTATTCGTTGAACGTAAGTATTCTTGCTATTTTTATTGCGCGTGTAGTCTATTTAATTCCTTAGTGTGTTTCGTTTACAACGTAAGTGTTATCTCATATACGATACATGCAGCGCTCCTATGAGAGCTACTTTGAGAATAGAAATTGAAGAGTATACTCGTTGTAAACATGCATTGAATTTATTGATTACCCCCAAAGCAAACTATCATAGGGCTCTTGGGACTCTAGATTTTCTTTCCACGTGCTATCACGGACCTGCAGGAAACGTGATTACATAGTGCTAGAGGAATAAATATCCTTTGAAAATCAAACCTCTGGTTGTCTAGGAAGTATACCATTGTTGATTTCAGAGAAAAATAAGAGATGATTTTTCAGTTAAAAACATGATTTTCAGGCAAATACGAAGCGTAAAAGAAAAGCAATTGAAAGATGATCATTTTCCCTACCAGAATACGAACTTGGATCTCTCAGTTGTAATTCAAATGTTTTGGGCTGCAAGCCTTTATAATTCGAGGTGAATTTCAGATGACGGACTTTCTCTCACTTTTCATTTCGCTACTTTTGTTTCTTACTTCTTTTCATTGGGGATTATTAGCAGTCCGTCTTGACAAATTATCTTTGAACTTCGTCCATGTCACCCAATTTCGTTTAGAATTCTGATAGCCATTCTATTATTAGAGACTGAATTTTCCAGTTAAATTGACGCTAATAACATAAGAAAATCGGCACATCCACGCTATTTATGCTTTATGGAGTCACGCAAACTTCTAATTGCGTGCGGGTGGTTTTTACTTGAAAAATAAGAAATAAAACTTTTTATAACAGTAAATTAAGACAGTATCATTATGAACTTTAGGCAGTTTGAGCAAAATATCATTCAACCTATAAATTAAAGACTTTGGTCTCATTTTAAAGAAAAAGATCTCAACCCTCACAAAAACTAAAATATCAGCCCCTTACCGAACTACTTTCCGAGATTTTGGACGGAAAATACCAGTACTTTTACATGAAAACTCGTACGTGCATGCACTACAGTACCTTATTTTTAAAATGAGTAATTTATAACACCTAGATCTCGTCAAATGATTAGCTGCGTATACCTCGTATGTTTTCTCGACCATTTTTGAAAATAAATCATATTGTCACCGCAATATTTTTTACAGAATCGCAAGAAACCTTCTATTGAGAAGGAGTTTATAAGCGCCGCGTAAGTCAAGCCGAGTGAGTCAAATTAAAGACTTATGAAGTTATTCCAATTTAATTACTTTGAATTTCAGTCTTATAAAAGTAAATTATTGCATCATTAATAATGCATTATTTAATTCATGCTTCGTACAGCTGCATAAATTAAATCGTACAGTTCGAATATGGTCACCATTTGACTAGGGAACTTTCTCGCTCAAACTACCTTTATTAAATGCAGACTTAACATTTTAAAACATCCTGCATCTTTTTAGCTTAAAGCATTTCTTCAACGTAGTTTTTCAATGTCAAACTGATCTGGAAAATAAACGGTAAGGGCACCGCTGTAAATTTATTCTCATAGGTGATAAATAAGGTTGCATATTTACTTATTAGCTATGGTTTGAGCAATTTAAACTTCCCTTATAACAATGCTCCCACGCATTGAAAACTTTGATAAAATTGTCGCTGTGAGTCGGTATCTTGGCTTGTCGAGTTTTATAAATCGCTTCATAGAAGTTAACAAAGATTTTTTCAAGACGAATGCTTCCCCCAAAACGAAAATTAAAGATTTTATTTTCTTATTTTTGTTATTATTTGCTTTGGAGACGAAGTTTCATGAGCAATACTCCCGAAATCTTGCGTATATGGCGCAACGCTGCGCAAAGTTAGGTCGGGGGAGCTTATGAACCTGAAATGACTAAGAGTGCATATTGTGCCAAAGAAGTCGTAATTGCAGGAGAAATATTCTTTGCCCTTTAGTGCCATAAAGAGATTGCGATAGGCTCTCGAGCTCGAAGAAGCGATTCTTTACGGTGACATTCAAAACTGGGTCGGCTTTGTGAGCGAGCATGCTTGGTCTTTATATCCTCAAACTCGCCACCTAAGACGGAAACGTGTTGAGAAGCTCCGAAGTTAACATTTTTTCAGTATATTACTCAATAGTTTCAATTTAAGAAGGAAATTTTCAGTTACATTCCCAGTAGATTCATATAAAGGATTCATTCACTGGTTGTTCAATCGTAAGATTGGTTTACTGCAGCCCTCCACCCTTCACTATCTAATGCTAAAACGAAATTTAAGATTACTTTAAGACGCCGTCAGACAGAAATTTAGGGATAAAGAGTGAATAACAATATTTACCAGAGAGAAAAATCCAAATACCCTACAATGATAATGTACATATGTGATTGAGTAATAGGTGCTTATAAGCACTTTATAACACATTTTTGTTCAAGATATGTGTTACGAGCATTTTTGAAAAGCTCCCTGTACCTCTGTTCATGAATGTTCATTGGTCGTTCAATCCTAAGATTGATTGACTGCAGCCCTCCATCCTTACCTATCTAAAGCTAGTTCCCTTACCTCCTGGTGTATCTTCCTATGTATTTTCCTCTTTATTTGGTCCATGAACTTGTTCCTAGGTATTCCTCTGGGGATTTTGCTCTCTATTTTTCCTTCAGTTATGTTCTTCACAAATCATTGTCTCTCAGGGTGTCCTATCCATCTTGTTCTTTTTTTCTCTGTGGTGTTCCATATGGTCATCTCCTCTTCTACTCTTCTGTACAAATCATCATTTCTTATTTTTCCGTCCATTTTATCTTCAGCATCCTCCTCCAGCACCAGGTTTCGTAGGCTTCTAGTCTTGTCTGGCTAATTAAGGATAATAATTGTTACAAATGTAATATCGCCATGGATTGGTTTTCTTTCGGTAATCAAAAATATATTTCAGCGATGTGCAGAAATGAAGATCAGCATGAATATGTAATTATTCTGAGGAAGCTACTGTAATACATTAAATCCAACTCGGGCTAGCTATATTAAATCAAGTCATGAACTTCGGAGCTTCTCATTTTTCGTCAAAATTATATTTCAGTAACATCAGTTCGTTTCAGTTCATTTTTTGAAGTAAAACGAAACTTGACATGTTAATGGCATTGACTAAGCCATCTGCTAAGAATATATAACAAAATAAAAGAGACACATTCTTACATTAATTTATTACTTATTTGAAATCAAATGTTGACTATATGCAGGATTAACTATTGTTAATATAGCCCGTGTCTTACAATTAATGCTATAAAGGATAAGGTAAAATGTGAAAACTACTGAAGAATGCTGATGCTTAAGTATAAGAGAGAAGATCTGCTGCGGAACTACTTTTATATTATTCATGGCTGTAACAATTTGCCTAATCTTTTCGTTTTAAATATTGAAAATAATCAACCCTTAGATTGTGTTATCTAAAACCTGTTGACATCGTTAGATATCTTTATAAATTATAAATTATTATAACTGTAAAACTTAATAAGATACTTTCATTCATATAATTTCTTCCTCGCGTTTAAACATGGGCACATTACCGCTTACAATGAGATGTATAGAGAATTTCATATGTAAGAAAAAACTGTAGCATTTCCAATAAATAAGGGAATCACCGACTCTTATTGCATGATAGAGATTGAAATAAATTGAAATTCATTTATTGAATAAATTGAAATAAATTGAAACTCTTATTGCATGATAGAGATTGAAACAAATTGAAATTCTTTTAATGGGAGAAAAATTAAATGTATATATTAATTGTAAAATCTCTCGACATCCTTACGTTAATTTTTATGGGAAGGAGACAATCAAAATGTTTCTAGGAGCAAAGATCACTAATTAAAAGTGATAATTTACATCTATGTCGTGATACGTGACTCCGTCGAAGGTAGAACGTCACGGTTTTGTACGGGAGCCTGAGGGTTCCATAATAAGATTGTGTATATTTGATTCCATAGCAGTTTTTATTCGCGAGATATGGAAGGCTTAACTACATGTAACTGGCAGGGGAAGGAAATGGTGCTGGCTCTTACACAGTGGTGCTGGATAGCACCCTTTGGGGGTGGTTCGAACTAAACTGGACCATATCTAAGAAACGCGGATTAAAACATGAAAACTGACAAAATATCGGCCCTAAATGTCTTCACTATTGTATATAACACAGAAAGGGAGGTATTTCCGCTCGAAAAACGCGTCTTAAGTTCCGATTTATTTTGGCCCCTTGGGACACGTGTTCCCGTTTACAAAGAGTGACGAAACTTAGATTCGTAATATGACTCACTACTACAATCATTATAAGGGGTGGAAAACATTCCTTTTCTTGATTCTCAAATTAGCGTGCCGAACAAATGCACACCCATTTCCATCTCTTCTGCATCTCCATTATCATCTTCTAAGAGAACCTCGGTTTTCTAATTTTATTAGCACTCACTAGCCTACTGATGCTTTTGCTTCTTCCGCAATACCTTTCTTAAAACTTCTCCATCCATCTTCCACTGACCTCGCTCCACGTTCCGTGCCCAGAATTTTATCAACCTGTTCTCTATACTTCTTCATCGCCCTAGTCAATGCTTCTGAATTCCACTTTTGCACTCCCCATACCCCTTCTTGTCATTTTGGGCTTGACGTAGCATTCCATTACGAATAAGTCTGCACTGCATCGTAACTATTTCGCGACGCGTTATTTTTTCTAACTCTTTCTTCACTTATATTCGGAGAACTTTATTAAAAATACGGCTATCTTGGAAAAATATTGAGTATATGTTGAGATGAATTTCGTTGGCTGCGTTTGAAAAGTTCTGATTGCATCTGTTAGAGTTAGTTTTCAGTTATTACGGGCTACGGACCGAACTCATAACTCTTTTATGGCGGAAATTTCGTTATCCAAAGTTTGATGATTTGCCTAAATTATTCAGAATCTGTTTTTCTTGTGATTGGATCTTTCCGCCCGTAGATGCCCGCTGACCTTATACTTCGACTGCCATTGTCCCCGCATGCATTCCAATGCGTTTCATCATTCCTATGCAGCCGTTTTTCCGAAAACATGTATTATTCTCGGCAGTATCTGTATTTTTGAGGTAACTATGGGCACAATTCTCTTGCACAGAGAAAGATAAGTTCAACATTGAACTTAGTTAATCCTACTGGTGATTTTTTTAGTCCAAGGATGGGACACCATTCACTTCAGGAAAACTTCAGCCGCTCAACTAAATTGCCTATGAATTCCTCGAAGTGATATTTTTCCTTATCTCTCTTCAAGGAAAAATACCAAAAAATAAAATCTTCTGCTTTGAGACTCTTTCTGGAAATAATTGAATGCCTGAGCAGTTTATGTCATTAGTGGTTTTTATTAGCGTGAAGTGAAGCCGTCATAATTAGCTTCCGAGAGCGGGGTGATAGATTTTTTTTAAAGGGATAATTTCTCTGAAAATAGGATCTTACTTCCCGTTGCTGCCACCCATTATTTTCCTCTCTTCTTTTTGTGTACCACACCTAAGTTTCTCATTATGAAAATGTAGTGTTGGGAATTAAGTGTTATTGCAGTGATAGCCATTGTTTCATCTTTGTGAAGCTTAGACCTACTGATAAAAGAACCACTTTGCCAAACACTATAATTGTATTATATATCCCTCACCTCGCGTAGAAATCCCCATGAGAGGAGGGAAATTAGAGCAAGTGGATTCCTTCACCTATCTCGGAAGTACCATCACGTGGGACGGGACAACGGACATCAAGCGGAGAATAGCGCAAGCTATGAAGGCGTTCATGAGGAAAAGACAACTGCTGCGCTCAAAGAAGATGGGACTACAAACCAGGTTTCAGTATGTGATAACATTCGTGTAAAGCGTAGCACGCTACGGATCGGATGCATAGACCATTGGAAAAGCTGACCAGACGCCTTGGAAACCTGGTGCTGAAGGAGGATACTAAAGATCAAATGGCCAGAAAAATAAGAAATGATGAAGTATACAGAAGAGTAGAGGAGGAAAGTACCATATGGAACACCATACAGAAAAGAAGAACAAGATAGATTGGGCACACCCTGAGACACAATGAGTTCGTAAAGAACATAATTGAAGGCATAATATGGGGGAAAATCCCCAGAGGAACCCCGAGGAATAAGTTCATGGACCAAATAGAGAGACAAGTACATAAGAAGAGATACCTGGGAGAAAAGGAACTATTATTGGATAGGGAAGGATTGTGGGCTGTTGTCAACCAATCTTAGGATAAAACGACCAATGATTTCTTTCCTTCGCATGATTTCCAACGCCCATCTTATGAGGTATGAAACAAGCAAAGGTGTGTCCTGAAAATTGGTTGAGGTTCATGAAAAAGTGAAAATTTTTTAAAAGAGGTTCCGGTATAATTTTGCTGTAAAGAATTATCTACTGACTGGTGTGTGGATAGAATATTGAATGAAATGAAATTTGTAAGTAATATGGAGAAATTCCGTATCATTGCGGAAGACATATTCGCTGTGTTGGATTCTCAATCCATGAAGGCGATATCTAATTCTAACTCATTGTGTTGGTACACGTGCTGCTCAAAAATTGTTTTATTTCCACGAAAGAGGTCACTTGACCCCCGAGGAAAAAAAATGAAGACCACCGCGCAAGGGCTCTCAGCTCTTTGCCGAGTGCATGCACGACCAAGTGCGCACGTGAATGCGCATAGGTGTGTTCCCGCTCATTGTCCGCAGGCGGTGTGGTGTAAATCCCGGAAGGATCTGGAAATGGGATCAACAGACGAGAGGGTTGGGAGGGAGGAGAGGGGGAAATGTGTGTGTGTAGGGAGAAGTTTTGGTCTTTTAAATGCTCGTTACATGAAGTTTGTTTTCATTTGCATGCACGTCATTTAGGTGGGTAACTTTTAGGTGTTTGCGAGGGCTCGTTAGGTCCGCGGACTAGCGAAGGCTGTGAAATTTCCAACTGGGGCAAGGTGTAGCTGCGCGGAGACGAAGTAATGCGTGGCGCAGGCCGGGCGGTTTGTTGGCATAATTTAAAATTGAGAGCATAGGACTGAGGGGGGATAAGCTTGCGAAAATCCAGGGCGGTCACCGCATGTTTTTGTTGTCCATGCGTGGTCAAGGCGAGCGGTGGAACTGTTGGCCTTACGGGGAAATTACAATTGCTGATTACTGTCGGCTGGTTTTGGAACAAAACTAATAATTAAATCTTCTTTTAAGTATCCATAATGGAATAAAACTCTGACTTAAACGCTTAGTGTCATTACCTTGATAATAACACTAAATGTTGAAACAATGGTCGATTATTCATTTAGTTAAGAAGGTGTGAAAATTATTATCGAATTTTATTCCATCATGGATATAATAGTTGAATAACTAATTGAAGCCTGAAACGCTTTCATTCGTCCTCTTTGAAGCTTTATCATGAGCATTTTAATTTAACTTTGATCTCTCACACTCTCATTCTTCATTTCACCAAAATAGTTAAGCCAATTATTGTCGAACAAATACTTGTGCATCTACGTAAACTTTTAATTTGGCATTGATTCTCGGCGTGACAATTTGACAATATTAGTGAAATCGAGTTCACACATGCCACTTCACACAGAAAAAAATTATAATTCCTCGAACTCTGATGTTATCATCAGTTGGAAGAATCACATATGAGGAATATAGCAAACTGAAAGAAGATATGCTTCCATCATAAAACAACCATCGATCCTTTTCAATTTAAATCTTCACCATCATTATTCCATTCTTTGTAAATTTAACTTTAAATTCATTTTAAATTTAAAAGTAACTTTGTTATTCCACATAAATATTATTTAAGACGGGTTTCGACGTGGCACGTGATCATTTGATGTTGACGTACCACATGGAAACCCTGGTCGTCTTAAATTAAATATATGTGGAATAACAAAGTTACTTCCTTTACAATGTACTTATAGTTAATTCCATGAAGTTACGCCTTAGACAACAGAGTATGCCTTCCCATTCCCGCATTTTTAGTTCCAGTTCCGATAAATTATTTTGTTTCTTTGAATGAAAATTTGAACGTAATGTGTTGTAAAATGGAGAAAACATCATTTGCAGGACGCCGTTGGATGATGGATTGCTCATGCATCGGTAAAATAAACCGAGGGGAAACGGCGTGAAAGACCTATTTTTTAAAAATTCTGACAAATTTGGTATCCAATATTTAAACTTTTAGGAGAGCTCTCGAGTGCAGATTATTCCATTATTTTACATAATAAAACAAATAGATTCTGCTCTTTGGTAAAATTGTTTCTCATATTTGAGAATAAACACTTGAACAATTTCCATACTTTTATTTGCGACACCGACCATTGTTTCAGCACATTATGCCGTCATCAGGGAGTGCTGCAACCATGGTCGGCTAACCATGGTCGGCGAAACCGTAATTATGCCATCATCAGGTTGGCTGAAACCATGATCACTTTTATTTTCGTCACCAACCATGATTTCAGTACATTGTCTCATCATCAGGGTGTGCTGAAACCATGGAACATGATGACAAAAATGAAAGTGTGGATATTGCACAAGTGTTTAATTTCAAATATGGAAACCCTTAGGCTCCACAAAGTTTGTGCCAATAAACTCTCTTCTGTTTCTAATAGTTTACACCCGTTACATTTATCAGTAAATTTCTTAGAATGAGTTATTTCTTCAAAGTGGTTGATATTTACCTTGTAACAACACTAATTGGGGATTCTTGAGTGACAAATTTTGAAACCATAGCCACCAGTTTTCCTTTTGGACAGAAATTCTTTCCGTAACTACCTCAAGAACGAGATTATATTTAACGAGATTATATAACTACCGCGAGATTGAGATTATTATTATAACTGCCCACAATAGGGCATATAATTATCCCCCTGGCGTATGTGATTCTACCCTCGCCTACATTTGAAAAAATGAGCACGCGTCCAAATGTCTGTTTTGTACGCGTCTAAATGGTCTCATTATAATAGTCTCTTTGTCCTGATAGTTATCTTTTCTCCAAATTCCTTGTCGTAATGTCTGAACACTAATCATTTTATTTTTCCTAATTCAAAAATACCATCAAATACACCTTTTTTACGACCAAAGCGTAATATTTTCTTGAAAATGTGAGAAATATTTAAACTCCAAACTAATCATGCAGTTTACAGTTTATTTACGTCTTATGTTGTTGAATTGCTGTCCAAAGTGGCACACGTTGACTATTTGCGGATCGGTGCGTGAGTTTTCTTTGAATTTTATCTGTTAAATGAGGTGGACTAGTGACTTATAATTAAGGTAACTTGCGTGAATAGAATAATGGGCCAAAGAAAAAAATGAAAGCCGCCAGAACCGTTTTGACATTTGGGATACTCGAGGATGTACTCAAACGCACCCTTTTCAACAGAAACGCACGCCCTTGGCAGGAATTTATTATATTTTACCGCGCAAAAATGTTTCCTAAATTAATGCAGGTGCATGTCAATTAAATTTATGCAAATTAATAAATTAAACTGTCATTCATTTAATTGCTTTCATTCGGCGTTGCTTTAGTTGCGTTCATTCATATTTTAGTAAATTTATACAGCTGTCATTTACATTACATTTTTATTAAAGCTACGCCATAAAATTTTCATTATGTTAAGAAACCAAGATAGACAACTTTCTGCTAATGTCATATGGCTCAATGATTTTGAAAATAAAATGGAGGGTTGTTTAAAGTAAGATTGAATGGTGTAGAAAAATCTGTCGTCTGAGATAGTGTATTCTTAATTGAAGGCATTTAGGTCTTGCTCGACGCCCTACTGAGGGAGTAAGGCAATTTTAGATAGTTTGAGCGAAATATCGCTTCACCTAGAAATCAAATAATATGTTCTCATTTCAAATAAAAATATCTTACCCATCCCAAGATATCAAAATATCAGCCCCTCACCGAACTACTTCTTACCGAACTTATTCAGATTTTTGAGGAGAAATGATAGCCATTTTACAAGGTAAATGGTACGTCTCTGCATTAAACAGAGAATTTATTTAGAGAATATATTTATTTCTAACACCTAGGTCTCAATTAAAAATTGACTGTGAGTAATTTGTATGTTTTCTCGACTAATTTAGAGAATAAATCGTATTGTCAGCAATGTAATTTTTGCAAAATCTTAAAAATATAATTTCTGTTGTGAGGGAGTTTTAAACGTGCCGCGTGAAAAAAATGAGTCAAATTAAAGATTTTTTGATATTATCGTTTAATTATCGAAACTACTAGTTTCATAAAAGTGTATTATTGCACCATTAATACTACAATATTTTAGTCATACTTTCTGCAACTGCAGAAATTAAAACGTAATATTCGAATATGGTCTCCATTATGACTAGGGAACCATCTCGCTCAAACCACCTTTTGTGCTCTTCCCGTTCCACCCAGGTAGTAACTGAGATACAACTAAAATTGCTGCCGTTTCCCGGATTTTAACCTGGAGCATCTGGATGAAAATTCGGCAGGAACTCCAGCCCTACGGGACTCACCTCTCCTGATGGCATAGGTTTAATTGCATTGCGTCTCAAGTTTTAATCTTCCTCACCTTTAAAATTAAAACTTAAAGGACATCTCTGAAAGTTCATTCAAATAATTCCAGAGTAATCTTTGTTTTATACTTCCTGGCTGGTGCTTCGAAAGCCAGCATATAATGCTTTCCTGGCAAGCTTGAAAAGAAAAGTTTACATCGGCGATTACGTGCGATAGCTGGGAGTTTGTATTTTTGAGTTATCTGGCACCGTATCCAATATCAATTGCCACTGCACACATTGTAATGAGAAAAGGACATTATCACCAATGATGCTTATACAACAAGGGTTGAAATTTACCTTGAAAAAAATCATTTAACTTGACCCTAATTCGAACCCGGATTTGCCAATTGTCGGTCATGGTTTACACCATTAAGCCATCTTACTTCACGGAGAATTTCAAGTAGGGTTTATGCGTACTAGATGCAAATTTCAACCCCTGCGAGTGACGAGGTACCATATAATTTCTAAATGCAATGATTGGAAATTCACCTGTGATGCTATTTTGTTTAAGCGTGCTATCAAGTCCAATTGTTTTATCACTGGTATATAGAGTATTACACGTATCGGTGAACTCAGTCTAAAAGAAAAATATTCATCTGGTAGCAAAACATAGCCCGACACAGTAGGTTTGCACTCTGTGTGATTCGTTTAAAAAATACGTCCTGAATGAAGTACTGGCGCTCGGAAACACATGACAGTACAAGGTAAACGTGAAAAAACTTTGCGATGAATTTTAAAGCCGATAGCTTTGGCGACGAGGCATAATCATACAATTAAGAATGCAATACGTGTACTATTCCAGATAATTTTTATAAAACTTAATATAGGTTCCTTCTTGGGCTGTTTGTTTGTGGTGACGAAGTTATGATTGAACATAAAATTGCTAGGACAAAAAACGCGAGGCTGCCTGTAAATGTAGGTGGGCATAAACTTCGGCAAGCAGAACTAATTAATTATCATGGTAGTTCTGAGGAGGAAAATGGGTGAAGGGAGACAATGTTGTAAGGTTCATAAACGTGGCGAGGTAGGAGGATGAGAATGGAATAGAATATTAAGAATTTAAAAAAATAAATAATATACATAGTAATGCGAGCTAGTGAACAAAAATAGAAAGTATAAATAGCAAAGACGAATGGCGCAAGGTTGAATGAAACATTACATTTTTACATATAAATTGTACTATGCAAATAATAAACAGTTTACAAGAATTCTAGGTAAAGTGCGAAGTATTGCATGTAATGAAGTAAGTAAATTCAGCAAAAAAATTCATGATATAAAGATACAACTACTGCATTAAGAATCAGAAGGTAATACATAATAATATCTCATTTTGAATGTTGAGAGAGGGACTTATTTATATGTTTTGGTAGATTATTCCACATATGACACAATAGATATTATGCAATGCAAAGAAAAAGCAGTTAACAAGTATGCAAGGTGAACTGAAGGCGAAGTATTACATATGATGAAGTGAGAAATTCAGCAAACAGAATAAGATATAGGTTTGAAGGGGAATGGAGAAGAAGACGAACGATTAAGGGCTCGGAATGCAAATCTACATACTACCATGCGAGCCGCCACATGGGCGTAAAGCAGAGGGATGTTAGGACACCAGCCATGTAAAGATGTAAGGGATAAGGTTTTGGGAGGAGAAATGGTGACGTGTATTATAAGAGTGGATTTAATGGAGCTCAGTTTTTATTGTAATCACTTATTGTGCACAGAAAGAACGAGTTTTTGTACCTATCTGTTCGGCAATGTATCACTCTTATTTTATCGCGTCTGTCAGACCTAGAGATATAGTGAGGCATCGTGATAAAATTCTCTGTATCGCTGTGTTGTGGTGCTATGTTATGAAATGCCTGCTGGCCACACTCCATTGTGCCGGCAGGCGAATACGTGCAACCTGTCTCTTCTTCTCTGCGCTTAATTTCAGTATAATATCTTCGAATGGTGAGTGAGATGAAATATACTTGAGGAAATTTGGAGGGGGCAAAGTAGGTTATTGGATCAGGAAATAACAGGCGAGGGGGGGTTGAAGCCCGTGATACGGGCAAGGTTGTTAGGTGAGGATGAGGAGGAAATTGTTGGAAAAAAGGACTTTGTTGATTTTATGGAGAATTGGAGGGCTATAGCGAGGTGATGAATTGAATTAAGGTGGTAGTTCAACTGTAAAAGATAAGGACAAATATCTACTTCCATCTCAACCTTCCTCTCTCTTCATATCACCTCTTATGACCGGTTGCAAGAGCATTTATTTATGTAACCTATAGTAATGAGATCCATAAATTTATAGATCTCATGTATATATTCGAGTTGCAGGAACACAACTACCAGCTGCATAACTCATGTGCCAATAGTTTATTGTATCGAATATTTGATCAAAAATTCTACCGCCGGATGTGATTCATGAAAGATTTCCGTATGAATGATTGCTAATGCAGATAATAATTAGTCGGTTAGGGTAAAAAAACTATTCATTTGTCTCAAAACAACTCTTATATCAAGTAATTAAGTATCCTAGCGGTTCATTGCCCATCCTCCATCTTGGCTACTGATGGAACTCATAACTCCATGCCATAAGTTATGAAACCAATAAATTTATCGAATTTTTATGCAACACTTATTGAACGGTTGCTATGGCTTATGGGTTCCATAACTTTATAGAATACATATTTGTCGTTCCTGCGACTGGCCATTAGACATTTCTAGAGCGCGACAGTGATCATCGTGCATTGTGATGAAAATTCTGTGTATTTTTGTAACTGTATTTTTAGAGCAATGCAATAAACCATATGCGGTAAAGTCCAAAGATAATATACGTAAAGCCTCTGTAATTAAGGGTAATAATAATTTTGTATTGTCACGCCGAATGCGATCATATGAAATACTTTCTGTACTCCTATTTGTAATAATATACTTCGACATAGTTTGCTCTTTACCGCGAAAACTTTAAGACATTTCGTGATCCGTCAGAATTTTCCCAGCTACCGAAATACTTCGTAATATTGGGTTAATCTTATTACCCACGGTAGGGGCCCGCCATTGGTTTATTTTATTCTCCTGCGGGCATCCATTGGAGAGACAAACAGCCTCCGGCTCCGTGAGGTATTATATATTTCCTGGTGCGTCCACGGCTTGACAATGCTTCAAAAACACGGGCGAAAAAATATTCCGAATACTTTCAGTGAATAATTTATTGTTTTCCGACCTCCCCGTTTTTTTAGTTTTTTTTCCTCCGCGCTCCACCACTCTCCGCCACCCCCGAGGTATAAACAAGGTACCCTGGAGATTTCAAAGACGGCTTGTCTCCACAACGCCCCACTCCGTGACGTACCCACCCACGTTACCTTCCTCCTGTGGGAAGGGTTCGTTCAACTGTGTGGCGGCCCACTTTCCCCTCTCCTCAAGACCCGCACCCCCCATTCCACCTTCGAGTTCCTTCATCACATCTTCCCCCGCCTCCTCACTTCATTCCCTCACCTCCTCTCGTGTCTCTTCCCCCTTCATCCTCCTCCTTAATGGCACCGAGCGTGTGCTAGCGACCCGTGCCGGAGTGCGAACGTGCCTTTGCGGCCGTAAATCTCTTACGGAAGCGACAAACAACGAGAGGAATAAAAAACTGGTACGTGGAGAAAAAAAAGCTTTCGCCACTCTCCGTGTTTTCGTTCGCAGTTCGCAGAGTATGACGTGGGATATTCCAGCGAGTCCGAGTAAGGGAGGAAGTCGGGTAGTTTATTTCAGGGATTGGAGTTAGTGTGCCGGGGATATCCTTCAAACCGCCCACTTAATATTTTTATGACATGTTAAAGACATTTTTATTTGAAACATTCGAATGTCGAATGTAAGCTATTAAAAAAAGATTTTCAGCAGAAAAATGTTAAAACATATGAACTTATATTCATGAGGCGATTCCATTTACAAATCTCATCTAGGTACAATAACTTAATTGCAAATTTGCTCTAGGTGCAATAGGTAAATTGTCGGGTAGTTTATTTCAGGGATTGGATTTAGTGTCTGTGGTATTCTTCGAACCGCCAAACTTAATATTTTTGTGACATGTCAAAGACATTATTATTTGAAACATTCGAATGCCGGGGAGGTAAGTTATAAAAAAATTGGCTCTAAAATTTTAAGGCGTACTTACATTCATGATGCGATTCCATTTCACAGATTTGATATAGCTACAATAGCTAAATTGCAATAATCATTGAATCTGGGCTTCTACTTCTCCAAAGCGTCCAGTAACACTTATAATAATAATAATAATAATACTTTATATTTATAATAATAATTTAATTAATTTCAAGTATTACAATGTACTACAAAATACGAAACCCCTAACGATGAGCCTTTATTGGGTCCAACTATCATATAGTCCATGCAAAAGTAATAGTAACAAACAAAATATGTTCAAACTTTTGCAATCAAATGTTTAACAATACAGTGAAAAATTATAAACTAATACAAAAAATGACTCAGAGACACACTGAGTCATTAACATTGGTTACAAAAAAGGAGGCACATAAATACATGGTCAGATATACTTAGTATAACAACAGTATAAAAAACTGTATAGTATATACCTCATTGACGCTGCTTTTTGCCGTCAGGCGATTACGTGCAACCTGTTTCCTCTTCTCCTCTGCCTTTAATTGCGGTATAATTTTTACTTATAGTCCTTAGATTGTTATTAGTTACATTGTACTTTTAGTCCTTTTGTGGCCCCTGATGATCAACCAATGGTGTCTCAATCACCCAATGGGTTACAGCCTATAAATAATCAGTTAGAGGTACAGTGCGAGAGGTATGGGATCAATATTAACCGTAAGAAGATGAAAGCGATAATATTCTATAAAAGCAAGAAGGCGAGGCTTAACATAAGGGTGGTAGGGCACGAAATTGAGCAAGTTGAGCAGTTGACGTATGTGAGTAGTATTCTGGAAAATAATGGTTTAAAGGTAGGAGCATAAAATGTGCAATATCCGTGGATAAAGAAGCAATTTCGTAAAGGAGGGAATGGATGGTCATGGGTCTGCAAAGAGACATAAAGAAAAGGCTGACGAAAACCCTAATATGGAGCGTGGTGCTGTATGGGTCGGAGACTTGGTCATTCCGAAGTTCTGGGATTGGAGTTAGTGTGCTAGTGGCATACCTTTCAACCAGCTACCTTTAATTGTGGATTGAAGCACATAAAATCCCAAAATTATGGACGCATCTTAATGCAGTACATGTTCACGCACACTCGAGGCAATTGAGATGTGGGTGTGGAGAAGGATGGCGAGGGTGAGCTGGATGGCGAGAGGGACGAACGAGGTGGTATTGGATACGGTTGGAGAGGAAACTATTAGCGGAGGTTGGAAGGAGGCAGAAGTGATAAATGAAGGACGTATTGAAAGGAGAGGGAATACTGGAGTGGTTAATAGTGGTGGGTAGGGAGAACACTGAGTAAGCGTGGAGATAGAAGGAAAAGAATAGGAATTCTGGACGAAATACGAAGAGGGAGACGATATGAGAAGTACAAGAGGGATCTAATGGCGGGCCATCCTTCTTCTTAAGTCATCAACCCAAAGGTTGGTTGGCGGCAGTTCTCCATACTCTTCGGTCCTGTGCCATTCTTTTCAACTGCACATAAGTGGAGCAGCCTAACTCCTTCATTATTTGGCCCATAAACTCCAACCTAGGCCTGCCCCGGCAGTTGGCTCCCTCTACAGTGCCTTCTAAGATGGTGGCCAGCAATGTTTCGTGCCTTAGTTGGTGCCCGATCCAGATATTTCTTCTCTTTTTCAGTAGTTTCAGCAGACAAGGAGACTCCCCCACACGTTTGAGAACCTCCTCGTTACTGATTTTGTCCACCCAGGGAATCTTTAACATCCTTCTGAAACACCACATCTGGAATGCTTCCACCCTCCTCTCTTCTGCCTTGCCCAACGTCCAGGTCTCACTTCCATATAAAAATATGCTCCACACATAAGTTTGAAGAAGGCGTTTTCTTAGGTCTAGGCAGATATTTCTGGATGTTAGGAGTTTCCTTTTTTGATAAAACGCCTTCTTTGCCTGGTGAATTCTACTTAATAAGTCTCTTTTGCTCCTTCCATCGGCTGTTATTTTGCTTCCCAGGTAGGTAAACTCCTCTACGTTCTCTAATCGCCTGTCCCTTAAATACACTTTAGCTTGTCCCCCATACTTGCTAACCTTAAGTACTTTGGTCTTATCTACATTAATGTTCATATTATATCCTGCTGTTAGGATGTCCTCCATTGCCTCAAGTACCTCGCTCAGATCCTTTTCGCTCTCAGCCAGTAGTGCAATATCATCAGCGAACCTCATCATATCCAGTTTTTCTCCATGGATCTTGACACCACCTAGCTCCCCTACCTTTTCTCTCATCTCATCTAGAGCTCTCTGTATGTAGTAATTGAAGAGAATCGGTGATAGGGAGCATCCTTGTCTTACCCCTTGCCTTATAGTTGCTTCCTGCACATGGTCTCCACAGCGCACCACTGCCTTTTCCTCTTCATATAGGTTCCAGATTACTCTCCTGTCCTTGTATTTAATTCCTGCTTCTTTCAGCATTTGGAACATTGGTGCCCAACGAACCTTGTCAAACGCCTTTTCTAAGTCTATGAAGGCCACAAATGTGTCTTTGTTCTTTCTCAGTCGTTTTTCTATTATGGTTCTGAGCGAGAGAATAGCTTCGCGTGTCCCTCTTCCTTTTCTAAATCCAAATTGATCATTGGATAAAAGTGCGTCAATTTTAGGTTCAACTCTCTTCAGTATGATGGATGTAAGTATTTTGGAAGCATGCGTGACAAGGCTTAGGGTGCGGTATTGTTCACATTTTTTCGCCGAATTCTTTTTCGGCAGGGGGACAAGGATGCATTTTTTGAAATCATCTGGAAGATTTCCTGTTTCGTAAATCGTCTGGACAAGATGGTAGAGGGTGTCTGAGGTCTGTTCACCCGCTTCTTTGATCAGTTCTGCCGGCAGGTTGTCGATGCCTGGGGCTTTTTGCTCTCGAGGTTTTGTAACTGATAAGTTAAATTCGGATCTCATAATTGGGTCACCTCTGTTGTCATCTTCAACTTCGTCGTCATGTTCAAGAACAGAATCTTTGGTTAGAATTTCATCTCCATATAATTTCTCGAGGTATTCTTTCCAACGTTTTGCTACTTTGTCTGATTCGTACAAGAGCTTTCCATTTTCTGCTTCTATCGCACATCCCTTTATTTTCTTCTGACCAAAAAATGCTTTAATGGATGAATATGCGGATTCCACATTCCCATTCTCCATCATCTGTTCGACTCCTTTACATCTCTCCTCAAGAAAAGTTTCCTTTGCTCGCTTGCATTTTCTATTGATCTCATTCCTCACAGCTCTATAGAGGCGTTTTCCGTCATCGGTTTCATCATTCTTGAGGTCTCTTCTTTTTTCCATTAGGCTCAATATTTCCTCTGTAACCCATTCCTTTCTGGCTTCTGGTCCTCTCTTTCCCAATACTTTTTCTGCTGCCTTAATCAATGTATTTTTGCAATCAAACAATCAAAGCGGGCCATCCATAAGAGTGAAAATGAATTGGAATAAGTGCCGTCCAAAAACCTACCAGCTGGTATGCTATTTATGAGATGTCAGTTATATAGTTATATGCTATCTTATCCCACTAATCAGCTGGTAGAATACTTAAATGAAATGCAGCCCCTGAAAGTGTTCACCCATGGTCATGAGTTGATATTTTCATGTCGTATATATGATTCTCTGGATACGGCTAACAACCTGATCGAGTGTACTGGCATTTACGGTGATAATCACCCTAAGGACATATTACTTTGTTTGATCATATCGTGCTGCTAACTTGGACATATAAATCCCTATGCGCCTTTGTTGCATCGGAGAATCTGATTAGTATGATTAAGTTACAAGCCCCACTGCGAACATATTTGTTTACTCGCCTTCTATGTATGAGGCCCGTTTGTTTCCCACTCCGTATTATCGCGTGTTGATCAATTTATTCTTATTCTTTTCCCTGCAAATTCTCAAAGTTTTTTTTTTCAGGATGCCTTGATGAGACAATTTCTTTTACGGGTACCTAATTTTCAATTTTACCCTAGATGTTTAATTTAACTATTAGATTAATTTATGTTCATCCAGCCCAGTGTAGAGTGCAATCATAATGGCAGTATCTTATTCGGTGAGTAAAAATGTTTTAGAAAATTATTAGATCCTTTATACGACGTCGCCTCCTTTATGATTAATACTAATCTACCCTATGTTCATTACTCTGACAGTGCTCTTTTAAAAAATAATATCCTACTTCAGTTTCGTCATCATAAATTTCCTCTTTAAATACCTCGGACTTGAAAATTTTATCTCCAGTATTGATAGCCACTGATATCTTAACATTTTGATGTGATGGAATGTCCCGTCCATGAAACGATCAATCTTGTCATGGTTATTATATCAACGTGTCTTACCTGTTGAAATATTTCTCAAGCTTTTTGTATAGGAATATTTAACTTTTATCAATTTCCTCACGCTATTTCCTTACCCATTTATTTAATAGAGAAATAATGCTTGGGACCGTAACAACGAGAAGATCTTGAAAAATTTGGGACTTTGATCGATTAAATTATTTGGAAAATCCAATGAAAAAACTGACTAATGCAAAGCTTTGCGGTAAATGCGAACTGGTCGTCTGTTTCTCCCTATCAGACAGATTTCAGTCGCGCCAAAAATTGAATCGGATTTGTGATGCGGGGCTTGATTGAAATTCATATTTTATCATCATCTATAAATTGGCTTAAAAATATAAGGTCGGATTCAATCAATCTTTCATATTTATGTTGACGTTTCATATTTTTTCCGAAGCGATAAATCATCTACTATTGTGTGAGTTTGATAATTTATACAACAGGTATATAGAGGTACCGAGTACCTCATGAAAACGCACTGAATTGATTAAGCGAGTCCATCAGTAAAATGATATTGATCATACCGTTAGGTACCGCTTCAGTTGATTGCAATCCTAGTTTTGAGATTAGCCAAATGATTTATTGCTACTCTATATTCATTAGCTGCTCCGTATAGCTGAATATTTTTGATTGCAATATGAGAGCATTCCATTGAATCATCCACAGTTTATCATTCACGGTGGATGAGGAGGAAAGCGAAGATCCTCTAGTTACTTCTGTGCTCCAAATCAGCGTATCCTTGCTTCATGGAAACTCCTCCGGTCAACTGCTGCGCTCTTTTAGCGCTTCTTAGTTTTAAATCCTCTTCCAATGACGTTTCGGACCATGAGGATTTCTTTTACTCGTATCTAAAGCAAAGTAAATTTTCATGTTTATTCATTGAAATTTATTTCAAGCTCTGTGTAAGCTTTAATACATGTAATTGGGTTTAGATTTTGCGATTTGTTGAAGTACAATCCTTCCAAAAGTTCTTGCATAAATTTTAAGGAGCAATGACGGCGCAATGAGTGAAAAACGGTTTAATTAAAACAGCAAATCTGCGTTACCACTTCCGGAGATGGTATTTTTTTTGGACCCTTGATATTATCGCCAAGTTAAATTTAATTACACTGTGTAGATGAAGTTGAGTAAAGCTTGATTGGTAAATTAGATCAACTATTTTACAATAATATCAAAGCTTTCTAATAAAAAGTATATCAGTTAAGAAATATAGAAGAGATATGAAATTTCCCGAGTCAAGAAATTTTCAAAAAGAGATAAGCTAACTTTACCTAGGTCTCTTTACCTCTCATTTAGCTTTTAATCTCAGCTTCTATTTCGCTTCTTACATTCCTACCTAATATTTTTCTCACCTATCTCACTATTCAATGCTTGCAATGCAGGGTTGCTCCTCGATACGCCGTCTAACGACTAGATCTTGCTCCTCCAAATTTTATCTAGCAATTTTACTCTACCAACATAATCTGCACCTCCTCCATCGACTTAAGTTATCATTCTCATTAATCTTCTCAAAAGTCACTTATCTCTGCCGATCCAACTTCCTCAAAAGGACTACTATCGTTACAACAAAACGACTACCAAGCTTAATTCTTCACCAATCTCTTGTTCATGTTTTCAAATTCCGATCGCAAACTCTTCTTTTTGTTAAACAAGCCTTGTACTGGTTCCCTTTTTCTCTTTTCGTGATCTTCAAGATATTTTATTTGTAAAATGTATCTATTTTTCTTGCCACCTTTAATTGTGGATTGAACTACATCAAATCCCTAAGCTGTTTTAAGGCTGCCAACGGTGGCCCCCTGAATTTCTCCGCTTACTTCGTCGATCAAATATATTTATAGACCTCGTTCAGGAGAGCTGGATAAAAAATCAGACAGTTTAAATTGTGTTACCGATTATCATCTCATTATATTGACCTCAAATTCTTGATGATCTTAATGCTTGATTATATTTCGACTGAGACGTTACAATTGAAGTGGGAAGCCAAAGCTAAGCTCGTAAGCAGGTTTATCTTAACGCAATCACAGCCGAGATAATGAGATTGAACAGAATGCTTTCGGGATATAACCATTTCAATTTCATTTTCGAATTTCAACATTTCTCACTTAATTATTTCAAGATATTGTTTTGACTTCGAATTTTTTTATTTGAGCGAAACACCAAAGGTTTATCATCTCGTGACCACCTCCGAGACACACAATTAGGCATAAGGCTCGTTAAAGATGAAATATCATCGACTCAAAGAGAATTAGTGAAATTATTTATGCTGGAAGTAGCATTTAATGCAAATAAAAACAATTAGCAATGAGACCTCAAAATTTTTATACTTGTGGACTTGTACAGTCTCTCTCTCCTAGGAGTCCTCCGGCTCTACATGAAGCCCATGTCCTTTGCTGGTCAGTTCGTTGCTTTGTATTTCCTTGAGCTAATGTCTTGTTTGCAGGACATGCACCTGTCTCATACCACCTGTCTTTCTCTGCTGCTCATCCTCGCCTTCAGTATTTTAATGCTAGTAATAATTTATCACTTGCTTGTGTAGAAAGTTTTTCTCTTCTTTTGCTTTTCATTGACTTTTCCATAAATTTTATTTCTATTATTTGGTAATATTATTGAAAGAGGCCAGTAGATACGTAGATAATGCAATCTTTGTCATGTTTACGTCTTTACTTTCTTCCCGGCATGTTTTTATATCATAAAAATGTCGACTACAACGTTAGTCAGTAATTCATCAGAGAAGATTTTTTGGCTTTCAAGGAAGAGTGTAGACAGAAAAACAGCATTCAAGACTATTCAAAATGCGAGTAAAATTTAGGTTAAAAACAGGGTAACATTTTGAGTGACAATAGGTTTAATAGCGGGGAAAAAAGACTAAAAGAGCACTAGTGGAAGGTTTGTTTCACAAAAAGTAGAGTTTGCGATAGGAATTTCAAAAACATGAACGAAAGATTGGTTGAGAATTATGCCTGGTGTACATTTTATTGTAACGATAGTAGACCTTTTGAGGAAGTAGGATAGGTAGGAAGTAGGTGTGTAAGTGACTTTTGAGAAGAGTGAATGAGAAGGTAAATTGCGTGGATGAAGGAGATGTAGAGCAAGCTGTCAGATAAGAGAAAATTGCTGGATAAAGTTTGCAGCAGCCAGAAGTAGTAGTTCAATGGCGTATCGAGAAGCAACGAGTCGAGAAGCAATTGAAGAGTGCGATAGATGGGGAAAATATTGGTTAGGGAGGTGGGATGTGAAATTGTTGCTGAGCTGCAGATTAAGAGGTAGCTAAATGTAAAATAAATGAGGGTTGGTTGAGACAGAGAAAAAGCTTTGGATAGTTCAGCAATGTGAAGCCATGTAGAATTCAGACTGGGGCTGTTCAAGAACATAACTTGATTATTTAGACATATTTGATTATTAATTCTTCAGCCGTCATTCGTTTCTAACATTTTTATGCCCAACATATCTCCACTCTCCTGTTTATGTGTCTAATACTCGTGGAAATGTTAACTCCTTGAACGAGTTATTTTTTCTTTTCTAGCTTGAGCCTTACTCGTTACCAGAACAAGTCATTCGCCAATTATGAAGTGGTCTGTTTCCATGGCGTTGGTGATAAACAAATCATGAATATATTAGAATACACTGGCTACTTTTTATCCTCAGTAAGACGATATATTAAATGTATAAATACAGAAGGTAATAGAGTAAATTCGAAAAATTAACTCAAGCAATCATTTTTAACTAGGCTAACCGTAATAAAGTTACATAATTTGATGTCATAATTCATGGCATAGGTAAGATGTTTGCGGTAGCGTTCATCTTTATCGGACTCAATGATATATAAATTTTAACTCTGAAAATAATCGACCCCTATGCATTTGTATTTATTGACTCAGAAAATTTCGGATGTCTATTCTATATTTCTTGATTTATATACTTTTATATTTGAAAGTTTTGATATTTAACCAAATAAACATTTAATCTAATTTAAAAATCAAGCTTCATTCAGCTTCATTGAAATAGTGTTCTTAATTATAACTTGACGATAATTCAAGGCTCCGATAAAATACCACCTCAGGAAGTTGTACCGTAGATTTGTTGTTTTCATTTAGCCGCTTTTCGCCCTTCGCGTCGTTAGTGCTCCAAGGAAAGTTTCTACCTTTTTTGTTCCATCCTAAACAAGTCTTAAGTAATAAATCAAACGTTTGCGTCAGATGTGACTGATTAGCTCGGAAAACTAGGAGAAACATTCCTAGTTCCAGTCCAACTTGTTTTCGTGGAAGATGTCATTTCTAAAGTTGGCCCTAACCTGCCTTTTAACTCATTAAAGAGGCATTCCTCAAAGTTGCCCTTGACACCTTTCATTTGAATTTCAGAACGACTCGGTGAGTTTTCATCCCCGAAAATGTTTCAGAGTCTTTCCTTTCCCTTTTTCCGTCAAAAGAGATAACCTTTTATCGATGCCCATTCATGTTTAACACGGAATCGGATGGTTATGCATGTACTTGCCAAATTGAATCCCCTTTTCCGTGCTTGCGCTGTGCATAATAAAACTCCGTATGTGCTGTGCACCACACATGTACCCTCATCCCTCCGCTGCGGACCATCAACGTTCTCAAAATTCTGACAGAAGCCTCTGCAGTAGCCTTTTAGCTCTCACGGTCTCTTTCAAAGTGAAATCAGATATCAGAGGAATGGGAAAAGAAAAAAAACTTTTAGTTCCCCGATACCTCTTATCGGAGGGTCTTCCTGACCCCAGCCCACCCTTAGCAGGCGATCTGTGATTTATTCTGCCGATTTCGAGAGGGACTTTCTCATCTCCGGTCCCCTGCATATTCATCCACCCGTCCTCGTACCCCTTCCCATTCCTTAGATGGTCCCTGTCGCTCCCATACCCCGTCCTTCTGTCCCATCTTCCCTCTCCTCTGACACCTCACGCAGTTTCCTCTCGTCAAACCGCGTTGAAAAGTTAAAGAGAGTTTTTAGAGATGAATTAAGATATTAATTCATACTTTTAGGTCATCAAAATTTTTGATAAATGTGTGTTACACAAATCAGGTTTATTTTTTATTAAAAATCATTTAATTAACAAAAAAAATTTAAAAACCACATTATTATAACGGACCAAGACTTGTCAATTAATTTCTCCTAGTCCCATACAGATTCCTAACCCCAAACGGATTGTCCTGAAAATTTGTGATTGCGAACTTAAATAGCTATGAAAATACTTTCAAGATTTAAAACGAAAAACGTGGGGCGCCAGTAATACATACTTGATGCATGAATAAATCACCTAAGCCACTAACAATTTTATTTACTACAAATGATATGAACTGTTGTGTGAATATTCTCTACGGTAGCTACTCCCTACACTCCTTATTATAACCAATTGCATACGCCTCACGTTTTTCGTTTTAAATCTTACAAGTATTTTCATAGCTATTAAAGTTCACAGTCACAAATTTTCAGGACAATCTGTATAGGGTTAGGAATTTGTACGAGGTTATAAATCTGTATGCGGCTAGGAGAAAGTATTTTATACTACCTAGTCCGTTTCAAAAACGTGGTTGTTTAAAATTTTTTTGTTAAGTAAATAATTATTTTCAGCGCTTAAATCTTGTGTGATCATTTCTGAAATGGAAAATTATTATACCTAGAGATCAATAAAATTGTAGAGTTTAGTGGATAATAAGAGTTAATTCGTCAATAGCATCGCATTCGATGAGCCAGGCTTTTCAAATTTGTGTCCACCTTTGTCCCCTGGTGCTAACTTTTTGTGCCGTCCTTTTTCCCTTTGTGCTAACTTAAATATTATTTATTTTTATAATTTTTCATTGTATTATATACGTATTATTATTGAATATTATTGCATCATCATCCAGTTCTGAGTCATGTTTAAAGTTTCAAGTCTCTAGCTCATCGAGAAGTTAGATTAAAGTCGATTTCAAAATTTGTACCGAACACACAGACGGACAAGAAAGCGAGTAGATAAAAACGTGGTAAAAATGGACCACGCCAAATGGCTTGATGGGTAACTTAGATCCTTTTAATCAAATTTCCAAAATCAGAGGAATTCATTAGGTTTCCATACACACAAATTTCAACATAGACAAAAAACAAACGTAGAAAGTGAGGTGTTAGCTGATTTCTCATCTCGAAATTGTAACCGGAATCAATATCAATATCTATTTAATCAATTCTTCGGGCCTTATAAAAGTTCTATTAATCGCTGAATAACTGAAAAATAGCCGCGAACGAAATTAATCTTTCGTGAATCAGCAAAACAATGGGAAGTGATTGTTTGTGGTTATAACGCGAGAATTAGAGAAATACTTAGAGGGAAGCTGCGCTCAGCGAACCTGCCAGAATATGCGTGTGTAAGGAGACTTGGGAAGAGTATTGGCACTGAGAATGATTCTTTCGATAAATCATCTCATATTTGGAAATAGTTATCTGAAATATTTTTCTCATTTATTTTTAATTCTGCGCCTAGAATAAAGCTGTGTTTGCTCTGTGATTGAAGTGATAAGTATTTAATTGATAGATTCATTTTATTCAGACGCGTTCATTTTATTTCCTGAAGTTTAATTGATAGGTTTGCTGTTTTCGTTCAGAATAGGAATGTATTTCAACAGTCCGTCATCAGGCAAGCGTATCCTATTTTTTTCTCCATCTTTTTCTCTGTGAAAGTATATTTAAATTTCTCGCTCGTGAGGATTGGGATCGTAAAAGGCGTGCAGAAATACAGGATTTACATACATACATACATAAATATCAATCACGCCGTTCCCTTCCGGGGTAGGCACAGTCACAAAGTGTCACTCATAAATACATATTTGTACACCTAACTTTGCTTCACTAATTTCCTCCACACTGGCCTATCCTTGCAGACCTCTTTTGCCTCATTTACCCCCATAAACTGCTTCATACACGCCCTCCTGTTTTTAAGACTCCTAGTATTCCTCCTCCTAAGAATTTCCTCAACCAAATTCAACCACAACTTTCTCGGCCTACCTCTCGCACCATTCATTTCACTCTTATATATCTTTTTCGTTATTCGTCTCTCATCTATTCTCTTAAGATGGCCAAACCAACGAAGCACACTCCTTTCATATATGTCCATTACTGAAGCATCTAACCCACATTCAATTATTTCCCACTCATTCCTGACCCTATCCATCCTACTTTTGCCGCAAACACTCCTCAGATAACAGACCCACAGCGTTTAACATGAGTAATCAACGGCAGACTGCCAAATAGCAGGTGAACTTTTGATTGGTTTCGGCTATCGGGAATTTTCATGAAAGGCGTTAAAGTTGGCGGTTATTGCAACACATCTGCACACTTAAGCCCACATAAAAGATGATAAGTTGAATGAAACGTTCCATAATTCAACGGCAAGTGGCATTCTGTAAGTATACACAGATCATGGATGAATTTTTTGTAAACATTTTACAATTTCGTTCTAAGTGCATAATTAAATAAGACACGTTTTTAATCAAAAGTATTTCAAATTTTGCTGCACGATAAGATGAAGATATTCCGATCGCGATCTAACTCCGATAACCGTGAGAATAAATTCCTCGGCTTTATTAAAATGCCCTCTGATGTCGCCTTGATCCTATCAGTCGAGAGGTAACGATATATGCAATAAACTTTTTTGACAAATTCAAGATTTTTTCATGGCTGTTTACGAGCTGTAATATGGTATTGGTAGGAGAAGGTAGATGATCATTCATGATGCTGTGTTTGAATATCAATTTGTTACCAGAAATGAGCCATATGAGTTATAAAACTGACTGTCTCGATTACATTTGTAGCTACTCAAGGTGTCATAAGCTAGTTTATATTAGTGATTATTGTCAAATGCTTAACAATCTGGTGGTGTTACAGAATTCGGTCAGGTATAACTCATAATTAAAACTATGTTCAGGTCCACTATGTTTTATATAAATGTCTACCAGTTTCGACATCTATAGTGTCATTTTTCAAAACAGAAGGAAAAATTACAAATGCGAACATTTGATACTAACTCAAGTGAGAGGAAGTGGGGGAAGGTGATGCGTGGGAGAGAAGGGAATGAGTAATGGAAGTTTACGGGTTTAGAGTAGGACGATGAGGAAAGCGGAAGGAAGATAGGATGGTGATAACATCAAAAGGGGGAAGGGGTGGCAAGAAAGAAGTCAGATTTTAAAGCTGTAGTCAAAATTTGAGAACATTTACATTTCGTCGTATCATTCTAATTCTATTATTAGAATGCTATCAGTAAAACTAAAGTTTACCCTTTAGGGAAGATTCTAACCCAATGATCGTTGAAATTTGACCTTTTATTCAGCTATAGAACTAATCGACGCATTGAACTATGTTGTAATGCATGTACAATATCAATGTTAAATTTGGTTTCCACAACTTCTTTCATATATAGATACATAGTTGAATTTTAAGTAGTAAAAATAATCAGCGTTGTTTGGATACAATTACCTATTTTATGCGAATGAAATGGAGCGTAGTTTAACTTAGCCAAGCTGGTAAACAATGTCGAGATTACCATCCAAATAGGATTGAAATATATTTTATTAACAGTTTGAGGAAACCAGAAGAAATCAAACACATACCCACACAAAATACTTCGGCGCATTAAATATATTAAGATTACACTACATTATTTAAATATAAACATGTGTAGGAAGCTATGAATAAAAAACAATTTTATTCGTTACTTTTTTATGTAATTCAGGCCTTGTGAAAAGGTTTTAGAAGAGAATAGCATTAGGCCTCGTGATCGGTTAAATTTATTACATTAAATTTAATCGAAGAAATTAACCATTTCTTATGCTACTGTTTCCATGTTTCACTCACAGATGCATACTCTCTGTGGTATTTAGATTTTAATGGTATTCTCCCTCTCTTTGATGCATTATGAGTGCGGATAGGGAACAAGGGAAAGCCGCTTAAGGACATGGATAAAAGCGGAACGTTAATGGAATGGGTCATCGACGCAGTGCATGTCTTCATTAAATGGCCAACCAGTATCTAGGGAAGATGTTCCCAGCTACTTCCTTATCAAAGGCAGTAAAAGCATTTCCACTTCGCTGCATCCAATCCTTGGATAATCACATTTCCCCATCGTAAGTGGTTTGAGGCCATAGCTCACCTCTCTAGTTTTTTTCTATCAAGGCGTACGGAGGTTAAAGTGCGTTCTATTTTGAACTACATTTGATGTCGAGGGAAAAAGAAAAATTGATCTTCACCCAATTTTACCAGGTGGAGTGTGGCTATCTAATTACTCAGGCTGAGTCCATTAGAGATTCGCTCAAGTTGTCTTTCATCATTCCTGCCTTTCATGATGACAGAACGTTCAAGAAAACCGTAGGACATTAGTGAGAGGAAAATGCATGTAAAGGTGGATAACCCTATGCTAACAGTTATTCTGTGACCCGCTGTACATAAGTGTGCCTATCAAAAATACCGCAATGCACCAATATTAATTATTCTTCTTTATATAAAAGTATTAGTAGGGGAGACCGGGGATAGTTGGGTATAGGGGCATGTTTGTACATTGAGGATAAGTTGGCAACAAAGTAAGCGAGCTTAAACTGAATCTTGCACCCACCACCATGTTGGTAAACGTGTACTGTTTTAGGAAACATATTTTCAAAACGTTATTAATTATGATTTTCTAACAAGCGTTGCTATGTATCGTAGGAGAATAGTGTTTCCATACGCTAGCACAGTTATTTAGTTGAAAACAATCATAGTTAAAAATTGAAAATTCAAAAGGTCAAAGTGTAACCAACTAGCCCTAGTCTCTCCTACTCACTATATCCCCATGATCGTGAGAAAAATTCTAGAAACCTGAACATTGCCTTTGTTAGGAATTAAAGTGAGATCTCCCAGTTTTATCCATAGCAGCAACTAGGTATAAAAGCTTTTAGAAAGCATGAGCTCCACCAGCAGCTTTCTCAGTAAAAAAATTCAATTTTCTCCCTGTCGTTATTTGAATTTTTTCTCGTTTCTAAGGCTCACACACATTTTACAAAGTTCAACCAAAAATGAACACTCGTTAATCCCTTTCCCAGTGTAGCTCTCCTGTAAGCATGAAGCACTAAGATAAAAAAATCTATGAAATCCCTCCATATGACGGACTTGCTCTGTAGAAATCGTCATAGAAACTACTGAAGTCTCTGGCCGATCAACCCAAATTTTCCCAATATGAGGAAATATTTATCAATCTTCCATCTTGTCATGTAGTTTATCGAAATTTATTTTCAACCCTTGCAATCAACCACAGGAATGAGTTTGTTCCAACACTGGGTATTCCATCGCGAATCTATACGTCTAAAGTACTATTCAATCCCAACTATTTGTTTGCTTCGCTTAAATAATAAAACTTTTAATGATTTCATTCTTTAACTATTATAAAAGAAAGCTAAGGTGCAAAATGTGCGGATTATTTTGCAAAAATATTTTAAATTGAGACATTTTCACCCACAGAGGCCGACTTTACTGCCATTTCAATTAAACTTCAGCCATTTGATTTCAATTTTTGCATTACTTGGCAATTTATGAAAAGGTGATAAGGTAACTGCAATTGACTTTTTTTTCTATTTTATGAGATTTTTCACTTCGTATGAACAGTTTCTGCGTAAATGGTTTTCATACGTACCGAAAAATACTATTTTCGGCATGTTCTACCTCTACATACTACCCCGCAGGCATCTACATGGGCGTGTGGCAGAGGGTGTTAGGATACCAGCTGTGTAAAGATGTAAGGGATAAGGTTTTGGGAGAAGAAATGGTGACGTGTACTATGAGAGTGTATTCAGTGGAGCTCAGTTTTTATTGTGGTGGTTTATTGTGCGCGTAAAGAACGAGTTTTTGTACCTATCTGTTCGGAAGTGTATCTCTCTTATTTTATCGCATCAGTCAGACCTAGAGATGTAGTTAGGCGTCATGATCATATTCTCTGTCTCGCTCTGAAACACTCCATGTCTAAATTTCTCAAGCAAACTAAGCCTTGCATGTCGCCTGAGAGTCTCTTGGCCGACATAGCATGTTTTACCCAGTCTTGCATTTAAAACATACAATGTCGATTTCATCTTGTGAAATGTAGTGTAGGAACGTATAGCATTGTTGTTCATATCAAATGGAAGTCACGTTTTCCTATACGTGATGTAAATTATATGGTATTTTTGTTCATTTGTCCATTTTTGTTCGTCGAAAAACCAACTCTGTCTAAAGGGTACGTTGAAATGGAAATCAATTCTTTCGTTAGTTGCTATATCAAAGACAATTATAGATTTTTGAATCTGAAAATACCTCGGAGTTAAACTAACTAATGATCTCTCGTGGAGCAAACATATTCGGGAAATAACTGGTCAAGCTAATCGTAAGTTGAAATTTGTTAAAAGAGTACTTGGAAAGTGCGGCTATAAAGTAAGAAAAATCATTTACTTTTCCGTTGTTAGACCAAACGTTGAATATGCTGCCAGTGTTGGGGATCCTCGTGAGGTAGGCTTAAAACAGTTTGGAACGCGTGCAGAGAAGATCAGTAAGGTAAGTGAAAAGCCGTTACGATAGTCTTTTTAATGTAACTGACCTCTTGCAACAACTTGGATGGGAATCACTTTCAGATCGTCGTTTGAAAATTGGACTTATCTTTTATGTAAATTTGAAACTCATTTAATTTTCAACGAAGTTATAAATATCTTATAAACTCCAACATACTACATTAGATCAGATCATGAGAACAAAATAAGGGAAATAGATTTTAGAACAGTATGGTTTAATATGTCGTTTTTCCCGCCATCGATAACGGACCATAATGGCTGCGTTAAGACTTAGAAGTAGGTTAGTTGACAGGTAGTGTAGCTGATTTATTCATATGCCCACTAGTGCATGTTTATAAATCCGCCGAGTAGTTCTAACACCATGTTTTGTATGTTCCTTGCATGACTCTTGTGTCACGTTTAATTAGTTACATCGTCGATTGGTTTGGTAGTTTATGTAGTATTTGTAGCATACCCATGGGGTGGTGCATGCTGATAAAAGTTAATTTCTTCACTGCAGTACACGTTCGTCATAAGTCACCCCCTATCAAACACACTCGAGTTAGCTTGTAGGGTAATACATATATGGATGTCTGTACACATTGTCTGATGCACAAAAATATATGTTGTGTGTCTTATTTGCTCAAATTTTTACAGATGTGAACGCGGATTTACATATTGTTCACATACGATCGCAATGACTGCTCTGGTTTGATCTTCCCTTAATCTCACCTTCCAGCCATTTTCCTTTTAAGGTACCTTTCCTTTTTTCATGATAGTAATTACTCTTTCCATGGATTACAGCCTTAATGCGGTGAAGGGACTTGCGCATTCCTGTAGCTATACTGGTGGAAGTAATGATAATTTCTCTCAAAGGGATGGCCCATTAAAGAAAAGCTGAAGGGTAGGAGCGAAACACAAGGTAGATTACGTTATTATATCACGGAAAAAAATGTCGTTGAGAACTATCAATCTGTTTTAAGAGGAATGAAGCGATATATGAATTTTGGATATTGATAAAGGTAGGGAAGCTAGAAAATGTTAATCCGGAAATAGAAAAAGGTGCAATAGACTTTTTGACGACGAGGTATGAAGTAGGAAAAGCAAGGATAACTGGAATGATAGTACTATGGTATCATCCAGTAGAGGAGATGAGAGTCGGCGTGGAAAAGCTGTGGTGTTGAAGATTAAATTGGGAAAGAGGGTAGTAAACACTGAGCTGGGGAGTGACAGGATTTCTAGAAAATTCCACTTTGTTAGGCGAGATATTGTAGAACAGCATTGTAAATAATATACAAATTGAACTGAAAATTGAGACGAAGGCTATAAAACACATTTCATTATTGCAACCTCCAAATGACAAAAAACTACAATGGATAACGCTTTTATGCTTAGGAAAAATTTCCTACGAAGGAGCTAATCGTTTTTCAGTGATAAGTATCAAGTTCTTTTCTTCACGCCAAAAACTCTAGGAACTGTTTTCAACAATACTGAGAACTCGTTTGATCCCATGCTAAAATCAGGTGTATGCGAACTTAAGTGTGACTCATATGGTGGTGTGTATGTGGGACAAACTGGGAGGAATTTTGCAACTCGTGTGTCCGAACACAAAAGGTGTTTGGTGAGCAGTGACCCCAAATCTTATTTTGCCAAATACTTAAGCTCAGCACTCCACATTCAATGTGGAAATTCTTTGTTTCAAAATGACATTGTTTAGATATTTTGTAACAGTGGGAAATAGTTAAAAGATAAAGAAAGAAAGTCAAATTGTTAAATGAGAATGAGTCTCTTTGTCACTCCCCTATTTTGGATACCATTATAACATAACCTTACCTCCTCCCAAACCCCATTTTCTCCCACATCTCTTCTTTTATCCTTTCTTAGTTTGACGTAGGTCCGGTATCATGACGCACTCTGTTTGGACGAAAAAAGTATCCTTTCCTAATCATGATTTAACATCCTTCCCCTCCTATCCTTCCTTCCACCCCGCCCAACCACTTTTAGTTGGGAATATATCTAATTATATGTCTGGAAATGTGGAAAAAGGGTTGAACCTCATGATTATTGCTTGTCAGTTGAAACACGTGTTGTAAGAGTTGGAATTAAATTAGACTGTACGATATCTTTTGTGAATCATTTGGGATTACTAGTGGTTGAAATTGAAGTACGGCAATTTTTGTACGTCTAGTGGCATATCGTTATATAGCTGAAGGTACGATGCATGCCCGTCTCATGTAGAGCACAATGGTTGTTGAGGGCGGCGAGCCTCGCAGTCAGGCGAGTGGAATGACGGTGAGCAAAGTGAGGGCGTATTTTAACCACCGCATCTAATGACGAAATGTTGGGGTCACCACCACCGTAGTCAGCGTTTTGCGCATTTAAAGTGACCGCGGGGAAATGGCGCGGAGACGTGAGTTCGTGCCGGGGGCCTCGTGGAGACTGCAAAGCCACCAGCCCGGAAGGTTGTGGCTTGCCTCCGTACTTCCGGCTTTGCTGTGCAAATGAAAATCACAGACAGGAAGAACAAACTTATAGAGCATTTCTAATTCAAGCCCATGCCGAATAAGGGCTACTAGAAGTGTAGGGTATAATGGCTTGTAACTGTAAGCAAATTGACACTAGGAAGATATACACTTCAAGCAAACTATGAGAGCTATTTTCATTAGAATGGGATATCTTCAATATTTCATCAATTATTTATGTAGTTTTAAGTCAGCATTTCCTCATTCGTCTGATGGAAAATATAATTTGCGTCTATATACCAATTTTAATTCTAACATTTAATAAATAGGCAGTGTTTTATATGTATGTAACAAAGGAAAGAAGTGGATCACTTGGAAAATTTTGGTATCACACCTAATGTTCAGATTTTTTAGCAAACTGTTAAATTAGCTTAAGCAAACAATGAAGTGACTTCGTTTATTCTGCCCTTAAAAATCAGGCCCGTTTCAGAAGGTTGGACTGACTGTAAAATAAGGGTATCATTGTTAGCAATATTTTGCTTGCGTGAACAAATATTGTCCACCAGCGAGTGATAGAGGAACTTCGGGTATATGGATTACCGTTTATTTTTGTAGTTGTATATCCAAATTTAACTCATTCTTAGCTATCTTTTACCTTTTATCATAAGCTTCGACTATTTAGTATTTAATATTTGTGTTTATCTCAGTAAAATTTGAAACATTTGCCACTGAGAAAAAGTTTAAATAAAAATTTGCACTTGGAGGGTAATATGGAATGGTCGGGAAATATGGAATAGGGTGGTAAAAATGTAGATAATCATGTAAGTTTGAAAAAAAATTATTGCATACAAAACGCATTTGTAGGATTGCTTTCAACTTGAAATCTCAAAAGAATTACTTTTTAGTAATAGAATAATATATTTATCTATTTGCACAAGTCACAAATATAATCCTCCTTCTCAGCACCTGCACAGTCAAGGTGGGCCCACATTTTACAAACAACGCATCTAACCCAAACTTCTCCTCTTCTATCGTCTGAAAACTTTCCTTCACAGAACAAACATTCTGCATCATCATCTGTTGGTACAGAAGATGGTTGTACAAAGTCCAATTGTGATGAAACGTCTTAGTGAAAACGTTCGTCACTGCCACTGGAAGCGTCCTTAGAAACAAATTCTAATTTCTGGCAAAGTTTTTTTTTCTATGGCTTGAAGCTCCCTTGTTTTTTCCTTTGATCTGAGTTACAAGGACCAATTTTGTTGCTTTTCTTTTTTCCTTTTTTATTAATGTGCTGTTGCTTACCGTTTTTGTGTCGGGCAATATGGAATACCTAGTATTTCAAAATGCCCGACACACCATCTTGGATTTCAAAACATCACAACAGAACCAACTGTAGCCATAGCCAAAAACCGAGCAATACATAACAATCTACAACTCTTTAACTTAATAAATTGCTTAGTTTTAATCACTATTGTACATTTTCAATAATTATTACATATTTTCGAAAACTTACCAGCAAAAATGTTGTGAAACAACGAAAACAATTTTTCTGCGCCGTAACTCACAATGTGCCTCGAAACGAACTGGACTCGCTACAGAGCATTATGGGCACATGTTGAAGTAGTTTATGCGTCTCCCGCTTATTTACGCCAATTGACGAATGAGAAATCACGGTGTTCCATATTTCCCGATTATTCCATAATACCCGAAGTTCCTCTATTTACATAATCCTGAATTCCCATCTGTGTTTCTCACAAGTCAGTCGAAATCACTAACATTGAGACCAAAATGATCATAAATTTGGGGAAATCTTATAATCTATAGCATTAGGTCATGTTAGTTTTGTAATGAATCTAATATAAGATGCGTATTCTCCCAAAAATTGAATGGCGTAAACAAAAGAGACACTCGCTCAAGGTTGTTTTGTTCTGCTGATGTTTAGGGCCGTATTAAAATATTTCCCCAGGATTCCCGTTTTTACTTTAATTCTTCCAAGAATATGCATTCTACTTTGCGTCGATTATTTGGATAATTTCTTCATCCATAAAATCGAGAAAATGAGTTCAATAAATAGGAGTGATTGAACTATTTGGATAGAGAGAACCAGGTAATCTTTAGGATCAAGAACATATAAGAAAAATACCAATCCGTTGGTCTTGGAGGAAATAATTGTTTGCGAGTAAGATTACTAAATTAAATTTAATATATAACATTTAGTCTTATTGGTCCCGCTGGCGGAGGGGTGAAGTCTTAGCCTGATAACCTGAGGGTCGCGGGTTCCAATCCCGCTTGTGTCATTCACTGCCAAGGACATGGGTGTTTGTGTTCAGCAAATGAGATAATTGCAAGCGAGGACTGTACAGACCTAAAATCGCTCATAATAATTACAAATTAAATTGATTCTTTTCTTACTGAATGCATTGATTTAGCTTGATTTCATGGAAAGAACGACGAAATTCAAATTAGAAGTTCAGATACTAGTTGTAATAAAGAAAGACTAAGGACCAATGAGGAAAGTCTGTCGATAGTAATTGTTAGTGGAAATAGGAAATTGTTCGCAGATATTTTAGGGAGTCTTTAAATGAGTTTCGAGGAAACGAATGTATAGTGCAGATAATAAGAATATGTTGGAATTTGTGTAAAAACGGATATTAAGAAAATGGAGGAGGGAGGAAGCGGTTTCCTTTTTGAATGTGACCAAGAGAGTTTGAAAGAATGACAAGCCAAGGATGGAAGTTGTACGAAGAGTATCTGCTGATGAAGCATATTAAGTACAACTACTTTTTGGAGTCCATTGCAACTAACAATAATCAGTAAACCACTGTATACTCGTAACAATATTATTGCATTTAATTGGTAGTTTCAGGTGTAACTTTATGGAATTTTTAACATAGTGATGTAGTAATATATAAGCTAAAATTTCACGCTTAACTTTGTGGAAAGGCGACACATGAAATAATTTCTCACTTTGTACATTCCACACTTTTCATCCTACCCCCTTTCCTCTCAACAAACCAATGGCCTCTTTCCCCCTTCACCTTTCCCCCAATTTCACTTCCCCCACCCACCTTCCGGTTTGAGTATATAAGGACACTAAAATAAGGGACATACGTTGAAAATTGCATTGCATGTCGAAACCATGACGAAAACAAAAAAGTGAGGAATGTGCTAAGTGAGATATTATTTTATAATGATGATAACTTGCCTGAAGATGCCGTTGATCGTCGAAATATGGGTAAATAAAATTAATTTAATTATATAATAATTAATTTAAATAAAAATATGTGGAAAAACGAAGGTATAATTTTTTGTAATTACGATTGCATTTATTTCAATCAACGTTCATCCATACTAAATTAATTTTGCGTCCAAAATTTCCCAGTACTTAGGCAGAGATGCTCTTAGGCTGTGATAATCACCTATTCTAATTTGCCATGTCGTCATTCTAGTCGAGCTTTTCTGTCATTTATGCTAAAAACTGGGAATTAATTTTCACCATCACACCGTTAAACACTATCACTATCTCCTGGGTATGTCTCTTCCTTGAGAGACGCCAAATACCAGTGGACTGAAAATCCCCAATTTCACCCTTTAGCTCAAGGGGGGTCGGGATTGCGGGGATTGGTGGGAAATCAGGGAAATAGAGGATATGGGGTCAAATCGAGGAAATTGATTATCCGGGAGCGCTATATGGGAGAGAAAATTGAAGATGCTAAGATTTTTGGCTCCGGCGCTGGGGGAAAGGAGGAGGAAAATTGGAGGAAATGGCACGTTAAGAGCATTCCAGAAGACGAGATTAGTCGGAGAGAAGACGTCAGAAGGGAGGAGGATCAAGACCGTCGGAAGAAGGTTTTAGTGGTGTTTCTATGGTGAGCCGGAAGGACTTGAGACGGAGGATGATGTTAGGAGAGTTGACGGTGACATCTTGCGATGGCTGGGAGGATATTGAGGGCGAGGTCATGCCAGACTCTTTAAACAGGTCATAAGTTATTCCGTTCCAATCCTAAGTACTAGAAATTTCCAATTTAGGTCTATTTGTAAAGTCTCTCCACGGTAACGTGACAGATAAATTCCTCTGATTAACAAAACATTTAGTAGGCACGAGTCTATCCCTCAAAAGCTTTCCACTCTTCACGATTAACCGCAAAATCGTTAATTGGTAAATTAACACATCAAGCTCGAATTAAGGATTTTCCCCAAATTGCATGGAAATAAATCTGACCAGTATCGAACCTAAATAAAAGTATTCATGAGAAATTAATGAATATCCTGTCCGTGGTTCATCGGGGAATTTCGAGTAACTTTTCTTTTACACGCGAATAAATTATGTACGAATAATGTCGAAAACTGTAATGCCATTTAATGGAGAGTCTGTCAATCTTCTCTCAATAAATTTTTCACTCTTTGCTTCATAGTGACTCATAAAAGAAAGAATCGCGAGAAAATGGTTTTATTTTAGGAAATAACAACTGCTATACATTTACACTACGAGGTGGGCGACCTGCCGAGCAGCCTCTCAGTCTTAAAGACGGCAATCGGTCCCTTAATTGCCTGCCGAAATATTTTTGACATGTCCGTTCGGACGACGAATTCCCTCGTATTGTTTTCTTGATCTTCTTCCTTGGACGCTACAACCCTCCATGGGTTTTGGTCTCTTCCCTTTGCCTATTTTTTTGACTAGTTCTATCCAAATAACTATACATACTCATAATAGAACTTGTATAACATCATCCTTCCATCTTATCCTGATTCTTCTTCTTGGTCTACTTCTACCTTGTGTCCATTCAAAAATTCTCTTAGTCGTTCTAATATCTGCCATGCATGAAACACATCCCAACCACCGGATTCTTTGTGATTCTAAGAAGCGCTCTATAGTCTCTCATTTTATAAGCTCATTTAGTTCTACATTTCTTTTGACTCACCGTACACCTCAGTCCTGTGTTGGTGTAAAAATTCTTCTTGGTATTTTCTTTTCGAAAATTTTCAGTTTTTTATGCTTTGCTTCGTCTGCATCCATGCCTCACATCTATTCGTTACAATTTTTCTTATTGCTGCCTTATAAATGTTTAGTTTTGATTGCATTAGCTTATTTAGACAATTAAAGCTTAGTTGTTCCTCTAGTTTATATACAGATACCTGTTACCAGGAGATATTTTCTCTAGCATTTCATCCGAGATTGTATTATGTTCTCTCAAGGTGGACCTAAGATATTTAAAGTCACTTACATCTTTAAATATTCTATTATTACATTTCAGCGCACCCATATTTTGATCTTATCCCCTAACTTAAACCATATATTTCGTTTTTTCCACCTTTCACCATTAAGGTAGTTTGGGCGTGATAATCCCTAGTCATAATGGAATTCTTATTCGAAATGTACGTTTTGATATAACCAGCTGTAGGGCATATGATTAAATATTGCATTATTAATGGTGCAATAATACAGTTTTCTATGACAGAGTTTATAAGCAATTAAATGGAAATATCTAAATAAGTCTTTAATTTGACTCTTTTTTCGCGCGGTACGATTAATACGCCTTCGAAACGGAAGGTTTTTTCATGATCCCGGAGAAGTTTTTGCGGTGACAATTATATTAATTAAAAAAATGATTGAGAAAACATAAAAACTACACACTGTTCATTTTTTGACAAGATCTAGGTGTTAGAAATACCTCACATTTCAAATAAGGTCTCTCACAAGTGCATACATTTTCCATTTAAAAGGGCTGGCTTTTTATGTCAAAAATCTGGGATAGTAAATCAGCAAGAGGCTAATATATTGGTATCTTTGGAATAGTGAGATATTTTTCTTTACCATCAAACCAAATTCATCGATTTCTAGGTGAAATGATATTTCGCCCAAACTTTCTTAAATCCATTTTCTTTATCTAATCAATCGAAATGTGAGTGGCGTATGGTGAAAGAATAATGAATAGCCATTCAGAGTTCAAGAAATTTATGTTTCCTCCCGCACAGCTTCAAATTTCAAAATGATACTTATGATGGATATATTAAAAGAGCCATCTTCAATTCAGAGGGAAAATCCTTGCTTGATGGGCAGTGACTTTTTTTCAAACTTTAGAAAATGGTCTCCTTTAGGTTTCATAAGAAAGTATTACTCAGTAGGGTTGGTCTCACCTCAGGGCTCATACCTGTAAATATGCGATGATAATAGACTGCGACCTGTTCCACTGGGCTTGAGGCATCCGTTCAATTATAAAAAGGTCGAGGTTCCTGCCTACGTGGGCAGAACTTTAGTCCCTTCTCGTCCGCAAAACAGAGCAAATTCATATTTATGGCTCCGACTGCTCCTCCTATCGGAAAGGAAGAGACTGGAAACCCCATGTGACAGAACTGGCCGGGTAAAAAGAAAAAGAATTTTTTTCCCGAGCTATGTTATTTTTCTGTGTCTCGCCGGAGTTGCACCTCTCGAGTCATTGGACGCTCTAAATCAAATGAAAAAAGTTCTGGGCTTACTTCGATGTTACCTCAGAGGTGAGGCATCCTTTCCGACCAACGCACGTCTTAAATAATGCACCTAGTTATTTATAATGCTCCGTAGATATCTGGTCTGGGAGGCCAGAAAAAGTTCTGTCTTTCATTGAGTGCGCATTGTGGAATTACATGCTTCGAGTCACCGGTTATAATTCAAGGTTGACAATTGCACAAGTCCTTGCTATGGACTAAATAATTATACATAACACTGGATACTTAGGTTAAACAAAAAATACACTCACGCATGTATTCAATGTGAATAATGACTGAAGGAAGTTAAATTGTAGAAGAGTACATCACCCTCGGAGAAGGTTCCTGGGTCGCGGGTTTGAGCCCTGTCTTGGAGGGTTTGCTTTCATCCAGGCCATTGGTACTTGCGAGAATATCGTCGTTTTTCACATTATGAAACCCCATGTCGTTTCTGGGTTGTAGGAAATAAATGTATGAACATCTTCCTCTGATATTTTTCAATCAAGTAATTGGAAATGCAGTGATATTTTCAACGAAGTGAATATCAGAGACGATTCGATACATCTGAAGCCCATGCAATCAAAATAATAATGTTTAAATACTCCGACAGAGAACGCTAACAGCATAATATCTCTGGTTAAATCGGGGAGTAAATTTAGGTAGCCATGAAGGTAACACTGAATTATGGTTACCGTCGTTTACAAAAGAGGTTATGCACACAGATATAAAGGAAATACAGCATTTTGAAATTACAGTACATGTATCAAATAATATTACAGTTATAAGAAAACATCCTCTTGACTTTCTTTAGTAAACAACGTTTGTATCGCTTAACAAAGATCGTATATTTTTCATTGTTGTGTTTAGGATTTTTTAATTAAAACATGAAACAGGTAATGCATTTTACACTTTAGGTTCTATGTACAAAATACCTACATCATTTGATCATGTGAATAACGTCAGGTTCGGCTTGGGTAAGGAAACACTTGCTTTGCGTCGGGTGTTGGGAGAAGGATTGTACAAAAATAACCATTATTATGTAACGTGATACTTGATTGTTCGATGCAAATGAGCAAGTTCTGTTTGATGTTTGAAATATAAGCGCGCTTAATTTTGGACCTGTCAGAAAATGTAACGCAGTAATAGGAAATTCGCTCCCTTTGTGACAAACTATACTACCTCGTTATGAGGGTGCTTTCAAAACATTGGGTTCGGTACGAAGCTTGAAAGTAGCAATATTTGAAGAATATACAATTACCTGGAATATCAAGATGAAAGTCGACGCACGGAAAGAAGGACGAACCATTTTTAGTACGAAATTAGATACATCGGGGGATGACACATTTTTAAAACGCACGCTAATTACACCTTGCGCCCATTTGGCTCGATCTGAGTAAGAAATTGACAGAAGCAGGATTACACCGATGCTTATTTCTCCGAGACTTGGCTTCAAAATGGAAAGCTTCAAAGCGTCCACGGTGATAAAATGATAAATCGAGACAGCTGCGCCGTCATGTAGTAATCAATTAAACTTTGTCGCGTGTCATGGCCTGTTGCAAACTGCACACACCAAGAAAATGAACAATATGTTGAAGGTATTCCCATTGTACGCCTGGAAGGCTATAAATCTGAGGCTAAAGCTAGCATATTCAGTTCATTCCATATCTTCCATCCCCGTTAATCATGGTATTTCAATTCCTTTGGCTCCTTGGTATCCTATTTTGACGACATGCATCTCTATTTTTTGCAAAGTGCAAGAAGTAGGGTTCTGTGGAATATTGATTGTGATCACAGATGAAGCATAAATATACATTTATGAACACAGCTTTGTTTTATCTATAATATTAGTCTATCCAATTTCAGCAACAACTTCCAAATGTCTGCTTCTAAAACTTTGAAATTAATCTAATATTGATTTGAATAATCATCCAACCAAAATGTCCATTTAACATTAAACAAAAAAATTAAAAGAATCGAATTACGGCATCATACCAGAGAGAGAAGAGGTCAACTATTCCATAAAGAGGTTAATCGATTCCATTCCGTTTCGGAATCGCTTTTTTTACTTTTGAAAGACTTTTTTATCAAAGGATAAACGTTTTGAAACTGCTCAAAATTTCCCCACGAAAACGCTTTATTATGGCCCAAAATATACCTGATTCACATTAAAAAGGTTTCGTTTCCGTGTTCAATTTTTTTCCTATCGTTAAAAATACTTTTGCTCTATAGTTGGTAATTAGCTAAGTTGGGATTTGTATCATCACAGGTGCATGGTATCAAAGGTTTCACGTCGGCTTTAAGAAACTCCATCCTCTAGGTTGGTACTTTTTAAAACTTAATAATGCATATATCACTGCGTTTTGAGAAGGCAGTATTAATTTAAAAATCAAAGAACATAAAGACATTTAATAAAGATCGCTCAACATCATCAAGGATTTCGGTACCATTTTGAAACCATTTCTCAATTACTTTTAGAACCATCGCATTTATTGGAGATGACTATCAACCATGAATCTGTCGGTGTAGACGTTTTTGAACTACTATTGTCAAGTTTTAAGTTCTTGCTCCAGGCACGTAACTCTTAGAGGTTTATAGAGGTTTTATTTAAGGACGTATAACGCAACAAACGTTAACTGTTAGCTCGTGACGCCGGAAAATTTTTTCTATAGAAATATTAGGTGCTTTTTTCCGTATGCCAAACAATAAACTATTTGTTACCGTTTTCAAACTGAGGGGAGAACGTGAAGAATCAAGTATTGAATCATTAAGAATGCTTTTAAAGTTTAGCAGCTTAATATGCTCTCCATTTCCAGAAAATGCAAAAATGATCAAGTTTGAACAATTTTCTGTGAGATCAACTTTTTCTATAAGTTTGAGATTCATTACGTGGCAAGATATGAGGCAAAGGCAAGAAATGATGGATAAGGATTGGAAGTCACTGGTGGAAATCAGGAGGAAGCATAGCAAAGTGATAAGGTAAGCAAAATGGGGATATCATGAAGCCCGTGGTAGATGGAAGGTGGTAGGGAAGAATTTCCACACCCAGCCAAAGCTACCTGAATACCAGTCCTACTGCTTATAAGTTTGATTATTAGTAATAATAATAAAACTGCCATCCCTAAATATGGATCCAAATTGCCTTACCTACACTCTTCATATCTCCCTTACTGTAATTCTTGTTTTTGGTTAGAAGGGAAGACGCTCACGCCTATGTTTTTTAGATTTTCTAGAGAGTGGTAAAATGGTACAACCTGGATATGATGCTGAAAGTCCTCAAATTACATAATCTTGTATAAAACTTGCTCCAACTTATTCGCTTTCTACTATAACATGAGGCTTGGTCTATACAATTGAAAAATTTCATTGACATGCTTCGAAGTATTAAGAATAATTCTTCAACCCCCCTAAATAATGAGTTTTGAATAAGTAAAATTGATGTGATGTGACTTAGGGTAGTTTGAGCAAAATATCATTTCACTTATAAATCAATGAATTTGGTCTCATTTTAAAGAAAAATATCTCACTCTTCCAAAAATACCAAAATATCAGCCCCTCACAGAACTACTTTCCGAGATTTTTGATGGAAAATACCAGCCCTTTTTACGTGAGAATGGTACGCTTATGCACTCCAGAGAGACCTTATTTTAAAAAAAATGAGGATTTATGACAGCTAAATCTCATCAAAAAATAAACAGGGTGTAGTCTGTATGTTTGCTCGGCTAGTTTTGAAAATAAATCACATTGTCACCGCAGTAATTTCTTCAGGATCACAAAAAACCTTCCGTTGTGAAGGAGTTTTAAACGTACCGCGCGAAAAAATGAGACAAACTAAAGATTTATGCAGACATTTTTATTTAATTACTCGGAATTTTAGTCAAATATTAGTAAATCTTTGTACCATTTATTGTACAATATTTAATCCAAGCCTCTTACAGCTGCTGAATCGAAACGTATAATTCGAATATCGTCTCCATTAATACTAAGGAACTATCTCGCTCAAATTACCTTCAATTTCGTCCATCCCTGGCCTGAAATATTCTTGGCATGAAAGTGTTTTTATAACCTAAACTCTTAGATTGTTTCCTCTTCCTTCGCCACCCACCATTGGCATGGTTTTATTATCCACCACTACTCTGAGTGAGTTCTTTCCTCAGATAAATTCAAATGGCTGATTGCGGCTCTTGCCACGAACCTGTGACTGATAATATGTGCCGAGACGGACTTGAGAAATTCTGAGAAGTCGGGCCATTATTCAGATAAAACGTTTTAAACCTATAAACTTGAAACTTGCGTTGAGGAACTCTCGAGGGTTCTCCTTAAGTCCATTCACGGGTAAACAAATATGGAGCGAGCCTTCAACTGCATCTAAAGTTTCCCCCTCGAAGTCCAATGAGGGCCTGACTTCAGAACTTACTAGCTTGAAGTCGATTTTTCAACTTGGAAGCCAGCCGAAAGTTGACCCTTCTTGACTGCGAGAAACAAAGTGAATATGAGGTCCATTTTGATCGTCATGGAGTGTAAACTGGCTGCACTACGGAAAGAGCGCATATCTATCAAAAGTTTTATTGCCGTTACAGTGGAATGGTGAACTGGTGTTGCTGAGAAATGCCATTTAATCTTTAAATCTTTTACAGGTACGAAATTTCAGCCACTTTTTCTTTCAGCTACTGGTTGCTAAATAGAAAGATAAGAAGTTAGAAGGTTGGGCAATTGGCATGGCTCATTATTTAATTATTAAGTATCTATGTACATCTATATATGAACCCGCGAGCCGCTGCATGGGTGAGTGACAGGGGGTGTTAGGATACCAGCCGTGTTTAGGATAAGGTTTTGGAAGGTGAAATAGTGAAGCGTGGTTTGGGATTGTTTTGAGTGGAGCTCAGGTTTTATTTTGGTCCCTTATTGTTCGTGTAAAGGACCAATCCGTGCACCTATCTGTTTGGCTATGCGTCTCTCTTATTTTATCGCTTCTTTCGGACCTAGAAATGTAGCGAACTATGGCATGGCCCTTAATGGCTGTGGTCTTTAGATCACGGTGAATGGTGAAAGACATAAACTCCTAACTGCATTTCTACGTTTTCAAAGAACTACAGAACTGGCCGCGTAGTAACTTTAACGAAGTCACCCGCTAGTGATCACACAATTGTGTGAAATTCACTGTGGGAAAATCATTCGCTTGGACTGGGAATCGGACCCAGATCCCTCGATTTCGTGATCAATGAGATTCACAGTGGAAGAGGGCGCCTGGGTAGTTTAATTGGTTAGAGCACTCGGCCCGAAATCGAGGGATCTGGGTTCGATTCCCAGTACAGGCAAACGATTTTTCCACTGTGAATTTCTCACAATTGCATTTCTACGGGCACAAATATCAACGTCTCTATACGAATTTCTTCTCAAGCTTGGCATACTTCATTCCTCTGCGTTCCAGCCATTATATATGTTCCCATTCTGACACTCCTCTGCTTATCCAACGAACTCTCCTCTACCACTACCTTCGGCATCCTCATAACTCGTTTTAACCACATAATCTTCCTCCTCCTAGTTTCCTCCAGCAGCTTCCTCTCCAAAAACACCACGCTTAGCGCACAAATAGTGCATGCCTATCAAAATTTTTACGGTCATAAGAGAGGATTCCATTCCAGAAGATGAATCCATTGGTATTACAGAGCAATGTCAATATTTAAATATTTCAACCAATATAGCTCACGCCTACTCACGCAACTGGTGACTAAAACCGCCTACTGGCCAGTTGCAGGAACGACACATTTGTATTCTATAAAGCTATGGGTCTCATAAGCCATGGCAACTTAATGGTTAAATTTATTGGTTTCATAAATTAAGGAATGGAGATCTGAGTTATATAAAAAAGGCAAGATGGCGGATGCTCAATGAACCACTTGGAGACTTAATAACTTGATAAAAGAGTTGTTTTGACACAAATGACCGGTTTGTTTACTCTTACTGACTAATTATTATCTGCATTAGCAATTATTCATAGGATGATTTTACACTTTCCCGGCGAATAACATTTGTGTAAATTTCTCGGGCTCGCCACCGGGTAAGAAATTCATAGGCAGCCGACGTTTCGGGTTCCGACTCGTTACCCATTCTCAAGGCTACTAAGGCTACTTGAGTAGCCTTGAGAATGGGTAACGAGTCGGAACCCGAAACGTCGGCTGCCTATGAATTTCTTACCTGGTGGCGAGCCCGAGAAATTTACACAAAAAAATATTCATCGGCTAATAATAGATTAATTATTAACTGCATTAGCAATTATTCATAGGCTAAACTTTCGTAAATGTTATCCGACGGTAGAAGATGAGATAAAATATTCGAAGCCATTGAATATTGGTAAAGAAGTGGTAAATATGGCACAAATGACCGGTTTGTTTACTCTTACTAATTATTATCTTAGCAATTACTAGCATTAGCAACTATTTAGAGGCTAAACTTCCATAAATTTTATCCGGCGGTAGAAGATGAGATAAAATATTCTAAGCCATTGAATATTGGTAAATTAGTTATGTAGCTAGTAGATGTGTTCCTGCAACCCGAATATTTATATGAGATCTATAACTTTATGCATCTCATAACTATTGATTCCATAACTAAATGATCTTGCAACCGGCCATTAGGCACGCATTCTTTATCATTCATAATATGTGGTGATTGTTTATGTCTCATATTAGTCGTGTAATTTGTGTTTTAAACTAGACAAACCCATGGATTTAGTTACGCCCTAATTTGTAGCGAGTTGCCCGAGGACCTGATAAGCGGCAAAAAATTTACTTCTGTGAATGCGCATCTTTCGCCTCTTCGGAAGACTCGTTATTGAAAAATTTTAGCTATTTATCTCCGCCAGCAGCTTCGTTTCCTCTACTGCAATACCGATACTTCTTCGTATTTCTTCCTTCCCGCCATTTGAACCTTCTCCACCTGAATATCAAACACGAAGGTAAACGAGTGATTAAAAAATTCGCGAACCTACACTGAAAAAAGACGAGTAGGAACCTTATGGTGGAGTCCTATTAGAAAAATAAGAGCCAGATGTATCGAAATTTCTTTGAAATTATGGATTTCTTGTGAAAATAGGGGAGGGAATATGGATTCTGACAAGCTGACCTAAGGAGCCAATGCGAAATTATTAAAGAGGGGAGTTGCTGTGAAGAGCTATCTGGGTGTAAGGAACTTATCAAATGTGATATAAGAGAATTATTAGCACTAGCGGAAGGCACCCACTGAAACTCTACGGAGAAGAAAATATTGATCATAACGTTTATCTCGCAAAAATATATCGCCTCTATTTGCCGTTCAAAGCGAAGAAGCTAATAATAGTGCTTTTCCAAGCTAAATACCTGGTCAACATTGTTATCTGACTTGATATTGGATTGTGTACTGTTAAAGGCCGTCCATTATGTTAGTGCTTAGGTTAACCGTTGGTGGTGCTGGTAGCGCGCATTCAAAACGTGCATGTATCCGTTTATTTCTTCTGATCAAACGGATCAAAACGGACCGAAGATATGCTTCTGTTTGGAACTGTGCATTGTTTCCATGTATCGGTTCTTCAATTTCACCTTTGTGTATGTATATATACAATATATATATATATATATATATATATATATATATATATATATATATATATATATATATATATATAGCGAGAAGGTTTCTTTGTGACCGCGATGGATCATTACTCTCTCCTCGTCTAAAATGCCTCATTTGATAATTAGGTCGTCACAAAATAAAATCTTTTAACTGTAGCACTTTTTCAAGTCCTCTCGAGTTTCGCCTTTTTCTTCGTGGTAAATAATTGGGCAGCATTAATCTTCGAGGCGCCAGGCGGTGATATATTGAGAATGGCAAGAGCCATTATGCGTAGGATTACTTGGCAATATTTCAATTCCCTTCGTAAAAAGTCGCCCGGCAATGGCGGCGGCGGATACAGCCGTTTCTTGCGGCGGTGGCGTCACACTGACAAGCCTTCCCTCGCGCTCCATCACGCCCAACACCTTCACGATGAATGAATTCTAATTGCCGCTTCGCGTAATTGCCTCCTCTGATGATTCATGGGCGCCAGAGAAATATCTCGCGCAATGGTGTTTCAATCCGTAGAGCTGTTTTATTGTAGTTTAAAGTTGTCCCCGTAACGCTCGTCGTAAAATAATATCAATTACTTAATTTCGAGCGATTAATCTCACAGTATGGGCTCAGCAGAATTAAATTCTCTTGCATAAATCACTTTTCCATCATATTAACTCAAGCGTGGTAACTACTTAATACTCGAGAGAGCTTCCTATCAGGTGTAGTTTTAAATACAATCTCGCCCGGGACGATTTTGTGAGAGCCTTGAGAGAATATAACCCCCATCCGCTTCTTAATAGAACGAGTCTGTACTATAGGTGCTTTTGTTTGAAGGCGGCAAAACCTTTTTCCTCAGGCGTGCATCGTTTCAAGTGACAATTATTCGCGAAGCAGTGACGTTAATTGAGTCTAATCGCGTACACGAGGCTTACAGTTTCAGTCTGAATCAAACAACTGAGGCTCTCTCTCTGAAAATTTATCCTTAAAGTCCAAGGCCTATTAATTTTCCTCCCAGGTGGAATAGTACACGGTCTTTTATGGCTAAGGCTTCCCCTGAGTCGTTACTCCGTACCTTCCCTCGTGGTACACAGGATAATTATACCGCTAGCGTAGATTAAAAAGACTTTATAAGGGGGGTTTTGTCTGGAAAATCTCATTGAACTAACATCTCAGTAAACTCGAACTCAGTTAATGAAGCGTTTAAATTTAGTACAGCCGTATATTCACCAATACAACTCTTTGATTACTCATTATACTCCCCTAACTTCTAATTAAGTATATTATTTATTTTCCTATTGTTTGGCCGGGCTTTCACTGCACAAACCCCCACCATTGTATTATGATTTGTAAATCTAGTTCCAAACTGTGAAGTGTAATTTCAATTGATTTTTTGAAAATCATATTAACTCATTAAAAAGTAAACATGCACCCGCTTTGGCGAAAATCCCCAATCACTTTACTTCTGGACATGTTGATAGTTGGCTTGAATCTATAGAATTAACTGCATCATTGATTGATCCTGATCTGATCCTGAACTGATCATCCGTCTCCATTTCTATTTCAATGAATGGAATTTGATTCGGATTCAGCATACGAAACAGGCCTTCGTGTTTTGATGCAAAGATTTACATTATTGTGCGAAGGACCCGGGACCTATGAAATGAACTGTTTTCTTCTCCCCTTTTCTTTCTCACATTTTGGCGAGGTAAATCATAGATTAAGGCATTAACCTGTCATCAAATAATTCTTAACTTGCTCCGCACTTATACTCCAGGTAACTATCCGAATGAGGCTATTCATGGTGCTGTAGACGTACTTTTAGAAATAGCTATTTTTCTCTCTTGAAGACGCTATAAAATTATTGGAAAATGTTGGTATGTTGGTAAAAAATAAAATTTTTCCACTTATTTGCTGATGCCACGTGTTGTTAATGTCATCAATGCGCTGATCGATAGCCTCTTCTTTCTCTCTGTATCTTTACCTCTGATAAGAAACGATTTACTTACGATGGTTTGAAAAAGGCTTTTATTACAAGTTAATTCTCTTTAGCTCCTTTTACGAGTAATGCTCAAGTTAAACTTTTTGTCTCGATAAAACTAAGATTCTAATTTACCTGACAATAAGTGCTGGGAAAGGCAGGGGAGGAAAGGAAGTTGCCTGCTAAGATTCGGGAAAGGTAATGAAACGGGTCGAGGACATATTGAGAGGTAATTACGTCATGGATAGGGAGATGAAACGGAAGAATGTTTAGAAATTGTAGATACACAATGGAAAAGTAAAATTTTGATGACATGAGGACCTTCGGAAAAATGAATGAGTGAGAAAGTATAGAAATGAGCCTGAAATCAGGTTAGGTGCTGTCAACTGAAAACTACCATTCAATTGGTAGAAAACTCAAAAATAATAGAGAGTTACCATACTCCATGGTCGACTGTCGTAGATGAGGAAATTAGTCTATCTTTTTGCAAGCTTTGGAGAAGAGAAAAATCTTCGTGTACACGGATATTCGTGTAGCACGAATTTTCGTTTCACACATTCACAAAGGGTGCACAATGTTTTTATCCTTTCTTTCCATCAACCATGTGTTTCCATGAAAATCATACTCCCAGATAATCGCCCCAACCGATATTTCTTGGATAGCATGCAAAGATATTGCCATCACTGGACCCTCTTCGCCGGTACTTTCCTATCTCTCCACCTGCATTACATTTATTCTGGAAAATAATAATGTCTCGTAAAAAAGGCATAAAATGGTGACAAAATAAGCTTTTACTATGGTTTCTATTAGCTTTGAGAGATATATTCATGTGCTCATAGACATGCGAAGATTTTTAGCCCGTTGATGCTCGAGACAAAAAATAAAACCGTGATAAAACGAGTTGTTGATATTACCATCAACTCTTCCGTTCAAATCGTCCCATTTTTTCCTACTCATAAAAAGTTTTCTTTAAAGGGCTGAATTTGACGTCGGAAAAAGTTGTAACTACTCATCTCGCTAGCTGCGAGAAAGTACCTCCTCCTCATATGTCGTCAATTACGTACAGCGGTTAGAATATCGAGCAAAAAAAACAAACGACGCCCGATAAAACTAGCCCCTCCGTTTCGTAAGCATGTCAGGGGAGCATATCAAATACAGAATTTAAAAAACACTCAGTAATTGACGCACATGAAGCGCGAAGTACCTTCATGTTCTCCAACATTCTGGAATGGCAAATAAGGAACCCTCCTTTCCAATTCTCTGCAAACTTCTCTAACCAAACCTCCGAAGGTCCCCCATGTACTCTCGATGTGTCGCTAGCTTTGGCCCCGATGTGTTTGCCCGCGTAGTTTACTCTAATATGCTTGCTCTGCCGCAATTTTTACGGCATTCGGGTAGCCCATTGAGGCGCGGTCGTACGCCTTTACGCATGAGCTGGCGCGGGTAAATCTGTCTCAGAGCAGCGAACATTCATGCATACAAACGGCGACATACAAACGGTCCATTCAATCAGGACGATTAAAATGGAAGAAAGCCTGCGGACGACAGATGTCTCTCGTTTCTGGGAAACTTCGTCGAGGTTGTCTTATGTGCTGCCATGTTTACCCCCGAAGTTCAAACACGAGCGCGTATTACGGCCAAAACGAAAACCGATGAACGTGTAAGGTCCAAAGCTGTCCTTGATTCTTCACGTATTTGTTAATTTGACGATGTTTCCATGTTGGCATAATGGCGAACTGGAACGTGATTGAGGAATATTCGCACTCGGAACAGCTGATACTGTTCATGACCCAGGCTTCCTATGCAGCTCATTGTTCCAACTTGGTTCTCACGCCCGGCTCTATGATGTGAGACAAGCAATTAGGAGTACTTAGTTCCCTATTCAGCAAAATTTGATGGACGATCACCCCGATTCCTCCATAATCGCTTGCACGAGTAATGCCCTTTGCCTTTTGAAGGTTTGCTTTTTTCGCTGTGGCGGTTTCTATGAGAATTGAAAGCGCATTGGTAGGTTGTTTGGGAAGGCGATCGACATATGATATAATTGGTACCATTCAGAACAGGGCAGGAAATCAGGGAGGAATTATAATTCCATAAATCAAATATATTTGATAAATGGGAGGGAAATTCAGCAACGGTAAATGGCTCATTACGAATCGCCCCATGGCGCAAACTACCCGAATTGTCGATCACTTTCCCTAATCACAAACCAAAGGATTTTCAATTTCCAAGGAAATCACGAAAGCAAAAAAGAGCCTCCTTAGCTAACACAAATCTCCTCCTTATGTCTTCTCCATTATACCCATTTATTTCTACGCTCTACCCAAGTGATTAAAATGATCTACTTTCTCCAATGTGTGTCCTTATACTTTTATGACTAGCCTCGCTTTCTTTGAAGGAAAGAATCACGTTACTTTTGTTTTCTCATAATTATTTTCATTCAGTATTTCCCGCCTTTAAATTCTATCCACTTCAAAACGCATGGGACAATATAGTCAAAGCAATTACAATAAAGTTGCGATGATCCTCAATTACGAATGGCGCTAAGGGGTTCAGAATTGAACATCCAGACGCGTCGAGAGCGTAAAGGATGTGCGTTTGAAGGTTTGCTTTTTTCGCTTTCTATGAGGATTGAGAGCGGTTTCTATGAGAATTGAAAGCCCGTTGGTTGGCTATTTGGAAAGGCGATCGGCATCTGATGTTATTGCTTCTTTCATCCAGGGCTGCAGATACGCGGATGTACTGACCTGCAATGGTCACCTTATATAGTGACTCCACTAAAAGTTGAAGGTAGGTTTTCTTTGTAGGTCGAAAAAAGGCGGACATTTCTCGACTTACACTCATGGATACTCTAGAGTGGTCCAAAAAAATTGAAGTTCTTTCAATTTTTCCCGCCGCTCCCAATGTACTGCCAAATGGCTAAAAACAGCTTTTTCCGAGTATCTGGCCCAATATGTCTAAGGTTTCCGTGCCCCATGCATTTATATATTAGGCATGGGTGCCCTTCTACGGTAAATAACAAGAGCGAGGACTATTTGATTTTTGCATTTACCTCGGAATCTGTGTGGGTTGAGATACGGCGGGGAAATAGCGGAGATTCTTCTTTATACATTCTCCCGGTAAAGGTGTTTTGTAGAAAGTGAGATAACACTCCGCCGGGTTTTCGGCAGTTTCAGGGCCTTACGTACATCTAATATTTCCTTTTTTGCCTCTGAATACGATCAACCCTTCTTCATACCGTCCATAAAACCATGTTGCCTATCTTTAGGGTGCTTCTCACCATACCCTTGTTGCTGTTATAGAGCTAACTACCTCAGACTGTTTATTCTTGTTTCCCTATGAATTAGTGCCTTATTTTTATTTTTAAGCTGGCCAACCTTCGGTTCATACGTTGTAACTAGAATATTTTAAGATAAATGCATTTTATTTACCCTTAGTTGTATGCTAATGAAAGGTTTCTTGGATGCATGAACATTGGCTTCTGTCAAGGCTATTCCCTGAAAGGCTTTTAGGCTTTTGCTTTAGACTTATGACCGCCTTCCAGCATTGTTGATGATCTTCTGCCTTATCTGAAAGCAAAGAAGCTACCATTTACAATATTGAATCATCTCGTACCTACCTCATCTTTTTTCAATCGCTTGTTTCTATTCATAAAGTTATTGAGTTTTTCTCCTTGCTCCTCCTAGGTTGTAATGTGTAGCTGTTCACGCGCTTTCCACCTTTACTGTCAACATCAGAACTCACAGCAGACTGGCTATATCAAGCTATGAACAAGGCAGTGTGACTGCTGTGGCATGGTGCAAAGCTTTCTAATCATTGGAAATACATTGCAAGTTTAGAAAGGTAAGGAAAAAAATTTTCTTTTATTCATATTGTTGGTGTTGAAACTCACCTCAATATTCAAAGTCTCATATTATGGAACTTGGTTAACTTATGCAAAAATACTCCACCGTATATGGTACAGTTTGGTATTGAGAAGTGGATAGTATGCATATCTCAGTGACTTTAAAATTGTCATGCTGCAGGTTTTAAAACTCACTCCCTCAATTCATAAGCCTCACCTTCATCATCTACCCCATTATAGTTCATTCATTGGTTGATCAATCCGAAGATTGGTTGACTTCAGCCCTCCACCCTTCCCTATCTAATGCTAGTTCTTTCACCACCTGGAATCTCTTCCTAAGTACTTCTTTCTTTATTTGGTCCATCACTCCTCTCTTCCTCATTCTAGGATTTTGGTCTTCGTATTCCTTGCTTTCATGTTGCATTCTTGGAGAAATCGGTCCCTTATGTTTAGTGACCTTTGAAGATCATTGCAATTTCCAGATGGAAATTGCATCAATCCATTGCTCCAATCAATTTCTCACCTGACCCTTTCAACTCTGCTGCAACAATTTTCATTATTTTATTCCACCAAGTTTTGACTTCCATTTTCCCCATCACCTTTTCTTTCGTACATTCTCAGCACATTCTTTGATCATTCTAAAATCACCTGTTATGCTGCACAGGAATTAGAATTATGTACATAACTCACTATGTATACTGTTTTCACTACCTATCATTAAAGATGAGTATATTACTGTAATCTTCATTTAAGATAAATCACTGTGGTAAATTATGGTAATGTTTTAAATTCACCTTAATATTCTAGTAATTTTAAATTTTCTGGGCTATCTGAGGATATAATAAAAAATCTAATAACAATAGCAAGGTGTTCATGGCATTTAAACCATTGCCATTGACACATTATGCTTTAAAAATAAAGAAAATTTAAAAAGCAAAGACGGCAGACCACACACAATTTGGCAGTGGGTTATTCGGTATGAGAAATTTTCATTCAAACCATTAGTATGATAGCTTGACAAATATTCCACAAATGAGTTGTAGGTGCCTTAATTTATAATTAAGAATGTATGAAACATATGGACTTGGTTTAAAATTATATGCTGGGAATATATCAGTGTGACAAATATCTGAGACGAAGGAGAATATTACCAAAAATTATGGTAATTTTCATGGGCTGTGGTAGATCATGTAAAATATCACTGCAAGTTATGAAAATTACTGTGGTAATTTTCAGAATGGCCCATCTCCAACTACCATCAGTGGTGATTGCTGGAAAATGCCATCTTTAAATGTGACTCAGAACGTATGATTTGATGAACTCATATGAAAAGCATAATATCCTGCATATGCTGTAGCCAGTAAAATTGTAAGCCAAGACATAGAAACTGCATCTTAAGACTTAGAGTTACAATTAATTTAAAATTCAAGTGGTGATATTCTATCAATGATAAATGATGTGACTAAAAAAATTACTATCATTGTTCCCCATTTCAAATCCTGAGAATAATAGTGAGCAAAATTGCTGATATTTGATATAACTTTAGTGTTAATTGAAGTATATTTTCTATAGAGAACCATGTTTTTTCTTGGAAAATTTTCATGTAAAAATCTTATGTAATTTAATTATAAGAATTGCCTTATACTTTCTCCATACGTAGTGTTGGGTATTTTTTACACACCAAAAATTTTAAATTTCCATGTTTCAGGTGAAATACTTTAGAGGTCCCTTGAACCCAAGATAACTATTTTTGGAATGTTGTCTATCTGTGAGTCTGTGCGCATGAGTGTGTGATTGTTTGTGTGTTTTTGATTGACTGACAACTTGAAGAGAACCTATTAGAGACCTAAGCACCAAATTTTATACTTATTATTTGTATAGTAATAAGGAGATCCATTTAGATATGGCTACTAGGGATCTTAGAGAAGCCATACTTTCTGAGACCTCATCCTGCCTCATAGATTTTGACTGGAAAATTTTATGATAGCACTGATTTTCAATTGTTTCAAATAGCTATAGTTTTTCTGCTGTCTACAGCAGCATAATTGCAAATATGTATCAAACTATCACCATTTGCAAATGTAATATCAATCTTTCCTTTAGAGCAAGAACTATCCCTCATCAGCTACATCTATGCTCTCTGGGCTTTGCTGCAAGTTATTGGAGAATTGTATCATTCAGTCCTATTATTCACCCATTTCCTGGTCTTGCGGAAATTTTAAAGCTGCTTTAATTGGAGTATAAAATCCTTTTCATTATTTTGCATGCATACAAGTGCATTTAAATTTGGGGGATGGTAATATCATGAAAATCTAATCAGCAGTATCATATTCTTAATTGTGCGATAATGGTACTTAATTGGAACGATCACATTATGCATGGAGAAAGTAATACTGGCCACATCACATTATTAGCTATCTCTTGAATGTTGTAGTAATGAAATGTTATGGAGTAACCTAAACTTAACTCTGTCCTAAATTTTTAGACTAATTTGTAGTTATGAAAAGAAATATAGCACTGCCACTAAAATGGTCACCTCTTAAGTCTTATACTTCAGAGTTGCTAATATTATTTGTACTGTGTACATATTAATGTCAATAAATAATGTTTTTATTATATTTAATATATTTTAGCATCATTTTATTTTTAAAAGTTGACATACACTACTAGATATGGGTCATTCTATTAATTACTGCTGTAATCTTAATAAATTTCAGGTAATTTTTCATAATTTATAGCAACCCCCGATAATAAAAGTAATTTTCTGTACTTTTCATAAAAATTCACCTGTTTTGGATAACTTTCATACTTTATACTCCAAATAAATTCTTTAAAAACCAAGTGTACACAGTAACGTAGCCAGGGGGGGTTGGGGGGTGAATGCCCCTCCCGCCCCCTGTGTTCTGGCTCCCCCAAGTCTGAGAATGTTTCCACTCTTAAGTCCCAAATACGTGCGTGAATCAATTTCATAACTTAATTATCAACAATAATTTCTACAAGACCTTCAAGTTTGGATAGTATATTACGAGAAAAATAATACAGTAAAAGTATATAATAGTATGTTTAGTAAACTGGTGAATTGATGAGTAGACCCAAAACCTGGCTACGCCACTGAGTGTACATATAATATTTCATACAGACTTGATCATAAATTAAGACACATGCAATAATATTTTGTAGAATAGGTATTTATTCTTGTGGAAAATTTGTGAGGATATCATTTGAACGGTGAATTAAGAAAAAGCAGGGAGGTGTGAGCAGGTGCAATATTTTCAGTGGGGTAGTCACTAGTTAAGTTAGGTCCCAGGAAATCTTCTAGATTTTTACATGCACCTCCATACACAATTCCTTTCCTCATTGAAGCAGGCATCTATCTTCTTTTCATCCATCTATAACGCCTGTTCTCATCCTTCCCTGCTTACCCAACTCCTTTCCCTCATTACTACCTACAGCAATCTTGTTACTTCCTACTACTCCTTGTTATCTTCCAACCACCTACTCTATTTTCTTATCAACTTCAGAAATTTCCTCTCTGACCTAGCATTACCTCATTTATCTTCCTTTCCACCTACCCCAACTTCTCCATCTTCCTCCGTACCCACATCTCATTTGCCCGCAGCTTATTTATGTCCACCTCTTCAAAAATTATAGGGCAATCACCATAAAGATTTTACGATCAGTAATGTAGAGTCCATGTTCTGTTTCCTTTCCTTCCAATTTGATATCTTTGAGGTCACATGACCTTAGCTGTCGGTCGCTAAGCTCAAAGCTAAGGTCATAGGGGACAGGTAAGTCCCATAAAATACTGGAGAGACTAAGGAATGCCAAGTGGTCTCAGTTCTCAATGAAGGGAAGTATCCAATCACACCTCCCCATGATGGGGGATGGGCGATGCTACATGCGGCTAACGTGGCACTGGAGACCGAATAATCACCGGTATAAGTGGTTGCCCTCTACCAAGTGCCAATGGCCTCCTAGGATGGCGGATGAGCGGGTAGAGGTAACCTTGGAGGGGGAAACCCCTCCTAAAAAGCGGATGAGCCAGTATTGCCCAATGGTATGAGGATGGAGAAAGCCAGCCTGAGAAACTACTCCATTAAAGAACCTTATGGGTATCTAAGGATTAGCAGCCAAGCGATGAGTAGGTATGTAAAGGAAGGAAAGATTACTGATCATGGAAGTCGGAAGCAAAGATCCGGCAGGAGTAAGAGTCATGAGGCTTCTCCGGTCGTTATCCAGTGAAATCCTCAGAAAGAAGAAGGAAATAGATTTAAAATTGGAACATGGAATATTAATACATTACTAAAACCTAGAAAACTAGAAGAGGTAAAAAACTACAAGATATTTTAGGATTATGTGAAACAAGATGGGCTAACAATGGAGATTTCAGATCAGAAGACTTCAGGGTTATCCATAGTGGAAGTGATAGGTTAGGAAAAATTGGTATAGCCATTTTACTGAGAGGTAAATGGTTACAAATTAGTAAACATTTTCAGAAACAATGTAAACTTCCTCCACTGCTATCCCTGGCATGAGATGATGGCCTAAGTGGCAATATCTGATGCTATTTTCCATTGTTATATGATATCAGCTATTCTATTGCTGGGGAGACCGTACCATCTTCCAACCGACGCCAAAAAGACAGGACTTAGAACTTGGGGTGTGTTTCTGAGGTCACGAGGGCGGTGGTGAGCCTTACAGAAGATATGACAGTACCTAAATGGCTGCTGATTGATGAAAGAAATGAGGTATTTGTTACTGATCTCCATTGGATGCTTCAACTTCAAGAAAGAATACAAAGTTTGTAGAATACGCTATTTATGGCTTTGGGCATGAGATATTCAATAACGCCAATGGGGACCCGGTCGCCCTGAAAATTCATATATACCGCTATGTAGGGTGAAGTCGACGGTAGTGTCCCCTGCTTGCTGATTTTGGAAGCTTTATCCAGTTGCCGGACGACGTGCGAGTTAGAGATCACGAGGGCGGTTTTCGATTCAAATGAGTATCGCGAGACATTTGACCAAATTACACTTATTGAACGTGTTAAGCTGGATTTTCGATGAATTTGATTCGTGCGAATCACGGTTGTTACAGTTGTTACTTCATTATCTTGAATTTTTCGACGATCTGTGCTACATGAGTGTGTGGAAGTTGAAAAGTGTTGTTTTTCATTCATGCAGCGTGAATGGATTCAAACATGGTGCGAAACATGAAAATATTCTGTGCCTCTAGCGTAGCTTACCTTCGAGGATATATCGGATTCCTGAATAACCTGGTAAATTTTCGTCTAATCTTTTATAGTAATTAATCTTACGCTATGCCGGATCTACAGGATGGATATCCATGATATTTATCCGGAAGTGCCCTTCACAGTTCAAATTGGATGGGAGAGACTATGATTGGTCATTGGCAAAATTTACTGAAGCAAGGTAGGTTTTTATTGATAAAGTTTTCATTTTTATATTATACACGAAAATCGAACTCTTAACCTATTTTCCCTTTAAGTAGTGAGGAGCGTTGTCATTTGTTCTATTCTTTTAACTCGACTGTATATAGTATGTAGTCGTGAATCATGCGTATACTTAGTTTCGTGTTCCTTATTATAATAGATGGAAAAGAATTTAAAGGTCTCCTTATCCAATATTATGTATTCCATCCACAGCCACTTACTCTATTTTTGATCAATATGTGGTAACTTGTAAAAAACTTTGGAAGATATTTCGATGAGGGGTCCCACCTTTGACATCTATTTACAGGCGATTATGAGGACTTACAAGGGTAATTTGTACCTCGTTTTAAAGAGGAAGAATCCGGAATTGTAAATATAACACCTTTTTCACCAGATGTTACCCTATTTCGGCGAAATTTGTACTCAATTATATTATTATACCTTTCTACATGCCTCCACCTCCTATTTTAACCCTTATAATAACCAACTGTCTCGAGGGAGATTTTTTTCTAGAGAATATACGAGTCTACATGCCTCCACCTCGCTAAAATGCCATGTTCTCACCTCATTCCCTCCTCCATTTTCCCATTTACACCTTTCCAATATAACTTGTTTTTTACATTTTTCCACTTTTTCCACCCGTTTCACTTCACAGGCCCGTAACCTTCTTTACTGGGGGCGGGAATTTCAAATTTTCGCAGTTTTCCATTTCTCTCGGTATATATGACAGATGTTAAATTCACTACATTACTGCGTCACCTACTAAATATATCCAAGATGACCGCCGAAACCTTCTCCTCAATTGTCATTACCCTGTAACATTCGTGTTTTCGCACGTATCCCCTCATTTCTTTCACTCTAATACGTCCAAATCGGTGCACTTTGTACCAGTTCCCTTGAAAACCACTAATTTCTTGGGGGAAAAATTTTTCCCTGGGGACCCCTCATCGAAAAATCTTGCACTTAGTACCATAAAAGTTTCTTTGAAAACCACTAATTTCTTGGGGGGGGGGGGAAATTTTCCATGGGGAACCCTCAACAAAATATCTACCAAAACTATAAAGTCCAGCCAGGGTCCGTTAACATCTTGCAACAACTGAGGCAGATAAGGAAGCTATCTCTCAGCCCTCAGAATCATTGCGATGACAATTATTGGGCAGGCTCAATTCTTCAGTGCACAGTACTTAGAGCCTCAAGGCTTCTTAACATTTCTATGCATCAATATTCCTGGTACGAAAAATGTTAATCTGACATGGCCTACTATTTTTACTAAGGAATCGAAAGTTGTAAAACTATCTCCTTTGGGTATTGATATGGTATTGATGATGGACTCAATGGGGAAAGGAGGAATAATGTGGGTGTGTGCAGGAGTTAGAATGGAATGTTTTTATTATAATTAAAGTAAAGCGAGTAATTCATCATACTGCCTTTCACTGCTTCCTCTGTAACAGCAATTTGAGCATGGTATTCCTTGATGGTGGTGCTTTCAAAAAATAAGAGCAACTATTTGTCTTTAAAAATATCATGTTGGTATCCTGCTGGTTGATTGGTGGTTTTTATACTTGTTTACATTGTTCAGCTGTCCATCATATATGGAGAAAGTGGTTGAGATTGCTACCCTTTGTCTTGCTATTAAAGTGTGTTGTTCTCCATGCACTTATTTTTGTCCATCATCATCATTGGTCGTTCATTCCCAAGATTGGTTGACTGTGGCCCTATACATCCTTCCCTATCTAACGCTAGTTCCCTTACTTACTGGTAGCTCTTCCAATGTGAATCCCCCTTTATTTGGTCCATGAACTTATTCCTGGGTCTTCCTGTGGGAACTCTTCCCTATGTATTTCCTTCAAAGTTCTTAACCCTTTAACACAAGGACGCCCGGACTTTTCAACATCATTCAACGCCCAAAGCGGGTCATTATGACCCACTGTAATTATGGAAATTATTCCTCACTTTTCACTATCAAGTTTACATTTCAAGTTTACATTTTTACAGTTATTACTACAAACTGTCACTCTTTCTCTCCACATTCATCGATTATTTCACTTTATTACTTTCATAGCTTTGACAATATCGATGATTTATTGATATATAAACTTACGACATTTGTGTCAATTTATCGTTTTTTCAATTTTATTTCATTTGTCTTGCTTATTGTGTCATAGCTCAATACACTACGAAGACTTTTCACATTATTTAATACATATATATTATTTTTCAAGGTTTGGTTGCAATAAATAAGTTCAAAATATTATTTTTCGGTCGAAGTAGGAATTTTCCCGTAAATCAATAGTTACAAACTTTGGGATTCTTAGTATTACAGTGATGCACATGTATAAATCTGATGTATTAGGCATAAAAATACATTGCATTGTTTATTGTTTATAATAATTATTATTATTTTACCGTTTTTTGTTAATGCATTTGGCACATGTGTATACAATTTTTTTATGGCACTGGCCTGTGTTGCAGAATTGGCCTTTTATTTCCTATATAATTCTATGTAGTTTGACACCTCAGCCTATTTGCCTATTTATAATGTCAAAAGGTTGTTCCAGACCCCATCTCTTATTTGTGTAACCATTGTGTAGTTTCTCTGCAAGTTGTTGGATGAAATTTATTCGTGAAATTTTCCTCCCAGTGACGGCCTTGCATATCACAACGGAATTGATTGCTGCCAGGTCTAGAATGCTATGGAAACTATGAATAGGCCATCTTATTGATTACAATTTTTTCCACTATGTCTACCCCATATTCATTGCATTATAGTGCAACACGGTGAGGAATATTTTCTCTGAATTAGTTACACTAACACTGGAGTGAAGAGAACTCATTACTAGGACATATTCCCCACAATTTCCTTGCTAAATCGTTAATGTAACATGGTAAGATTTCAGTACTCTTATGGAATAGTTTTCCATGCATTTTTTTGAGAGGTCGGTACTTCTCTTCTAGAGCGATTCACAGTTCCAACTAAAATACTGTATTTTTCCTTAAGAAATTGAGCCAAATTTGAGAGATGCTAAGAAGTTGTGTTCATATTTCTCCATTGGCGAAGAAAAGGCAGCATGAGTCGCCTACTACACAGTCTGAAATTCGTTGACTATTTATACAGTTATCCCTGACCATCCTCCTCTACATACAAGATGTAGGACTGTTTTATGACAAAGTTTTCGTCCTACCGAAATTAAACATACCTATTACAACAAAGTTGTGAAAAATATGAATGTACTAATCATAATAATATAACGTTTTTTCATCTGTAGATACACTCTTTCTTGTTTCTTGACTGCATTCATCGTCATTTTCTGAAGAATTGGTTGATTCTTTGCAAGTTTCAAATTTCTCCTCATCATCGGAGCTGTGAAATAAAAACTCTCCACCATCCGACTCATCCACCTGAATCATTTGCTGCTCCACACGAATTTCAACAGATCGTAATGAGCGACACAGAGACATGCTTGAATACAGAGAACTTCAAAACCACTATCACCATAAAACAAAATTTTAGCTACAAACTTCACTCTGTGGAACAACGAGGAAGACTGATTTTGTATTATCCACTTGTCATTCAGAGAGAAAAAGTAGAGCTGGTGGCAACAAAGTGAGCATAGTCCATGCGTCAGTAAGGAGCAATATTGTATTCTCTGTACTCTAAAATAGTGATAAGGTACCCTGTGCACTGCCAAAAAATTAATCACTAAATATGCCATGAGTCGACCGGACGAAAAATGAGAAGGGTGGGGATACGAAGTGGAAGGAGGGAATATGAGAATATTTTGAAAGGTGATCCAGGCAAGATCCAGGAAGGTAACCGAATGAGGAAGATAGGACAAAGTGGAATGGACAACATGTGCAGCAGAATAACTAGTAAACACTAATAAAAAAGAAGTTTTGGTGATGATACAAAGTGCAAATACATATCTGGGTCAAAAGACCCGTATGGGCGTTCTAGGTAAATTCTAAAAAAACTAATGTACGAATTACTCCAGGAAGGTGAAATTTTTTGGACATAAAGGCATGTTAAAATGAATAAAAGTCACGGGAAGAAATCTTGCTCTCATTGAAAATGAAATTAAAAAATGGATTTAAAATCACGTTTGGCCTGGGTGTTCTAGTGTTAATGCCGAGAAATTTTTTTTGTCCGATCTTCTTTATTTTTATATATGGCTATTTAGAGCACTTAAATATTAATATTACCAAGTTTTAGCTAAATCGGATTCATAATGGCCGAGTTATGGGTCGTGACCATATGGTCACGCTAGGCGGTTCTGTGGTCAATTTATTTCCTCTTTTATTATTTGGAGGTTTATTCATCTTACACAAAAATATCTAGAGCAATATAATTTTGAATTATAAGTAATTTATTAATATTTATTAAATTGTTTTTAATGTGATGCACAGAAATTTTAATATTTCATTCAATAGGAACACTTAGAAATACAAGAGAATACCCAATAAAACTCTGTGTGCGTTACTAAGCAACAGAAATTGGAAAAAACACTACAAACATGGTGAAATCATAAAAGCAATTAAGCAAAGCCAAACAGAATACATACATACATCATACATACCCATCATGCCGTTCCCTTCCGGGAACGTGGGCACAGCCAAAATGTTTCACTCATTAATACATAATTGTACACAACTCTGTTTCAAAAATTTCCTCCATACTGACCTATCCTTTCAAACCTCTTTTGCCTCATTTACCCCCATACACTGTTTCATACACGCCCTCCTGTTTTTAATACTCCTCATATTCCTCCTCCTAAGAATTTCCTCAACCACAACTTTCTCGGCCTACCTCTACCTCTCGCACCATTTATTCTACTCTCATATATCTGTTTCGTTATTTGACTCTCATCCATTCTCTCAACATGGCCAAACCAACGAAGCACTCTCCTTTCATACACGTCCATTACCGGAGCGTTTAACACAAATTCATTTATGACCCACTCATTCCTGACCCTATCCATCCTACTTTTGCCGCAAATGCTCCTCAGATAACTCATACCCACGGCGTTTAGTCTACTCTTATGTCTATCCTGACATACCCATGTTTCACTTCCATATAGCAAAGTGGGAAGAAGTACACTTTTGTACACGGCAATTTTCGCTTCTTTAGACAAGCACTCATTCCTTGATATGCTCCACATGCTATCTACCACTTTCCTTCCAGCATTCGCATGTCTCTTTATCTCCTCATCTATTCTTCCATCTTTCGCAAACATCTTACCTAAGTACACAAAATCATCCACCTGTTCAATTACTTCTCCATCATACAGTTACTGTCCCCATTCTCCTAATCAAAAACTACTACTTTAGTCTTGCACGCATTTACCTTCAATTCCATTCTCTCCATTGATTCACAAAACTTATCTAGGAGATTCTGTAGGCCCTGTTGACTGTCTGAGATCAAAACAGCATCATCCGCATATAGAGGAACTCGCACGTTTACATTTCCAATCAAAACACCATTTTTTTCGCTACATGCGTCTCTAACACATTTATCCATAAATACATTAAACAGCCATGGAGACATTACGCATCCTTGCTTTTCCCCCCGGATTTATTACAAGCCAATCACTCAGAACCTCGTTAACTCTTACACTTGCCTTACTGTTGTCATACATTGCCATCATAACATTCAATAACTTCCCATTCACTCCATAGTCTCTCAAAACCTTCCACAACTTCTTTCCATTTACTCTGTCGTATGCCTTCTCTAAATCGACAAACGCACTGTGCACTTTCTTTCGGACACTCATACATTTTTTTATCACTTGCTGAAGTGCAAAAATCTGGTCACTACATCCTCTCCCAGGCATAAACCCACACTGCACACCCCATATTCTGTCGGAAGTAATATTCCTTACTCTTTTGATTAATATTTGACTGAACACTTTTCCCGCGATACTCAATAAACTAATGGCCTGATAATTATTACATTCGGTCTTTCATCTCTTACCTTTGTACAATGGAAGGATGATAGCATTCTTCCAATCCGCTGGAACAACAGAAACCTGTAAGCAGAAATTGTATAGTTCACGCAGCCTACAAATTAGTAATTTACTCCCACGCTCAACATTTCACTGGATATCCCATCTATTCTTCCATTTTTATTACTTCTTATTCTTCCATCACCAGCCTTCCCATTTTTCAATATTCTCACTGCCATTGTGACCTCCTTCTCACTGATAACCTTTTCCATCATCACATTCTCGCATACCACTTCATAAGGCTCATCGTCAACCCCTGCAATATTATTGTACAATTCTTCAAAATACTCTCCAGCAGTCCCTGATATTGCTCTCATCCCACATGATCTCTCCACTTATGTTCTTTACAGCATTCAATCCCCTACTTTCACCAATCTTAGCCCTTTTTACCCACTTCCAAAAAAGCTTTTTATTAACTTTAAGTTAACTCTGCATTTTGTTAGCTTCATCCGCATGCATTCTTTCTTTGCTCTCTTTCACAACAATTTTGCATTCATTCTTTTTCTTTCTGTAAATCTCACAAGCCCTAGTACGCTCTTCCTCAGATTTGCCAGCAATCATATCCTTGTATTCCTCTTTCTTTTCTCTGATTGCAATTTTCACTTCTTCATTCCATAGGAAATTAATTGTAAAAGCCTCTAAATGACTACTTCTACTGAATAAATTATCTCTTATCGTGGTGTTATTTTGTGTGAAATACAATAAAGCACTCAGTGCACAATCCAACTTTGCTCTTAACACATTCTGTGTGCATGGAGGATCCACATAACGCACACCGTCATCTTTTCCCACTCCCACATCGACGGCCTAAATGGTTTAGAGCTTCCAATCGCACACTGTCTACAACTCTGCTTTGGATTGAACTGTTAATAACTGACGATCTTCCACTACTCTGAGGAGCGTTTTGGTACTTTATATAGTATGTATCAACGATTTCTCTTCTGAATTCTGAGACATTTTACTTCCACCTTTCTTGGCGAGGATCCATGTGTTGTGTGTGGCAGCGTCGATCATCCACGTACAGAGAGACCACCACCACTTTTTACTCACAATGCCAATTATGTAGTAGCTTATGTCCTGATCCATTCGATCAGTACCTTCCATAAATTTATTGTACTCTCCAAATACGCGGGGACGGGGAATGAGAATTCTTTTTTTTCTGTTCCCTTGAATATAGTTTCACATTTACCACAGGATTTGCTCCATACGACGTCAATGTAATTGTCACAACTGAATTGTCATCCCAACGTACTATTGTGGCTGCTTGTAATCTCATGAAGAGACCCCCTTTTCATCTTCTTCATAGCTCTTACTGTAGTAATTGGGACATCACTAGGAATTCAGTTTTCACAAATCGTTCCCGTACCTCCATATCCTCAATCTTTGAGGTGGGTGAGGAGAGGTATTCCAGTAAACAACTTGTCAAAGTACAGCTGAAATTGTAGTACTTTCATTTCTTCAGGAAACTTGGGTGTGGCAGCCTTACTCAAATCACTCTCATACTCAGTGTTAGGATTAGGAGACTTTCCCTGGTAAAAATCATATGACACTAGATAACCCTCTGGAGTGTTCATGCACCAAATCTTATAGCCAAATTGGATAGTCTTCCCTCGGATGAATTTTTTACATCCATGATGGCCAAAGTAAGGCACCATGCATTCATCATAACTTAAATCATGTTCACTTCTAAACTTAGACATAAATTTGCCCTGCAAAAAATCAGAGAAGGGCCTCAACTTCCACATTTTATGATTTGGATCCGCTTTCGTTCTGTCTGCACGGTGAACAAAGTGGAAAATTTTGAGAAATCTATCTCTACGCATAGCATTACAAACGAGATAATTTTGAATATCTCTCTTTGATTCCCAATATGATCTTTTCGAAGGAATGTTGTTGTATCCAGACAGGAGCAATATAGTAATGAAAATTTTCATCTCTTCTGTGGTTATATTTAGGTGTGGAAAATTTTTTTGAAGGGCATACTTATTTGCTTCGACACAAAGAAAACGAACCATGCTATTGTCAATGATTGATTCTGATACTCCTACTGGACTCAAATTACATTCATTGGTGTAATCTGGATCAGGAAAAATAGGAATGGTTTTCTACAGTCCCACTATATTCCAATCCCTATGCACCAATATTTCTTTCTCTTCTTTGCCATGGACATTCTTTTTGTGACCACCTTGTGATCTGGAATAGCTGCCGTCGTATATCCTTTGGACAGTACAACTTCCGCAGGGCACCAGAGCTGTCGGCCACTTAGATTATCCACTAGACCACTGTTGATTAGGGAATCTTATTCTCCTTTTCTTAGCACAGATACTAAAATACTTAGTGATTTAATTAATGTGATCATTGAAAAACATGTCCGTCACCATTGAAAGCAAGACATGCGACTTCTTTATTATGACAAATACCATCTCCATAGCACTAGGGGCACTGCACATAAATTAACAGAACTATACACTGTTGAAATAATATTGCGTCCTTTTGTGACTTTTTTGTGAGAAATATATCCCCAAAAATATTTCAACGCCTCTCCTCAAAAATTAACAAAAGGTTCTCTGAAAGATAAATCACATAAGACACACAAGCTATGCAACTGAAAAAAAAATAATTCAGGCAATACAGCCCAGATAAACAACAACCAACAAAGAAATTTTAGCATAGCAAATAATCAAAACTTGCACAAAATGATCCATCACTTCAGCAAAAAAAAAGTTCTCATTAGTCCCATTCTCAAAGTACAATTTTCAGTTTTAGATTGAGGCAATACCTTTGTAAAAATGTCGGCAATATTATCCGAAGAAGCTACATACATTGCCTTGACTTCTCCACTGTTCACACAGTCTCTCACAAAATGGTATCTGATTCTCGTATGTTTATTTCTTTCAGTCAATTTCTGGGATTCAGCTTGCCTGATAGCTCCATTGTCTCCATACACTGCAATAGGTTCACTAAGTGGGTGGCCTAATTCTTGTTATAGGTCCCTAAGCCATACTACAGTCTTAATGTCTTGAATAATGAGTAATACTCACCAAGCATAGTGCTCGTGCTGACAAGATTTTGCCTTTTACTCCTCCGAGATAGTGCAGTCCCTGAAACTAGAATTACATGACCTCCAACTTGTCTACAGACAAGGACCGTGAGTTGGTCTTATTATTGGCCCAGTCTGTGTCCCAGAACGCGATTAATTCTAAGGAACTTCATTTCCTGAAAGCTAACCTGTGCGTAGCTGTTTTCCTTAAGTATCCAAGTACCCTTCTCACTGCCTTCCACTGCACAGTAATAGGATAGTGGCAAAACTTACTGAGGCACCCCACAATAAAAGCTAAATCTGGACGAGTGCATGTACTTATATACAGCAACCTACCTATTGCTGCACGATAAAGTTTATGGCTAACAGGGTCACCTAGTTCATTGAAGTCAGTGCCAACTACTCCTGGTGTATTCACACCATTACATTCAGACATTTCAAATCCGTTTAACACATCATTAATGTAATTTTATTGGTCAATTGGCAAGATATCTATCTCTGGCCTAGTGAAACGTAAACCTACTTATAGTGAAATAGGACCCAACTCCTTAGTTTCAAAAGCCCCACCAAGCCCTCTTTTTACATGATCAATAAAATCTGCAGTTCCACATAATATTATGTCATCTACATATGTCCCTACATACCCTTCAATATGCACAAAGACACAAGGGTCAAAGTAGCACTGTTTTAGTTTTAAATTCACAAGAATTTCCCTCAATGTGTCATTCCACACTTTACCTGACTGTTTGAGTCCATACAAGTTTTTCTTGAGCAGACATACATCACCACTGTCCCCCTCTTCCCACATTTCGGGTTGCTCCATATAAATAACCTCATTTAACACACCATTCAGGTAGGCAGCAATGACATCTACATGTTCAATCAACCATTTGTTATTAACAGCTATTGCCAACAATACCCTACTAACTTTTGGGTGAATCCCTGTGCAACCAGTCTAGCTTTATAAACTAATTCTTTATCAGCTCCACGTTTTGGTGGAGGGAAAACCCATTTACATCCGATTATATTAACACCCTTAGGTCTTTTGACTATTTTCCAAGCACCACTCCTAGAATGGTTTCCCATTTCCTTCTGCATCGCCAGGAACCACTCCTCCCTCTCCATGGCCTCCTTAGCTGATTTGGGTGGGATTACCTGGTGACCTCTCCTCTTACATCCGATGCCCCTACTGCATAGGTTGTAGCAAGGCAAAGAGCAAATCGGAGTTTGCCTCCTCTGGCACCGCGAATGCCTTAGACCTTGTCCATTGGCATGGTCCCCATCAAGGACCTCTTGGCCCTCAGGAAATGGCAGCAACTCCCCTTGGACCCTCTCCTCTCCTGGACCTCTTGGTGGTTGTGCCCCTTCGACACAGTTGTCCTCATCTTATCCTATGGTGGTGGTCATCTCGTCAAGGAAGTAGGCTACCTCCACTTTGGTTGGGGGCTGGTCAGGAGGTGGTCTCGGTACCCCCATGGCACCCTCCTCTCCTGGACCCCAGGGTGGTTGCAACCTCAGGACACCCTCATCGTCATCTTCTTCTGCATTGGCCATCTTGTCAAGGAACAGGGTTGTCTCCTCTCGAGTTGGACACTCCTCAGCAAGCCCCTATTTGGCCTTGAATGGAAAGCGTCCTTCCTGGAATATAACATCTCTGCTGGTGAAAACTCGTCTCTCTGATAAATTCCGTAGTCTGTATCCCTTGGTTCCCTCTCCATATCCAAGAAGTATACACTTCAATCCCCTTGGAGATAGCTTGCTGCCCCACCACTCCTTTGGGACCCAGGCCCAGGCCTGGCAGCCAAACACGTGAATGTGCTCTAAGTCCTTCTTCTCCAGTTTCCTTGCCTTATAAATATCCAATGGTGCTGCAAGGCCAATGGCGCGGGATGGGCACCTGTTGCGTGTATAGCAGGCAGTTTGGAGAGCTTCAGCCCAAAAAAAGATAGGCTACCAGATTCGCACAGCATGCACCTTATTGTGTCACAAAGAGTTAAATTCATCTTCTCTGCCAGACCATTTTGTTGCGGTCAATACTCCACTGCTCTCCTGTGAAGAATCCCATTTTCTGCCGGATATGACTGAAAGTTGATTGACAGGTACTCAGTTCCCCTGTCGGTTTGAAGCTCTTTCACTCTCTTGTTGTGAATATTTTCCCACCTGGCCTTCACTAATAAGAAATGTTCCGAGGCTCCACTATTCTTTTCCATCACCACACTCGCAACATATCTAGAGTGCTGGTCAATGAAAGTAATTATAAATCTCTTTCTGCCTTGGGACTCTGGATGGATAGGACCCATTATGTCAGAATGGGTCCTATCCATCCAGATTCTGACCAGAACACCAATGTCTTCCTTTACATTTGGCAGGAATTTCCGCCTCTTCATCTTTCCCATCACACAGGACTCACAGACATCTTCCTTGGATGTTGTCCTCAAGGTCATCTCTGATAGAACTTCAATTTTGTTCAACACCTGGTCGCATGGGTGGCCTAGCCTGCTGTGCCATGTTGACTGGGATACTCTTGATGTCTTCTTAAAAATAATATTATATTCCCCTCTTAGATTTTCCATAGGGATTCCGCGTACAGTTGATATAAAGTAGTCTCTCCCAATTCTGTGTACTTGAAAAATTAGGTTCTCTCTTTTGTAGACTTGGTTTATTCCACCCTTTGCTCTAAATTCCAGCCCTTTCTCCTCAATCTGGCCTTGTGAAATTAAATTATCCCGCAAGTTAGGTACATAAAGCACATCGGATAATTCGACGTCCTTTCCCCCACATTCTTCCGACATAGAAATTGTGACTGATCCAATTCCTGCAATGACTAAAGGCGAGCTGTCCCTGATCTCCACTTCTCCGGTATATTCACGCATGGACTGGAAAAGGTTCCTTTTTCCAGTCAAATGGTCCAAAGCACTGCCGTCAAGAATCCAAATTCCGTTCTCCCTGGGTGTATACTTCTTGGCATACAGCACAACATGCTCCCTTGTTACCACCGAAGCCTTTTTCTGATGATCTAAACTTTTCTCTCCTCTCCTTTTCTTCCGCTTCCTTCACCATAGGACAGTTTCGAGCTGTGTGTCACTCCTGTCCACAAGTGTAGCAGAAGAATCCAGAGCCCGGAGCCCTGCATTTCCACAGCTTCTGGGCGGGACTCTTTGTGGTTACCTTCACGATTCTCCTGGTGCATCTTCTGTTTGCATGGCATCTTCACTGTCTTAAGGGTGATGTGCTGAGAATCTGCATTATCCTGAATCTCTCTTTCACATTCTAGCTATATCTGTTTCACCACTGACATCTTTACTTTATCAGGCTGAGCACATAGTGTCTTCACTGTGACTTCGTACCCTGGCAGCAGTCCTGACAGGTACAGGATTGCTAACTGTCTGTCACTGAACTCTAGTTTGTTGGATTTGAGCATTCGGTTCAAGTTCAACATATGATTCATATATTTCAAAATACTCATCTTTCCCTTCAACAACGAGGCTAAATCTCTGAGTTTTAGAATCGACCCGTACTTGGTATTCTGCTGGAATTGCTCCCCAAAAATGGTCCAAGCCTCCGACGCTAATTCACTCTCCATGATGTCGTTCATGACATCCTCACCTGTGGTCCTCATAATAAGGGCAAGGGCCGTAAAATTATTCTTTCTCCTTCTCTGCGACTCTGCTTGGCTCGGAGCAAAGTCCATGTCATCGCCGTATCTGATTACGGCCTCCCAGCACTCTTGGCATAGTAGTTCCATTTTTATGCATGCTTTCCATGCTGGGTAGGTCATCCTCGTGAGTTTGGGCATAGAACTCTCGATGCCCATGCTCTCTCCATTATTAGTTGCCATCTTTTCTATTTCTTCTTCACCAGCTAGTAATTACTCCGAGTCAAATGATGAATGAACACTTCTATCACTCTCTCCCATTCCAAAATATTCTAGTAAAGGCACCTGGGCCCATAATCTGTTGATTAGGGGATCGTATTCTCCTTTTCTAAGCGCAGGTACTAAAATACTTTAGTGATTTAATTAATGTGATCATTGAAAAACACGTCCGTAACCATTGAAAGCAGGACATTCGACGTCTTTATTATGACAAATACCATCTCCATAGCGCTGGGGGTGCTGCACATACAGTAACAGAACAAAACACTGTTGAAGTAATATTGCATCCTTTTGTAACATTTTTGTGAGAAATATAATATTTCTCACAAAATATTTCAACAACCACCTTCACCCTCATCGGCAGAATCTTCGTCCATGAGGTTGTTTACATCTGGAGGCTCGATGTATATTTTATCAACATCCTCAAACTCCAAAATGTCTACTAGAGCTTCTTGTAATGACTAGTCTCTACAAAAAATATAAACTTATTTTATTAAAAATAAGGCTTACTCTTGCACAAGGATTTAAATACATTCAAAATAGGACAGATTATATTTCTATGTGCAGAAAACAATAAGAAAATAGTAACCCCCGAATTTGAAAACAATTGACCTCATACGCGCCTAGCATGACCATATGGTCACACCTGTGTCAAACTACTTATAACGTATTTACTATAGCAAATACATATAAACTAATATATAAATACATTAAAATGAACCTACGTATGCTAATATCATTACTTTAAATACATACATTTATTAAAAGTATTTTAGTAAGACCATACTTTCATAAGTCGGAAATCCATGAGGAGTAGCTTTAATGACACCAGAATGGTCTCACGAGCTTGGCAGCACCAAACGCTATGTTAGTGGTCTAGAAACTGCCAGTAGTGCTTCCAAAAACCCTTGGCGGAAACGTAAAACCATGTAGACAAAATGGCGGCCCTGCGACATTTAATTGTTTTGAAATTACAAAGTAAGTTCTTTCCGTGACCATATGGTCATGCTAGGCATTGAAGGGTTAACAAACACATTGTGTCTCAAGGTGTGTCCAATCCATCTTTTTCTTCTTTTCTGTATAGAGTTCTACATGGCTCCTTCCTCCTCTACTCCTCTGTAAATGTAATTATTTATTATTTTGCCTGTCCATCTTATCTTCTGCGTTCTCCTCCAGCACCAGGTTTGGAAGGCTTCTAGTCTGTTCAGGTCTGCTTCTCCACTGGTCCATGCTTCCGATCCATAGTGCCACTCTCCACATGATTGTTTTCACTTACTTTTTCCTACTTTGTAGTCCTATCTTCTCTGAACACAGCAGCTGTGTTTTTACCATGAATGCTTTCTTAGCGTGGGATATTCTCCTCTTGATGTCTGTTGTACTTCTTTCATTCCATGTGATGGCACTTACTCTGATTTCTCTCCTTTTAATGTGACTTCTGATTTCAGTTTTTCTCTTCAGCATACTTGGATTTTAATTTTTGACATATTTATTTACGTGTTCTATTCTTGAAGAACGTGATTCACGACATTTATTAACCTTTGAAGATCATCAAATTTCCCTTTTTTGACTGAGATGTCATCTGCAAAGTGTATCATGTTTATCTCTTCTTTGTTTATCTTAATTCTGTTGAGTCCAATTTCTTTTAAGTCTCAAATAGCCTCCTCCAAACATTTGTTGAACTTTGGTGGTATGAGGTTGTATCCTTGTCTTGCTTCTTTGTTAATTTTAGCTTCTATTATTTATTCATCTTCCATCTCTTGAGTGTATTGTGGAAACTTGCGTCTTGTGTAGCTTCTGTTGCTGGAATCCATTTCAAGTTAACCATCAGCTGGAACATTTCATTCCACTCAACAATGTTGATGGCTTTCACCAGGTCTGTGAATGCCACCTACACTGGCTAATTCACATGCGTTGTTTTTTCTGCCATTGCCCTCAGGCAGAGTATGGCTTCTCTGGTACCTCTGTTCTTCCTAAATCCAAATTGGTTTTCCAAGAGTTTGTCTTTAATTTTCCTTTCCATCCTTTGACCTATTATATGCATTAGCATTTCGGATGCATGTTACACTAGACTTGAGGTTCAGCACTCCACACATTTCTCAGTCCTTGTCTGCTTTGGTATTGTGATCATTACACTCCTTATGCGTCCTTATCCGTCCTATGGGAGTCTTCTACTTTGGTATGTATATGTGATTATTTCACCTAGGTCGTCCTTGCCTTTACTTCCTAGTGCTTTGATGATTATTCTGTTAATGTTGTATGCTCCATGGGCTTTTTCTTGAAGTCTTTTATTGCTCTATCAAATTTGTTCCTCAGTATGTGTGGGCCCCAGGCGTCCTTGTCAACATCCCACTCATCCATCAGGTTTTCTTCCAGTGGCTTTGGCCCTTGGTAGAGTTATTCAATGTATTGCATCCATATATTCCCAGTGTCTTCATCCTATATCAGTATATTCTTATTTGCATCCCTGATGTTCTTAATTTTTGTTTTTCTCTCTTTAATGTGTTTCTTCTCTAGCTTATAAATTGTTTTGGTGTCTTCTCTTCTTCATGTTTTTGCTAACTTCCTCACAGCAGAATTTGATCTAATTCTCCCTGGCTTTCTTGAATTCTTGATTGACTTGGTTCTTTAGCATCTTGCAGAGGGTGGCTTTAACATCACTTCTAGGGTTGTTGTATTTTCTTCTTTCATCTGTTAGTTACCTAATCTTCATCATTATCTGTGACTTCTTCGTTTAGGCCCTCTTGCTCACCCATTGCTCCTCTTCTACTTCTGTGATTGTCCTCTTCTGCTCATCCCATTTTCTTCAGTGCCCATTTCTCCTTCATTTTTTAGTTTCTCAACAATGCCTGTGTCAAATCTTTCTCTGTGCCCTTCCTCTACCAGTATTTTTGTGTCACATCTCGGTTCAAGTTTTATCTTCTTAATTATGACCTCATTCCTGCAAAAATCCTTGTGCTTCAAGGCATACTTTAAACCTGCATACACATCTGTCAGGATTGAGTTTCATCTTAACTATCCATGCTGTCCAAATGAATTTTCTGTCTACTGACCCATCTACTATTTCCCATGTACACATGTTTTTTAACTTTTGAAATTCATCTTTCATTACTGCTACTGTGCTGTTCATTCTAGGCTAAGGCAAAAGATTTTGGATACAGATCTCTAGGTTCTCTAGATTAACACACTAAAAAGCTCAAACAATCACAAACCTTCTTTTATCTAAGCCTAATCACTCTTCTGATGGTTGGGACTTTCTCATTTTATCTCGCATGCTTTCCACCTCTCCTGGATCTCTTGTGCTAATATCAGGTATGACAGCATCCTTATCCAGTAGAATAGGGGTGGCAGAAGCCAGTGCGGGATCTATCATCTGTGGTTCACTTACTTCTTCATCAACATCAGAGATTTTGTTTGCATCAGTTTCCTCCCCTGTATTTGGGTTAGGTACTGGTCATGGGCTCATCTCATATTCCTCATGATGCCTAAATAATGGGAATTTGTTCTCATCTAATTCATCTGTCCTTACCATAACAGGCCTTCCCAGAAATGGAAGCCCCTTTAACTCCCTCAATATCACCAAGTAATGCACATACCTCAGCTCTTGGATCTACCATACCTCCTCCTTCAAGTACAGTCCAAGTCTGGCATCCAAAGAATTATAGCTTCGTCAACCCCTTCCAAACTTCTTGATAGGATTCCATGGATGAGCAGGGATGTCATTCATGGGTCGGCTGGGGCACAGATTGTGGGTGATGCAAGTAGTGTTGACAGCATCATCCGAAAAGTTCTTTTGTACTTTGGAGTCAAACTTATGGCATCTGGCCGTCTCCATTGGGGTTTGAATGAATCTCTGTGCACCTCCGTTCTGCTGCTGGCATCTGGGGCTCGACTTAAAATGTTCTATACCATTCTTCGATAAGTACTCCTAAGGCTCTCTGCAGCAAAATTCTAATCCATTATCTGTCCTAAGTCTCTTAATTTTACCCTGATGCAAAGTCCCAGAATTTGGAATGTATAGAACTCAACAAAAGGTTCACTTTTCTGCTCAAGAAATTGCATATTAACGTACCTCAAGTAGTCATCCAGAATGTCAGGACAAACCTAGCTCCTCCCCTGGATGGAGGAGTAATGGGATCCTTGATGTCACTGTGTATGAGACCAGGTAGCTCATCAGCTCCACTTTCACTCTTCATGCAGAATTTCATCTTGCATAACTTCTCTTGCTTGCTTATGTTACCGGCTCTATCCCCCTAATTTGTTAACTCTTGGATGGCTAGCAAAGGTAGCTTGGAATGCTTCTTAATACATCTGCCTTCAACCATCGTAATACATCTGCACAATCTTGGCGACATGTCCTATGTTGCGTCCCACTAGCTGGAGCCTCGTTTCACTTGTGAGGTGGCTACTAGACCTTGCTGGACCTTGCAAGAGCTGCTGGGCTGGCCACCAAACCGTGACTTCTGCTGTTCCTTGCAGAAGTGGGAAATGGACATCCTCTTCCAACCTTTCTGGTAGAATTACCACCAGTAGGACTTACTACGTTGCCACCTTTAAGAGGGCCACTTGCTTTAAATTCTCTTCTTCTCTGCCATGCATTAGGATATTGGTATTTTTATTTATTTTCTAGCTATATTCTTGAACAATGATCTTAGCGGATCATAGAAATTTCCTGCTATGCCTGACTTGTTGTTTGCAAAACATATCATGTTTATTTGTTGTCTTCTAACCTGAACTACTTTCAATCCAATTTTTTGTACTTCTTCTATTTCCTCCTCCAAGTATATGAGCAGGCTCAGTAATGTCAAGGACATTACCGTGACAGAGGTTGCATCTTTGTTTAACTCCTTTTTTAATTTAGGCTTGTATTTTTCTACATTTTTATACTCACTGTAGTAACTTACTTTGTGTATAGTTGGTATATAATTATTCCATTGATGTTTATTCCATTCCATTAATATTCTATTCAGTGTTTTTTTTTCTACCTGAATGTTAGTTCCATTGAACATTTTCAGACGCTTTCTCCAAGTCTACAAAAGCTGCATAAGCTGGTTTGTTCAATTGTACTATTTTCTCTACTAGGCATTATCCTGCCTATGAAAGTACTGGTTTTTAACCTACAAATCTTTTTAAGCATCGATTGTTCCATACCGTTAGTACGAACACAATATTATTGATTAATTAGTGTTTGTGACTGATTATTGTTATTTATTAGTAGTAAATTTATTTAAATAAGACTTAATTAGCCTGGTATATCTGTAAACTAGGGTGAGTAGCTACTAGTACTGTAGGCAAAGAATCATCACTGTTTCGTAGTACTGTTTGGCAAAAATCATCACCAATAATTTTTAATTAACATTTGGTGGTTTGTTAGCTGTGAATTTCTATAACTTTTGAACTTGCATAATAACTTTTTCAATCATGGATAATATATTTAAAGTAGGTTGCATCATGCCATATGGATCAATTCAAATTACTTTATGATAGAAGTTCATCACTATCCATTCTGGAATGTGCTGCGCTTTATTGTATTCCGCAGCACCATTTAATATTTCTCAGGTTGCTGGACACAGTAATCATTAAGAATGCAGTGGATCGATTGTTCCATGTGTCTGTTTGCGCTTGATATCTAATTGAAGAATTTTAATGCTTGGTTTCATTGAATTTTAAGTATGAGCAATGTGGTAGTTATAGGCAATGCAATGGAATAGTTCAGTTTTTACCGAACTATGGTCAAAAACTGGCACAATCTCCTAGGTAGTCATACAAACATATTTCATGAAAATTATTTGGAAATACACGGTTAAAATTCCTGAAGTTTTTCTATTTCGTATGGCTAAGATTTGGTATACAGTGAAACCTGTCTTTAGCGGACTCTCTCAGGGCCATTATTTTTTTCCGGATAAGACAGGTTTCCACTTAACCCAGGGTCGGACATTTCAAAAAAGACCTTGAAAGCCATATCATGCCCATTACATGGCCTTAATGATTGGTTTGACTCAAATTCTACATGTAGATGAAATTATTATGAAATAATGAAACAGTATCACATAGTGGTAAATTTTTTTAAATATATTAACGTAAAAATCAATCTATATAATACACATATAATCTTTAATTTTTGTTTGTTTTTCCTTTTTTCCTTACAATACAATTCCTGTACAACTGGACCTACCTCTTTTAAACTCTTTATGAATGTTGTCCTTCTTCATTGCTTCGTAAACTTGCGTCTTTCTACACTTAAATCTCTCTAGTATCTGCTTCACGGAAAGCTTTTCTCGTTTAAAGCACAGGATCTATGCCAGTTTATTTTTCAGTGTTAATACATTGTGTGGCATTGTGGAAATCAATCAGCAGTTGCACTAAGGTCCCTAACATTCTCTGGTGCAGTCTCACCCTGTCAGCAGCATGTACGAAAATGATTCGATTTCAGTTGCAAGCAAGGCTACTCAACAATGTTTATGTACTCTCTCAACAATGTTTATGTAATTCTGCGAGTTAGAGGGAAGTTAAGTGTGCGAGCATGGGTTGGTGCAACAGTCAAGGAAGAGAAAGGGGGTGATGGGCAGGTAGAGGGGGAGGATAGTGCTGTTGAAAATTTAGCACAATTTCCATGAAATGCAACTTACAGCAAGATACTAGCCACTGGGGGAGGGTTAAGGTTAGGATTAGGGAGATGTGTGTTTTGGTCAAGGTCAATGCCACATTGTCCTGAGTCCCTCCTGCGACAAGATGTCAGTCAATAATAAGGTAGACGTTAGTGCACTAACGACATCTCTGTCTGGTTCCATTCTTACGGGTTTTTGGTAGGGGGTGGGTATTAAAAAATATATCAGGGTTTTACTATGGTAAAAAATTGTGCATGGAATTTTTTTTCAATTCTGCTTAACCTAGGTTCACATACCCAGAAATGGATTCTGTTTCCGCATTTGACTGTTTTTGTTTAGAGGTGGGTCGTTCGCAAACGAACGGGTCCTTGGATTGAATGGAAGGACCGAGGACTGAATTCTACAGAACGACTAGTGCTATTGTTCCAACCAGTCCTTTCATTCCTTTCGGTCCCTCCATCCTCTCGGTCACTTGTTCCTTTCAGTCACTGGTCCCTTTCGGTCCCTCGTTCCTTTTGGTCCATCATTCCTTTCAGTCCATCATTCCTTTCGGTCTTCAGATGGAAAAGGAGTTAACGTCTTTTTTCTCTTTATTCGAGAAAATTAATTTTTAAAATATCAATATACATCTCAAGATTGCACATAGATCCTGAAGTTAAAAAAATATATTAAAAAATTTAATATGTTGTAAAAATGTTAAGTATAAAAATTTGGTGATGTATTTGTATGCAAACACGTCTTTTTTATGCAAAAACAAACACTTTGTTAGTTTTACGTAGAATATTTATTGGATAGCCCCATAAATATTCTACATAAAATTTACTAAGCTTTTGTTAATTCCTGAACATTATGGAAAAGTTTTACAAAGTTAATGCTGAAACATTTGAACTTATTTTAGTTCCCAAAACTAAAGAAAACTAGTCAATATTTCATATCGGTATTTTTTTGTACACAGAAAGGGCCTAAAGTTCTCCAGAAATCCTTTTATTCATTCTTTTTTACTTTTGAAAGCAATGTCATTATTTTGATATAATGTAATACTCTGATGATTGCATTACATCTACTGGTGAATGACAATGTAACGACTAGTTTATTTAGTGTTATTCTATTTTTTACTTTTGTATATCGACGAGATATCGTGCCATTATGTCATGACTTTAGGTTCGCTGCCCTGCCAACTGGTCGTTGCAGCTGATCAGGGTACTTGTCTCTGCCAAGCGCCTGTTTCAGCCATGGCCAGGGTGCTCTGTTGCTCAAATGGTGCAGAATATTTTGTTCTAATTAGGGAACATAATTTATTTTCCTCCCAAAACTTCTAGGGTCTTTGTTCCTCCCTAGAAGATTGTGTGTGGGGTTAGCGTCAGCTTAGACATGTTATTACAACTGTGCCATGAGAGAGTTTATCTCTTGCATTATGTGGGGGCAATTATTTTCTTTGCATGTCTATGTCCAGATGAATCAAATGCACTTTTGCCTGTTGGAGATAATGGAGGTCCACTTTTTTTCTGTTCTCTGTTATATTTTTTCTACCAGGGCCTTCATTACCATGGAAGCAAGGATGGGAGAAGGAAAGTGTGTACTTTAAATTGCAGTCCAACATTAATGCTACACTTCTCATTGACTGTTCCTTCCTCTGACTCACTGACTCTTCCTTGTGTAAGTATATGCAGTTTATGTTGGTAATTTTTTTACTGCCCTGAGTTTGTGTCATTTTTTCATCCCGCTTTTTTGTCATTGTTCCACCTCAGTCTGGTTTTTATGTAAGACGTCTATGACGTAAGATGGCATAAGTTACCAACATATATCCTTTACCGATGGTATCAGACTTTTATTTACGTAAGACTGCATGACCAAAACTAATACCTTGTTCATCATCCACCCTTCCCCAATCTTCATATTGTGACCCACCCACAAGCTGCCCTTAGGCCTTCCACTGGTGACGTGCTCTCTTGGCCCACTCAAAGGTTTATATTTCCACATCACTGCTCTCATCGGCATGGCTTCTCACACTCCATCCACCTCTGTCTCCTTTGCAAGTAAATTCATATTAGCCTATTTCTTCCAATACACTCTTACAATTATCACAGTGGTGGGTGGGTGAGCAGAGGGTATCCAATAGAAGCAGAAAAGTGTGTCCAATTCCTGTGATCTCCATACGTAAGGTTCCCTCTGCTACACAGGAGCTTACAATTCGCAGGGCTATTTTTTGATGCATGTGATATCAGACTCAAGGTGCTCCTCGCATTACCCCGTTATATCTTCTTTGATATCAAAATCACTACAACCCACTGAATGTCTTCTGGTGGCCTGTCTGGTCTTCTTGAGAAGAAGGACTTGTCCACCTGCCAAGGAATGGGTAACTGGGAAGAAGGGGAAGAGTTAGGAGAAGAGTAACCTTGGGAATATACTCAAGATATCCTCTGAGCGATATAGTGTAACATCCTACAAAAATTTTGAGGAACTGTTTCCCTATTTTAACAGAGTAGTTGCTTTTTCAACCTGAATGCCCTCATTATCTGAGCTAATCTTTGCTTGATGTCTGTCATACTTTTTCCATTCATTTTATTCAGCTTAAAAGGTGGGCGAACGATTCCATCTCTTCAAACACTTCTCCTAGATGTGGAAAAGCTGTCTTCAGCTTATCTCTTCCATATATGCACAAGGCTTTACTTTTTCTTCCTGCTTCATGGTGGGTCCTTCTTGTACTTAATCTTCCGTGTTCAAGGATGCTTGCTGGTTTGCTAGCTTTTACACCACAAATGTGTTGTCCTCAGACAGCCTAAGCTCTTTGTTTTCATCTCCATCCACCTTAAATCCTTTTATTCCGATTTCTTGAGCTTTGAGGACCTATAGAGTTGGACTTGAAATGTATAGCCTCTTCGAATGTCTTTATCTCACAGTTTTTTTTGCAAATAATCTGCTAATTCTGTGGCAAGGTTGGTTCTATTTTGCAGGCTTTGGAACCCCTGCTGACTCGTGTGTTCCTTTTATTCCTTATGAATATTCTTGTATCTCTATATGACTTTCTTGTTATCTGCTATTCTCCATCCTGAATGTCATGTTCTTATCATGCCCCTGAATGAAAAATCTCTGCCTCTATTTTATTAAATATCTTAAACTTGATGTGATTTTCTTCTCCTGATGGAGAGCATCAATCTTTTTCCTTAACAAGTGAACTGACTAATTTATTTAGAAATCAGTGACTTAAGGCAACAAAACATTAATTTTCACCCAACAATTATGACTTAACTCTGCCAACTACATCTGATTGAACCAGCGCTGGTGCTTTTATTGTTCTTTTCTCATCAAATCTCTCAGGAAATTTGTTCTTTTTCAACTTTCCCAAAATTCAGCTGTCATTCTCCTATTTATATCCTTAGAAAATACAGAGGTTTATAATAATACCATGCAATGTGCTATTCCACACTTTCCTCTTAATGTATATTCAACATCTGGTCCGTGAAAAATTTCATCTCAAGTCTGTACGTACTGTAAACCTTAAAGCCTCCTCTCTGGATTGGATTGGATATTTGGGGAGGCGACCGATGGCTAAGGTCATTTGTGCCATAGGGGATAGGTAAGGGAGGAAGGGTGGATAGAAACCTGGCATCGGCATTAGCCTACTCTTAACGAAAGGCGCCAAGGGGACCACGGCTTAACGTCTCATCCGACAGACGGAGTACTGTACTTGAAGTGCCCTCCACAAGACACTCAAGTAGGGATCGGGTTCCTCTGAAAAACATCCGCCTCTGCAGGGATTTGAACCCTGGCCACCCGTGTGGTAGGCGAGTACTCTAGCCACCACACCAACCTGATCCCCGCCTCCTCTCTGTGCCTATCCTTTGTCATTTAATATGGTGACCTAATGGCTGTTAAAGCTGGCATGAAACATCTGATCATTCAGGTCTCTTATTAACGCATGATGTGGAAGATCTGATGCATTTAGAACATCAGTCACTATAACAGTGGTACCTCGAAATTATCCTTTAGTTGCATCTTGAGTGTTCCGGATCCATTGACTTTTTCTGATACTCCATTAGAAACTTCAGCCTCATCTATGGCCTCAATAAATTTGCCAAACAATTTTATTCAGGGATACACATGATTGGTGGAACCTGAATGAAGACACCATCACTTCTCTTTAGCCTCCACTTATCACACGTGGCATTATATAATTCTTTAATGGCACCATATTTATTTTCTTTCATTTTCTTTTCTGCTTTTGGACATCTCTTATCTCTACACACATTTCTACGTAAATTCTCACTTCTTGGTTTAGAGTTGTTTTTAGCTATGCAGCATCATCCTTGACAGTTGTTTCAAGTACTGTCACTTCTTCGTTGACTTCTATGATAATTTATCCTATTCTGATCATGTTTTAATATATCCCTAAAGTGCTGTTGTCCATAATACATGCTAGGATAATGATTTTTGATCTCTGCCAACTGCTATAACTTCAATTGAACATACTATCACTGCTAATTGTTCAATATTTCACAGTCCATATTGAGAAAGGTCTGCTCTGTCTAATGGGATTAGCCATGTCTGGGTTTTAACATGCCAATTCTTCTTCTCCTTGGAGAAGAAAAATCACCCCAGGGTGTGTCTGGCCAGAGAGGAGAAATATTGGCATTACGTAATCTAGAAATGGGTAATACCAAAGGACTGAACAGTCTGTTACTCTATCTAATCCTCTTTTTCTCTTGAAGATCACATCCTTACTGTTTTTACACTTAAATCATCTTTCTTCCCAAAGCTTCTGACAAAGCCCTCACTGTCATCCAGAAGCAAGATTCATAAATTGCAAAAGGAAAAAGGATGAACATTGAATATCTTTTATTATTGTGGCTCATTCCCCCATGGATGACCACCCAGGAAATTTTTTGAATCATACCTACTTAACTCTCTCATGATTAAAGAATAATTTTTGCCAAAATGGAGATATCTATGAGAATTAGCTTGGTATGTAGGATTTTATACCTGGTGTGCAAGGTCAACTATTCCCTCTAATCTTTTACAGTCACAGTATTTTGGATATCATCTAAATTAACATCTCACGCGATGAATGGGAAGGATGGAGCCTCCTGAACTATCTGCCGTTAAACTGTTGTTTAGTTCCTTGTCACTGCTACTTGGATCTATTGCTTCCCAGCATTGGTTTTATATTGGAGATTCCTTGGCTGTAAATGAATGGCAAAGATAGCCATTGTTTGAACTTGGATTTGGAGGTTCACTGACCGACATTACGTACATAGGTTCAGCACAATTGGGAAGTAAAAATGCACATGGTACGAACACGTTCGTTCTCTCGAACCTTCTAGAACGGCTTCCTTTATTTTGCATACCACCTTAACAGATTTACATTGTAGTACCAACATAACCAATGACACACCTCCCTCAGAAATATTTCACACCTTTAGATTTCTTTTTTAACATTACAATGTCATTACAGGATGAACAATTATAAATTGATTCTTTATACTGGTTTAACCGTTCTTCCACTCCTAGTAAGTACAATATTCTTATTAGTTGCTCCACTCTCATGAGCCAGACAATTAACATTTTCATGCATTTTTCCTCTAACATTAGGTACATTGACATGTTTAGGAATAATAAAATTCTTCTTTACAGTATCATACACAATATGGTTTAAGTTAGAAAAATCTTCATACAATGGAAATAAACATCTCTCATCACTTGAGGTTTTTGACTTTTTCAATTGAGAACTAATACGTCTAACCACTGATCCAGTTTTATCTACTTTAATCCAATAGGATTTTGGTTCATCTTTGTTCCTTATTTGTCACCTTATTTGTGATAGTTGCTTTTTCCCAACAATTGTCTTTTGCACTTCTAACCACTACCTTCTCTCCCTTAAAAAATTCTTCTTCCTTCCTATGAGCTTTCTTGTTATACCATCCCTCCATCTTACTTTGTCTCGCACACAGTTTCTCATACACATCCATTTGTATTTCCGGTTCTAACTGGTTTAGTGTTATTGGCAACCTAGATCTCATAATGTGACTATTTAGTATTTGAGAGGGTGAGGCTCCTAAGCTAATGATTGGACTGTTATTATACTCCATTAGAGCTTCATGAAAATTAGAACCATCTTCAAAACACTTTTTTAACAACTTTTGCCAACACTTACTCCTTGCTCAGCTCTACCATTACTTTGATGATAATGAGGGTTACATGTTCTAAGAGTTATATCTCTTTCCTGGAAATATCTTTGACACAATTGTGACGTGAAAGGCATATTGTCAGCTATAACTGTCTTTGGAAAACCTGTCCATTTGAATATTTGTTGCATAGCATTGATTACTGACTGTGCTGACTAATCTGGGATTATAGATCTACTTCTAACCATTGTGAAAAATAATCTACAATGACTACAAAAGACTTGTTCCCAAATTGAAATAAATCTGCTCCTACCTTTTCAAATCTAAATTTAGGCACAGAGTGAGGGGTCAATTTCTCTTTGGTTTTAAATGGCCTAAACTTTCCACAGTGTCTGCATTTCTGAATATACTCAGAAATCTGACTTGACATGCCATGCCACCAAAATAATTGGCTTTGGCAATACACTTGTTTACCCCTGTATGTCCCTTGTGTACAATATCCAATACATATTGTCTCATTGATTTAGGAACAATGATTTTATCACCTAGATAAAGCATTCCTGCTTCTACAAATACATCACATTGTTTTCTATAATAAGGTTTACACTCATTACCAACCTTCTCATATTTGGGCCAACCCTCCTGGCAATATTTAGAGATTAACATTAACGTTGGATCTTTGGACGTAGCTTGTCTAAATGAATGTTGACGTTCATCTGACATTGGAAGGTGTTTGCTAATAGAATGAACCATTTCACACATTTCAGGGTCAATTTCAGGTTTGTCTTGAGTAGCTCGTGATAACATATCTGCAAAGTGCAAATATTTACCAGGTATATAGGTTAATTCATGATCATATTTCAGTGACTTCAGCCTAAGTCTTCGTAACCTTACTGAACCGATCTTTCAAATTTGTTTTTTAATCATGGATAACAAAGGTTTATGATCTGTTTGAACATGTAGACCATAAATGAATTCATGGAAGTTCTTGGCTCCATAACATATACTAAGTAATTCCTTTTCACATTGTCTGTAATTCACTTCACAATCACTCCTTGTTCTCGAAACACATGCTACTAATGTATTCTCATTTCTACATTGAATAAAGAGACAACATCCTAGTCCATCCTTAGATGCATCACATTGCATAATTATTGGCTTACTTGGATCAAAGGGAACTAAGGATGATTTTTGTGAAACTTTATCTTTAAGATTGTCAAGGACCTTATCATGATTAGGCAACCATTTAAATTCAACATTTTCCTTCAGTAAATGAAATAATGGTTTCATGACCTGATTCATATCTGGTACATACCGTCTTACATAATTAAATGAGCCTAAAAATCATTGCAATTCTTTTTTATTTTTTGGACTCTTAATTGACTTTAGAGCTTCGACTCTTTGAGGATCAATTTTCATTCCTTGTTCAGAAATTATTTGTCCCATAAATTTGACCTTAGATTTCTTAAATTGCATTTTATCTCCATTAAATTTGGCATTAACCGATTTGGTAGTATTGATCACATTTTGTAGGGCTTGGTCATGTTCCTCTTCACACCTTCCCATGACAAGTAAATCATCTCTACACACAGTGACATTAGGTATGCTACCAAAATATTTTAAGACTTTCTCATCAAATAAATCACCTGAGCTATTTAACCCATAAGGTAACACTTTATACCGATAAACACTAAATGGCGTAGCAACAGCATAACCAAGATGATTCATCATCTAATAGTAAGTGATGAAAACCTTCTGACAGATCAAAGGTTGTAAAAACTTTTTTCCCTCTACAATTCATGGCAACATCCTCCAATTTGTATGTAATCATAGGTTTTCTAACAATTTTATTTGGATCTGACATAAACATAGTCTCAACTTCTTGTTTGTTTTCTCAATCAAGACAATTCTATTAACACATGCATTATTACTCATGGTCTCAACTTTACATATAGCACCTCTTTTTTCTAATCTATCCAATTCACACTTAAACTGATCCATGAGGGCATGTGGGACTCTGGAAGGAGGATTCAATATTTCTCCTACCTTGTCTCTGATACTTAGTGAACACTTGCCCGGAAATTGCCCATGACCTTGGATGATTTCTTTATTCTCTGAAATAAATTTACTTTCAGCATTAACATTTAACATATCTGGCACTATTGCTTCCTTAGCTTTAATCTGATGCACCTTTCCGTTAGTTTGAGTAACACTTTGGACAAGATTTAACGCACAACAACCTGGTAAACCCAATAAAATGTTACATTTCCACTCAACAATCATAAAATCAAGACATGACTGATTTTTAGCTGATTTGCAATATAAATTTACAACACCCAAGGTTTTTTCTTACTACCATCAAAACCTTTTAACTGGAAATTTGTTTTACGTAGGCGTACTGGTTTGTCAAGTTTCTCACAAATACACAAAAGCATTATATTTACTTCCGATCCTGGGTCTAGCTTCATCTTAACTATCTTACTTTCCACATTTAGAATAGCAAACCACTCGGTAACATTTTGAGTAATATTTTCAACACTTTTCACACTTTGATTACCCTTTGTCACATTATATACAGCATTTACATTTTTACAAAATAATAGAGATGAATCAGACTCATTCTTATCATCTTTTCTTACACTTTTCACAGCTTTTACCTTACACGAGACGGAAAAATGATTTTTCAACCCACACTTCTGACATGTCTTCCTGTAAGCTGGACATTGACGAATATTATACTCTGTTTGACATCTTGTAAATTTAAATATTTCCTTCTGAAACACTTTACCTTGGGGTTTTAACTTGCTTTGCCTGTCTCTGGATTTTACAGCATCCACTACTGTACCTGCTGTGTCGCCTATTTCTTCCATCTTGTTTGCCTGTTGTCTGCTCTGTTCCATCGTTCGACAATAAGTTTCTGCCTTCCTCAATGTTAAGTTATCTACTCTTAACAGACCTTCATGGATAACTTTCTCCCAAATATCATGCACTATTTTATCCCTCAAAATTTTCTCCTCAACGGTTTCTTCATCCGTTGTATCGTTATAATTGCAAGATTTAATTAACTTCCTGCATGCTGTCATAAACTGGCCAAAAGTCTCACCTTCATTTTGCTTCCGATCCATAAACAAGTATCGTTCGTAACACTCATTCATTCGGGGCTTCACATATTCACCAAGTCTTTTGGTCACAGTTTCATAAGATTTGCGTTCTTCACCGGTCATTGGGATTGTTGACAGAACACTGCGGGCTTCCTCCCCCATAATATTTCACAATAGTGATAGTTTGATTTTATCATTCGATTCATCATGTCCTATGGCAATCAAGTAATCTTCAAATGCATCCAACAATGCAGGAAATTTAGTAGCAGCATTGGGACCCTGGAGGTCGAGATCTGGTGGAAGTTTCACCGACGATGCCAACAATGCGTCCATGATGATATCTTTGACGGTTACACCATTTACTATTACTTATTCATTCCTCCCAACTTGTCTAATGACTGCGCCATGTTTAAACTTGGGTATGGAGGTGCACTGACCGACATTACGTACATAGGTTCAGGACAATTGGGAAGTAAAAATGCACATGGTACGAACACGTCAGTTCTCTCGAATATTCTAGAACGGCTTCCTTTATTTTGCGTACCACCTTAACAGATTTACATTGTAGTACCAACATAACCAGTGACACAGCCATCTTCTGCTAAGTTTAGATTGAAGTTGGCACATCTATATACAGCTATTTCCTCTTGAATAACACTGTTTTCGTAGGATGTTAAATTCCAACATAGGGCCTCTGATCAATCTCGCATTTTAATAGTTAGCTGCCCTTGCATTCATATGACTAGTGTGTGTTATTAATTAACATTGACTGTGTTACAGCTATTTATTTCCTTTTTTCTCACTTTTCCATTTTAATTGTCATTTAAGGTTGGGATAACTTAGTTTTTCTAATGATCTAGCCAGTGGTGTAGCTACAGTTTGAGCCCATTGCGGCAGTCCTCAATCACTCAACCAAAATTTCTGAACATGTTAACTCATTTCAATATAAAATTTAAATGACATGTAGTGAAAAATTGTCAATATTGCATTTCCTTTGCTGACCTCAGTTAACTACTCTGATTATTTATGATGGTTCATGGTAAATTGTTATTATAGGTAACTGATTTGGATAAGCTTTTATGTTTAATAATCATTTCAGTACCAATTTGTTAATAGAACTTTTAAAAATGATACCAATTTCACAAGGGCTTTCATTTTAAAATTGAATATTTTTTCAGAGAGGAATGAATATGCTAAATTTTTATTTCGAAGCACAAGAATCATCATACTGTTAAATTTACCAATTAAAGTTTTATTTTTGATCACTAAGAAAAGCCAAAAATTAATACCACCCAGGCCAGACTTATATTAGACATGCCTATGGGTAAATCTTCCTTCACTCACATTATTTTGATATTGATTTATTTTCAGATGCTCAATACTAGAGGACCTCACTTTAATCAGAAGATATTCCTGTCAGGATCATTGCTGGGATGAGTGCCTAGATACCTACCACATCACTCCTGCAAGCTGCCTCCTCTCCATGCTGTCATAAAGTGGCGGGATTCCAGCAATCTGCAGTTGCACAGACCAGAAACCAAATTGTGGACCATCCAGCATGAATCTTCTGAAATTTCTCCTACAATTTCAACTCCATTATGTATGGCAGCTACTGGGTGTTCAGTGTGATGTGGAGTACAAGTCTATCATAGCAGTGAGGAAAGGGATACCCTATTTCTCTTTTCTCACTGCTATGAGAAACATGTACTCCACATCACACTGAACACCCAGTAGCTGCCATACATGATGGAGTTCAATTTTTTTAAAACTTGTATCAATGAAGTACAAAAAATAAAATTTTACTAAGACCCTACCCAAATTTTAATTACCAAAATTTCGACGTTGAACAGAAAACCCTAAATATCGAGTTGGACTTATAATAGTATTTTCGGGAAATTTTAGCTCAAATTCTGAAAATTTTCGAAAAATTTAGCCAAATTTTATCCAATTTTATTCAATTTTTATAGTTTTTCTGAATTTTATTCATTATTCTCTTATTTCTCCGAAATTGTTTTGTATTGATTTACTGGACTGAGCAAGTTGAAAAATGATTCTAAGTCCAAAATGTAAACATTCAAAAATCATTCTAAGTCCAGAATGTAAACAGTAAATAGAGGTGAAGGATATAGGTAATGGATGTAACTTGAACAAAGTATAAATGCAACTGTTTCAGATCAAAAGTATATTTGTAGAAAATTGGCAGGTTACAATCATTACAGTAGCAAAATAGTTTCCTATTTGCATTGACAAAAATAAAATTGTACAAATTTTACAAAATCAAATTATAAATGGTTACGATTATACAAAATCAAATTGGTGTCTGCATACAGAACATGAAAAATGAAGACAACATTTCTGGAAGACAATATTTTACTATCTCAAGCATTTTGACAAATAATTACAAAGTTTGCAGTCCACATAGAGCTTTGATGGTATAGAGCTTGAGCCAGCAGTATAGGTGGAGATTCAGGCTTTGATGATAATGCATATACGCATTGTAAGCTGATTCTGCACATGAAAAATAGAAAATTATTATTACTAGAGCTTAAAACTTTAAATAATTTTATCTTGATGACCTTAGATACTCTTGGACATGAATTCATGGAAAGATAGTGTTTTAATGACAAATATTCCATGGGCACCGGTTAGAAAAATTAACAGTAACACCCATAATAAAAACTCATTGAAATGGCTCGCTTAAAAATATTGCATTTAACAAGTGAAAATTCTAAGACACTGACCATTTGATTCCCAATAAATTATGGCTGGGTGAAGCAATATCAAACTCAATGACAGATTATTTTGAAATTTTAAACCATTCAGGGTATGTGATCTGCACCTTTACTTAGTCTTTGGCAGAAGGCTTATCACCTCTGAAGTTAGAGTTTACTTAATTATGGCATGAAAAATTTTAATTTGGAGACAAAGCAACTAAAGGCCTGCAGTAAGTGATCCTTTACATATGTGAAGATACCATGACATTTGGCTTCAGACCTACTCATCTGGAAGTTCTTAATTTTAACTCTAGATTTAAAGTCATCTGGCATTTATGGATTGATTTTGGCACCTGTTTTACAATTTACAATCAACTCAAAAAATGTGGAATAAAAACTTAATATTAAAAAATATTGGTAACATCCCATTTAAATCCTAACTTTTACATTTATTAATTGTGGTTTGACAAAAATGCTATGGGTATTTAAGAGCTAATTTGGACTGACAAGACATTTCTGGTTATCCATGGGAGCTTTCTACACAAACTTCAACTGTTATGCATGTATTATTTTGAAGCAAGGCTTAGTTAGGAGGCTGAATTTCTCTAGGCAATGATATCAGTATCAAAAGGATGTTGGACACCTTGGTAGCCAGCCTTTGGATATTTTATATGTAGACCAAGAAAGTCAACAATAACAATTCAAATTGATGGAATAAATGTTAAAATTTATTTCAATTCAATTAACATCAAAAAAATACTTAATGGACAAAAAAATGCACATGTGCATATGTTGGAACTCTGTACTATATCTCATTGCATTATTGGAAGGATATTCTGTAATTTAGAGCAATTTTAATAATGTGGTGAATGCATGCTTTGCCCAGCATAATGCACGCAAGAGCAAATCATCAAACTGCCATGGGGCCATCAATTCCAGTAACTGAATGAAAGTACTGCAGAGTTTTCTTCAACTTTATTAAAATTTGAATAGGCTAAATAATAAAGATTTGAAAGAGCCTTTGTATTTCTTCTTATCCTCAAGAGAAAAATTTAAGTCTTCTTGCCCATTAGCCCATTTAAATACAACTATGTAAATGTATGGTCTAGCATGTAGGCTTTTCATGAGCTATTCGCATAAAAACAACGACTATATAAAACAACTTTCAGTCTCGATACAAGTCCAACAATTTTGAACATAGTTCATTCAAGCAAATTATTGAAGTTTTTAGCTCATTCCCAAAGATAATAAAATGAGAATAAATAACCCAAAAGGTAATTTGGAGATTACCCTGAAATGGATTTCTTGTTTAAAATTATTCCTTAACTCCAAATAGGGCATAGAAAAGATACAAGCTGTCAGATATCATTACTGTCAAAACACCAAGAAGAGGCTTCATAGCTTTATATACAAAAGGGTTCCACACCACTCAAACCCCATAGAGAATCTTTAGGAGCAATTTTATTATCTGACTGACATTGGTCATTGGCATTTACAGATTGAATTTGGCACCTATGTTTTACAATCAACGCAAAAAATGTGGAATCAAAATTTAATTTATCTTAAAAAATATTAGTAACCTTTATCCTTTTATCTTATTTTTTAATCTTATATTATATAATATATCTTATATTATATCCTTTAAAAAAAACTTACATTTATTAATTGTGGTTTGACAAAAAAATGTTATGGGTATTTAAGAGCTAATTTGGACAGACAAGACATTTCAGGTTATCCATGTGAGCTTACTACACCAACTTCAACTGTGACACATGTAATATGTATTTTGAAGCAAGGCTTAGTTAGGAGGCTGAATGTCCCTAGGCAATGATATCAGCATGCAAAGGATGTTGGACAATGGACAAAGGTGTTAGGTAGACCAAGAAAGTTAACAATAACAATTCAAATTGATGGAACAAATGCTAATAAAATTTATTTCATTTCAATTATCATCCATAAAATATTTAATGGATAAAAAAATGCACATGTGCATATGTTGGAACTCTGCACCAAATCTCATTGCATAATTGGGAAGATATTCCTTAATTCAGAGCAATTTTAATACTATGGTGAATGCATGCCTGGCCCAGCATAATCCACACAAGAGCAAATCAAACTGCCATGGGGCCATGAATTCCAATAACTGAATGAAAGTACTGCAGAGTTTTCTTCAAATGTATTGAAAATTTGAATATACTAAAAAAAGAAACCTTTGTATTCTTCCTTATCCTCAATACAAAAATTGAAGAAGAAGAAGAAGAATTAGCCCATTTTAATACAACTTCATGAAAATTTATGGTATATCATGTGGGATTTTTGAGCTGTTCGCATAAAATCAACTATATAAGAAGACAACTTTCAGTCTCTATACAAGTCAAAGAATTTGGAAAATAGTTCATTCAAGCAGATTATTGAAGTTTTTAGCTCATTCCCAAAGATACTAAAATGAGAATAAATAACCCAAAAGGTAATATATTATGATAAGTTAACCCCAAAATGAATTTCTTGTTTAAAATTATTCCCTAACTCCAAATTGGGCATAGTGAAGATACAAGCTAACCATATCATCAGTCATAACACCAAGAAGAGGCTTCATAGCTTAACATAAAAAAGGGTTCCACACCACTCATACCCCATAGAGAACCTTAAAGAGTAATTTTATTCCACTAAGTATTGCCATGTGTTACCTTCACTGAAGGAAAAAGCAAGGACTGCCTCATTGGAATAGTGTTGGTGTAAAAAATACGAAAAGTTAAAATGAATATGCATACTTCTTATTTATTTTATTGAATTCTTCAAAATTTACACGTAAAAAAATTTATTTCACTCAGAAGACAGAATTATTTTGAAGTCTCCCTGAAAAAGAAATACCACACCTAGAAATTTACATCGTAGAGCAAATTAACAAAATAAGAAATTAAATTGAGTTTTAAACCTCTATCATTAAACAATTTTTAACTGTTAAAAAAATTTTAGCAGCCAGTTTAACTTGTCAATTTAAGTTCTAGGGAACTAGAAATTTTTAAACCTAATATAAAGGTTATGCATACATATGACAACCATAGGTAGAGACATGTTATTACACATTGTGGGGAATTTTCCTCCCTCTGGATCTTTCTGCAATGATATATCGAGCTGCAAATTGTAATGAAACTACACAAATCTAATACAGGGACACCAACTTGTGGACAATATTCGAATCCTGGACTCAGTTGTGCGGAAGTCTTTAAACAGACCCTCTCGCAATTCAGACACTCCCATAAAGGTCACTGCCTCTGCCAATGGATTCAGACACCCTTAGAAAGCATGTTCCCAGGATGGAAATCTTTTAGGTGAGCATTATCAGATACTTGGTCTTTCAAAGTAAATTTTTTTAGGACATTAAGAAAGTTGTTAGCCTTTAAGAATGGGAAGCCTAGGTATAAGATAAAGTGTGGTGATCAGTGACAAGTTATAGGATTGTCAGAATTCTTGATCCTGCAATGCACAATGTTATCTTGGCATGACCTGCTTGTGTATTGTCCATGAACAAGGGAGCAGAAGGGACCCTAAGTTTGTTTTCCTCTCAAAGTAAGTTTTTCCTGAACAAGTCTAACAAACAATAGCACACAACACTACAAAAGAAATTCGCCTTGTTAATTCCATGGTGCCATTAGAGTAGTAAACATCAAGGATACTGTTCTAGATCCTATTTGAACATGCCCAAGTATAAAAGCCTTACACTCCAGAAGTAGGTGTGAAGGAAGTGGTTCCTAACAATTTTACACTTTTCGAGCAGTTTAAGTGAAAAATTTGCTTGTATCAGGCTTCATAACACAACAAAGCCCTGGAAATTGCCACAGAACTTATAATTGAAGATTTCAAGGCCTCAAACAGGTGGCTCCAAAAATTTAGAGAACATCATGCTGAAAGCAGTGAGGGAGTCAGCTGTAGCAGTTCAAGATTATGTTACTGTCAGGGCTGAGAGATTTCCAGAATAGCTGGAAAATTTCACACCCAAAGATATTAGAGTGCAGATGAATTGGGATTTTTTTAAAGGGCTTTGCATAACATAACTTTGGCCCTAAAATCTGAATGTAGCTCAGGTTGGATAGCATTGAAAGAGTGACAGGCACAGCTGTGCTCAAGCAGGGCTGGAGCTTCTTCAGCTATTGGCAATGGGAGAAGCAGAAAATACTAAATATTACAAATATGAATACTAAATAATAATGTCAAAAAGATAACGATAATGTATCCTTATAGCTTACTACCCATACATCCATAGGTGTTTTGCCAGGAAGCCTGAATTTAGTTTGGTGTCACTGGGGGTCTTATTCACTCTGGGTGAGACGATCCAAAAATATTTTCCAAAGAGAAGCAGAAATGAACAATGACCATCTTGCTTAGTTCCCTACACACTGACATGGGTCACTTCACTATTTAACAAGCATGATTGATAAGACAATTTCTTTTCCTGTGACTTCTACATACATAATTTAGTTTACTGCAACAAAACATTTTTCTGGATTATGAAAAACCAGTATTAAGTGGAGTAATAATAAGCACTAAGATGACAAAACGTGATAGTGGGAGATGACAAACCAGACCTAGTCTTGGAAATGAAAGACATAAAAATTATTCTTTCACATACCTAAGTGTGATACTTTATCAAGATGCAAAATATCAATATGATACTGCGTAAAAGACAACAAGGAAATCGGATAATTTTCTTGATGTGTTATGGTTGCTTGGAATGTTGGAGAATAAATCCTTTGTAAACCTTCTGAAAAGGGTAAGCACAAAAAACCTACAATAAACTGGAAAAAGGAAGTCAAGGAAGCCGTGGAAGTGTTACAGTTGCATCAAAGTGATTGAAAATAATTATTTAAATAAAAAAAAAATTACCATGTGTTTAAAACTGACAAAATTATAGCAAACTGGACTAAAAATAAAATAATTTCTCCTAGCCCCATACAGATTTCTTACCCCATTCAGATCGCCCCAAAAATTTGTTATTATGGATTTTAATAGCTATGAACAGACTTGTAAGATTTAAAACAAAGAACTTGGGGTACATGCAATAGATAATTGATGCATGAATCGTTAACATAAGTCACTAACAATTTTATTGTACTGCAAGTGATATGAACTGGTGTGCAAGTTTTCTCTACAACAACTAATCCCTACTCCTTACTATTATCTATTGAACAATTCACACTAATTTGTCTTTCATAGGGCAGCAACAAGGAAAGTGAAAATACTCATCCCTCATAACAAGACAGATTCGGAACTTAACTTCTTAAATAGAAAACCGCTAATGTTTAGAATATAAAGAAAAGAACAGTTTATTCTATACAAGAAGTGGAAGAATTCTGTGACAAAGCCCTGAAAAAATGGCATGCTAGTTAAGAATGAGAGAAATTTAAAAGCAATGCTGCCCCATACCTTTCTTTCCTTCAAAGGGCTCACAGAATAAGCACAAAGTAATGTCAAATGTATGCAATTCAGAAGCCCTCACCAATAGAGCCAAAGGTTACATGTTGATTGAATTAAAAGATTGATTTACTGTGCCTTTAATAGACATATTTATTCAGTTTGATTTTAATTTGACAAGTTAGCTACTTAAATATTGATATGTTGCTGCTGTTGATTGCATGTGAGCTACAATTTTATTTTGAATTCAACATTAAATCTGTGTCTTAGTGAGAAGACATTGCATCTTATAAAATCATGTGCACAACTGACCCCATTAATGGAAAACACGTATGAATCCACACTATTTGAGGGTTCACTGTAATCCTGTTTTCAACAAAAATAAATGCTCTACTTTCTCCAAGTATTTGTTCTTACATTGAGGTTCATTAAAAGTAAATTTTTAATCCAACCAATTGCTATTTTCTGAGTATGCAGTCATTGAAAACCTTTTGGAGTTTTTGGAAAAATGCATCGAGTGTTTAGCAAACTGTAGATAATTGAGCGTGGTTGATAAGACCAATGATTTTATAAGATAAATGATTTAAAAAAAAACCAAGAGTGAAAATCTATACAACCTGAAACCAGTCTATGAATGCACCTCTCCCAACAAGTTGCATCAACGGAACACAAAGGGGTGGATACTCCTTAATATGTACTTCAGCACAGCATTTGAATAAATTAAAGTGCTGTATGAAGGAAAACTACAATTTAGCCAAATTCCAAGTTGATCCACTGTTTGCAAAAAGGCATTAAGTCCAGCCCACATTTGCGATATCCTAATTAGGGTTTAACCTACCTACGCACCTCAGTAAACATTTTCTGAAATTCCTTGAATACATACATAATGAATAAATAATAATAATATTTAGCCATTTAGTACCTAAAAGAGAATGCAAAATTAAGCCTCAAGTTAGATAACTATCATACACCAGACTAATTTTTTCACTAAATCATTAAAGCATTACCTAACTTATTTTTTGAGTGGGCCTCTTGTCTTCAAGAGTCATTTGAAATTAAAAATAGATGCCGACGTACTCCCTGTTTAATGTAAACTTAGAAAATATGCCAAGTCACAGTGCGAAGTTGCTTTATCAGCGCATCGTTTCATTGAAGATTTTTGACTGGTCTGAAAGTTGACTGACCAGCTTTTCTATTGTTCCTAGAGTGCTGCCGATCGTCGCTCTCGCTCACTCAACCTCGCTAACCATAACCAACCGGATCACACATTCTCGAACACTAAATCACTTTAAACGTACAACTTTTCATTAGGAGATCACTTTCAGGGACTACAACAGAACCATAAAAAATTATCCATACAAAACTACTTACACATGAATAAAAAATTACTCCTAATATTTCTAGGCATTTAGAATCCTCCAGCCACACTCCATGACGATCGCGAAATATAGAAAAGATTTTAAGTAAAATTAATACAGACAATTAAGAAAATTAATTGTCTTAATTGGTGGCGGGAAAGTAAAAGATGGCAAGGTCCTAGATACTATAGGATATAATATTAGCGTGTGAAAAATTGTGTGTTCGGGATAGAGAACTTAGAAATTTCTTAGAATTTTGTGAAAACAAGCTTTTCAAAGCATGGAGCCAGTTCAGAAGGGTAAACTTAGTAATACACTTTTTAAATTAACGATTACCTGAGTGAAGTACTCCCAATGGTAAAAGCTGCTATGGAACGCCATAGATGACTCACATATTGTGCATACGAATGCCGTGGCTAAAGAAAAATTACAAGACGTCCAATAGAGCTAATAGTGCTAAGTATATAACATGATGTGTGAGAAACCATGACATTTCCGAGCTGAATAATACACTTCACATACCCTGAAAACAACATCGCATATTACACAAAGCAAAATAGCCAGATGACATTAAATTGGATCTGATATAAATTAACGTAAGTATTAAAGAAATTTGTTTAGTCCATGACGCTGAATCAAGATCGTTAATTTCTTGTCGCATCTCCGAAAGGATATAATGCTAGAGATTTAAATAATAATAGTGATAAATTTTATTAGACATTAAACAATGTACATTTTCAATAGTCTTCACTAACTAATTTAACTAATTCGACTAAAAAACTTCCGAAGTTATAACAATGTCAACAACTGCGATACTATCAAAAATGAAAAAAAAAGTACTTCTAGAAATTTTTAACTGCAACGTACTGAATAAATTTTACGTTTAACACGTCCAACTTAACTATTCGTAGAAATTTAGTATATTTCAGCGTCAGCCATGCAAACCTTGTAACTATCCGAAACTTTCGAAACCTTAACGCATTATACTCGCAATGGCTCGGGGAGGGTAAAAATTAGAAGACAAAAAGACGGCATAGTTTGATAGACCGATTGATATAATTTCTCCCATTGGAAAATCCATAAGAGCGTAGGGATGGGGTAAACGCAGACGAGCGATGACAAAAATATCTCCACCTTGTTTTCATAATAATAGGTAAGTAACTCACTTTGGCTGCTGGTCACATTTCTAGGGGGAAGATTCCGAGTGGTGTTTCCTTCTCTGTCAGCTCCGAAGAAGAGTAAGTCTCCATGCATTGGCGTCAACCTGGGGCACAGCCAAGCAGAGTTGTTGCTGAAAAGGAAATATGGGTTAAGTATGAATCGACAAGCAATGAATCAATCACAGTTTTAGTTTTGAAAAAAACTTTTATCCAGTGTAGGAACTAAGATAAACATTAAAGGAAAAGCGATAATTTTCAAAAAGCTCAAAGACACCTGAACTTGATCATTCTGGAAGGAGTCTGGCAAAAGCTCATTTGAGCCATGAAGGATAGGAGGGTGAGATGGTTTAATTATTTTTAAACTATTTAGGGAATGGAGGGGGAGTAGAGAGATACTCTTCATTTGCCTAATCCTCAGGAATCCTCAGGAACGCCAAGGTGCTCAAAGCTCAACGTCCCATTAGAGAGTAGAATTGTCGTAGCGAACGGCGTCAGTAGCCTTCGCGGTACGCGATGTTGATTAAGGAAGGGGTCGTGTGGAAGGGGTTAGTTAAACAGAGGAGACGACCGCACATGTAAGGAAACTTCCAACGTAACTGCTCTTTGAAGGGAGTCAACATTTCGCGGTAATTATCTTTTTGTTCATCGTCAAAAAAACAGATCTGGATCAATACGCTGACAATGTTAGTATCTCATTGGAAAAGCCCATCTGAGCAATTGGATTAAGAGCCAACGTGCTAAAAAGTTCATGCGAATACTGGATTAAGCATTCGGAATTATGTGACTAAGGTCTGCTCCCTTAAGACCCCTTCAGGAAAATGTCATGACCCGTGCTGTCAATTTTTAGAGAAATGAATTCCCCAAAAAATCTTCTGCGTACTTTCCACCCTGTTTCGCTACCACTGAACTACACTAGAACACCACACGGCAAATGGAGGGATCGATATTTCACAAAAAATCCACCGTCAGGGATGTTACTCGGGCATTATGAAGGGAGCTATCTTGTACTTGTACTACTGGAAGCCTCCGTAAGATCCTATTTACCCTTGATACATTATGACATGACATAATAATTTAACTTCTAGAAAATAATTTGCTCAGAACGCACGGCGTGTTATTTGCTACTTACAAAGTTTGACGGTCTAAAAATCTGCGAAGACATCTATGCAATTCACGATGACTGATATCGCAGACGCTGATCACCCGGACTTAATCGGGAATTCACCCCTCACCGCAGCGCCGGTCGTCTTGAAGTATCTTCAGGGAGTTAAGTGCGACGCTCGTACGAAAGCTTCCGCGGTGCACGAGATGAGAATGCTCCATGACTTCAGATTTCCACCGTGCCCGTTGCTATCCGTCGAAAGTAGTATCAGCTACAGTCTAGTAGTTTTCACACTTCAGTGCAGCCTTCTTTAACGTTGTGGATGATTACGTCGACTCTCAGCATCTGCGATCCTTAGCTGGATAGGATTTCACTATCTGCCTGCAGAACACTATAGATAAAAAACCAGAAAGAACTAAAAGTAGGATATTTAAAAATTTTATTTGTAAGACATCAATGCGCGATGATTAAAACCAAACCAGTCCACACAATTTTAAGAATTGTAGAAATTAAGATTCAGAATATTTATTCCTTCTCGCAAAAAGTAGTTTTAATAATTCAACTCAATAAATTTACCTCAGAATAAAATACCCCACGAAATGGTAAGAAATTTCGCGATTGTATCTTTACGAGATTGAAAAACAGTAACATAAGTTACAGAAATGCTCTGTCGGTGGGTTCGTCCTAAGAGCCAAAACACGGCGAGAGACTGCCACCACAATCCTTAGCCCCGGTATTTTTACCCTGCCTGCTTCTAGGTTTTTCTCAAATGTTCCCGGGTGAAGCAGGGCAATGGGGATCGCTTTGACTGATATTTGACGCGCTGGGTAGCCCGCAACAGCCTCATCAAAACCCAAAACCCTAGCAGAATTTAAGATCTCATTAGGTTATCGCGATATTTTGAACAGACTCTTCAACATGAAAAGTAGAAATATTTTAGAGTATCGGAAAACAAGTTACCACGCACAACGGCTGGAGGATTTGGACACACACAATGATAATTATTTCCGTGATTGAATGGCCAGCTCACTGAAATTCCTATCTCTACGTGGGACTACTCAAGACGATATTTTCCCATGGCAACTAATCACGAACAACGGAGACAGTCCACCCGGGCCAGAAAAGAATACCAAACATGACACCGTGTACTCTCGACATTTCTAGGAAACTAAAACCCAGAAAGGGAAAACATGGACGTAACCAAGCATTCCGACAGCACCCGACCCCAGGGCAAGTATCTAAACCGGGCCAGTTAACCACATTCCCAGATGATGATAGAAGACTCAGCATCGAAATACACGATCAGTTGAATGGCCCCAGTCTTCAATAACATCATACGCCGGGATAGTATCGGATCGTTCTTCGGCGAACAACTCGACGAGAGATCTATTTAACTATCCACACATGCTAGTTCAGCTCAAGAAATATAAAAATATTCGCGCAGTCAACGGAAAATTAAGCGAATCCAAACGCAGAGTGAGAATTATTGTCCGTTCAAGTATTGAAGCTCGCGTTGAGAATTCTAGATCTTCGCCCGCGAAAATTTGAGAGGAGTTTCACCTCGCTATCGAGGAAAGTCATTGAAGATTTGAACGGCCAGTAATTAGGTACGATTGGAAGTAGATAAAGGACAGCACTCACAATACCTCTTTATGACAGGAGAGACTGACTTCTTTTCCTCGATTGATAGAGAAACTTGCACGCCCTGGACGAATTTGCTCTTCCAGTCGAGTGATCCGTATTCGTTGGTCTCGGAGATTCAAGTGACCGACTACTTGTCTCATTGCTACGAGGAAGGTGAAGAAGAGAGCCTTCTTATGAAACGGTTTCCTCCATTGGTCGGAGTCCAATTTCTAACGGAGGATACGATTGGTTAGGAGTAGAGTGTCGTCTGCTTCTTCGCACGTCAGCGTTGTTTAACAGGATGGTTGGATATTGGAATATGCCGAGTGGAAATGGAGTGGGCAGGTGAGGGGAATGCTGGATTTGGAGTGGGAAGGGGGGGGGGTAGCAGTCAAAATGTTCCAACGACGATGACCGATCAACTGTAGTCCGATTGGATTGGATTTTTGGGGAGGCGACCGACAGCCAAGGTCATTTGCGCCGTAGAGTATAGGTAAGGGAGGAAGGGTGGAGAGAAACCCCGCGTCAGCATTAGCCTGCTCTTAACGAAAGGGGTCCACGGTTTAACGTCTCATCCGACAAACGGATTACTGTACTTGAAGTGCCCTCCACATGACATTGAAGTAGGCATCGGGTTTCCTCAGAAAAACATCCTCCTCTGCAGGGATTTGAACCCTGGCCGCCCGTATGGTTAGCCAGTAGTCCGAGAAAAGTGGCGATTCATCACAAGTATGTGGGGGCGAGTTTTGAAGTTCTGCCTCAGTGCATTCAAGTCAAAGTAGTTTCAACTATTTTTTATCAACCGTACTTTTGCGTGTTCCTCACGAATATTTCACACATAACTTCTCGTATGACGCGCGGCAGATTTTTAAAATTTTTATTAGCTCTTTTGGGAACATAACGCTTAGACACGGTATATTTCGCCCGAAATGATTTCTTGAGCTCAAGTCTCACCTTGCCAGCCACCTCAAGGGTATGAGGCAGGGCATTTTTTGTTGTCACCAACATGTAATATGATGTACCAGTAACTTGCACCAACATGCACTGAATTATGGGTTTGCTATAAATGCTACAGAAACTAACTGTATAAATGCACAATGCAACTGCGTCAAACAGATACAATATTCATGTAGAATCATGCAAAATGTGATGATGGCACTGCGTGGCAGATTAAGAATCAGGCATTAGGGACCAAATCACTAATCAGCTACACTACTTGTCGAGTAATCTACTTCAATGTCGCATTGGCAGCAGTTATCGTCAGTTATCTAACACGGGTAAAACGACATTTTAAACCTACTTCTTTAGCAGTCTATTTCGCTAATTTAATGCCCATAATCTGATGTATCGCAATATGTCGGAGTTTGTATGATATAAATAACTTCGCCAGAAATTGACTTAGTTTTGAATTTAAATAAAAGATTAAGTCGAAATTTTAATCGACGGTCTGAAAGCGGCTCCCATCCCAGTTGTTGCAAGAGCTCAGAAACACCAACGAGACTATCATAACGGCCTTTCTTGTAGTATCTCATCGATCTTATTTGTCCGCATTCTGACACTGTTTTTAACCCTAAATCATCAGGATCCCAAATACTGGCAGCGTATTACAAGTGGTGTCTAACATGGGAGAAGTTTTCAATTACTCTCGCATACGCCAAATACTGTTTTGACAAATTCCAATTTACGATTAACTTGACCAGTAATTTTTCAGATCATTTTTCCCCTCGAGATTCATTAGCTAGTTTAACTATGAAATATTTGACTGATTCTACGGCCTATAACTGGCTATGCCGTATCCAATAGTTGTAAAGAAGAGTGCTTTTTCCTTCTCCATCAAATCATTTAAAAATGAGAAAAATAAAAGTCGACATAATTTCTTATTCGAGTTAAATTATCTCCTTTTTCAACCTAATTCGGTTTCACATCACGGTTGTTGACAAAGATTTTGAAGAAAATAAATTTACTTCAAGTTCATCCTGAAAATTACCAAAAAAAGATAAGATAAAATAAGATTGATACCATCCCGAGGGCATCAAATGCAGATGTTCATTGCCACACATTTTTTTCAAATTTAATTCTAGCTGCCACGTATGGCCCCACGTTCGAATTGCCTTGAGGTCCTTCGTTAGTGCTTCATCATCATTATTGCTACGGATTCCTTTGTGCAACACTGCGTCGCCACGCATCGTCTGCAAATAGTCGAAACTTAACTGTCTATTACCACTCCGCCAGTATCTTTAAGGTAGTCCGAGCGAGATAGTTCTCAAGTCATAATAGTGACCATATTCGAATTGTATGTTTTAATTTTACCATCTCTAGGGCACATGAATAAAATGTTACATTAATGTTGCTCTTTTCAGGTATTTCCGTCGCGTGTTTGGTTTTTTCGACAACAGTTTCTCCCCTCTTCCTGGGGGCGTCTTCAGGTCCGTTGGACATTTTTGTAATTCTCAAATTCTCAAATTGTAAATTACAAAAATGTCCAACGGACCTGAAGACGCCCCCAGGAAGAGGGGAGAAACTGTTGTCGAAAAAACCAAACACGCGACGGAAATACCTGAAAAGAGCAACATTAATAATTATAAGAGTCGCGGAAGCCTTCAAAGAAAATGTTACATTATTACGGATGAAGTAATATAGTTTTATATGACGGATTTTGTAAGTAATTATATGAAAATATCTAAATAAGTCTTTAACTTGACTCATTTTTTTCGCGCGGTGCGTTTGAAACTCCATCAAAACGTGAACCGTCAGAATTTACTGATGATTAATTTTCAAAAATAGTTGAGAAAACACACAGATTACTCACTATTGATTTTTTGACGAGATCTATGTGTAGGGAATACCTCACAGTTTTATATGTAACTTTCAATGGGAGACTTTCTCGAATGCTGTTTTTGAAGCCAAGAGAAATTCAAGGGATCTTGAAAGGGCTGGGAACATTCATTTCCGTTGCGTCGTGGCCGTTTTTTCATCCATTCATTCCCAGGTACACTCGAATAATATGTGGACAAGGAATATTTTTTCGACTTGCTTAAACATATTATGAAAATACCTCTAGGATTCACCCACGATTTGTGCTCCAGCCACTTTAAACCATAGAGGAAGTAACTGTATCGAAAGTCGACAATCAATTGAGAATGAGCCTGAACTAAAACTTTTGTCGCGTTATTAGACTGAAGGCGGTGCATCTTCAAGTACCAAAATGATCTTCATCTACGAACTACAAAGTGAGCCGCGTCTAGGCTGTGTGGCATGGGGAGACATCACGCAAGGCATCCAAAAGTTCCGTTTCATGATCGAGCCCCAAATGCTTCCGTGGCCGGCAAGAGAAGACCACAACGCACTCGATAGAACAATTCTAGGGCAAATCATGTAACTAGGATAGTGGTTCCCTATCATATATACTTAAATTCTACCCAGGGGTGGGGATGCTTATGGTTACTATGCACGGATTCAGGCGTTTAATTGGGGAATTTCATGATAGAATGAATGTAAAACTTTCGAACTTTTCCACAAATTTATATAATAAAAACGTGTTTTGATATCTTATATCATCATCATCATCAGTTAATTCTTATTTTAATACGATGATAATTACTTCAAGGTAATATTAGAAGCCAATGGAACACGGTGTTATTCAGTGAATCTGAGGAAAAGGACGAAAATGTTGCATTAATTCTGATGCTAACGGTGTTAAATAATGTTTACTAATTCATGCGGGAAGTCAAATCATGCGGAGAGAGTTGCAAGTATAATATGTGCGGTAAATATTTAAACGCAGGTACCACTTCTGGTATACTTACCTAAGAAGAGCAGCAATTCATTGAAAACATAAATTGCAACTTTAAATGCCCCTAATTTTCCGCGGAAAAGTGACATTTTATACATCCCTTTCCGTAATCTCTTTTCTATATCTTACACTTCCGACTGTTTCCGCCGTAATGCGTTGGTTTGCTGAATATCTTCCGAGAAATAGGCAGCTTCAATCAAACCTTCAACACTGAATGCGTTGTCCTTAAATCTACACTTAATGAAAAAATTATCGTTGTACAAAAATGACATTTTCTGTAGCAGTTATCAGGGATAAAACAATCGTTCCAGGCTTAACCTTTTACTGGAAAATATTCCATTTTCTAGATGAAATAAACTGTACATTGTCTCTGAAAAATTAAATGTTGTTTTACCGGCCCAGGTTTCCACAGTTAAGGACATCTTGAAAACTACGTTGAACAAAAATTATGGTGGATAATTATGATTGATACATTATTATTTATACATTTTTTACCGCAAAAAGAGGTTAGGAGAGGTTTAGAAAGCAGATCGGGGTAAGACAAGGCGTACTTTAGTTTGCTTCATTGAATTAACAGCGAGTCTCGAACGGTCTGTGCGTGGATTTTGCATCTTTATGCATTTATGAAGTTGCAACTTAAATTAATAGTCAGAGTTACGACATATTTGTAGCATACCTATAGTGTGCCATATGTTGACAATCTATTGTATTCTATCAGATAATTGTCGGTTTTTGCTGATGCATTAATAGTCTCAGTTTCATTAGCTTTATTAGAATATTTTGTAATGAATGTTGGTAAAAAATCACACACTGCTATACACCCTTGAGATGGCCTGCAGGCTACTAAATAGTGCTGATAAGGGATTATTCAAGAGCATGAATCACCCCATGCCGCATTTTCTTGCAATTGGATTAGTTGTTACCGCATCCATTCATGTGACTTTTTCTTGTGGTACTACTCAAATCAGAGATTTTATTTTTGGTATTTTTCGGATTTTCGGGCATTATCTTAGGACCTGATGATGCCGACTGGAATTCCGGAGAAACAGTTGTCCACAAAAATGGTACAACGGGGGGAGAACCCGAAAAATACCAATAAACAAGAAAACCGCGGAAGCCTTCGTAACAGAGATTTTTATCATTTCTATCCAAAGGCTAAGTGAACTATGCCAAAGTCAACTTGAGGATTAAATGCAATGACCCTCCTCTTTCAGCTCCGGTAGTTGCTATCTGCATTCGTTGATTCGAGAAGTTTCTCCGTCGTCGTGGAAGAATAAGGGGAAAGAGGAGAAAGAGGAGTATTCCCCAGTCCTAAGCATTCATCCCGCTAAGCGGAAATCACCAAACCAGAACACCTGGCACTTTCCATTCTCGAGCAGACCTTGGTTTTCGTAGCTTTTACAGCTAAGTGACGAGAGAAAAATGACGCGTTTTTTCGCTAAATTGAAGCCATAGATGCCGATCTACCGACCCATTCGCCACCCCAGAAACGTAGAATGTGGCAGCAAGGACGCCATTTGACTCAACCGCTTGGTATGTCGTTTCGAAAACGATATGCGTTCTTCATTATTGATGGCCCAAGTCCCGAGGGTATTGGAGAAGAATAAGGTAACACGCTTGGGAGTCAACGGGAAGGCATGGAAAGAAAGAAGCGATAATAGACAGGATATTAAAGCATAAATTCCCCTCGGATAAACGGTTGAAAAACAAGGATTTAACAGATGGAGGAAGGTGAGACTTGGTGGAATTTCGCAACTCAATGAGCGAAAATAAATAACCGAGTCCTCTCCCACTTAAGGTAGTTTGAGCGAAATATCATTCTACCTAGAAACCAATGAATTTGGTCTCATTTTAATGAAAAATAACTCACCCTTCTAATGACACCAAAAATTCTACCACTTACCACATTACTTTCGGAGTTATTTGCCAAAAAGTACCAGCCCTTTTACATGAGAAATGGTACGTGCATGCACTCCATAGAGACATTATTTACAAAATGAGGAATTTCTAACACTAAGATGTCGTAAAAAAACTAACAGCGTGTAAATTGTTTTTTTTCTCAACTATTTTTGAAAATTAATCATATTGTCACCGCAATAGGTTCTTGGGTATCACAGAAAACCTTCCGTTTTGAAGGAGTTTCAGACGCACCGCGCAAAAAAAGAGTCAGATCAAAGACTTATTTAGATATTTTCATTTAATTACTTACCATTTCTATCATATAAAACTATATTACTGCACCATTAATAATGCAATATTTATTTCAAGTGTCCTACAGCTGGTGAAATTCAAACGTAAAGTTCTAATATGGTCTCTATTATGACTACTAGGGAACTATCTGGCTCGGACTACCTTAATTTGCCCAATATGTACATACATTGCAATTTAATTTCAACGTCTAAGCGTCATTTCCAAGGTAACATTGACATGTAAACCAATTTCCATGTCCTTTATATACAATGGAAGTGTCTCGAGGAGGAAAATGTATCACGATGGTAGTGGGGAGGGAATTTTGTTTTGGATTCAGAGTCAAGTAGTGATGTCTGTTGAAGGTGTTGGGAGAATATGGGAGTGGAGGAAGATTTGAAATCAGCACCCAAGCACATCATTTGAAATCAGCACCCAAGTCAAAGTTGTATCTTTTCGCCATGCTAAATGCAATGCAAGGAAATAGAGCGGCATATACACTGAGTACACTCAAGAAATCTCGGGAGAGGAAAACGGCCGCTGTTGATTCAATAGGTAGTTTAATGCGATCGGATTGAGCCAAGATCATCGAGATATACGACGAATCGCGGTGGCCTGGTCGGAGTTTACGTTATACGCAAATCCGAGGAGGCTTAAAGCTATGGGGAAAACTGTTGGCCACGTCACGTCACGGGTAAGCCCGATGGAAAACGGTTGAGGTAGGGGAAGACGAGAGGTGGAAACAAATGAATCATTTAAAAAAATTTCCGGATATAAGTTCCTGGAACCCGGGCCAGAGACTTTCAACCTAGAATTTTCAACCAGAGACTGAGCCATTTTCCAAAGTGCAAATCACACTGAACAACTAGCTAGGATAGAGCATGGCTCTATCTATTACACACTCAGCCATTCTAAACTTTCAAGCGAGCTATGCATCGGAAATCCTGATATGTCTTACACCTGGTTATAATTGAAGGCGAATTTGATGCAGGGTATTGTGAAGTAAACCAAGTCACATTCATCCACATCATTAAGGAACAGCGAATGATTTTCAGGAAATGACAACTTTCTTTGTGGAAAAAAGCCCGACTTTTAGGATAAGTAAGGATGGGGTTTACACCGTTTCATAAACCAACCCATTAGGCGCAATAATTCCATATATTTTGAGGGATTTGGTAATTTCCCTGAGCATTGTGTCAGTTCTTCACTGATTTATCCGCCAGGCAAGAGTTAGGATCACCGACGTTTCGATGACTGACTCCGCCATATTCCTTAAGGGCGTCAATCAACACATATATATCCTTTCTATCATCACTGAGATTCCCATTCTCATTCATCCCGCTCGCAATATTTCACATGAAAAGGGCATTTACCTTTTGCTATCATCAATTATGTGCGGTTGAGGTTACTCATAAGATTCATAAATTACTCATCGGCTGCATTCTGCCATTGGGCATTGTATTCGCTAACTAAGAGTATTATTAATTCTTTAGTATTTACCTTCACACGAAGGTGGCCTCACATGATCCACACTTTTCATAACATTTTGGATTCGGTCGCCATAGATTCACACGCCTCGTACAGAAAAGTAACAGATGAAGGTCAGAGACGCAGAGAATTGATCGGGAGGTTAGAGGAGAAGCTACGCGACAAAAGCATTCACATTCAGATTACATAAAAGAACTCCTCAGGATCAAATGACAGAGTAGAGGAAGAAGAGGCGGGAGCTTCGGGCCCATAAAACATGTCTGATTGGAGGCTGAAGAAGAAAGAAAATAGCAAATATATTAGGATCATGTAAAAGTATACGTACATGAATTATGTGTTTGGTCAAATTAGGAAAACGTCCTTGAAATGCATGTGGACATAGTCTTTAATTGTGTTCGCGAGTAAGTTTTTAATTTTTTAAACGATAATAATAATAGTTTTATCACTGATTATCAAATTTTTAGCGTCATAGTAGAAAACCATACAAAAACCCCATTTAGGTAATGATGATTATTATGTAAAGAACACTTTGTATTTTTCCACAATTCATATATTCTGATACCTGAGGATGACGCCTTTGCGTCAAAACTAGTTGTACGATTGAAAATAAATTGTAGAAAAAGTGTTCTTTTCATCATGATTAATTTCCACAAAGTCACATCTGAAACTATCGAGTATATTAATGGTGCTTATCCTTGCTGTAAAGGTTACAATCATTGTTTTGTTTATGAATTACAAACTCATAGCTATACCAGCTTTATTAATTATTTAAACTGTTAACGACACCAACTTCGCTTTCTATCTTACGGCCATTAGGCTTTCATAAAATATGAGAAGGTGTCAAAATGACCACTTATCAGTCGGAGGTGAAGGGATAATCCCGGCGGTTATAGTGATAAATCATTACGTCGTCAATGGACGTCGAAATTTTCGTTTTAGATTCCTTCTGGACTTCTTACGTTTGAAGCGTAACCTTATGAAATAAGTAAACGCTTAGAGAAGTATAGAAAAATTAATACACATATGCAATATCATCAACTTTTTAAGGCCGCATTACAATATTACAGACATTGGGAAGTGATTTTCCAACATACAACTCGGGGCATTAAGTAACGCATCGTAGAAATTGACTTAATTACACTGCTATAGATGAACTAACTACACTCCCAATATTTTACCATTAGCAAATTTTCCAAATTGCAAAAATGATAGGCACCGATGATTGATCTGATAGGTACTCGTAGTTGGCCGGTCACGCTACCACATTACTTCCAACCCGGGATAGAAAAACTTCCGTAATATCCTCTCACCGCTGGGAAACAGCACTCAGGGTCCCCTGATCGAAAGGCCACCAGTTTAACCACAGCATCAACTACGTGTATACTCTTCTTAAACTCGCAGGTCCATTGCGATACATTAATGAATATAAATTTTGCCTTACGCAAGTGACTGCAAAGTTAATGCGACTCGTGTCAAAAAGCTTTTTTTCTTCTAAGGTGAGCGAGCAGACGAGGTGGTACTGTCGACCAGAAGCCTATCAGTCGGAAGGCTAATGATGGAAACTACAGCGTATTTATTTTAGTGGAATAAATACCCAACGCAACTCTCTTGCATTAGGGGCCGTTCGAGTATTACGTAAGAAGATTTATGCCTTTTTTGACCTCCTCCCTCACCCAATGTAAGACAATGTAAGATTTTCCGAACCCCGCCCCCCTCCTCCTACCTCTCAGTCTTACGTAATACCTTAGATATTTGTATCTACTCTTCGTTAAATGCTCACTTTCTGCTGTTTCATCTTTCCATGGAAGCCATATTACCGCTTTGAGCACTGGATATTGTATTATTTTGCAGTGTTGGAGTACCACATTCATTAACACAGCGAAACAGTGCCACAGCTGAAGAAGTTGAACAGACGCAGGATATTTGGGAACGATACGATGTTTCAAATGGATGAAAACCTTAAGTAAATTGGTTCCAGACCCTCCTCCACCCTCTTCATGAGACTGAGACAGCGTAAGATGATCCCAACAACGTCGCAAGTAATACTTGAATGACCCCTTAGCTCATTACTCATCACGTAAACACTCATTTTACGGCCGGTGCTTATTTTCCCAGATGAGATTCGACTTCACCTTTCAGAAACTAACCCCTCATGCCATAGATACCGTCAAGAAGGTTGCGGTGACGCACAAGCGACCGTCGCCGGATAGTGGTTTCAATGCCCGAAAATCCTCACGCATTCAACAAAACCCATTTTTTCATTGTGAACCACCTGGTTGGCATAAGGCGAAGAGCATTCACGGATGCTAAACTCCTCTTGTTCGGGGGGCTGTAAATAATCCTTCGAACGAACAGATGATCTGGTAATGCCCAGGTGATTGCGGAGATAAGTCGACGAGTATTCCTTTAAACTCTAGCAGTGGATTCTGAGGGAAACAGCACGAGCTTTATCACCGGTCACTCACATGACTTGGCACTTCTCCGCCGGAAAAAGAAGGAAATGTTCACGTAAAGCCTCGTGACCATGAAACTGAAAGACCTTCTAAAAAAGGAACCTTTCCGTGCTCTGTGCAATCGTGGAGGTTCTCATGATTTACATTCGAAGATCATTAACTATGACACTGAGGCCGTAAATTACAGTTATTAAAAAAAAGAAAATTACTCGTGAGATAAATGTTTTTGTGATTGTTACACGTAATAACTGACGTCAGCATAACCAGTCAAAACATTCAATTCACAAGTGGAGGCAGAGTTTTCATTTACATCTACGAAATACCGTGAAAGCCATCACTTGGGTGAGCAGCACGGGGTGATTCCACCACAGGACTGCAGCACTCATTCCAGTTCAAATCAGAACCGCTTACCTCCCCCCGGCCAATAGCCGCAGGCCAAAAGCAGGCAGGACAACAGACCGCGGTAAGACTAGAAAACAGGAGAGCGCTGAGCAGACTAAAAAATTACCATGCGCACTAGTTATGATACCACTGGTGAATAGTATTATTAATGCGATTCATTAATAGTTCTACAAGGTAATACATGAAGCCGGAAATTTCATATGGGGTGAGTTGTTAATGTGATGGTTAGTTATTTAGCAGGGGTACAAAAGCTATTCTACCAAGTGAGGGTCAAATTTTAATAGAACTGATACATCGCCACCATTATGATCACATATAGTGCGTGGAAAAAATTACATTCTAAATCTTCGGACTCTGCAATCTCTTTCCTTACTTTTACGTCTGTGATCGTTCTACTATAATAGTTTGGATCTAGCAAAATATGTTGTACGTCCGGGAAAAAATAGTCTACATTAATCTTTCGTAAAAGATTTAATCTATATTTTTCCCACCGATCAGATAGAGGTTCCCACCCTATTTTCTTCAACAATTCAGTAATACTGCTAAGTCTATCGAAGCAATTTTTAACAAATCTTGGTCCCCTACGCCGTATTCGATCTACATTTCAATATATTCTTACTTCGGAAGGGCCCCATACGCTAGCGGCGTACTCCAATTGATGTCTAACGAACGAAACTAGCATCGCTTCTTCAATTTATCCTCGCAGTTTCCTAATATTCTTTTAATAAATCCCAATTACTGCAATTTCTATATGCCTGTCTGCAAATTTTCCATATCGTATGCTTCCCCCAGGAGAAGTCCTGGGTGAGGGTCATATCCTAGCTCCTATCCATCCTAGCTTAGTTTCATACATCGCGAGCAGAAATTCATTCCCTTTAAAAGAATAGGTGTCATATTATCCGATGATAGCGGACTTGCAGCACGCAATTCTATCAAAACCTTAATTCGCATTCCCATTTTTATCAATGAGTAAAGACGAAAAAAAATTATATCCCGCGCAAATTTAAGGAAATTTTTAAGGAAATTAATTGGACGAATTTCATTCCTGGGGATTTTAAATGACATATCCCAAGCAAATGCCGCCATTAATGATGCCTTTAAGCCCACTCCAATTGGAATTCGTGGCAGATTTGAAGGAAAATTGACTCCGTGCTTGGGAGTCAGTATCCCTCTGGAGGAGAGACGGCGTTGTCATACCACATATCAGTCTGTTGACTTCTGAAACTGCATTCGCTGTGCTCCCTCGAGCCTAATTGCCATATTAATGCTTTTCTCTAGCGTTCATTGCATACCTGTAGACGTGCCCATGTTGGTGTAGCCCTTTCGACAATTATCTTTGTAGTTTCGTTAACTTTATTACGGTACTTTATAGTGTATTTTGGTGATAAATACCCCCTACCACATACTCTGGAAGAGCCTTTCAGGGTAATATGTAAATATATAGATGTATGTATACCTATCTATTACGTGCATTTGCAGATGAAAGCGCTGGCATCTGACTTTGAACGTCTTAAACATAAGCCGTTAAAAGGATTATTTCAATCACGCATGATTTGGTGGTGATGTTTGAGGAATACAAAAGTGTCGAGGGAAAATATATATGGGGAAGAAGTCAGATTCTGTAACAGACAACAATTACAGAGAACGTTAAAATAACCCACATAATTTGAAATAAGCACCGAATACAAAGTCACTATGCTAAATGCACGACGTGGAAAAAGGGCGGCTTATGCACTGGGAACGCTCAGGAATTCTCGGGCGAGGACGACGGCCGAGGTTACTTCAATTGGGAGTTGAATGGGATAAGACGAAGCCAAGATCACCGAAAAAGGCAACGGTTCGCCTCTATCTGGGCGGAGTTCACCTCACGCTATATTCATAACCGAAGAGGCTTACAGCGCGCTCGAAAACTGGCGGTCACGTCACGGAGGGGGTAACCCCAATTGGAAGGGTAGATGGAAAGGAAGGAGGGGTAAGCGAGAGGTGAAAGCATACGGATCCTTGTAAACAACATTTCGGCTGTGAGTTCCTGGCACCTGGGGCATAGGTTTTCAACCGAGAATTTTCCCCGGGAGACTGAGTCATTCTACCAAGAGGAATGCACCTCTAAACTATCTCCCCCGAGGCAATATCTACTACTCACTCTGCCATTCTAAATGTCGACACGCCACTTCGATGGAAATGAGCTTTCAACCGAGCTATGCCTCTAAAATCCTAATTTGCCATACACCTGGTTATAATTGGAAGCGATTTTCACTCAGGGTAATGTGAAGTAAACCAAGTAACTTTCATCCATTCCATTAAGTAGCAGCAAATGGTTTTCAGGAAATGGGTCGATTGTCGAAATTAGCCCTACTTTAAGGTTAGGCAAGGTTGGGATTTACCCAGCACCTTAATCCGTAAGAATTCCATATACACTGACGGATTTGGTGATTTCCCTGAGTATCGTGTCAATTCTTCTCTGATTTTCCGCCGGAAAAGAGTTAAGACTACGATGTTTCGATGATTGACTCCGCCATATTCCTCAGGGTGTAAATCAATACATATACATTCTTTCTATCACCGAGATTCTCACCCTCATCCATCCCGCTCGCGATATCCCACAAAAAAGTGTGCTCATCTATTTTGCTATCATCAATTATGTGCGGTTGAGGTTACTCATGATTTTAAATTAGGCTGCATTCTGCCATTGGGTATTGTAAGAGTATTCTAAATTCTTTGGTATTTACCTTCACACGAAGGTGGCAGATTCACATCACACGCGATAATTGTATACGTGTTACAGGAAAGTCGCAGACGGAAGTCCAAGATGAAGAGAATTCATCAGGAAGTTAGCGGAGAAGTTACGCGAAAAACATTCACATGAATCATTCGGAAAATTCAGAAAGTAATTAATTCAGAAGCGCATAATATTAATAAATGAGGGCTCATCAGAGTCAGTCAAAGTCGATGTAGACGAAGACGAGGGGAAGACAGTAAAAATGAGAGATTTGATGTTTCAGAATAAAAGAAATATCATATATATATTCAATCATGTAAGCCCAGTACAGAGTGTAACTTCCTTAGATCTCGGGGGCTAAGTTCCGTGATTATTCCATGTAAAGCGAATCCGCGTTGGAGGAAGCATTTAACCTATGGAAATTAGGGGGCTACTTTCCACGGTAGAGTGAATAAAACTCTTTTCAGGACCTATTTTTTCCACGATATGACATGGTTACTATTATGATTTTAAGGGGAAATAATTCACCACTTAAACTAGTTCCACAATTTCTTCTCGTGTTGGAAAACCTATAGCAATAAAATGGAATAAAAACTTATGGAGTTGATGTGATTTTACACTACGTATAGGTACTATGCAATTTTATGCACACGAGCGAGATTTTTTTCCACTCATATATTCTTATTAGCATACGCCATATCAAGCTCAATTCCTTCCATTTAACAAAAAGATATTAATTAATTAAGAAAAAATATACATCAAATTAAATAAGGATTCCTTTTAAGAAATTGGTGATTTTCACGAATGCTTCATCTAAAGATCGGCTCCTGAGGTTCCGTATGCTGTCAGGCTGGTAGATACCGGCAGTTGGTTTGCTATTACTAAATTAGGTCGTGATAGTAATTCTTTTTTGGAGATATTTTTTCGTTCTTCCTTATTTCTACAATTTATTGGTTTTTAATGAAGCTAAAATTAAACACGCCTACTGAAAATGATATACTCCTGATCTGAGGATTTCGTCGAGTCTGTAATTGCTGCTTGGATTTCCTCCACTCCCTGAGGAGTTGCACAAATGGCAGTGCAGATGCATCTATACACATCAAGAACTCCATTCTTCATTCAATCGAATGATCGTGTTCTTGCTTTAAATGTTATAAGAGTTGTAAACAATTGCTAGAAGCCGTTAACTTCGGCTCCTTAGGCTCCAAATCACCAACTTCATTTTCATCTTCACTCGAAGACTTCCAGCATATCCAATTCATCTATGTTTAGTTCCTCTCCCTTAGACCATAGTAATTTTTAACCGCACTACCCTCAAAGTCTTAATATTCCTCGCATCCGATTTCCCGACATTATTAATTATTTCCCCAGGTCCTTGAATTCATCAAGAAAAACTTTGGGAGACGCAAAAAACATCAGGCTTAAGTTTTTTCCAGCAATTATTTACAGATTCACTTCATCTCACACTTATTTTATCACGTATAATGGCTTTTAAACATGCTCCGCTTTGCAGATGATATCGCAGTCATAGCTGGAAATCACGATGATCTTCAAAGGTCACTAAACGTAATGGACCAAGTTCTCCAAGAATACAACATGGAAATATAGAAGACGAAGACTAAAATCCTGGTATTCGGAAGAGAGAAGCTGATTGTGGAAGTCACCCAGAGAGGAGAGATATTAGAGCGAGTGGATTCCTTCAACTATCCTGGAAGTACCATCACGTGAGGGGGAACAAGGGCAACGGACACCTAGCGAAGAATACCAAGCTCAGAAGTCGTTCATGGGAAAAATACAACTGCAGTGCTCAAAGAAGATATGACAACCAAACAAGAAACAGTATGTAAAAACATTCGTGTAGAGCGTAGCACTCTATGCATCAGAAACATGAACCAATGGAAAAGCTGACCAGAAAAGACTAGAAGCGTTCGAAATCTGGTGCAGGAGGAGGATGCTGAAGATAAACTTGACGTACAAAATAAAAAATGATGAAGTGTACAGAAGAGTAGAAGATGAAAGGACCATATGGAACAACATAGAGATAAGAAGAACAAGATGGATTGGGCATACTCTTGAGGCACACTGGGTTTGTTAAGAACAATTGAATAAGAATAATTGAAGGTAAAATAGAGGGAAAAGTCCTCAGAGGAAGACCCAGGAATAAGTTCAAGAACCAAATAAAGAGGAGAGTACATAGGAAGAGATATGAGGTGATGAAGGAAATAGCATTAGATAGGGAAGGGTGGAGGGCTGAAGTTAACCAATCGACCAATGAATGAATGAATGGCTTTTAATATAGTATTTTTTTCTGAAATTGCTCACCGTAAGCATGTCGACAAAACTCCAACGGGTAGATATAGGTCTACTTTAGTCAGCAATGATTTCCTGCTCCAAGAGTAGCAGAGGAGAACAACTATTAGGTGGTAAGAACCACATTCTTTTCACCGTCACCTTAATCAAGGAAATATTGGCTGGCCTGGCGCAATATGCGGAGCAGCTGAGCTTCTATCGCGTGTTGTATTGTATCGCGTGCATTAATGTTGTAACTCCTATAAAAGCTAAATCCCCCTTTTTACTTCCTTGGAACATCAGCGGTTCTTTCAACTGGTATTTTCGAACCCAAAAATTGGAAAGGACACACTTCGTGAAAGACATTAAAATAATTAGCCGATAATACCACGATGTTTCACGAGTAACTGCGTTGAATAAGCGTATCCGTCGGGAGGGTGAGGCTGGTTTTGAGCTTACATAATGTTACCCAAATAATACCACGTCAAAAGAGCATGTCTCCGATATTCTGACTAACCTTGCACACATCTCGTCAATCAATCCTCTCCTTGATTAGGTTGATGGATGTAGTGCACGGGATCCCTTCTTGGAAGAGGTGGGAGGGTTAAAATAACGGGGTTACCCGGGTGAAGATTGCCGACGTGAATAATAGCAGATCGGAACAAGATATATCTCGGCGGATGCTGAATTCTGATGGTTTGGCATGTATCTCGCCAATGATATAGATTTATACATCTTTGGCTACCCCCGCTGTGATGTTCTAATGATTATGTGGCAGTGAAATCTTAGCGCGGTGATGTACTCCATATTTTTATCCAACCAAATATCAAATTCTTCATTCATCTTTCCACGAAGCAATCGTCTATGGACTCGTGAAAATACTGAGGAATCTTGCCGACTAATTACTTTTTACTGATTTAATTTGATTTCATTACAGATTTGGAGACTGCATAAGTGGATCTCTATGGTGAAGACATATTCTGCAAACGCGGATCGGCGAAACTAGTCGTGATATTAAAAAACTGAGGAAAAGTGCAAAGTATTTTACTTATTTATGAAAATACTCCGAGAACTAATACGAGGAGAAGCAAGCAACAATAAAGTTTAAAATCAATGGCTAAGATCGGTGAGACATTTTTATCAGGTTTCGATTATACCAGGAAAAAATTAAGTGAGCGACTTTTTGTGTAATATGCGTAACATTGAAGCTTCACACCGCGTTCGGCGACGCTTGGTGCCGATTTGTAGCATTGAAGTGAAGAGGACCATGGCTCACTCGTTCCGCCCGCAATCACTAAGTGGCAACAACAAATTAACTTTCACCCCCCACTCACGAAGACGGCTGGTTCACCGTCAGCTTCAGCCCGGTTACATACTCGGTTTTATTAACGCGTTAAAAATCGATTACAAAATGTGGATTAATGATTGAAATTGTTGTGGAATACAAATGTGAAGAGCTTTAAAAAAAAAGAGCATGATCTTGCTTCCAGTACTATTCATTGCCAAGAAAAAGTCGTTCTATAAAATATATAACAACTTTTTTTTGGCAAAATAGAAATAACCTTACTTTTTTGATACATTAAAACATATTTTCTCATGAAAATATAAATATTTCTCCACGATTAAACATCAAGTTTCCTTATTATAAGATATTCAAAAGAGCGTTCTGTAAGAAAACGGAAATAAACGGCACTTTTTATGTTCTTATCATGATAAAAAATCACATATAAATTTAAAAAATAATTGATACCCATAGGTATAGGCAAAAGTTAATTAAGATCAATTTCGATGTAATGCGAATTAATGTAAATACTACGGTTCATTTTTCACCAGTACTTATCTAAACTCGTGTGTAAATAATTTTTCCACGGACAGGTAATATGTTTTCATGAGGGATAAGAGCTCATATTTGGCTTTGAATGCAACAAACATTGGCTCTCAGAAGGATTATTTAAATCAAGCATGGCTTTGAAATTAAAATTAAGGGAAGGTATCCAAGCAGTATATTTATCCCAGGAAGAACAGGTCCGCGGATCCTCGTGGGCCCCACATGGAATCCATCTGAGTGAGTGGTCATTCGGTAGAGGTGGAAATTTTCTTAATTTTCACCAATTGCCCACCGTGGAAATTACATGGAAATTATTTGGAAATAGGAATTCCTGGAATGGTGTAAAACCTTAATTAAGTAAGCAAGGTGTATCCTTCTGGATAACTATAGAGATCACAAAATAAACATTTAATGTGTGTGAAGAAGACCCGTGTGGCATTGATGTGGGACCCACGTGGAGTTTAAGTGGATCCCAGGTGGAAATTAGTTGGTCAAAGAATTTTGGTGGAATCCTTGTGGGTATGATGCGGAATCCACGCAGGACCTGTGAGGATCCCACATGGAAATTTGGCATGTTAGTGGAAATTTTGCGGATCTGATGACAATATTCATGTGAATTCCACCAAATTTTCACCTCCATATCCATGTGGTTCCCACATGGGTCCCACCAACTTGTTCTCACTGGGTATTCCATCGTAAATCGGCAATTGCCCCTCTAATCTCTGGAAATTTCACAATAGTACCAGCTTTGAATTACAGCTGCAGCTAGATCAATTAACATGTTATATTTGACAAATATATAACCTCAAAACCATAGCTGGCATCATATCTGGAATCATATTAATCCCATGGATGATAACAAGGTTACCGCTGCTCATACAAGTCATTGGGCTCCATAAATGGATGCCACTCATTGTATCACCCTTAGACCATACAAAAGACCCTTGACCAGGTCCTGTATCCACTCATTGCACCTGCATGCCTTACACCCATGTCTTTCAATTGTGTCATGAACTCAAGCCTACACTTTTTACTTTTAGCTGCATCCTTCAATCACATCCCATACACTTGCTTCTCAAACTGTCATGTCCCATACCTGCTCCTATACCCACCCAGGTAAAAATATTTGGTCTGCTACAGTTCTGCAAGACTAATATCTTATCTGGAAATGGTCTGTTATTGATCTGGATATGAAACATCTTTAAAACCCAAAACATCAAAAATCCATTTACAGACCAAATATTTTGACCTGGGTGAGTCTCATAGCGCCATCCTGCTCCCACATTTCTCTTCCAAGCTGTGCAAAACCTTTGTTCCATACCCTGTAAACACAAACAGTTGCTGACATGCATCAATAGTGCTTCTTCGTAGCGCTGCAGATGCTGCGCACGCGCCACTGATGCGTGCCAGCAACGTTCAAATTTCCATTTTTAGCATGCCAGGCGCATTGCCCAAACGCTATGGCAGTGTTGCATAATAGCTGCAACAGCACTGCAGAACAGCAACACCAGCGCTACAGAACAGCTCCAGCAGCGCCTCATCAGCGCCCTTGTGGCGTGTATATTACGAGTTAATTGCGTTGTGGTGACTGCAACAGATGTAAATGAAAATCGGACATGTACTTAGGACTTATATGCAAGGTCCCTCCATCAGTTTCTTTTACTTCCCGGTGACCATAATTATGCCGTTTCATCAAGACCCTTTCATTTGTCTGGCTTTACTTTCAGATTTATGCCCAGCAGCAGTTTAATTATTTACCTTTATGTCTTGAAATAAATATTAGGTATCAAATGTGTAAGTATGAATAACCAAATAAATGAAAAGGCATTGATCATACAGCATAATTACAGCCACAGGGAAGAGAACGAAACTGATGGATGGACCTTGCAAATAAGTCATAGGCACAGGTCCGATTTTCATTTACATCTGCTCGTATTGCATAGTATCCCAAATGTTCACGTAACCAAATAAGTATCAGCTCCTAAAACACCAAAACAATTCCTCTTGCAACATTTCTAACATGCTGTCCATAGGAAGTGTAGAAAAAATTTCAAAGCAAACTAATCCATCTTTTAAGTGCAGGTACATACTCCCACCATTGTCACTTGATTCAATTGTCCTTACTACAACTTGAAGTTAAAGGAGAAAGGAACAAAATGTCAAACAAGTTCATTAATTAATTATTGCAAGTCTTAAGAAGGAAGTGACCATACCTACCCTAGGACATTATAATGATACATAGTACTTAATATCAGTGGCGGTTCTCACAAGTAGGCCCGGGGCTTTCCAGAAATATGAAATGTAATACAAGACCTTGTTAAAAAAAGACAATGCATATCAAACTTAGGGTACAGTCACAAGTAAGACTCTCCAATAAATCCTGGAGCCACCTCTGCGTACTATAAAGTAGAAGTAAAGGAGATAGCTACATGGCATTCAAACAGTTTTCATCGCAAGGACATTGCATAAGACTAACTTAGATCATTAAAGAATCCATGCATCAGGTAATAGGACAATGCTACCTAACTAGCTTCCTTATAACACACAGCAAGGTAATGAATATTCAAAATGCCATCTCAAGTGGAAGTAATTTTAATTCCATTTACATAACATGGCACAGAACATACATAAATTAATTTATCATCCCACTAACTATCACTGCGTCCAAGGGATCTTCTCATTCTTGTACCAGTCTGCTGGAACCACTCTCCTATATTTTTATTAATCTTATCAACACCTACATGAGCCAGTGTAGGCTTCTTACCAGCATCTCAAGAAAAACCAAAGAATACACATAAAACATCAAACATCATCTTATCAACACCTACATGATCCAGTGTAGGCTTCCTACCAGTATCTAAAGAAAAACCAAAGAATACACATAAAACATCAAACAATACAAATTGAACAGCACTTCAACCCTGCCCCAAACATGCCTTACTAGTGTCGTTTTTTCACTTTCTTTCCTTGGTGAAACAATTGAAACCCACAGCATGGTCATACTGCCATGAACTACAGAGAATTAATATGAGAAAGTACTCCTATTACGAAATCTTTCCATATCAACCATGTGGTTGTACTTAGCTAACTTCCCAAAGTAATGACAAATTGCGTCGGATATAAATGACCAATTGCATAAAATTTTGAAGAAGCAAATACTCACAACATTAGCTATCTTACATTGCGGTATTCACCTCCCAACCGAGTGATTCTTGGTGCGAGGGGCGGAAGAAATAGCTGTTTATCGGAGAAGCTGCGGATCAACGCGACCTAAATGGCTTTGACGCCACTGACCTATTTTGTTCAAATGTTATAAATAAAACACAGTAGGGATTTTCGCTACTTTTTCTTAAAAAGCGACACAATCCAAAGGTTGGCTATTTTTTTCTGTTATCAAAGCAGAAGCAAGTTCAATTATTTATGTCTCTTCACCAATGTCAAGCTCTTTGTAATGTTATCTCGATTTATCTGCCGCCTTTAGAAGTGATCTGTATATCTCTACAAATTTAACCTGAAAGTAGCTTTTTGAATGGAAGAATTAAGTTCATTGAACCCGAGACAAAATACAAGAATGCGGACACATTAAAATTTCTCCTTAACCCATGATTTGACTAAAACATATTTACCACAATGAATATAATATAGAAGCGTCTAAGTACATCATCCCCGACCGATTTATGATAAAAGTAAGGAGAGTCAAGCTATAGAAGAATATCCTTCTTGAGTATAATAATAATATGTGATACCTTATTATAAGGAATTGTACGCACATATTTTCCCTTTCCGCGTCTTTTTGCGTGTGAATCCAGCTTTACTGCCCGTTACGCCGACCTTGGCTTCTCCTCGGCCTACTCGTGATTGCCCGGACGCTTTGCCGTCCATGTTAAACCCAGCTATATAACTCAAATTGATGTGGCCAAGTCGAAGAAGCATTCCTCTCCGAATTCGGGCAGCGATGTCATAACTTTCTTCGGAAATATGAAAGAGCCAACAGCGGGACTGTTCCACGGTATGAACCCTCACAAATTCCTATTGCCTGCGATCCCGGTTATATGACGCCAAACTGTTATAATTTCTCGTACCGCATCGGTCTGACTGTAATTCTACCTCGTCGAAGTATATTTTCGACTCAAAACATGAGATGTCAGAAACAGGATCGCCCTTCTTTTATTCAATTACTCGTCAACACCGTAAAGTTTATTGGAATATCTGTAACACCGGAAATATTGTTATAATTATCCCTGACGAATTTACGTCCTACGTCTCCGTAGCAACACATGAATAACCAATGGTGTGTTTGGCTTGGGACGATTCCTCACCAGGCGTACAGCTCTCGTTCCATTTGAAAACGCACGCTTGATTCAGACCAAATTCAGAGCGGAGAAGAATGCTAGAGCAGACCACAAACTAGGATTAGGCGTACTTGTAACATCCGGTGCTCCTGTTAAGAACAACCATTGGATATTTTTTCCATAAAATTATATGCATACTCCAACAAAAGTCGTAAAATTAACCATTGATTTAAGATCGGAAGCGGGCCGGTATTTCGTCGAGTCGGACCGTTTCAAATGTTAGAAAAAAATCTGTCTATAATATACGCTCGAAGACTAGCTAGCGCGATAATTATCTAGCACCTTCTCACAGAAATATTCGCAAAAAAAATCACCTCAACAGTGTAAATCAGCAATTGAACTGCAGAGCCTAGTCGAGGCAAGCCTAGTTAAAATTTAAAAAAATAAGTAACTGTAGTAACTCACCCTGTCCAGGCAGTTGACCATGCAAACATTTATAGAAGTCTCCAACTGATTGATGATTGCAGGCAGGTACTCACTGTTGCAAGGTGTGCAATAATACTGGTATTTCCAATAAATCAGTACTGGGAATAAACGCCAGAAAAAATGGTCTGTCCGATGCTGATGAGAGTTGAGAGAACTCCATCTTAGTATTTGATGTGAGCTCATTGAGGTAATTTGATGTACACGTCGATTGGTGTTGTGTGAATAAGATTCATAACAAATGAATGCAAAGAAAATTCTTTGCATGAATGCAAACAACATGGTGGTAAAAAAGTTCATGGCACAGGTGTTTACGAACAAACAACCACATGCACTCGAATTACAGAGAATAATGTAATTAGGTAGGATGAAAGCCGTGACATGGTGCATCTTTCTTGCAAATTCTCGCGTATAGTTAGTATCATTAAAGCTATTGTTTGTGAAATAACTCGTTCTCTACCCAGGGAGACAAACTGCAGAACCGTCAGCAAATGAGAAGATGAAGTAATTTGACGCCTTCGAAGATTCATCTCAGTAGAACAGTCAGTGCTTAGGAGGATTATATAGTGATTAGTTTTGGGCCATAATAGCCGTGAATAAGTGTCCGTAGTCTAAGACTTGGTGTCATTTAATTTATTTTTTACGATTGTTTTATTGCTCTGTTTACTCTATTCACAGTCCATTGTCACCGTTAGAGAACACGAACAGAAGAGGGAGGACTTCATCGAAGTGGACCAACTTAGAACACCGGATAGTTCGTTTAGCTTTGGGCCATTACGGCCATGAAATACTTAAAAAGTTGAGTTATGATAGGCGTTGTGCGTCGTGCTTAGTCTTTAGTTTATATGACTAAGTGGGTTTGCATGGGTGTAAATTTATTGGCCACGTAAAGGGGTGGAGCCGTGTCACTCTGAGAAAATGGTTTCACTTTCACTTAGTGTCACGTCTCCGTCCTGTAATATCACAACATTTTGAAAGCTTACCTGCATTATAAGAGCATGTGTATCCACATAATTTTGGGGGTTGTTATTATGTTTATTAACCCGCTCTCTATACAGGCCCACAACCACAGGAAGCTAGCTCGGCAACATCGGCATGAAGACTTCAGTTGAAGAATTTACAGCGCTTCATCATACACTTGGATGGCCTGATCACTGAAGTGGAAGAGCTCGCTGAAAGTATGGCATTTCTTGACTGGCCTCACATTTTACGGGCAAGGATTCGGTGTCTTCTCTTTATACTTCTTTTCTCTCCCCATGCAAGTTATTTCCCTTATTACTTCAGTACCGTTTATTTACGATAAATAGTGCTTTGGGATATTTTCAATTTCTGAGTCCCGAAAGGTATAAAACCTTTTCAAATGTATTGATCCCAAAATTTCGAAAATCACTAAAAATTTGCATAGAAATTATATTAAACAATGCCCTACTATCGTCATTTATTTCTTAGATTCATGTACACTTTTTCAAATAATTGTTTTTGTGTTATTTTTTGCTGATTAAATTGTAGATAGTATAAGTAAGAACATAATTTACTCCTTATGAATTTGCAAAATGCTTTCTCTTAACTATGAGCCTAAAAATATATTTGCGCTCACATGAGTACAGTGTGTCATATCAATTCTAAATTCGTTTTATTTCTCATTAGTAAACGTTTGTTAATAAATTGTTAAGAGCTCTTCATTGTAAAATGAGGCCTTTGAACAAATTAGCAAATATTTATTAAAATTAAAATAATATTTAATATTAAAATAAATATATAATTAGCGACTGAAATAACGCAGATGCGTATCAAATGACTCTTCCATTCCTCTACGCAACCACTTTTAATGAAGGGGAGTGTGTTCAACCGTATGAGTTCTACAATTAATTTTGTGTACGTTGTGAATTTTAGGTTTGATGAAGCCTATGGACCTACTACAGGATGTACACACAGCCGGGACGTGAGGAAATGAAGAGATGAAGCTGCCAACGGTGAAGAGAGCTGAAGAAGTTCACCGTGTGCTTCGTGTGCGATAAATTAACAATTTTGAACCAGAGTAATTTCTATATCCTTTTGTAAAGGGTATTTTACATGTAATATTTGTACTGTGTACTTTAACTGTAGGCAGTGTGGCAGGTCAGGTAGGTCGCGAATACGCAGGTACACATTCTGCGAGATATATGGACACTAGCGCACTGGGTAGGCATTCTAAGATCATGGATTAGGTTGGTAGGCAAGAGTTGAAGAATCAAAAGGCCAGGTATCACGCACGACACAAGTTAGACTCAACTGTACGAACGTTTAGTTATTCATAGGAACTGCTTAGTACAAGATTAATAGGAGTTTTTGTAGGTGAAATATTAGGTAACACGACCAGTACATGTGGAGTGTGAATGAAGTGGTTCAGTAGTTGGCAAAATGTTTTTTTCTTTGTCTAAGTATAATTGTTTTCTATTTCAACGTAATCTTTGGGTATGTCAGAGGTATTAATTTTGCTCCCTCGTCTACTAATCATTCCTGTAGATATTGCCTTTGCAATTCCTGTAGATACTGATTTTATGTTAATGTGGACATAGTTGTAGTGCATGTCCCCCTCAAATCCAAACTGCGGCCTCATCGTGGCGAGGGGGTGGAAGAAGGGAAGGTCATTGCAAAATTTTATTTTTAACTGCACTGACACCAAGTCAAAGCTTGCTGACACGTTGTCAGACATAAATAAAAGTATCAATTTTTATTTTAGTACAGATGACTTTCCCTTGGATAATGCACTTGGTTCAGATGGATACATTTGTTTTCTTCATGTAAAACACATTACACCTGAAAATCCTGGGGTATTATACTCTATGAAATAAATGTTAATTGTTCTGAAGCAGCCCTCTGAAGCTCCTATCCCTCGCCTGTTAGCGAGAGCGTACCGATTGTGTTCAGTTTCCATATTTCTCCACCAGTTGTCGCTACCGGCCTTGGGTGCTAGGATTTCTGCCGGCAGTATTGTTTACAAGCTTAGGTAGTTGAGTAAATAGTTTCGTTCTGAGTTTTTGACGACTTAGTTCGCTGTTTTTTGAGTGCATAGGCTAGGTAATATTTTCACAACTTGTGTTATTGTAAATATAAATGTGTTTTGTCTGAATACTGGGAATAAAACGTGGAGATAGTGCCACGGTACCATTGCTACCTAGTACTGAAATATTAGTAAGGCGTTGGATGGCGCAGCATTTTTGATATTCATAGTATGTAATTAAAATAATATTTAACTTTTAATTGTTTTTCCATGAATTATTAGCCAGGAAAATTAACTCGGTGGCGATATGAATGAACAGGAGACGAACAATATGCTAACAGTATGCAATTGTAACAATATGCTTTGTTACAATTTTGAGTTAACTGTAATTATACGTGATTAAATTCTTCTCTAAGCATGGTAATCCGTTATTTGTCGATACGTAACAAACGTCGTGTTAAGATTTTCGAGAGGCTAATTGCGATGTCTAACCATCTTATTAAGCCCACGGGCTATTTACAATAAAACATTTCAAATATCCGTGATAAAATAGTTGATATTTACCATCACATCACTTTCCTTGATACACTAATATATCATTATTCCTACTTCATATGCATCCAAACATCGTCTGCTCAGTCGGATAAGTGGTGAGAATAATATAAACAACCCAACAGATACACAAAAACAATAAGCTTTGTTACAATTTTGAGTTAGACTGTAATCTTACGTGTTTAAATTGTTCTCTCAGCATGGTAATCCGTTATTTGTCAATATGTAACAAACGTCTCAAGAATTTACTGAACTGAATTTCCGTTCACCGCACAGGTTCTCCGAAAGTTTTCTATCAGTTGATGAATTTAATAGAATACTATATTATTATAGGTAACAAATCCAATGATAACTTCAAATGATCTCATCATAGATCTCATGTATCCAAACGTCGTCCGCTCCGTAGAATAAATTGTATAAGTTAAAATATTAACCTAAAAGATACATAAAAACAATATGCTTTTTTACGATGGTGAGGTGAACTATCATAATAGAAATTAAAACTGTTTTCCCAGCTCAGGTAGCAGTTATATGTTCACATAGGTATGCATAACAAACATCGCCAGCCTTTCCTAAACTGAAATCCCGTTCTATCACAAAATCTAAAATTATCAGAGAGTTATCTATCAGCTGATGAATGCAGAACAAAATAAAGTATACTAATAGTATCCGACGACAGCATTGAATGAATTTAGTTGGATTATTTATTGAAAACATTCTTTCATGCACCAGACTCACGGCATCCATGGCGAAGGTCTCAGCTGTTTGTGAAAAACGTAAACATCGCTCGTCATTGGCAGAGAATTATGATGTATTATCATTTATTCTAATATTCCAAAGCACTTGATATACTTACCATATTCCCAAGGTTAAACTTTTTGTAATACGTGGTTTTGTCATGAATGGAATTCCACTGCTAACCATTGAAATTGAAGACGTCCTAGCTATAGCTATATGCGCTACATTTACATGTGCCGTAAATAGTTACTTCGTCATTTCACCTAACGTCTTGAAACTTGCGCTAACTGGCAGGAGAATTAATCTTATTCATTTGGAACGTTGAGCGCTTGAGAACCAGGCAGAGTAATTCCGTAGCGTTTCTGTAAATTTTGGTGGCAGGATTTGTGACAAACCTTCTACAATAGTCGTTTATTTTGTTCATAAATGTCAATATAGCTACGAGATATTTGATATCATCACTAACGCTTTTAACAAGTATAAATTCATTTTTATCGCAGAGAATTAGAACTGAAAATGCAGTAATATTGTTAAGGTATATTCTGCATTCGTTTCAGAATTCTTAGGGTCGTAATATCACTTTTTAACGTCTTTAAAGTAGACACTTCCATTGCAACGCATAAGAAGTTCGCACCAAGCGACGGTGGCGACAGCATGCGGCGAATAGAAGAAACCGAACACTATCGGTACGCATTTCTTTGTTGACCTTCCAATCCTATATATTAATCCGTGTTCTGAAGTATTAAAAAAAATTTTTATTTAATGTGAACAGTCAATTAATAGTAATTAATTTTTTCTATCGTGTATTGTCATAAGCTTATTTTCCCTGGTTGTCATTTTTTAACTTTCAAGGCTTCTTAATCTAAAAGGACATTTTACGTTAAAATACCATATTTTGGTGCAGTAAAACTGGTTTTTGAAAGCATGCTAAGCATTTGTACTGTGAGAGTGATGAAAAGGGTAAAGCGGCGCGCCGCACTTTTTTGCCGTCAAGTGTATATTTTTCTTAATAAAAGAAATAATTGTTTTAATGATAACTAAAATATACATAATTTTTATACGAAGTCACTTAAAACATGTTGCAAATCCACTCAATACTTAATTAAAAAAATATACTCATGTAAACTTGGATTTACATTTTTTTAAATATGCCAACCAAGTGTCAAACTGTTGTAACATGAACGTGTATACAGCGTGAACGCTTCCATAAGGTGAAAGTCTCCTATTTTCTGTAGTGGCATGCAACTTGATGTATATTGTGATTAAAATTTTGAGGTGTTTTTGTTGGAATTCTCATCTTCCTCTAGGTACCACAGATTCTCCCAAGACACATGAGAAGAATAGGATTCTTCTGCCACGGTAAAATTACCCCACAATCCTGCTAACTGCTGAAAATATTTTCTTATCATATAAATACCCTACGTTAATATAATTAGTCCTTGAAGTGCAACGTATGTAAAAAAATACTTAATTGGTTAACAGTTCAATAATAGTGACATTTTAAAACTGACATAGTAATTGATATTCCTTGTTGTCCCCAAAAAAATTCTTGACGCTTTTTTTCGGTAATAAAGGGGCTATTACAAATACGAAAATTCCTTTGTGAAACAATAAACAGGACGAGCCAGAGTTCATACGGGTGCTGCTTCTATTTTGACGATGACAGCACCGAGTCACAGTCATGCACTATCAACAAATGCACTATGCGAATACTGAATAAAATATTCTGGTCTCAGGGGAATAATTTTTAACTGAATTTGGGCTTTTAACTTTTGATATATCCGGGCATTCCTATTCATTGTACGTGATGTGGGCTTTTGAGTGTCATATTACTGGGCTCTCGGGCAATAGATAGACAAATAGTAATTCTCGACAAGATGTGGTGGTCATTTGTGCGCTTTATCACGCTTGAAGCCCTTGAGGAACCTCTTGGACTCTGCCAAAGTCAAATATACAAATTTACTTAGATAAACATCTGTTTCCCGTGCCACTTTAAGGTATATATGTGCTCAAGGTTGATAGAGATATTATGTGGATGGAGAAAGAGGTAATTTTTGCAGTATAAGGGAGATATCTTTCCCCCATCCCGTCCATCAACACATCCAAACCTGCCGGTGGCCACATTAGCACGCCCACCATGACTGACGACTGACAATGACTACCCACAAAACAATTGATCCTCTGCATTCATGTGGATCGGGCCGGCACCCTCTAAATCACACCCCCTAAGCAAGCTGCTGTCCTCTAATCTGACCCTAATGTCTGTATACCCGTTGACAGGCAATCCTGTCCCTCCACTAACCCTTCCTTCCTGTTATTTCCTTGCCCTTCCAACCCCCTACCACCAGCCCTGCAAGGGACACGTCACAGGTTACAGGTTGCAGGTTGGATTGGATTTTGGGGGGGCTACCGGCAGCTAAGGTTATTTGCGCCATAGGGGAGAGGTAAGGGAAGAAGGGTGGATGGAAACCCAGCATTGGTATTAGCCTGCTCTTAACAAAAGGTGCCAAGGGGACCACGGTTTTACATCACATCCGACAGACACTTCTCTCTCCACAAGACACTCAAGTAGGGATCGGATTTCCTCTGAAAAACATCCTCCTCTGTCGGGATTTGAACCCTGGCTGTCCGTATGGTTAGCTAGTACTCTAGCTACCACACCAATCCGATCCCCCAAGTTACAGGTAATGAGACTATTTCTCAAGGCGGATGTGTTACTCAGATATACCTAATCAGAGACTTGTACTAGTCCAAAAAAATGGCGGACCTAATCAAGACCATATGTAACTCGTATTTTGATGATTACGATATATATTTTGGGTGTGTGCCTTGCAATATTTCCAATTCAAAAGTTGGTGCAATGTTATTGGGCAAACATGAATGAATGAATACTATGCTGAATAATATTATAATGTTGTAACTTACCTTAAAAGATCCTACACAAATGCGAGTTTTTGGGTAAACCTAACATTAAAAAATAAAATCATTTATTTCATCATATTTATTGAAGGGATGGCTCTAAATGGTAGTTATTTATAAATATTACCATTAAAGATATCATGTTGAGATGGTTTTATCTTTATTGAACCACTATTAAAGGCTTTATAACTTAATTATATTACAAAACTTCATGGTAATACACTGTATGTTGACGTTAAGAATATTTATCTGAACTTAAGGTTCCTATTTCCAGTTAATAAGGATCATATTCCTTAATAAGCTGATAATTTGAATTGATAAGTAGTTGTTTATTACTTATAAATTAAAGAGAGTGAAAGAAAGTGAGAGAAACCTAGCTGGTTTTATGTGAAATTTTCCACAGTTCCCATGGCAATATTTTAATTATTTCTATTGCCTGTTTTTTTGCTAATACCTTCATTTACTCTCTCAGACTAGTAATAATGCTATAATGGCAAGTTTTTATGCTTCAGCCATTTTGTGCTTTTATCCCAGCCGACCCTGGATTTTGTGCACGGTGCCCAAGGCCACAACCTGACTGTGGCAAGGCAGAGTGCCACCACAGTTGACCACTAAGTATGTCGTATTGCATTAGGAAAGCTTGATATTTTAAAAATGAAGGGAAAGTCATGAACATACTTTATTGAAGCATGAATAATTTTCGTTTTTAGTTGCTGAAAGAATCTCAGGTTTATCTGTGGATAACAAAAAATTGGCCAGTACTTCATTCTTGGGCCAACAGCAATTTTCAGATGGCACTTATTTTGGGAAATAATCATCCTATATTGGTGATTCTGATACTTTTGTACTAATCAGTCTTATTAAATAATTTTACAATGAGTGATTTCCATAAGTATATTGATGGGTACAGGGCTTCAAATAACACAACATAACTCATCTGAATGGCTAAAAGCAACCAATTTCCAGAATGAAATAGAATAAAATTCATATTCAAGAAAAGGTGCAACCTTTCATAGACCATTTGAAAAGAATTACTAGCTGCAGCTCAATCAGCAACAAGTTGCCCCCCGCTGCGCAGGTAAACTGCAAAAAATAACATTTTCCAAAAAAACTGGTGGCAAATATCTCCATCAACTGCGGGAACTCTCGGGAACTATCGGAAATTTGACATTAAATTAAATTGGCTTATGGGTAGCTTGAATATGGAAAAAATCAGCAGGAGCTGACTACATCTCATTCGTTCAACTTTGGGGTAATTGCCTAAATGCACATACACATAAGATGAATGCTATGGAAGCCACTTCCATTCGTTGAGTCTCATTGATATCCTACTAAATTTTTAAGTCACACACACATTTCCCTTGTTTATATATCAATAAATTGAATACTGAATAACTGGATAAATTTGTTCTAAACACAAATAAAACTAAGTTAATGATAACATTTCTAGTCAAGTCAATTTCATTTTAAACCAACTCAAGGTACACTCAAAACTTCTTCCTCAACACTCAAGGAAAATGCTATTTTAATATGTTTGTTTTTCTTATGTTCGATTACTGCTGCCTGGTGTACAGTGACTTAAACAAAGAAGATAACACTAAGGTTCATCAAGCCTTGAATTCATGCATCGTTAAGCCTAGAATTCATGCATTGTTTGCGTAACAAACTAATCGACCTTGAGGTACTTGCGAGTGAGTATAATTCTGATGTGATTAAACAAACATAGGCTTAAGACGAGTGAACTATTATCTTTCTGATTCACCGGTTATGATATTGTCAATGCCTACTGCTGCTCTTCACATACAAATGGTGGAGTTTTAATCCTTGTGTCTGTGAGACTGTCGCACTCATCAGTTCCATTTACCGGTAGCTCTTGAATGAAGATCACCTGTTTGAATCTAGCATGACCAGAATCCAAGTGTATGACTTTGACTACATTATCGTTTCTATTTATCACTCTCCTGCCAGCAATTTTGAAGTGTTTTTATCCAAATTTAGTGAACTATTGGAATCAATCTATAATGTAACACCAAATCCTATGCTAATTATTACTGGTGACTTTAACTGCAACCTTCTTGAAAGTTCTAAGGATAAATATGACCTGCTTGACGTTCTTTCTTCCTTTGACCTGTCTGTCACCATTATGGAAGCCACAAGAGTTTGTTCCACGACAGCAACCCTTCTTGATATAGTTCTCACGAATAATACTGCATTGCTATCTGAAACAGTCACCATAAAGTCTCATATCTCTGACCACTTTCCTCTTCTCTCTACTTTTGCATTGAATGCTGCCAGCAACAACAACTCTATATATAAGAGACAATTTACTAATTAAAATATTTCTAATTTCCAGGAGCTACTGAGCTCCCATGACTGGTAAAGTTTTTACAGTTTTTTTTAAAGTTTTTTTTTCATGACAACTTCCTCAATATTTACTCCACCTACCTTGAATATTTTCAGTATTGTTTTCCTATTGTACCAATTAGGATCAAAACTTCAACCCCAACCACTATCCAAGATCTTGGGTCACAGATGAAATCCGAAACCTCTCAAGGTACACAAATGATATGGCAGTCTGATAAAGAAATAAACCTGACTCTGCCAGTTGGCATGAATTCTCCGTTATCAAGAAGGAATATAGGGCCATCCTAAATAATGCCAAACAATCATCCAATAACTCCTGAATAATGAATGTGGATAATAAAACTAGTGAAGTCTGGAAAATCATAAAAGAATCTAATTCCCCCTTAAATGACAAACAGGATATCGTCCTACGACATGCATCAGGCAAGATTCTTAACATTTTACAAATGGCTGCCTCCTTCAATGAATTCCTCTTATCTCAACAAGCTTCCATAAATCAGTCTGACGATAGTATTTATCATCTTCCACTTAGTTCTTGTAATTCATTATTTTTATAACCATGCTCAGAACTTGAATTATCAAAGGCAATGTCTAAACTTGGCAACAAATATTCAGCTGATCCAGATGTAGGTTCGGCTGTTATTTTCAAAAACTCTGTTGTTCTTATCAAGCATACTTGATTATTTTTAATCAACAAATCTTCAAGAGCTGGTAAATTTCCTGCCCCCCTTTAAGTAGCTAAAGTTTTACTGTTTATCAAGGGTAGAGGCAATAAATCAGATATGAATTCATACCGGCCTATCTCTCTGCTTAACCAAATTGGTAAAATATTTGAAATAAGTACTGTAAAGTAAGTTGAAGTAAGTAAAATATTTCACAAAGCCGAAGACTGTTTCTATAAATTCTGATGAAGAAAGACGTGACTTGGGTATGGAAAAGATGTATAAACCTTCGCCTTCGGGACTTAATTTTGAAAAGAGGTTTAAACCCAAGTGCTATGGGTGTGGTTCCACTCAACATTTCCTTGCAAATTGCGCAAAGAAAAAAAAGAAGGACAATGAAGAAAAAGAATTTGTTGGTTCTTTAAAACATGAAAAAATGCAAAGATGTTCAGTTAATACTTGACAGAGGGAATGGTAAATGGATATCCAATGAGTATATTACGAGATACAGGTGCAACAATCAATGTAGTGGCCCATAAATATGTTGCCCCACACATGTATATGGGAGAAACTGTGTGGATACAGCAAGTTTTAGAAGTATGCGATCATTATCTTCCTATTGCAGAAGAAGAAGTAATTGGAGAGTTCGGTCGAGTATTTGGGAAGGCTGTGGTAGTACAGAATGATTTGGATCATGGTGTATACATTTTGGGAAATACAACCGCAGGACTAATGGAAAAATGTCAATCCAAGCAGCAAGAAAAACATTGGATAAATACGGTGCAGACTCAAGCGGCAAAGAGAAGAGATGAATTAGAAGCAGAACGAAGGAAACATATGGAAGAAGGAAGGAAAAATAAAGGAAGACTATCACCGGCAGGAACAAAGATTCAAGCTGTGAGACAATACCCGACACCGAAGTCCACAACGAAGATAAGAAGTTTCCTAGGATTGGCTGGATATTATCGAAGGCACGTTCCTGATGTTTCTCAAAAGCAGCACCCTTAACAGATGCAATAGAAGGAAAATCCAAGAAAGACAAGATAGAGTGGGCTGAGGAGTGCAATCAAACATTTAATAAGTGGAAGGAGATGCAGGTGGCGGAACTGGTGATTCGTGCACCAGATTTTTCCAGAAAGTTCGTGCTGCAAACGGATGCGTCGGATTTGGGAATTGGCATGATTCTTAGTCAAGCAGATAACCATGGACATGAACACCCCATTTTATACATGAGTAAGAAGTTCAATGAAACAGAACGTAAGTTTATCACCATCGAAAAGGAATGTGCTGCAATAGTTTGGGGGGTGAAAAAGCTTCACGTTTATCTAGATGGCCCCGGACCATTTAAAGTATAAGTGACGGATCACAATCCTTAACGATGGCTAGATAGAACATCAGGAAGTAATCCAAGGCTGTTGAGATGGTCATTGATGCTTCAACAATACAATTTTGAGATTGTACACCGGCCAGGGTCGGCTCATAAGAATGCGGATGCGCTAAGCAGGGCAAAAGGCAACATCAGATAGTTTGGGGGTCGGGAACCATGTTCGGGTTTGCCGCCATCTGGCAAGAGGTACTCCAAGAGGATCTCAGTAGGATTTTGTCCGGTGATGTAAGTGTTAAAACATCCCTGGACAAAATTCTTCAAAGGGTGGAGGAAGACTGTAACGTTTGATATTTAAATTATTGATGTTTATGTTGTTAGGGAGTTGTTGGTGAGAGGAGAGGGGGGATTGTTGAGGGGGAGAAGAAAAGGGAAAGTGGCTTGAAGTAATGAGGAAAAAAGAAACTGTATCTTTAAGAAAATAAAGAGGATTTGGAAATAAAACAAACGCCTGACGTTACAATGGCAATGTATGATAATAGTAAGGCAAGCGTGTGAGTTAACAGGATTCTGAGTGATTGGTTTGCAATAAAACAGGGCGTACAGCAAGGATGCGTAATGTCACCATGGCTGTTTAATGTATTTATGGATAAATGTGTTAGAGATGCATGTTGAGAAAATGATTGTGTTCTGATTGGAAATATTAATGTGTGAGTTCTACTATGCACGGATGATACTGTTTTGATCTCAGACAGCCAACCGGGATTACAGATGCTCCTAGATTAATTTTTGTGAATCAACAGAGAGAATGGAATTCAGGGTAAATCCATACAAGACTAAAATTGTAGTTTTTGATAAGGAGAATAACTGTGTGATGAGGGCGAATGGTGAAGTAGTTGAACAAGTGGATGATTTTGTGTATTTAGGTAAGATGTTTGCAAAAGATGGACGGATAGATGAGGAGATAAAGAGACATGCAAAAGCTGGAAAGATAGTGTTAGGTAGCATGTGGAGCATATCAAGGAATGAGTGCCTGTCTAAGGAGGTGAAAATTGCCATGTTCAAAAGTGTACTTCTCCCCACTTTGTTGTATGGTATTGAAACATGGTATGTCAGAATAAATATAAGAGTAGACTAAATGCCATGGGTTTGAGTTATAAGAGGAGTGTTTGTGGCAAAATTATGATGGATAGGGTCAGGAATGAGTGGGTAATAAATGAGTGTGGGTTAGATGCTCCAGTAATGGACATATATGAAAGGAGTGTACTTCATTGGTTTGGCCATGTTGAGAGAATGGATGAGAGTCGAATAACGAAACAAATGTATGAGAGTGAAATAAATGGTGCGAGAGGTAGAGGTAGGCAGAGAAAGTTGTAGTTGACTGAGGTTGAGGAAATTCTAAGAAAGAGGAATGTTAGGAGTCTTATAAACAGGAGGGTGTGTATGAAGCAGTGTATGGGGGGAAATGAAGAAAAAGAAGTTTGCAAGGATAGGCCAGTATGGAGGAAATTATTGAAGCAGAGTTAGGTGTAGAAATTTGTATTTATGAGTGAAACTTAGTGACTCTGCCTACCCCGAAAGGGAACGGCGTGATTGGTATGTATGAATAATTGTATTATTTTATAACTTCTTGTTGTCCAGCTGTTTGTCTGTTTGGGACAAACGTTGCATTCGATTTTAAACTAACTTCCCGATTAGCTATATATTTGAAACTTTAAACACAGCGCAGAACTGGTTGACAATCTAATAATATGAAATTAATAATATATAATATAAATGTAATACAATGAGCTTTACGTTCTTTTATCTTATCGTGAAGTATCCTGTATGTTATGCAATTCAATTATCGTTACTGTGTTTAGGGTTGCCTACACTGCAGGATTGTATAATGGTTGTTTCGAATGCTTATTTTTTAGAAGATACTATCCTTTTCAATGACATACGTACGCAAATCCATTAATCAAAATACGAATATGAACGCCACAGAAAGTCTTCGTGAAGACGGCATGGGACCTAAGAACATTAAAAACCCCATGCAAAAATAATGGGGGAAGAATGAAACATTAATATTTAGTGCGAGATGAATTTAAGTTAGAATTGTAAATGTAGTTGTACTTAAAAAGATAAGACTGCTTCATATAATTATTATTAAAAAAGCGATGGAAGAATAGCCAACGTGAAAGGGAATAAGTCTGGTTATATGTCTATAGTGAAATTGGTTCATGATAATAGCGTTACACTAGAGTTAAGATGGAAAACATTGTGGAGAGAAGTGGTGAGAAACATACAGTAACAAAGAGCAGTCAATTACTAATAAACAGTAAAGTTTAATATTCTTGATACATAAGAATAACCACAACAACATTAACAATAGAGCAAATGGTTACAGCAACCACATGGAGAATAGCCCCATGTAAAAACAATTAGTTAAATAAAAATTTTTTTAAACCACGTTTTTAAAACGGGCCAAAAAGTATGAAAATTATTTCTCCTATCCCCATACAGATTTCTAACCCCATGCAGATTCTCAAACCCATGAAAAATGTCCTGAAACAATAGTAAGGAGTGTAGGGAGTAGCTGTCATAGAGAAAACTCACACAAATTTGCTGAACAATAACATTGTTAGTGACTTAAATGAACTATTCATGCAATAATTTTCTATTGCATGCATCCCATGTTGTTCATTTTAAATCTTACAAGTATTTTCATAGCTATTAAAATTCACAATCACAAAATTACAGGGCAATCTCTACGGGATTGGGAATATGTATGGTGTTATAAATCTTAATGAGGCTTGAAGAAATTATATTCTTCTTTTTAGTTTGTTTTAAAAACGTCATTTATTTTAATTTTTTATTTCAATAATCATTTTACTAGAAAATAAAATGATTTAATGGCAACAAGAGATATTCGTTTCAACTTGCATTATCCCATATCACCCAGCATGTGAATAATGAGTTCCACCTTACTTTGATATGATTCCTGTGTAGAGGAAATATTTTTAAAGGTTACCATTAAAAAGTATCGGAATTTTTTTAATGATACAGCCAATCATAAGGTGCATTTATAGTCATCATAAGAGTGAAAGAGAACAATAAAAAAATAAAAGTGTGAAATAAATAATTTATATCGTGCCATACTTGGATGTTTTTAATTCCTGATGGAAGAAATATCAACCATTCAGTATATACCAATTACCCCATACATTTGCCAACCTACTACATAGTAGATTTCACATTCATAGCCTAAAGCTAGGTGTCTACTATGAGAGTTTAAAATCTTGAGAGCTCTAACTGACAAGGCAGAGTACTATCAGGGCCCCACTAACCGACAAAACCTCCCTCAGAGAGTGACAGATTCTGGTTGGAGAGTTTTCATTCTCCAAGAGTTGAGAGTAAAAATTGCCAGACCATTTCCACTGCAGGTGAAAACTTTCTTGTCTGTTCAACCTGAGAGTGGTTTCAGCAATTATGCCTGAGACACAATAGGTGGAGGCTGCTCTTGTTATGCTTTCCAAGTTTCATAAACATTTAAGTAGAAAAAGAAAAACGTACCAATTTAGTGCTGGGTGAGGGATTAGATTAGAAGAAGAGAGCACTGCAGTACAAGTAGAGGGATAACCCAGGAGCTTCTTGTGAAAAACGCATTGTAGCATTGCAACGTCATGAGAGTGACAGCAGAAAAATGTTAAACACATAATTCAATCAACCAGACACAGAATTGCCATGTTTCCCTTAGCATGTTATTTCAGATACTTCCTATATCATAAGATGATGCCCTAACCCATGACCACTGACATGCAGTCTCGCAGGCTGCTTTGAATTTCAACATAGCCTTTTTTCAATCTCAGTCTCACTTGTTATTTCAGCAAATTTTAATACCTTCAACTTAGAGAGTATCTAAAGAAGCTGTCACCAAAAAGGATGTTCACTGCGACTTTTTTTTGAGGAGATTAATTTCTAAGTTTTCTAATATGTCTCATTAGACCTATATTTTTATTTAAACAGCAAAGTATTAAAGGATATTTCCCATAACCGTAACATATCTTTTAAAGTCATACGTACATAATTCCACTTTCGGGTAAGAATTATAAGGATTTGAGGACGTATATTACAATAGGCTGCTTCATTTTCATCTAAACCGTCTTCCTCTATTATTGCTCCCACCTAAGGGGCTGTCCATAATCCATTTAGTAACCAAACAGGGGGAGTATGAGGGTTGTCAACGAAGGTCCACGTTTGGGGTGGGGGCTTGGAGGGATGTCTACGTAGACAATGATCATAGTAAATGATAGATTATCATAGCTACAAGAGTAGTTTTTCTTTTACTTACCTTTCCTAAAAATCAGCCTTAAATTACAGGTAGTCCATGACTACCAATTAATAACCCATTCACGGGTTATTCCGCAAAAAAAAAGTCTATGGGGACAACAGGGGGGACAGGAGGGTCCGGATGAAGTCTACGAGTGTGCACAATGGGGGTTTGGGATGTCAATAAGTGGCCTATATTTGTCTATATGGATTATGGACAGCCCCTGATCAGTAATCAGAATTATTAGTAATCTGTCTTATGAGGATCTTTCTCTTGTACTTTTTGAGAACTCCTATAGATTGACACGCATGTAGGGAGAAGGATACTGCAAGACATGCTTCCCAGCGACATTTCCCCTTTGTAAATCTTATTTATATGACAAAAATAAGTCACAAGGGCAGACTCTTTGAGTGGCTGGCCATCACTGGGAAAGTCTCTGTTTCACACATGGGAAACTTTACGTGGCTTGCTCCCACATTTCAAGAGGCAAAAAACTTTTTACCAACACTCCTGAGGGAAAAGCTGTAGATTTACAGTATAAGTATATTTTGATGAGTTGATACAGAATAATTAACCCCTCAAGCGCGGAGGACCTTTAATTAAATCCCATCCCACAGGCCGGAGGAGATTTAAACGAATTCACCTTTTCGATGTGCTATCATTCAATAATTAATAACTTTCAAGATATTTTATCATTATTGTTAAAACTTTTTGTGAACCAGCATAAGATATTGCGTTATTACCCTCTAACTTTTTAAATGCTTTGGATAAATATTTATTTTTATTTTTTCTTGTTCTCTGAATAAAACGGATAATTTTCAGTGTTTTAAGTGAAAAAATGTTTTTGTTAATATATAGTGATCTTTAATATTTAAAATGCATTTTTTAAATAAATAGGTACTTAAATTTTGTAAAATGGTATTATGGATGTCATAATTATGAGGATACGTTCCATATGATAACTCGTCTCGATAACATGAAAATTCATTACTTCGTCCATTTCCTTCGCTTTGAGATATTGTTATCTAATAATTTCATGTAGAAACTCACTGTTTTGTTAAAACGTTAGTGTGGAAATATTCAAATGGTAATTCAGCTTCGTGTGATACGGCTCGAAGCAATCCAAGCACAAACCCACTGCACATGTTTCACACCAATACACGCTGTCTCTCCTTTTCCCATGCTTGGAACACACTGCACATCTCTTTTGGGGCTTTGCTTTCTTCCCGGTTGCAGGAATCCTCTTCAGGAAATGTCTCTCAGTTAGTCGTGGCACTAAATTGTCTAATGAGTGACGGCCTGGTACACATTTCCCGTATGCAGTTGCATATTTCAAAAATATTCCTTCGACGAGCTGCACACGAAATGAAAGGTGGTCCAATTTTTTATCTGTATTTTCCCTGTGAATGACATAAGCATTGAGGATTGCTGTATTCAATAGTCTCCTAAATAACTTCATATACCACTTGTTATGGCGTTTCCTTTCGATCAAGTACGTATGCAATAACTGGTCCTTGAGATCCACCCCACCCATGAATTTGTTGTAGTCTAACACACAAAGAGGCTTTCGGGTCTCTTTTTTGCCTTTTGATACCGTTCTCATTCGTCACTATGGAATGTAGAGATCATCGAGACAATTTTTTTGTCCCTCCATTTGAAAACAGCAACGGGCCCAGAATGTTGTCCACATATTTCGTCCTTCTGCAGCTTCTTCTCCTTCACATACTTTGGGACATCCTTTCTATTCAACCTCAAAGTTCCAACACAATCAGTCTTGTATTTACTTTTCAGTAGTGTTGCAAGAGCAGGAGAATTATAAAAATTGTCCATCCAAATACAGCGTCCTTGATTTAGCAGCGGTTCTGCCAAGTGTAAAACTATTGCCGTTGTCTTGTTTGAGTTATCTGGAATGATTTTCGAGGGGGATGCAGTATCTTTACCTGTGTACCCAAGAAAGGACCATAAGTAGCCGGTATTTGCATCAAAAAGCTCGTAGGTCTTGATTCCAAACTTCGATGCCTTCAGAGGAATATATTGTTTGAAGGATAGCCTGCCCTTCCACAATGTCAAAGACTCATCTATGGAAATGTTGCGATTTGGAAAAAATATGTATGAAATTTTTCATTTAGATGTTCAATTACGGAAAAGATTTTTTTTTAACTTCGGAGGACTCCGTTGATCTTTTCCTTCATTGTTGTGGAAATGAAGAAATTTACAAATTATCTCAAATCGGTCCCTTGAAATTACATCCCCGAAACCTGGAGTCGATATAACTCTCTTTGTCGAAAAGTAAGTTTGAAGTGTTGGCTTCTGCACAATTCCCATGAGCATGAATAGTCCCAGTGTTACGTATATTTCTTCTGTTGTCACTGGTTTCCATGTGGTAATTCTCGACTTCCTTGAAAATGGGGCCTCACTTGAAGAAATCTGTTGCTGAGCATAACGATTTGTTTCTAGAACAATACTATGAATGAATTCTTCATCAAAAAATAACTGAAAAATATCTAGAGCATTGGACAAATTTTTGGCTTTGTCTTGAGGTCCAAAATCGCCAACAAATATTTCTCTATTACCTATATAATCTCTCATTCCCACCCACTCAAACCTTTCTGCTTCATCAACATCCTCAGGTTCATCGTAAATAGGCTGCAGAGTGTCAATTTCCGAGCAATCATTGATGTAATTTTCTCCATCACTTTCCGAACTTACACTGTCGTCAGAATCACTTTCAAGTAATACTTCAGTAATTTCCTCGTCACTTGCAAATGGTAATCTTTTTCTACTTGTTGAAGCCATTATAGAGATAGGTATTTATAAAAATAACTGAATGCAAAACATATACACGGATAAAATGACACCACACGGCATGAAAGGACACCACACTGCATGAAAGATTCCAGTGGACTGAAACGCTTGGTTTGAAAACTCCTTCGAGGGATGAGGAAAGATTTCGAGGGGTCCCAGTTTATGTTGACTGTTTAGAGAGGGACTCTTATCTTCAATTATTACTGTTGATGCAAGATGGAGCGAAGAAATGCAGAGCGAAGCACATGGCCCCTTCGCTTCGGACGGACGAGACAAAGCAAACATTCATCGGGCTCAAGGTGATGATGCACTAGGAACAAACTGAGAGAGAAGGGAGAGAACTAATGGGGAAGATATCGTATCTCATGCTAAAGGAGCTGACCCTTCTTGACGACTCACAAGCAGACTAGTCAGATGTGTTCAAGATGGTACGAAAAAACAAACGCGAGAATTTTTAAGACCAAATTCATTTACTCACGGGTTTGGAAGTAAATATAATCGCAATATTAAAAACAAAATAAAAGTTTAAAAGTACGACGAATATTTTATTGTGGAGAAAAAACCTTTCTTCACAAAATACAGTAAATTTACTGAATAAAATATGCAAGTTCTGACCAAGAAAAATTATTAGCTTCAGACGTACAGGGAGCGTACTGGGTACGCATGACGGCGGCATACGGTGATTTAATCGTGCGTACTGGGTACGCAGGACGGTGCTGAGGGGTTAATGATGATCAATGTTTACAGACATTGAGCGAAAAATAAAAAAATGGATATATCAAGAAAAATGGGAAACTATGTCGGTCACCTCCCCATGGTGTTTCTCAGGTTATACTAAGAACCGCACAAATTTCATCCTAATCCAACCTACAGATGGGTAACTAGCAATAAATCTGGTTCAAATATAGAACCATCTGTTTGGAAAATTCAATTTGTTTTAAGATGGCGGAAATTATAATGACGTCACTACATGCTTCATACCCGAAAGAAGAATGGGAAATTCTGCTCCGTGAAGGACGTCCGTGCATGAAAATCGGTAATTGCACCAAGAATCACCATAGATTTCTGATTTAGTTACTGAAAACCAATGATTATGGCTACCCTTTACACCAAAGGTGCAGTCCGGGAGACTGTGGATTCATTGGTCAAATAAACATGGCTGCTGCTGCAAAAGCTCCTTTTGATGTGGCAACCACTGGATTGACCCTACTCTCCGATCCTGATTGAGATACTCAACGAACTTATCAATGCTGAATAGGGCAACTCAATTAAGTCATTGAATGCAAATATATGTATGTATACAAGGGAAGTGATCAAGCTGTTAATTCACTCAGAAGATGGCTCAAGAGAACCAGGGGGACGAGGTGACCATCTATCAACATGGGTGCCATTTAACCCTTTGAGTGCAGCATGACGTGATGTCACATCATGGTTGTCTTTACGCTGATGCTGATGAGGCAATATCACATCATACTGTTTTGTGACTGTTTTGGCTTTTACTAGAGGGCCAAGTGAAAGTTCCCTATTGAAAACTTGAACACTCATGGTACCCATGACATGATATCACATCATGCCGCACTCAAAAGGGTTAAGTAGTAATGAGTCTGTGTGGCCCATTTTCGAGTTTCTTGTGCATGAAAGAGGACCAGCAGTCACTCATTTCTCCATGCACCTGGATAATGGTCAGCATGTCTACTACAACAAACAAAACATACAAGATAGATTACAAACTCCTTACTGGCCACGCTGACAGTATTCTTTAGGCTTTGTGGTTTCTTGTAAATTAAGTTCAACGTTTTTCACACCATTGAATTTCAACGGGTACCTTCAGCTAGTTATAAATAAAAGCATGCAGTTGTAGATACATAAATATAGAGATATAAACAAATGAAAAATTCATATGAGAAGAGAAGTAGACTTAGTATACATTCAAGTGGTTTTAAAATATGAGAGTCCATCACTGTTTTTAAGGAAGGAATTTGCCAAAGAAATATTATATCTGAGTCACATTAAAGATTATGTGTCACCAAAAAGGCATCCAATAGTTTCCAAAGTCATCTCTGGGATGACACAAAAAATTCAATCATCGTTTTGAAGAATATGATAAAATACATTCCAGATATGAGTTATGTATATTTGTGAATATGGACTTGTCTTATGAAAACTAAATAAATATCCTTCGTTTCCTAACTATTCCTCATCTTACAGGTCAGGATTGTACCACAAGTCACCAAAACTTCAAAAATAACCTCGTAGTCCAGTTTCCTCAGTCATGCTTGAAGCACTTCAAAAGTCCTCATCTAAACACAAACTAACATGAAATCATATGATAGATAAAGGGATTCAGTAGATCATTGTAATACCCCTTGGTGATTGCATTTGCCAGCCATTTGAGCTCACGAAGTCATGTCACCAACAGATGACATCGGGCATTTTCAGGCTAACATTCACATTGCACAGCATTAACTGAGGAAAGGTCAGTAGTCTCGATGCTTACTTGGCCAGTGATAGTAATTACAAATAAAAAATGTCTGACTGATCATTGGCTATAAGTAGTATGCAAAGTCGTGCGAAGTTCAAATCGCTCATCTACACCCGATTTCTCTTTTTCTACAGTGTAAAATACGTTACTCCAGGGTAGGGAAAAAAGGTAAAGACAATATGGTATCCCATTAGCGGGGAATACAGTCTATATATGGCTTGTAAAACTATCCATGTACACCTGATGATGCTGCGATGATACCTATTGTCATGACAAATTTAGTGTCGGTGTAAAAAAAGTTTCATTTTTAATACGCACACTATATTTTGAGCATTTTGTTGTGACTCTGACATAAGTGCTTCCAAGCTGAATTAAGCTATCATGCCCTACCCACAACTTATGAAAGTTACGGACTTGGGGCCATTCAAGTATTACGTAAGACGTTTTGGGGGCGTGGGGGTTAGGATCATCTTACATTGTCTTATGTAGGGGGGAGGGGCAGGGGTCTGGAACCAATTTATGTAAGATTTTTGTCCATCTTGAAACACTGCATCTATCGTTTCAGAATGAAATTCAGCAGTGACTGCAGCGTCCACTCGTTAAATGGCGTATTTTTCGTGATCTCACCACTACACCAATGCTCTTATTCTTTCGCCTGACTGGCTACCTACATTTACCTCCATGCTCAATGAATGTGGAACTCCAACTTAGCATAATTATACGAAATCTGCTCATACCACTCATTACAATGTATTAATTTGCCTCTCAACAGAGAATAACCGGAGCGCTGCAAATGTACCATAGATATCACGCGTGATTCCTTGCATATACAACTCTTTACTGATCCTCTGATTTGTAGTGTATATCTTATTGTAGTGTAATCCTTATTTTTGGCAACTATTGAGTGTGGCTGGGAAAACTGTAATTGAAAATGTCTGGAAGAAAAAGAGAAATTGACGCGTTTGTGAATCAGGTGCAAAGAAACGGCAAAAGAAGAAAGAAGTTGAAAAGTTGGTAGAGAAACAAAGAGGAGCCATTGATAAACATCTTGTGATATTCACTCCAGCTAACCATCCGGCTGAAGACGAAAAGGCATTATTTTTGGAGAAAGAAGTAGATCCATCTTTGCTGAACAATGCAGGTAAATTTTATTCTAATTCATAGATTTATTTGCTCAGACACCAGTATAGTGTCTGCATAGAAAAATTACCACAGTCACCCATTTTACCTTCATAGCCTTTGCACTTTGACATGGTATGAATTTAATTTGCTACTTATAGACTCGTATTTATGAGACTTATTTTCATATGGTCATTCACTTGTCACAGGCACATTGCAGCCATGTACTCTAAACAAACAAGTTTCTACAACATCTTTGACTTCTATTAGTGATCACAAAAGGAGAGATGATGGCACAATGTTGATGATAAAAGGCACAGAAAAAGAAGGTAAAAATTATACTAGGGTGTCTTTCATAAATAAAATGCCATATTACAATTCCATGGCACTACTTTATTTATTTTTAGAGCAATATCCGAATGTCAACTACAATGATCGTGGCACTTGGCCATTGATTCTCTGTGCTCATCAAATTGACCATTTAGCTGAGATCAGTCCTTCACAAGTGGGTGAAGATTTCTATTTTCCATGCGATGAAAAGAAGATAAAGTTTTCAGTGGTGTACTACAACAGAAAGATGTGGAGTGGTGAGGAAGTAAATCGCATGTGGTTGGTATATTCAAAATACAAAAATATGTTATATTGTTTCTGTTGTAAACTCTTCAGCTCAAAGTATAGGAAAGAATGGCCCTCTAAGGGGACTAATGATAGGAGACACTTGTCTCATAAACTTAAAGATCATGATGCATCACCTGACCATATGAATAATCTAGCAAAATTGTTAGAACTGAGCAAAAGAATTAGCAGTGGCCAGGCACTTGATAGTATTCTACTGACATAAATCAACCAGGAAAAAAAGCACTGGGCTGCAATTTTTGAAAGAATTGTGTCTGCCATTATTTTTCTCGCTAAAAAAATCTAGAATTCTGAGGGGAAAATGAAATAAATGTTTCAGGGAAATAATGGAAACTTCTTAGGATTGATTGAAACTTTTGCTAAATTTGATGGTGTTGCCCTTGAACATGTCAATAGACTTTTAAATTGTAATATCCATGACCATTATTTAGGACCAAGAGTACAAAATGAGATTATACATTTGCTAGCTGATAAAGTCAGACAAAATATTTTACAAGTTATAAAAAAATGTAAGTAATATTCAATAATTCTTGATTGCACTCCTGATATATCAAAAAAAAGAACAGATGTGTATTGTATTGAGATTGGCGCTTCTAAATAGCGGTGTAGTTGAAATCAAGGAATATTTCATGGCATTCATTAATGTGCTTTCATCAACTGGCTTAAGGTTATCAGATGCTATCAAAACTGAACTAAGAAATATAAGTCTTGATATTGTAAACTGCAGAGGCCAAGGTTATGATAATGGCAGTAATATGAAGGGCAAAGAACAAGGTGGTCACGCAAGACTCTCTAAAGAAAACCCTAGGGCATTTTATACACCATGTGCTTGTCATAACCTTAATTTATTATTGGGAGATATGGAAAATTGCACTGACAGAGGTATTTGATTTTTTGGAATCATACAATGTATATACAATCTGTTTGCTGCCTCTATACAAAGGTGGCACATACTCTGCACACACAGTAATTTGACCTTAAAGCCTCTCTCTGAAACAAGATGGGAATGTCGACTCAAGAGCATTAAGCCATTGAGATATGAGTTCACTGGTGTTTGTGAAGCTCTCCTTGAGATTGCTGAGATTGCTAATGATACTACATGTAGGCATACTGCATTATCAGTCGTAAATGATTCCATCCGTAAATTTGATTTCATTGTGTCTGTCATCATGTGTGTGTCATCATATTCTGCATGCTGCAAACATTGTTAACAAATACCTTCAGAGTGTAGACATATGTTTAGATACTGCACTGAATCATATAGGGGGTCTTATTAAAGTTTTGCAAATTACAGGATTTCTGGTTTTGAAAGTGCAATTATAAGTGCCAAAGAAATAGCTCAAGAACTCCACATTTCTAAAGAGTTAACAAAAGTAAGAATTGATAGAAAAAGGAAAGTCTTTGACTATGAATATCATAATGATATAAAAGAAATTTCACCAGAAGGTAACTTTAAAATTTTGTTCTTTTATCCACTAGTAGACCAAGCTGTTACTTTGTTCAAAGAAAAGTTGGAGCAGTTTCAGAGCTACTCTAAAATGTTTGGATTTTTGTTTGACATTAAAAAATTGAAATCTTTAAATGACAATGAATTGTTAAGCTACAGTAAAATTTTTGAGATAATTTTAGCCTTCAGGAATTCCAAAGACATTGATGGGAAAGAGTTATTTGATGAGTTAAAAATATTTAGATGCATTTTGTCAGAAAACCTATCAGCCAGAGAGGCCGAACTTCATGCATTGAAAATGGTTCTTTACCTAATACTTGTATAGCATTGAGGATCATATTAACTATTCCCATTAGTGTTACAAGTGCAGAAAGAAGCTTCTCAGCTTTGCAATTAATAAAAACATATTTGAGATCTGCTATGTCCCAAGACCACCTTACAGATCCTCCAGTCATATCTGCACATAAAAATATAACTGATAATATAGATTTAAATGATATAAGGCAGCAATTCGCTTCAATGAAAGCCAGAAAAGTAGATTTAACATAATGTGCACTTTGTTTATCTTTGTAACTATATACGTGTATTATCATCAAAAATATCATGTTGTAAAATGTTTGTTCTTCATTACTATTTAATGTTAAAATTTTATCTGGGCCATTAAAATGTAGGTACCTATGCCTATTTCATCAGAATAAAATCACTATCCTTACATTCCGCTTATCTCATTAAACATGGTAAGACCATATGCAAATTTCTTGACCTCACTAAAAAGTTCATTGGATAATTTCCTTCTTTCCATGAAACATGCTTGAAGGGTGATACTATATCAGAAATGGAATGGTGGGCCCCGACTTTCATTTGCACCGGGTCCCCCAATCCCTAAGTACAGCCCTGGTCCCAACCGTAAACATAACAAACTCTCATCCCCAACTTGCCAAACCGTAACTGCCAGTGTATGACAGCTATTGTTATTCAAATAAGAAGAGCATCACCCAAATGGGGGATGCTCTTCTTATTTGACAACTCTATCTATTAGACAACTCATACACTTCATGTATTAGACAACAAAAAAGCAACAGAAACAAAGTAATAAGCTCTATTTTAAAGTTTTTACATCATGAAATTCAGGCATTTTGTTTAGAAAACTGTATTTCATGACAGATTTTTCAAAGAGACAACCAAAATATTGCTTAAGAGTCGTATTGCAGCCAACATGAGCTTGCAACTTCATAAACTTTCATGACAACAAGTACTTTAGTTCATAAATTGTCTTATGGGTACACATTTCTGCGGTGAAGTGAGGGACAATGAGCATTGTAGAGAGGTAATTATGGGAAGATACATGGCAACCGTCATGATGAATACTGAGCGATGATCACCCAGCAATGATAGCTACAGTTGTTCCTTGCAAAATGTACCCAAAAAGTTAAAATGCAAAGGCGACAAGCAAAGGCGGGGCCTTAACCAGGAACCTTTAACCGCCCATCCCAATTCACCTTCAGCCACCCTCACCTGTGGACTCAGGGACATAAAAAAAGCTGTGAAGGAGACTCCTATCTTGCCATTCTATTGTTATTTTCCCGAGTACTTTTATTAATTATTCCTTATCTACTATGTCAAATGTTTTTTTCAAAATCCTAGAAGCAATCACTCACGCGTATTTTATTTTGTAGCTAACTTCAACCTCCCAACAACACTCTATTTTTCTTTTATGAAGTTCTTTACCACTGTATTTACATCCAGAGTAGCCCTTCCCTTCCTGAATAGAAAATATAGTCATCACTGAAGTGTCAATGAGCCCTATTTTCTAACTTTTATTATTTATTCTCATTAGAATTTCAAACATAATTAGAATTGTTTCAAACTTCATGTAGAGTAGTGTGTTCTTTTTCTACAGGATATATATAGTCTTCTAGAAAGTCCCTAGGCGTATTCCTTCCTAGTAAATCCTGCGAAAAAGCTATAAAAATGGTTGTATTCCCTTTTCACCAAGCTTTTCCATAACAAGGAAGGTATGTCGACCTCCACTGCCAATGTGCACTTCAAGGCCATGTTTGGTGCTATTTGGAAAAAGCACCGCAACCTCTATTTTGGACGATTTCATATCCCTTGTAAAACTTCTCCTAAGAGAATTCCACCTCAATCCTCCAATTTTGATCTCTCTTTATAAGTTTGTAGCTTGGTATTATTTAATATAATACCATCTCATTTACCTTTTAAATGATCAATGGTACCCACTAATGTATTGTGAAATGAGGCCTTCGGAAAGGGCGAAATGTATATTTTTTAGGTATTCATATAATTAATATTTCTTAAGAATTTAGTCCAAGGAACGATTATATTGAAAAAGTATTCAGACTAAATAATTAATAAATCAGCTTTATTACAATAATTTATTATGAAAACAAGGTACTTCTATCCCATAGCGAGCTTTTTGACTGTTTCAAATTTCCGGGTGAGGGGGTATTCTGCACTAGAGGCACTATATTACTGAGGGACTCGAGCACAAACCCCATACCCCGAGGCATCATCACTGGTAAAAGAGGAAAGGCTAACTGCAGAGTTGAGAGAATCGATAGGAAACTCAAGAGTAAAAGTCAAAGTAGTACGTGTTTTAAGAAATCATAATTGGTGAATAAGATGTGACACAAAAATACTGGTTGAAGAAGGAAATAGAGAGATTTGCCACAGCCATCGACAGGAAACTAGAAAATGAGGATGAACTGGGCATCAAATAAAAATGGGATGAGCTGAAGAGGACAGTTGCAGAAGTAGCAGAGGAGCAACTGGTAAGTAACATGGCCAACACAGAGAAGCTATGGATAATGACAGTGATAGGGAAACTAATAGAAGAACGATGAAAATACAAGAGCCCCAGAAATGATGCAGAGGCAACCCTCTACAAGAAGCTAAGGATGCAAATCAATAGAGAATGCAAGAAGGCTAGGAAGGATTGGATCAGAAGCTACTGTGAGGAAGTCAACAAAAACATGAAGAAGGGAAACATCATGACAGCATACTAGCTAGTGAAGAAACATTTCGGAGAGAGGAAAACAAGAAGCAACAACATCAGAAACTCGAACAGGAATATATTGATAGAAGATGAAGACATCAGGAATAGCTGGAGGCTATACATCAAAGAACTCCACCAAGAGCTGATGCTGCTGGATGAAAACATAGTGAATGACAAGAGCAAGGTTGACG